>QXJR01000006.1:0-1228998 GCA_020975725.1 Picocystis sp. L7
GGCATTTAGACCTCTTCAGCCTAATGTCGGCACGTTCGCAGGTGGCGAAGAATTCTTCCAAATGTTTGAAGTGTTCCTCCACTGTTTCAGAGTGAACAAGAATGTCATCCATGTACACTTTCAGGTATAATAAATGACCAAACACCCTGTTCATCATACGCTGGAACATCGCGGGTGCGTTTGCTGCCCCCATGGGCATTACTTTCCAGACGTAAGAGCCAAACGGGGTGACCACCGCTGTCTTGTCGATGTCATCCGGATGCATGCGGATCTGATGAAACCCATCCAGCGCATCGAGCGATGAGAAGTACTTGGCTCCTCTAAGATTCTGTAAGTAATCGTCGATCCGTGGAAGCGGATATCTGTCCTTAATAGTCACATTGTTCAGCAGGCGATAATCGAAAACAACCCGCCATCCCCCATCTTTTTTGGGGACCAGGATCACTGGGGCACCCCAGCTGGATCCTGCGCATAGGTCCATCTTTCCAGCTTCAACATACTCAGTCACCAGCTCCTTGAGGGCAGTTTGTTGCTGAGGGGAAAGCCTGTAATAGTTTCTGTACTGTGGAGTGGCTCCTTCTTCCACCTGGATCTTGAAAGTTTCGCCCGGTACCCGTTCCGGAGGTAGTTCTGTGCGGGGCTCGAATAAATGCTTGTACTGTTTGTTCACAAGGTCGTCCAGCCGCTGTCGGTGAGCGTCATCAAGAGGCCATTCATCGCTGACCTGACTATGCATGCTGCTGAAGTCTGAATCTTCACTGAGTAGTTCGGGCGTTGTATCTACCGGCTGAATCATTAGAAGCAGGCAGCCTGGATCCTTCACCGCTTTACGTGCCTCACTTCGGGGCACAATCAGGTCCAGTTTTCTTGAAGATATAAACTGGTGGTCCCCATAGACAGTAAACTTTGTACCATTGCTACTTCGTAGTACCATGCGATGATTCTGCCAGTCCAGTGCTGTCAAGTGCTTGTGGCAGAAGGTTGCTCCCAGAATGCAGTCAAAGGTCTCCAGAGGAGCAACTCCGAAGTCGATGCAGGCCTGGAACCCATCGATCGAGAATTGCGCTTTAATTACTGGGGCAGTGTGGACCTGCTGGCCCACAGCCACGCTATAATTAAAGGCCGCTGATGTATACTGCCAGGACAGTCCCTTAGGGTCAGCTTGCTGCAGCTCTTTGAAGAGGCGTTCGCTCATGAAGCAGTAACTTGCTAAGGTGTCCAGGTAAGCTTGTGTTCTGATTTTATGTGGCTTCTTTCCAAAGTAAGTCTCGGCAGCCAGGAATTCATGTCTAGGCCTGTCATTGGTAAGTGAGTGCAGGCAGACTACATTCCTATCTTTGGTAACCGGGGTGGCTGCAGGTTTCGCTCCCGGCTCCGTCCCGGTAACCGTAGTTACCGGACGGAGGGTATTCAGTTTTTTGGGGCACCCATTACGGATGCCATTTTGCAGGCTGCCTGATCATGTCCGTAACGGCGACAGCGTAGGCACAGCGCGTTCGCCAGGCAGAGATCCTTTTCTTCTTGAGTAAGTTTTGCACCTAGGGGCTTGTTGGCCAGCCTAGTCTGCACCTTCACGATCGAACTCTGCTGTTCTTCATCCAATTCATCGAAGCGCTTTCGCTGTCGCTTGGCTGGCCCATTCACCCTTGAGTTACCTGGATGCGATGACGGTAACGCTGCCGCTGTGGCTATGCTGGATCGATTTGGAAAGCCATGCATGGTACCGGTGTTACGGACTCCTTTGCTCTGCAATTTCCAGTTGTCCGCTGGCTGTCTTGAGTCTTTCCTTGCTGATTCATGTACTTCCCGTTCCAGTTTAAAGATAATGGCAGCAAGGTTTCCAGGCTCCATGTCAGGAGCTTTGTCCACATCAATTAGATGATCCAGGTGCTTGTATAAAGCTCTTTGCAAGTAGCCTGGGAGGCCATGTTGCAAACGGGCCGAGATGTCATGTTCCGTGAGAGTCCGGCACACAGGTGAGGAGCTTGCATTAACTACAAAGCTCAGTTGCACCAACCTGTTGAGGAACTGCAGCACATTTTCTGTCCGCTTCATACGGGCGGTGTGGAACTCCCGCCAAGCCTCCGGTCCTGGGTCTTGATTTTGGAAGGTTTTACGGAGGTAACCATACAAGTCTTCGACGGAGTTAAGGGCTGCCGGGTCTCTCATAATGAGGTTTTGAACCATGGATTTTGCCGTACCGCCGAGTGCTTGATTAATGGCTAACACAAGTTGTTCCATCGGGCGGTTAAAGGCATATGCTTGGCACCAACAAAGGACATCCCTATACCAATATGTAAGGGCATAGGGGTTGTCCTCAAGTTCCGTACCGGTAAACTTGTCCGGTTTCTCGAGGGACACCTTTGAGATATTCTTGGAATCTTGTAAAGCCATGCCATAGAGGCTGATGAGATGAGGTAAACCTTCTTGCTCTGATGGTGTGACTTCTTGTAGGCTCGGCTCCTTTGGCTCCGCGAGGTGTACACCCTCGGGGCCGTCTTCAACCACCATCTCTTCTTCTTCCTCACTTTCTTCAACTTTGTGAGCTTGGAGCTTCTCAATGAGTTGCTGGAGCTCAGCAATCTTCGTCTCAAGGGAGGACCTCTCCTCCCGTTCTTGTTCGAGTTCCCTACGAAGCGTGCTCATGCGGGTTGCATGGTCGCTCTCCTCCATAGTTCGGCGAGTAGAAGTTTTTCAAAAGCTCAAGCTTCGACAGTGTTACAAAGCGTCCGTGAAGGACGTTGGACACACGGTTTGCTCCTGGAAACTTCGACCCCTCACGAAATGGAGGCGGTTTCTTCTTCTTTGGGGTGGCGCACTTCTCGTTGGCGAGAGCGGCGTCCGTCCCCTTCTTGGCTCGGTGGTGCCTCCTCCGGCACTTGGAGAGACTTGGAGCGCTGCTTCTCCGGCGCGGAAAGTGCTGATGGCTCGCGAAAATCCGTGGGAGAGGCGCCGTGGACGTCGTGGGGTCAAGCAAGTTCTCATCCACTACATGCTAGGGAGGTCCCCTTAAGAGCCTCCCCTTGAAGGTTGAGGGGTTCGTACGTAGCCCCCTCAACTGAATTGCGGCGGCTGATGGTCACGTGTTGCTTACGTCATCCATCGGACGGCCAAGATTCAGTTCCTAAGCCGACCGAATCTTCCACACAACATCTCCACCCTTCGTACCCCCTTCTCGAATCTTCGAGGGGATTTGGCCCGGGGGTCGGTCGGTCTGAGTCCGGTTCGCTCGGACTATTCCGTCCGACTAACCCGGGGATTAGTCCGGGGCTCACTCGATTGACCGGCCGATTGTCGGGGTCCTGCCCCCCACTGCTCCTGGAACTCTAGGGGCATGGCTTCATAGGAGAGCCAGGCCTACCCGGCGTAACAAAATTGGACATGACCCAAGAAGGATACGATCGATTGATGGAATGCCGCGAACGTTGTGACGAAACGTGTCCACCGGGCGGACGAATCGATCCACCCCCACCACCGGGCGACGACGGCGACGACGACGATGGTGACGACGGCGGCGACGACGGCGACGACGATTTCCCCTGGTTGTGGGTCGGGATCGGAGGCGGTGCGTTTTTGTTTTTTATGTTGTTGGTGCTCTTGATGTGAACGTAATCCCGCGATCCCACGAGCTCGACCGTTGGCGCGCACCTACCGGGGTCGCCCGTACTTTTTTCACCCCTACCAGTATACGTCTCGATCCGAACATGAGTCCACCCAAACCCATCTCTGCGTGCGGATACTACATACACCCCAAACAGATTCAGTTTCGGGTGAACGTGCCCGAATGGTGGCGGACCAAATCCTCCGTGACGGCGAAGATAGACTTGGAGTACAGCCAGAAGGGATCTACCTATAACACGTTCCTTCGACATTTCAGTCTACCAGTAGACGACAAACACTGGACCTCTTCCATTATAGACCTGCCTTGGACTCTGAACATGGGAGAGTACAGCTACCGGGTCGTGGTGTACTTAACGGAAGGCGAATCAAACCCGTCCGAGAAAACGTACGGAGGCGTGTACAATTCGTGGTCGTGCGATTTCACCGGCGAACCCGGTTGGGGCATCCCGTTATCGTCCGTTCCGCCGAACCCGCCACCGAACCCGCCGCCGAACCCACCACCGAACCCGATACCGGACCCACCTCCACTGGACCTACCGCCACCGAACCCACCGCCGAACCCGAACGGCGACGACAACGGCGACGACAACGGCGACGACGATGGTGACGACGGCGGCGACGACGATGGCGACGACGATTTCCCCTGGTTGTGGGTCGGGATCGGCGCCGCGGCCGTGGTTTTGGTCCTGATGGTGGTGCTCTTGATGTGAACGTAATCCCGCGATTCCATGAGGTCGATCCCTTTTCGAATCCGCGTCGACCATTGGCGCGCACCTACCCGGGTCGCCCGTACTTTTATTCGCCGCTACCAGTATACGTCTCGATCCGAACATGAGTCCACCCAAACCCATCTCTGCGTGCGGATACTACATACATCCCAAATGGATTCGGTTTCGGGTGAACGTGCCCGAATGGTGGCGGACCAAATCCTCCGTGACGGCGAAGATAGACTTGGAGTACAGACCGAAGGGGTATAACTCTTACACGTTCCTTCGACATTTCAGTCTACCAGTAGACGACAAACACTGGACCTCTTCCATTATAGACCTGCCTTGGACTCTGAACATGGGAGAGTACAGCTACCGGGTCGTAGTGTACTTGATGGAAGGCGAATCAAACCCGTCCGAGAAAACGTACGGAGGCGTGTACAATTCGTGGTCGTGCGATTTCACCGGCGAACCCGGTTGGGGCATCCCGTTATCGTCCGTTCCGCCGAACCCGCCACCGAACCCGCCGCCGAACCCACCACCGAACCCGATACCGGACCCACCTCCACTGGACCTACCGCCACCGAACCCACCGCCGAACCCGAACGGCGACGACAACGGCGACGACAACGGCGACGACGATGGTGACGACGGCGGCGACGACGATGGCGACGACGATTTCCCCTGGTTGTGGGTCGGGATCGGCGCCGCGGCCGTGGTTTTGGTCCTGATGGTGGTGCTCTTGATGTGAACGTAATCCCGCGATTCCATGAGGTCGATCCCTTTTCGAATCCGCGTCGACCATTGGCGCGCACCTACCCGGGTCGCCCGTACTTTTATTCGCCGCTACCAGTATACGTCTCGATCCGAACATGAGTCCACCCAAACCCATCTCTGCGTGCGGATACTACATACATCCCAAATGGATTCGGTTTCGGGTGAACGTGCCCGAATGGTGGCGGACCAAATCCTCCGTGACGGCGAAGATAGACTTGGAGTACAGACCGAAGGGGTATAACTCTTACACGTTCCTTCGACATTTCAGTCTACCAGTAGACGACAAACACTGGACCTCTTCCATTATAGACCTGCCTTGGACTCTGAACATGGGAGAGTACAGCTACCGGGTCGTAGTGTACTTGATGGAAGGCGAATCAAACCCGTCCGAGAAAACGTACGGAGGCGTGTACAATTCGTGGTCGTGCGATTTCACCGGCGAACCCGGTTGGGGCATCCCGTTATCGTCCGTTCCGCCGAACCCGCCACCGAACCCGCCGCCGAACCCGAACGGCGACGACGACCCGTCCTCGAGCGACGACGGTTTCTCCGGATTGTGGGTCGGGATCGGCGCCGCGGCTGCGGTTTTGATCCTGATGGTGGTGGCTTTGTTGTAGAAAAAGGAAGGATCCACCGAAACGCGAGATCATTTTTGAAGGTACGTGTATAGACGCGCGCGTTCAAACATGACCTTTTCGGTGTCCGTTTTCGTGCGCGGTTTAACGGGCGACGAAAAAATGCAATGGGGCATCGGAACCCCACCGAACGCTGATGGTCTAGAGAACGACGAACGGTACCCAGACATGCTCGGTCACACCATACCCACCACGGCTACGGAACTGACCCAAACCGCGTCCACCTGGCCTACCCGAATCTGGTTCCGCTTTTACAACGATGCGAGCGATCGTTCCGTTTTTCTCGAAGACGTGAAAATCGACGGGAAGACGGTGGACTGCAAAACCACCGGGATTTGGACGGAAGAATTGGAAGATGCGGAGGAAAGGTGGGGAAGCGCGCCGCATCCGTTCGGTATGTATTGGAATCGAAATTACGTCCTCGCCATCCGAACCGAGGAACCCGACGGTTTCCCCGGATTGTGGATCGGGATCGGCGCCGCGGCCGTGGTTTTGGTCCTGATGTTGGTGCTCTTGATGTAAAAAAGGTCCACCTTCTTCGTATAGAGCGGTGGCCTGTTGAACGCGTCGTCACATGAGCGGGTCGTGTTTGGGATTCACCACCCAAGAGGCATGCGCGTCGGCTTGTCAAAATCTACACCAACAGTTCGGGTACGAACTGGGACAACAAGGACTTTGCGTGCAGGAACGGTGTCAGAACTGTGACCAATCGCCGCCACCGTCCACTCCGTCGTCCACTCCATCGTCCACTCCGTCTCTCGAACCGGTGACCGATTGTTTGGGAAAAACGTACCACGATGCGTGTAGAGAAGAATGCATGGACAATTACGCAGCGTACGGGTTCGGTGCAAGCGGTTCATGCATATTCGAAGCGTGCGGTAGCCATCGCTGCGAAACGCCACCGAACCCACCACCGAACCCGAACGGCGACGACAACGGCGACGACAACGGCGACGACGATTTCCCCTGGTTGTGGGTCGGGATCGGTGGCGGTGCGTTTTTGTTTTTGATCCTGATGGTGGTGGCTTTGTTGTAAAAAAGAAGGATCCGCCGAAACGACGATTGGTTGTTTCGGATCGGCGTCTCCCGTTTTTATCTTCTTCGATGATATATATCATCGAACGTCCAAGGTTCGCCGACACGCCGCACGATGGGAGCCGCACCGTCGGATCTGACCATGGACGATCTTCCCTTTTTCCACGGGAGCACGGTGGCGTTCAAAACCGTGCACGGAACATACATACAAGCCAAGTCGGACGGAACGTTCGGACAATCCTCCAGCATCGGTTCCGATGGAAAGTTCACCCTATTGAATTCACCGCGAGATACCGATACGTTTTTTGTTTTTGCAACCCGACACGATCGATTTTTGTACACGACCTACGAAGACGATACGATGTCTCTGGAACAGCGCACGCCCGATTCGCCCATGGATCTGTTCCTACACTTTCGAATTCGAAAACGACCGGACGAAAATTGGGTATACATTTCGAATTCGGCCGGTTCTTATTACCTATGCGTACCGTCGGCCGATTCCGGCGTCGAAATGCCGTACCTTGGAAGCAATCCCGACGAGGAGACGTGTCAAATCGAGATCGTGGAAGCGCCCGATTCGGAAACGCCGCCGGATCCGAACGGAGACGGCGATCCGTCCTCGAGCAACGGCGATCCGTCCTCGAGCGACGGCGATTTCCCCTGGTTGTGGGTCGGGATCGGTGGCGGTGCGTTTTTGTTGTTGGTCCTGTTTTTGGTGCTTTTGTTGTAAAAGCGATCGAAGGAAGGTCCGAAAGAGAAGGGTGAAAACGAAAAAAATGGATGCGGTATCGATTACAAGGTCGGTACGGCGTATCGATCAGAACCGCGTCGCGAGAACCCACCGTTTGAACGCTTCCCACGTGGCGTTCTCCGTCTCGGGCCACTGACGCACGCTCTCGAGGACGTGGTCGACGTCGCGAAACCGACGGGCGAGTCGAAGCTCGCGTTGGGCCGCGTCACGACCGTCGAAGTGAAGCGCCGTGACGGTATCGGTGATTTCCTTGCACGCGCCCAAGGCCGGAATTTCGGGGTCCCATGGCGTTCGAAGATCGAACGTCAGGGGGTCGCGTCGGTACTTCCAAACGAGGTCGATCAAAGGCGTGGCAAAAGAGGGCGCTGTATATAGAAATCGATAAGAATAAAATTCGTCACGAACAAATCCGACAGCTAGGACCACTTCGTGTTTTATCAGCAATATAATCACGCGGCGGACAAGGAGGCAAATTATCGCGTGTCCTGGACATTTCATCTACGGAACACGGTCTCCCTTCTCCAACCGCCGGTTGGACGATTTCTCGCGTGCTGGTTTGAGGACCAGCATTAAACCGCCGACCCGGTGCTGGTGGAGGCGTATTCTGCCACTGGTAAATGTGTATATTTCCCCCACAATACCCCCCTCCTTCCCAAGGACCCCAAGGTCCGTATTGACAATCTTGGGGGGGTACGGGACACGCGTGGATATTGCATTCTCGTTCGGTCGCGGGTCGGGATCCCGAACACTCGGCGTCGTCGACGATGGCGTTCGTGGTCGCGTCCACGCACGCGACGTTTCGCGTCTGAATTCCGCCGCCGCACGTTTCGGAACACTCGCTCCACGACCCCGTGATCCAATCGTAAGTGGGACCGGAACCGGGATCGGTACCGGGGGGACCCGGTTCCGTCGGCGAACCCGGTGCGCTCGGTTCGAACGGCCATTTTCCGTTCGCGTACGCGTACGCGCCGTACCCGACGATCGAACCGACGATCGCGAACGCGATCAGGATCAAAACGCGTTTTTTCTTTTGGGTCCGTTTCTTTTCCATGCCTCGTTTGCGCAAAAGCAAGGCGAGCGGGTCGGGTCCGGGCGGCGGGTCCATGAACACGTCTCTCCGATATAGAATACGTGACGCAAAAAAAATGTGGAAAACGAAATGTTTTCGCGATCACAAGGTACGCGAGCGTCGCCATGGATATCGGTACGAAACGGGATCGAAACGGTGGGACGTACCGAACGCGTTTTCGTACCACGCGGAATCGACCACCGGGGTTCGCGCGACCTCCTCCTTTCGGAACGGATTCGGTGGGTCGGACGGCTTCACGGAGGCAACTTCGAGTAGAGGGTTGGGAGGCGTCGAGGCTGGTGGCGCACACCAAGTCGGCGCAAGTGGAAAGTGATTTTACATGTTGGGGTCTCGCTTAGGAGTACCCCTTTCGCCCCCCAGCCCTCGGGTTTGGAAAGGCAGCTGACAGCCTGTCACGCCCCGCCCTCGACGGGTAGACACGCTCTGGGGCGCGCACATGGGTCCCACGTGCGGATCCGACGGTTGTATGAGCCAGTTCGGTTGTCCAGGCAGTCTCGATAGTCCCTTCTCGAGACCTCGCCCCGGGGTGGTAGATACGTTGCGGATCTGCTGTCGAAAGTCCCGGGTTCCCTGTCGGGTGGCCCCGGGTACCCTGTCCGATAGTCCCTTATTGTGGTTTCAAGCTGTACTCGGGCGTCTCCCGTTGAAAGGGGGTCTTTATCCCCATTCCCTTTGAGCAAGTATGCTGGAAGGTCGCGACCCTACTGAGGCAGGGTCAGGGGCTCGAAGGGGCCCTTTCCAAGCACGGCTATGCTATAGACCTCACACCAAACCTTGAAATAGAAATCTGATCCATCTTGACTTGACTAGCCGTCCTCCACTTCGACACTCCGCTAGACTCAAGTCCGCATCCCACTTGCAAGCTTGCCTTTCCTTGGCAAGGCTCGCACGAGAACTCTTTCACCCTGAGGAGACATCCTCCTTAACTCCAAGAAGGCCCACCACGGAACCCCCTTTTGGCCCCACCGAAACGCAACCCTTGTGGCAGAAACCGTGGGCAGCACCACATGCTTCCCCACCCTTCGATCGACCTCGGGAGATTCGGGGGCATCCGGTCCCCCCTTCTGCCCGAGTTTGCTAGGGTTGCACCGAACCGAGCCTGGGCTTGATCGGGTTCGCCGTGGGTCTATCTCGACGGCTGGTATTGGGGAGATCCCTCGTACTCTCGGACCGGGGTACCAAGGGCTTCCCATCCCCCGCCTTCCCAGGTCCCGAGTCGCACTCGTCCAGTTGGGGAGGGGTTACCCGTCCTATACCTTACTTGATATCTAGCAATTCACAGCAAGCTGCAAGCTCGCTTATCTAAACTACTGCTTGACAACGATTGTTGTCAAGCACCGGGTCCCATCGAAGGGGGTATCCTGCCCTGTGCAACACTAATGTCCACTTTCGTGGTCTTCGAGGCGCTTCACGGCGTAAGTGGGAGGGTGCCCGTCTTCTTTCTGTCGTCGGAGCTTCCATCTCGACTTGCTAGGCGTTCGGGTTTTGGAGGGTCCCTAGCTAGTCTTGTGATCCTTGTGCTGGGCGGAAACCCTAGTCCAACGGGGTTCCTTTCAACACTTGGCCCGAATTTCTACCATCCCTTCAAGCAACCAAATCCGACTCCTGTCCTCCCGTATGGGTTGTGGAGAAGAATATGTCGAGAAAGAGGCTCTTTGGAGGGGGGCTTTGGACTCCGTGTTCCATACATCCATCTCCCAGTGTCATAGTTCAAGCTTCCGACAGTTGGAAGCATGGACCTTGACTTCTTCACACCCGTCGAGCTACAGACCGCATGCATACCGACACAGCACCAAGGTACTCATTTTGGTGGGGGAGCCATTGGACACTCAGTCAGCAGACTTCTATTAAACCTGCTCACTTAAACCCATCGATTAGTATGCGCAAACTGAAAGGGTTGCGGTCCCAGGAAAGGAGGATGTCGAAATGCGATCCACCAAACTGATGTTCCTGGTTCTGGGAGGGATCAAGGGCAAGTACTCCACACTGGCTTCTGGAGAGTCCAGGCGGTTGCACCTTGGTCAAAAAAGTTAGGTTCAGACCCAATTTTTTCTACACACCAACCAGACAGGTCTTGGTTAAAGCTGCTGGCAGCAAAGAACATGCGCTCCATGTCAGTCACCTGGCTGGTGACCCAGCTCCCGATGTCTTGGTCGAAGCTGCCGGCTACATCGAACATGGACCCCATGTTGGTCACCTGGCTAGTGTCCCAGCCACTGATGTCTTGGTTGAAGCTGGAGGCAGCAGCAAACGTATCTTGCATGGTAATCACACTGCTAGTGTCCCAGCTGCCGATGTCTTGGTTGAAGTCGATGGCGGACCTAAACATTTGAAGCATGTTGTTCACACTGCTGGTGTCCCAGCTCCCGATGTCTTGGTTGAAGGTCTCTTTGGAATTAAACAAAAGACTCATGTCCTTGATCCCAGTCGTGCAGGTAAGTCGTATCTGCTCGTCCACTGGATCATTATCAATAAGAGTGTCCAGCTGGTCGCGGGTCCGTTTGGTGTAGGTATTCCCATTGACCTCCCCGGAATCGCCCACTCCGGCATCGGGACACAGCACGGTCACGTCGTTGTCGGCCAGAAAAAACAAGCTCGGGTTCTCTCCTGCGAAGGCTTGTTGGAGGCCCGTTCCGACGAGCAGTAGCATGGCGAGGAGGAAGGTGGGCGAGGTCATTGCTGGAGCGGCAGGCCGTGGCGCGCCGTTCGTTCGTTCCCTCCCTCCACGCTTTTGCCCTTCGTCCCCGGCTCGTCCACGACAGTTGTGGCTGTACCCGTACCTCCCGAGGGTGGATAGGAGACTGGGTGGCGGTGGGAGCCCCTTACGAGGATGGGGCATGCAGGTTTCATCTCAGCTGGGTGGGGCACCCCGATTCCAGAAGCTTCCAGAGCCCCCCGACCCCATCGAAGGACACACGGGCAGGGTCGGGGTGGCACAGGGACAGGGGCGGCATCTCCACGGATCCCACAGCGAGACCCCCTCTCCCTATGAAGAAAAAGTGGCGGTGGGGTGCTGCCCCCTTCCCCATGTCCACCTTCTCCCCGTCATCCACCTGTTGCCTCGTCGGAGAAGCCCAGGAAGGTTTGGTGTGGTCGCGCGCCACCGCACCACGCATCAGCCATGGACACGTCTTCCTCTTTCCTGGCCTTGCTACTGCTCGTCGGAACCGGCCTCCAACAAGCCTTCGCAGGAGAGAACCCGAGCTTGTTTTTTCTGGCCGACAACGACGTGACCGTGCTGTGTCCCGATGCCGGAGTGGGCGATTCCGGGGAGGTCAATGGGAATACCTACACCAAACGGACCCGCGACCAGCTGGACACACTTATTGATAATGATCCAGCGGACGAGCAGATACGACTTACCTGCACGACCGGGATCAAGGACATGAGTCTTTTGTTTAATTCCAAAGAGACCTTCAACCAAGACATCGGGAGCTGGGACACCAGCAGCGTGAACAACATGCTTCAAATGTTTAGGTCCGCCATCAACTTCAACCAAGACATCGGCAGCTGGGACACCAGCAGCGTGACCAACATGCTTCAAGTGTTTAGGTCGGCCAGCAGCTTCAACCAAGATATCGGGAGCTGGGACACCAACGAAGTGACCAGCATGGGAGCCATGTTCGATGGGGCCGGCAGCTTCGACCAAGACATCGGGAGCTGGGTCACCAGCCAGGTGACTGACATGGGAGCCATGTTCTTTGCTGCCAGCAGCTTTAACCAAGACCTCTCTGGTTGGTGTGTAGAAAAATTTGGGTCTGAACCTGACTTTTTTGACCAAGGTGCAACCGCCTGGACTCTCCAGAAGCCAGTGTGGAGTACTTGCCCTTGATCCCTCCCAGAACCAGGAACATCAGTTTGGTGGATCGCATTTCGACATCCTCCTTTCCTGGGACCGCAACCCTTTCAGTTTGCGCATACTAATCGATGGGTTTAAGTGAGCAGGTTTAATAGAAGTCTGCTGACTGAGTGTCCAATGGCTCCCCCACCAAAATGAGTACCTTGGTGCTGTGTCGGTATGCATGCGGTCTGTAGCTCGACGGGTGTGAAGAAGTCAAGGTCCATGCTTCCAACTGTCGGAAGCTTGAACTATGACACTGGGAGATGGATGTATGGAACACGGAGTCCAAAGCCCCCCTCCAAAGAGCCTCTTTCTCGACATATTCTTCTCCACAACCCATACGGGAGGACAGGAGTCGGATTTGGTTGCTTGAAGGGATGGTAGAAATTCGGGCCAAGTGTTGAAAGGAACCCCGTTGGACTAGGGTTTCCGCCCAGCACAAGGATCACAAGACTAGCTAGGGACCCTCCAAAACCCGAACGCCTAGCAAGTCGAGATGGAAGCTCCGACGACAGAAAGAAGACGGGCACCCTCCCACTTACGCCGTGAAGCGCCTCGAAGACCACGAAAGTGGACATTAGTTAGCGAAAAACTCCATGACACGTGACGTGGTAACTCACGCTGGAGCGCACTATATAAGGGCCCGCGACCTCACTTGTAAAATAGTTTTTGCCTTGCTACGAAACTAAGTGCTCCGCCACTAGCAAACTCGTCCTCGACCTCTGCCAAGTTGCCAAACGAATCGCTACCAACAGCCCATTTGCGCTTGAGAAACCACAAGTGCCCACTCCCAGAAAGACAACACCAACAAGTCCAATCTACTAGTGGGATTCACGTCACATCTTCTAGTAGCTTAAGAGCCTTTTACCGCTACCAAAAATGATTGACACAGTGGGAACATTTGCTGTACTTGAGCCAAATGGTGCAAATTGGAGACAATGGTTCCTAAGGATGGAGAATTTCCCCTACATCCACAAACTCGGGGAGGAAACAAGAGACGAAATAATCTTTAAGAAGAATGGGGATGGTGCAGTAGAAAAGGAGGAAAACCCAGATTATGGAAAAATGCAGCGGGCAAGATGCCACATCATCAACTGCGTAAACTCGGAATCCACTGAGCAAATCACTAGATGTGAAGCACCCAACCAAGTCTGGACTATGGCGTCCAAGTAGGGTCGTGGACAGGGGTCACTTGTGCGACGAGCGAGTTGAGCCTTTTCAGTAGTCGCTTAAGTCGTCGAAGAGGCTGATGAGGCGAGGAGGTTGTCTCGTAGGACAAGTAGGAAAAGTGAATTGCAAGGCAAAGAGAGGGACTAGAGTTCCTTCTCTCAAAACCACTTAGTGCCGGTTGAGATGAGGGTAAGCGGGGCACGAGGAGGGTCCACGTGCTGCTGACGGTCAAATCTGACCGTTCATGCCGCCAGTTGTGGGGCGTCCGTCAGGTGTTCGAGTCATCGACACCGTCCAGCCTCCCCAACCCTACCTTCTAGAAGTACACGGGGAAAGGGAATCCTTTCGACTGAACTCTATTGGTCAAGGGTTCCCTATATCCTTTATTGATGTATGACCATTGACCAGGGGCGTTCTTCACCCTGTCCCGGATTCTGTTGGTCAACAATACAGTCCAGACCTTGATCTATGGTGTAATGGTAGTAAGGCATTTACTGCCCTTTTACTCCCCAAAGTCTCGGGGTCTTCGAGCAGGGTGTCGCGTTATGCGTTGTTGATGGGAATGCACGCGTGGGAAAAGGAGGCCTTCTATTAGTACCCAACACCCCTATAAGGTCCTCACCCATTGGAATCCTCCAATGGATGGGTGACCTCCGGTTGGGGAAAGTACTTAATTTCCCCGAGCCACACGGTTTTATCAAGTTGATCTTGACCTGGAAAGACGAGCCGCCTCCCAAGCGCCTGCACGTCCAAGGCAACTTCCTCCGCGTAGGCGGAGCTCAAGAGCGAAGGATCGCATTGTTAACAGTAGAAAGGACTTCCAAGCACGGCGAGAACACCTACGCGTGCGTTGGAAACTTGACGAACTCGTCCGTGGTTGTCGTACGTGGCGGTCTAGCATCAAGGGTTTCTTGAAGTCGTGTTTTTGGCCATAACTACGTCCGATCATGGCCAAATCGGACGTTCGACGTCTCGTTAGAACGGCCGTCAGGAGACACATTCAACGGTGTGCAGAACGTTTCCTGTCAAAAGTTGAAAGTCAACAGCTGAAAAAAAGGGAGATGAAAAGGATAGAAGAGCTTAAGGAAGAGTTGGAAGCCCTCAAGCTACAAGTCGAGGAGTTGGAGAGGTTGAGAGACAACCCTTCCTCTTTTTCTCAAGGAGGAACGGTCACTCATTCCGCACTACCTCCGCCCACTCATCACGGCTCCGTGGAGACCATAACGAAACCCAAGCCGTTTTCCTTCCACAATGTTGGGGAAGAAGTTCTCTCCGAGATGTTTGAGACTTGGTGGAGTAGTGTCACCGGGTGGTATGGTCGGCGCAAAGCGCGTAATCTGGATTTGGAGGAGGCCGAGTGTGTCGTGGATCTTCTCGACATGATACAAGGGCCCAAGTGTGACGTTCTTAAGTCATTGTATGAGAAGGGAACGCTCCCGCGAGAAATGGGAGCATTTAAGAAGCTGCTCATCCAAATCTTTTGTGTTCGTCCATCGGCGGAGGCGGCCTATAAGGAGCTTGTGAAGGCATACCAAAAACGTGATATGAGTGTACGCCACTACTTGCTACACCTTGAGGAGTTACAAAGGAAAGTGAATTTGGATGATGGGAAACTGATCCCACAAATCAGCAACGATATGGTACTGCTCAAGCTACGTAGTAGCGTATGGGTCAGCATCCGTGAACAATTGCGTGCTACGTTGGAGGTGGAAAAATTGGACGGGAACGAAAAGCCATTGGAAACGTGGGAGGACTGGTTGGAATTGCACGAACATTGCGAGGAACAGCATGCCCGTGAAAGGGAGGCACGGGAACGCGAAAATCAGCGCTACGTGCGGAACTCGAAGGCGGTTCATCAGAAAATGGAGCGGTCCTCTGCGGCTGTGGCTGTGCTAACCCCGGAACACCGTATCACTCCAGAACAGAAAAGCTTTCGCGCCGAGTGGAAGGGGAAGCGACCGACCCCCCATGCGGTCGAACTATGCAAACAATTGGGATTGTGCCTCATCTTTCGATGCTTAAGTCCAGACCATGTGGCCAATGACTGTCCCTTCAAAAGCAGAAGTCCGGGAACGGGAAACTGCCAGGCCCCCGGCAATGGGATACCCCGGAGGGCGTAAACACAGCTTTCCCTTTGAGTGAAGGTGAGGGGCTTGAGTCTTACGTTGCCCCCACCACCATGATGAACCCATTGGAACATCGCCACTTTAAGGAGGAAGGAAGTGCTGCAGCATCAGCAAATTTAGCAGCCATCCAATTAAGGTCGCAAGACGTCACAGTTTTAGGACTCAGTAACTACCATGTGGACTATTGTCGAGACCGGTCCACTTTTCAGATGAGTGACTTAACAACTGGGGTTGGGGAGCACCCATCGACGGTCGCTCTTTCCCAGGTTGTTGTCAATGTAGCCCAGATAGGATCGCAAATCTTTTTTAGACCTTCGCACGTCCAAGGAAAAGAATTGAGGACATTGTGGGACACCGGCGCAGGCCGTTCCTATGTGCACAAAGAGTTCAGAAATTTGGACAAAATTATCAGCAGGTCCCACTATGTGCGAAGCGTATTTGCCAATGGGCAGACGCATACGACCAATGAACTATTGCAACTTTCAGTCTTACTAAGTCCAGGCGATCCGCCAACTGAAAAAAATTGAGGTAGAGGTAAAGGTCATCCCCATGGACCTACGTCAGAGTTACGATCTGATATTTGGGTGCGATGTTATAAGCCAACAACAAACTTGGTTGAATGTGGATCGTAATACGATCCAGTTGACACACCGCAATCAGACGGTAACTTTGGTTGAGGCCGAGTTCAAGACAGGAGAGACGTCCCCCGTCGATGGCCTGGTCTCAGTAAGCGTAAGTACTGGGGAGCAACAGGCTCACCATTCTGTGTCCTTTACAACTTTGGAAGATGAGTTCGGGCCATTAAAGACGGCGATGTTCGTAGCAACAACAACAGGCCTGGCGACGCTCGACCATGCTTAGCCAGAAGAAGCGATGCACCAAGACTGGAGGGTATGACCGGGACCCATTATATGTGTCCCACCTTTGAGATTGTCACCCAGGTCACACAAAAGCTGCAGAGTGCAGCATCCTTAAGTTTGGTGCTGTTGGCTCCTTGCATGCCTAGCACTCCATGGTTTCAGGAACTAAGACCCTTCATACTAAAGGGTAGGGTAATACCGTTAGCGGACAAAACTTATGGATATGAAGCGGTAGCACAGGCAAGTAGCGCCACCACCTGCCCAATGGTAGCTCTGCAGATCAACCGCCATGCTTCAGCAGAACCGACAACCTTGAGTCGTTACAGGAAAGTCGCCCTACAATCACTAGGACAACCTTCGAGAGTTTACAACTGCCTGAGACCCTCGACCCTGCATTGCAAAAACAATTGAGAGACCTACTGGGGAGGTATTAGCATCTACTGCAAGCTCCTAGGGACAATGAACCGCCACCTGCCCCTTCAGAATTCGATCATCACATCATCTTGACTGAGGGAGGAGCACAACGAGTACAGACTCGCCCAATACGTTTAGCGGCAGATCAGACAATTGAATTGCAGAAACGGTTCGAACACCGTTGCAACCGTGGTATCATGCGGAAGGCTGCCAGTGATAGCCGAACTTGCAGATCTGCAGTTTTTATGGTAAAGCGTAAGGACGGCCCCGATCGCGATGTCGTTGACTTCAGAGCGCTGAATGAAGTGACTGTGAAGGATCATTTTCCCTTACCTCTCATTGACGAGCTCTTGGATAGGTTAAGTCAGGCCCGCTACTTCATCAGCCTCGATCTTAAGGAAGCATACTATAACATCCGTATGCACCCAGACAGTATAAGATACACCGGTACAATCACCCACTTTGGGTTGTTTGAATGGCTGGTACTGGTTATGGGCATGTGCAATGCAGTCGCAACCTTTCAGCGCATGATGGACGCAAGGTTCCATCACCTGATATATGACAAGCGAACAGTTGCTTGTTATCTGGATGACCTTTTGATCTACGCAAACACCTTCCAGGTCATGATAGATACCCTCGCACAGGTACTGCAAGTCTGCGATCAATATCGCTTCAGACTAAACATGCACAAAAGTACCTGGTTTCAAACACACCTGACCTACTTAGGACATATTATAGGGGAGGGGCAGTTGCGGCCGGACCCCCGACTAATCAGTGCAGTAAGGGATTTCCCCCAACCTAGGATTCCCACGCAGTTGCGTTCATTTTTGGGGTTGGCAGGATACTACAAAAAGTTTGTTTCGGGATTTCAAACCAAAGCACCACCGCTTTGCGAATTGACCAAGACAGCAGAGCCATTGGTCGCCCGATGGACCGACCAGGCCGAATCGGCCTTCCTGGCTCTTAAGCTTGCCTTGACTTCTGAACCTGTATTGAAGCTTTGGACGACTAGATGTGCAACGGAGATTCATACCGATGCATCTAATATTGGTCTTGGAGCTGTATTGCTTCAGCAACACCACGGCCGTTGGCACCCTGTCGCTTATTGGAGCAAAGCTCTAGAAGGCGCGCAGAAGAACTACACCACCACTGAGCTGGAGATGCTTGCCATCGTGCTCGCACTGGAAACGTGGCGCCATTATTTGTTGGGTGTCCGCGTTGTTGTGCGCACTGACCATCAAGCGTTGGTACATTACCAGCACAAGCGACCTGCAAAACTACAACAACGCGAGTTGTCGTGGCTTCCCCGTCTTGCAGATTTTCAGATTTCTATTGAGTACAAACCAGGCAAGAGCAATTTGTCGCCGGACGCTCTCAGTTGTAGACGCCCCGAGCTGAAGCTCACTATACTGGATTTGTGCGCAGGAATTGGCACCGTCATTCGTAGTCTCGCGCACACTGTACCAAAACACATCCGCATTGATTACCTCGCAGTGGAAAACAACGCAGATTGCCGATTGGTGATCCAAAGGGTGTTTAACTTGGTTCAACGGGACCGCCCAAACCTGTACCTGCGCAAAGACATCTTTCGGTTGGGTCATGATGCCAAAGACTTGTGCAACAGGAGAGTTCCTCAGGTGGACTTTCTCATTGCAGGTGTGCCATGTCAGCCTTTCAGCACCGCTAACCCCTATAACAAGGGATTACAGGATGAGCGTTCGCTTTTCCAAACGGCGCACCAGCTCATACTCCGAACGCAGGCTACCTTCTATGCCATTGAATGTACGCCGTTCGCTGCCCACCTACAAGGGGATCTTACACAAATTCAGCAGTGGTTGGGACAACCAACTGTCCATGACTTGAGCGAGTGGTCAGCGCAACAACGCACTAGGCTGCTTTGGAGTAATTTGGATACACATGATCTAGTGCCACAGCCAACGGAACTAATTCAGCCGCTCTCCTAACAGGATTGCTTGCAGGTGGGGTGGGTAGCACCCACCGATAAGGCTCCCACTCTGATGGCCAGCTGGCGCAATACGCACAACGGGCGTAATGGCCAATCCCTGGTGTAACAAGAGGAGTCAACAACTAAAAGGCATATGACTCCCGAGGAGCGCAAGCTATTGGTAGGATTGGAGCAAGGGGACACGACGGCCCCAGACGTGGACAAGGCAGCCCGTAATCGCATGTTAGGCAATGCCTTTCCAGTTTCCTAGATCAATTCTATCTTACGCATATGGAACGATACAGTAGATGATAGCGCTTCGCATTCAACAGCATGCTTATCTCAGCCCTCACCCGGGGCACAGGATAGTCCTTTTTACCAAGCTGTGAGTGCTTCAACGCAACCCCTGCAATCGATACTCACAGCAGTCGACATTGGTAAAATCAGCCAATTGGATGCACTAATTGCGAAATCAGCATCAAACGATCGAAAATACCAGCAACAACTGGAGACAGATAGTTTGCAGAAGGTCGGTGACTTGAGATACAAAATTATCAATGATCAGAAGAGGTTGTATGTACCTAACGATCGAGCAGTCAAGAACCTTTTTCTTATGACTGTGCACGATCTACCTTATGCAGGGCATCCAGGAATCCTTAAGACAACCGAGCTCGTGACTCGCCCGTATTACTGGCCCGGCATGCATGCAGACATTAAGGCATATTGCAAACAATGCTATGCCTGTCAGTTGGGAAAGATTAGTAGACAGCGTTACAAAACGCAGAACCATTCTACAGACCATGGTTCGTACCCAAACAGAAGGGCAACGTTGGACATAGCAATGGGGCTGCCTACCAGCCACCAGCACTATGCAGATATGGTCGTCGTTGATCGATTTAGCAAATATATTGCCTATGTACCCATCACTACCACCATCACTGCAGCAGAATTGGCCTTCCAATTTGAGCAGAATTGGATCTCTAAGCGTGGTTGTCCTACCAATTTGATAATGGACCCCGACACGAAATTTACCAGCGCATACTGGCGCGACTTCATGGAAGCACTGGGCATCACTACTAGGCTTACTACTGCCTACCATCAGCAAGCCGACGGACAAACAGAGCGGCGAATCGCAACGCTAGCTGATAATCTGTGCGTAGCAATTATCGATACACTCAGTGCAGATACAGATTGGTATTGCTACCTGCACATTGCAGAATTTGCCACCAATAATACCATCTGCGCCGCTACTGGGGTCACTCCGTTTCAGGCAGAATTGGGACGCCATCCAACAATGCCGTTCTATTTACTGCCTGGACCTATGGATCGTACAGTTGATCAGCATGTCTCAGAATTTTGCGAACACCATCGGACACTTTATCGCCAAATGGCGATCAACATTGCCAAAGCAAAAGCAAGTATGAAAAATTTCAGCGACCGGCAGCGGACCACCAAATTGTTTAACCCAGGACAAGTGGTAAAGGTCCAGACTGGACGTGCAACGCGCTCCGACCAAAGCAAGTTGCACCCACGCTTCCGGGTGACCGAGGTCGTCCGCTCGCTGGGAAAAGACAATTATGAGATCCGCTTGCCGGAAGGCAGCACCGTACATCCAATCGTCCACGCAGAAAAGTTAGAAAAGTTCTGGACTGCTGATTCAGCCAAATTCCCTTTGGCTCAACAGCCTGCACCATCATTGTTGCCAGCACAATCACCTGTGCAGACTTCAGAGAAACAACCATCCTATCCTATCAGGAAATATCTTTTGCGCAGTTGGAGTACAGTACCTCCACGATATTATGTCCAGTGGGATACCCCCTCCAAAGACCTCGGGTGGGCAGTCGAAGACGCCGGAATTATCAGCGATGTGATTGTCTATGAGAAAGTCAACGGTATCTTGCCTGAGACAGGAATCACAGCAACGAACTCAGCGGCCGTACAAAAATACAAGCAGGTCAAATACCTGCAGAAGACACCAATCCTCCGCCATACCTGGACAGGAAAGGCTCCTTGGGACGTACACCCACTATCAAGCTAGCAGGCCTGCATGACACCCCTCAAGCGAAATTACATCGCGTCATTCAGAAACGTTTCGATGAACATGATATGCTCATGTATTATGCAGGTGAAGTGGTCGCAGCTCGACAAAATGCCAATGGAAAGGAGTCAGGCTTCGTGAATTTTAATAGGACGGTTGGAAACATCCCGGCATGAGGGACTGTGGGATGGCCGATTCCCCAGATAGACCCATCTCGGACATCGGTCCAGTCCCCCCCTCTCGGGGCCCCCATGCAAAAACAACCCCCCCTTCCTTCGCCACAGGTACAGACCATGAGGGTTTCGACCCACTCCAGCGCGTCTGACACGTCGGTCCAGGCCACAAGCGTTTGAAGGAAGGGGAGAAGAGCGGACGCAACGCATCGACAACCGTGCGTGGGGCAGGGGAGAGAAGCGAGGATGACATCGGAGGGGCAGGGAAAAACACCGTGGCCTGGTTCGGCCGTCCACGGACCACTAGGCACGCACGAAACCTTTGGTCGCCTCCACGAAACGCACCGATCGGATGCCGAGCTGCTGGTGGTTGTGTGGTCGTTTTTCCTGCTTTAGACGAAGACAGGGAAGAAAGACCACGCAACTTCGAAGTGGCACGATAGCGTAATGGAAGAACGAGAGGTGTGAGGGAAGGTGCTGACCAAACCATGTTGATGGAATTTTGCCCTGCGGAGCGAAAAAGCCATGCTGTCATTGACCAACCCCACCTGGATGGGGAACAAAACTATGGGGTTACAAGTAATGGGGGCCGTGTAGAACGGTTACATGTCCTCCAATGTTTCTCTTTTCTTTGCGTTCCAGTAGAGGGCTTGGGCACAAATCAACGTGATGTAGCCTATTTGTGAGCTGAACATCATGCTATTCTGCCGGCAGCGGATAGAAGCATTGAACTGCTCACTCAGAGGGCCAATGATGCTCCTGTTGTGTTTCGAGTTGTAATGCTCAGGAGCGGTGGTGTGATTTCTATGATGCATTTGATCTTGAAAAAATCTGGTCTTGCGAAAAAAATATGGTTCGCGGAGACTAGCGGCCAGTTCAAGTTCCTTTCCATTGTCGTACACGATCTCTTCAGGAGCATCTGGAAAGAAAGCATACAAGTACTCCACAATTCCTGTTGTGCTTTCGGCATTTTTTTCGTTGATGACATGAAATCCCACAACACGTTGACATCCTCCACAAAGATAGTACACTAGTCCGGGGGTAAAGTGTATGCTTCGTGCATGGTCTTTCTCTGCTTCTACGACACTTTCCTTCCCATAATGCCTTGCTGATCTTACCCATTAGGCTCTGGGACCCATTGCACCTGTCTTCGACATCAAATGCAAAGTGGAAACCCCCTTAAAGGACTTCAAGTATGTGGAGTGGGAGCTGCACTCACCCTGCTCGACGAGAGATTCTTGGATTGTGCTTTTCTTGACTCTCAAAAGCAAATGTTGTAAGAAAGGGTCCAATGGATATTTGCTTCTGTGTCTCGTAAAGTACTCTACTGCAATACCCAAGAATCTACTACTTCGAAACATGCTTGCTATTGCTTGATCGGTTGGTTTGCATGCCAATTCCATGTTGCAAATGCTAGCCAATACTTCCCGGCAATCACTTGGCACGAGGGAGTTCAACGGTTAGTGTGATCCAATGGCCATTCCTAGCTCTCTCAAGATTCCCACTAAGTGCCAAAGGCCTTGTCTACTCTCGATGAGGCATTGGTCCATGAGCAAGATACTGATCTCCCTAGGGCATTGAAGCTTCAACTCCAAATCTTCTTCCAACGCAATTCCACCAGTTGCAAGCCCCCACAAGAGCCCCCTCGTCTTTTTTGGCAAGTAATTTTGTGCGAATGGCTTCACAAGTATCGGATCCCGACAACGGAGCCATGGTTGCTCAAAGTCTGCCGCTTTCCTCCTCACTCCCAGCACAATCCCGTCGATATGTATTCGCTTGCATTGTTTTCCTCTCTCACAAACACATTGAAATGGATGATGATTGTCAATGTCAATTGCGGCAATTATCCCTCGCATGGCTTGACGGAAATTATCTCTCGATGCCTTTATCAATTGCCTCGCATTCACGCTTCTTGATGGCCCCGAGTACATCCCTTGCTTCACAAGCGATGTAAGTAAACTTATGAATGTGTGCTTGGTTTCAGAGAAAGATTTCCAACACAACATCAAGTCACGCAATAGAAAGATGTAGTGGTGATACTCCATTCTCTCGCCACTACCTTTCCGTGGAACAAAGAAAAAGGCACACGCTCGAGGATCACATGCACAATGTGGACAAACCTTGGCCCCAAGTACTGTCACAAATCCATATTAATTGACAATTATGCAATTGTCAATTGCTTGCAAATGCTGTGTTTTGCACCGACCACAACCACCGTCACTTGACACGGGTCCAAAGCACTTGTCCATGTCTAGGACCACTTTCGCATTATCCTCCATTAAGTTTTTAGCCATGATTTTGCCGATAGCTTCAGTGACCTTGTGCATGCTAGTCGCTACCTCTTTGCTAGGCTTGTGAATGGAGTTCCCAAGTTGCCTTCGTTTGAAAGCTGCTCCAACTATTGCAAATTCTTGTACCTCATTTCTATCCTATTCCGGCCCGTTCACACGGCTCCCCACACAAGCATTATCGAGTAGGATGTCCGTGCAACAACGACGAATACACTTTGTGTGTATGCAAGATGTTGTATGCCTTTTGCAAGTCAAACAGAGGTCTTGTCTTTGTGAGCCGTATTGCCTCGTAAGTCCCCATGCATGTGCATCTTCACGCGATCCACAACATACCGCTTTGAAAAGGTTACCTTTTTCTTCCAATTCAAATTCATAATCCAAATCTGCCATGCCCTTCAATTTCTCATGCTCTTCCAAATTTTCCCTAGAGATTAGCATCCACACTTCGAACGTCTTGAAGAATGTCTTCCCGTACATCCACACCAATCCCATGAGACAACAATACCATTCCTCTCTGAAAAGGAATATCCACTTCGATGATGCTCGGAAAGATAGACAATATGTTCTGTGTGCACCTACAAATTTGGCCTATTCCACGGGTCGCCATGTCCATATAAGCCCATTCACTCCCCCCACAACCTTGCACATTGCAGTAGCTCATTTTGAGACCGTCCACCTTCCTTGCATTGCACATACCTAGTGGTATGGGTGCGTTGTTGCTTGACAACCCAGCAACAACAAAGACTATCTCTTCTGAGTTTCTGTAGACGATCGGCACCCCATTTGTAGCAACGTAGGACTGAAAAAAGAGATCAGAATGTGACCATTCAGCAGGTGCATCACGCATTGATTCGTTGCCATCACCTTCTCCCGGATCTTCGATTGGTATGAAACCGTCATCTCCCAAGCCCGGACTCTCACTTACTTCTACTACAACACGGCCCTCCGTGTTTGATCCTTCAACATCTTCGATAAGGGACTTCTGCTTCCGCTTCTTCCCTACGTTGACTCGGTTCGCGAAATTTTTCTTACGAGACTTACGGAATCCAAGGTATTTTGGCATGGCCCTTGTGGAAGATTGAAAACGTTCGAAGATGAATGCAAGAACTCCACCACCTCAACAAGAACGAAGAGGATCTCTTGCCCGATACTTCCTCGCTTGCTTTGTCGATAGCTTTGTAAGCGTTATTCTAGCAGTAGCAATGTAATCCTCAGTTGCCACGTTAGCTTCATGCCTTTCGAAAAGAGTATCATGCCTTTTCAACTCCACACGGGAAACTAGACCAAGCCTCTATCACATGCCACATTCATACATCCGTGGTGCAAAACGCTGTCTACGTACCACGTATTCCTTGTTCGCGCGCGTTAACAGCCCGTTCTTTTGACCGAGACGTTAGATGCGTCCGTTGACCGTCCGGCGTCTTCGTCCTTTGACGTGGAAGTCGGCGCCCGTTGCAAGGGCAGGCTAGTGCTACAGGGGCGGTAGATCTTGAGACCGAGAACAACCTGTGGATCGACAGCTTTCGCAGCATAGGTGGCCTGCAAGGATCGGCACACAAAAGCGAGATCGCGAGAAATGCGCGTTTCAGGCGATCAGTGGATTTCATTTCGTCCGATAGAATGCAAACAAAGTCGTGCATGTCAGGAAGACCGAATTCCGCCCCAATGCATACCAACTGCAGGTGCGTCCCGTCGCGACCTGCCTCGCATCGAGGCGATGCACCTAGGCGAACCTGCAGGTGCGTCCCGTCGCGACCTGCCTTGCATCGAGGCGATGCACCTGGGCGAACCTGCAGGTGCGTCCCGTCGCGACCTGCCTCGCATCGAGGCGATGCAGGTTTCGACTGGACGCATTGGGAGGTCGGTCCAGTTCATTCGACGAGTCTCTTGATGCCACCCCTGTAGCATGATAGGAATCCACGAGCTCTGCAAGAATTGCCTCAAAGCGCAATTCTGTTACCTTGGAGGACTATCCATGATGACTAGTACCGCAGAGGAACCTCTTTACCAGGAAGGGTTCTATGTGGTGCTGCCCACGATTTCTGCCACAAGGGTTGCGTTTCGGTGGGGCCACAAGGGGGTTCCGTGGTGGGCCATCTTGGAAGTAAGGAGGATGTCTCCTCAGGGCGAAAGAGTTCTCGTGCGAGCTTTGCCAAGGAAAGGCAAGCTTGCACGTGGGATCCGGACTTGAGTCTAGCGGAGTGTCGAAGTGGAGCACGGCTAGTCAAGTCAAGATGGATCTGATTTCTATTTCAAGGTTTGGTGTGAGGTCCTCATTGGTCTCACACAGGGGGATGGTCTTATCATACCTTATCCGCTTCGAGCGGATCGTGTTCAAGATCCCCTGGCGATTCTTGTGCTCCCTCGGACGGTGGAGCCCCGGTGACCTGACCGAGGGGGTTGACTGGGGTACTCCTGACCGTTCGATCCTCTCCAGTGATCGAACCCCTAGATTCGTTTTGTACGGGTAGGGTTCTGGCTAATAGGGAACACCCCGCCCCAACCATCCACACAAGTTGGTAACCCCGATCCCCCTTCCTTGGGATACATCGCTGGGGACAGTAAGGGGGGAAGGAGGCTCCTGATTGGGGGTCCAAGGCTACTGATCCCTTACAGTCCCATCTGTATTGGTCATCGTGTTTCGATCGAAGTTAACATGTGACGGGGCAAGGGGCGTCACAATCCCCCCTCCTTAGATACCTGGCGTCCTCGTCTGGAAGATTTTCTGAGTATCTTGGAGTAAGCAAACTAAGTCTTGAGGTGAAAGGAATTCGACATCTCGTGGTTCATATCGAATCTTGTATCCTTCCTGGGTAAAGTCGATGAATTTCCCTTTGTACCATCGCTCTTGATCTGTTTCATCCACATATCGTTAGCATACGATACGGTAAAGTAAATTTTCTTGCGGGTCCCAAATACTTGGTGGACTGGGTCTGATAGAACGGTGACGGCCTGTCAATGTGAATGTCTTCATTGGATGTTCGGTGGTCCAAGTGTCATGGAGGACAAGAAAGTATTGGCGATAAACCTTGTGTTTGTGCTCAGATACTGCCTCACGGTGGTTGTAACGTTGAGTTGAGGTGACACCCTGTCTAATGTTCAGTTCTGGTATGGGGCCATGCTGAAATTCCCAATCTAGAATAGCCTGTACACCTCCTGGTGCCTGTTGCTCGGCAAGGAATGATTCTCGATTCGTTCCTTCCAGTCCTCGCCAGCGGACCCAATATCCGGGTGGGATGGTAGCCCAATCACGGAGAATATACTGTTCTATGTCGGAATGCTGTGCACCAGAAGCAAAGATTGGAGTGGTATCAGCAGTTGATGCTTGTATGTCACCAGTGAAAGGCTCAATGTGTTCTACGTTGATCCACGGACTAAGACGAGGACCTGCGGGCAAGTCCAACTTGATAGCACCTCTGGGTTGTATATCCACGATTTTGAATGGACCACAAAATGGAGTTGCATGTTTTGCCAAGCGGCCAAGTCTGCGTAATTTAACCAACTGACCAACAGAGAATAGTGACAGTTTCTCGCGACGTGTCTAGTTAGCATATTTCTCTATCCTGGAGTACTGTTCATCCATGTTCTCAAATACTTCATGGTAGACATCTGCCAATGCTTGCTGCTGCTCCGCGCTTCGTGCACTGATAGTTTGCCATGCCGTGACCAGCGTCGGTAAGCGTGGCGATATGCCCAAATGTAAGTAGAACGGTGAGTATTTGGTGGAGGCTGTAACAGCATTGTTGTGCGCAAACTGGATCATGGGCAATAAGCTGTCCCAATCTGTAGGATGTTTCATCATTGTGCGCAACGCGGCTTTAAGCGTCTGATTTTGCCGTTCAGTCTGTTCATCAGATTGTGGGTGATAGGGAGTACCTCGATGCAGTTTGGTGCCAAGCATCGATCCAAAATCATGCCAAATTTCACCCACAAACCTCGAATCGTGGTCTGTGAATAACCTTTCTGGTGCGCCATAGTGACAAACAACATGTCGAAGGAACAGCTGAACAAGCAGTGAGGCTGTGGCGGCTTTGACTGTGGGTATGTAAACTATCATTTTGGTAAATTTGTCCACTATCACAAAGACAGAGTCGTAGCATGTGAATGTAAGTGGTAGATCTGTTGTCAAGTCACAATACACATCTGTGAACGGACCGGTGGGGGTGGGCATGCGTTGCAGTAAATGAGATTTGCGCTTGTACGATGGTTTTGCAAGTTGGCATGCTCTGCAGTTTTCCACGTAGTGCTCCACATCGCGTCCCATTCCTGGCCATATGTACTGTCGTTTCATCAGTTCCAACATCCTTTTCTGTCCAGGATGTCCTGCAGTGGGTAAGTCATGATTAATGTACATCAGATGCTTCCGGAGACTTGAATCGTTCGGAACGGCGATACGTCCTTCCACTGTTTGTAAACCTAAGGAGTCATCGTAGTCTGCATCATCAGCCGCAACTTGAAGTAGGCGTTGATGCAATTCGTCTGACACAACATAGCTATCGATCGCCTGTGCCAACTGGACATTGTCACACGCGTCGTCAACCCGAGTACTCGTTTGGGATCTATCTGTGTAAAACTGAATAGTGGTAGGCCCACTATGAAGTACGCACCTTGGTATAAGATGTTTAAGAAGGAACTGTAGGAACTGAACTGGTACGGCATTACCGAGAAAGCGTTGCTTTTGTTCTTGGGTTCCCATCAACGAACTGGCTGATGGTAGCCCAATCAATTTTGCTTTCTCGTCCAGCGTCATGGGGTGTAGCTTCATGGATTGGGTAGTATCGTGTACCCACATTGTTTTGTTTCTGTCACTGTACGTGTGGGAGGATGCCATTAACGTTGCGGACTTTCGGCGGGGCAGGACATTTTTATCCAGTTGCGGAACTGCGTTCAACAAACAATCAATCCAAAGTGGTGCTGTTTCAACGCAGGTTCTGCGGATTTGCTCATTATCAAGCTTGATATTTGTCCACAGCCAACGGATACGTCTTTGTGCCGTATATTGATCGAGGTGATGTACCTGTGGCTTACATTGTAACATGGAATTGATAATCTGCAAGTCATCTTTCAAGTGATTAGCAAACGGTACGCACTCGATTGCAAAGTACTGTGGCTGTATCAATTGAATGATTTCTGCAGTTTGTGTGATACATTGTCCAGAGTCTTGTAAACCTTTTGCTGTGTGTCTCGCTGCACGTGAGAAAGGCTGACACGGCACTCCTGCAAACAGGAAGTGTATGTGTGGTAGCTCCTGTTGTTTAGCGTAGGAGACTGTTGTTCCAAAGCAGTTGACGTTATCTACCAATCCCAGAAATGTATGCGGTCTTAGTTTCTGCACCTGAGCGAATGCTGATTTTAAAGAGTTGGCTACTGCTAAATCTTGTTCAACAGCATAGTACGCGACTCGTTTATAATCGGGCAATTCTGCGGCAAGCGCATGAAGTATGGTGCCTGTACCTCCGGCACATAGTTCCAGCACGGTGAGCGTTGGGTACGTGTTCCATCTGGAAACAGCATCGGCGACGATGTTTCTGGTGCCAGGTTCATATTGAGGATTGTAATCAAACTGTGATAGGATATCAATCCAGCCTTGTTCCACTCGTGTCAATTGCTCAGCCTTTTTGGTCTTCAAATATTGTATGGCAATGTGGTCGGTGAACAATTGGAAGTGTTGACCCTGCAGGTAGAACTTCCATTTACAGAAACAAGAAATCACAGCAAGAGTCTCCTTCCTGGTTGTCGAATATCGGCGCTATGCGGGATTCAACACTTGAGAATGAAATGCTACTGGATGCCAATTCTTGCCATGTAACTGTGACAAGCATCCTCCAAGGGCATGGTTGCCGGCATCCGTGTGGACTCTGATTGGTTTGTCTGGATCAAAGATGCGGACGATAGGTGGATCTCCATGTAGAAACACACCCTTCAATCTCACAAAAGCTTGCTGTTGCTCACTGTCCCAACACCATTGCTCTTCCTTCTTGGTGAGTTTGGTTATTGGCGCGGCGATACGTGCGAACTGCGGTATGAGCTGCCGATAGAATCCCACGAGTCCAAGAAATGATCGGGCCTGGCTGATGGATTGCGGCGGTTGCACATTGCGTATTGCTTCTAGTAAGTGTTGGGCAGGTGTGAGGGTGCCATCCTGGATTGTGTATCCCAGAAACTCTACTTCTGTTTGGCAGTAGTATGCCTTACTGCTTTTCAGTCGTATGTGATGTTGTTGGCAAGTTTCAAAGAAACGCTGGATACTGCGTACGTGCGATGCGTAATCGGCAGTATGCACCAAGCAATCAACTAAATAAACCTTCAAAGTAGACCATTGATACACTAATTCTGAAAATGCATGATTGACAAACCTTTGAAAGGTGGCAGGGGCATTGCATAAACCCATGGGCATGACTACCCATTCATAATGCCCAAATGGTGTAGTGACTGCTGTTTTGGCAATGTCTTCTTCCCGAATTCTCATGTGATAGTAGCCATCTTGTAGGTCAAAGGTGGAGTAAATTCGGCTGCCATATAGTGTGTCAAAGAGTTCCTGACTGCGAGGTATCGAATGACGATCCTTCAGTGTGATTGTATTGAGCCCTCGGAAGTCGAATACAATTCGCCACTGTCCCGGTGTCTTTTTTGGAATGAGCATCATCGGGTCTTCGAACGGCGATTTGCTCGATCGAAGAAACCTGGCGTTCAGAAATTTGGACAGCAATTGTCGGGCTTCCTGCTGCATTTTTGCAAGTATAGGGTAATCGTTTCGATGCGGAACTAACGCTCCTGGTTGTAATTCAATCCGATGATCAAAGCCCGGCGGCACCGGTGGCAGATCATCACTTTCCCAATCCTTGAACAAATAACTATACTCTTCCTTTACTTTTTCAATTTGCAAGAGCGCGCTATCTCGATCGTCAATGCTGCAACCTGGGTAGTCGTGTACGGTACAAGGTATTGGTTCACTGTCGCATGTCCTATCATCAGGAGTCTTCTCGGTAGTGTCGGAGATCAGCCGTGCTTGTACAAACAGGGGTCTTAGGCCCTCTCGTCTACAATCCTTCACTTGCGCCCTGATCTCTTCAATGTTATGGAGTATGTTATAAGCAGGATGCTGTTGCTTTGAACCCGGTTCTCCATGGATTTCCACTGGCCTGCCCTTGAACCAGCCTGTAGCAAAGTTACGATAGGTGTCTAGTACCACACGATGCTGTTGCATCCATAACTTACCAAACAGAAGGTCGTACGTGGGCGCTTCTGGCAATACGGAACAGCGAACGGATGTCCCGACTCCGTTTATCATATTGATGGTTAAGCGTACAGCATACGTCCTTCGTTCATCAGCGGAGTCGGCGATGCGATATCTCACGTTTTGGGTGACCACAGGACAGATGCCAAATTGTTGTTCGTAGCGGGTGAGCCACTTCTTAGTGATTAAATTGTGGGATGCTCCCGTGTCCCAGAGAACCTGCAGCTCTAAGGATCCTTTGCCGTCGGGTGAAAGGGCTTGACCGACGGTAGTGAAGTAGCGGCAATGCTCCAGAGTATCGATCCTGCTGGGGTCACCGGTCGGTGCCACAGGAGCGGTGGTTGTGGATTTCTGGCGCTGCACATGGAATCATTGTAGAATATGGATTGTTTGACCATGTTGGCTCGAAGAGTCCATGTTGGGAGTGGAATCCGGATTGCTTTGCTCTGTCTGTCCACCACTCAATGAGACAGAGTTTGATCGTTTTCCGATACATCTTCCTCATCACAGCGAAGATGCTCCATAAGTTGGTCTGAAATATCCATATCCATAAAGTAGCAGCTGTCTGGCTCATTGTCTTGCTGTGAGTCGTCCTGGTCATCGGCGATGTGAGTCTCATTCTCTATGAAACGGGATTGATAATGTTCTTGTTTGTTCTCCATCAATTCTTTCTCTCCTGCCATTACCTTCCTCAAGGGACAGTCACGGGCAATATGATCGCTTGAAAGGCAGACCACAGCTGGCTTCATCCTGCAAAGGCACAAGTTCAATTCTCTTGCTTGTTTGATCTGATCAGGGGTAAGTATCTTATGCAAGAAGCGTTGACGAAAGGAAAGTTGTCGCTTGGTGAAGTCTTCAATTTCCTAGTCCTGCACCGTCGCAAAGACCACTTGAGTTCTGGGAACGCCGTCCGTGGTCTGTGAGGGTTGCTTCTCGCGACTAAAGGCCATTCTTTGCTTGCCTTGTTGCTGTTGCTGCCATATCGCTTGTGCGGCCTGGACGATACGAGCGAACGGCATCTCGGTAAGAATTGCTAACGTCGTGCGATCCATTTCGAGGGCCTTGCCCATAAAAGCTGTATGTAGTTACTGCGATATATATCGCTGCAAGCGAGTGAGGACCTGAAGTTGTTTTCTATCGCCGTGGAGCTGAGCTCCAGGCTCTTGCCCGAAATGTTTGAGAACTGCCTGGAAACCATCGAGACAGGTTGCGAAATCTTGTGGGGATGCGTCCTAGCGCTGCCACGCTCGTTGGATATCCACAAGTGTCTTGGTTAAAGGTTCCTCGGCAAGGTGGAATTTGGCGAGCCGCTGAAAGAAATCATGGAGGCTGTGGAATTGAGTAGAGGCAAACTGTTCTTGGTTGTTTGCCCACTCATAATATTTCCCTGCTAACCCTTCAGTGAGTATTGTCGCGAGTATTTCCATCTCGTTCCAGTTTTGTTTCATCCCAAAGGCTTTCCGTTGCCCCTTGAGTGTAACAATCTGGAGGTTTGTGGCCTCTTGACCACTTTCCACATTAAATTTCTTGGGTTGCTCTGGTTTGTACTTCCCAACTGTTGCCGCAATTTGTTGCAAACCCTGGGAAGCACGTGAAGAATTCGGTGTAGTTTGGCTTCGAGCTCCAGTAGGGTTAGAAGGGGGTTCAGATGGGGGTTGGACTCCAACTGGTGCCGGTTCTGCACCCAACTGTGTCGAGATTGAATCCGAGACAGGGATAGACCCCATCTTGGAGCTCCAAGGGACATGTGGCGTCCGAAGCGTTTCGAAATGGCGAAGGAGTGAGTCCAACGTCGAACGAAGCGCTGAAGTGTGCTGCTCTTGAGATTCAAACTGCGTTTGAAGCTTCTCTAAGCGGTCTTGAAAACTCATGACGACTTGATCCACCGTCTCCTTGAGATTGTGGACCTCGTCCTGTAACGGCCAGCGAGGCCTCCCAGGGTCCCTACGAGACCCTGGCCTACGGGACCAGACCCCCGGGACCCCATATGGATGAAGGGCAATGGTGTCCCCTCTCAAACAACGGCCGTACCGTTCCGGAACTGGAGTCAGTCCCCTTGGGAGTTCGTATTGAAGGAAGGTCGCCCCGGTTCAGAACGGGTTTTCTGTAAGGGACATCGAGGATTTATACCGAAACAGACCGACTGAAGGGGACCGACCCCATCTCTACCTTTGCTTCTGGAAGGTAGGGCTGGGGTGCTGGACGGTGTCGATGCGACTGCCAGCTCACGTTCGCCCCGGGGCGAACGCAACGGACGGTCAGATGTGACTCTAGGGAGCACGTGGGCTGCCATGGCACCCCCGTTGCCCCAATTCCAACCGCCAGTGAGAGGCGGTGAGAGAGGTAGACCCTTGGTCCCTCTTTGCTTTGTGATACACTTCTTCTACTTGCCAAGCCAAGTGCGCAACACGCCTCCTCCTCCGACCCTGACCAACGCGACAGGAGAAACCACCTGGACGCTCCAGCACGTCCGTTCTCGCCTCCCACGCCGGCCGAGGCTCCTTCAACGCAAGGGAGAAGAGAGAGAGAAGAAGACCCCGGTACAAGGGGTGCGAATCCCGTCCACGAGACCCTCGTCACCAAGAGTACGTGTGTTGGGTCATTCAACCACGGACGCAAGTCTAATAGTCCATGGAGGCGAAAGTGCGGGTTTGGCTACTTTCACCTTCTTCACCCGGGAGATTTGCTGGTTTCGCCTTGGGAGCCATTCGGTCCAATGATTCCAAGGGTGTCTATTCAGTTTTATATTGTGGTGCTGCCCACGATTTCTGCCACAAGGGTTGCGTTTCGGTGGGGCCACAAGGGGGTTCCGTGGTGGGCCATCTTGGAAGTAAGGAGGATGTCTCCTCAGGGCGAAAGAGTTCTCGTGCGAGCTTTGCCAAGGAAAGGCAAGCTTGCACGTGGGATCCGGACTTGAGTCTAGCGGAGTGTCGAAGTGGAGCACGGCTAGTCAAGTCAAGATGGATCTGATTTCTATTTCAAGGTTTGGTGTGAGGTCCTCATTGGTCTCACACAGGGGGATGGTCTTATCATACCTTATCCGCTTCGAGCGGATCGTGTTCAAGATCCCCTGGCGATTCTTGTGCTCCCTCGGACGGTGGAGCCCCGGTGACCTGACCGAGGGGGTTGACTGGGGTACTCCTGACCGTTCGATCCTCTCCAGTGATCGAACCCCTAGATTCGTTTTGTACGGGTAGGGTTCTGGCTAATAGGGAACACCCCGCCCCAACCATCCACACAAGTTGGTAACCCCGATCCCCCTTCCTTGGGATACATCGCTGGGGACAGTAAGGGGGGAAGGAGGCTCCTGATTGGGGGTCCAAGGCTACTGATCCCTTACAGTCCCATCTGTATTGGTCATCGTGTTTCGATCGAAGTTAACATGTGACGGGGCAAGGGGCGTCACATTCTACCAATGGGCATCGATCCCCTCACAAACGTGCAGGGTCAATCCACTCGGGTGGGCGGTGTACGGGAGATCTACAAAATTGTTTTGCGAAGGAAGGCGCCGTGCATATCGGGTAGTTCGGTAGTAAAGAATCGCTGAGACATGACTGAAGAAGGAGGACATGTTGATCCCATGCACAATACATCATTAGGCTTGCCTTTGAGGGCAAGCACATTTTCGCATTTGGCCAATGCTTTGAAGAGTCTCGATCGGGCAAAGAAGAAAGAAGAGAGCCTCCATTATGTCTTGTTGTTATGCAAAGACAATCAAGCATCATCGCTTTACTCCGAAAGTCTCGAGCATTTGCCAGTGCTAGGATATTGGATGAGAGAAGGGCCCGATATGATCCGCACCCACCTTGCGATGCAAGTTGAGATCGATGCAAGGAGAGCTCGCAATGGCACTCCAAGAACTCTTGGTCTGAAATTAACCTGTGCAACAATCAGGTACATTCAAAAGGCTATCGTGGCAGATATTCCAAGAAAGTCTAAAGCCCTGCCTCTAGAGCAAGGAGGAATTCGGCCAATCTTGTTGTCCTCCCGGCAAAGGGCATTATTGACCAAGGAGGCTCCATGGTGGCCTTACGCCGAAGTAGGCTGGTTCTCTTTCATGAAGCCTAGTGCAAAGATGCAACGTAAGGCCAAAGATGTCTTGAACTTGTGCATGTCGAATATGAATCTTGCACAATACCAATGTGCACTTGGTCTCTCCGTAGGAGAAGGCAATGACCATGTGTCTCTTTTCTTGCAAGAAAATTGGCAAAGCTAGCATTAGCTTGCTAGACAATTGGTCATCACCTTCTCTCTTTTTTTTCTGATGTCAATTCAGCATGCAAATTAGGTCAGAAATCGGCCAGGTTGTCCACCAGTTTCTCGCAGCAGGATCCACCTCCCCCTCCCCTCCGCGCCCCCCCTCCGTCCTCTTTCGCATGGAAAGCAGCAAGTAGTTGCGTTGCCGTTCCTTCCAACCCGTGGACGTGTCGGGAGGAACGGCCACGCAACCCGCATCAGCTCGACAGCCACGTCGTTGGTGGTGTTGCAGTGTCCAGGCCCGTGAGGATCCCGATGGTCCACGAACGATCACCTCCACTCCTAGCGCTTCTTCCCCTCCTCTCTTCTTCCAACACTTGTTCCTGTGCTTCTTTTCCACCTCTCGAGCGTTTCGATCCCCTCCGTCCGACCTTCTCCTGCTCTGTCCATGATGCCACGCGTGGTGTGACGCACCAGATGCGTCGTCCTGGTCGGCACCTTCGTGGTGTACCCCCCCTGAACCCACTGAAACCCGGGTTAGGGGGTTGTTTTCGCATGGGGGGCCCGAGAGGGGGGGACTGGACCGATGTCCGAGATGGGCCTATCTGGGGAATCGGCCATCCCACAGTCCCTCATGCCGGGATGTTTCCAACCGTCCTATTAAAATTCACGAAGCCTATTTGATGGAAAGTACACGATTCGTTATACAGATGCTTATGAGGAAAAAGTTGGACATAAAGAATTGAAGGGACTGCTGTACACAGCATCCAATCCGATAGATTAGGAAAGCTGGGGAGTTTTTAACCTGAGAGCATGTTTTCTCCTTTATTACCTACTTGTTTCATTGACGTCAAGTACCGTCGAGGACGCCGGTGCTGGGGTTGGGGAGTGTTAGGACCCAACACCCCTATTTGGTCCTCACCCATTGGAATCCTCCAATGGATGGGTGACCTCCGGTTGGGGAAAGTCCTTATTTTCCCCCAACCACACGGTTTAATCAAGTTGATCTTGACATGGAAGGACGAGCCGCCTCCCAAGCGCCTCCACGTCCTCCAAGGCAACTTCCTCCGCGTAGGCGGAGCTCAAGAGCGAAGGATCGCATTCTTAACATGTGTCATTTGTTGACCCTGGTCCCGCTCAATCCCGAGATGAAGATGAACCGACCCACGGCCATGTGTGCCATCGAGAACGGGTGCAAAAGGATAACTATGAAACGAAAAGACCAAACATTTACTTGGCAAATCATCAGATACGATGGAGCGGCACACACCTATGCTTCGCTAGATTGCAATCACATAGATTGAAGGTTCGCAAAACCAGCATCCGTTGGATCTCGATCCATCCTCCTAGGCTTGCAGTGTCATCTCCAAATGTGCATGCCTGCACGTTGATCTCGATCCATCCTACTTCCCGTACCGTTGGAGTATTCTATGGTCTAAGCCTGCAACATTCCAGCCCAAAACTCGCAAGTAAAGGAAGTGTGCATGGCTGCGCGTACCACGACGGCCCTCGTGCGGCGCGGAGGACCACATGTGGTGTGCCGTATGCATTTGCGTGCACTCCCTCACAAAGGCCTGATAGGCTGATTGAGCCACCATTCCATTCCAACCTTAGCGTTCGCTAGCTCCACCCTCCTTTCCCAACTGCCTTTCGATCTCGCCCCCTTCGAGACTTGGTTTTGCTTTCGTTTTGATGAACAATATCGACGTTTTCAGTTGCGTCGTCCACGTCTTTGGCACCTAGACTTTACCTGCGGCGCCGATCTACCCACTCGGGACGTAGGAAGAGGGTCCCTGCTAGGAGAGCCCAACTGGTTCCTTTCGGGAAACAAAACCACCGCCATTTTGTTTCCCACCGGTTTTCCGAAAAATAATCCCGGGTGAGATTCCAGACGGACTTACAATGTTGTTGATTAGACTTCAAAATGAGCTCTGATGACACCGTAGGTAACGTAACATGCTACAAGCCGAGAGAGCTATAGCGTAAGATATCGTACGGGCTATGGTACACATCTCTACCCCAACTTGTGTCGATTAGGGGTGACGAAATTCCCAAAACCCCGAGTCTCGACATCTTTTATCCAAACTGCGAGCTCTTCGGAAAGCAAACTGACACTGCCTTGCAAGCCAACCGTGTTCAAGGCATGGTCCAGAAGGTACACCAGTGTCGGGCGCCCTGCACGCGCAACACATATGCTAAAGTGCGCGTGTGGTGTGGTTTGTGTATCTTTCGGTGACCTAAGACTAACTCTACGAAGCAACCCTGCGTAGGCACACCTTCGTGAGAGAAAAGGTCAATAACAGCACCAAGCCGGCCGGAAAAGCTAGCGATACACCAAGACGATTTATTGCCGTCCTATGTGCCTGGTACGGTAGCCGAGTTATACATATAACGTGTTCTCTTGAAGATCTTCTTGGTAAGTCACTTGATTGTTCCATGAGCCCGATAAGTGTTTGAAATGCAGGCTTTTTCTCTGCCTTTCTGTTCACATCCTTCCTGCAAAGTTTGGTGGTGGGTAAAATGTTGTTTAGTTGGAGGATTCCTTATCCTTGCATTGTTGTGGAGTGTCCATGCAGTCCCACCCAGGCCCGCAGTGAAGCCAGTTGTGGATATAACATTGGCTTTTGGTGGCGATCTCCTCCTCTCCAAACGAAAGTCCACTGGAGTAGCAACAAGCAGCACTTGTGAAATTCAGTCTTTCAGCTCAAAAGAGAATCCAAGGATTAGTTTTTGGACCAATGTCACTCAGCTACTGAACCAAGCAGACTGGCGCATGTTCAACCTTGAAACCCCTGTCTCAACTAAGAAGTACGCCCCAACCCTCTTGCCCACTGGCAGGTATAAGAAGCAAGGGTTTCAAGTGTCGGAAGTGGTTGGCTCCATCTTAGAGCAAGCAGGCATCGACATGTGTACCCTTGCAAATAATCACCTTGTCGACATTCCCACTGGGGTAGCAGATACCCGTAGTTTTCTTACAGGTATTGGCATTTGTGGAGCTGGAGCAGGTAAAAGTATGGAGGATGCTACAAAGCCATGCATTTTTCGTGTGAATGGTATACGTATTGCCATCTTCTCTGCGGCAGACTTGCGCTCAATTCGTGGTGGGGATGAAACACGAGAGTTCACCTTGACCAGTTCTGCCACAGAGCAAAAGAGTGGTATCTGGGACTTGCATACAGGCAAGATGGACTCTCTTGTACTCAACTGGAATGCATCATTGTTCTCCAAGATTGCGCACAAGGTAGCGCTTGCACAACAGCAAGCTGATCTTGTTATATTTAGCATTCACTGGCAGAAGAATGACGCGTCGTTCGTTCCTCAGCGGCCCTTTGTTCGTTTTGCACATTGCCTTGTAGATGCTGGGGTAGATATAGTTATTGGTGGGCATCCACATCACATTCAACCAATTGAGGTATACAAGCAAAAACTAATAGTCTATGGAACAGGGGAGGCATTGCGTGCATATCCGAATCCAGGTTTTGCCCACCGAAGGTATGAGATCAGTGTTCTTTACCGAGTACAAGTGCAATGTTCCACACTTAATCGAAAGAAAAATAAATGCATCCTGAAAGTTGTTTGGTTAACACCATTATTGTTGAATCATTACAATTGCTCTGTATCTATTCATCCGGACTTAGTCCAGGCAAAGGAATTTCTTCGCACGGTGAATCTTTGGAACAAGTGCCCCTTTTCAGAGGGCTGGGGCCACCTTGAGCTGGACCTCACACAGATAGAGGCATGTTAAGTTTAGGTCCACTGCTGCAAAACTACAAATGAGCTAGTTACACAAGCTACCGTACCTTCGCAATACAGAAATGGATGATTGCTTATGTTTTGGGCCACTTGATTGATTATTTATCAAGTGGAAACATGTTGGTAACTGGTTTGTAATAATTGGTGCTTTGCAAGGAATTCAGCACTTGCAAACCAACCATCTTCACTTAACCTTCCAGATTTAGTTCTTTTTATTAGTACATATCCTTTTGCATTCAACAGCCCCTCTATCTTGGCATGGATTTCTTGAAAATGTACATTGAACTCTACAACAAGGACACCAAAACTTACCTCACTAAAGTCAATGGTATGCAGAACTTGCAATTCCGAACCCTCTACGTCCAGGGTAAAGAAGTCAAAGTAAGTGTAGCCGGCATCTTGGAGAATGGATGAGAGAGGTCTACAGGTGACTGTAGGCAATTCTGTTTCTTTGACTTGACCATGGAAGCGTTTTCTATATGAGGGTGACAGAAACTCGTATATACCAGAACCCGTAGACTTGTCAGACCAGTGCAATTTCGTTGTCTCTGCACAAACTGCACTGTGGAAAACCTTGTCGTTTGGCCTGTTCCTCTGCAAGAGCTGAAAACTTGCTGGTGAGGCTTCGATCAGCACTCCAGTCCAGTTCATTGCTTGCGAAAAGAGTAGCGAATTAGACGCGGTCTTCCCGTCATAAGCCCCAATCTCTAGATACAACCCACCACACTTACCCGCGAAAAAATACTGCCACAAAGTGAAACTGATCTTGTCCGCGGAGGCATCGTATTGCTTGACTGCCGTCCACCTGTCCGGACAAGCAGGCAAAATGCCAATTGTGAAAGCTTCTTCCGTACAAAGTCCTAGTGCAGAAGTGAAAGTACTAAGTAGATGGTTTAAATTTTGGGAACCTCCTGCAGGACTAAATGTGAGTTCTCCAACAAATATTTCGCCTTCTACAATATAAAGATCAACCCTCACAAACCGGAAGTCCTCCGCAAGCCTACCTGCTACTTCTAGCATCTTTGGTAATTGAGCAGGAGGCGGCATGAGCTTACCAGGTTTAAGGTCAGGTCTCACTGAGGATGCCATTGATTTCCAGTTTCTCCAGTAAAATCGAAATTTTGGCCCATTTAAATCGTTCTCCTTTACCTCTATAAAAATGGCTTCTCCTGCAAAGACAAAAACTTTGTAGTCAATGACAGTACTGGTGTTCAGGTATTCTTCTACTAGCACGGCTGGTCTTATTTTCGAGTACTGTCGCTCACTTTTGCAGTTGTAGCACTTCCTTAGCCACTGTGAGGCCAAGCCATATAGGTCGCGTCTTTTGAATGGTTTGCCCTGTAGTGTCTTATTGTTCCTAACCAAAAAGTTCATCCCAGAGCCATGGGTAGCCTTAAAAGCGAAGGAGTCGGGAAACTGATAACTCCACAAGAATTGAAGATTTTTTGTTGTAAAAAGCATGAGTGTTTTGGGAAGTTTCACATCGGTTGTTTTCAGTCTAACGAAGTGCTTCACAGCAGACTTGTCGACAAACCGTGCATAGGAATCATACCTAGAATTCCTTGCTTGTCTACGCATCCAGCTGGACCAGGTTTCTTCAGATTGTATACATTCCTGTTGTTCGATGGTGACATTCTTATAAGAGATATAGGAACAGAAATCATAGTACTCTGTGGAGATGGAGGGCGTTTCTCCCATGATTTTATTGCAGGTTTGACCAACAACAGATAGACTTGCAACGTCACTCCTAATCATATCAAAGTGTAACGGCTCATCAATACGGCGTTCAAGATCGGGAGCAAAGGTCTTTTGAAGTTGGAATTTTTCCCGACCGCTCCTCTCTTCTCCATTTTTAACATAAGAATCCGCTGACCGTGACTGACCAGAAGGCCCAGCAAGTAAGCAAAGGGCAAGCAAAAACAGGAACATCACGTTACACCTAGCATCAGCTGCACTCCCACAAATGCGCGTTTGCTAGATTCAGCGATATGTGCGCGTCCGCCTGTCGAACGGGGGTGGCGCTGGCTTCGGTCGTCTACAGAATCTCGCGTTAGTCAACAGGGAAATTCATAGTAGAGGAACTCGGACTTGCCAAAAAAACCTTCCGTTTCGTTTCGCCCAAGTCGATGTGGTCGTATTTTTCTCCAGTTCGAAAAGGAATTTCGCTTTTCTTCCACAAAATAGTCCCGAAAGATAGGGGTCCACGGGAGGGCCACACCCCCATGGCCCTGATCCAGGGCTGGTAGATCTTGCTCGACACGGACGTGCCGTCCGATTTCTTGGATGTGTACTCAAACTCTCGTAGATGGGGTTCCAACCCTCTTCCTTTGAAAGGGACGCCCACCTTGTCTTACAAGGGGTGAACATCCTTAGGCAACTTTTTTGCAGCGTCTGCAACTCTCATTCGCGTTCCTTTTCCTTTTGAGTCCATCAGAGGGGCCGCCTACCGAATTGGAAAGAATTCCTCCACCTTTTTATGTTCCCGCCAAAATTTCTGCCATCGGCCGCTCCCTCACACGCGAAATCCGTCCAAATCCGTCGTGATTGGGGTCAAGACCATTGATTTTCGAGGTTCTCGTTTGAAGGGGTCTCCCTCCTCCAATATGGATCCGTCCCCCACAAATTTTGACTCATGCATGTGCAGCTGGCTCTTCTACCTCGTCCTAGGTTTTGGACATAAGCGCTCCCAAACTCACGACGATGCACCCAAGAATGCGGGGTAGCTCAAGGGAATGTTGATGGGTTCGAGATCCCCCCTCTCCCCTCGGGTTGGCAGGGACCTCAGGCCAGCTCATGGAGGGACACGAGCCCATCTTAAGGGGGACGCACGAGAAGCGGGTGGTGGTAAGAAGGGGTAGGTTCCCGGACAGTGAGGACAACGGTACCGTAAAAGGTGGTCGTCCAAGTACCGTAAAATTCCCCTCTCATACCTCATCGGGGCGAATCCACGACCGGAGGAGCTACTTTACTTCTCGAACCCGAACGATAGGAAGACGAATCCGGGTCTAGAACCGAAACCCTCTCGGTTCGGATGGGAACCTGTACGTCTGATCGTTTTCCCTTTCATACGAGGTCCCGTTTTTGCCCACGTTGGACGATTGCCGAAGAGGTAGCTCCGGCGTATAGGACGCAAACGACGGGCAGGGAGAGACTTCGCCGTCAACGTGACGAACGGCATGGGACACAAAGTGCAAGCAATACGAAGGGACTATGTCGAGCATGGGAACACGTTGCGTAAGTGAGGTTGTGCGAGACGTTGGGGGAACTCATGGATGGGTCGTGGAGAGCACGGTACCTTTTTTTGCTCTCCACGATGTAGCCTTGGAAACCGAGAAGGAAAAAAGCGCCAAGCCACTCAACCGGGTGCCAACCGGACGAAATGCCGGTGGACCAAATCGCGTGAAGCAACGTGGGGGAGGAGGCAGAAGAGAAGTAAGGAATCATCGAAGTGCTCGTGACCGTGGGTCCTAGTGGCAAGCCAGTTAACCATGTAAGCTCGACACGTGACATTCCCCGCCATCTCCAAACCTTCGGAGCAAGGGGGCCAACAACAAGTTTTGAGCGACACAGTTCAAATCCATTCGTGTTTGCATAGCTAGCAAAGGCATGCCACGAACTCGAGAAGATTGGGTCACGATCAGAGAAAGGAATAGCAATGGCATTGCCAGAGAGCTTGACGAGGAGGAGAGTGAATGGCTAAGCAAGTTGTTGTTGTTCTCCGATGAAGACTCGGCAACCACCCGGACGGTACGCAATGGATTGAGCACTGCTTTCCAATATAATTCCGGAGGAGTGACACGGCCGATGTCTTGGAGATGCTCAAAGAAGAAAGATGGATGCAAAGTTGTGGCAAGGCTTATGAGAATGAGGAAGAATGTGTCCGTGAAGCATACAATGCTTGTCCATGAGAGAGGGGGGAAGCATTCACATGATGGTGTCGTTTTCCTTTCTTGTGAAGGTGGACGAGTTCGTGGCGTGTCACAAGTTGTAAAGTATATTCTTGCTCCACATATATCAAGAAATGTTGGTGTAAGATACCTGAACACTCTGCTTCGCAATGCAAGAGGACAAGACCTAAGTGGCAAGAAACACAAAAGCATTTTTTCGAAGTTTTAGAAGGCGGTGCTTGCACAAGACCAAGCTAAGTACACATATCTAACGGTTGTGTATAACTAAATGCAGAAATACATAGAAGGTTGTGTAAATGAGATGTTAGGCAAGCACAAGCCGTTCACTTTAGATTGAAAACCAGCACCACAACATGAAAGATTTCACATCATCTTTACTACAACTCACTTGTTGTCGATGTGAAACATGTATATCGCAAATTCTATTATTGTACAATTCGCAGTCGACTCCACGTTCAAGGTTATTGATAATGACTCTCATATGTGTGGCGCTTGGGCGCCCACCTCCTTTTCCCGTGGCGAGCCGACGGCGCTGGTGGTGGCGTCGGCGTGCGTTCGCGCTCGTTCGCTCGTGCGTTCGCGTCGCCGCGGTGCTCGAGACCGTTGGGCGGAACGTTGAGGAACGTTGTTGTGTTCTCGTTCCCCTCCGCCGCAATCAATATTACATCTTAACTCCATTGGGGAATCCGCCTGTGGCTAAGCCACGTATTTATCCGGTTCATGGGCCACGAAGCCCTTATTAGAAAGGGGGACAAACCGGTCCCTATTCGGGGTTAGTCGTGGCCCTCATCCGCCTAGGGACATGGCTAAGGAGGACGTCCAGTGAGGGGAAGGCAAGGGCCTTCTTTTGGCATCCGAGAATATTCCCTCATGCCTCCCTAATACCTCTTGGTAGGTAGCGAGATGCTGCAAGCGAGGGAACCAGGGAGCCTTTGGCCAATGCGGAGTGTTCATGGTCACAAGGGCTCTAGGTTCGGCCTCCAGCTTGCCTATCACGGAGTCAATGAGGCAACAAGGTGGGTGTGCCCATAGGTTGCGAAGACTAGCCCATTCTTGGGCGAGAGCATGGGTCTCCCGTGTAAAGAAGGTCGGACATTGGGCATAGTTTGGCGAGGCAAACAAGTCCCAAGTAAATGGCCCGAATATAATTGAGAACCTCTCAAAAGCCTCACGATTGAGTGCATATTCCTCATCGTCGAAGGACAACCTCGGAGAGACAGGTGTCTCGAGAGGGCTGGGCGCAACATATGCTATTACCTATAAGTGTGGTTGATAAGTTGCATCAAGACTTCCCAATCTGAAAGGCAATTTTTCCCTAAGAGTTCTTTGAAAGTGTCCTTATCCGTCACGGACTGTTGCAAAAGTGTTCTTTTGTGTCAAGTGATTCCTTTGAAGACAAGAAAGTGTTCTTCATAGTTGATGGTAACCAGGCATTGCGGTTAGGAGTCAATGCATTTAGTGCACAATACCAAGTTCAAAACTGCACCATTCTAAATTGCTATGCCCACCTTTGGGGGAGTAGTGGCGTTAATAGTTATGCTCAACTCGGCAAGTTCCATCCCGTCATGCGCGCATACAACAATGACAAAAGCAACCAAAAACGCATGGTGGCAGACTTAGCATTGATGAAGGACTTGAACTTTAAACGTAGACGACACATGGCTATTCATCTTTTCAAGAGAAAATGGATAGAGTGCGAAGAAGAGAAGGCGGTTCGTTACCTTGAGAAGAGTTTCTTCACGCATGATACAAGGACGTGGGCACTTTGTGACCGTGAACAGACCTTTGTGACAAGAAGCAACCAAGGAGGTGAGAGAGACCATCAAGTGGTTAAGGTTTCTTTGAGGGCCATGCAAGCATCGCTTTCCCACGTGTTAGGAACCAAGGTTCTCTCCTGGTTCCACACCCATTGAACCCCTACAATGGATGGTTATTCCTCGATGGGGAGTGGTACAAAACCCCTCCCTCACACACCTTGTTATTAAGTTGATCTTGACCTTGAAGGCCGAGCCGTCTTTGGAGCGCCTCCTATCCTACAAGGCAACTTCCTCCACATTGGTTGAGTTCAAGAGCAAGGAGACTCGCTCCTAACACCATGCTTCAAGGTGCCCGGGAATGAGACATAGAAGGCCATTGAATGAAGCTATAGCTTCCATGCTCGGTCACCATACTCTTGGTAGTCTTTCACGTGCTATAAAAGTGAAGCGAAAAACGGTGCTTGAAGCTCGTAAACCTACCCTCAAGGAATTAGAGATAGTTGAGAAATATTCAATGCTTGATTCGGAGTACCTTGGGTTGTGCCACGTAGTGTGGGGAGCAACATTTACCACGTTTCCCTCTAGGTCATTCCTCCAAAGCGCCCTCCATGAGACTATGAGCACATTGAAGGACAAGTTGTTGGAGAGTTTAAAGAGAAGTTTCTCGCTAGAATTTTTGGACTGTTTGAATGGGGTGTTGGTGATTCTGGTGGGGACTTTAAGAAAGCTCGCATATTAGAAAAAATCATGAAATCAGAGTAAGAGCTCCAAGACGAACATATCAAGCATGTTGAAAGCACGATTTCAACCATTGTCCAACAAAGGCCCAATGATGCAAAATGCCGCAAAGATATTCACACCCCTTTCTTGATGAAAGTTATGACGCTTTTGCAACACGAGTAAGATCTTGGGCTTGCTGTGTTGAGGCCGATGAGCAATACTGATTGAGGTTGCGTGGAACTTGTGAAGAGTACCACGACAAGGGCTTTTGTCTACACACTCGTTATATCTTACGTGTAAAGTACCAGAAATTCTACAAGGAGCTTGCGGGGCTGGTTGTGCGAGACAGAGAACAAAGCCCTTACTGTGTTGATTTTGCAATCTTTGGGCACGAGATGCGAAGGTCATACAAAAGGCTGAAAAAGTTTCATGCAAGCCATCCACTTGAGAAAAGACGACGAGCTTAGTGACGTGAGCATCATTGCTTCTTTACTAAGGAGAGACCATTCTAACTATCGCCAATCCTACATGGCTCACCCGGTAGACACAACAATGTGCTCCTAATGCCTGCTTCTAGTTCCCGTGTCTAGCTTACATGGTTAACTGGCTTGCCACTAGGACCCACGGTCACGAGCACTTCGATGATTCCTTACTTCTCTTCTGCCTCCTCCCCCACGTTGCTTCACGCGATTTGGTCCACCGGCATTTCGTCCGGTTGGCACCCGGTTGAGTGGCTTGGCGCTTTTTTCCTTCTCGGTTTCCAAGGCTACATCGTGGAGAGCAAAAAAAGGTACCGTGCTCTCCACGACCCATCCATGAGTTCCCCCAACGTCTCGCACAACCTCACTTACGCAACGTGTTCCCATGCTCGACATAGTCCCTTCGTATTGCTTGCACTTTGTGTCCCATGCCGTTCGTCACGTTGACGGCGAAGTCTCTCCCTGCCCGTCGTTTGCGTCCTATACGCCGGAGCTACCTCTTCGGCAATCGTCCAACGTGGGCAAAAACGGGACCTCGTATGAAAGGGAAAACGATCAGACGTACAGGTTCCCATCCGAACCGAGAGGGTTTCGGTTCTAGACCCGGATTCGTCTTCCTATCGTTCGGGTTCGAGAAGTAAAGTAGCTCCTCCGGTCGTGGATTCGCCCCGATGAGGTATGAGAGGGGAATTTTACGGTACTTGGACGACCACCTTTTACGGTACCGTTGTCCTCACTGTCCGGAATGTTCCGTGTTCGTGGACGACATGGTGGAGAGGAGGGTGGGGAAGAAGGAAAGTACCCGTTACCGCACCGCTGGAGAAGTGGCCTACCCCTGGACTGCCCGTCCCCAATCAAGCGAGAAGGTACCAGCCACGCATAAGCTAGTATAACTGAGGCCGGAGAGGAGTTTAGATTTCGGGGTACGAGGAAATTTTGGCGTAAGGGCACCTTACCCCAAAATTAGCTCCATTTTACTCGCCGTTGACTTGAGATTTTGGCGGAAGAAACTGGGGGAAGTTGCCATTCCTGCGCGGATTACGCAATATTTTAAGCATTTTCGTTCGCGCGGGTGGGCTGGTTTGAAAGTCGCAGTGTAGAGGTTCCTCACGGACACCGAGGCCGCCGCGCTAGCGCTAAAATCGAAGTGTACATCCGATGTCAATTGTTTGCGAAGCTTACACGGTTGGATAAGTGAGAGCTGATATTTTCTTCGATCATCGGGTTCGTGATACAAGATCGGTGGTGGTGGCAGGATCACAAGCCCAATCTCGCCCGATGGTGTGGATGTGCGAGAAGAAATGTACACCGCGGACACATGCACGAATCTCACGACAACGGACAATGCACGTACTCTGCTTGTTGAATGCCAAGCCTACGAGAATGCGAAAAGTGCGCCTCTAAATGGTCGAAGTAGGACAATGGCGTACACTAGGGCGTTGTAGTATGTCGTCCGAGACAACGATTGGTGTTTCTTTGAAGAGAGGATGAACGTCGAAAAAATGCGGCATGGAATCTTTAGCACGAGTGCCTCATGAGCACGTGCCCGAAAATTCTTGGGATAAGGCTCCTCGAACAGAAGCAAATCCGCATGTGGATTCCAGACCAGGTCAAGGCTCAGAAGAAGGGCCAGCATGAACACCGGCATGCGATTGGGCGGGGAGGTGGGATGGTGGACGAGGAATTCGTACAGCTCTGCGACGAGGTGGCCGAGCGTGTGGAGGATGCCGAGGCGCGGTAAGGTGAGTTGCAGACGCAAAAAGCACGTGCACGCAAGGTGAAAGGTCGCAACGGCAATCTACTAGTGTTCGACGACCTCCTACCTAGTTGAAAACGTGCACGTAGGTAGACACATGCAAACAGCTAACCCGATGAGTCTACACCTACACATCCTCGAGAACGACGTCGTACGTTTGGCGATGACAGCCGCGACATGCATCTTCCATCCTTGCAACACAACGTGGTTGGTGCGCTGCGCTCGCAAGAACAACTTGACGTTTTGGACGAGTGGAAAGTGCGTTATGAATCGCATCGTTGCGACCCTCTACGACGTCCGGCTCTAGGCTCGTAGGATGCGTACTTTGAAACGCGGATGTGGGTCATTGCTTCGTGTATAGGCACGCAAGTACAAGCACACCTTTCCCATTGTGACGAGGAGGAAGTCAAGTCTCCCAACAAAGGTACTATGAACATGACGCTTATGTAATGTATGTGCACGTAGCACAATGTTTGAGTACACTACTCTCTTTTTTCTCACACAGCGTTTGACCATTCCCTTCCACTCGCAGAAATTGATCGTGTGATGGGTGTTTGCTAAGTGTACAGATGACTTCGTTTCAAACGATGCACGAGACAAACGACTCAATACTAGGGTTTACATAACACTTTGTCTCGCGTGTTTGCGGATCCTTGGTTTATGGTGGTGCTGCCACCAGTAAGTTTGCTTTAGGAGGGAAGGTTGCTGCCACCATGAAGGATGGTTGCTGCGACTAGGAAGGAAGGTTGCTACCAAGAAGATTCGTACAAAAACTACATACAGGGTGTTGCGATCAAGGGCGCAATAGAAAACGAGCGCCTAGGCCCCGCTTCGATCGGTACCCGAGATATCCCGGGTTTGATCCCTTGCACGGTCAAAGTAACCTTCTATTGAGAGGTGTCCTCTCCTCTCGTGACCTTCCCCGGCCCAGGCTGCGGCCCTATCACTGAGGAACGGTTGACCTAGACTATCGGGTCTAGACCCGTGGGCGAGCCACTGCTCTCCTCGTCGGGAGGCCCATCGCTCTCAAGCGGGCCCCAACACCCACGTTTGTTCGTTCTATCAGCGAACGCGCCCTTGGCCGATCGACGCCGTGCCTACTCATCCTCGAGTTGTTCATCTCGGCTGCATGAACCTCGCTTGAACGAGGGCGATCGACCAAAGTGGTTTGCACTCCGGCGCTCATTTTCTGTTGCGATCAAGGTCCAAACCCTGCCCATGAGTCTACTCACGATGTCATGAGTAGACTCAAGGGCAGGGTTTGGACCTTGATCGCAACAAGGGAGGCAATGAATGATTAAGAAGACAGACTTGGACATCAAGAGGATCATCTTCCTTTTGCATGCTTTCGTCCCTATAGCAAGAGCCCTCGCCATCTATAGAGCACAAAGTTAGCCGATTAAACGAAAAGCGCAACCTTTTTCGTCATATCGTTTTGCTAGTCACCGTCCATCGTCCGGCAACTCATCGCTTTGTAAACCAACAACATCGGCGGCGCAATACCTAAGTAGTCGGTCGTAATCCCACCACACAAGCAAGTGTGGAAGTTCCTCAGCAACGCAACAACCAAGTCTTCCTTATCGGTTTGGCGCAACATGATCCTTCGCCGGGTCTTGTCGCCCACGAAGGGCCAAAGCTCTTCCAGCTATCCAAAGATCCATTCCATGGCCCGTGGATAGCCGCTCGTTGCTTCATTGAATGCGGCCTCTGATGCAGAAATGTTCCCTTTGAATAGGCGGTGTAGCAAGTCAGTCCTGGGGTACGCACCGTCGCCATACAATGTCGCCACGTGTCCCACCTCGTCCACGATCGCTTGCAAACGCGCCTCGATGTTCGATCGTCGCAAAATGCTTGCATCGCCCACCGATCCAGCATGTGGACCGTCGTAGTCCGCGATCATGAAATTGGAAAGGACCACCGCCTGGTACTTGGTGGCCTACAACCTTTTCCAACCGCCGTATGCAACGTCCTCTTCTTCTGTTGGCTTGCGAATCTTGAACAACGTCCCGTCGATGAGTCCACAGCATGTAAGTATGCGGCATCCCTTTGCCGCGAGATCTTCTGCAAGGCGAGGGAGCTCATGCACCCACACCTCTAGACGCAACGCGCGCTTCGCATATGGGTATACGTGATCCAACATTGCATTGTGGAGCTCTGACAGTGCACTTGCAAACTAATCAAAGGTAGAAGACAAGTGATGCAGGTTCTCCAGCGCCGCCATCTGACGCCAGAGCAGCAACATCCCTTCTTCGCCCGTGAAGACTCGTCCCGTTCTCGAATGCGAATCGTACTCGGGATGTTGAGGATCTACATCACCTCCAATATCTCCCATCCCGCAAAACGGCATTGTTGCCGTCACCTATCATCCGTGAACCCTCCAATCATCCGAGGCACGTTCCCCACCGCACTCCTATAGTTCTAGTATCGCTTCGTGTTTACCAGGTCCTTCCAACACCGTTCGATCGCCGCAAGGAGGCGTAGAACCCCGGTCCGCATGTCCGCGCGAAGATGACGGGCAGCCAAGAAACCCATGAAAAGACCCACGAGCTCGTCGAACTGCTTTTGCAATAGCCTACGCTCCAGCGCGCATCCCACTCGCGATGGCATGTTCCAGTTTTTCTTTTCCCGCGGAACGTGGGGCCGATCTGCCTTTTCTGGGGTTGCGCACACCGCTCGAGGAGGACGGAGGACCGCTTACCCAAAAACTCCTCGCAGGCCATGGCGAATTAAATACTATTCGATGGGAAAGCTACCTTCCAAAATCTGCCCCAAGATACAGTCCCCGAATCCCCCGAAATCAAACAAAAAAGTAAGCTAGGGGCCCGTAGCTTACTCCTTTTCGGATTTTTGCGAAAGGGGATCGGCCCGGAAACCGAGAATAAACTCCCGCTTACCCGACTATTTTGCCTTAACCCAAAATCGAAACTCTTCTCTGGGGCTGGTGATCGGGTGACCCAAGATGGAGGGGAGACCTATTGAGAAGTCAACTAAGAGCAGGGCCATCTGTAGGGAGTTTCTTCTCCATGCTGCTGGTTGTGCAGGTCGTCCCCCTGACCTGGACGGCCGCACGTTTCGACGGCGGCTGCGGATGACTAGGCTTATCCACAATGCCACGTAAGCATGGCGGCGGCTGATAGGACCTATAGGGGCACACGCTCAATACGCATTACACACTTTTTCTGCCCTCTCGCGCACACGCGCCACCACGCTCCGAACCACCGACGACCTGCACGGACCCAGGTCCTCCTACGCTGCCTGTTAACCTCGCGGATTAACAGCAGATCCTTTCAACAAGACCGAGGCTTCTCGTAGGGGGTCCCGGGACGCACAGTCCCTTTCACGTTTTGGAGGACTCATGCTTGCTCATGAACAAACCTCCGCTAAGGTTGGGTGACGTGTTCTCGGTGGAGGGCGCATCAGCCATCTTTTGCTTGTGCTGATAGAGCACTTACAAGATAACTTGGATCGTGAGCCCGCCAATCGTCCTTGCAACCACACATGCGATTACTGCAATGTTTAATCCACCTCCATCTTCGAAGGGAGGAGGGGGTGAATTGCTCGGGGAGGACCGAGTTGGAATGTTCAAGTCATCTTGTGCATGAGGTGATTTAGTGGGTCCTAGTTGTGGTGGAAGAGTCCTAGTGGCGGTGGAGGAGGGGTTGATGGCGAAGGAGGCTGTGGAGGCATTGGCAAACGGTGCGTTTGTGTTGAAGTTGAACCGTTGGGCGCTGATCTTTTTCATACACCACCGCAAAAGATCTTGGTGAAAGCTGCTGGCACGCCAGAAAATCCGCCTCGTCCAGTCACATTGTTGGTGTCCCACCTTCCAATGTCTGGGTGGAAAGAAACCTTGCTCTGGAAGAAAACGTCGTTTGCTCAATACTATTCTTGGGGATCATCCGTATCTGACATAATTTCCCAAGCTGTAAAGAGGTCTGGATGTTGCTGGCACATTGGAACATTTGCTCCGTGTTCGTAACCTAGGTGGCGTACCTCTCTTCAATGTCTTTCCTCAAGTCGGGGCCCTATGCAAGCCCGGACCCTGGGTTGGCAGCGTGGGTCATGCTCTCGGTCCACAAATGTGTGAATGGTATCCGAATCTATTTTCTTCGATCAAGTCTTTGTAAGGAAGCAAGTCAAACTGGGTCAATTAAATCCAGCGTCTCTAGCCGATGAGCAATAGTAAGGACTAAAGGCGAGGAACTCCCACAAAGAAGGGAATATTCAAGTTTGTCTCACCAACTTAACGTTGCCCGCACACGTCAGACGGATCAAGGACATGCGACTCCCCAATTAGGCTGCAAGGAAGCAAGATCCTCGAATGCTGCACCATTATCAAACGAAGTTGGTTTTCCTTCAATTTGTAAAACGCACCAGCCTGAGAGGTTTTGGTCAAAGCTGCTGGCTCCATCAAACATGACGTTCATGTTGGTCACCTTGCTGGTGTTCCAGCCTCCGATGTCTTGGTTGAAGCTAGTGGCTCCCTCGAACACTCCCTCCATGTCGGTCACTTGCCTGGTGGTCCAATTTCCGATGTCTTGGTCGAAGCTGGTGGCTCCAGCAAACATGGATTTCATGTCGGTCACCTGGCTGGTGTCCCAGCTACCGATGTCTTGGTCGAAGCTGCTGGCAGAAGAGAACATGAACCCCATATCGACCACCTGGCTGGTGTCCCAGCTCCCGATGTCTTGGTTGAAGCTGCTGGCAGAAGGGAACATGGACCTCATGTTGGTCACCTGGCTGGTGTTCCAGTTCCCAATGTCTTGGTCGAAACTGCTGGCAGAAGAGAACATGAACCTCATGTCGGTCACCTGGCTGGTGTCCCAGCTTCCAATGTCTCGGTCAAAGCCTTTCGCACTGATGAACATGAACACCATGTCGGCCACCTGGCTGGTGTCCCAGCTTCCGATGTCTTGGTCGAAACTGCTGGCAGAAGCGAACATGAACTTCATGTCGACTACCTGGCTGGTGTCCCAGCTTCCGATGTCTTGGTTGAAGCTGCTGGCAGAAGAGAACATGGATCTCGTGTCGGTCACCCGGCTGGTGTCCCAGGTCCCGATATCTTGGTCAAAGCTGGTGGCTACAGCAAACATGCCATCCATCGTGGTCACCTGGCTGGTGTCCCAGCTTCCAATGGCTTGGTTGAAGTCTGTGGCATTGAAAAACATGAATCCCATGTCGGCCACCTGGCTGGTGTCCCAGCTTCCGATGTCTTGGTTGAAGCTGCTGGCAGAAGAGAACATGGACCTCATGTCGGTCACCTGGCTGGTGTCCCAGGATGAGATGTTGCCATTGAAGGCTGTGTCTTGGAATAACTCACCCATGTCAAAGACGCCGCTCGTGCAGGTGGTGGCCGCGTTGGCTAGGGTGATCTGTTCCTTCGTCCGCTTGGTGTACGCCACCCCACTAACCACGCCAGTGCCGTCCAAGCCCGCGTCCGGACACAACACCGTCACCCCGTTGGAAGCGAGAATGAACAGATCCGGCAAACCGCCTCCGTGGGCCTCGTGTACAGCCGTGCCAGTGAGCAGAAAGAGGGCCAGGAAGAAGAAAGACGTGGCCATGGCTGGCGCGTCCTGTGGTGGCACTCGCGTCGGACGTTCCCTCCATCCACGCCCCTGCCTTACGTGCCAGGGTCGTTCACGACAACTGTGGCTGTGCAAGAACCTGCCGAGTACGTATAGGAGAATGGGGCTTGAGTTTTCACGGATCTGCCTTTTCTGGGGTTGCGCACACCGCTCGAGGAGGACGGAGGACCGCTTACCCAAAAACTCCTCGCAGGCCATGGCGAATTAAATACTATTCGATGGGAAAGCTACCTTCCAAAATCTGCCCCAAGATACAGTCCCCGAATCCCCCGAAATCAAACAAAAAAGTAAGCTAGGGGCCCGTAGCTTACTCCTTTTCGGATTTTTGCGAAAGGGGATCGGCCCGGAAACCGAGAATAAACTCCCGCTTACCCGACTATTTTGCCTTAACCCAAAATCGAAACTCTTCTCTGGGGCTGGTGATCGGGTGACCCAAGATGGAGGGGAGGCCGAGGCCCCTCGTAGGGGGCCTAAGACCCATAGTCTCTTTCATGTACAATGGCCAATACGGCAAAATATAAATATCAATTGCGCAGCACACTTTTATTTTCTCACAATCGCTTGCCCAATGTCGTTCCCTGTAGTTCCGGAAAGCAGCCAGCCCTTGCAGTCTATCGACAAACATTTTGGAGGCTGACTGAATAGCTTTTGAGTGGTCATTGGAAAGCTGGCATTTTATTTCTTAGGACAAGTCAAGGGAAGATAGTGCTTGCTTTATCTCCCTCTAGCCTGTCAAAGATCTGGCCTTTCATTTTAAAAAGAGATTGTTTCACAGCATCCCAACCATGGAGTACCCGTTTACAGCAGATTTTCTCACCCTTTCATGATTTGTCACCACTTGGTCCCATTAAGTCAAACTGAGCATACGAAATACAAATGAAACAACACGATATCTGATAGCTGTTCTTCCACCTCCATCTAGGGTATGGATCGTTCGTTTCGGTAGAGAGCTGAAGGCTGGCCATACTCCGACATTTCTTATGCAAGGTGTTGCTCTGCATGACGCTTCTGGTCCTAACTACAAACAATGGGCCGGCCGCAAAGCCCTGTGGTTGATTGCCAGCCAAGGAGACATTCTGAATGGGATTCCCAAAGTTTCATTCAAGCCCGTTCGCATCCACGGTTTCAGAGGTCAGCGTAGCATCCAGTCTTGGCACTCCAGCGTTTTGGGAAACGCCGTAGAACGTGGTGGTGGACGTATTCGAGGCAAATAACGAACCGAATTGGTGTGTGGAGGCTCGGATGGGAACGCTCTTCATTTCTCTGTGGGATCGATCAGACAGTTGGTCGACGTGGTCCAGGGGGCACAATACGATCGCTCCTTCCTTGGATTCTCCTTCACGCCACAGGTGAGCGCCTCCCGTCGATACAGCCATGAAGACGAGTCCTGCATCGTTTTTTTGGCTCTTCTCTTCGGCCTAAAGGACGGTCACGATCGCGCCCTATTCCATGTGGATCATCACGGCGAGTCCACGTGCGATTGCCACGGTGTCGCGGGCCATTCCCTCCCATACGAGACCTGAGCTTAGTTCTTCATTCGTGGATCTTCCTGGTAGATGGACAACCTTGTTCTGTGCCGGTGCATTACCGTCGTGGAAACGGTAGCGTCCCTCCGATTCCAGGATCGCATGCCCACAGGATCACATGGCATTCCAGCCTCTGTGAAATGGAAGAAACTGGTGCATCCCACGTGCAAAAAGCTCTTCTCCAGGACTTTCGTTTCTGTAGTTGTATACAAACCATGAGGTCTCCTACGATGGGTGCCAGAAGCAACGTTGATGGAAAAAGGCGAGATGATGAGTGTGACGGAACATGACAGGGCCACATGCAAGTAGTAAATCTGTTGCTAAGCTTCCTCAATGAATCCGTCCAATTCACCAGGCAGCATCGGGCCAATCCCTAGAAAAAAGAACCGCACACGTGACGCTTGGAGAGACCATTGGAACCTGGAATTCAAACCTGCATTTGCATTCCCACTTGTGCTGTTGAACGGCCAGAGTACGCACGTCTGTGCGATGTACCAAATTCAAAACTAAGAAGGACAAAGAGTGGTTTTTTCCTAGTGGTGGAATGAGACAAGGGTGTGGTTTCCCCTATTTTGGTGAGGCCAAGCCAGAAATATTCTTTACCAGCACCAGAAAGAAATAGACATGATTTTGCAGATGATATGCCAGAACTTCGCTCCTCAAGAAAGGAAAGTTGACGAAAGAACAGTACCCAAACCAACAAGGCTCAGTACCAAAATCGACCCCAAGCGTACCATGTGAATAAGTGTAGATTCTCAACCCGCAGCCGAGCAGTTCCCTATGTTCATTCAGACACACACTACCCCCCACTCTGGTTGCTTGTTCAATACCCCTTCAAAACCCGATCCTTCATCGAACTCGATAGGTTTGACGTCGATGTCTTGTACACACCAGCCTGATATGTCCTGGTCAAAGCTGGCGGCTTCTTTGAACATAGATTTCATCCCGACAGCAGATGGGCTCAGTTGAATGCCTACAGCACTAGTGTTCCAGTTCCCAATGTCTTGGTTAAAGGAGCTCGCATGACGAAACATGTAGCCCATGTTCTTCACTTGGGACGTGCTCCAGCTCCCAATGCTGTGATTGAAATTGGTTGCATTGTCAAACATAGCAAACATGGTTCTCACTTGGCTAGTATTCCAGCCAGCAATGTCCTGGTCAAACATTCTCGCTGACCAAAACATGTTCTCCATACTAGTCACCCTACCTGTTTCCCACTCAGAGATGTCTTGATTGAAACTTTCTGCAAAAGCAAACATCCCTGCCATGTTAGTCACACTGCTTGTGTTCCACTTACTGATATCTTTGTTGAATCTTTTTGCCCGGTTGAACATGTTGGCCAGTCCCGTCACCTGGCTCGTATCCCAACGCCCTATTTCTTGGTCAAAACTTTCAGCACCATTGAACATAGCGATCAAGATTGTAGCACGGCTTGTATTCCAGTCCCCAATGTCTTGGTCAAAACTGCTGGCCGAGCGAAAAGCAAATCCCATATCAGTTACTTGACTGGTGTCCCACCCCCCAATGTCCTGGTTGAAACTGACTGCTTCTTCGAATATTTCTGCTAGGGAGGTGACCTGACTGGTGTCCCATCCCCCAATGTCCTGGTTAAAATTAGAAGCCGACCGAAACATACCACGCATATTGGTCACTTTGCTGGTGTCCCATCCTCCGATGTATTGATTGAAGGTGCTTGCAGATTGGAACATATTACCCATATCCGTCACAGCACTGGTGTTCCAACCACCGATGTCTTGATTGAAATTTTGAGCATCCTGAAACATCAACTGCATGCTGGTTACCCTACCTGTGTTCCATCCACCAACATCTTGATTGAATTCACTTGCATTACCGAACATATTGAACATGGTGGTCACCTGGGCAGTGTCCCACTTTCCAATGTCTTGGTTGAAAGCGCTGGCGGAATCAAACATGCCCAACATGGTGGTCACCTGGCTTGTGTCCCAATCACCAATATCCTGGTTGAAATTGCTAGCACTCGCAAACATAAGGAACATGTTTGAAACCTTTCCTGTATCCCAGCTTCCAATGTCGCGGTTAAAATTGGTAGCTGATTGGAACATTGCTAGCATGCTCGTGACCTCTCCTGTGTCCCATCCCCCTATCTGTTGGTTGAATGTGTGGGCGTTTTGAAACATCTGACTCATGTCCGTGATACCACTGGTGCAGGTGAGTCTGATCTGGGGATCAAGTTGGTTGCTCTTCACAAGATTGATTAATTCCTCTCGATCCCTTTTTGTGTATGTTTCTCCGTTTACTTCTCCAGTGTCGCCAACTTCAGCTTCTGGACAGAGTATAGTCACTCCATTCTTGGCAAGGTAAAACTGTTTCGGCACATCTCCAGCGAGTGCTTCGTGAAACAACATGTGAACGGCCAAGTGGCAAACTAGCAGGTGAGTGAAGATCCTCATCTTTTCTGCGATGTGAAGCATTCCTCTTTGGGACTGCATGCTCGCCGTCACTTTCTTTTTTGCTGTCAAGAAGCGGCTTACACGAAGAGGTTGAGTTCGAAGAGAACTTCTGGACAATGATGCGATGCACCGACCTTCGTCCAACAGGTACCTACCCTGTCCTGGGGATGTCCACAGTATCGATTGGTAATCTCGTTCACACTTGCTCTTTTCGAATGGACCTAGCTCCTTGACACCACCATTCCCTTCAAAGCAGTCGGCACGAATTCGTATCGATCCTCGAGTCAATGCTTCGTGTGTGCACTTGGGAGCCCACAATGTTCGCTCCTTCGGCGAAACAACGTCCACTAATCCTGGGGTACGTCTACAACCACCGATCTCTTTGGGTGTGTGACTTGATGCGTAATGCTTAGTGATCGGAGGCCCGAAGCTGTGAGGCGTACGTTTTCAGTTGGGGAACTGCCCCCGCACTTAATAGAATAGAGAAATTCGTATGAGCCCAGGACCACCATCCTCAACGGCGAAACCGAGGAAGGGGACGTTGAATATTGCAAACGAGGATGAATTCATATATTCAATGCACGAACACGATGGAAAACATCTAAAACTGCCATCTACCCACAAAGATACCATATTCTAACAAACTTGGAATGTTGTAAACAGCGTCCATGCCTTTCGCCTCAAACAATTTGCCTTTGCTGGAACTTCCCCACACACTTTTCCCAGGATTGACTCGCTCTACGTCTTTTACCCCAACCCGCGTCATGAGATAACATATCCTTAAAGCCTAACACAAACCCACTTAGACTTCCTCGAAGCTCGATGCAATAGGTTTGATAAGACGATCACAACGATTGGTCGGTATGCTTAAAATACGGTGGGCTCGATAACAAAGGAAGTGAGCCGGAATTTTAAGGTTTTAAACTTTCATGATCCTTTCAAGTGTCGGAGGGATGTAAGACGAGGAGACAGAGGCAAAGATCTTTCTAGGAAATAGAGCCCACCACAATAATGTAGACTTACTATGTTGTGAATTCCTTGGTAGCCTTGCACATGTGGAGAATAAGCAGCTACTACGATGTTGCCACCGCCCCATAAATAGGAGAAAGGCACCTTGCCATGGATATATTGATTCGGCGCAAGCTAAAGCACCCCACGTCAACGTGCGGGGGAGCGGACATTTGAAGTCGTATCATGTAACCCACATTCAAGCAGGAGAACACCCGAAAGATATCGCCCCCTCATTTGAGCCAAGCGAGGAAATCCCAATGGATGTACAAGTTCGCAACTAGGAACTTTCCAAACGTTCAAATGACCACGTCGTATTTGGATGAAATTTATGGATGAATTGGGGGGATTGCACCATGAGAAGGATTGACACATCGACTTGATAGTCCGCGATGCTTTTAGATCGGTTTCACAAGATTTTTTCTTGGTATCATGGAACTTAACTTGGACGTCCACTTGCAATATGAAAGAGAGGCATACCCCATCAATCCACAAAGTATGAGGGTATACGTTCGAGACAATGCCCACATTTTGTTCAATTGCCACTTCATCGTTGCCTCAAACGAATAAGGCCGACCAAGACACTCGCGTGCTCAAACTCTACAGTTCCAGACCATCAAACATTTGCTCGTCTACGTTCATGTGTCCAACCATCGTACAGACAATTCTCTTGTCCTTGAGGGCAATTTCATTCGCCTTGGATGGGTAAGTCTGTTTCAAGATCGGGCGACATTTGTTACACCACAATACCCGAAAGAACATTCTTTTAGACAGTGTTCAATCCTTCTCTCTGAAATTGTTGCGATGGATGTTCGCCTTGTGAGCTTTGGTTGAAATGTAAGTTCCACCCGATGTGGTCAAGGTATTACCGTAATCCTTACTTGTAAGGCTTCATGTCAAGACAAGAGCATTAGCAAAGAAATCGAAACTGAATCTTATATCGCCTAACTTTGTTTCAGGCAAGTCTGGTCCTATACCTTGACATAAGGAAATTGAGCCGGAGAAGGGATTAATGAATAGTCGGATTTGAGAGGGTCTCCAACATCGTTTAAGTCGACTTCATTCTATTTTGTTTTCTTGGTGACCACATTTCTCTCTTTGATCATTTGGGAACAATTGCGATAGTTGAAGAATTTTCGTTATGGACATTTTTCTCTTTCCATGACCTAAGCAACGATGAAAACACGCAAGCCCATCCTTGGTGACATTGATTTTGTGTTTTAATATAGCATAGCACGTGCTCTATACGAAACTCACTTGTTCACTGAGCTGTTGTTGACACGATCTCTCTTACCTTTACATTCAAGCTATTTCTATTTTCTTTTCATAACCTCTTCTAATTCAAAAGCTATCGATCACCTTCCCTGAGGCATGATGCTAGGTGTAGTGGTCTCTCCACGTGTCTTCAAGCAGGTTTACGCATGGGCTTGTTTGATGTACAACAGCTTACATAAAGTTAATTTGAGTAGCACGCTTACTTGACAAGTTTGAAAAGAACATTGTTGCAATATAGAACTATTTGTCTTTGCAAACTGCGTGGATTGTGCCCCACAGTGCAAGGAAAGTTTGAACTTCTCGGCAAAAAAGTACGATTATTTGCTCCTTCCACTTGTATTGATGTTAGTTTGCAATAACTTGATTGAAAGTACGCCCTGAAACGGAACATCCGCGTTGTTCACTTTTTCAAGGGCTCTATCGTTGTGGGTAAGTCGAAGAATCGCACCCGTGTAAATTCCCTTGTCTTCTTTGCAACACGCATCTTGTAGTATTACCCCGGTTGTCTTTCGAAGAGAGTAGTAATTACGAATGACGCTTTGACCCCTACTACGTAAGTTGTGCCCTAATCCCAAGTTGGTTTTTCAACGACACAAGCATTAAAGGACGTCTCGTCCATGTCAATTGCGTAATATTGCCTCTTACTAACATGCCTTCCGTAAGAATATCCTTTGCGGAAAGGATCATCTCACTCATTTATGTTGGGAATGCATGTGTTCAATCTCCGCCTCCGATAATAAAGTAATGCCCTTGCGTTTGCTATGCATACCCACTACTACCGTCCTAATATGTTAATCATCACCGTGTACCTGCCATGATGATGCCCTCTTCCTTGCCGGGTCAAACTAAGTAGCTAGCCTTGTTGATGCAAAGGATGGGCAGAGGCTGCTAGAAATAACGTACGCAATGCTTTGATCGAAAACCTCCATTGAAGATTTTCGCGTACTTCTTCCTCGTGAACTAGTCAAACTAGCAATAGTGAATCTTGTCGTCTCCCCTTATCTCCAATAAACTCCCGAAATATAATATTGCCTGCTCTCACAATTAACCTACTTCCTTCACAAAGAGTAGACCTAAGATCACTCCCTCCTTTGCCAAAAGCATTGAGCATACAAACACTACCAATGAACGAGAACTACCATCCTCCAATTGCAAGCTACAACTAAGTACTTGAAATACTTTTTCACCATCCACTTCGACTACAAGAAGTATTGTTGAGTATCCTAGCTTTCGCAGTTGAATTTGCCATTGCTTTACTTCGCTTGAAGGCACTCCCATTATTCTTGCATGTACTCTAGTGCAAGAAGATGTTTGTACGAGGAGCCCATATAGCCCTCGGTATTGCTGCCATACGAATTTCAACAAAGGTTGAACTTGTAGTTGTGATGATCAATTAGAGTTTGTGTTGCCGGTTTGACTCTTGCTACAAATGCACACACCTTTTTCTCGATGTAAAGGTAAATTTGATGGTCTGCGACTCACAACCGCACTTTATTTGCTTGTTCTCGTGGTAAGTTCAAGCGCGGTAGAGACCGTGAAAGCTCTTAATCCATACATAGCACCCCAATGATCTACTGAAATCGGCCTTTGCTTCGTATTCCATTTTTTTTCAAGCAAAATTATCTCATAAAATAACATAGATACGTTCAGGAATTACAAATTAGGTTAAGGCCATCTATCAGGTATCCGTATAGCCTTGCGATGAGTATCCCCATACTTCGTAAGCGTTTCTAGGGGTCCCCATGCCATTTTCACGGAAGAGGTTGCGGTGAAGATATTGAAAGTGGTGGTCGCTCACACGCCGATACGGCGTGTACAGTGCCACCAAACTCCAAGAAGAAGAGAAGTTCCACCTCTTCCGTACGGTCAAAAGTGCTCGGTCACCCATTGGAAGAAAGTAGGAGGGATTGGAGGTGCGTTTGCAAAACTCTTCATGCGAACTACCGTAGCACAGGCAATCGATCCATCTTGTAGGGATGGGACCTTCGTTCCAAAAAGGCGGTTGGGGATGGCGGTTCAAGTTCATGCAATGATATTTTCAATTTTCTAGGTGACTTTCAAGAGTGACCAAAGAAGCCATGAGTTACTTACGAATATTGTAGCCATTGTATTATTCTTAATTTGTTGGAGATTGCATCTCACTAGCTTGGTGAATCTTTCGAATGCATTGTACACATGGGATACTTCTTCTAGAGCCTCCTTGTTTGATACGGTCAGAGGAGTTGTCTTCGTCCGCACCAAGATCGAGAATCCTTTGCTTGATTCTTTCAACAAGAATGCCATGAGATAGCGTGTTTGCAACCGATTGTAATACTTCATCAAAGTGGATTATGTTTTGGTTTGCATTTGCAAGGTTTTGTGAACGCTTTGATTCAATGGCGATTTAAGTTGATATAGCCTCTTGTGTTTGCTCTATTTGTGATGTTCCTAGGTGGGGCCGTAATATGCATCTCCCTTGAGGATGGAGGACTTCTCATCGGAGGTCAACGGACACATCATGTGGTTACATACTTCCTCAAGTTCTAGATAATGTATCGTTGGCCCTCTCGTTGCTTGTTTGCATTGTTTCACAACCAAGAACCATGTGAGTTCAACATTGCTAAAAAGCTTCCAAGGGTGTTGAACGCCTACACATGTGCCTAGGAGATAGACTTTGTCGAGGGAAAGATGCTGCAATCGCCCATTCTTCGGCGAGACGAGCTACCCTTGCTCTTTGGAAGACGGTTCCTTCATGGATTCGAAGCTTCGAGTCATACAAGGTGAGACCCTTGCACGTTGTAGGGGCTTGTTGACCCATCAAAAGTCGGAGGTGAGGAGGAGGCACACACCTCGCGATTGCAAGGCAAAATCTAATCAAGGATAGGAGTTGCTCCCCACTAGGGCCTTCCTAAGGTAGGGTAACGTACTTAGTCCTCCTAATCCTTTAGTAGCGAGCGTGGATAACGTGGGGTCCCCGGCCATCCATCGTAGGGCTTTGGATGCACCTCACGCTCACCCGTATTCTTGTTGCTTTATCCTCACCCTTGGTCCTCCTTCTCCGATTTTGTGGTGGATACGCCTCGCAAGTAATTTAAGTCCATACTCCTTTCCGCCGGAAGACCCTTCCGATCGGCATCACCCTTGATCGGGATCTTGCTTTGGATAAAGTGGCACGCTTACTTAGGTAGTGGGCAACTACTGTGATTGGTTCGCCTTTTGAACTACGGCCAAGTATCCCGGTCTTGACACATTAGCGGTATCGAGAGGGTCATTTGTAGCCGAAGCCTCGCTCAAAGTTGGATACCCTTGCTATATGCAACAAGTCTTTTGGGACGACAAAATTGCTTTACACCATAATATCCTAGATGGCATTTTCGTTTTCGTTGGAAGCGCGCGGTGAAAACAATGAATTTCGACTTTCTCGTGAAGGCATTCCTTGAAGTTGCATTTGATGCGGCCGCTCCCCACACTTGTCGCCCCAATAGGACATGTGCGATTCCTTTGCTACTGGTATATCTGTGTTGTTCCTTCTCTTCGCCTAGTGGTCGCCCATTCAAATCCCACTACCTAGATCGACGTTGCCCTTTCTAGAAGGTACGAATTCCATTTCACTCGTTCCAACCCGTAAGCTTCCAATGAGTACGTCGAGTGAAGAAAACTTGGCAACGATGTTTTGAGGGGACACTCTCCCAAAAGATCGGTCCCTGCCCGAATTTGAGGGAAGAATGATCTCTTGATGTTGATTTTTGTGCGAACGAGAAACGGCCATTTCAACGGTCTAGGCTTGATTGAGAGCCTCGTGACAAGAAGGAGCAAATCCAAGCTATTATCTTTGATTGATTTTCAACATGATTTGGGTTGCATGGACGGGAACAAGTGTGATGAAGCTTGCCGTTGTGAGAAGGAGTACGATTGCTAGATTTGCTCTCAAGTTTGATACAACGAATTCACCTAATGCACGGTGCCACACCCGAATCCATGAACGTGTGATGATGCTTTCGGCTTGAGCTTCCCATCTTTCCGGGGTTTATGCAATTTGCATCATTACCTTTGACGAAAAACTTGATGCATGGGTCACACTTGATTGCTCTTTCTTGCATTCAAACGATTCATGAATGATCGGTTTGTTCGAAGATATCATTTATAGATATCTCCACTCGGTCGTGACACTTTCAAGTAATTGCTTGCTAATTCCGTACTTGAACTTTTTTTAGGATTCTATACTCCCGCTTCTTGGAAGCGTCTTGGAAAAAGATACGAAACTTGATGATGTTTTTATTACCAATCATGCAGCTTGTTCTTCGTGTAATATCCAGACTAAAGTGCAAGAGCGGTTTCTTTTGTGCGCTTGTCCATGTTGACTTGTGGGCCATGTATGCTAGTGCACCTTTTTGGAAGGGATTCAAATTCGTACAGAACATAGCTAAGTTTCTTAAACTCTATCAAGTATAAATACGCGTGGGTTGCTTGCTTGTGAATCAACAAACAAATGTTGAGTACTAAAAAATTTGAAATGTGCATGCAAGTTAAGGAGTGAAGTGTCTTTTTCAGTCGACAGGTTTGTGCCACTTTATTCATGGACTATTTTTCCATTTGTTCCCAAATTGAATCATTTCGTTGCATGAAGGTACAAGCTTTGACTCAGCCTGCGAACGTGCAACTTCCTCTACGAAGTGAAGCTATAAGTAAATGCAAAAGTAATGCAACCTTCGATCTAGGATCATCGTGTTGCAAACGCTTTTCATTTCTCGTCTCTTGAGGCGACAAGGATGGGCGAAACTTTCACCGCGAGGTAGCAGTATCGGTGATGATAGGAACAAGACCAAGGGCATAACTCGCAAAATAGAGAACTCCAAAGTAAGGTCATCTCCTGATTTTATCTAAAGACCTGCATTTGTTGAATGGAAATCGCAGAGTTGGCTGGAAACTACCAGGGGTCCGTATACCTACAGTCAGAATGGTGAATCAAGCTAGGCATTGAAGGCTGATGCAATCGGCTCGTGGGAATCTGTAAGTTCAAGTCCTAACAGTTCAACTATGATAGCAACCATTAACTCATCACGCAGTCGAATCCTGCAAATTTTAAACCATGTTTTGCCACTCCACCACAAACTGGATATTTCAGAAGTCACACAGATCCACCCACTTGTACTCACAATGGGGAGGAAAGTTGTTGTCACAGACAAGTTTTAATTCTTTGCACGGTCGTTCTGATGGTGGTTCGACAACCCACGAAGAAGCGGCGCCATCGATGGCAACGGGTTGAAGCATTCGTTCGGACCCTTGTCTTGCAGTATGCGGGATTGTGGCACCATTCAGATCGATCCCCTCACGTGTAACTGTGATGGACACACCGGGTTGTGTTGTGTGCACGGTAAGATTGTGCCCTGGGATGTGCTCAAGCGAAGATACACGATAGAATTGCATGTGCGTAGCCTCGATCCCAATCCCCACAGCTTCAAGGGCAAGGAAATCGGTCAGGGTCACATTCTTGTCCAACCAGTTGCCCAGATGGATCACCTCGACAACTGCTGCTGTGCCAACTGTGCTCTTCGATGACTTGCCTTGTAGTACGCCCCCGTCTCCGACGGTGGTCTCTTTAGCCAAATCCACTACAGCATAGGTCAAACCTACGACGGCGGCAATGGTCAAAAGCAAGCCACAGCCGAGAGCGATCAAGATGCGGATCAGAAGTCGCTTCTCGGCCATCAAGCTTTGCTCCGCACGCACTACGTGAAGCAATTCTCCGATCGAGAGAGAACCGTCTCCGTCGGCATCTAGTTCTTTGGCCCTTTTCACGAGCGTTGGACTAGCGAGTTCGCTGTCCAAGATGGCCTGCAGGGATATCCTGTCTCTCTCTCCGTCCATGTTGGTTCGCTCGGTGGGGAAGAACAGAACCGATTCGATGCAGATCTCGTGTTTGCTTGGACCGCTCCTTCGGGGACCGGCAATACGACCTCCTCTTGCTTCTTTCTGCGCCCTTCGTGCACCAAGTGCGTGCACCTTCTGTCGATGGTCGATGTCGCCCAAAGACGTGCGGGATAAGTGTGCGCTTGACCACCTGTCCGAGCACGTCTACCGCGGAGGCGTCTTCCCCCCGACTCGTGTCAACCAGCTGGACATGCCTCTGCGTCCATGGTGGGAACCAGGGTCGTCGACCCACCCTCGCATCCTGTGGTGGCATGTTCCGTACGAAACCCCGGGGTCCACTTGGCTGACGAATCAGCAGCAGTCGAGACGTCCTTTGAAAGGGGGACTTTCACCCATGGGTGGTGGAATCCAAGAGGACAAAGACAGCCGGCACGCCGTAGTAAAACGGAACGTTCCTTGGAAACGTTGGAGATCCCGAAACGACTCGGAAGGTGACGATCGTCCGAGAGCTGCACCCGTGAAGAACCTAGTGGCATCGGACACGGCATCTGCTGGATCGAATGCATTCGCTTAGACACCTGTGCGGGTCGACATGGATACCCATCGTTGCTTCATCACTGCCCAGTGGCATCCGTCATAGAATCCTGTACCGTGGAGACCAAACGCTGAGCGACTGAGGACCTTCGTTGCACGCAAGACAAGCCGTGTGCATCCTTGCACACTGTACCCGAACTTTACGGATCGGATCATCCAGCAGGTCAGCATAGAGACGGATGACGAGTATCCAGTGATGAAGAAGATCTTGGCGTGGAACGCCCGTTGATCGAGTATGCAGCACGCTGTTGCCTGGATTGGGGTCAAAAGTACGGTTGAAACAGACGCACACGTGTGTTCGATGTTGGTGCTGGATTGTTTGGGCATCTACCCCTTCTTCGGGCAAACGTCGAAGGAGCACTTGTGTGCACTCCATGATACGGCGGTGCCGTCCGGGGCAGTCCTTGCATTCCAATGGGCTACTGCAAGTGATGACGTAGTTTTGGCCTTTCGTCAACTGCTTCTCTGTCGAGAAGGCCACGGAACACCTTCGTTCCATCTGTTTCCGAACGATCCTACCGACCCGAGCCGTGGGATAGAGAAGAGGGGACTGGTACACCCGCACCCGAACCGAGGTTTCGGAAGGAAGGCCCCCCCGGGAACCGTCCACATGGGGTCCGACCAGGCCATGTGGAGGTGTCACGTGGGGGTCACTCAGCAATCCCACATGTTCCCCTCCAATCGGAAGCCTTCCCGGCAACGATAGGCTGTGGTCTGGAACGGCAATCTCCCGTGGGCGCTCTCCGCTGGTTCAAGGCTGGCATCAACAATTGCCGTGTGTGTGCGCTGACAGCCAACCCAGGCGGTGCTATGGTCCATCTCAATCGCATGGGTCGAACCCACGTGCACTTGGCCTGGGGAATCACATGCACGTTACTGCTTGCCTGGGCAGTGACCCTGACGGCCTTGTACGCAAAGGAGAAGGGAGAACAGAATGGGAGCGAACCCGAAGCATCTGCCCCATTGCTTTTTCTAGAGCTTACCGGTGGTTCAGTGGGCATAGACATCCGACCAAGGGAAGGTCGCCTTATCCTACATCTCGAAGAGATCATGTGGCACGGTCTGGCCAAAGCGAAGCAAGATGGGGTAACGCAAGGAGGAAGAAAAATTCGAAGCGACGTCATCTTGGAACTCCTCAATCAGACCTTGCCGATGTATCCTGGCGGTCTACCTGCAGTACTGTTCGAAATTCCATCAAATGCTGGAAGCAGGGATCCAGCATCAGTGCACTTCAATTTCACTGTACTCTCCCTTTCAAGCCCACCAATGGAGGGCATTGCTGGTGTTTCTCTGGAGCTCCTTGTGCAGGAGGAAGACAAGGAAAGTGGGATCCTGTACGAGTCAGAGGCTAGGGTTGAGCACCTCCAGAGACCTGCAGTCATTGAATTTTACCTTCCGACAGGAAAGCAACCCCAGTTGATGGCTTGTATAGAAGATATAAGGGAATGTGCTGAAGGCTGGACAGCAGTCTATGATCCAAATAATTCTCGTCTGGAAGCAGGAATCTCTTGTACCCCACGCTATCGGCGCTACAAGGACAAGCAATGGAATCCCGACGAGACAGCCGTTGCCATGTCTCTCATATCCAGTAGCATTTCCCTCTTGGGTATGATTCCAGGCATAGGTATGGGACCAGGGCTAGCACGGATTGCCCTCGGCCTCACTACTGCTTTCATGAAATCAAAGACAACAGCAGAAGACAAATGGAATGAAGTTCGTGGATACGTTGAGAAGTATGTTGCCGCTGAGATCAAGGAGGTAGTCGACAATGCCAAACTGCGCGATCTCCAAAATGCATTGGGCGGTATCTCGGAAATGGTCAGTGATTACTATTTGTACCCAAATGGTACCATAGCCAAAGGCAGAACTTATTATGCTGTCAAAGCAGCAATGGCGTCTTGGTTTGGCTTTTTCACCGATCAGTCGAACCCTGCTGGTGGTTTACCCTATTTTATACCGTATGGAACAACCTATCTTTCATGGCGTCTGCAGGAGATTCTCTCATATGAAGAGATCAATGGAGAGCCTTTGAGTCCTGAATTGTATAACAGTTTGGTTGAAAGCTTCAAAGAGTCAATGCACAGGCTTCAAGCTACACCTGCAGCAATCCGTTCCCAATTGTTAGCACTACGCAAGCAAAAGATTCACTTTGAAATTAAGACAGGCTTCTTTCATTGTGATTATAGACCAATTCCTTGGAAAATAACATGTGGAAATATAAAGGTGATTGATGATGGTACTGGGTGGACAAGCAAGGCACACTTTTTTCGAGAGGAAAATGATGACGACAAAGAATACTATTATGCACACACTCTGCTCTACGACCTTGCGGTACGATTAGCAACATTCAACCTCCAAGTAAGCTTGGATGATTACCTTGATGCGTCAAGTTTGTGGTCGTTGCTGGTTCCCAACAATTCACTTGTAGTTGAAAATACAACTCAAATCTACCATACAGGATTGCTTGGAAACTTGCAGAAAGCTGACGAATTCATAATGGAAGACTACCTTGGAGGCAATCTGACGAAACTGAAAGTGTTTGATGATGGGCACTTTTTAAGAGGAATACAGGTATGGTTTGATGGTGAAAGTAAAGGATATCATGGACAGACTTCAGAACATCCTAAACTTACAAGTCAAGAGTTACTTGTAAATGGAGGTGACTATGTAGACAAGGTGTGTGGTGTGGCATCTGGAAGCGCTATCGACAGTATCAAATTATGGAGGAACTTGACAACAGCTGAGGCGGGCCAGATGATTAGGCAAGAGATAATTGAAGATTGGTTCTATGATATTGACACAACTGCTACTTTACAACCTACTTACATGTGTGGAATGCGACTAGGACTATTTTACATACGAAAAGATGCTCCACTTGGTATAGACACGATAGATTTGACGTTTTGTAAGACTTCTGTGAAAGTGAAGGGGGATCATCCATGACCCCTACACCCTGTGATGACTGATCACTTGGCAAAGTTACTCATTGGATAAGCCTATGTGCCAATTTTGGGAATGGCCAAATTCTCCACTAGAGGGAGCTAGCATATTTTGATGAACTTCTACAACCTTGAAAAGGATTGATCTTCAAAGTTGTAACACCCATTTTAAAGATTGCAGGCCCTCAAGCATGGCATTGTGCAGTTCTCTCCCCTTGTGTTTTTCCCTGTGGCTACTGGTTGTGATTACTGGCACAAGGCTCACTATTTTAAGGCATTTGCACCTGTGCTATTGGAAATCAATTTCGTTAATTTCTATGACAGCTGGATAGACAATGGAATAGAATAGGTTGCTGGCTTTGGTCTTCCTTGATTCGAGCAAGGACGCAATTGCTCCTTGCAAACTGTAGGAACATCAGCAGCCGCCATGCTCATAGATGCTATTCGTAGCTTTGCTCTGCTTCGCTCTACCACAGTGACTTCTGGACCGTTTGGTGTGGCCAAAGTGGAAGGATTCGAAAGGAACCAAGCAATATTTACTGTATACAATCATTTCAAAGTTTGTATACCGGGATCGTAAATATCCTATCAGAAAGACTTCTAGTAGAAGGTCATCTATGACACTTGATCTTGTGTTTGTAGTGCAACATTGTTAACACGAATCGGTAAATGTAATTCGAATGCAATTTTAGCATCACTCTTGCATGAGCTTGCACAAAGAAATACAACCAAGCTTTGAACGACTGGGTGATCGTATGACTTCCGCAACTTATCCTCCTAGGCTCGCGAAAATATGAAAAAGTTGTTCAACGACCACATTCGTTGGAAAGAAATGTGAGCTCTCTTTCGTCAAGAAACCAACTCGGGGTTCGATATCTCCGACCAAAGATTGAATCACTTACTTATTCGATGGGGGCATGTAATCGTTCTCCAGTTATCGTCTTTCCCTCTTACACAACTTGTATAGGTTGTGCGGAATTTGTATATGTACAGGAGGCGGCTTTGATTTTAGGTCATTCAAGGCTACATATACCAAATCAATTGGCCACGGAGCATTGGAAGATGCATGAACATGAGCATTTCGGCGTACACTCCATCTCTTAAGGTGATGTTTGACAACAAAAGATTGTCACATGCTTGCCGAGTGCGACTATCATTGCGATCTCTACATGGTTTGATTCCAGCTTCCATTGGAGTCTAAGTGATTATTTTCTGCGAGCAAGGTAAGTAACGCAAAGGGTTCATCCAACCGTGAAACACCGTCAATAAGTGTTGTAGTAGTCATCCTTCAACCATGCATAGCACTGCTTCATTGTCTTCACTCCCACTTAGAGACAAGGAGACAACTTCCACCAATTCTTTAGAAACAGGCGATCCTCTTCTAAAGTAATTTTTGTAGAGTTGCACAACGTCTTCAATTGCGATAGTAGTGTTTGGCATAGAGCAAGAACCCTTTCTTCTAGTCAACATCTAGAGCGACGAGCATCAATGTTACCGATAACACCAAGAATTATCATGGGATGATTGAAACCAACATATTTGAGGATGTTATCCAAATCATCAAGATAAGAAAAAGTTGCTCAACGCTCATTCTTAAAATGCCGTGAAAGTACTACCCAAGAAATTTTTCGCCATATCCAATTGTTTCGTAATTTGATGGTTAAGGTATTTTTAGCTTCTAATTTGCCGTTGCTTTATGCTTTAATGATTCATAGGATCAACTTGCTATATTAGAAACTTTTGCATCTCTAGAGAATAAACTTTGAGGAAGCCGATCTTGGACAGGCGTCCGTTCAAGTACTTCTCCGCACACGAACCCTTGGTGATATGGCTCGCTTGCAAGAGGACGATCTTGAGGTGTTCCCCTCCTACGCGGAGCTACTCTCTTCTTAAGTTTTGGTCGAGCCTTGGCTAGCATGGGTAGCGCGATTGGGAAAACGAAAGTGTCCTCGAGCAAAGGCATGTGGGCCGAGGTTAGGTTTGAACGTCGAGGTGCATGGAAAAGCTTGCTTGGAAAAATCCCACGTCTATTCAGGTCAAAGGAAAGGCGCTTGCTCTAAAGTTTGTGCCAAAAGAAGAGATCCACACGCAGTCTTCCTCAACTACTTTGCGACACCATGCCAGCGTGGACTCTTGCTCTCCAATCGGATGACATCGGAATCGAGTCGTACACGTCTGTCCCTTTCACTAACATGGACAACGTTACTTTCCCTTAAACTATCCTTCTACAAGGTTTGTACCTGATAGAACCAGAGTCTAATCCCGACCGACCAAGTCCGAATTGCGTGGTTATTTCCGTTCCTAGGCAGGACTCATTCCCAACTCACCGATCCATACCCAAAGCTTCTCTCGAGCTCCGCTTCCCTACATACCCAAGTTCGTTGTGTTGGGACCAATCCTACGAGGACCCTATTCATAGGAGTTGGGGGCATGTGTGTTGTAAGTGAGGTCTACGGTTTGCCAAGTGAACGATATCTTGCCATTTTTAAGAGGGCACAAACGTGTAGATGAAGGATTGCACGTTGGAGGACTTTGGAAGGACATCTCTTTATCGAAAAGAACGGTGTCAATTTTCTTGGTGTCATCAAGGTCATCATTTTGGCTACACGCCCAAAACATGATTTGTATTGGTACCTTTGTCGATCCCATGGATTCCAAAGATCAATATACCATGGAGGAAAAAGACAAGCGGTCCTATTTGGGGATTGTCTTTCTAGAAGATTGGGGTCTAACTTTGAAAGCTAACTCCGATTATCTATCCCTCGGAAGAGCAAGGGTACCGGTCCATTCAAGACCCCCGCTCGAACCAAAGCAAGCTAACAATCTCGAACAAGGTACCAGCATGGCGAGACCATAGCCTTTGGGGTGAATAGAAAAGTGTAGGGTTAGGAATACCTTGACCGTTCTTGTAGCGAACTTTTAGAATTCTGAATATGTAGCTTGCCAAGGCATCATCCTTACTTGCCGGATGTCAACCTATCACGCTTACGATGATGCTGATACTACACTTCTCCTCGGGAACATGGACGGATCCATTTCCATGAGCCCCTTCCTCACGTGGGTTTGAGATCTCAATCTCAACTGTTTAGAGTGAAAACGCAATAAAGTCTTACCACCGTAAACTTTGTAGGTTGAATTCCCAAGAGACAAGAAGGTTGTCGCGTCCGGCTACCGTTGCAACTCTCGTCATTGGAAGCTAGTGTTCAAATGAATTAGAGTGAAGAACTATGATGCACGAATTCCCATATGACCTACGTGGAGGACAAACTTCCCAATAGGATCGTTTCTTTGAATCCTGTAATCTAGGTGAGGGAAATGTTTCCTAGATACCCAAGACATGTTCCAATCACGGGACGGAATTCCAATGCGCAAATTCAATATTGATTCTCGACTTGATGGCCGGGGAAGGAAGCCCTACGGGTTTTCGGACGTGGTCGCACACGGCGCAGCGGCGGAAGCAACGGTGGCAACGACCACCCAATCCGCTCATTGGAATGCACGGTTAAATTCGAGCATCCGAGTTTAGCGATGAATGGGCTCGTGAAGCCCTTGGGGAGGCGTGGAGCAACACTTGGTACGATGGCGTGGTGCTTCGCCTCATACGTTTTTGTGCATGAGAGCAAGAGGCCAGAATTCACAGCCACATGTCGGGCACCTTGACGGAGGAGTGGCCGGTCACCGAGGAAATGGTGCACCGGTAGAGGGTTTTGGAGCGATCACCGGAAGAAGAACCGCAGCGCGGCCATGGAGGAAAAAACCCCACCGGAACGGATGTTGGTGAGGACGAGGACTTGGTACCTCCACCTATGGAGGTACCACCCGAGGAGGGCTTCCTCGACGTCCAAGAGTGCGCAACGCTTCACGAGGAAGGGTTGGAACCGCTTGGAGATGGCGTGGACCCCAACGAAACAACTAGGAATGATTTTGGAATGGTGTGCAAGGAGGAAGAGACACACGTGATGGTGGACTCACGCGCTACCAATGGCATCATGGATAGGCAACAAGGCCATGGCTCATCTTCTTCGTATATTCCGGAGCCTTTCCATGAGACTGAAGCGTAGCAGTACTTCGTACGCTTCCCTCCCCATGACTTTTTAGCTGATTGGGCTTGTGAAATCACCAAGCGTGGGCGCAACAAGTACAACAAACCAGGTGACGCCTTGTCTTACGACCGAGAGTGTACATTTGGTATGTTGCCGAGGGCGTTTGGGTGCTTCATGCACTTGTTGTTGTACCCTCGGTTAAGGAGGAAGTTCTTTTGGCAGGTCATCAATGTGAAGGATCCACTGGACATGCAACTTTGCTTGAGTAACCACCCCTGGAGGAGGGACGTTCATCGCATCTTTGAAAGTTTTGCAGATAGTATGCCAAGGTACACGGCCAAACGAGGGACCATAGAGGACACACCAATGCAAGGAGGAGCTTGCAAGAGACCTAGGGGAAATTTGCATCCTTTGCAGGATGGTCCTCGTTGGAATTTGCGCAAGTTCATGGATGCATGAAATGCACATGCATCCTAGCATTCGACTCTGAGTTGGTTGCTGTTTGTGGAGGAGTCCGTGTTGAAATGGATGGGCGGGTATATGCCCTCCCGAATGTTTCTACGCAAAAAAACCCGATTCCCTAGGACACGAGTTAAGAACAGTGTACGATGAGCTAACTGGTGTGCGTTTTCGTATTGCACCCGTGGAAAATGTAGCATTGATGAAAGGGAAAGAACTGCACACAAAACATGGTACAACCACAGCAACCACCGTTAGGCCCATGAAGCCGTTCTTTGGTAGTGGGCGTGTCTGCCTTGGTGACACTTGGTTTGGATCATTGAAGACCTAATGTGCTATGCTCAAGAGTAGTTTCTATTCTGTGCTAAAAGTCAAAACAACGCTCAATGGTCTCCCAAAGACTGCATAATAACAATTGCTCACCGGTGAGCCCATTCAACCTCGACTTACTGCTTGTATTGCAGGCAACGCCTATATCCGCAAGGCACGCACCACGATCAAGACAACTGCCCATCGTGGGCCTCTTGGTGTGCCGTTGTGCCTGGTGTCTTCCTACTTCACTACGCAACCGACAGGGATCATGAAATATACGGTCAATCATCTAGCAGACACCACTCATCTATTGGCCCAAGAAAATTGAGGAGATGAGACGACGCAGTACGACACGTACAAGTACAACCTTGTGAACCGGCGGCAAACAAGTAGCGTCGCGTTCCATGACGTGTGGAAAACGCACGACTTTCGAATCCGGGCATTGAGTGAGCTAATTGGGTTGGCGGACGTGAACACCGTCTTGCTTATGCGTGCGATGGGAAAAGTGTAGGTGCACCAGAAGCATTGCAAGAAGGTCCTAGCAAAGGAGTTGCTAGAAAACCCATGGATAATGGCTAAAATAGAGACGGAGAGGCAGCAAGCTCTCTGTCTAGGTACATAGATTGTTGCGATGGGTGATTTGGGTGAAGGATGTGCACACCGTCTCGTGGCACTTGAAGAAGCGATGAGGACGAGTGACTTAGGCACGTAGGCGAGGAAGGTGATGCAACGGCGCTGCACCATGCGTGGAAGGAAAGCCTCGGCCGCATGCCAGGCATGCCACAAGCCAAGCAAAGGCGTCGTTGCCTACCTGTGCAGACCGTACACGGGCTGTGATTGCGTTGCACATTTCACAGTAAGGTAGCCCTCCTAGCGACGACGGAGAATGTCCGGGGGGACGTGCACACACTTGCACCGGCCGTCCAATGCGACGTCGGAGGCGTAGCTCCACAGAGTAATAGATTCAAATATTCACCACAAAGGCATTTGAACGAGCCCGACGACACGACGTGCCATTGCGTGATGCGTGTACACGGACATCGTGAAGTTGGTCTCTATTGTTGTATGGGTCGACTAAGAGCCAGACGTAGGGAGTGCTCATGGAGGACGTGGGGCGTCTTTGTGCACATGCAGTTGGAATGAGGACCATCAAGGAGTTTATGGATCGTACCCGAAGGTCACAAAAGAATCGTCCATGGTTATGGTGGCAGATGCGTTGCAAACTTCATTGTCCTTGGTTGTCCTATATGTTGGACAGTGAGTTGATAATTTACACAATTGGTGGCACCTCATTTTAGCACAATGGCTTCTTCTTAAAACTGTTGATGGAAAAATGGTATGGTAACAACATCAAAACGCTACATTCAACGAGGTCGAATCGGCCGAATCCCATGGACGAATACGGTATCCACTCGAATTTTCTGGTCATCAACCTGTTTCAACTGGCATGGCGCGAGTAGCTATTGCGGATTCCACTTTGGTCAATGGGCCAGGATGAATCTTGCAGATCATAGGGTCCCTCTTAGTACGGTTTGTTACTCTTTGCTTAAGCTAGGGAAGTGGCGATGCACATGACCTTCGCCACTCTTTGGGGTTGTACACGTGTCGTTGCCATACAACGAAAACCCCTACTTTGAGTTGGAGGTGTTCTACCCCGTCACTCCTCAGAGAATAGAAGTGGCTTTATGGAGTGCTCCCTCTTGTGGGAGAATGCATTCGTAGCATTCGAGTCCATAAGGGGGCTGAGTTGTTCATCTCATACCTACACATCACCAGCTCATGGATCTTGCGGATCAAACACTTCTAACGATCCCTCAAAGTTTGGAACTCAAAAGAGCCTCCCCTCGTAAGACAAACCAAAGCTTGGGCTTGCGTTAGGAGCATTCTACTTGCTCTGGAATTCCACCAATGTGGAGGAAGTTGCGTTTTAGGAGGGCATATGCTCGAAAGATGGTTTGTGCCCTTTAAGGTCAAGATCAACTTAACAACAAAGTCAAATGGGGGGATTGAAGTACCGTTGCCCATTGAGGGGTAGATATTCCTTTCTATGGGGTAGGAACCCTTGCTTAGGCTTGTGGTTCCGAGCAACTTGAGGGACTCTTTCCAAGGTCCCGTGTGGCCTCGCGATGGACATCGCTCTCGTTCAATCTTCTCCTCACTTGGGGAATCCGCTTGACGTGCCCTTCACTAAAGGAGTGTCTCCAGGTCCACTATAAAAGGGGGGGCGTATCTACTAGTGGAATACAAGCCATTTCTCTCAAACCTACATGTTCCTTAACGCTTGGAGCTTTCTCTTCTATTGTTTGCATCTCCTTACGGCATGTACTAATGCTTGCTTTTCTTTGTAGAGCATGCTCCGAAGATGCTTTTCGGCACTTACGAAAGTTTCAATCACCGGTTTAAGTGACTCTTGAATGTCTAGATAGACGAAGAGCCTCTCCGAGGGATCCTTGCTGCAAGCCACAACGGGGACAAGGATACCGCGAAGATCGTGGCAAAAGAAGAATGGGATGGAATCCCCTTCCGAGTCCTCCGCAATCATTCGAGGGGACTAGAGGTAGTATAATGAGGAGGGACCCATGCGTGCTACGTAAACATAAGATGATGGTATTGCAATCTTTGTCAAAGCAATAGGGATACCACCATGTGACTATTGGCCGGCCCTTGAAGATACGGAGAAAACCCTAGGCTGATCGTTGCCCAAATTCCACTGAAGCACCGAACTTGACTTGGGTGAAACAATGTTCTTGATCTTACCGCTTGAGCGATCTCCTTGCGACCACGAACTTGCCGGTGCTTCCAAGAACTCCCAAGGCTCACCAAAATGAACAAGTGTTGTCCAACCCCGATGATGCTTCAAGAAAGTACCTAAAACGGCAATTGCCGATCTATGTTGCAATGATGCGGGGCTTAATAGTGGCAAAAAGGTTTATGAACAAGTATTGCCTCCATGGTCGTTACGTTATGCGGACGCCGAACCTTCCCATTGAGCGAAAGAGCCGTTGAAATATCTTTGCTCCATTAGCCTCTCCCAATTGAGGCTTGGCGGGTGTGTCTCTCTCCATGGGAGCCTACTAGGACCTCCTCGTTGGATCTTGTAAGAGGTCGAAAACCCTCGTGCTTCACTTCCCAAGTCCTTTCGGAAATTCCGCGCCTCTTGACATTACATCCAAGCTTTGCCACAAGTCGAGTACAAACGAGGAAAAATGTAAGATTGTTCATGGATGCCTTGATAACACCTTCCAACCACAATAGATCGAGAGTGTTTACGTATTTTGTTTGTGTGCCGATGTGAAGCTTGTAGTGCTTGCTTTTTCGGTCTAGTGGTAGCCTCTCTTTCCCATGCAAGCCAGTTAATTTTTTCAAAAGAGCCATTGACAGAAGTGGGTCATGCTTTTCCTTGAAACAAACCAAATGAAAGGAATTTTTGAAACTCCCAAATGCCAACTAGAAGAAGTTGAAGTCAATGCCAGGATACTTGTGGAGGGTGTTACGTTAGATACAAGCGCGGTATCCCTAGGTTGATTTCTTGTCCTTACTCGGGTCAGTGGGCCTTTAGACAACTTTCGAACACAAAAGCGAAGTAAAGTCGTGAAGGCTATTCCAGAAGAAGCGACACTTGTCGCAATTTTCTCAATTGCACTTCAACATCCTCCGCATGGGTGGAGAACAGCCTCATGGGGGGGCGTTGGAGGTGTTTACTTGCATCCAAAAGTACCTAGAGTTCGGGGTGATCATCATGGAAGTTATCAAAACTGCATTACAAATCCTACTTCTGAGTGCATGGCAATTATTTGTAGAAAAGTCTATGAAGATCACTGATCCTTCTCCAAGGTTGCTATTTCTTCAGTTCAGTACAGGTAGTAGCAGCCCACCACACCAACGATAGCCAAAACGACCTGCAAAGGGAGGCCAAACCTCACCCAATCAGAGTAGTGGTAGTTGCCAGTTGCGTGGGCCATCAGGTTCAGTTGATATCCAATGGGTGTCAAGAAGGAGGCCGACCCTGCCAACATAAGGACATAGAATGCAGAGTACGGGTTGAGACCATCAATGCTTCCATCCTTAACAATGCCAGATACGATGGGAAACAGAATTGCAACGGCGCCATTGTTCGTGATGATCTCTGTCAGGAAAGAAACTGCGATGTATATGGCAGCAAGAAAGCCGACCGGTCCAAGAGGTTGTAGCCACCCGACCAAGAGGCCAGCAATCGCATCGCCCACACCTGTTTGCTGTACCGCTGATCCTACTCCAAAGGCTAGCGCAATGGTCAGCATCAGAGGAATATCGATTGCCAAACTGGCATCCTGAAGAGAAATGCACTTTGTGAGAACCATCAAAACGGAGCCACCGATTGCGGTCACCCAGATATCAACAACATTGGCAGCAGCAATGGAAACTATCGCAATTAAAATTGTGCTGCTCACAACTATATGAAACCAGTCATCAACAGGAGGAGAACATCCTTGCAAGGGGAATATGGTCGAGAAGTTTTTGTCACTGCCGAATCTCTTGAAAAAGGAGGGTTTGGCCTCCAATATCAGCGTATCTCCACCTTGCATCACATAATCACCGAATTTGGTGTCTGTGACTAGAGACCCATCATGATGCGTGACAGCCAAAACGGCTGCCTGGAACCTGTCCCGGAAAGAAACGTCTCTTATTTTTTTCCCTACAAGCAGCAGGCTATCACGGGAAACTGCTGCTTCATACAAACTGCTCTTGATACGATCCGAGACGGAGGCGGAACCTGATATTTCAAGAGGCACCAGGCCACCATCCTGCTGATACAAGTCTTTCACAGTATCAAGACGGCCTGTAAAAACAAGATTATCCCCTGCAAGAATGACTGCATCTGGCCCAGGGGCATGAATGATACCTTCTTCCCGGTGGATGGCTACAAGGAACAACCCCTTCAGTGCGCGAAGCCCGGCTGCTTGTACGCTGCGCCCAACAACGGTTTTGGCATTGGGAGTAACATGAACCTGGACCAGGTATTCGCGCACACTTCCTACCAGAACATCTGTTCCGTGACGGCTTGGGAGCATGCAGTCTAAAGGGGCAAGAAGTATCACATACAAGATCCCAACTGCAAAGTACATGGCGCCCACTTTGGTGAGGCCAAAAAAACCGAAACTAAGAGGTTGTCCGGATGCGTCCACCAAGAGGGGATCTGCTTCGGCCAGTCCCGATACTACCAAGTTTGTTGAGGTTCCTATCAAGCTTAGTGTGCCGCCAAGAATGAGAGATATAGACACGGGCATCATCAGCTTCGAAGGTGCAATTCCCGTCTTCTTGGATAGATTGAGCAACACCGGAATGGCCACCACATAGATTGGCGTATTGTTAAGGAACATGGACATCGCTCCCAACGGAATGCAGAGCTTGATGAGAATGGATCGCAGAGAGGGGGACTTGTTGACGTCGATCAGCTTCCCGGCAAGCAACGACAAGGAATTCGTTCGAGTGACTGCATACGCCACAATGTACAATATGGCCACCGTGTTCACTCCTCGGTTGCCGAAGCCCACGAGCGCCCCCGTGCTGTCGACGCACTGGAAGACAACTAGCACCGCCAGGGCAAAGGCGAACAGAACGTGCGTGGGTAGCACGTTCAACGCCAAGCAGAAGACCAGCAGGACAACCACGGCTATGGTGAACCATCCCTTCCACGAAACCGTCATGAAGGCCGTGGCAAATAAACCAAGCATGGCCAGGCCGATGCCGAGAAGCGCCAAAAGAGCAAGCGACAGGGCATGCTGCTTCGCTTTCGTTGCCGTCCAGTCGAACGCTTCCAGGACGGAGTCCCTTGCGGTCGTCCACATCCTTCCCACCGGGCCCTTTGTCGCGGCCATGTCGCCCACCGCTGCGTTTCCTCGTGCGCACCCTTCCGTTTCCGTAACGCTCGAGCTCGCCAGTGGCCACTTCGCGCCAACCGCAGCTTTCCAATTCCGAGACGCACGTGTTCCTCTCCTGGATTCGATTCGTCACATCGAACCCGTTTCGACGATTTGAACCGGCGTTTGGGCTCCAGAAAGGCATGACAGGTGGTATGGGTCCCCCATCGAGGCTGTCGGGTTCGCCCCTTCCTTCCGAAACCGAAACCGTGACCGAGTCAAGGAGGTGGGTCTCCCTTTCGAAAGGACGGATGCCCGGGGTGGTAGACCCGGCAGGGGGGGGCTTGCCGAAGGGCGTGCTGGGTTCCGACACGCAGGAGGGAATGGAATCTATCCCATGGAACCATCCGATGGCGAGAAACACGCCAAACAGCACAGTTGGACAGGTCAATCGTGTCCAACCAACAGAAGGAAGACGGTGAACCACCGGAGAGCTTGGTCATCAATCTTGCTGGCCGGGCGAGACCGGATCACCCCACCCCCGTGAGTTCAAGCGGGACCTCAATCAGGACCTTGTACACTATGCAGGTGTTATTTCGCACCATTTTTAACCTATGCAGGGCTCTGTTGGTGGTCACTTTCTTCAGAGAAGGACCTTGAAACATTCCCACCAATCAGCTGGGTGGTGAACAAGATTCGTTGGACGTCCAAATACACTTGAAGGAAAAAGCAGATTCGAGTCGTTCGCTCCTTTGCCAGCCGCTCCATCGCCACTTTCCAAACCTTGGCATGGGTGCAGTCCCCAAACAGCTTACTTACGATGTCGTGAAGGGGGAAGTGATGAATGCCCTCAAAAGGTTGGGTCCATGTACAATCTTGAGCGAAATACTCCAACGAGGAGCCTACGTGATCGATCAATGAAAATGTTGGGAAGTGTCCATACCCCCGGGCACAGCGTCGTCAGTGTCCAATTTCCCGCTGATGCGCTTGAGGCATCCATATGAATCGAATTTGCTTCGAAAAGGCCCAGACGCTGCAAGGGAGTCATTACAATTGCTTGCCCATGGTGGAGACACATTGCCAAGAGCAACATCAACACAACGGCTAAGCCGTCAAGCGAATATTTCGCAAGAGGCAGGGGGACTTACTGTCCTTCTGTTGCAAACAGTTCAACATCTCTATTTCACCTATCATCTAGACAACTCGCCAGTTAAATTGCACCCTCTTTCTCCGAATCTTTGATCTCAATCTGCACGTACTCTGTACGCTTCCGGCGTTCATACAGCATGAACAATAAAACAACCACTCCTATGGCTAAGGAGACAGTCAAAAGCCATGGTAACATGGAACTGGATTGTTCCCTTGTCGAGCTTCTGAACAGCTCCTTTGGTAGGTAGAGATCACCCCAGGCTTCATTGATTCCATTCTGCACGGATGCACTAAAGTACTGTTTGGTTGACATAGGTTTTACTCCACCATAAAAATCTATGAAAAAGATGTCTTCAACCTTGAGTTCGTAGAAATCAAATTTGTGGTCTTTTGGCCATGTCCACATTGTGCGATGTCGGCCAAAAACACCATTCCTGGCCATGCCGACGTCGCTGGCAGAAACTTTCACTAACTTCCCTGAGAGGGTCAGACGTGCACACGTGGGCTCTTCTGCTATTTCACCTCTACAAGGTGAACCACCAGAAAACTGACTCACAACCTGTGCCTCACTGAGTGACAGGGAGACCCTTGCATTGGTATCTACATCTCGTAGGGATGGACTCATCTTTGTCATGTATACGAATATGCGCCCGCTTGCGTCTGCGTCAGATATAGAGACCACATGTCCAAATGGTGCCCCTTTCAAGTTTGTTGAGATGGTGGACAACACCCCCCAAGACAAGCTGTGAACCATCCATCTTGCCATTTTCTCGTGTTCCTCTGTATGAGGTCTGGGTATATCTACAGTTGGCATGACAGCGATCTGCTGAAAATGCCCAGGCGCTGCTTGTGGCAGGGCCTTGTAGTAATCATTAGGAGGCACGTCCTCTGCCCCACCATAATGGAAAAGAACAAAGATAGAGCTTGGGCGAAGTTCCATTACCCTCCAGTTGTGATCAGTGGGCCACCCTTTCATGGGTGGATTCTTGGCGAACAGGGATTCAAGGGCAAACTCTCGGTCAGTAATATCGTCTACGTCCCCCATACGACCTGTGAAGATAACTTTGGCACAGATTGCATCTTGTGCATCTGTTTGAGAGCAGGTTCCATCCAACTGCGCTTCTGTAAGGGTGAAGGAGCACATCGATTCCTTCACCAGATCTTGGCCACTTCTGTCCATGTTGGATGCATAGAAGAACAGGCGCCCTGTACTCAGAGTCGAGTTGTGGCCGTTTGCAAAGCTGATGACATTGCCAAAAGGTCTTGCCTTTCCTTCAACGGTTTCTATGGTTGACAAGAAGCCATAGTTTAGCTTCTCAACCAGCCACCTGGCAACTGAGCTTGCTTTTGGCGAACTGCTCTGCTGAAGTTGAAAAGCACTCCCATCCTTTGAACATCCAATCATGCGAAGGCTGCTGGTCGCGTAGTGGTTCACCTGCTTGTATCCTTCGCCCTTGAAAGTTGAAGACTGAATCACTGTAGAAGATGCCAACACGTACACAACCGTTGTGGAGGGAGGGATCTCTACCTTGACCTGCAGGTCACCACCAGGATGTACAAAACTATGCAAAGTGTTGCCCAGAGCATCAAATACCCTCACTTGTGTGCCTGATCCCTCACGGGCGGAAAAGTTTACAGACACAAACACGGACTTGCAATCAGAATCAGGTTCCATGAATATTCCTTCGTCTTGTCGTTGCACTTTTGATAGGAAGTCCCAACCGTCCCTGCCACCTACAGACTGCGTGTTGTAGTGATACACAATCAATGGTGGTGAGGATACATTTAGTGCCTTGTACACCCCAAAATAAGCCTTCCCATTTAAGTACACGGGCGAATTTGGCGGACTTTGGACGTTCCCCAGGAGTTGACTTCCTGCTTTTTCCATGGAGAGCGCTTTGGACCCACTTTGCACTGACTGCACCCATAGTGCAGTGTCTGCTGCCAACCAATCCAAGGAAGCAGCAATGCCCCCAGGTTTTTCCCGGAACGATAGCTTTGCTGATGTACCGTCCAAGTCTAACCAGACGTAGTGCGCACTGGCGAGGATGGATTGGAAGAGGAGAGCGAATGGAATCATGCTGACAGACACTTGCCGATGAGGCTGGTACGGTGGTTCATTGACGCGTCAGCAAGTCAGAAATGGCTTTCAATATCATATTACTCTAGTCGTCAACGCTGACACGTTACAAGAGATATCTCAGAAACGAATCCACGCACTCACCTGCGACAATGCCAGCAAGGATCCGACTGCTGCAATGAGAATGGCATTCATCCTCGGGGAGCTGCCAGCATTGTGCTCCCCTGGAGGAGTTGTGCTTGCAGGTTGGTTTCCGCCTGAACCTCCATTCTCTCCTGCAGGTGGTGATGAAGACGGCGGTGGGGCCTCTCTGATGGTTGCGTCCTGTATGCCCATACCTCCTGGGATGGGGCATCTGAGGTGCCCAATTCTTCTGTCCTCACTTTGCTCTTCAGGGCGGGACTGATCGGTTGCCCTCTGACAGACCGTGCTGGTAATGTCCCTGTAAATGCAGGATCCTGTTACGTTTCTTGCTGTGCGCTCTGCATCTTGCTCCACAAAGTCACAGCCGGCAGCGCAGTGGCAGCAACCTCCTGCTGATCCAGCGAACGGGCTGAACCCAGAACGGAAGCCGGTGGCATACCAGTAGTAATTGTGTGGATCACCATTGGGATGGTTTCCTCTGTTATCAGGATCACCGCATCCTTCGTATCCACAACATTCTGTCTCGGACACGTCGCACAGTATAGCGTTTCCGATGTGCGTGTCGTCTGAGTCGCTGTGATAGCACGATCCACGAGAGACAGCTCGATCCAAGCAGAACGTATTGGATTGGCACTCGGAGGTGAGTTCGTCGTCCAGGGCACGTTCGTAGAACACTGCCTTGCCGAACTGATCCTCTGGAATCCTCTCTGCGACTGCCAGGCAGGCCAGGAGGCCAAGAAGGAACAGCCAGGCCGAGGTCATGTTGCAGCAGCGCATGTTTCCACGCGGAATAGCTCGTGCAACAGGAGTCTACGATGCGTTCCGCTTCTGAAATGGAAGATAAGTGCGAGCTTCCTAAGTACGCCTTGGTCCATGGACCCGATCTCTTGTCCTGGTGGATCCTGCGTGTGTCTACCACGTGGCGGGGCGTGTGTCCCCCCCGGGAAATCGGGGCGGGACACACCCGCCCGTCCACCATTCGCCCCACCCTCGGTCTTTCGCCACACCGGATGGGTGGGATACCTTTCCATCTGGAAAGGAGTGGTGGACGTGGGTAGATTTCCTGTGGATAAGGACGAAGAAGGGGAACCTTCGCACGCCAGCCGTTGGAAAATGCGGGGAAGAGGTCGACACCAACTTCGTGAAGGAGAGGAGGTGATGACACACGGGTGCGAACGGCACCCATTTCAATCGAGGCCAGGGCATCCCTGGAAAAGCCAGGAGAGCAGCCTTCTTTCACTTGTCACTCTCGTCAAACCTTACGGATGGGATCTCAGCAGACCAGAGCAGGCAAGAAGAAGCATTCCTAGACCTCATCCTGAAGCCAGTTGGTCCCCTCGCAGTGTCCGTCCATTGGATAGGGACCTGACAAAAACGTGGGAGTGCTCCCTTCCTTTTCTGTTTGATGTAGCCGGTCCCTAGATGAAAAAAAGAGGCGAGGATCCTTGCAGCCATGAAACCTGGGAGGCTTGCAGCATACAGCTACGTGGAGTCCTGCGGTGCCGCCCAAATCATTGATGTCAAACTAAGATTGGATGAGAGAGTAGCTTCCATGAGCATGTCGATGTGGAAATCCCCTGTGGGACGTTGTTCCTGGTATTGTCCTCGGTCCCTCCAAAGGACTTGTCTCTGCACCTCGATCAACAAGACAAAAGCACAGTCAGCTTCCATTCGAAGTATCCCACTGTCTGCAGATCACTCACCACCCTCGATTTCATGACGAGGCTATTTCGGCTCGGCATTGCGCAATCCAGTCCAGTACTTGGTCCTGGATTGCCTTTGTGATCTGGTAGGGAACCCTTGCCAGACCATGTGCATTCAAATTGACAGGTCCCTAGTTCCCGTTCATTTGTAAAGGTAAATCGAACTATGCAGATATTGCATGGCCCAGCGGTATGTTGAGAATCTTCGGACGTACCCTGGTGGAGTATGGGATACTTTTCACCTTGAACCGCTCTCCTTCGGCAACGTCTTGGGAACCACCAGCTTGATCTTCGGTACCCGACCTTTCGACCGTGGTCCTGTCCAAGGCGATGACACGTGGTGTTCGATCGGTGCTACGACCCTGGCTTCGTTCTACCCGCCATGTCCTTCGGATCCAGCTGCCTTGACGTCCATGGTCGCAGGCTCGTCCTTGTTCGCCTGTACCAAGGAGCAGCTGCGCTTCCATCTTGATGGCGTTTCTTCTCTCTGTTCGGTACGGTCGGATCCCCCACGCCCCGGGGGAGGATCCGACCACGTGGATCGTCTCGTCCGAGGACCTCCCGGGGGGACGGTTGGGGCGCCCCGTGTCCCACCACGTGCCATCCACACGCCTGGGGCGTGTGTCCGACCCACACATGGAAAAGGAAGGAGTGGTCGCTCAGCATTGCACCAGCATCAGTTGAACAACGTGCATCCTACCCGTGCGGCGACATGCGCACGTCCAAGACGACGGTGCGAGAGAGCATGCATGGCGACGGCGGTGCTTGGTGGCTCGGGTTGGTGTTTGCGATGCTCGTCCTGCTGCAGGGCACCTTTGCCCAGACCACGGTTTGTGGAACCCAAGGATTGACATGCCAAAATGGAGGGGAGTGCATCACAAATGGTGGCGGTTCCTCTGCGGAATACTCTTGCAAGTGTCCAACTGATTGGATAAACGGGAAAACATATCGAGGACGTCAGTGCGAAACAGAAAGCGTGGAGTGTGGTGGAGGTGTGTGGTGCGTGAACAACGGAGCCGAGTGCGGAGCAAGGGATGTGGATTGGGCACACGGGGATGGACGCGAAGAGTGTGAATCAGATGGGGGTGTGTGCAAATCGTTCGATGAATGGAGCTTTGGAGCTCCCCAGGAGGGGCAACGGAGGTTCTACCTCTGTGAAGGAGGCAGCAGGAATGGGACGTTTTGCAACTCTGCAACGGGCTGCTCGTGCCCCACTGGTTTTACTGGACGTCACTGTGAGCAGCGTGCATCGGAAGTCTCAGACGATCGATCAACTCCATGTGGCCCATCGGGCTTGATCTGCCACAACGGCGGAGAATGCCGACAACGTGGATCTGGTGATTCAGCAGATTACTTCTGCGATTGCAATAGAGACTGGGTGAACGGGCGTACCTTCCGTGGCCTGCGGTGCGAGTTGGAGACATTGGAATGTGGCGGTGGCGTTTGGTGTGCAAATAATGGAGCCGAGTGCAGTGCGCGAGATGTTGACTGGGCACACGGAGATGGGCATGATGATTGTGAATCTGGTGGAGGTACCTGCAGATCGTACGGTTCAGATTGGAATTTAGGATATCCACAGGCTGGACACAACAAGCTTTGGCTGTGCGTAGGTGGGAATATGAATGGTTTATTTTGCAACTCTGCAACAGGGTGTTCATGTCCCACTGGGTACACTGGACGCCATTGTGATATTTTGATATCAGGATCTAATGATGTTGGGGCACAGTCCTCATCCGATAGTAGTTCTCTATCAGGCGGTGCTATTGCAGGTATTGTCATCAGTGCAATCGTCGCCACCGTTGCAGTTGTCGTTGTCCTATTTATGTATCGCAAGGAACGAGCAGGAAAGCCAATGTTCTTACCATTTACGGATGAGAATACTGGTGGCACCAAATCAGAATTTCAGTAGCCATGGCATTTTAGTGGTAGATCCATGAGCTGTGGTAGTAGGCCTGGTGCTTTAGCCGCTGCAAAGGGATCGCGTGCCCACTATGTTGCAGACTGCATTGGTTTATGCTGCTTAAAGCTGTGAGATTGTTCACTCAAACACATTGTAATGTCGTGGTCTGAGAATGGATAGCTTAATAGACGATGCAGTTGCTGTGGTTTAAAAGGGCCTTTTAAGCTATGGCTTTGTCCATGACAGCCACTGTTCATCAGGTTCCAAGGAGTTGCTGTGATGGATTCACTTAATTCTCAGGAGAAATGGTACCTACTTGGACCGTGTGCTTTGAAAGCTTTCCTCTTGCCCGTCCAAGTATCTGTCTATGTTGGAACACGGCCACAGTACTGTTTAGGTTTTCCTCTGCTTTTTGCATGATGGTTGGTGTTCTTAGCCCCCCCTTTTGCAATTCAGCAGGAAGAGCTGCTAGTTGACTTCTCTGATGCTGAAGACAAGCACCAATTCTTACTATTCTGAGGCCTGTCTGCTCTATCTGTTCAGCCAAAGTACATGCTGCCGCTTTGAAGTGGACGCTCCACTTTCTTCGCGCAGGTTGGGTTGTTTGCGATAGCTAGCCTTTCTCTCAATATTCTCCTACAGCGTGTTTTGACCTTTAGAAATTGGCTAACACTGATGGCGATTACTACAGGGTACTTCGATACTCCCAAAGTACTATACGGCAAATCTTGATGAACTCTCCACCGTTTCAGAGGTACTCACATCTTTCCAATATGCCAATACGTTACTGTAGACAAAAGAAGGCTACTGGCAGGGATAACTCGTTGTTTTTGCTCAAACACCGCTGGAGTAGTATGGCTGTCTTGTACTTTCTGAAGAAGCTGCCACAATGTGGGTATCGAATATCAACTGCACCCCTTTCCTTCAACCCTAGGTTTACGTATCAACAAGTTTTGCGGGCTGGCCATGTAGCAATGTCTTAGAGGCCTTCTGCTTTGAAGCAATGCGACATTCTTAAAAACTCTGGAAAGTGCCATCTCCTGACATTTTTACCTACAAGGCAAGATATCAGAAATGGCTGGGAATTTGGTAAACAGCCTTCTTTAACATTTGATGCTAATTGAGTCGCCAACCAGAGTCAGAGGACACTACAAACACAAGCAAGTGCATGATTACGTGCATAGTAATGCATGAGACAACGAGCATTAACTACATGAAACGAGGAAAGTTAGATGGGCTGTTATGTACGCTTGGACCTGAGAGCTGGACGCTCCTTGAATCCTGTAGTAAATGATGGACATGCATGCAACCAAAGAGGTCGTAGGCTTTTCCATGTATTTTTATCGTATGAGCCCACTCAATGGTTACTAGTTGCTTTGATGCTTGTCTGGTAAGCAGTTCTGGGAATGTACCTCTGATTTTGGAGATTGATAACGCTTTTTTCCTTCATTGTGCATATTGCCTTGAGTTTATCGAAGAGACAGTATCCCGTTCCATGCACGAAATCCAGTCATGAACGTATGCTACTTGATATGTATAACCATCAGTGGAGCGCAACTCCACTTAGCAGCATTCACTTTTTCGAAACAGGATGAGCTTTGAACTTGCACCGAGGGCAGCACCCAGAATTAGCTTAAGGTGCATATACAAAACCCAACATGACCACATTCAGCACCATGGCACTGTCCAGAAATGCCTTTGGAAACTCCATCCTCCATCGTAAGCAGACCTAACCTTGAATAGTTGCCCAGAATTGCCTCTATCTGCACTTTAACTTTGAGTCCACTAGCCCTCTCTACGACATTGGGCGGCCAAGGACGAAGGTAGCTACCAGGTACAACATTGTGGCATTCAGAGTGATTCTTACCCTTTATTGGGGATAGATTAAATACTTATTCTTGTCCAATGTGCGAGAGGCTATCCCAAGTAGACAGCGATATAAGCAACTGTGCAATTCCATGTGCTTTGGTCATAGATGCAGTTGCACATCTGCATTGCACGTAAATGGGAGATACAGGAGGCTTTTGACCCAGGCATTTTGAAATCACTGGTGCTGCTGCATTGAAGCGTTCCAGAGCAGAACTCATCGGCTCCAACTTTATCTTCTGCTCCGGCATACCTTTCCAGCCCAGAAGCCATGACTTTCTTAGTACAATTCTGTTTCTCGCAAGGCAAAGTACATTTTATTGCGCAGTTTAACACCCGGTAGCTACTTCTTTAAGTCTGAGTGCTTGATTGTATGATTTTCAGGTGTGTTTTTGGTTAATTGGAGCCAGCCCTGCATCGTATGTTTCCTTGTACAACATCCCAGAACAGCAAGCATCCGAATCCATAAAAGTCTCTTGGACAAATGTGGAGCCTACAAGACATCTGGGAATTCACTATTGAGCCAATCTGCTGGACACGAAAGTTCTAGTATTGCAATTGAAAACTCTCCCCTGTGTCATGACTCTGTCCCATTCAAACTCCACAGGAAGCCCAGATCAGATACGGAGGAAAATGGCACCACCTGGACCGCGTGGACAGTTCCAATCAAACCCTTACCGCAAGATTTTTGACGCCTTGTGTTTAAATTCTTATTTCTTCTGAGGAAATGCTGAAAGAAACGACTTCCCCAATCCAGATAATTGGACAACTTCAACAATATTTCCTGTCAGAGTAACAGAGGCCAAGGGCTCTTGGTGGTCCAAAGCGTTATCACCATTCTCTGTGGTACTATCTTGTCAATGTTGTCGTTGCAAAGCTACACGACTGCTGCACTACTATATCCACATTTTGTAGTGTGCCAGAGCATGCTTCCACGGAAGCAAGCACCTGAGGTTTCCTATTGCGTGAGAATTTGAATGAAGTGCCGATTTTGGATTTTATCCTTTCAAATGATATAGCCCCATTCAAATCTTGTCAAGTACTGGCCTCTGATGATGCACAGTGCACAAAGAATGATGTATCCTCACTTGCGTGCAAAAGTGACGTGGTTGTATACCACCAATAAGCCCTTTTATGTGTGATTCGTAGCTTCCAAAGTTGGTGGAGAACGGTGGAAAGTCCGCACGCATCGCTCCTGAATGGCTCCCTGTTGCAGTAAAGGAACGCAAGCCAAAAGCGGTTTTGCTACAGAGGAAAGGTGAGTGATACTTCTTATTTGAATGCAACGACTTTTCGAATTGCCAGTTGCAATGTAGGTAGTTTTTGCACAAGAATGCTTGTTTATCTCTATGGAGGTCCATTTATGTTGTGCTGCAATTAAATCAGGTATGGCAGCTTCAGTTGTCCAAATTAAAGGTTGCCTTCCTACCCTTCCTACGTTTTGCAAGTGCTTCTTCGGATAGTGACCTGACAGCGGCCACAGCCCTGCATGCGCGGCAATGGGAATGTCCCTGAGTAGGTTTCAACGCTTCAGGATAAAACTTATTCTTCCTCCAAGCTTGCAATTCCGCATACTTTGCTTCGTCATTCCATGTCTCGTTTATCTTCTTGACAAGATCACGGACATTCTGCCCATTCACCGTGATAATAGAATTTTTGGGAACAAATTTGTTCACAGACCCTGTCCCCTTATATACAGTAATCGTGCCGGCCCGAAGGCCATCGTAGACCTTCTCTGTCACATAGTCAGTGGCATCAGAATTTTCGAAGGCCAAGTATGCAGCGTAGTTTGAGATTGCTTTAATTTTTTCTCCGGCCACTTTATATATTGGCTTGTTCACGGCACCTTCCACCCAGCAGCTTCCCAAGGAATGAACTGGCAGTCCATGTTGAATAAGATTGGCGACATACGCCTGGCGGCTTTTCTCACAATTCGAAGCAACATAGGCAGCAACTTTGAGCCTTCCTTCCAAGCTTGCCCTCTTGCTGTGTTGTAGCTTAAGCTGATCTCCATAGTTTAGGTAAGGGATGGGTATGTCCGATGTCAGCTCGTAGGTCATGGTGAGATCAAAGTCCCTCTTGGCTTGCTTCTGCTTCGGATAGTTTGCATTGCTTTCCATGGATGCTCCGATGGTCAACACTCTATTGTTGTGCTGGGGAACACCTAGGCCGTTTGCCCTCCTCACCATGTGGTAGGCCACCGCATCGATGCGATTCTGTAGGTGGGGTGGAACATACTTTTGGTTGCACCAATGACAATCCAGACCAGGCTCACATTGCTTCTGATCGTAGTAGCGGAACTGCTCGTTTCCAATGAAGCTGTTCACGGCAATCAAGACGTGGCATGGTTGATCCGCGGTGCAATTTCTGGGCAGCTGTAGGTCTTCCATCGTACCTTGCATGAAAGGTAAGCTGCTATCCGAACGCGTTCGTTCCTCGCCAATCGACTGGGAAGGGCTTTTGGGGCTCTCGATTCTCTCTACATTCTCCGTTTCCATGGTTGCGTTCTTCCTGTAGGTTTGCATCCGCACCATGGATTGCTTTCCATCTGTGAAATTCGCTCTCGTTCCCTCCAACCTGGCCACCTGGCGTTCCAGCCACACGTGATACACTCCCAGGGTCGCCAGCAGCAGCCCCAAGGAAAACACCCAAACTTTCCTGCTGATGCGTGTCTTCCTGGCCATGCTCAACCCTGGTCACCTTGGATCGATGCCGACCTGGACATGACCTTGTCCAGAGGACGCCTTCCGATGCAACGCGTCTGTGACTTGGAAAGGTTGCTTCTCAATGACACCTGAAAGTGCACCCCAGGGTCGCATCGGGTTCCCAAAGGGGGATCCCTGGGATTGGAACCTTTCAAATGTCGTGAAAAGGCTTCTACGGGCGTCCCCACACGAACTTCGATTGGTTCGACCCATTGATAACACGCTTTGGATGGGGAAGCGAATCCAAAGGTAACTTGGAGGTCCGAATTCGAAGGTCGTACCAATCCTTGTGGATGGGAAGATGGTCCTCACAAAGGATGGTACCGGTTTGTAAAGGCTTTGCCAATGCTGATCTTGCAGGAGGTCAAGAAGCCGACATGAAACAAACAAACACGGCGAATGTGAGCGGACGATGAGGAATATGGTGCATGTCCGTGAAGGTGACATTTGAACCTTGGCGCGCTTGTCCGAGAGATGATGCAGAACCAAGAACTTTCGCTTTTTTACGGGTGCACTCTTAAATTAAATCTCAAGAAAAGATGCAGATAGGAATGCTAGAGTCTTACGAGCTTGGGGAGAAGTAAAGAGACATGGATATAGGGATAGGGACAGCTACAAACGTCCCCTTTCTCGATACGTGGGCATTGTTCACACCGCAAAGCCCGGACATGAACTGATTGTAGGAAGCAATAGATCCACACGCACATATCCATGACACAAATGTGCATTCTATATTCAGTAGAATCAACCCAATTGAACTCGTTCGCGTGCTGGTATGCAAGATCTTGGGTGTCTACATAAGCTTCCGTGACACTGCTTTCTTGCTTTCGATGCATTAGCATCAAACCTCAGCATATACAAGGAGAGCAATTTCACCACAACCACGGAATGCGCGTGGTGATAATACCTACGTGCATTCAAGCACAACAGATTTTGTTCTAATACTCTGCCTTACCAAGACTTGCCATTCGGCTGAATTGAATTGCCTTTTCCTTGATCGAATCGCTTCGTTTCCATTGCTTGGAAGGGAAAGACATGTTTGGCAATGATATCTATCTTGCTAACACATAGAAGAACTGCCCACCCGAACCAGGCCTAGGGAGAATGTTTGCACGAGAGTTCAATATGTTCATGACTCCTTTTCCAAGCAACACGCTAGTCGAACGACAGGAAAGCGTTGAGCTTAATCCTTATCCTAGGGCCTCGCCCGGAACCTCACTCTCAGTAGAAATCTTTGACGAATTAGACGGCTATTTCAAGCAAGACCTAGACATGACAGTCCTAGCATATACACGTGGTCACTAAATTTGCTAGCATAGATGGTGTGAAACCTACCAATAAGCTGCTAACACACTATGAAAGCTTGCCAAGCCCATCCAAAAAGCTTGTTGGGAGCAGGTAGCTCCACTTTGCTACAATTCAATGTAAACCGACTTGACGAATTGCTTGAAGCTTTGATTTCAATCGATTCACCTTGTTCACTTGGATGCTTACCATAGGTTTAAGGAAAGTTCGTGATGCGTGCATTCTTCGTACAATCCTTATGCCTGCAGCAAGGCATTCTCTAACTACAAGCACAGGTGCATATCTCAGACAATCCCTTTGTCCTATCACTCTTGCATGGATTTAAGAGCTTTTGCAATATCCAAAAACTTTGGACGCTTGGCAGGATCTTGGGACCAACAGGCGCACATCAACTTCACATAATCTGGATGTTTGGACTGCAAAGAAGAAGGTATAGCGGGACGCCGTCCGTCTTCTACAAGCCGTGTAACTATCCTTGGGTCAACTCCAGAAAAAGGCGGGGTGCGAGTTGCAACAGCGAACATGAGCATACCGAATGAATACACATCACTGCTTGGCTCGCGCGACCCGGTTGTATTTATAAACAACTCTGGGGCTGCATAGCACAATGATAAACCAGAAGAAAATGGGACCACTGTATTGGTGTAACTCTGAACACGCGACACGCCAAAGTCTGTTACAACAGCAGTGCCCTTGTCGTTCAACAAAACATTCTCGGGTTTCAAATCACCATGAACCACACGTTCATATGGACGAGAGTGCAAGTACTCCATTCCAAATGCGATGTCGGTCACTACTTGCAGTTTCCATGCCCAAGTTATCTCTTTGTTCGATTCCAGCACGTGGGCAACGGATCCACGCCCATAGTACTCCAACACCAATGCGAAGTGCTCAATTTCATCAATGATTCCATAAAACACAGCAATATTGGGATGGCGTAACAGACTCATTATGTACGCTTCATGGTGCACCAAGCGTTTCATGCGCTCTGTCAGATGACTCTGGCTGAATTCTTTGATGGCAACTTGAATGCTTCGCCAATAGCCACGTCGTACCTTTCCATACCCCCCTTGACCGACCACTTCAGCAAGTTGGACGTCAGCCCATGAAATTTTGAGGTCGCGTATTTTCTCTTCTATGGTTCGCTGTCGTTCCTGCTTCATCAGGGCCTGTAAGTCCAGGCCATACGGCTGATACTGCTTCTGTAACTCCACTCGTTCTTCTTTTGTCATTTTATCCCATGAATGTCCATGCTCTGCCAGGGTTTCAGCCATATCCTTCAAATCCTCTCTTGCATCACTTTTGTCCTGACCTTCGCTTCGGCCAGGATCTAATGCTCTGGCCGCATTTTGTGTCTGGCTAACCATGGAATTGGAAAAGTTTGGAACTTGCAGCTGCAATGCAAGTGCCAAGTCATTAAAGCTTTCGGAGAGATCCTGGGATACTTCCCTGAACCTTGATTCAAAGCCATCCTTTCTGGACATCGAAAGCAATGCTGATAAGAAGGACCTGTCTTGTTGACTCCACTGCTCTATGATATTACTTGCTCTTTGCAATACCCCATGAAGTGGCTCCAGTACGGGGCCTAACATGGCAGCTTTGTTTCCCAGTTGCTCATCAGCTTGTCCCAAGTATTCCTGAAGTGCATTCAGCAAGGGTAGCATAGCCCCGATCCGCAGTGCTAAACGCTCACATCTGGCATGATTGGCAACCACTCTTCGCGTCATGTTAATTATTGCAGTAGCTAAGCTCAGGCACGTATCCAGCACACTTATCCCTGTCTTGATACGAATTGTACCGGGCATGTCCTTGGTGGTGGGCAACCCAGAGCCACATTTTTCAGATGACCCGCTTAATGATAATGCATTGGACTTCATGAACGACCCCTTTCTCCAAAACTCAGTGCTTTTGGAAACTTGTAGCTTTTCTTGATTGCTTTTCTTGCGGTACCATACTGCGATTATAATTATTGCAATCAGTGCCACACCTCCACCAACTGCTCCCGCTATGACTGCTATATCTGTTCCGCCACCTTCTCCACTGCCTTCCGGAGCAGCAGAGCTCTCCTGTTCAGCAAGAGATGGGCTGGTTTGGGGAGGTTGTGTGCCTGGAGGCGATGCAATAGGTGGTGATAGGGTTGGAGGGATTGTCACTCCAGGAGCTGAAGGATCCTCTGGCGAAGGTGAGTCCTCTGCTATTGGTGGGGCCTGAGGTGGCATCGCAGCACTTTCATCAGTGTAGACATAATGTTCCCACAAGTCATTCAACCTCCCACGGGACAGAGACTGGCCATATCCATCGCCCCCAAACAACAGAAAGGACAAAGACCCACTCTCATCTCTTGAAAGCCATGTATTCGTGCTCGCTCTTGCACCAGGTTGGTTATCTGGGTCAAATGCACCTTCTGTACCATACATTCCTAGCGATCCTACGGTATTGTCACCTGTTATCCATCGCCATTCTCCGCTGCTCGAAGAGAATTGCCACAGATCATTGAGCCTACCTACACTCTCCTCTGAACCATAGCCATTGCCACCGAAAAGCCATAGAGAACTTGAGCCATTTGCATGGTGCACTGTCCAAGATGCCATTCTAATTCTTGCTCCAGGGGTGTTATTTATGGCGTACGAACGAATAGTCCCATAGGACCCTTTGCTATTCACAAGCTTGCTTCCACCCATCCACCTCCATTGATTCAACTGTGGATTGTACTGCCATAAATCGTTCAAGTAGCCTTCTTCTTGCAAATCTCCGTGCCCTAAACCTCCGAAGAGCCAAAGTGTAGCGGATCCATCCAAGGCGGTCGCTGTCCAAGAAGTAGAGTCTACCCTGCCTCCTGGCCAATTTCCGGCTGCATATTCGCCCTTGACTCCGTAGATTCCTGTTTGATTCTGTAAAGTGCTACCACCAACCCAACGCCACTGGTTGTGTAGTGGATCAAACTGCCACAAATCGTTCAACAGGCCTGCTGAGCTAGAGGAGCCTAGACCCTGACCACCAAAAATCTAGACGGTATCTGTTCCAGAGGAGTCTGTGTGGGTCCAAATATTTCTTGTGCTTCTCGAACCTGGTGTACTGATTAAGGAATATTCTCCTTGGTTTCCATATGCAGCACGCTGATTCACATCTCTACTCCCTCCCCTCCATCTCCACTGGTTACGGGAGGGATCGTACTCCCACCAGTCACCCAGAAGGCCGGCAGTTGCTGTCCTTCCGTAGCCGGAGCCACCAAACATCCAAAAGTTGGTAGTTTCCCCTGCTCCTTGACTCGTCCAACTAACAGGTGTATTTCTAGCTCCTGGTGTAGTACGTGAATCGTACGTGTTTAGGTCTCCGTAGGAACCAACCTGTTCAATAAGCATGCTTCCACCTAGATACCGCCACTGACTTTCAGAGAAGCTGTACTCCCACATATCGTTCAGTCGACCAGATTCAGAGTCGGTCACAAAGCCAATGCCACCAAACATCCAGAGCGAACCTGAGGTATTTCTGCCAGGAATGGACCAAAAAGCCGATGCACCACGTCCTCCAGGCCATGCCGAGCCCATAAACGTTCCAATCGGTCCATAGACTCCACCGTTGCCCACATTCTTGCTACCACCTAAATGACGCCAAACATACTCATTTGGACGATTTCCCAGGACATGAAAAGTAGTAAAGATCTGGAGCATAACAAACAGCGGGACCATTCCAGCCATGCCATTGAATCTTGGTTGATGCTTGTATCCAATCGAGGGGGGCTTACTCTGCATGTTTCCTTCTAGGAAATTATCTCCGCCTGGTTTTGGAAAGCAACTTCACCTGGTCCCGAAGCAGTCCCCGATTGAGAGGCAAACAACGTTCAAAGCAAGCAGCGTGTCCTTGGAAAGTAGATCTTCAATATTGGAATTGGTAGCAAGGCCACTCCTGTCGGGCTACGGTATTCCCCCGTTCCTGGGTTTTCTCCAACGGAAACGCGTCCGAGTCGTTCGCGTTCCTTCCAACGCCAGATGTCACCGGTTCTCTTCAATCCTGCTTTGTGTCGCCCCGTACTACTGGGCTCCTCGGGTTTCAAACGTTGAAGGGAGCATCCACTTTCGTTTCCTTCGTTTCCCTGCAAGCACAAACAACGGCGGTGTCTTCTACAAGTGAAGTGTTCGTGGTGACCCCTCAAATGCCCAATCAACCCTGAATTGTCAACGACCCCAGTTCGGGCACCCACCCCTGAGGGGACGAGTGGGGCATGGTTGGATAAGAACAAGGGGAGTACATTCTCGGAAGGCGTGGGGGGACGCCTCCTGGGGAGGGAATGGACCAGAGAACAACTGCATCCTGGTAGCTCTTCGCATGCGAGAACATGCCGTGGATGAAATGGTTTGGTTGAACCGTGTTCCATCCCTGGAAACGCGAACTTCAAAATGTCGATTCGGAGAACTAAATTGAGCTATCAGCTCGGGTCATTGTTCAGCTGCAAGACGCTATCGCACACATGTACTGGTGGTACCCTCGTGCAGTCAACCTGGTTCTTCCGTTCACAGTTTCTCTCACGAATCCATTGCAGCTGGGCACCTCCGCAAGGACCCTGTTCTATGCAGGCACCGAGACGCCCATTTGTCGCGGCAAGTGAAGATGAAGACATCCACCACTACTCGTACACCATCCTGTCTTCCCTGAATCTCCATCGCTAGGAGAAGTTAGCTAACGAGGTCTTTGCATAAACACAGCTGCTCCCAGCAATTCAAGTTGAAAACTGTGCGAGTCACGCCCCCCAGTTCGACCGCCTTTCCATCTGCCTGCACTCATGACTGGTCAATTTCCCATGTTTTTCTTCCTCCGATGTCAAAGCGCAGTCTGGACAAGAATGCACGGCATGAGAGCAGGACTTGACGCAATCTTCGACATAGATCATTCGCAAGAAGAATAGTCCATAAATTTTCTTCTAAATGAGCTGAAAGCTTTGCTCATCCTCTCCGTGGTACACACCTGAAGGGTTGGTTGATCCACAAAAACATAGGATGTGATAAAGTAGCTTCTTGGTGTAAACACCAAAACGTACCCCGTCTAGCCTCGATTTTTTAAAACATCATGACTGCAAGCAAAGGCATCCAGTACTGAGATTGCCATTACAGTTTGCATCGTATTTCAGCAGCAAAGGAAATTGCCATACTTGCCAGCATGCAAAGATTGTGCAGGGTATTTTAGATTCTGAAGCAATGTAGCATGAAGCGAACATAACAGGAGATACCATGGTATTCGAAAGCATCGAAAGGAGCGCTAGAGCCCCACGCCCAAGCGTTCTCTTTGGAAACATACCCTCCGGCAGCAAGAAGGATGGAAACTCTAGGACCCAATGCTGCTGCCACACGCATATCGGATGCGCGTGGCAGATCTGGCGATGGTCCCATTCTCACCTTGTGCTGTCACGTTACCGCCCAATCCATATCCTACGTAAGACACACTTTTAACGACGGAGCTTGATGAGCGTTGGAAGTACTGGAACAAGGCAAAGCAAGCCATCAAGATCCCCTCGTTTGTAAGGCGTACGTGGGCACGTCCCATGAAAAATCTTCTTCACATTCGCACCGCTGCTTTTGACCCGCATGCCATCTAGCCACGACTTTCCTCACAGGAGCTCCTGTAGGGAAGTTGCTGTTGGGAAGGCACTCATCTACGTTTGGAGAAAGCGTACGTTCTCGAGCAACGATTGAAGTGGACGGATCAGATAGGAACGTCCGTCTCTGAACCCATTGCATTCATCCGTAGCCTTGGCACAACGTTCTTCGGTAGAACCGACCGCAGCGAAGAAGCACGAAACGTGGCTCCCTTCGGCTCTTCGAGGAGGTCCAATGGCCACGACTTTGGCCACGAGTGGCTGCTGTCGACCTCAACCAGGTGCTGAGCGGTGTTCCTTGGCCTCGGAGTTGTACGTGAAGGATCCGATCGGCCTCCATCGATCGTCGACGGGCTCGTGATCTCGTCTCGCGGCATTTTCGTGGGACGTTTTGCCGTTCACGTGGCGTTCGTCTTTGTTCACTTGCTGGTTTTATTCTGATCCCTTCGTGCTCACGTTTGAATTCTGTCGAGATCCCATGAACGGATGGTCCTCGATTTGAAGGCGTGTGTTTACGTGTCCAAGACGTCTTCTCTACGATTCTGGCTCCTCTTCGGCCTCGAGGACTTGGTTGTCTTCGTGCCTGCCGATTGTGCACCACGTCTGTCCTTCCTCCGACGAAGCCATGATCGTGGGGTCGCGATCTTCCCAGGATCCAAGCTTGCGTGCCACCTGCCAGGATCCAGTTGTGATGACCCTGTGCTGTCTTTGGCTGTGCACGTGGCGGGACCCCCCCCCCCTCCCTTTCCCAACGGTCGTCTATGCGGATCCCCTCCCCCACGCCATCACCACGGACACCACCGGATCACTCATCCATGGGGGTTTTCCAGGAGGAGGTCTCCCCTCCCCCCCGAGGGAGCCACCCAGCTGTGGGGTCCTGGACGGGTTGGGCTCTTCTGCACCGTCCGTCGGACCCACGTGCTCCCCCTTCGCCCCGCCCCATGGGATCACTCAGACCCAGCTGGGCCGTTGCCCCCCCCTCCCCACCGGCTGTAGCAGATCGGGCACAAACCACCCCTGCCCCGGTCCCATCCGGTCAGGATCACTCATCCTCGCCCAGGATCCAAGGAGGAGGTGGAAAGGACCCTCCGATTGGGGTCGGGAATCCCTGGGGACGGGGCGACCCTGGGTCAAACGACCGTATGAAAGGGGGGAGAATCCGGGACAAACCTGGAGGTTTGGGTTGGACAGATCCGGGGCGTTTCGATAGGAAGGTGGCGTCCGCCTGCCTCCACATGCATGGAAGAGAGGATAGATGTACGATCCACACGTGGAGATTTCGCATACAACAACGCCCGCGGATGGCAAGGTACAGGACACAAGTGCCCGTCCCCTCCATCCTCGTAGGCATGGAGGACCAACCGCGGAAGGACAGAGCAAGGACCAGGCCACGGCCAAACCAGCACTGGATCGAGAAGCAATTGCTCGAGGCAGGTGCACCACGAGGCGATCAATCGGAATTCTCGGACGACTTTAGGAAAAGGAAGAAAGAAGATCCTCAAGATGCATCGAAAGGGTGCTCTGGTGCATGTGTGCGCGAAGAAACAGTGCAAGGTCGTACTGAAGCAACGGTACGGATGGCCGAGAGAAAAAGCATCGAAGCGCGACCCTGGATTACAATTGCCTCGTGACGTTCGCTTGTGACGCCTCGCATGGCTTAAAACAAAGATGAGCATGCCTTCCTGCACCACCGAGCTGACGATTCACCGATCGTTTTCGCATGCCAGGTATCCGAGCATGACGTGCTCCTCCTGAAACCTGATCCTTCCGACTGCGAACATGACCCAAGCAACCACGAAAGTCGGCAAAATGCAACAAGCTTGACATTGTCGACCGACGATTTGTCCGAGTGGTCGAGCAGTAACGTCGACGGAAATCTCTCAGGAAAGGAAGCGAAGAGAAGTGAAGCTGCACTGGCATTCTTCTTGAGGGCCAATGAGGAAGAATTTTGGGATTGGACCATGCATGATAAGCACCTTCATCTTTACACAGAACGAAATCGTACACGGCATATTTATTACCTAAGACACCCTGTTCCTTTCAACGAAATTTTTCGATTGAGGCTGCTGCGTGCTTCACCATGCAATCAGAGAAGAGACTTTGAGATCAACATCAGCCAAGACCTTTCTTGCTGCCTTTTTGGACAGTATCGCCCAAACCTCCTTTGGCCGATCGACGGTACCTCCATGAGTTGGTGGATAGAGAAATCCCCGCAACGATTGCTTTCTTGTGACAATCATCGTGCATCAAAAAAGGATATGCTACGTGCACTTTCTTGTTTGGTGTTGGGGCAGGTTGAGAAGGAAGCGATGCCCACGCCTGCCATCACAAATTGCGTCAACAACTACTTTAACACCGGGCTTTGCCCAAAACACTTGATGCAATTCGCTAGCAAAGAAGGTCCCCAGAACTGCAAAGCCCCACGAGACATGATATGCCTGGAAAACACCCAGCAGAGAAAGGTGTTCCTTAAGTGGTGCACCCGGTGCAAAAAATGGAAGAACTTCTTAGATTTTGTATACATCCAAAAGTCCAGACGGCACACAGAGCATCATACGCACTGCAGCCGCTGTTGTCAGAGCGAGCAATGTCGTGATGTACCCCCCTTCGGCCTGAACGATTGGCCAGATCAAGAAATTGTTTATGAGCTTTGCTGCGAAGAGTTTGGAGACATCCCACAAAATACGACATCAGGGACAGATGAGCATGTTGTCGCTGACTGATCTTACAGATGCTTGCCTTGCCAGTCACATACTTCTCGGCGATGACATATATTCCTTCCTTGCCGTTTTTTTTTCGGAAAAGGTGCTTCATAAACAAAGAAACCGGGATTCCTCAAGAGGCTCCAACATACAAAACGATATTTATTTACTCCTGCCTCCATCTTTGCTGCGTAAAAAAAAGCAATGCAAAAGGATCGAGTGTAAAAAATGTTTGACCGCTGCAAACATTGTCCGTTGGTGTACTCTCCATGTCATTAGCGAGGACATTGGCTCGCCCAAACTCACTTGGTTTGCCTATATTCAGCAATGCATGCTTCCCTTTTCTAGGCTACACAGCTGTTCTTCCTGTGCCTCACCCGCTACACTATTTCCCATTCATTCATCCAGTGCCAACCTTTTACAAGGAAGCGGTGCTTCTGTCTATACTCCCACCCACTGATCATGCTTCTTGGCCGAACGTTGCATGCAGCAGCAGGAGTGCAACGCAACCGGCACTGATCTTCTTTTCCGCACCTTCTTGGTGCACACCTTTCGCTAGCTTGTCCCTTCTGTAGTTTGTGCATTCCCCTTCAGAAGACCTAGATTAGATAGGGTGTTCGCTTCCACGTAAGTTTCCTGCACCATGGTCTGATTTGTACGGAAGTGTTCTGAAGTTTTGAGTGGATGAAAGGAGACCGAATCTCAATTTGTTTTGCAGTGTCACCAGGAGAAACTATTTAAACTGGGTGAAAGTCACATGGGTGCAAGTAACAGCTTGCGTCTCAACACCGGATGTCACAGGAGAAGTTCAAACATTCAAGACTTCTGCAATACCGCCACCCACAGCAGGCTCCTCCCATTGTTGCAGGAAGCATTACACATTCCATTCGTTACTCCTTCCTCAGTACTTTTCCTGATTTGCAATACAGCTATGGTTGCCGTTCTCTCTTTCGTGAATATCCAAGCCGGGCTTTCATGTACCAAACACGCCTAGGTTGATGGGATGGGGGATGATAGATTTCCAAGCTGGCCACACCTTTTGTTGGCCCTACCTTTCCAGTAATATGTTCGACTGTACGAGGCAGAGAAATCGTAGCCTTCTCAGCGCTTTTGAACTATCAACCGGGGCCAAACCCATGAAGACCGCCAAGGAACTCGCAAACTTTGAAGTCGTCTACGGCATCGATATCCACGCTCCTGTGCTTTGGCATCTCTACTGCGAGAACCTTGCTTCCAAGGCGACACTGGTCTCGAAGAACAACATCCACTTTGGAGAGATAAAACGCCCCGTTTTCGATGAGTTCTCCGTTCCAGTCCTGACGCCTTGGACGTGTTTTGGGATCGTAGTTGTGTGCTCGCAGGTTTCCCCGTTCATCTGCTGGTCTCCAGAGAAAAACATGCTCCCTACACACGGACAGGACCGAGTCTGCATCGTTCTGGGTCAATTTCTCGTAGGCTTGACAATAGTCTTCTGGCAAGGTAAGCGGGCTGGTGGCTTGTGGCATGCAGACGTAGGTCGGTTTTTCTCCTTTGCGAGCCATCCACTCCAAGAACTCCAGCAGCACCATCTCCGAGCTGGCGGTATCTTGTGCTGCTTCTGGGCTCCTCGCGTGCACTTTGGCGCCCAGTTCCATGGCCACCTGTGCAATTTCTTCGTCTTCCGTGCTGACATACACAGCATCGAACACTTGGGATCGGAGGCAGGCTTCCACTTGCCATGCAAGCAGAGGTTTCCCCAGGAAGGGCTTCAGGTTCTTCCTGGGGATCCCTTTGGACCCTCCTCTTGCTGGTATGACGGCCACACACGTCATGAGCGCTGTTGCAAACGGATGGAAACTGACCCTGTTCGTGTCGGACCCGCGTCCTCTTTCCATCCGATCGGGGTCGCTTTCCTTCCTTTCAAATCGACACCTTGAAAGGAAGGAAGGCGATCCCCAACCCGATGGAAAGGAAAATACCACCGGGGGGGGTCGGATGCAGCATCGAGGATGGGGCGTCTTTGCAGTCCACAGGGATCGAGCCGCTTTGGGGAAAGGGATCAGCTTGCCTCCAGGGAGGGGGCATCCTTCCCACGTTCACTTAACTCACCCCTTCGCATCCTCCACCTCCCTCCCTGCCTCACGATCTTCCCCCACCTTCGTCGGCTTAACTTCGTGTACCCCTCTTTTCTCTCCAAACCCGACCCCCGGTTCCCTTTTCGGCTCTGTCTGCCCCCCTTTCTCGTCCCTTCACCCAACCGCCTCTCCCCCCATGGTCCGAGAGGGTTTTCCCAGTGGTGATGGGTGTGGTGCACACGTGCGATGGTGTGGTGGCGGGGCCACCTCCGCCCCGGAGGATGCGACACCCGCCTCCTCCGCCCCACCTGGGACCCTCCTGGGCGGTGGTGCTGCTCCTGGGGTGGGTCGCGGTCGGAGGAGGCGCCCCACACCCGTCGGAAACGGGCCTGTGTCCATGGCCTGGGCTGGTGGAACCTGGAACCATGCGTTGGAGAATGTGTGGATGGCATCCGACCACCCAGGAAGAAAAACTGGGTGCATCTCGTCTCCGGGCAAGCCAAGAAGAGCAAGAGGGACACGCAACCGCCGGTGGGAAGAAACAAGGCAAAGCACACACCGCGCAAAAGGTGGTCCCTTTGGAACAGTACCGGAAGGCAGTCGAAGAGGAAGTGCGCAAGAAGGTGGCAAAAGATCAGATGCAGCACGAGAAGGGTGGAAAGATGGACACATTGGAGGGACCTGATATCCAGGAATCGTCGGCTGAAGTGGCCTCCAAGGATGGAAAGCCTGCCGAGACACAAACCAATGCGGCGGGAGGAGTGGAGGAAGCAGTAGAAAGCCTGGATCGCGTCAACTACGCCTCAGCTTCGGACGGAGCCAAAGTACTCGCTGCAAACAGGGACGCCAAAGGGATATCCAACGTGCTGAATGAAAACAAGGACACTTACATGATCAGTCCATGTGCCTCGGACAAGTGGTTAGTCATGGAGCTTTCACAAGAAGCCGCCGTGGACTCGATTGTCATCGCCAATTTTGAATTTTACAGTTCTTCTTTAAGGGAATTCGAGCTACTAGGAACTCAAGAGCACCCACAATTCACCAAGGAAGGAAAGGATCCTATCAAGAATTTTGAAGGTGGGGTCGAATGGATCCACTTGGGCTCATTTGAGGCGCCCAAAAACCTGCGCAAACCACACCTCTTCACTATCAGTGAGCCTGCATGGGTACGGTATCTGCAACTACGCCTCCTCAGCCACTACGGAGAAGAGACGTATTGCACACTCAGCTTGCTCCGCGTCCATGGCACGGATACTATGGAAAGTCTACGGAAAGAGATCGAGATGGCCAGCAAGGAGGTCGAAGACTTCGAGCTAGCTCTGCGAGCATCAAACCAAAAGTCTGCGGACAATTTAAAGCAGAAGATAGATGGCATTGAGAAAAAGCACAAGACTGCAGCTGGAGCAGGCGAAGAATCTACTTCTATGGAGGACACTTTGCAAGACTTGGATACACCATCAATGGTGGAAAACACCACGATTGGAACTCAAGTGAGTGAAGAACACCTGCAAGAGGTCAGGACTGAAGATCTTTTGGGCACTCCTACCAATGAAACGACAGCACCTACGGATCACGACAATGGTGCAAGGGAAGCTCCACTTCTTGAAGAGAGAATGAATGCTTCTGAAGGGAACGTTGTCGATGAGGCATCCAACAAAACAAGCAAGGAGATTCCAAGTCCATCCTCGCCAACTGCTCAACGTTCAACAACATTGCTAAGAAACAATGCTAGGCAGGAGAACGTGATGAACATACTCGTCAAAAAAGTTAAAACTTTGGAACTTAATCTCACAGTGATTGACAAATATGTGGAAGACCTAAGTACGAAATATAAGGCTGCCTTTGAAGAGCTGGGTCAGGAGTCGTCACACCAGGAAGAGCAACTGACAGGTCTTCTGTATCGAGTGTCTAGGCTTGAACTGCAGAAGGCAGATGCAGATGAAGCGCTCCGACAGAAAATAAAGGCCAGCATCCAGCAAGAACTATCACACTTCAGTCTAGAAATAAACGCTCTGCAAAGGGCGCTTGATCGGGCAAGAACCAGGGAGTTTGCAGCAGCAGGAATCTCGATCCTGGTTGGGGCTTTGTTACTTTTGAATCGTCCTACCTTCTCGAATGATGGTTCGCTTTTTCATCGTGTGGTGACTTTCTTGGCTATCTCGAATGGTTTGATTAGCATCTTTCTCCAGTGGAAACTCTTATCCTGACTGCTGAAGCGAATTTTATCAATCGACCAAAGCGGAATTTGCGCATGTATTTGATTCAATCAAAAAATGTCCCTTTCTTCAAGCCAATTATGCAATGATTGGAGTGTTCACTCAATCTAAAGAGCACAACTCAATGCTAGCGTTGATTGACCGCTCTTGGTTTAGGACAAGCGTTGTACAGGGCCTCTATCAGAACCTGAACATGTGACGGTATTTGAGTGCTTAGCGTCAGGCTTGCACTTGATTGGCGCAGAAGCTGCATCAAGATACGCTCTTCTTCTGGTGAGGAAAAGAGAAGGTCTGTGCAATACTTTCCTCAGATTAAAGAGGTGAGCAAGGTCCAAGCACTAGGTTGCCGGGCCCAGCAACCTTGGAGTTAAGTTCAAGATTTGATAAAGCAGTGTCATTCTTAGTAGAATCTGCAGTTGCCAACGAAAATCAAACTTGCTGGGCTCTGCAAGCCTTGTATTCGAACCGTTTACAAAGCTGAAGCAGCTAATAATTGTTCTACCTCATTTGGCATGCTTTCACTTGAAGGATTCTGTACTTCCAGGCTCAGTAGCTTCTAGCCAAAGGGATTCACAGTAGGATCATGCTCTGCTTGGTGGATACCAGCTGTTCTGATATAGAAGCTTCTCAGTTTGTACTCTGGAATGCCTCACCTGCACTTCTAAGGTCCACGGCATGCATGACCAATCTGGAAAGTGCCAGCTTTAAGTTGGGCGCTATAGAAATGTTAAGATATTGTAGCACAAGCCATCTTGAAAGTTTTGATGAGCTGGGAAAGTTGTTACTTTGAATTCATCCATCACAACTTTTCCAGCTCTTCTCCTTGCGGATGCATTCCTGGTGGCGATGGGGAGAATGTACACAATCGAATCACTGCGATGGGCTCTTTTGATTCAAAACATGCAGCTTTATATTTCCGAACGATAACAAGTAATCGCATGTACGATTCGAACAAGTGTGGTCGGATGCATGTGCGATTGTTTGAATCTAGCAATTTGCCAATGCCCTTGGAAGAAAAGTTTGTTTGCTGTCGTTGGCTATGGGAGGAATACACGGTGAAATGCCAGTGCTTGTTACATATCTAGTTTTCTGGATGCAGTGAAAATCGGATGATTCCTAGTGATGCGAAAGGACATGCCCACTTGATACCGACGATGCGATCCTACTGCGAGTGCAGAGATAGTTTGGATCACCATCAGCAAAGGAGTTGCTGGCTCCACTGGCTCTGGCCAAAATTGCAAGAACTATCAACATCCAGAAGCAATCTATGTAGGCTGCCCCTGTGCACTTCACCAGCCAGGATGAAACAAAACCTGGAACGAAGACTTAGACATGTACACTTACCTTGAAGTGTCTTGTTTTCTTTGTAATCTCTTTTGCCCTTCCTGGCCTTGGATATTCCATCAAATAAGCTGGCACCGCTCGCTGTTCTTCCACCAAGATCAGCGCACTTGCACCGACACATTGATTGTCAAGGTGGCACGAATTTCTGTCAGGCTCATTCCTTGCAAGACCCTGCGGCCTTCTGTACAATAGAATTTCAAGCAAGGCAGGAAGGTATGGGGTTCAGATCGTTTTTCCATTCTACCTGCGATACTTGAGACTTGAATTCCTCCATGTTCGTGATGGTTTTACTCGGACATCCAGTCTCGCGTTTTACAGTCGTCTTCTTTCCTACAAATTTGAAAGCATTACTCAAGCCCAAGTGTGCGTGAAGGAGGTAGGCATAGAGCGTTTCCATGTCACCTCCTAGATTCAAGGTCTCATATGTAATCAGGAGTGGCTGGACCCCCTTTTCCATCAATTGGTTGATCAGAAAATGGTACCACTTTCTCCAGTTTTCTGCACTATGCAAGAACTGGGATGCTGACAGTGTCATCGGCTTCGATTTGATCTTGCCATAGGCCTCCAAGAACGGTAGGGAATGAGAACTCGCATATCCATGTGCTTTTCTTGACTTTTCTGCAGATACATAAATGTCCAAGATGTTGTTTCTGATTATCATGGCATACTTAATGTCATTCCTTTGCAGAATATACTTTGTCAGAGCTGTGCTATTCAACTGCCAGGGTTGCACGACTGTGCCTACCGCACGCAATCCTTCGCTTGTTGCAATGTCCACAAGCCCGTCCAGGAAGACACTGGGTTCATGCAAGCGCTTGGACCACAGTTCATCTGGCACGTGGCTCGGTTGTTTCTTCTTCTTGAGAAAGATTTCATGGTAGAGCCTGATTCCATCGACGTTGCTGGCCAGTCTGGAAAGAAAGGTCGTTCCGCTGCGTTGACTCCCAAAGACGATGAACAGCTGCGCTCTCTTTCCTGTGTTTTCTATCTTCATGCACCTCCCCATGGCAGCCAACAGGCTTCCTAGGAGAAACACCATCCATGTTGGGCCTTGTGTCTTTTGCAAGATAGTGCCCCCTTTTTCTGAGGAGATTTCCTTCGTGTGCCATCTCAAGGAGGGCCGCACCTGCTTCAGTCGGCCGGTGCAGGACTGGCATGTCGGCATGGCCATCACCAGGAAGGACCACGTGCATCTTCCCAGGATGTTGCCCACCATCCCAGGTTTGCACCTTGGCCCTTCCTTTCCATGAACATCGCCCGACCCTGAACCGTCCGACCGTACCAGGCCAGGGTCCCCAGCCTGTTTCGCCCCACCTGCCAGCCTGGCATCGCCCCGGCACGTCATGCCACGTGGCAATCTTTCGCCGGGGTTCGGGCAACGGTCCGATCTCGTGGAGGAATGGGAGGAGGGATGGATCGAGCGGTGCTGAGGGACGTGCACCCCGAGGGAGTTTCTTCTCCCCAGCGGGGCCAAGAGGAGGCCGGAGGGGCGATCAGGACCGTTGGAGGAACGTGCCTTCCGTACAGATCCAGATTGGGTGGAGTATTGAAACCTTGTACATGGCATTGTGACGGTTCAAATGGTGAATGCTGGCCTGCAGTTCGAATGGATGCCACGCATCTTGATCCCATTCCTTTCTTCATTCTCCACCGCCTGGAAAGGGTTCCATCGATGCCCAACCACAAGCGAATTCCTAGCTCACAAGAGGAGCAAGATGCATCCTGATCAGGCGCATCCAGATGGGAATCGATACCTCCACCTCTTCACCTACCTGGGGGAAGGAAAACACCTGGAAGAGAAGGAAGGGTGTACAATCAAGAACGGGGATCGCTTCAACAGTTGCAGCTTTTACAGACCCTGAAAAAAACCAACAACGAGTGCCCAACAAGCCGTAGCTCGCATCCGTCAGATCCGTCGATAAGAACCCTTGCATTCAAGCAGTTCAACTTGGAAACCTTATCCCTGGCTTCGATTTGCAAAACTTCTCGATGCATCTGCATAGTTCCAGTCCAACGCACACTGATAAAGTAAGCGCGCACGTTTCAACGTCGCCCCTCACACATTTAGAAGAGCTACAGGAATGCAGGATCAAATCGTTCTCAAAGTGATTCAAACTCATTTTGAACCCTTGCTTTGATGCTCAAAAGTTGTCAGTCCAATGCAATCAACTCTCCTTGCTCGTTGTGCATTATCTGCAGACTGAAAAGGTGATGTGTGCATGGGGGAGAATTGAAGAGCACAAACGTCATTTAGGTTTACCCCAGGACTTTGAAGCTGAGCATGCACATGACTGGGAAAGCCACAAACGATGATGGACCATCAGTCAAGAGTATACCAGTGTGGAAAGTAAAAGGGACAGGGATATGTACACACGCAATGGCGTTGAGGTAGGGTGAAGCAAGAACGGTGGCACAGAAGACCTTCCAACCCGTGCACCATATCTCAAGTACGGAAGCGGCTTGGGTGTATCCACTGTGATGCAAAATTGCAGCCTCCTACATCAAATTTCCTATGTAGAAACACTGACATGCTGTCCCATAGGCGAGCATTGTGCCTGGCATACATACGTGTGCTTGCATGAGTAATTAATACAATAGAGGCATCGTTCTAAATGTTCGCAACATGGAAAATTGCATCCTCACAGACAAAAAATGGAATGAAGAGATGTCAAGTTGCTGGAGAAAAATATCGCCGTAGGTCTGTGTGAGAGTAAAATATGGACAACAGTGCCTTCCAGAAAGTTCAAAAGCATCCTAGCATATGCATGCTGATGACAAACTCGATCTGTTCCGCTGACATAGAAACAGACGAAAGCATGCTAACTTGGATGTGTGTATCTACACTATGCTGGCGCAGAGCAGGAAGGTGCCAAATGTAATACCTCGTTGTCACCATTCAAGAAAGGAATGTGCAATGTCCGCTACCACCCCAAGATTAAACAGTGGTTAAAAAAATTGGATCGCGCTTCCAAAAGATCTGCAGCTCTGGAAATTATTGGGAATGCAGATCATGCAGCCACACACTCATTGCAAGTGCTCGTGATCTTGAAGGACTGACAAGCTACGGTTCCCTCCTGGTTTACGCTTAGTTTGCAAATCCCTCTTAGACATCCGTATTGATGAAATGGCAACGCCTGCACATGCAACTAATAACCGGCCATGCAATAAGCCCTTGGTCCTCCATTGCCTTGGCGTGTACGTGCTTGGTACAGTTTTTATCGAACGAATGCAGTCAAAAGTACTTGAAGGAACCAGCAGCACCGGTTCTTTTCAAATTTTACCAACCACAGCGCATCAGATGATCACACTTGCTGGCTACTTCTAACGTCTCCAGGAGGTTTCCAAATGCCTCAATTCAGAAACACAACTGCCCAAAAAGGAAACACAATGGGGGACACAGGGGTTTCACGAGTTTCCTGTTAGGCATCGAGCTACGCCACTACTGTTTTTATATGATTCGTGCAAAAGGGATCGGTTCAACATACACATGTTTAGGTTTAAGTTGGCACAAATCCTGCTTTGGTCCTCCAGTCAGAGAGCTTCGCATCTCCGTCAAATATCTGCAGCAGGCCTTCTTTCAAGCGCTCAATGCCTTCCTCGGTCTCACAAGATACAAACACAGCTTCCTCTGCAGGAAGCATTCCAAGCACTGCTCCTTCTCCTAGCTCCTGCCTTGCTATGCGTTCTGTGAGTGCTGATACTGTGGTGCAACCATTGCTGGTTGTGCAGATACTAGCCAATGCCCTGTGCCTATCTTCATGCTGCAGTAGGTCCGCTTTCGACAGCACATCCATCCACGGCCGGCTGGGGAATCGCTCCCTCAACTCTTCCCGAATGGCAACTTGGTCTTTCCATGGGGTGCCGCACAGTTCAGTGGGATCCAGGACAAAAAGGACCACTGCAGGCAAGTACTGGATAGCGGCCAGTGTCAACCGCTCCATGCGATTTCTTTCCTCATCCGGGCGACGTAGCAGTCCCGGCGTGTCCGTGACTTGATGTGCTATACCATGGACGTGGAAGTGACCCATGTGGATGCTTCGAGTGGTGAAAGGATAGTGGCAGACCTGAGGGGCACCGGTAGATAGCTTCCTGACCAAGGAAGACTTGCCAACGTTGGGCGCACCCACCAGCACCAGCGTGGGCTTCTCTTCTTCCACTTCGGGGACCCGCCGGAGGTGTTTGGCAACCTCTACGAGGCGTTCCACATCCGCCCGTCGCTTTCCCAGCACCTGTTCCATCTTTTCGAGCGCCTCTTGCATTTTCTCTTCCCTTTCTTTTTGGTTCTTGGCTTCTGTCACTCTCTTGGTGGCCTCTTTCCCTTCCTGCACCAGCTGTTTACGGAGTTGTTCGGCGCGCATGATCGCCGCTTCGTACTCCTTCCCGCCCACCGTGAGTTCCAGCACGGCCCTTTCGAAGGGTGGAAAGCTCGAAAGCGGCGGGAACGCACGCAAGCACGTCCTCAGCGGTTTGGCGAGGTGCTGCGCGTGTTCTTCCACGAGTTGCTTCTCGCCCACCTTGTTCTTCCTCTTGGCGTTGTCTCCGCCTCGCACCAGCCGCACGGCCTTCCTGGCGCTCTTCCTGGCCCTCGAGACTTGCTCTTCGTGCGTCGGCACGTGCGGAAGTTGCTTCAGACGCGCGCATGCGAGCCGCGAAGCCGCCATCGCCTCGTGCTTTGGTCCGAGAAAGGACGTCTTGGATCCAGCCTGGATCTCCACCCTCCTCCCGATCGACCGGGTTCGCTTGATTGGACAGTAGGGAGGACCCGTTCGGGATAGAAGGAAGGTGGATTGGAGGAAGGGATGGGAATACCCCACGAGGTTCGCTAATGGGGTGGTGGGACGTCCTGGGCAAGTCGTGTGTGCTTCTTCCTTGCTACGCTTCGCATCCCGCCGTGAATGACACGTGGGTGCGAACAGGAGCGTGCCGCTGAGACCACGGTGCTCTCCGGAAGAGGCAAGAGGGCCTTCTTGATTGACCCGATGGGAGCGGTCGGTGCGTAGGGTCCGCTCGCGACCTTGCAACGTTCAGCCATGTTGGAACGGAGTCGTCCCTTCGTTGCCGAGGAGGCTGTGTTGGTGACGACGTGGCATCTTGGCTGCTCCATGTTGGTTCGGAATCGACACGAGGGAAGGTTGGAGGCCAAGGTGGGGCCAACGTGCGTAGGAAACCAAGGATGGATGGAAAGGATGGCTTCTTCGCGTTAAGTTACAAGGAACAATGGACAAGATGTGGAAAGGAATAAGTAGGCACCTTTGAAGCAATGATGATCCACGACGCAACGGAAGATTGGAAGGAGAGGAGAACCAAAGGAACGCACATGATGGAAAATGGGCACACGCACGTTTTGCACTGGTCGCAAAGGCAGCCAATGATAATACAACCACATAGTGATCATCCTATGTTGGAAAAACGTCGGTGCAAGTGAGATACTTTTGGCCGTAACATGGAAACAACTGTGATGGCAAGAGGAAAGAACGACCACGCGTTTCAAAGGAGGGCACGATACCCAATTGCGAACGAGTGCATCCTCGTTCATTACATATCACTATCGAACGACCGTGTCATGCGCAAAATCGGTACTATACACGGCGTGGCTCTCGCTTCCACGTTTTTGGTAATGCACGTACACGAGGATGAAAAAGTCTTACCCTTTTGAAGGACCGTCCCAATAGACCGACGGCCATAAGCGCAAGTCACGTGCTATTCCCTCCAAGCATATAGGTGTTGGAAAACACGAAGGCTCATGATATTGAATCAAGACTAAGGGACTCTATCGGGAAAGGAATGCACTAACACATTTTCCACCGTCAAATATGTCCAAAGGACTTGCGCGAATCCTTGCCTTGTTTGCCTACATTACTTCATATCCTTTCACGTTCACCTTCCGCCACGCTCCTTAAGATCTACATACAAAAGGAATTTAGAAGGGCCGTCTTTAGTCGTACGGGACTGCATCTAAAGGGTTTCGCAGATAGGGTTCAACCGCTCAGCTAGTAAGTAGATTCCTTTCACTTGTTGTGGAGGTCGTCGACAGGCAAAAGAGAGGAGCTCCACTTCTGGTAGGACGAGTGGAAAAGTGAACCACAAAGCCAAGAGGGACGAGAGGACTACCTCCCTCATAACCACTCGCTAGGGGTTGAAGTTGGGGCGAAGAGGGTGCCGGGGCGGCCCACGTGTTGTTGAGAGTCATATCTAACCATCCATGCAACATGCACTAGGGCAACACTACGCCGTCGTTTGTACCAACACCATCCATCCGCCCCAGCTCTCCCTTCTAGAAGACACGAGAATAGGAATCGTTTCACTACAACCAGATTGTCCCGGTTGACATACTCGATGTCCCCTTGCTAGGGACGGTCCTGTCAGGAACGAACTCCCTCTAGTACGATTCAAAAGGGGACCGAGCTCACGTGAGAACCTTTGTTTGTTGTTGGATGGGGTCGATGCACCCCCCTTGGGATTAGGGCCTCTTGGGTCTTGGCCTTTGAAGCAAGGTCACGCAAGGACCATGGCAGGCATAACACGACTTCATGCCAAGACCTACACGCATCTTAGTGCTTGTATGTTTGGGCGGTTTCTTGTCCGAGTGGAATTCACCTATTTGGCTAGTGATATTGGGACACAAATCTGACGCGGACAGACCCCCAAAAGTATCCGCATTCAAGAAGACCATGTGGATTGGGTGGAAGCCTAGTTGTCGCATTGGTTGCGGGCACGGTCTCCGGATCTTGCTTGCGTGTAGAAAACGACGTCTCCGTTCGTAGCTAGAGGAAGTTGCTCGATTTTTTTTACAAGAATCGGATGCCTATGTTGAGTGTGCTTCTTCCAGGAGAATCGTCTCTTTCTACCCAACCACAACACCATCCATGCTTTCGTCCATTCGACGAGAAGCACGCGAATTCAGTGCCACGAGTGCCTTCCATCCACTCCAAGTCTCCATTCCGCTCGGCCACACGCTCCGTACCCAGATCACTCATCTCGCCCCAGGGTTTGGCCTCCCCCAAACCATCCAACGGTGCACAAGGAGCACATGGAGGGCACAGGCACTCCCCACCGTCCGTGGATCGACTCCCTCGAGCTACAACCCATTCGAGGAGGACGAGCGAGCGAAGAAAGGCGCCCGCGCGGTCGACATGCGCGCAATATGGATCTTCGTGTGGTGCTGGGCACTCGTAGGAATCGTCCAGGCCGTGCCTGATGTCCCTTTGCTCCCGGGAACCGAGGATTCAAAGCGGCAGTGTGTGCGTGTCAAGCTCGAGTACGGGGCCATCAACATCGGCGAGTACCTCTAGAACAACTGCACCGTCAACGACTTGTACCCAGGAGTAGCCGAAACGATTGGAACGTTGCAGAACATCACGGTGGGAGATGTGAGGTACGGATACTACCTTTTTGGCAACGAAACGTCCACCCTGCCACCTCTGGTGATGATCATGGGATTCAGTGGCACCATTCAGCAATGGCCTCCACCTCTGTTTTTTCCCTTGGCGGAGAAGAGACGGGTGCTTCTCTTCGACAACCGTGGGATCGGATTCTCACAAGACTCCGCACCAGCAGACCAACTCACCATGCAGACCATGGCAAGCTCCACGGTTGGACTGATTCGTGACCTAGGCTTGGGAACACCCGAACTCTTTGGTTGGTCTATGGGTGGAGAAATATCCCTGACCATCGCAGCACTGTACCCGGATGCAGTGAGGAAAGTCATCTCTTTGGCTGGAGACATCGGAGGACCCAGCTATGCACCAGCCAACGAACCACAGTATCAGCCCGTTTGGGACGTACTGGATTCCAAGGCAACGAATTTCCGTGAATGGGACCTAGAGATGGCTACACTCTTTCCAGCTTATTTAGAGAACACTACATTGCCTGAAGAGTCCAGTTGTATTCTTGTGCGGTCATTTGAGTCCATGCCTGGCGACAACCCCACACAAGAGCAAATAGATAATCAACAGGTGGCAGAAGACAAGTTTGGCAAGGACGCTACAGTGTACGAAGCAATAACCACCACCATCAAGCCTGTTCTACTTCTGACTGGTGCAGAAGATATGGTGGTGCCTCCAGAAAGCCAAATGATACTATTCAATCGTATACCTGGAGTGTGGCTGGGCTTCCTACCAAAGACTGGGCATGGTGCTATGTTCTCCTACCCGGATGCTATTGCGGATTTAGTGCATACTTTTACGTCCATGCCAGCATCAGCTGCCTCAGTTGAAATGGCACAACAGCTAGAAGATATTGGGGGGATCCTGCTGCAATCAAGCACCGACAATGGAGCATTCCTGGTGCACAGTCTCAAGGTGGCAAAGTTTCATGCACTTGCTGCCTTATCTCTTGCTTTCCTTACACTGTGTTGAAGGAAATTGATGCAAGCAGAGCAGCGGCAATTGCCTGCCCTCATGGTAAGGAGTCGTCAACTGAAAATGTCCAATCAACGAGTCGTCCAATGGACCTTGGGTATGAGGGGGGTGTACAGCCTGTCTTCCGTGTGCAAGAACAGGACCTATTCAAGCCATTTCGACGAGCCTCTTGTAGGCCTAGTCGGCCCATAGCATTCGGTCTGCTCATTCAGTGAGGCCTTAGCTACGTTGTTACATATTGTTTAATGCACTAAAATTGTGATTTGTGTCATGAAGCATTACATCCTTCTTAATCCTCGGATTCCTGGGGTGCAGACTCACAAACACTGTCAAAAAATCGACGCGATGCAAAAGAGAGTGCTGTTGCACCAACCTTCCTTGCGTTTCCCTTGAAGTCCACCTGTTTCTATTGTGCCACCCCGTTCTCTTCAAACCTGCTTGTTCGCCCGCATCTTTTCATGCACTCCAAAGATTGGAAGCGCCGTGAGTTCATAATCATGCAAGCTCTCAACAGTGGTCGGGCAACGAAAAAACTTGATGTTCGCACACAATGAAGCTCAAGTACCTTGTAACCTTCAAAACATACATGAGGAGAACTTCAACCTCTCCTTCAAGGCCGTTCATATCCAGGGACTGCTTTTGCAAGGCATTGTCGGTGTCTTGTAAATCATTCATCTCTCACTGAATTAATTTCGAATCCATAGTTGGCAATCCCGGTATGTCCCCTAAAAGCTTTGCCATAATTCAATCAATCAACTCCTTTTTGAGATCCATCACAAAGAAAGCCTCAACAATCGTGCATATGTCAAGTAGAACGACATGGTGATGGAACTAAGAGCCGTAGAAACGAAGCATATCCTTTACGCACTACCCATTGGGTAGTACCCATCATCTATCAATTACTACGAATACGATCAAATGGGTTTCACCCGTCTCATGAGCAAAAACAAGTCTTTTTCTCTCGAAATGCTTTACTCTATTGTATCACCTATCACTGGTTCCTTCAACGTCCTAAAGTTGTGCTCCTACAATAGCTTCAACATGGAGGAGACAAGGGCAGTGATGAAAATCAGTTCGGAAGGAACCGACGGTTGGTTCTTGGAGGGTAGACTAGACCTTCACAGTCTCAAGCGCATGGAGCCACTCGTCGTAGATGTTCGAGCCACTCACGAAAAGATGGGCGATCGACAAGGTCATTACTTTCCGATTACTTGCACAAACAAACCCAATTCGGATGCTCGGAAGGAATCGACCTTCGTGTGCGACATCTTACTCATGGGACAATGCACTAGCACGCGCGAATACAAGTAGACTATTTACTTCTACAAGTACTACTCAAGACCTTGCTTTTTGCCTCGAGAGGAGCAATTCATTTACGAAGCGTTCTTATCATCCAAGCTTGTTTGGTCCGTGCTCCTTCAACTCTTCATTTATAGTTGGAGAGAGATTCCTCGACGCGACCATCTTCAACGTGCTCCAACGACATTCATGCGACTTCAAATCACGATAGAATCACTCTTCAGATAACAAAGACTCGAAAACAATCTAAAATTTCGCTGTATTGATAAGAAGATGGGTGATTGAAGACAGCAATAATTCGTGAGTACCATTATCAGTTCACACAAGAGATGCGTAAACAACTACACTTCTAGATACTTTCTCAACGTACTCTTAGAAAACGTTGGTACCGGTCATCTCTACGTACATCGGCGCACCTTCAAAGTCTCTGACAAGTCTCTCTTTCCTAACCGTCCGGCAAACGGCGACATGCGGCTGTGCTAATCGAGCAACGGTTGGCACCATGTTGGCACGCATGTCTACTCTTCGGCTCTTGCGGAAGTGTTCGGAGTCTCTTCGATGCCACATTAAGGAAAATATAAAGCTAAGAAGATCGTGCAGGAAGGATGTTGTGTGAGTTCAATCATTCATCTTGAGGTGCTACAAAGATTCGTACCTTTGTTGCAAAACTCCGTAATATTTCGTCTTCCATGACCTTTATGTTCCCCCTTTCCCTTTGTTCGCTTCCATCGATATGTGAACCCCTCCCTCACCCATACGACTAGACTATGGCTAAATGTTTTTGTGGTTGGTTGTAGATTCCAAAACCCTGGAGAGCATGGAATAGAGTTTTCGAGAAGGGCTTGTACGAAGGACTGCGACACCAATGATACTTGGTTCCTTCAAAACGGATGCTTTACTCATTGAAAGAATGATTTTCCTAATCGTCACTTTGCCAGCAAGACATGTTGGGTTCAATACTACCCCCTCGCATCTTCTACCAAACTAACGAGGTATATTTTTTACGGGGGTAAGCCAACCAGCAAAAGCTTCTAAGATTCACTTGTCGCTTCCTTGCTATGATGCTGGTACGTGAACTCTGCAAGGATTGTCATTCTTTAAGGCATGTTGCGTGTTGAGGGTGCCTTTCCATTTATCCTACGTCAAGCAAGGGGGAATCGTGGGCATCATCGCATTCCTATAACCCATTCACAAGGGCGGGTCGCAACTCAAGTCGTATTCACCTTCACTTCGATCTTTTGCACAAAGAGTTTGGGCATTGAAATTTCGTCGTGTACTTTATCGTCTAGGTATATATTATTTGGCGCTTGCGCGCCCACCTCCTTTTCCTGTGGCGCGAAGACGACGAGGGTGGTGGCGTCGGCGTGCGTTCGCGCTCGTTCGCTCGTGCGTTCGTGTTGCCGCGGTGCTCGAGACCGTTGGGCGGAACGTTGAGGAACGTTGTTGTTTTTCTCGTTCCCCTCCGCCGCAATTAATATTACATCTTAACTCCATTGGGTAATCCGCCCGTGGCTAAGCCACGTATTTATCCGGTTCATCGGCCACAGAGCCCTTATTAGAAAGGGGGACAAACCGGTCCCTATTCGGGTTAGTCCTGGCCCTGCATCCGCCTAGGGACATGGCTAAGGAGGACGTCCCAGTGAGGGGAAGGCAAGGGCCTTCCTTGGGCATCCGAGAATATTCCCTCATGCCTCCCTAGTACCTCCTGGTAGGTAGCGAGATGCTGCAAGCGAGGGAACCAGGGAGCCTTTGGCCAATGCGGAGTGATCATGGTCACAAGGGCTCTAGGTTCGGCCTCCAGCTTGCCTATCACGGAGTCAATGAGGCAACAGGGTGGGTGTGCCCATAGGTTGCCAAGACTAGCCCATTCTTGGGCGAGAGCATTGGTCTCCCGTGTAAAGAAGGCCGGACATTGGGCATTGTTTGGCGAGGCAAACAAGTCCCAAGTGAATGGCCCGAATATAATTGAGAACCTCTCAAAAGCCTCACGATTGAGTGCATATTCCTCATCGTCGAAGGACAACCTCGGCAAGACAGGTGTCGCGAGAGGGCTGGGCGCAACACCCTCCCGGACCACCATTAAGCGCAACTCAGCCCGATCGTCGAGTGGCTCTGGCGAGACGAGGGAAGCTTGGCCGTACACGGCCGCCACAGGATCAAATAGGATCGTGTGTGCGTCATCGGGACGGTAGGAGGAAGTAGTCCCGTCCGTCCACCGGATGACGTAAGCAGCGGGAGAAGATTTCGCCGCTTTTCGAAAGCGTTCCACAAGGCCAGTCCAAAACTCTAGGCGAGTTGAGCCGTCCATGAGCTCGAGCAAGAACCTTGCTTGCACGACTTGCCCAACCAAGTTCGTACTTGGCGGTTTCGCAAAGCGCGGTTTCCTTAGGCTAGTGTATGGCAGAGCGTACGGCCACGTATCCTTTAGGATGGGCCTCTTCTGGTGATAAAATTTGGACTTGTAGCGAGACACGCGACTCTTGTTACGTGCGGTGATGCCTTGCTCGGGGAAATGCCCGAGGAGTTCCTCGATCTCACAAACGTGGTCGATGAGATCCGACGTTTCCTCTACGAACCCGCGATGTTCGTGAAGAGGGGCATCGGCGCTACAAGCAAATTGGACATAGTACCTAGGTGGAAAAGTGGTCCAATCACGTATGTAGAAGCGCTCTACCTGGAAACGAGTTTCCTCTGATCCATTTGGGAGAGGAACCGTTTGAGGTTCAGGAGTAAGTTCGCGATGGGGGAACTTGGAATGGTCGCTCTCATGCCAGGGATGCAGTCGTTCGATATTGACTGTGGCGGAATGTCGAGTGCCGTCGGGTAGAACCAAGCGGTAAGCTCCCTTTGGTAACACCTCCCCAATGGTGTACGGCCCTACAAAGTAGCTCTCGAGCTTTCCTTTGTCCCTGGAGGACTTCAGACCGCGTTGCAGTTTGACTTTATCCCCGACGCGAAAGCGTCGAACCTGCCTTTGGCGGTTCAATCTATCTTCAACTTGTTTTTGATAGAGGGCGTGTCGTTTTTGCACTTGAGCATAAAGCTCTCGGCGAGCGTCAAACAACGAATGGAGTCGCTTGCACGCAGGGTCTGCATTCTCTCTTAGGAGGGAATATGTCCACGGCAAACTGGCGTTTGTACCGAAGAGGACGTAATGAGGAGAGTAGCCAGTGACTCTATGCACCGATGTATTGTAGGAGAAGGACGCTGTTTGAAGCAGCTCGTCCCACTCTACATCTGGCCGTGATGTTGCCAATGCCCGAAGGGTGGATAAAAGGGTGCGGTGCTGCACCTCCACTCCTCCTTGTGTCTGGCTATGGTAAGGCGCGCCGCTTTTATGCTTGGCCCCGAGCTCGATCAGGAATTGATCAAAGAGCTCGCGAAATCGGGGCCCGTTGTCAGTGAGGACAACTCGCGGACTTCCGAACTGATGGATTACTCGGTCCATGAGCACCTTGGCAACGTCGTGCGTTGTCCAATCAGTGTGCATCGGGAAGTAGAGAGCGTACTTGGAAAACCGGCATGTGACGGTTAGTACCGCGTTGTGACCTCTCGAAGTGGCGGGAAGCCCGACAACTTCGTCTACCGCAATCGTGTGGAAAGGGTAGGGGAAGATCTCTTGCATGTGGACGAGATGCTTCGCGGGTCGATTGCTCGGCTTGAGGAGCTGGCAACGAGGACAAGTACGGACAAAGTCGATAATGTACGACTTCATACCTTGCCAAACAAAATGTTGTCGGCATTGCTCATAGGTGCGTTGAGCGCCAAAGTGGGCATCCGCGTGGACACGGTCCACAAGTCGTTGTCGCACGGCAACATCATTCGGCACCACCAGGCAAACACGATCCGTCTCGGGATCGATGCGCCACACGAGGTTGTCACGAACTTCGTGTTTCTTCGGTGGTGAAGCTACAAGAGCCTGATAAGCTTTGTCTTTCTCACCTGCTCGTTGCACCAATGTATACAAATCTTCCTCCTGGGGGTCAACCGATGGAATCTCAAGGGAACCACCCATAGCTCGAAGAGCTGGCCCGGGAGGCGGCTGAACGAGTGCTGGGATGGTGAGCAAAGGCATCGACCGCCGGAGGAGGTCTGCTAAGGTGATCAGCCTGAGATCAGTACCTGGGTTGACTTGTAACGTGGTGCGCACGGTGAGACCGGACGCAAGCCTATAGGACTTGGTAGCACGGGCGCACGTTCCATTGTACGTGGCCGAATGAATCACATGGGTGGAGGCAGGCAACCTACTAAGGAGTCGGTCGCAAGCGGGAAGGTCAAGGTGCTTGTCATCAGCGAGGAGCACTACGTGAGCCTGCGGGAGCCGCTTGCGGTTGGCTACCTCCGCGAGGGATGTTGTCTCAAAGCGGAGGGGACGGCTTGTACGCCATCGAACGGGGGCCTTAAGGCGTGCCCGATCATATTGCAGCATCCAACGTTCGCGAGCAGCTTTCGATCGAAAGGTACCAATGACCGATAGATCGAGGGAGAGCATAGGCTCGATCAACAAGATCTCTTCCAAGGAGGGAATCAAGTCTTCCGCGGGTGGCCCAACATGGAGGACACGAAAGACTTGGCCCCTGTCCCAATCGGTGCGACTGAGAGCGTCCGCTCCAGGGTTGGCGACGCCTTGACGGTACTGGACCTCGAAAGGGGTAAACTCAGCCAAGGCGTCTAGCCAGGGGATCTCCCGAGAGGAGAGTTGATCAGCATTCTTCGTTTGCAAGTATTTGGACGCAGTGCTGTCGGTTAAGACAGTGAAAGAGCGTCCTTGCAGAAGATGCTTCCACTTGACGAGACTTTGCAAAATAGCAAGAGTCTCTTGCTCAGCTGTGGAGTAGTTGCGTTGGGCATCATTGAATTTTCGCCCACAGTAAGCAACCGGATGCCACTTGCCATCCTCATGTAGTTGAGAAAGGATCGCGCCGGTAGCGATCTTACTAGCATCCGTCTCTACGCGCGTCTCTCTGTTCGGATCGTATTGGACGAGGACGGGCTCTTGAACTAGAGCAGCCTTGAGGCGCTGGAACGCGTCCTCTTGAACCTCAGTCCAGGAGCCAACGAAGTCTCCTTTAAACGCCTTTCTATTGATGTCCGAAAGAGGAGCAGCAAGAGTGGGGAAGTCCTTAATGAAGGAGGAGTAGTAATTGCACAAGCCTAAGAAGCTTTGATTCTCCTTGATGCTAGTTGGCCGGGGAAAGTTCTCAATTTTCTCCACGAGACGCTTTTGCATCATCACTCGGCCATCGCCAATATGGAATCCGGCGTAGTCGAGGGCTTTCTTAAAGAGCGCCGTCTTCTCCTTGGCGAGCACGATATGCTCAGCCTCGCAGCGTTGGAAGAAAGCCTCGAGGTGATCCAAGTGATCAGCCTCTGACCCAGAGTGGATGAGGATATCATCCATGTACGCCTTGGTGTTCGTTAAGGGCGACACGATGCGGTTCATCATGCGCTGGAAGATAGAGGGGGCGTTTGCCAGGCCCATCGGCATGACACGCCAAACGAATTGACCAAACGGCGTCACGCATGCTGTTTTGTATTGATCCTCGGGGGCCACAAGCATATTGTAAAACCCGTCTTTCACGTCAAAGGACGAGAAGAACTTCGAGGTGCTCAAGTCTAGGAGCAAGTCATCGATCAAAGGAAGAGGATATTTGTCCTTGATCGTGAGGTTGTTCAGCATGCGGTAATCAAAGACAATACGGTATCGCCCATCCTTCTTCGGTATGAGGAGTACCGGGGCTCCAAATGGCGATCCGGGCGAATGCGCCATCTTGCCGTCTTTGAGTAACTGGTCGATGAGCTCTCGACATGCCTTGGTCTTCTCCGGGGAGAGACGGATAGGCGGCCGACTTTTGGGACCGTCTTTTGCGACGTCCAAGGGTATGCGACACACCTCTCCCGACACTCGTTCGGGAGGCAAGGCAAAGCTTTCCTCTTTGCCTCGGAAGACCGATGCATATTTATGGAGGAGCTTGTCGAGCCGTTTCTTGCCTTGGGAGGTGAGAGAGTGATCTTCGGAGAGAGTAAGGCTAGCTATCCTTTTTCCGAGATCGTCCTCCTCATGTTCCAAGTCAGGTAGACGTTGGATGAGCACGAAAAGGCTACCTTCACGAGCCTTGCGGCTGGAACGTAGGATTTGGGCGGCTTCTTGCATAGAGCAGAATGCATCCATCCCATGCTTCGAGGCGAAGTTCGAATCGCCGCGAAGCTCATGCTTTCTCCCTTGATGGCGAAACGTTAGAACGTTCCTTGGGAACTCTAAGCTCGCGTGGAACGAGACCAGGAAGTCCATCCCCAACACCACGTCATAAGTATTGAGGGGACACACCGCAAAAGGCCTCTCGACCTTCTCCTTGTCGATGGTGAAGGTCAAGTTCACGACCGGTGCCTTGTGCAACGTCTCACCAACGCCTAAGCGGTACGTCAGATTTTCTCGCTTGGGGGTGGATGTACGACCACTTGGGTCGGCTTGGCACACACGATCGTGGAAGCGACAGCTTATGAAGTTGTGGGTAGCACCCGTATCGACAAAGGCTTTTGCCGATAACCCTGCTATGGAAAGCATCACGACCATGCTCGTGCATAGTCCCGAGCTAAACTCACATAGCGTACCGATGGTAGACGGGAGGTTCGCGCTCAACGGAGTCGCGTGAAGGGGAGAGTGAAACTCTCCCGGACTTAGTGGGAACTCTGGGGGTGCGTCCACCTTGGGAGTTTCCACCGGGACCGAAGTGTGCAGTGGAGGAGGGCAAGGATAGCGGTTTTCACAAGCACAATTATCCAAAGTCCTATTACATAGTGCACACTTGGGTGCTTCACGATATGTCGCACGGCAAGGGGGACTTACATGCGTCCTTTTCCTTTGCCTTGGAACGGACATAGTGAGCAACTCACCGTCAGTCATCAGGTTCGAGTTGTCGAGGGCCTCGTGGGTCTCCTCGGAAACTTCGCTGCTCCACAACCTACCTTTTTGTGCGGAGGTGCCTCGGCGGGTTTTCTTCTTGCCGCCGGGCTTGAAAGCTCGCTGATGCGGTGCCAGCGGAGCTTGAGGAGGCGCTCCTTGGGGCCTTGTCCAACCTTGGGCGGCTTGGAGCTGCCCGAAGGTCAATGCCGAGGCTGGGATTTGCACCATGGCCTCCTGTGGCAACCCTTGGGGAGCCGGGGACGGAGCGTAACGAGGTTGGCCGCTTCCAGACCCTGCCATTCGCGCATAGGTGGGACCCTTTGTGAGGGGTGGCATGAGAGGAGATTTTCCTTTGCCTTTACCACCTCCCTGATGCCCTTGGGGCTCGGAGGGGAGTTGCCCTTCGAAATGTTTCACCTCTCGGAGAAGTTGTTCCCCATTGACAATCTCCTGTCCCACTCTCTGAGCGTGACGGATATGATTGTCGAGGAGCCTCCCCAACTGTGGTCGGAGTTTGGCTCGAAACATAATCAAGAAGAATTGCTCCCAGAACCTCCTTTGGCCATCCGAGGTGCGCAAGGCACGGAGGAATGGATCGGTGGATTCCATGGCCCCTTCAACTTCCTTGCGCATGCGCAAGTAGAAGTCCTCCGCACTCTCGCCTTGGCGTTGGTAGCCGCGGGCGAGCTCAAGGACACACTCCCATCCGACATCGTCAGGGTAGTAGTGTCGTCGCAACACGCTTGAAAATTGTTTCCAAGTGGTTGGCGGATGGGCTTGAGTGGCCAATTTATAGAACCTTTGTGCGCTCCCTATGAGGTAGCGTGCGGCAAGCGCAACTTGCGCTTCTTCCTTGTCCGAATGACCGGAGGTGAAGTCTCGGACCGATTGAAGCCAATCCCTCAAGGAATGGCGGTCGAGTTTCGTACCGTCGAAGGTCGGAGGCAAGGGGAGTGTGGCGCGCGTGATCCTTTCGGGATCAAGGGCGGTCGCCGTAAGGGGGCGCATCTCGTGCGGCTCCTCCACCACTCCAGCACGAACCAAGGCACGTTCAATGAACTTGTCGCGTGGTCCTTGGCTCTCCTCGTGGAGAGGATCTACCAAAAGATCGAGCGCGGATTCTTGGAATGCCGATCGAGCCAGCTGAGTCAAGGACCCTTTCGGTTGCGACTCTCGTAGGAAGTCGAACAAGTCCATCGCACTGTTGAATAGCTTATGAGCCTCGGCTGGAGAGAGCGCGGCCATGCTACGCAAGCTCTCGCTTCGGTCTCTTACAAAGCCCGCAATCTCACGTTGCCGCTCAAGCTCAATGCGTTCCCGCTCTTTCTCGATGGCCACCTCACGGTAGGCGAGCTCGTGTTCACAAAGCTTTTCGAGTCGGGCGAGGTCTTGCATCATGTGGGTGCGAGACCTCTGGACGGAGTGTTTCTTCTCTTCGGAGGTAGCAGTAGCTGCTCTCCGGGCGAGCAAACGGCACTCGCGGGAGTAGGAGTTTTTCAACTCCTTGACGGCTTGAAGCTCGTCGTCGGTGAGTCGACGTGGGTCGGCTCCCCACTCCATGATCCAAACGGGTAGAGGCCGATTCACGTAGCGGAGTGTCTCCTCCACGTGTGGATCCTGCAAGTCCTTCAGAGGACCTTGCTTGGCTCGGGCCTCCCCTTCGTCGGAGAGAAGATTCTCGAGGTAGGTGGGCCTTAGGCTCTCATCCTCACTCTCATCCATGGACTTGGTCCCTGATCCCTCGGCCGGGGGCAGAGCCTCTCTCGCTCGGTTTGCCCTGGCTCGGGGCTTGCCGGGATCGGTAGCCAATGGGGCTGCCCCAACAGGGGATCCAGCCAACGGCGAGCCCCCAACAGGGGCGTCTGCCTGGAGCGAGCTCCCAGATCCTGCTTCGGCCAATGGCGAGCCAGGATGAGGGGCATCAGCCAATCGGATCGTTCGATCAACGTCGCCGCGCGCGCGCGCGATGGAGCGCGCATGATCGGCACGATCGGTGCGACCGACGGGCCGATCGGCGCGTGCGACGGGTCGAACAGTAGCCTCGGAGGCACGGCGCAGTTTCCGTACGTCCGAGGAGGCCAGATCGGCTTTCGCAGCCGATCTTTTGGCCTTCTTCCCACGGTGCTCGAGGGTTTCGAAACCCTCGAGCGCACCGTCGTCCGGAGACGCCATGGCCAAGGCCGTGGGGGTGCGAACGGATTGGATAGCCTCTCGACCACCTCCAGAAGCACGAGGCTTCTTCTGCTGGGAGGTGGGAGCGGCGAGCGCGGCTTTCGAAGCCGTTTCTCGCTCTTTTTCGTTCGCCTCCTCCACGAAACCCTCGCGAGCGGTTCGTGGAGGCACGGCGCCTCTCTCCGGGCGCGCGCGTTCTCGCTTGGCGTCGGCAATGCCGACAGCCACCACCGTCGAAGCGGCGAGGGGTCGTTGACCGTCGGCATTGCCGGCGCGTCCCTCGCTCGCTCCTTTTTTCTTCGCCATGTCTTCGCCGCCACTCGCGGGCGGAAGACTCGTTGAACGGTGTGGCGCTTGCGCGCCCACCTCCTTTTCCTGTGGCGCGAAGACGACGAGGGTGGTGGCGTCGGCGTGCGTTCGCGCTCGTTCGCTCGTGCGTTCGTGTTGCCGCGGTGCTCGAGACCGTTGGGCGGAACGTTGAGGAACGTTGTTGTTTTTCTCGTTCCCCTCCGCCGCAATTAATATTACATCTTAACTCCATTGGGTAATCCGCCCGTGGCTAAGCCACGTATTTATCCGGTTCATCGGCCACAGAGCCCTTATTAGAAAGGGGGACAAACCGGTCCCTATTCGGGTTAGTCCTGGCCCTGCATCCGCCTAGGGACATGGCTAAGGAGGACGTCCCAGTGAGGGGAAGGCAAGGGCCTTCCTTGGGCATCCGAGAATATTCCCTCATGCCTCCCTAGTACCTCCTGGTAGGTAGCGAGATGCTGCAAGCGAGGGAACCAGGGAGCCTTTGGCCAATGCGGAGTGATCATGGTCACAAGGGCTCTAGGTTCGGCCTCCAGCTTGCCTATCACGGAGTCAATGAGGCAACAGGGTGGGTGTGCCCATAGGTTGCCAAGACTAGCCCATTCTTGGGCGAGAGCATTGGTCTCCCGTGTAAAGAAGGCCGGACATTGGGCATTGTTTGGCGAGGCAAACAAGTCCCAAGTGAATGGCCCGAATATAATTGAGAACCTCTCAAAAGCCTCACGATTGAGTGCATATTCCTCATCGTCGAAGGACAACCTCGGCAAGACAGGTGTCGCGAGAGGGCTGGGCGCAACAATTAGAAAGGTTCCCATCTTGTTTGTGGCCTTCCTTGGGATTAATTACATCCCCGCAAGCGCAAGCACTTCCAAAAAAATGTCTACGTGGAATAAAGGGCAAGATACTTTCATATGGGATGTACGACAGGAGCATTAGCGTGCTGTATGGAAAACTTTGACATCCCTTGACGGCAAGGGAATTTGCGGCACCGACGCACAATAACAGCGACTCCACACGACGTTGTATCACGGCCTCGACGAAGGGTGAAGAAACCGGTTGGATAGGGAGCTAGCCACTTCCGAATGAATACCGTTCGTCGGTTACAAGCACTTCATCGACCTAAGCAACTCCTCAACCATGGTCCGTGATGGGGTTGTCGTGCAAAAAGGCTCACCGCTGTTGTTACGACTTTCGAAACCTTCCGCCATGGCGGTATGTTCACCGACAATTTTGATTCGGACGGGGAGCGACTGTTTAGAAAAGCCTTGTCATCAAAGCGCATTATCGATGCACCTTTTGCTAGTCGTGAGTGGGGTTGCGCCTTGGGATGTTTGGTTCATGTTCTCCTCTTGCTTTTTCCGTACTGCTTTTCATTCTTCTTCCCAAGGAACCCCGAACCCGTCCTTTTCCCAACCTCCCCTTTGAACCTTCGGGTTCGAACCGGATCCCGCTCCCTTTCGGAAAGGAACTCTTTCCCAATCAACGTCTCGGGAGGAAAGGGATCCACCTGTCCACACGTTGTTTCGTCGATTTCGAGACGCGATGGCGTCTCTGGCGCAGCGATGGCGGACGAATGCGCGCGTTTCGGAGGACCGCGTCGGACGTGGAAGGTGGAGGACGAGGGTGGCAAGGCGTGGATCCCCTGCAGTGGACGGAGGAAACGGAAGCGAGCCGCTTTCGGTGGAATACGAGGCACACCTCACCTCCACCATCCCGGCCGTGTCTACCATCGAACAGCCGTGCGTCAACTACGACATGGACGTCCTGGACGAAAATCCCATCCTCAACAAGTACGAAGATGAAGGACTCGCCTACGTGCGTCCCACCGGGACCTTCGCCAAGCAGACTCACGTGGTGTGTACCTTGGGACCATCCTCGAGGAGTGTGGAGATGGTGGAGAAACTGTTGATGGCAGGCATGAGTGTCGCCAGGTTCAACTTCTCCCATGGATCGCACGAGTATCACCAGGAAACACTGGACAACCTGAGGACGGCCACCAAAAACACCGGGCTCATGTGCGCGGTGTTGCTGGACACCAAAGGACCAGAGATCCGGACGGGGGAATTGGTGGATGGCAAACCGGTCACCTACGAAGAAGGTACCACCGTCAAAATAACCTCCAACTATGCCACCAAAGGTGACCATGGGACCATAGCTATTTCCTATGCAAAGTTTGCACGCGTGGTGCGTCCTGGAAATATCATCCTGGTGGCAGACGGCTCCCTCATGCTGCGGGTGATTGATGTCAATGGTGACCAAGGATACGCGAAGGCGATCTGCCTGAACACGGCTACCATTGGAGAAAGGAAAAATTGCAATCTACCCGGGGTCAACGTGGACCTGCCCATTCTCACCAAAAAAGATGAGCAGGATCTCATCGATTTTGGGGTCAAGAATCAGGTGGACTTTGTTGCGGCATCCTTCGTGCGCAGTGCGTCCGATGTGAAAATCATCCGGCACGTGCTTGGTGAAGAAGGGAAGTTTATCCGTGTCATATCCAAGATCGAAAATCAAGAGGGCCTTCGTAACCTCGGCGAAATCGTGGAGGAGTCAGACGGAATCATGATTGCAAGGGGAGATCTGGGCATGGAGATACCTTTAGAAAAGATGTTCCATGTGCAAAAAATGATGATCCAGAAGTGCAACCTGGCTGGAAAGCCCGTGGTGACCGCCACTCAGATGCTGGAGTCCATGGTGAACAACCCGAGACCTACGAGGGCAGAAGCTACCGACGTGGCGAATGCGGTGTTGGATGGGACAGATTGCGTGATGCTTTCGGGAGAAACCGCCGCTGGTAAGTTTCCGATCGAAGCCGTGAAGGTGATGCAAAGCATTTGCACAGAGGCAGAAAAATGCATTGACAACTACGAGGTTTGCCAGGCGCTCCTGAGGACGACCATGGCCCGGGGCAACCTCTCGGTCATCGAAAGTTTGGCGTCCTCTGCAGTGTCCACGGCAAGCAAAGTAGGGGCCAAGCTGATTGTGGCATTGGCTGCAAACGGAAATGCTGCAAGGCTTTTGTCAAAGTATAGACCTTGTGTGCCCGTGGTGGTGGGGGTGGTCCCGAGAGAGGGTCGGAGTGCGATCGGGTTCTCCGAACGGGACGCCAGCGGGCACATGGTGGCGAGACAATGCCTTTTGACCCGCGGATTGATTCCCTACATTACATCTCCCAAAGATCCGAAGCAGCATCCTGCAGGTGCAGCCCAGCAGTGCGTGGAAGAAGCCTTGGAGTTTGCCAAGCTCAAGGGTTTGGTGAGATCAGGCGACCTGGTAGTGACGATGCACAACGTCGACAAACGATGTGCCGCAGTCAAGGTGGTACCTTGTCCTTGAAGACTGCGAGGTCGCCAATGGCTGTACATCTTTGACCACGTGACACACTACCAAAAACCTGGTCCTTGTATGACCAGCGTGTTCAGGCTTCCGTAAGGGCGGTCCGGTTCAGCCGTCTTGGAGCCTTGCACTCTGCATTGCCTGCATCATAGCTTGTGGACCCGTTCGCTCGACCTTACCACCTCATTGTTTGCACATTGATTTGTAATTGACCTGTCGTTCCTCGCCCACCACTCGTCCTTTTTGCTAAGGACCTCTCGTTGGCTTCAGCCTTGGGTCTGTTCCACCTCGGTCTCGGCCGACTTTCCGTCCGTGCGATACTTGACGTACGTGGCCCCGCTGTTGTACGTGCTGGCGGCCACGATTCCCACCACGACGGCCAGTGCGGCGAAGATGGCGACGCCGTACGTCGCGGCTTTGCCGAATCCATCCCACACGTCCCCTTCCCAAAAATCCTTCTCTTCCGACCCTTCCACGATCGGCTGGACCTCTTCCCGCGGCTTCTTCCTCTCCTTGACCTTGCGGGATCGCTTCTGGGCACGTGCACAGGTCTTCCTGGCGCGCGAAACCCCGCCGGCGATCCGCACCGGTGCTCCGAAGATGGCGTAAACTCGCATGGACATCCACGTCGACTTGGTTTCTGGACTTGGTCGCAGAAACGTGCCCCGAGAGGACCAGGGACCCACCCCACCGGGGAGTTTCTTCTCTCGAAGGGGGGGGAGAGAGTGTTTTACCTGGAAATATTGTATTGAGATCGTTACAATATTTTTAATCGATATCTTTGGAAAAGATCGCGATAGATGCAGGAAAGAAATATCGATTAATGGAATGACTTTGCCCTAGTTTGCGTTACGTCGTGCAGTACACAGGTCGTCGACTGCACCACACGTGCGGGAGAAATGGAGACGCAAATCAAGATGGCGGAAGCGGCGAGGAGTCCCCGTCTTGGTCTTCTTGTGCCCTCGCCTTGCATTGCTTCCGGAGGTACAAGCATGCGCTTCGCCACATGAGGGTACGTCCGTGTTTTGTCTTCGTGGGCACATGCTCCTTCGCGAGATCAAAGAGCCTCGTTGCGTAGCTTGGATCGATGGGCACTTCTCCGTTCCATGCGTTCTTCTTGACCAACTCGCGTTCGATGTGTTCCATGATGAACTTGAGGTCGGCTAACAATACTCGGTCTTTTTTGTCCACCATAGCGTTTGTGAGCCTTTTCCATGGAGTTTGGCCTGATGAATAGCTCACAAAGGCTGCTTTCACAGATATTTTGGTTGGTATATGGAGAGGAGCTGTTGGCAAACGTGTGAGCCCAAGCATGTTGGGCTCTTGAAGTGGATGTACGCATGGCCGTTGCCCACCACCCTCGATGCTTTCCGTCACTGCCGTCATGAGGGGCTGGATCATTTCTTGGAATATGTTGCGGATGGAGGCTGATGTGATGTTCCCACAGTCAACATCTCTTTCTTCGAGGCATTGAAGAACAACTTTAGGAAGGTTGTCCTTCAATTTCTCGATGGACTTGGCTGTTGATGTGCAACTGGACAGGATGTGCACATTCATCGGTATGCCGGTGGCCGTGATGCCGTTCCCACATCTGTCCTCATTGCCATCACAGGTCAGAAATCTCTGCAAACGCTCTCGGGATGGATCGTGCCATAGCGGTATAAACCGTAGAGGGTTCCCTTGGCCCAAATCGTGAAGCAAGAATGCCTCATGGAACAAAAGAGTGGCCAAACAATGCTCCAACACAGGTTGCACTAGTGGTCTCCGTGTGAAACTCCCAAATGCCACTTTGAGGAGCTGATTAAGAACCAGCAAATCTACTCCGGGGAGGAAGTGAGGAGGAAGCTGAGCAAACTTTGTTCCACTTGATGGTGAAAGGCCGGCCACAATCCTACCAATGTATTGATCACCGGCCGCCTCGTACCGTAAGTAGGTGCTCAACACCTTGCCGGTGTCCCATCCGGCTCGATTGCACATAGCAACAATGCTTGGGCCATCGGTAACCCCAGATGTTACGAAGGTGCTACTTCCTTTCCGGTTGCTATGAGTCCCGATATCACTAGGTTCAAGGCCATATGCACGGAGCATTTCAACATTTTTTTCTTTCCATGCTACCATTTGCTTTGAATGCCTTGCATAAGCTGCTTGTTCATCAAAGAAAGCATTTCCATCTGAATCTGCCCTCTCGGTAGTGGCTAAAAACATTGCCAAGGATAATAATGGGCATATGTATGGAATGTTTGGGTTTGCATACACATGGTGTGGATATTGACCTTGCTTCCCTCCATCTTGATCATTCTTTTGTGTTGGAATGTAAATCTTCATGCAATCATTGTCCCAAGCAAAGTGAGATAGCCGTAGAGCACAAGTTGTAGATGCCCTTGCCGAGAGATTCCATGAGTACACATGAATGAAGTGGGCACTCCACAATCCATCTCGAAGAAGCTCATGTGCCATTGCACAATAGAGAGGAAACGGGAGAGAGCATTTTCCCACTTGATGTGACTCTCCGGCATCTTCCCCACGCTCTTGAGCAGAGACTCTCCTAAGGGCCGTGACAAGCTCCTTTGCATGCGTGTCAAACCATGGTGGCAAAGTCACACCCACCGAACGAAACAAAAAGCGAAGGGCCGACTTAAAATTGCCATAGTTTTTCAAGTAGGATTCCCCTCCGTTTTTGTTCTTGCGCCGTATACTTGTAAGGAAGTAGCTCCATGCGGAGAAGTCCAACCGATCCAAATGAAGGATACCTTCCAACCCACTCCTATTTATAGGGTCAATATTAGCAAGTATATTCTTCACCTCTTTCACTCTTCGGTTTTCATCTTGCAAAATCACTCGTTTTACCCAATCTTCGCACATAAATTCGTGGGCACCAAGTTCTTTGAGCCCTTCATAGTTCTCAATCGCCCAAAGAAGGAACTTTGAGTTTTTGGTCGTGTAATCTCTCAAGGTAGCTTTGGACCTGCTCATTCTTTGAATATCTCGAGTCATAGAGACATCGATGGCATCTCTTCGAACGCGCTCGTTGCCGAGGCAGTCGTTCGGGTCTTGCGCCATCGTCGTTGCCAATCCTCCGTGCTCGTCGTTGTACGTCTCCCAACGGTCGACAAAAGGTAGATATCTCTGTCGACGAACATCGATACTTTCGACTGCGTTGATCGAGATCAAATATTGTAAGATATCAATACAATATTTCCATAAATTTTGGCATCTCGTTTTCCCCGGTTTCGTTTTTGGTCCTTGAAAGGGGAATCGGGACCGAAAAAGAAAAGATTTTCGAAATATTGGACGAATGGTTACAAAAGATATCGATAAATAGGGTCAGTTTGTAACGAAACCTTACAATATTTCTCGAGAAAGAGACCCAAGGGGGGGGGGGGTTGCGACTGAATTTTGGCCCCCCCCTCGACTGAATTTTCACCCCCCCCCCCAGATGCACCCTCGTTTGGGAAGATCACACCCTTGTCCCACGAGTTAAGTCGAAGGGGGACTCCGATCGATCCCCGCGGGAATGGAAGGGATCGAAACAGAAGGGAGAGGTCCAACCCATAGGACTTCGGGTCGATTGGGAATGGACCGGGTTCGACGTACCCATCGAAACCAAGGGAAAAAGGACCAAGACCCGAATCACAGCCCCAGATCCAGACGAAGAAAAAAGACCGACGCATCGGAACGGATCGGAACGCGACGCGGCGTTCGTCGTGGGCAGAGGACGCGTAGCAGGTCAAGACGCCGCAGACGAAGAAGGAAGAGCACCTGGATGGGCAAGACGCGTCAAGCCATGCGGAAAGGACGCGGGAAAACGAGTGTGGGAAAACGTGGGAGCGTGCGAATGCACGGCACATCTGTGGCTCTGCCATCGATGGGCCCTGCACTCGCACCCAACTCGACTGGGTTGGACACCCCTGGGTACCTCGTCACGGTAGGGGAGGGGGCGAAAAGGGGGCGAACACCAACGTGGGGGGAGGACGACGAAGACACACCAACGCGACTGCAACGACGGGACGGATCGAACGTGACGAGGACAGGACGGATCGAACTAGCCGACTCTGGGTAAGGTAGCGCAACTGTCCGAAGGAGTCGTCGAGTCAAAGTACATCGTGGGTACCTGCATCGGCAGCGATTCTTTCCCGCCAAAAAGGTTGTTCAAAACGGGGGTCCTGAAGTGGGTCGTACAAACCAAGTCGCCACGGTTGCTGTACGAGCAAGGTCGCGAGTTTGCATAGGGGGGTCGACAGGTTGATTTCGGGGCTCTTCCATTTTGACAAAGGGGCTAGAAGTGTTGACCGGGCATTGCGATTTCAGAAGGATGGATACATCCGTGGCATGTCCAACCCCGGAGACAGTGTTGCCATCCGAGTGGGTGAGAAGGGCAACGTGTCCAATTTTCCATGGGCAGGGGCACCTTCACCTTTGTGATCAGGAACAACAATGGTTGACAGTAGAGCTTTCCAAGTTGCAAGGGGATAGCTTGGCCAAGTGGGTCAAGCAAAGCTCAAAGGGTGCTGCAAAGGCCAAGTACCCAATCCTTGGTTTGGATGGAGTCGCCAAATTGGGAAGATGGGTATGCAATGCATCGTGTGTATGCGGATGCAAAGCTCAAGCATTGATGCAAAGAGAACCCCAAGGGAACCTTGTATTGCTCTCGAAAGGTGCGCACAATCATGAAATCGAGAAGATTCCAAAAGGTAGAAAAGACGGTCTCTCTCGTAAAATCAAACTAGAGCTATTGAAATTTGTGGAAAGCGATTTGATTGTCCCGAAAATTATTTGCCACCTAGAGAGTTCGGGATTCGAGTTGGAAGGAGCCACAAAGAAGCAAGTGAAGAACTTTTTGAATTACAAGCGGACGCTACTTGCAAGCAGCAACAAGCTCGGAGATTTTATCAAGAGCATCAAAGAGGATGTCCACATGGAAAACAAAAGCTATGCCAAGGACGAGTGCTTTGTGGTCAATCATGAAATTGTCGACGAATTCTCAGATGAAGATACGTTGAAAACATTGATGATCAGTTTTTCATGCCCATTAATGGTCACATGGTTGAAAGAATGCATGGAAAGGGGTGGAATTAGGCAAATTACGATTGATGCGACATTCAAGATAATTACAGGGGATGAGCATATCTTAATGGCAAGTGGTTTCACAAATCCACAAGGGCATTGGCTCCCAATACTTTATAGCATTGTGCCGGGAGAAAGTACAATTACAACCACCTTCCACTTGAATTCATTTTGGGACTTGTTGGGAGAAGATGCGAGTGCTTTTTTTGATGGTGTTTATGTGTTGAAAGATGCAGGTTCAGGACTCCACTCAGGTGTGCACTCTTTCTTCAATTCGAAGGGATGCAAATGGCATCAACAAGATTGTTATGCACACTTGAGTCGAGTCGATGGCAACTTGCAACAAGCATTCAAGAAGTACCAAGTACCAAGTGCCATCGGAGTTTACATTGCCGGAGTAGTGAGGCAAATCTCATACTCACCAAGTAAAGAAGTTCGAGAGGTGTTGATGGAAATGTTTGAGAGAGAGTTTGAGAAGCACAAGGACTTCATGAGGTGGTGGAAATCAACTTATGGAGGGCCATTCAAGAATTGGGCTAGATGTGACGCACCCGAAGGGTATCCAGTTAGCAACCAAGGTCACGAAAGTAACAACAACACCTTGAAGAAGGTACACATGCCTAGCAGATGTACGCAACGAAGAATCGACCTCCATAAATCAGTTGTGCCTTTAAAGAAAGCAATCTCATCTTTGGTGAGAGAAAAAGAAAGAGAGTATCGGTGTGGTCACACAAATGAGTCATCATTGCCACTCAAATTATGGGAAGAAGTAGACCAATTCATGATGTGCACGGATTGGTTTCTCCGACAAGAAGTGAAGGACCTTGCATTGTTCCCATCGAAAAGAACAATAGAATCCACCATGAAATTGGCGATTCAGCGAACATCTACACAATTCAAGGAATTGATGATCCACTCATTAGATGCAAGCAAAGAATTGGTGGAAGAGATGGACTTACAAATGCACAAGTTGTTGTTTGAAGAGGCAAGCAGCTTTTGTGAGAAAGGACTGTTGCCTCATCCTAATGAAACACTACAAAAGTTCTTTGAACGCACAAGTGCTTGGGTGATGCTTGGTACAACTTGTACTTGTTACACATTTCAAGATAAAGGTGTTTGCAAGCATTCCCTAGCTCGAAGAGTCCACAACAATGAGCTTCAGATTCCAATCAACGCAAGACTGCTGAAGCATTCCAAATTCGATCGTTTAAAACTGACTTATGAGCAAGAGCGTACCAGGAAGCAAAAAGCAAGAGAGGCAGCCAACCTCCAACGCAAGAAGCGCTTCAAAGAAGGGATACTAGAACATAACTTCCAAGGAACTTGATTGTCCATCACTTAGTGCTACGACTACCTACGACTGTAAAGTGTATTGTTCATTCTCCTTCACTCTATGGGTGGTTCCAAATATCCTAGCATTCACAGCCTTCCTCTCACGTTCGATCCGTCCTGTCCTCGTCACGTTCGATCCGTCCCGTCGTTGCAGTCGCGTTGGTGTGTCTTCGTCGTCCTCCCCCCACGTTGGTGTTCGCCCCCTTTTCGCCCCCTCCCCTACCGTGACGAGGTACCCAGGGGTGTCCAACCCAGTCGAGTTGGGTGCGAGTGCAGGGCCCATCGATGGCAGAGCCACAGATGTGCCGTGCATTCGCACGCTCCCACGTTTTCCCACACTCGTTTTCCCGCGTCCTTTCCGCATGGCTTGACGCGTCTTGCCCATCCAGGTGCTCTTCCTTCTTCGTCTGCGGCGTCTTGACCTGCTGCGCGTCCTCTGCCCGCGTCGCGTTCCGATCCGTTCCGATGCGTCGGTCTTTTTTCTTCGTCTGGATCTGGGGCTGTGATTCGGGTCTTGGTCCTTTTTCCCTTGGTTTCGATGGGTACGTCGAACCCGGTCCATTCCCAATCGACCCGAAGTCCTATGGGTTGGACCTCTCCCTTCTGTTTCGATCCCTTCCATTCCCGCGGGGATCGATCGGAGTCCCCCTTCGACTTAACTCGTGGGACAAGGGTGTGATCTTCCCAAACGAGGGTGCATCTGGGGGGGGGGGTGAAAATTCAGTCGAGGGGGGGGGCAAAATTCAGTCGCAACCGGGGGGGGGGGAAAGGGGTGGAGGTGGACACACGTGGTGACCCGCATGGACCATGGATGGAGGCATTCCATGGGCAGAGGAGGAGGAGGAGGAGGAGGTCGCTCCGAGGGGATGCATGGGGACTTTTTGGAAACAAGGGATGGAACGAGAAGGTGGAGGCGAGGTGGACACACGTGGTGACCCGCATGGACCATGGATGGAGGCATTCCATGGGCAGAGGAGGAGGAGGAGGAGGGGGTCGGTCCGAGGGGATGCATGGGGACTTTTTGGAAACAAGGGATGGAACGAGAAGGTGGAGAGCAAGTCTTTCTTGTGGGTGTGTTTGTGCGGATTCGATGTAAAGGCCGGTGTGGTGGAGGATGCGGGGCCTAGACGTCGGAGGCAAGCAGACGAAAGCTCGAAATCGTTGCATGGAACCTTCACGTGCAACCCATGCGTATACATGCAGTGATGCACGATCCCAACCTTCCACGAATGCCGTCGTCGGACGCCGCGTACAACCAACGTGTGCATCATGAATTGCACCCAAGACTCCACTCGTCTCCCCTCCACGCCGCCCCCCGTCGAACCGAAAGGGAGAAAAAACTCTCCCAGGGAAGGCCGTCCTCGTCTTTCCATTGACCAAGGCATTCCATCTCCAGATACGTCCATGTGAGTCCAAGAAGATCTTCGACTTGTTCGTTCACAGCACGCATTCGGCATCGGACCCTGTGTTGGATGGGCACGAAGGGTCGTGATGGGAATCGAAGGAAACAACTTTGTTCCCATGAAACAGGGTCGGACGTGGATGTGGTCCACATCCCCAAGATCTGCCTGGAAGATGCCAAGCTCAATGCACTGGACAATTCCTTTGTTGTCCATGGTGTGTTTGGTCGGTTTGTCCCACAGCAGACCTTCCTGGGACCTTGAAATCGGTCCTGGAAGGACGATGCTTGAATCCACCACGAGACATAACGACGAAATTGTCCTGCGAGATTGCCTGGTACTCTATCGGAGCCAAGGGTTCAACTTGCGAAGCGCATTCGATTCGTTTGCTGGATACCTCAAGCGCGTGAAGGTACCCTTCGATTTTCTGAGCGAACTCTCCGAAGCCACCTTTCTGCTGAAGGACAACAACCTCACCTACACTCGGAAGAAAAGAATGGCCCTGGAAGGTATTATCAACAACATTGTGGATCTGTTCAATGTGACCAAGAACGATCTCGGGATCAAGACCTTGCCAGAAGTTGCTTTCCACCTGAATACCTGGGACACCGGGTATCCAGATGCAAACAGTCTTGCTAAAGGAAAGATCGAGAGGTTCTGCTTGCACGATGCAGATGTGAACTACGTTGCATGTTCCGGGACCATCGCCCTGCCCATTCATGGCAACCAAGACCTGAATCTACTTGCTGACTATCTGCAGGAATCCATGGTCTTGAACAGTACAAGCTGGAACAAGAGGAAAGATCAGGCCGTGTGGAGGGGAGGAAACAACCAGCACCGCGGAGAACGGTCCAAGCTCATGCAGATTGCCCGTGCCTCTGGCGGGCTGATTGACGCATCCTTTTCTTATCTTCCATGGTCCAAGTTTGTGTCTTACAAAGTGATTATTGCTGTGGATGGCTTTGGTCCTTTCTCTGGTGCTTTCAAACGGGCCCTCCTGTCTGGTTCCCCCATTGTCCAGGTGGGTCACTATGCAGGCTATGGTGAGTGGTTTGAACCTTTACTGCAACCATACGTTCATTACGTTCCCTGTCGTTTTGACATGGGGGACTTGGTGGAGAAAGTGAAGTGGCTTCTGCACGATAAAAAAGCAGCAGTTTCCATTGCTAAAAATGCTGCTGCGGCCGCGAGGTTTTTGTTTCAAAAGAAGTCCATCACTTGCTACACGTATGCGGCACTTTCCTATTGGTCAAGTGTCGAGGACATCAGCCTGCCAAGCAAAGGCCTTCCCTTTAAAGCGGGCAGCACAATAACAACAGTGCCTCTATAGCATCAGAGGGCCACTCCCATCACATGGTTGTGTCGATCTTCTGGTCCACGGAGAACGTACCGCATTGTAATCTTGCTAGAACTATGTTCCTTCTTGAATGGATCATGGAGACAAGTGGAACCTTACATGATGGAGTGTAGACAGCATTGCATTGTCCATGTGCCCGATTTGGTAGTCTGTGATGACAAGCAGTTAAACTGTTCTTTGATCCGCTTGCTTCTGACTTGCATACAGAGGCCTCTCGAGTGAGACTAACAGAGTTCTCGGTTGGAATCTGCAGCTTGCAGATTCCGCACCAAAGCAACAGCTGGATATGCATAAAGCATTCGGCTGGCACTTGGGCAAAAGTGGGTTGATATGTGTGGATCTGGCTTACCCACTCAAGAACTATGGGCGGTGGCCCGTTTGTTGGTAGTCTACGGCGGTAAAAGCTCAGGTACCTACTCGTTGGGCCAAGCATGATTCCACGGAAAGTAAAGGTAAGACACATGCACCCCGCACATCCCTGCAAGAGGGGGAGAAGTCTTGGTTGAAAGCCTGTCACTCTGGCACTTGAAAACGCTATCAAGGGGTTCGAGCTTGTGCGAGTTCGTGCGGTATGAACGGCAAACGATCCTGCGTTGATGTATTTTCTCATCGGAGTGTCTTGCTTAGTTGCTGATACTTGAATATTTCCCTTCTTGGAATGATGCCTGGTTGTTTTGCCTGCAGAGCTCTGATCCATCATCTGCAGTGGCCATTGTTTCGGTTGAAGAGGAAACTAACGTGAGATTTATGCTCGCGGAGATCTACGCCAGGCCATTGGCGCCTCCGCTTGTGTCCACAAGGACCAGCACGTGTACGAATCTTTTGGCCCACCACAATGCCGTCAAACGATGCAACGGATCATTGCCGTGGATGTTTGCAAGGACACCACACACACCGTGTTGAAACGATGATTGCAATACAGCCTGGATGTGACGTTGAACTTCCCACCTCACGTGCCCCATTGAGGTTGTCCCATGTTTGTGTTCATCTGTTGGGCTGCATTCCCTGGCGAATTTTTCGGTACGATTTCCACTCCACGTCAAGGCATCGTGCGTTTGATACCATCCAAGGGCATCCTATCCTTGGCCATGTGGATAGATGTCATCGCATGCTCTTCCATTTGCGTTCCACCCTCCCTTGCACACGTTGTCTTGTTCCTCGCGTTCCCATTCCTGTTTCAACCACAAGTTGCCATGCAAATCCATGTTGTGAACCAAACCATCAGGCTGCAGGGATGTTCGTGGCAGATGCACGGGCACGTGGACACATGGCCACGCCACAGGACACCACGGTGGCTGCACGCCCCGGGGCGCCCTGTCCGTACTTCGGGTGGTACGGATTTTTGCCCCAGCACCAGCACTTGCTCCTGGATCACGTGCGCACCGGGGCGTACCGGGAGGCGGTGCTTCGCAACGGTCTTGTGGATTTCTTGGATCAGGTGGTGATGGATTGCGGATGTGGATGTGGTGCACTGAGTCTCTATGCCTTGCAAGCTGGTGCGCGGAAGGTTTATGCAGTGGAAGCGTCCCATGCAGCCCAGCACGCCAAGAAGTTGTGTCACAAGGCAGTGGAAGCAGGTAGGATGGAAGTGGTGCAAGCCCAAGTGGAAGAGATGCAACTGGAAGGGGAACGCGTGGATGTGATCCTATGTGAAGGGATGGGAAACCTGCTCCTACACGAACGGATGATGGAAAGCTACCTCTTGGCCAGAGACAGGTTCCTCAAGCCAGGAGGGAAGATGTATCCTGCACGTGCGCGGCTGCACTTTGCACCCTTTCAAGAACCCTGGTTGCGCCAGGAAGTGGTGGAAGGACCTGCAGCTTTCTGGGCGGAAGCGGACTACTTGGGTTTGGATCTACGGCCCTTGCACCAAACGGCCGTGCAAAGCTACCTCAGCCAGCCATTGATCGGGGTGGTTGAACCATGCACGCTACTCGGTGCACCCAGCATGCATGAGTTTGATCTGTACAAAGTGGACGTGGAAGACCTGCGAACCATCCACGTCCCTGTGGAAACCGTTGCATTGCAGGATGGGAAAGTGGACGGATTGGCCGGATGGTTTGACGTTGCTTTCGACGGGAGTGAATGGCAAGGATGGCTTTCCACTGCACCCGGTATGCCTACAACACACTGGCAACAGGTGAGATGCCTACTGACGGCACAGCTCCCTGTCTGTCGCGGGGACAAGATTTGGGGACATGTTGACATGAAAGCCAACGCGTCACGCAGTTACGATGTTCGTATAACGCTGCGCACGGAAAAAGAAGAACGCAGTAGCTGTTGCATCCATCTGGACAACCCTGGTTATTATCCTTTGCACGGCACCAGGGGCTGAAAGATGGAAGGGATACTTCGTCCAATGTGTAAACGTGTGCGACTGCCAGGCCCACCCTCAGACTGCTTAGTTTCTAGCGCTCGATGTTTTTCTCCTTCTCGTGTTCTTCACAATCACAAATATGGAGGAGCAGAGTGAGATTCACTTCCTCTCTCGGGGTTGAAGGCAGAGAACTTGCCTTGTTATACAAGACAAGAGGAAACATGAAAGTGAAGAGTGGAAGTGAAGGTCGGTGTGAGTGCTACTTTGTCCTCTACACAGCAAAAGCCGGTGGTGGAAAGTCTTTGGATTACGTTGATCGGAAATTTTCCTCTTGTGACCAAAATTGGAACCAGCGTCTCATGCTGAGGAAAGAAGCAGTCATCTTGGGAACACAGTGAATAGTGCAGTGTGTATCACGTGCTATTTCCCTCGATACCAAAAGGTTCCTGCCTTTCAGTTCCGAGGAACACAGGGGCAGGGCCAGTTTCGCAGTTTCTAAACCAACAGGGATCACTTTGTAATGTCCATGGCCAAGCCCTTTTGGATTTGCCCCCAACCAATGAGTCGCCAATGCTTGTCCACACGCCTCGACAGGGCAATTTTCTCACCCTCTGTTGTGCAAACAGGGGCAGTCAGCTGTAGCTTTGCCAGATCGCTCTTTACTGCCAGAACCCTCCCGCCAGTGGACATGGACCCAATGTTAAGCATAAGCACCTCCCCTTTCTGAAGCTTCTGCACCTTTCCTGCTTTCTCGTTTCCTTGTGTTCTCACGCCAAGAAGACGACGCAACAGAAAGAAGTTCACTTCCAACTCTACAAAGACTTCTGGAAGGGCACCGACCGCTCCCAGTACCTGTCCCACTAGACGATCTGCTCTCGTGAGCGTGGGATCCATCGTAGTACCAACTCCGATCAGCCCCCCAGGAACTGCAAACTGCAGGTCGTTCTGTTCAGCTTTAAGAGACACGATTCGAGAGTAGATTGGGGTGCATTTCAGCTTGCCCTGGCTGTCCTTGCTGACCATACCAGGTCTGACTTCGATTTCCATTCCCATTTTGAGGACACCCTTTAGGATGCTTCCGCCCGCCACACCACCTTCAATCTCGTCCACTTCGGATCCTGGCTTATTCACATCGAATGACCTGATGACGATCATTTCTGGAGAGGACGTAAAGTCTCTGACTGGTACGGGAATCTTGTTCACGAGGTACTCACACACCACATCGATGTTGTACTTGAGCTGGGCGGACACGGGCACAACTGGGGAGCCATCGGCAATGGTGCCTTGAATGAACTTCTGGATGGCCTCCTGTTGGTTGGCCGCCACGCTCTCCTGGATAAGGTCCACTTTATTTTGCAGGATGATGATGTGTCCAAGCCTCATGATCTCCACCGCCGCCAAGTGCTCGGAGGTCTGCGGCTGCGGGCACGTCTCATTGGCAGCGATGAGCAGCAGTGCTCCATCCATCACCGCAGCTCCGTTGAGCATGGTAGCCATGAGAATATCGTGCCCAGGACAATCCACGAAAGAAACGTGACGCAAGAGTTTCATCCGCTTTCCTTCCCATCCCGGCACCTCACACAACGGATTGTCTTCCTTGCTGCTTCCATATGCCCGATAGCACTGCGGTCGCGGGCACGCCTCGTCCTCGCACTTGTATATCTTTGCATTGGCGTATCCAAGCTTGATGGTGATGTTCCTTTCCAGCTCGTTCTTGAACCTCACCGTGTGCACACCAGAGATGGCCTTCACCACGGTGGACTTGCCGTGTGCCACGTGTCCGATGGTTCCGATGTTGATGGTGGCTTGTCTCGAGATCACCTCCGGAGACAACGGATGCAGTTGAGAGACATCCAAATGGGCTAGATCCTGCGATATCCAAAAAGTTTCACAACGGATGTATGCATGAAAGAGAACCAGGTTGGTCCCACCTGCAGGGGTCAGCTTGGTTCCTCCCACCACGATCTCGTCGTTTCGAAGCTTCCAACGGCGTACTCGAACCCACCTGTTCGGCCAGTTTCACTTTGGCCATCTTCGTGGATCGCTGCAGCTCTCAAAAGCGCTCGAACGAGGCGCGCTGGCGATGGCGCGTTGCGGCGCGCGGTTGGCGAAGGCGGTCCCGAACTGGAATCCAAATTCCCTCCTCCCTCCAGGGGTCCGAGGCGTGAGGCACACAGAGGAGGGTGGGGAAGGGGGGTGAGACGTACAGGGGGAGGGGCGAGGAGAGACATGGGAGGGTTTTCAGAAGGAAGGGGCGAGGGTCCGCCGCCAAGCGGATACGGTTACGACGAATGACCGCCTCAAACGAACGGTTATGGATATAATCGGTAACCGTTTCCATGGGGAGGGTTGTGGCTGACATGGATCCATTCGACCGGGTGTCGAGCGAATCTTCGTCGGGGGCTGGTGACCGTTGGATGTTCGAGCGGCCACGACGACGCACCACGCTCGAGATCTTCGTGGATCCTCTCCACGTCCGATCCGACCCACCAAAGGCACGTCCAGACGCGTCTTGCACCTCTTTCACAGGGGGAGGAGGTGCATCGGGAGGTCCGAGCGCCATGGCTTCACGGCTGGTCGCGGATCGGACGGATCCAGTCCCAAACCTCATCCCCTCGAGGAAATATCGATAGCTCCCATCGATATCTTCGGACCCTCCCTGTGTTTTCCTGACGATTCGGGTCGGATGCGCATCCTCCCTCCGGATCGGGGGAATATTCTCCGTCCCATTCCGTCGCCTGATTCTCTCCCCGTTTCGACCCGATCGATCGGATTCCGTCGAACGAACAGGTGAATTTCAGACGCGTCGGTGAAGGTGTCCTCGAAGCGTCGCCTGTCCTTTTCGACACTTTCACGTGCGCTTTCGAGGCACTCGCCACAAAAATGCGCGCTTCGAGTCGCCTCCAAAGGAACCTGTCCATGCGTCCACACGTCAGGAAGGTGTCCTGCGTCCGCACGGGACCCGTGCGTGCATCGGCCGGACGAACGGTGCAACGCCGTGCCGAGAGGAAGGACCAGACCGTGGCATGGAAAGTGAAAGATTCGGCCATGTGGATGCTGGTCAAATCGTGGAACTTGATCTACATGGCCTTCAACTGGATTGTGGACCGACTGGACTACGCCAGTGAGTACAGGAAGAGGTACTACAAACGATCCTAAGCATGAGAACCAAGATCACCTGTAGACCTGCAGGTGAGAGCCACGGATCCGCAAGAATATCTCGAACACGAACACCTATGATTCTGCCATGCCTGGCTCTTCAAGACCCTCGCTACATCCTTTTATGCATGCTTGAGTGGCACCGAGCTGCTCCCATCACCTCCATTTTGTAAGAGCAACGAGGTCGATGGCATGGTCTCTCCACCAGACGAGGAGAGAACATCCGCCTCATGCCGCGACAGAAAGGCAACCAGCCTGCACTTTGTAACCTAATCCGCCGTCATTTGCATCAATGGAACCCTCCTGAACTACACATCTGCGCTTGTCGCTGCGAGTCTCAATGGCCCTCCACCAGTGCCCCCATGCATGCACTGGCCCAGATAGGCATCCGCACGGGAAGAAATGACGTGCAAGGCATCCCAGGGACGCAGCATCGTACCGTTCCAAAAAGTCTACGATTTCTGCCGACAAGGCAGGTAGTGTGCATTCATGAAAGCGACAGAATGGCGGAAGACAAACAGAAACCGGGTCGATTAATGATGGGGATGTTCCGATAAAACGCCGTGTCCTCCGTGCAAACAAGGAAGAAACTTCAAGGATACACAAGGAACATTCAATCAAACATATGATGTTGGGGGGCGGCATTCGTCGCTGTTGATGATGTCACAGGGGAAGACATCCTTAGGCTCCGGGTAGAGCAACTGCGCCTTGCCCTCAAGATAGCGATTGATCATCTTCGTGGTAGAAGGATTGAAACCATCTCCAGATGCGAGCTTCTTGTTTTCTGTCCTGGCTCGGTTCATGGTCGTTCGGACCCGAGAAGCCAGCACCTTGCCCAACTCCACACCCCACTGATCGAAGCTGTTGATGCCCCAGACAAAGCCCTGTACTGCAACGCGAGCCTCGTACAAGGATAGGATCTGTCCAGTCGTGTATGCATCTAGGCTGGGCAGCAGGATGGAAGTAGAAGGCCGGTTGCCTGTGAAAGATTTGTGGGGGATGAGGTGGTCTGGAACCGACTCTGCACGGAGTTCAATCTCCGATTTGCCGCAAGCAAGAGCATCTGCCTGAGCAAAGAAGTTGCACATCAGCTCATCATGGTTGGAAACGATCTCCCCTTTTAGATACACACTCTGCTGGGACTTTACCACCCCTATGAAGTCACAGGGCACTACCCTCCCTTGATGTATCAGCTGGTAAAAGGAATGCTGCCCATTGGTACCAGGCTCTCCAAAATCAATCTCTCCACACTCGTACGGCAGTCGTGTGCCATCGATAGCCACGCCCTTACCATTGGATTCCATTGCCACTTGTTGGATATGTGGGGCAAGTTTGGCCAACGCTTGACAATAAGGCAAAATCGCACGGGCTGGGTATCCAAGGAAGGAGACATTCCACACACTTAAAAGTCCAAGCAGGACAGGGATGTTATCCTCAAACGGGGCATTGAGGAAGTGCTCGTCCACGCTGTTGGCCCCTTCGAGGAACTTCTCACACGTATCGAAACCATACTGCAATGCCAATGGGAGGATTCCTACAGCGCTGCAGACGGAGTACCTACCGCCAACCCAATCCCAGAAGGCAAACGCGTTCTCTGGGTTGATCCCAAAAGCCTTGACCAACTTCAGATTGGTGCTGACAGCCACCATGTGCTTGGCAACGGCATCCTTACCCAACTCCGTGGTGATCCATGTGCGCACCGTTCTTGCATTGAGCATGGTTTCCGCAGTGGTGAAGGTCTTGGAGACCACAACCACCATGGTCGTCTCTGGGTCGAGCCCATTGAGTGCTCGTGCCACATCTACCGGATCCACATTCGCCAGGAATCTCAGCTGCCTTCCTTGAGCACCAAGAGCAGCTTCCGGATTCGTACGCAGCGCAGTGTGGACAAAGAGAGGTCCTAGGAAGGATCCACCGATGCCCACGGCAACCACGTCCTTGAGCGGTTTCCCGGTGGCTCCCAACCACTCCCCATTCCTGACTTTTTCACTGAAATCTTTGATTTGGTCCAGGACCAGGTGCACATCTGGCGTGACGTTTCTTCCATCCACCACGATGCTCTTGTTCCGAGGGGCTCTCAGGGCGGTGTGCAGCACCGCCCTGTCTTCGGTGGCATTGATGTGCTGTCCTTCGAACATGGCTTGTATCTTCTGTTTGAGGTGGCTGGTTTCGGCCAGGTCCAGCAACAGCTTCATGGTCTCTTCGGTGGCGCACTGCCTGGAAAAGTCCACGTACATTCCGTCGTGTTCTTTGATCATCCCTTCCACGCGCTTCTCGTCGTGGATGAGGTCTCGCAGGTGCAGCTTCTTCACGTCTTTCACGTGCTCCTGCAGCTCCTTCCAAGCCGTCGTGGTGGAGATCGGCACCGGGACGTCGCGCTGGAGCTCGGCCACGCCGTTCGTGGCCTTCCCACGCATCTTCTGGGACGTGGGCACGGATCCAGAACGTCCGATGGCGCGCACGCTTCGCACGTGCATCGCGCAAACAATGGCGGACGCGATGGAAATGCTGGTGATGGTCGGGACTCGACCTTTCCTGGTTCTGTTGGGTCTCGAAAGGGAAGGGTTGAAAGGGAGGTCCCTCGATCGTCCGATCAAAGGTCTCCATGGGAACCCGAACACCGGCCGAGGAACAAGCTCCACCACGAATGAAAGGGAAGTGATAGGGAATGGATGTAACCCTAGAACGGTTGGTGGACACCATGCAAGGCACACGTGTGGGAAAGCGTGGTGGCGAACCCACCCAACCTTCGTGGCGTCTTGGCAACACGTCGCACACCTCGACAGAAAACGGAGGAGCGGACGCCCCGCGCGAAGCCATGCGGATGGGTACAACGCATCGACCCTGGGCGAAATGTACGCGAGGATGGCTTCTCGGGGGATGGAGAACACTCGCAAGCACTTGGGAGATACATGCGTGCTCGTTCTGTTGACATTGATGTACATGCTTCCGCGTGCCTGGTGCAGCACGATCCGTGGGAGGTTTCTCTCCTCCTTGCTTCTCAACATGAAATACTTCCTAAAAGAAAGAAAGACAAAACGAACCCATAGAAGATTGAATGCGGCACTCGTGTCCACTCGAGTGGTCGTACGGGCACAAGCAAAGCGACGCGTGTGCCTTTCGGCAAGCACAATCGATAGTTCCAAGCAAAAGATACTACCGAGGCCCTATTATTGCTTGAGAGGAAAGGTATCTGAAGTCAAGTTTGAAAAAGCATGAGCGCGTACTTGGAAAAAAACCATGTACCTTCCAAGGCAAGGATAGCTTATTGTTGTCCAGCATCGTTGTAGCAAAAGATACGGCCATGCAAAACACGAAATCGTAGACGTGGAGTGCAGACCTTGAACAAACGATGCAAGAAGGCATGCAAGTTCAAAGTGGAGCGACTTTGGTGAAGCGATCGATCAATAGATACTTGAGTGCAAACGTTATGTTTGCTTTTGCGTGAGTTTCAATCGTCATGTTACGTGGACCGAGAGGCATCAAGCTCTGGTATGACCGATGGGAATCTCACAAGAGGCTTCCACACTCAACTTTCACATCGGGTGCCTTGGGATCCGGTTTCTTGTCACGGCATGTTTTCGTCATGCCGGTACAATCTACGTTCCTTTCGAGGAGGAGCAAATTGAAAAACGTTTTCTCAAACCATCTTGGGCCACACGTCGAATTTCAATCGTCAACAAGAGCGGTAGAGGTTCACTTTTGCTCCCGAGGAAGTAATCGAACACGGCTCTCTATCTCGACCAGGCATCCCTTGTCGAAAGCTCACACCTTGTTTGTCTCAAGATCGTTTTTCGTAAGCATACGTTTGATGGAAGCGATCGAATTTCGCATGCTAGCAAGAGTCGATCGAAGACCTTGGGTTTCGGACGATCGCGTGTGAAGTAGTCCAATCGACTCATTGTTTGGGATAGACACGGGCATGATTGCTACCTTGGATGACCATTCCCTACACCTTCCGGGGTAGGTTGTGACGTTGTCGATGTTTTCGTAGGGGCTTTGCGTGAGCGAACCTTCGATTCGAGGTCGGGCATGTGTCCCATCGTTGCCTCGTCTCGGTGGATTCATCCCGTGCGTCTCTTTCCTGTAGTCCGTGGCGATCCCGACGGGTCCCTTTTTCGACTCATTCTCCCCACCGAACACGTGGCCTTTTTTTCCCTCCGTTTGGTGGGGCCTTCCTTCCGCAGGGGTCACCCTCCCTTGGTTCCCACGTCCAGATCCGCGTCCAAACGGACGCTCTGGGGTCGCCCCTCTCCCCACAGATCCGGGGCGAACCGGACGGTTCAAAGGGGGCTTTCTTCCCACCTACCCAACCGGTGTTCGACCCGGGGATGAAGGGAGGGAGGGGTGGAGGGAGGGAGGGAGAACCGCCACCTTGTCCACTGCAGGACGCACCTACCCGAGGGAGGGGAGGTCGCCCTCCCCCCCAGAGGGGCTGTAGCAGGGCGCGTGTCCCCATGTCACGGGGATCTGGATCAGGCCCATCCGCCCCGATTCTTCCAGGCTGACGAATCCTGTCCGTTGGTACGGTCCCCTCCCCCCTCCCCGGGGACCCTCTCCGGACGTCTTGGGGTCGGCCGTTCTCGGTTTCATCTCCACAACACCGGGTGGAATCCAAGCCGTTGGACGCGAAATTGTGGAGGTGGGCGCACCGACGAACGCGAAACGGCGAAAGGTAGGAAGGGTGCTGAAACCGTGGGCATCCAGGATCCACCCGCGACCCGGAACCGTGTCCGAAACGAAGGTGGAACGGAAAAGCGGACCTCCAAGGATCGTTGGTGGTTGGCAAAGACACAGGCACGAGACAAAGACGAGGAGGCTCGCCTTTCAACATGGCAAAGGACCGACCCGGACGCACAGCCGTGAACGATGGGTCCGTGAAACCAGCCCACTGGCTGCTTGCCTTGCTGCTCGGAGCGACGCTGGTATCAGGAACCACCGCACGTGTGCAGCAAGACCAAGTATTCAAGCTGTTCGTGGAAAGCTGCACGGACGAAGTCGTAGGGTGGAAATGTAAGACTCAAGCACAGCGTCTGCCATCAGACAAAGTCACCCTGGAACCCATGGATGCAATCGTACGCGCTGGAAACGAACATGGCTTTGCTTGCCCGGAAGGATACATACTGAATTCTTTGAAAATCCTACCATCCAATGATTCCACCATTCGGTACCAACCAACCTGCATCGCCTTGGACGGAGAGAAGAACGTGCAGCTTGGACAAGTTCAGTATCCACGCCGTGTGTTCAACGAGTCGAATGAAGGGGTGCAACATGGATGCAAAGAAGGGCAGGGTCTACAATCGATCTGGTATCCTGGTTACCCACAGAACTTTTTTTTTGAAGCTTCCTGTGTGGACAATGCCGCAAGTAAGAGGAGCTCTTCTGCCGAACCTCTTGGTGCCTGTTACACGAAGGTTTTTGAGGCATCTAATTTCCCCCCATGGCATACTTGGCAATGGGTATGGAAACCTCCACACCCCTTTTTTGATTGGCCGATCAACTTGATAGTCGAGAGTGCGTCCCACTACTTCGGGAACGATTGGTCGATCAACATGTGGTGTGAGCCCACAGAGTTCCTGAATAAGTGGTGGTGGAAGAGTGATAGTAGGTACATGCATGGGGAAGAATGGGAGTATCTTTTCAATATCGAGTACCAGTGCTGCACCTCATCAAAACATTCAGAAGTTACGTTGCACAACATCAGGGACCTATCCACAGATACTGTGTCGTACAAGTTCAAGCACGTGAAAGCAGAGTTTACACGAGGTAAACAGCGCACTTTTTATTTAAACGAAACTGTCTACTTTTTTGAATTTTACCTGTATGGAAAGAACTTCATTGATATGAGCGAAGCAATTGTGAAGCACAGCGAAGGGGACGCCAACCGCATGTGCCTGGACTGCTTGGTTGACAGAGATGTTCACAAAGGAACATGGTTAGGTACAGGGGGCAACCATGGGCAGGGCACGGGCGTACTCACCTTTGAATTTGCCGAGCCGGTTGAATTTGACAGTCATGGTTTTACCTACGATGGTGGACGTAGAGCAGGAACCCCTTTCAACTATGTGGGGGGAGGAGCCATCATTGATGCCTTCAAATTGTTTGGTAGCCATGATGGAAGCAATTGGAAACTTCTTCACAAGGTAGCAGGCCTGGAACACCCTGAAAAGTTTGGTGCTGGAGAGCCCTACACGACATTCACTTTTGCGCTTCCTCAAGATCCTTCCGAAGAGATGACTCGTCTTGATAAACCAGCTATAGAGGTACAACCGCAAACAGATGCAATCACTGTGATTGCGGATCGCTACTATCTCTTCGCAACCACACTACCCCTGGGTTTATCCAACACCGTTCTTGAGTTTGAGACATGGACACCTAATTATGACGACCCTTTCTACTGCTTAGTGGGTCTTTATTCTACGGATTGCTTTGCTTACCAGGGTCCAGGCCAGCTCCCTCAGCGCTTATCAACACCAATTTATGAACTTCTAAAAAACGACATCAACAATGGTGTGATTAGCACTGAGTACCTTGTAGAGGTGTTCCGGCAGGTCGTACGATATTCCCTCCAACAAATGGCCCAGCAAGTGCGGAGGCTTTTTCGAGGTGAAGATGCACAGAGTTCAATCTTCACCATTCGATCACTGGCACGTTTCCTGGGTGATGCACGCAGAACTGTCGAGCAAGCATTGCTGCCATTTGAAAGTGTGAAAAGCCATGCAGATTTGCTGTCGAGGTATTTGTTCATGGGAAAATTTGAAGGCGACTTTGTTCCCAAGCTGTTGGACTCGCTGGATTTCTTGCGCCCCATTCTGAAATCTGCAGTCCCCAGCGACGGCAACGCATTTGACGTGCCTGCCACATCACTCGCACTTTTTGTTGACCGTTCTGGGGGTGGTAACGGAGAACTGGATGTATTCCTGTCCAGTTTGATCCAGAGGATGAGGAACATCGGTACAGCATCTGCGCTGTACTCCGAAACCAAGCAGATTCAGCTGAATGATGCAAAGACAAGGCTCCAAGAGTTGGACATCAACATTGCAATAGTGTCTGGACAGTTGGAGGCAAGTCAAAACTTGGCCAAATTGATCCAGGGTGCATTCGATGTGATGGCAAACATGAACAAAGACATGCTCTCTGGACTGGACAAGTGGCAAGCAGGAACCAAAGCACTGATCGTTGATGTGGAGGAAGCAAAGGCCCAGGGCAAAGAGATTGAAGCATCGCTCAGTAAGGAACAAGCCCTCCAACGGGTTGTTCTTCAATGCGAAAACCTGAAGATGATACGAGGCCGGGTGCTAGAAAGAAAGACCTCCTTGGATGAAGCAGAAGAGGAATACGAGAAGGCTGCCAAAGCATACATCGAGGCTAAGAAGAAAGAACTGGACAGGAAAAGGGCCAAGGGTGTCCTCAGTTTCTTGGGTGGAATTACAAAGATCATTACTGGAGCTGTCAAAGGAGAAGTGGACACAGTTATTCACGGCATTGGAAGCATAGCTGGCACTACAATTGATACTCTGGAAGCTGTAAGTTTGAACAACGATATTCAATCGCAAGAGAAAGCTCTACAAAACTCTGCTAAAGCAGCGTCCCTGTTTCAAGAAAGCTATTTTACGGGCGAAGATGGTTTTTTCTCCATAGTTCAGCAGTTAGGGCTGGAGGACACGATTGGCTATGCTTGTGAGGATGTTTCGTTGGGCAGAGATGCGGTCCCAGATGCCTGGATAGACAGTTTGGACGAGCAGCTTGGATCAGGAGTGGACGACGTTCGCAAGGATCTTTTGGCATTCAGCCCGGTCATGGCCAATGATATGAAGGTGACCTTCTCCCAGCTTCTTCTTTCGGGAACCACAGGGCCTGCTTCTGGTTCTGGTCTGCAAGGTGCAGCCTCAAACCTGCAGCTAGAAGTCAGTGCTCTTTTGGATCTGATCGCCACCTCTTTTGAAGGGATAGGTGGTCTTCTGAATGAAGTGGAAAATCTTAAGCTCTTTGCTGTGACTGCCAATGCCGCAAAAAATGTTCAGGACATACTGCAGCAGTACAGTTCGACAGACGATGGTGTACTCAATGAATTCTTACAAACATACAGCAGACGGGAGGAGGAATTCGCGAACTTGGAGGAAGATGTCCGTCGATCTTCGGAAATGGCCGAGGACAAAGCCCTCGAGCTAGCACAGAAGTTAAGGAACAATTTGGAAGCACTGATTGAGAACGTTGAGGCAGACTTGAGTAGGGTAGACATGGAAATATCCTCGCTACTTTTCAATTGGCTGACGGAATTGAGGAAAGTCCTAACAGACACGTGCCGAGCCTACAAATACGCGGTCCCTGATGATGAACAGGTGGACTTCACTAGTTCCCTAAAGGTTCCAAAAGAAGATACTTTGTGTTCTGTTGCACTTATTGACGATTTCTCTTGGTTGATGAACGAGGAAGTCTTAAATATTGATCACAACGCACGCAGAAAACTAGCCAAAGCACTTGACTTCCTAGAGAAAGAGTTCCAGCCACGTTTGAAGAAGATGAAGGAGGTGTTACAATTTCAAAATGCCAATCCAGATGATACCAACATTAAAAGCACTCTGATCCACCTGGTGGATACATCCAAGTTTCAGATGAGCACCTGTGCACTCCCTATCAATGTTACTCGAGTATTGGAGTGCTCTTATGGGTTTGCGTCCCGTGGGTCCATGGAAGCATCCCAGGAGCAGAAGGATACTTCTCGCGATCCTGAATTGTATTTCGGGCCATCTTGCGATCGCATTGAAGAATACTGCAACCAGGAGCAACCAGATAGCATCCAAGAACTCTTCGACTTGGAGGAGCCCGAGCGCTGTTTCTGTGCTTGCTCTTGGAATGATGACGTGACTGAGGCTTGTAGATCAAACCAGTTGCGCGATTTTGTTGCAGAACAGTGCCGTACACTTGTTGAACCTTTCGTTGGCTTTATTGCTGAACCTTCTTGTGTTGGCGTTGATTTTGCTCCGTTCAGGGACAGTGGTGGACAAGTGCCCTTGGAGATCGACTTGTCTGGTACCTTCCACCTGGTTCATCCCTTTAGTTCGGACTTCTTTATGGTCGGCTACAACTTCATTCTTGAAGGGGCTAAAAGCGAAACCCGTGGCATGCCGGGTACGCTTGAACTTCAATTCGATCAAACAATGTACCAGGCTAACTCAAGAAGGACGCAAGCCAAGGAGGAATTGATCAAATTCAACGCGGAGCCTCTCAGTAAGCTCTACAAGTGGACAGATACCTACGTACCCCCGGAGCAACCTTTTGTCTGTCCAGCCTCGTACATGAATGAGGCATGTTATTGCAGCTCTAGATATCCCACCACTGATTTTGGGTGCAAGTACTGCCAGTGCCGGAACTCCATGACAGACAAACCCTTGGATGTGCTGTTGGCCCCCCCTACACCACTGAACAAGTTCAAGATTTACAGCCGTGGTTTCGATCTTTCCAATGTTGGGACAGCTGCGTTCCGCATCAAGTTTACAAGCCGCTTCGGTACCTTGAGCAACAGCGTCAAGACCATGGTTCATTTCACTGTACATGGAGACTCGAACGCACAGGGGTTGAAAATTAGACAGTCTACTTTAGAAGCACGAAATGATGCCATCGAATGCAAGAAGTTGGAAGAGAGGTTGCGGCTGGCCTTCCAGAAGCTACTACGCCAATCGCCTAGTCTTGCAGCGGGCACGTTCCTGCTGCCCTCCTCCGTTGATCCGACCTCCACTTTGGTATCCTCTAGGGATACCATTGTGGTCTGCAAACCAGATGGATTGGGATCGTACAATATCAGTCTGAGCTTGTTCAGTGCACAGAACTTTGCTCAGGCTATTTCCGCTTTCAAGAGAGATATGGATCCCAGCAGATTTAAGAGTTATATGAACGGCATCCTCATGGACGACACCAATTCAACATCGCGGCCTTCCTTGGACGATTACAGTGTGGAAGTGCTTGACAATGCTGGATTTGGAGAAACCACCGGCAATCTGTACATGCAAGAAGAGCAGGAGTCAGTCGATGACCCTGTGGATGATCCATCCGATCCAAGCCCCCCACCTGGACCCGAAGATGAACCTGACAGTGGACCCGTAGCTGAACCTGACCCTGGACCCGTAGCTGAACCTGACCCTGGACCCGTAGCTGAACCTGAGACTGAACCTGTAGCTGAACCAACGACAGGGACACCAGAAAGTAGTGTCTCAAGGTGTATCGCCTCCATTTGCATAGCATTCCTCGTTGGTCAACTTGCTTTTATAATATAGCAATAGCAGCTTTAACTTTTCTCAACTCAAATACTCTCCAATCATTTCCTACAATACCTCAGTTCTACCCTGATCCATCATAGCCTTCGGAAAAAGAGGGGGGACTTGATAGTTGCTATTTGAGGCATTCACGTAGGGGTTGCCGAATTGAGTCAATGACATGCACGCTAGGAATGCTTGGAGCATGCTTAACTTTGTTACTCGTACCGAATGTAGGAAGCACCGCGTCGTCCAAATTACCAACGTAGAGAGAAGTGGCCCTATACATGTGCAGTAATGGCCATTGCGGTTGACACTAAATATAGGTTGTTGCCACCTCCGAGTCAAAATGTAGCGGATGGTCGTAGTTGTGTAGATCTTCTCAAGAAACAACAGTACTTCAGAAGCCCAAGAGCGCTATCCATCTCATGGTGAGGATGTCCACAATTTGACGGTTTCTTGCATGCCGAGAGATGCGTAAGGCATGATTTACGTCTACTTGTTGGCGGTATCAGATGCGCATCAAGCAAGAGGGCCTCTTCGAATCCCTCTCTAGTTACACTTGGTAAAGACCCAATTCCAATAGTATCCTTTCATTCAAAGGCAATCGCTCCTGATCGGGAGCGTGGCCCAAACGGGGATCCGATCGGTCCCAATAGGGATATTTGGGTTGTGGCATTCCGAATCCCGTCCCTCAACGCCATCTAGATGGTAGGGCTGGGTATATTCAACGGTGACCATAGAGCAGTCCGCTTGAAGTTGCTTGCGAATACGGCTTGTGGACCCTTCGATGGGTCGGCCGGCGGCAAGTGGATGGCGTCGGAGCCCCGAGCCCTATTCCCAACCTCTGTGAATGGTTGGGAGAGTGCTAGACTCCCTTGTTCCCTCGTTGTCTCTTCTACATCCCTTGCTCGATGTTGGAAAAGCTACTGTCTTCCCCATGCCTCCATTGTGCCAACTCCCGAGTCTGTTCGTGTTTGTGCGGGTGAGACCGGAGGACGTAGGAAATTCCGTCGGACGTGTGGCGCTTCGAGGCCACCCCCCCATCTCTCTTGCTTGCAGCGCTGCGGCGTCGGTGGCGGCGTCATCGTTGTGCAAATGCGCTCGCTCCCTCCTTTGCCTCCCCTCGTGGTGTTGCCTTGTCTCATCCTTAATATCACATCCTGATGTCTCATCCTGATGTCTTGTCTTCGGGGTCGAGTTGTGGGTGAGGTTCCAGATCCGGTGTGGATCAGTCCTCTGCGGCACACGACCTTCCAGGGACCCACCTTCCCTACAAGATCCGGTCCTTCGGATCCATCGCGTGCGCGTACCGAGCCCGACCGAACCTCCACTTGTTCCCCGTTTCCCGACGAGGACGCTCTCTCCTCTTCCCGCATATCCTCGGCGCCGCCTGCCTCGAATCGGACCGTGTTCGTCACGCCGAAGCGATGCGCATCACTTTCCATTCGTCGCACGTCGCCTTCGCTCTTCGGCGCACTTCTGCGCGCTTCCTCCGCGCCTGGAGGTGCTGCTTGGACCGTGCAAGGTGCACCATGGCGCCACAGGCCTCCCTGCGTCCTTGCTGGACGCAGGTGAAGACGCAGGCCGTCCCCACGCGCCGTCGGAGCCGCAGCGTGCGTGCATCCACGCAAGCCACGGAGGTGTCTTCTTCACGCGGCGAAGAAGCCGCGTGCGTGCCGCCTGCCTTCGACTTCAAGGCGTACATGGTGCAGAAAGCCCAACAAGTGGAAGTGGCGTTGGAGAAGTCCGTCCCTGTCCAACATCCGGAGCTCATCCATCAAGCCATGCGCTACTCGCTGTTGGCCGGTGGGAAGAGGATCCGACCGGTGCTGAGCATCGCAGCATGCGAGCTCGTGGGAGGAGAAGCGGAAGCGGTGATGCCCACGGCGTGCGCGATGGAGATGATCCACACCATGTCACTCATCCACGACGACCTGCCGTCCATGGACAACGACGACTTCCGGAGAGGGAAACCCACCAATCACAAGGTGTACGGCGAAGAAATCGCCATCCTCGCAGGAGATGCACTGCTCTCGTACGCGTTCGAACACATCGCCAGGCACACGAAGGGTGTGGAGCCCGAACGGGTGCTGCAGGTCGTCGCAGATCTCGGAAAGGCGGTAGGAAGCGAAGGACTCGTGGCAGGACAGGTGGTGGACATCAAATCCGAAGGCAATGGAGACGTGGAACTCGACACGCTTCAGTACATCCACGAACACAAAACCGCTGCTCTGCTAGAAGCCGCTGTGGTGTGCGGCGCCAGGATAGGTGGTGCCACGGAGGCCCAGCTCGAAGCACTGGCCAGGTACTCCAGGAACATCGGGCTGGCTTTTCAAGTTATCGACGACATCCTCGACGTGACCCAACCCACGGAAGTCCTTGGGAAAACTGCAGGCAAGGATCTGCTCTCCGAAAAATCCACCTATCCCAAACTGCTCGGACTCGAACGTAGCAAGGAGGTGGCCCAGGAACTCATCGACAGTGCTGTGGCCGAACTCAGCATCTTCGACAAGGAACGAGCTGCACCCCTCTACGCACTAGCATTGTACATCAGGGACAGACAGAGCTAGGTAGCAAGGAATCACTCCTCTCTGACGGGTGCAAATGGACACAAAAGTTTGCAAACGCATCGTAATTGAGCGGGATGCTTGTCTCCCTTCCAATCCCTTCCGGTCAGCCACTTCATCTAGATGATCACTCGTGCATCGAGCTCCTTGTCAATTCAACTGAAACTCGGTAGGAGATGGGTTTGGACAGATCGTAGAAGAAACACAGGGATGAAAGCATATTATTGCTGCCCGTACGGAATCGTACGAAAGAATTAAGCATTGTCTGTCTGGAATCTTTTCCTTATCTGCTGATCATGGGTAAGGAAGGCACGGGGCATCGAGTCGAATCCTCACTTGGCAAGGAGGACAGCCCATCTGGTGCAGCCTGAAACATATCCTGTTCAACCCCACTCCTACAGTTCTAAGGCTGCCTTCTTCTTGGGGGCATAAAACTCCTTCGACTTTTCAAGGCATGTGAAGAAGACGCACCCCCCCAGGGTGATCCATCCCACGCGAGCGCTCACACCCTTCATGAGGGCACCGGGTCCCTCCTCCCGCACAATGGTGGCTGCACAATCAAGCACGCCCTTGTATTGGCTCCCTGATCCTTGTACCATGAGCCTAGTCTTGATGACATCCAAAGGGGTGGTGACAGTTCCGGTGACGGCACCGGCCAACGCACCTATCGCAGCCACTTCTTCTCCTCGCAGTTCCCTCCCGCCCACGAATTTCCGGTAGCCAATCTTCATCTGCTCGTACGCCAGGAACTCAACCGCATCAAAGGGAAGGTCTCTCAGCAGGAATGCACCGTATCCAGCGTACATGCCTTTCCTGATCCCTTCCTTTTTGACGATCGCCTTGGCGGCCGATGCGGCGCTATTAAACTGTCCTGTCTGCATCCGCTGCTTGATGACTTCGGTAGGCACGCGCACGAGGGAAGAGACGACGCCAGCTCCTGCTGCGGCTGTCAGATGCGCCACTGCGGAGTATTCTTTGGGCAATGCATGGAGCATTTTCTTCTTCAAGGGTTCATAGGCGGCTAGGAATAGCGCCGACGCCGGGAACACGCCTGCCAGGTTGCCCATTAGTCCTGCATAGAGTCCTTTCCCGCCTCCACTGGACAACAGCGCACGCCATCCACCTTTGGTGCGTGCAGCTTGGAGCCTGGTCTTGACGGTGTCCAGTGGATAGAGCACCGCTTCCACGCACGCACCGGCCGTTCCGCCCGCCATGAGCTCTCCTGCACTCTTCCTCCACACCGGAGCGCCTTCGTCCACCACCATCACCTCCTTCTTCATCGTCCTGTTGGAAACAAAGACACGAAACGGGCCCGTGACGCGTCCAGGTGCGGATCTGGCGTCCAAAACTCGCGGGAAAACCTTATCGACTCGATCTCGGTTCCCGCCAGTTCTACGTTCCCCTTTCGTCTTCGCTGGGGTGGGTTCCCCCTGGTGGACGCCCAAGAGAAGGCGAAGGGGTAGGAAAGGTCCATGGAGGAGTTTGTTCTCACACGTGGATGGATTCGTTCGGACGCGTCCATGTCGGATTCTTGGACGCACGGTAGGTGGCATCGACTACCTCCATAACCACGTGGGAAACTCCTTCGGTCGAGGAAGAAACACAAACGAGCGCGCTTCCGATCGAAATGTCGTCGCACAACCGGACAACTCCACCTCGATCCCTTGCAATATTCGCCAATGCTACAACAAAGGCAACTTGCCCAACCACCGCCAAGCAATTGATCCATCGCCTTCAACAAGGCTTGTATAAGCATGGCTTTGGTTTTCCGTGGTGCTCCGTCGGTATCAAACTAATTCAAAGTTGATCATTTGATTTGCTTGTTCGTGCCACGGCAAAACTTCATTGCTAATCCATTATGCCGTGATTTCGTCGAATTCGAGCCATTCCAACTTCTTTCGATTCTAAAAGTTGTAGCATTGCTTGCTTTCGAATCGACCGGACTAGTCTCATCAACTTCGAAGAGCGGCAATCCAGTGCGGGTGGCGGGAATGGGCATGTATGAACATGACCTCTAGTATCGTTGTGATACATTGGGGTGATACGGCAAGCATGTACGGTATCATCATGTACACTCGCATGATCGAATCCTGAAAGGAGGATGCATTTCAAGTATGCCTTCTTGTGACTTGTTTACGATTGATAAAAGGCCAAACGACGTTGGGAAAAAGGAAGTCAAGATGTACCAAAACTCGAAAAGAACGATTGCCCTCAAAACGATACATGAAATCATAAGGTAGGAGTCAACAAATCTCATTACCACAAAATATCTATTCTCCTTCAAAACCCCAAAAATTCGTTAGGAGGACATGACCCGTACCAACACCACAGAGATAGTACTCAATGAAGCAGCGTACAACAATATCATAGCATACAAAGGACCTCTCGAACGAAAGGGCATCCACAAAGCCGCAAACCGAATCAATAATGAGTATAATAGCATTGAAGATCCGACATATGCCCAAATGGAACGATTGTTGAGCGGTGGTAGGGAGGTACTCACCTGAGGTTGTATGGATGGGGAGCACACACTCAAGACAGTCAACCATCACCATGCATGCGCCATTATTGCTGTATTTTCTAGGGATGACATATTGCACTTTGCATGGGTACTCAAGCTCATGAGGTGATTTCAAACAACTAGTAGTATGAACTCTCATCAATCAAAGTGTGCATCAATAGCTAAAATTAGTGTACATTTGGCGAATGATTGCTTAGTTTCGTGGCCATGTATGCCTTAAGGCCTTCTCAACGCTCAATGCGGATGAATATACCCCTATCGCAACAATGTTGGGATCCTACAAGGTCATCAAAAGTCCATAGTTTTCCTCGGAAATGGCTCCGAAATCGTGCCTCCAATCCTTTGTTTGGAAACAACGGATTAGGGGTTTATCAACACTTGAATGTAGTTTGCATTTGCCAACAATTTTCCAGCAACCAAGCACACACGAAGGACGAATGTACGACTCGCCAAAGGAATTGGTTCATGGATTTTCTAAGCAAAGAGTGATTGGACACAAGAGAAAGGGAGCTTCATTGCAAGACCCTTCAAACAAATTTGCACTCAAGCATCCGATTCTTTTCTTGGCTTCGACTCATTTTCACGAGTGCACTTCGATCTCGTGTTGTACAAGAAGGTAAGTCCTTAACTTCGAACAATGTATGGGTTTCGCTGTACGTCAAGTAAAAAGAAGCTGCACGGATGACTTTAAGAGCATGCTCGCATGAAATTGAAAAGATGTTGGATCCATCTTGCTAGTTGTCCATCTCTACACCCATTCTCTTCCCGAAGGAAAGGCACTTTATTGTTTGTCTGCCTTTGCCACATGTCGCCCCATCTCATCATGCCTTGAATTGTATGAAGGCGAACGCTCGTTGTTTGTGGACCTACTACTAGGGTATTGATTATCTAGAAGCGGGACAAACACGAGCCGAGGCCAAGAAATCAATTTGTAGCCTTTGCTATCTTCATCATAGAGCTATAGTACGTCCATTTCATCTTTGGCTCGCCATTCCTTTGCAAAACGTGTGAGGAGTTTCTCTCCTCAGCTAGTTGGTTCAATCATCAACTGACCGATGTAGTGCTTCCGGCCATCATTGGCCGTCTATCAATGCGTGGCAATGACAACTGCGCTCTTGAAGGGTTTGTTTAGGGGTGTTGTGCAAACTTTAAAAAGTCAAGCAAGAATATGTTCTTGAGTGTACCGCTGCACTTGTAGAACGCTGCATTTGCGCCATCACTTGTCTGCTTATGCTTTTTCCTTAGCCTCAATCCGCTCTAAGGAAGAGATGCAAAGGCACTCCACTATAAGGGCACTGCGGAAACCACAGAGCAAGGGAGTAACGGTACTCATTGTCTCTTCCTTCATACGCAGAACATCTAGGTACGTGGTCCACTTGCTTCTTCCGGCATAAGAAGATTACATTGCACAACTGGCTAGATTTACATACTCGTTCTCTCCCAATCGTCGCTAAGCGTTTTCGATTCCAAGTTTAGAAATTCCGATGTCCTATTCTAACAACCTTTCATATGCTATACCGGTGCTTCCGATTGCGATTGCGTGTCTTTTATCTTATTTCAATCGCATGTCCAAGTCCAGTTCCGGTCGGATTTTTTTGCAGTTGAGATTTGGTGTGCTTCCATCAAAGACGGACACTTTCCTATCCTTTAGCTGGATATGGAACCAAATGCAATCGAGATATTCAAAAAGAACCACAGCGTGTTCACGATCGCACACTTGCCTTAGATCGATTGGGAAGTTGCTATTACGCTACCACTTCGCACGTTGTGATGGAGAATCGATGGAAACACAAAGCAGGCCAGAACAAGCAAGGCCCTTGAAATCAAGGATAGGCAATCGTTGGTCCCAGATTTGTAGGTGACACGTACTAGTTGTGATGCACAAAGCGCCTCTTTGCCGCGCGCTACACATGAAGCGCTACGTTGAGCTACTACTCTAGTGCTTCCATGGCAGATACTAAGTCGTTTCTTGAACATTCAAAGCGCCTTATACGGTCGGCAAGGTTCGATTGCACACAAGAATGGGTCTTGTGTACATGATCACAGCGACGGCGCATCCCCATAGGCGAAGGTTGTACTTTTGTCTTCACCACTAGTCACTCGGGAGATACAATCAAAAGGAACACTATCCCAACTTCCCGACGGTTGATTTGTCCGGCAAAGATGCATTAGGGTTCCGTGGGAACTTTCTCCACGAAATTTCGGTCTCTAGGATAGTGACCTCGACCAAGAAAAATACTTTTAATCTTGCGCCCAAGAAGCGCGAAAGGCTTGAAACGTAGCCATTCGTTTGCCGTCGACCCAACTTTGTGAAGGACACGGCGATTCATTTTCTCTAGCACAATCTACATGAAAGTCATGGTACACAGCATTGTAGCTGCCTTGCAAAGATTAGGTGTACATGAAACGCCATTGTAGCACACCTTCCACCAAAGACTACTCAACATTCACGAGTGGACATTATCAAAAGTGTGAATGTCGCAGTGTATCGTATGGTGAGATTGGTTTCAGCTATGATGAGCAAGGCACAGAGATCCCGGTAATTTGCTAGCAGATCTTGAAACGGAAAATGTCTTCAAGCTTTGCTCCCTCGAATTTGAAAAAGATTGCAATCTTGTGTATGCTGGAGTGGATTCGAGAAAAGCACTCCTATGTGCGAAGGCTCACGATCTTTGTTTGCAGGCGCAAGCTACGTGTGGATTGATTGGCCATTCGATTCACCCATCCATACTTTGACTTCAATCACGATTAGGTCTTGCACCAAACCTGATAGTATATAGTACATCCTTTCCGTATTGCATCCACACGCATCGGCCACATTTTCATTGATGCGGGGCAGGTCCCCCATTCGCGCATTGTACGCCATGAGCTTCACGTGTTTGTCTCCTTTCCTGCCCTCCCTTGCTCTAGCTTGTCCGGTTGTGTCCCAGAAGTAAGCATGGACACAAGCTTCGTTTTCCAGGGGTCGATCCCCCCATGTCCACACGACCCCGAGATGTTTCCGAGGGATTTGTGGGAGATTCGCACCTCCAGGATCACTCATCCTCTCATTCGAAGTACGAAGTGGCGTGCACGTTCAACCACAGATGCTCGAAGCCTCACGCGTGCAGCATAGGTGAGAATACATCACCGTTGATGCGCAGGTCTGCTTCCCCTCCACCACCGTTGCTGCACTGGTCACGCCCCGGGGCGCCCTTGTGCTGGAAGGAACGATGGACCAAAGGAAAGCGTCCTTGGTGGAGCTCTCGCGTCAAACCCTGGACCATGCGGCGACGTCTCGTGGACGAAAGCTCCAAGAGGACGTGCAGAACTTACGAGTGCTGCACATCACCTTGGAGTACGCTGTGCCGTCCGTGGGAATCAACGCGTCGTTCGCAGGGATGGGGACCATAGTCCGAGCTCTCGATGCTTCCTGCACACAGTTCAGAAAAGGAATTTGCGGGCCGTTGTACAGCGGCTGCGATCCCCAGCTCCTAGGCGATGCCGACCTTGAATTTCAGGTCCTCGCGTTTGGAAAGAAGGAAAAGGTGAAAGTATACAAGCTGGATGATACAACCCGGCAGTCCACATACCACCTCGTTTCTCATCCAATTTTCACGAGCAGGTCGAAATATGATATGTATATGTATGCCGATGAAACAGAAATGTTGACTTTTCTATCCATCCACAATCAGGCAGCAACAGAAGTGGCTGCACACTACGGGTACACATTGCTTCACTTGCATGATTATCACGCTGGGCTTGTTCCGTGGTTAATGTACCCAGTCATTGTGCCAAGCTTGGTCTTGACTGTTCACAATGCTGACTACACAGGAACATTCCCTGCCATCACGAAGTCACAGGTTGCTCAATTGTGCGAAGCGTTTGGTGTAAGCGAGCAGATGTTGCTGCCCCTCTGTTTTGAAGGAGGTTTCTCCCTTCTACGTTGCATCCTGCACTACAGGAACGTAGATCCTCCAACATCAGCATTAGAGATAATTATGCTGAACGAAGCTTATGCGAAAAGAGTTTTGGCAGTGAGTGACATCTTCTACGATGTTCAGGAACCATTGCTATCAGAATCGAAGGAAAGCTACAGAACTATATCCAATGGGTTGGATCAATCAAGGGGCAATTTTGTTGACTTAGATCTTCGCGAACTATTCGAATTAAAATCTTCAAAGAAACTGGAGTTTCAAAGAAAATGGGGGCTTGAAGTTAATCAACAAGCTGTACTTATGGTGTTTTTCTCCAGGGCTTCGGAGCAAAAGGGGATCGATGTTCTTATCTATGCTGCTGCTAGGCTTATCGAGAAATATGGTACGATGGTGCAGTTTGCACTGTTTGGACCAAAGACTGATTATGTAGCAGTCGAGGCAGAGAAATATTTCTGCAGTCTTCCAGCAAGAATAAAAAAACAAATTCTTTGCCATCTGGTATTCGTGTCCACAAACAAAGAAGATTTGATGCTTGCGGCAAACTTCTTCCTCTTTCCTAGCAGATTTGAACCCTTCGGACTGGCCGATGTGGAGTTTGCTTGGCACGGTACCCCCACAGTTGGACACGAGACTGGAGGCATTGGTAAGACACCTGGTATTTACTATAAAACCATGGGAAGGAACGACCTTGATCACAGCATGGATCTCGAGCGTGCTATGGAAGAAGCAGTCGAGCTGGTTGCAAAATATCCGCAGAAATACAGGCAGATGGTTCACGACAGTAGGTGCTACTTCTTAGACAATAATAATTGGGTAAGAGAATACACAGAGGCTTACATTGCTTCTGCATCTCGCAACGTAATGTGCTTACAAGCTTGTGCTGTCGGCATCAACGAGTCTCCCAGAGAAAGGGCAATCCTTTCCTCCTCACAGTGCACTGTCGAACGAACAAAAGCTCTGTATCTTTCAGGATTCAGTACAGAAAAAGGGAGCAACTATCCACAGATATATGAATTTTGTCTAATGTTGATAGGAAGCATGAAAGCCTTACCAATCCTTGCACTTCTACTAAACGTTATCTTCTTTCGTTCCACGATTGCATCACTAGGAGTTGCAATTGAGTCGGTTGCAGCATCGCAGTTGTCACAAAGTGCAGCTTCATTCCTGGCATCTTTTACTGTGCTCAACATTTATCCACTCTTCTCAGTTTTATTGGGATCACTTTCACTGGCAATAGCTTTTCTCCTGCTGCTTGTACCAGTAACCAACATGAATCCATACATAGTTGGAGCACTAATGGGTCTTCTGACTAGTATGGTGAGTACTGGGGTAACGCCTTTTGTTTCATTTGAAAAGAGGAAAGTACAAAACCGCTCCAAGATGCTGGTGTCATCCTTCTCCTCTGCAGCTGAAGCAATACTGTCGTTGGTCACTATTGTCGGAGTAAAGTACTTCTTGTGGGAATACGCGGCAGGCTTTGCCTTTTTAACGTTGCAATTATTGGCATATGTATTATGGGTTCTTCCAAGGCAGTACCACAGCATAAAATTGAACCACAAGGATGTCCTGCGCAGATCAATTCTACGGAAAAGTGCATTCCTTCCTTTGCTGCTATATATTATTTGTTCAAGCATTAGCCAGTGGCTGCTATATTATGGCGGTGCCGAGTTTTTCAGCGATAATGGAGTATTTACTCTATTTCTTTCTTTTTCTGCTGGAGCAGCTGCTAGTGGTTGCCTTGCGTTTGCTACAAAGTTGGTGGAAATGTTTCGACCTTTACCCCAAAAGCTTCGTTTGCTTGCCTTGGAACGTTGGCTTTTGCTGCTTGTGCCTGGTTTTGTTGGACCTTCCCTCCTTATTCTATCGTCCAAACAGAGTGAAAATGTAGGTTTCTTATGTTATGCCGTTGCTGGAATGTGTTCTACATTCAGGTCTATAGGGATTGGATTGACATGGTCCAGGCTCTTTCATAGAGAAGCCCTTATAGGAAGCGCAGGCATTGCAGGGACAACTCAAGTGGCCACTGCTATATGCCTCTTTGTCATGGGAGAGTTGCCAAACAGATACAAGCTCGAAGATACAGTAAAACTATTAAGAGTCAGTGGCTACACAGCTTTGAGCCTGGAGTGTGTCACCTTATGCCTGGCTGTTGTGGTGGGCTTGCTACTTCGCAAACAAGCTGTGGATCGTCTGTAGCCAAAAAACCCAGAAGGTCACCTGGAGCAGACATAGCTTGTCCGAGAGACTTGCTTCTCGGTAGCCGTTCAAAGTGCCAGACGAATTGATGTACCCATTGATAAGAAGACAGAACTCAGCATCATGAGCAGAAGTTGCGACCCCCCACTATAGCATTGACTGCAAGGTGATGCTTGGCCAAGTGCCTGCGAAAGCAAACCCTGCTACGCGACTGCTTTGTTGTCATGCACCATCAACTGTTCCAAGAAGAAAGCCGGAAGGTGATATCTATCATGATGATTAGAGTATGGCTTCAATCAAATCCCAAAGTGTTGAGCTCTCAAGGCCCGTTGTGCTTCTTGGCATCTGACGAGCTGCATCCTCTTCCACACGCATTTCAGCAAGGAATCGACAGAAGCATTGTTCGAATACCAAGCATTGATGTTGTTGAGAATCAACCTGTCTTGTCAAATAAAGTGTTCAAAGTAGAAGAATACTCCCAACACTGCGTACGGCCCTTGTAGAATGACGAAGAACGTGGTTCTCTCACTTCCACTGCCACAGTCTTGAGTCGTTCGTTTATTGAAGGCACACCTTTTACTGCCCACACGCGAAGGATTGGTCCTCGGTTCTCGAACTCTATCATCGATACAAGTACCTCAGTTGAAGTACGCTTTATAACCCCAAAGTACAACGCGATTGCAGCACTCGTAGGAGTGTCGGAGGAATCTGCAGGTGTTCGTTCCCACTTCTTTGGCCATGGACGAAGAAGGTCAAGCAATTGCATCCGATTTCCCAAGAATGGTGGACCATGTTTCGTTGGTCGTTGTGATGCGACTGGGCATTGAACGGTGGATATCGGTTAGACGGTCTTCAGGTAGCGAGACTGTCGTACATTTGTTTAGCTCGCCCACCAGGAGGCGCTTGCAAGGCCATCGCAACGACGCCGAAAGGTTGCGATGCGAATTCGGCATGGGATTCCACGTCCCATTCGTGCAGGTAACCCACGTTGGCAACCTGCAGGTCCACTCCTGTCTTCAGGTCAATCTCCTGGGTTGAATCCCCACCATCCGGTGATGCCGAGGCGAAGGAAGGTAGGCCCTCCTCGGTTCGGGGGCAGCACGGCATAGATCCGTACGTTTCCCTTCGAACAAGTTGTGAAGTTGCCCCGGGGGAGCAGCCCTGCTGTGGCTTCGGTCCAGGTCTTCCCCCCGGGGCGCACAGGGCAGGTGGTCGATTCCCCTCGGACGGATCCGAACACGTGTTTCGGGGGTTTCGATCCTGGGATGCGGGGAGCCATCGCTTGAAGATACGAAACAACCAATCACCTTTCGTGCTCGACGAGGACGGATGCGAGCGTACAAGCGAGCAAAGGTTCGAATTTCGGAGGTTTGAGCGGCATGGACGGGCGTTCCCTGGAGCAGGTCTGGCGAAACGCCTCCCTCGTGATCGAGGATGCGTCGCGATGCTTGCGGCCACGGTTTCGGCGGGTTTCGAACGGACGAACAAAGGTGGCATGGGTTGGGCCTCGCGCGTGCTCGTCGTTTCCGAACCACGATTGGATCCGCATCGATCCCATAGCCTTGGCCACGACGACACCTCCTGCACCTTCCCTCTCGTTGCATTGGCGTCTCCGATTCCGTTGCTCCTGGTCCCATCCTCGGTAGGCGCTCTCGGCAAGGATCGAGCACGTCCGTACGTAAGCACGTGGATCTTCCGTGACGTGATGCTCCCCCCTGGATCCTCCCTGGAAGACGGCCAGGGAGGGGCGTTGGGGAGGGCTCCTCGCCAGCCTGTCCACCCGATTCTTCGACGGGGTGGTGGGAGGACCGTTCCTGGCCACACGTTCGTCCTGCAGGTCGATGGGACGGGTCTCCCCACCCTGGGTTGTCCTGCCATCTCGACCGAAGGTTTCCCGCCCTCACCCCGTCACCGCTGGCTGCAGCACGAGCACCTTCTGGGAACTGACGAACCCGGTCGCCCCGAAGCGACGTGTACGCCCGAGGGAACACATTTCCCCTCCGCGAGCCACCGAAGGATCGGGGGAAGGTTCCCTCGTTTCTCGCCCCGAGGGATCCGATCCCTCGGGGATTCGGACCCCCTTTCCTGGCGACCCTTCGCGTCCCCACGTTTCAAACCTTCGAATCGGCCGTCCTACCGGGTTCCTCGGAAGGATCCGTGCCGCTCGGACCCTCTTTCCCCTCGACCCGACGAGGAACCCCTCTGCCCATCCGCTCGTCCTCGACGCCGTCTGGTCGTTCCCAGGCGCGGGTTCCCGGGGGGAAGCTTCTAGGACGCCAACGGACTCCTGCGCCCTCAATGGACGGTGAGTAGCGAATCTTCAGTCATTCAGAACGAATCGAGGCGAAAGACACACGCCAGATCGCGTCCTCCTCGACGCGAAGAAGGAACCGTCCGTGATCCCAACGCAAGCGAAGAAAATGAAGGTGTCCATGCTGATCGCTGGAATGGCGTTCCTGGCCGTGCAAGGAACCCAGGCCGAGGTGAGGACGGGAGCGGACACGCGAGTGATACGTCGTGTGGACGAATGGAAAGAACTCGAAGAGAAACGGCTCGAGCGAACATGGCTGACGAAGGAATCGATTGTGCGAAACCAGCTCGTCAAGAATCACGCCCGCAAGTTGCGATACTTTAGCTGGTTGACGCCTTCGGACGAAGTGGAGACGCCCGAAGCCCTGGACTTGGACGAGATGTACACCCCTGAGGCCCTGGATTTGGACGAAATGTATGCTCCTGAGGCCTTGGACATGGACGAGAGCACCTCGTTCTCGGCTCGCAAACTGAGGTTCTTGGGTCTCTTTGACCCTCCCCAGGAAGCCCCGGAAGCCTTGGACTTGGATGAGTTGTACACCCCTGAGGCCCTGGACATGGACGAGAGCACCTCGTTCTCGGCTCGCAAACTGAGGTTCTTGGGTCTCGTTGACCCTCCCCAGGAAGCCCCGGAAGCCTTGGACTTGGACGAGTTGTACACCCCTGAGGCCCTGGACATGGATGAGAGCACCTCGTTCTCGGCGCGCAAACTGAGGTTCTTGGGTCTCTTTGACCCTCCCCAGGAAGCCCCGGAAGCCTTGGACTTGGACGAGTTGTACACCCCTGAGGCCTTGGACATGGACGAGAGCACCTCGTTCTCGGCTCGCAAACTGAGGTTCTTGGGTCTCTTTGACCCTCCCCAGGAAGCCCCGGAAGCCTTGGACTTGGACGAGTTGTACACTCCTGAGGCCTTGGACATGGAGGAGGCATAAGACCAGCCTGGTGAAACAAGAGAATATGGATTGCTTTCTGAGTGGAGCAAAGACTGTGCATAGGAGCGCCCTGTATTGCTCACACAATCTTTGAATTGTCTCAGTATGTGCAGGGCTATCACACGGCCTTTCTGCTTGCCTGCTGTTGGAGCTTAGAATGGACTTAAGTGATGGGGTTCAGCATGTTCGGCATGTTACGCCCGCATTTCATTACCATTTTTATCATCTGTCCCATGCAGCTCCTGACAATGCATGTGTTTGAAAAAAAACAACCCTTGTTGTACATGCCACACTCAATAATCACCTCCCCTTGTCAACACCTCCTTGCAAGTAGGCCGCAAGTAGATTGTGTGTTCGTATTGCGCCACGTAGCTTCCCTTGACATCACACAGAGGTGGGTAGGGCTGCACGATGCCTGCATCACAGAGGTTGCGCAGCGCCATGAGGTACTTTTCTACTCCAAGACGATCAAGGTATCTTCTGCAGAATGCTAGTGTCCCGAAGTTCCTATCAATGGTTGCAAGTAGGTGTTTAGCTCTAGGCATACGCAGTGGAATGTGACCCACATCGAAGTTTTTCATGTAGTGGCTGCACTCTAAGTCTTCCCGCACATATCCTCTACCAGTTGAACCAAACGTTTCTATGGCAAAAAATTCACCCTCTTCCATCTTTGTCGCTTCCCCTCCCCTTACGATGGGGACGCTTTTACCGGCATGAATCTGGTAGGGGGCAATCGAGTGGCCGTTCAGATTCCTACAGCACTTGACCTGGTATGTTTTCCCATCCAGCTCCACTTCATATGACTCCATCACTTCTTGGACGGCTTCTCCAACGTCACAGAGTCTCACGTCAATGCCTGCTTCCTGAATGCCAGTGTTGGTCGCATCCTTGACGGCTTTTAGCAGTTCGTCATACTTTGGATTGAAGGCAACGGTGAAGGCACAGTCGATGATCCTTCCTTTGATCTGCGTTCCAAAATCCAGTTTCATTACGTCGTCATACTGCAGCACCGTTTTGTCTCCTGAATTGGGGGTCCAATGGGCAGCGATATGGTTCAAGCTGCACCCCGTTGGGAACGCAATACCAGCTTCCAGCCCATTCTCGCCGATCAGTTTTCTCACCCCGTCTTCCAGCTTTTCGCACAGTTCAATCATGGTCACTCCTGGCTTGGCGACTTCTTTTTGAATGTAGCTCCTAACTTGTCGATGCACTTCTGAAGCTTGCCTCACGTCTTCCAGGAGGTCCATCTGTAGCCTCTCTCTTTCTCGCATCTCTTCGGACGTGATCCGGAACACGTTCTCGTCCTTGTACTCTTGGATTTCTCCGCACGGAAACTTCCCGTCTGTGAACAGCTTGGACACCGGCACGCTTGGAGGGCACGTTTGTTCTTGGACGTGGTTCCCATCGTTTCCAGCTCCTGTGTCCTCGTTTTTCGTCTTCTTCTTTTTCTTTTTCTTTTTCTTTTTTTTCTTCTGTTCGGGATCTGCAGGACCACCGTTCTCCTCCACCGCCTCTTCCACCTCCTCCACCTCGTCCTTGGACTCTTCCATCGTCTCTGAAGGCGCGCCTTCCACGGTCGCCGCCGACATCTCGCCGCGATCCCACTCACCACACCCAATCGACTTAACCCTCCACTTAACCCCAGCCGGACCTCACCCGAAAGGAAGGGAGTTTCTTCTCTCGAGGGGGAGGGGAAGGGACCACGCCCGAAAGGAAGGGAGTTTCTTCTCTCGAGGGGGGGAAGGGACCTCGCCCGAAAGGAAGGGAGTTTCTTCTCTCGAGGAGGAGGGGAAGGGACCACGCCCGAAAGGAAGGGAGTTTCTTCTCTCGAGGGGGAGGGGAAGGGACCACGCCCGAAAGGAAGGGAGTTTCTTCTCTCGAGGGGGTGGGGAAGGGACCACGCCCGAAAGGAAGGGAGTTTCTTCTCTCGAGGGGGAGGGGAAGGGACCACGCCCGAAAGGAAGGGAGTTTCTTCTCTCGAGGAGGGGAAGGGACCACGCCCGAAAGGAAGGGAGTTTCTTCTCTCGAGGGGGAGGGGAAGGGACCACGCCCGAAAGGAAGGGAGTTTCTTCTCTCGAGGAGGGGAAGGGACCGAGGCAAGGGCTTTGGCTGCAGGTGGAGAGGGGACAGGTTGGGGTCTTGTGTAGGAAGGGGTGTGGATGGAAGAAGGGAAACGAATGGGAAGATGAGATGGAGATGGACAGGACAGCAGGACAATGGGAAGCGATCCTGACGAAGAAAGTGGGTGCATAGAAGCAGAATCCTTCCAAAGGTGGTTCCCTCGCTCATGGGAGAACAACACGTCGCCAATCGCAACCCCGCTTCCTAAACATCCGAAAGTGAAAACGAGCTCGAGAGACTGACAGTCGATGCTCATCTTGCGCTCGAACCGTGCGGCTGCACTGATAGCGAATCGCAAGCCCGATCCCCACACGAAATGGTCCCACTAGCTGCATTGTTCTTCAAAAAGGGCCTAGGAAATGCGCGCGCATCAGGAATGGAGCCACCCTCGAACAATACTGCAATCAAACAGAAACATGACAATTTCATTTCTCCATGTGCTGTGATCTGGTGCATCCTGAACTCGTGACCTGGTTTCGAGCAGGGTTGGAAATGAAGGAATGATGAATTGCTTCGACTGTAGCTGTTGTCTGAAGACAGTCACATGGAGAAATAGGGAGTCTTAAATTCATTGCTGTGTGCACGGTGAAAATCCACATCGAACAACTGGACGGGAGGAACATCCATGTCCATATCTGTACAACGTATAATGATGCACTACAACAACCATGCTACTAGAAGGAACGAACACCCTGGCAATGGACGGATGCTGGGGTGGCTTTGTGCGATCGATGGAACACATTGCACAAGATATTCATCAGCAGCAATTTCAAGACAAAAAGCCGTTGGCAGGCATTCGGGACTAGACCATGCGTTTCGAATCTGACTTTCTTGCCTGGGCGACATCGCGCATGACTATTAAGTCCGCACCGATCGAGAACGTACTAAAGACCAATGTCTTTACCACATAAGTCCACAGCACACAATGAAGAACGAACCTTCAGGCATGAAGTAGGTTTTCTGCCAACAGCAAGGACCTGCATGCAACTGAACAGATGAAGACATGTGAATACTTCCTAGAGAGCTGCTTCCTCAGCGATGAACACCAATGGAATTGCCTTGTCGGCACAAGCTGGCTTGTTGATACTTGGAATGGCTTGGTATCTTGCTTTCAAATCTCGAAGGGCAATAGGATATCCAAATGAACGGGAGAATGTTATTTCTCAGAGCTGCACCACCTTACTTGGGCTAATAGAATGCCAGGGTTTGGCCAGCCACGAGGCAAGGACCTCACACATTGTAGACCAGCAAGAAAGCCAAGAGCTGTGCTGAATGAAATCATAGAGTATGGACAAGCAATTAAGCAAGAGCGTGGCAGAATCCAGGACAGCTTTTCTGCATGCGCTTCAAACCTGCCTCAGCCGCCAAGAGTGAAAACGTGGAGTGGGTAGGGGAAAATACCTTTTCTGCCAACATGAGGCCCAAAAAATCACGGAATGCATGTTTGTAAGCAGATTGTATGACAGTCACGTTATCAATCAGCCTTCCAGTGTGCCAGTGCCCCTCCTGGGTAGAGAAGTTCTTAGCATTGCTCTGAACGGTCTTCAGAATATGCTTGAGCGCTTTCTTGGAACCTCCAGGATTATCTGTGGCCACAAACAAGTACTTTTCTGTACCTGACTTGTGGGTGCAATGTGGCTGAAAAATTGCGCATTGTTTTGTCAGTTCATTGTCGATCCTAACCTCCCGCTTAAATTGTTGACGAGATGGCTGACGTCCAATGTATTGGGCATCTCCCCATCGCAAGTGCAAGCCCAGTTTGCGAGTTGCCCGTAGATATGCAGGGGGCAGGTGCTGAAAGAATGTGTGATTGAATCGGAAAAAGTATTGAAAGAAACACCCGCCTGATTGTGCAAGTTTAGAAATTTTTGTGTATCTACTCTGCGAAATCAGTCCCGTTGTCCGTAGCTTTCGAAACACGCTCCCAAAATTGCACCTCCATCCATTGCTCCCATCGACAGTTTTGATGCGGATGTTTTGCTCCTGAATTCTGAAAGCGGAGCCGTCGGTCAAGTTTGAACAGTACAGGTGGTATTGTTTAGGCGAGGGCACAGACTGAACGGGCTGCGGTCGCCAATCGTACTGATTGGGATAGACGATGGAATGGATATCGACCCGAGGATCAAACGAGACCTCTACCCTTCGATCCAAGGCCAGTCCATACAGGAAGACGAACCGGATTGCGAACAAAACGTTTCCCAGGCCACCCCCACGGAGCTGGACATTCGTGGAGATCAGGTTGTCGGATCGAGGAAGGTCCAGCTTGGTCCAGCTTGCACATTCCCGGTTCCAGTCGTTCCGGAGGATGTCATTGATTTCACTGGCCATGACGCGGAACGAATCTCGGCAACTGTATCACCATGCGTGAGTGTCGATGAAGCTGCACGAGTGGATCGACGCCACCAGTTTCTTTCGCGGTTGATGGAAGGAAAGATGGATGTTCGAGTCACTGGCTCTGGTCCATCAACCCTCGACTGGTTCAACCACCTGGGTCACACACTTCGGCATCTCGCTCCTCTTCTGGGAAAGGTTCTTCCCGCTTCGCCGCGGTGGAGGAAGATGCTTCTGTTCCAGCTGATCGCGAAACGATCAGTTCCGCCTGCTTGAGAGCGCCTTTTCCTTCCGACCCCAGCGATGGAACCGATGCACCTGCCAGCCTGTCCTGCACCGTCGAGGACAGGACCCCGCCTCCCTGTGTGTGGGCCGGGGTGAGCGTGTGGAGGGAGGACCCACCCGGTCCACCCCCAGGGAGTTTCTTCTCCACGGGGTCAGGGATGGCGGGAACTGGACCTTCCGAATGGAGTCCACCACCATCAGAAAAGGAAAGGAGCGGTGCACGGCAAGTGGACGTGCATGCGCCTCCACCAACGTCGTGTCGGATGAGCGTAGTCATGCTTTAGAATGAAAATGCAACGACTGGGATCGCTCGTGAACCGGTGCAACCCTCTCTTTCCATGGGAAGAACTGCACTCCCATCCGTGTCCTTGAAGGAGGGCAACACTAAATCATGACTCGTCTAAAGGTCTACTTGTACGTTTTGGGCCTCGAACATGACCTCCAAGTCCTCTTCCTGTCCAGACACGTGGAGCTGCCCCCTTCTACGTGTGACGGAAGACAAGATGGTAGTCCGTGCAACTTTCATACGAAGAATGACCCACCAGGAACCCGAGGGTGAATTATGTCCATGTGTGTGCAACTTCCCTTCCCGGCCTGATGTGTGTGAAGTGGTTATAAGAGGGCAAAAGACAAGGTCAAAAAGTGACAGAAGTATTTGTTTGGGCTCAAAGCCCGTCTTTCGCGTGAGACAGAGTATAACCTGGAGGAACACATCCACAATCCACAAAGCATGCTCACACGCTGTCGGCATGCCTCGACCATTTAGCAAACACATAACAGCCGAAAACCGTAGATGGGACCCGTGATAAAACTCGAAGTCAATGCACAGAAGACGAGCTTTCTAAGCCACAATAGATACGGAGACATAGGCAAGTTCATGCCTTGCACTTGAGCTTGATTGGATGGGATGAAGAAAGTGCTATGGTGCATCGAAGCCGCGTGCTCGTTTCGAAGGGAGTAAAAGTCATGGAATATCGATGAATGCAACATTGAAGATGTCGGGTGAGCTCTCGGTGTTGCTTCACGCATGGCATGGAAGCTTTGAGAGACAAGAAGGCGTGTGGGTGCTACTAGAATGCAATTCGTTGGAAAGTAGCATCGCACCGGGTTTTGACGTCAGGTGTTTGATAATCTGGTCAGCAGGAGAATTTGGATGATATGTAGAGAAGTTCTCATGCTGAGACTGTTGTAAAATGATTGTTTTTGACTTACGAAGTCTATGCTCTAATTTTTGCACGAACAAATCTTAGCATCGCAATATTGATACCAAGACTCACCAACGCAACGACCAACAGTATGGCAGCATATACTATTCATGGAATCAATCTTGCTTGTTGCCTCAAGAATCTCTAGGACGATAATTCGGTATGCATTTTTGATCTTTGACGAAGGATATGGGATGGCTTTTCCACAATTCCTTGCATGAATTGGGGAATCACACAAAACACACAGATCTTACCCAACGAATTTCTGCCTTGCTTGAGGATCAGGCCATTCTCAACTGACAATGAATCAGTGAGATACTTGGAACATTTACAAGAATATTGTACCACAGTATGCTCCATGGCACATGACAAAATCTCGAAGAAGGGATGAATAAAGATTGTATCAAAACGGACGGACATTCCATGCCAATCCTTCATGCCCCTCCAAGATACGCCAAGGAAAGTCATGCTCGCTACAAGCTGACTTTCAGGGCTAGAAACGGAACGCAAGGAACATATTGATAAAACTGCGATATGCTCTAGCACAGTGCCCCACAAGAAAAGCGTACACGATAGCTCTGCGGTCAGCAAGTGATACCTATATTTGAGGTAAAGGAGATCATACTCTGAGACATAGCTCAAATGATCAAACAAATCATAATCTGAAGCTTTATTGCAATCAACCACGGCGAGTTACTACTTCCCATTTCCCCTGAAAACTGAGGGCGACATGTCCAATTTACAATGTGATTCAACACTCTGGCTGGAATACTTTTGGATTGAACATCACGTGCTTGCTCTTAATGTTGCCATACTTTCTGTAATTCTGGAAGATTGCCTGCTCAAAGCCTGAATTCAGCCATTTGGCTCTTTCCCGAAGCCGCTCAGCGCTTTGCATGCTGGGGAGCCTGTAATTCGAATAAATCATTGAAGTGTTGTACTTGGAAAGCAAATCGATGCAGCTTTTGAATGTCTCTGGGTAGTCTTTGCCAATTTTCCCACCAGGGGCATGGCATCGATAATCATAACATGAGGGTGGTGGAAAAGGCCATTCATAACGCTGGGCATAGGCAAATGTCCGAATAAAGATCGAGCGCACTCCAGCAAAACACCCAAGTGCCCTCCAGCTATACCCATAAACGTTAAAAGCTGAGTCTATGTTGTCAATGAGCTTCAATTGACCTTTTTTGTTGACGAATATGTTGCTGACCGTGCGATCACACATACCAAGAAGAAAATCAAACAGGGCTGCTTTGATAACTTCATGACCACTAATTGCTGTACATTTTTTCTTAAATCTGGGAGACGTCTCCACAATCTCAGAAAAAACCACGTTCTCCCCAGTGATTTGAACGTGCCTACCATCTTGTACAACCACACTGCGTAAACTTCCCACCTTTTCAGTTGCAACAATATCACCGAGGCCACATGCCGAAGCCAGTAAGTGGACGGGTTCTGCATTTTCAATCGGCTGCCGCCATCTCTTCCTCACTTGCTTATTTCCAACAAGTGCAAGATGTTCGACACCTGCAAAATCGATTGTGCGAAGGAAGAGGTGCTGCGACGATCCTCCAGCACTCACCAGCACTGCTTGTATGTCACATGCTGCACAATTTTTGCAATTTTTGCATGGATCACACATCCTATTGTTGAGTTTAGATTTCTCTGCACCTGTAAACGGTGAAAGCTTCATCCTGCCAGTCTCATTGGTGCAGACTGGAGCCTTCAAACCTGCAAACTCCGGCCAGGAACTTTCCTTGGAGCAAAATTTGCAGGCTTCCCAAGACTTTGCACTTTCCTTTTGTTGGTTCTGCGGTGTGTTAAAATGCTTTTCTTGTCTCCACAAAGGTTGCTCACCGCTTATCGATCCATGGATTCCTATTCTTCCGCTAGACGTTGCTAAGAGCCAGACAATGACAATGTATGGCCAAAATGTTTGTAGCTGCTGAAGCTTCAGGCACAGCGGGACTGAATTTTGCGAAGAATCATCAGAATGCACTTTTTTCTGCTGCTGTTTGACGTAGTATCGCTGCTTTGGCGTGGCCACCGACCATTGAACAGTTTCCTGGAATTGGCTCTTTACCTTTAGAAGCAGGAAAGCACCTGGAGATAAAGCTGATGCCCACATGCCACTTGACACACAATTGTTGGTTCTTGTTCGCACCAATGAACGATATGAGCAGAGTTTTCCGTCCGTGACGCTGATGGTTGGGTCTTCCAGACCAGGTATACCAGGCATTGTTTGATGCAAACATAGCCTAGCAGTGTTTATACCATGTACAGGTGAGTAGCAAGTGTGGTCTACCAGGCGGGTTGAATGAACGATGGAAAATGGGTGTGTGACGGTACTGGCTTTCCAGACCAATTTCAGCTCTTTTGAAAGCGAAGACTTCCTCAATGCTTGTCCTGGAACTGATTCCTCTCTGGCTCCTTCCTTCTCAGTGCTTCTGGTTCCCCAACGTATCGTCACAGTTCGTTGTCTGCGTTTCTCGGACGGAGATCGTTTCATCGATGCTGCGTGATTGTCCTCGTACATGCATCCCAAGCAAAGGCTGCTTTCAACTCCTCTGTCCGACCCTTCTATCCGAGGTGTGAGGTTTCCTTCCTTCTCGAACACAGCACGACCATGCAATTCAGGATCCACATCAACAGAACCTTCCATGACCCTCCCGATCGACTCGACAAGCTGCCTTGTGGTGCATGGAAAAGAGTCGTGCACGTCCACTTGATCGTTCCTACACGTCCAATTTCTTTCGATTCAAGATGGGATGACCCTGGACTCCACCCCAATGGTGTGGGGGAGACCTTGGTTCCCTTGGAAACGTTGGAAAACGTCACGGATGTAGGTGGAAAAGGGGAGATGCAACCCCATCGAAGGGCAAATAGATGGAGAGCAAACCTGGGCGGTGGCGACCTTCAAATAGGGGATGCGGAGAGTGGACGATGACGATGGCGCAACCAATGGTGAAACACAACATTCAAGGGTCGAACTAGAAACGAATTGGAATCGGCGAAGACCTTTCTTTCCAAGTGAATTCCTTCCTACTCAATACCAACGAAACGAGATGTCGCCGACACGAGGAATAGGGATGCACAACATTGCAATATCCCAACTTTCTCTATTCAACGATTCTCTATGAACCCATCCCACAAGTGGTTCCACGATCCAAACTTTTGGCTAAGAAACTTTGGAACTTTGCCCGTTGAGAAGCTTTGGCCATCCTTTACTCAAAGTTGATAATTCGATCCTAGATGTAGTAGGCCAGACGTTCTTTTGCTGCAGATTGGAATTCCCCAATCTTCGCCAAGTCCAAACAATGCCGTCGTGGAAGAGAAGACTGAGGCCCTTGGCAAACCGCAAAATTTGAAGGACATATGGCCATGTGGGAGTTAGGTCACAAGAGAGAGCTGAAGGATGGAGGGAGATAAACATTTTCTCCATGGAGAATTCATTCCGTAGAACATGCGGCCAATTTTCACCGCTAATCGCGATGTGAGTGGGGATGCTTATGAAAATCACGTCACAACTCGTACATTCGTAGTAAAAAGAGGAACTATTTCGAATATGCTAGTCGCTCGTACGTAAGTAACCGTTGTTCAACAACGCCTAGGATCACTACAACACATGACCCAGCGGGCCAATAAGAACCAAGCTTGAGGCATGAATACTACCAAATAGAACAACAACTTGTTTTTAAGATTTGAATGAAGAATGGTTGCCAATATTGCTCTAGGTGATAGAAAACAACACCACAATTTCGGTAAGTGTCCTTTGATGTATGAAGTTAGACATTTCGATTGAATGGAACTTCCTTCGCTACCTATCCGGCGGCTTTCTCTTAACTTTGTTGGACCAAAAGAAGCAAACATCTTTCCATGGGGTTCGAAAGACTAGGTCATTTGTGCATAATACGCTGCGTGGAATATCGTATACAACATGCCTACTTGCACTACGACCGGGTTGTATAGCAAGTCGAAGAACATGATAAATAATCCTACCCCCCGGTGCCATTAGGAAGTTGTACACTACCACCATCAACCAACGTATACTTGAACGGACAAGGGAAAATTGAGCACATGTTTATGTAGGAAGCTCCCCTAGGATGAAGTTATGCTAGGATATGTGTTAATGGAGGATTGGCTCTAGTCTTTGGAGTTGGTGCTTCTTGTCCGATACCCCTGTCATTGGACAAAATGAAAAATTCTCTTGCACATTACACTGAGTCACGTGTAACTTGTCGACTTACCTTCATTCCAAGTAAAAATTTGAAAAGTGTGAGTTGCCAAATCGATGTTGTTTCCAAACCGAACAGCCTTTAGTACACGATGTGGCCATTTCCAACATGCTACAATAGTTCATGGCTGTTATCATATGATAGCTTTCCTTCTAATGCTCACTCCTGGCACACCCACTGCATTTATGTGCTTGATTTTGTCTCGTTTCTTCAATTGTGGATATCGATGCAATCGATTTACAATTTGTACCAAGTTGCAATCCTGCCCGAGGCTTCTCACCAAGGATGACACATAAGTGTACGACAATTTCATGCAAAAATTATTAAGGAAGATCGGTTGTCAACTAATTTCATGGCAAAAGCAGATTCCCTACCGTAAAGATATTTTTGGTTAGCCCTGCCCGTTCTTGTTGAGGGGACGAATTTCACCAAAAGTTGGAAGATTTTAAAAAAATGCACAAAACAATTGTCTTACAATGTCGATCCTAGGCTTTGTGGCTGAAACACGATGGAAGTATTGCTTGTCATGCACAACTTGGTCTATTCCAACATCTTCCAACTCCACCACCTTCCGCATTTTTCTAACATTTCCTAATCCACTGAAGAACAACAATGCCCAACCCCACCCAATCTCAAGAGTCGATAAAGTGTGGAAACAATCTAACTTTTTATCACAAAGTATCAAAACGAGATTGACAATCTCCAGAAAAATTGTAGAATCGATCACTACACGTGCTACCCACTCCAACAAATCCAAGAAACAGGTAGACGGCTCAATCCATAGGTACAATGTTGGAGCAATCTACGGGCAAAGCGTTGGCTTTTCACTCTGTGCTAACAACATACTCACCCAGTCTTCAGGAGTATTTTTAAATATCCTGAGACCATGATAGCCTTTTGGCCGGATGGAATAGAACCTAGCCCCATTGACACCCTTGCATCCTCCGCAACCCAAGTACGAACAACCTGGACCAAATACTTCGTTCTGCCATCCCAATTGCAGTGTTTCACTGAAACTTGTAGCAGCAGTAACAACTGCTTTTGAGCACATGAGGGCATGGAAATCATCTCCCCACCTGGTACCTTTATCTTCAGAAAAGAATATTTGAAATGCTGTAATTTTATGGCGTTGCAACTGTCGAAGCAGTTGGTAAGTGGGACTCTGCTGTTGGGTTTTCTCTGCAAAAACAACAGCAGCTGTCCAATTCCGAAACCCCAAGGCCGCAAGATACGTGGAGAGTGGTGGTTGTCCTCTGTCCTGAACACTGGGCTTCTTACCGTAGTTCTTTGGGAAAAGATCCCCCTGTCGAATGTGAATCGACAATGCCCCATCCAATGCATATGGCAAATTGTCACAATAGCCTTTTCTACATACTCCGACATACCATCGCATACATGTTAAGACAGCACGCCCATGTTTAAAGCCCTTATCTGACCATTTGACGTCCTTGAGGGCATCAGCAACCTTACCAATGGATCCACTGATCGAACCTTCATGACATCTCTTATCTTCTACATTGCTGACGTTCCGAAAGTCGAAAGTGGTGATGTGTGGCTTGAATGCGGAATGTCGATCATCCGATGCTGGCAGGTGTAGCACTGTATTGCACGTGTACGAATATCTCATGAAGGTCAACAGCCTCTTGAAAACATTTCCCGTTCTTCCAGTCCCGTGCACGCTATTGACAAGTATTTCTCGACCTTGAACCTCACCTGGTTGCAGCGAACCAGCAAACGTGCACGCCTCACATTCTTTTCCTGCACTTCTCACAACCTGCACCATCCACAACAGGACAAGACATGTCCACATACTGCCCTTTCCAGTTCCAAGTCTCAACTGAAGGGAACCGTTCACACCGTTTCGCGCTATGTTTTTCCAGCACCCAAATGGTCCTAGGATCCGAGGTCAGCACGCGTCCAGCCTCTGCAGGGTTCGTGGTGACCTCGATCCTTGTCACGTTGCAATGGCCAGGCTGTACATGGAGGATGTGGAGGGCGACCACCAGGATGTGTTTCCTCCTCCGATTGTGAGAGCCCGGGATGGGGACCAGCAGACCCTGTTCCATGGGGCGACCCTGCACCCAGAACAAGGCAACACATCAGGAAAGGTGCCAATCTTTGCCAGGTCAGGACAGAGCGAATGGGTTCATAAGTTGATTCGAGTCAGGCCGTGGATGTGAAGCATAGGTTAGACTGCAGGGAGACGTGTGCTACTCAGGCACACCTGGCTTGGTGGACGAATGAGATGAAACGACATTAGGTAGGGATGAAATGCGCAGAGTCTCCTGTTCCTCAACCTCTTGGACTTGAAAGCCGACGGAAAAGTGCAACTGAGGACGTGAGTCTTACAACGGTGCTTTGGGTAAGCTGCGGGAACTGCAATTGACGTCATGGCCTCCATCAACAACAAGAAAGCTATGCAGTGCCCTGGGACTCCGAACAACCGATCGTTTCCAAGACTTGCTTTTGCTGAAGAGATGCAACAGAGCTGACGAAGTCCGTCTGCTTCTGATCTTTTAGATTCACCAAGTACAACTGTCTCTGTTCCCTATTTTTATCTCTCAACCGCATATCAATGTTCAATTTTGGACGCGGCACTCGCTTGAAATCGTAGGCAAATCCACAACGCGATAGCACAACACCTAGCTTGGGGATTTTAATGCCTACTTGCCTGTTGCAGGTACCGTACTTGTCACAGTGCTGCGCAGGGACCCATTCAATGAGGGTGAGTCTTGAAGCCGAAACCCAGGTACAGATATTTTCTGTGTACGACTCGACCGTTCCATTGTGTTCAGGCCACATCACATTCCAATGCATAACGCTCAACACAAGCTGCACATCAAAAATGACATCCAAAGCTTTCAAAGCTTGGAACGTCTTTCTTGAAAAAAGAGTGACACATATCTGATTGTTGGTGATTTTCCTACTTTTCAGGTACTCGACATGGAATGGCAGGGCTGAACCCTTGGACCTAGCAACCATGAGATCGCCTTCGAAGGACAACACGTGTGATCTCGGGAAGCTGAATGCCAGCATTGAACTGAACCACCCGTAGTTACTTCCCCAGTCCGCAATGAGCAGCCGACTTTCTTGCAGAGAGCTTTTGTATATCTTGTGAAGTTCTCCGAGTATCATGTGGCCACGGAACAAGTACTGGCCTGGCTTGACATACCCAAACGTGTCGTTTCCGAAGTTTTGGAATTTCTCCTCCACAAACTTGTCCGTTTCCCCACTTTTGTTTGGTTCCGATCTGCTCAATGGACTCGTGGCAAGGACCAGGACGAGTCCCAGGTAGATTTTCATCCTGGATGCAGTGGATGAATGCACCCGCAATCGATCCTCTTCCCATCCCTTTGAAGAGCCCTGTTCCATGGGCTATGCAGTCAAGCTTCGACCCCACTATTGCGTTTGTATCATTCCCTTGGTAGCGTTGGATGCGAGTTGTCTTGGAAGGATCCTCGGAGACGCACCCTTGCTTGACTCCGACCCTGCCGTCCTGTGTGTGTGTCCTTGTGGATCCGGTTTGGATCGATTCTGTCCTCCTTCCTTCGTTTGCCTTCTCCTGGGTGTATGCCCAAGGACGGATCTGTTGTTTCATTGGACCCAAGCCTGGGATTCCAGGGGATGGGTTGGGTTCGGGGCTTTGGCGAGACGTTCCAGTGCATTCCCTTGTCTGGTATGGCCTTGTCTTCCCTTGGTTCTTTGGACCTTTCCCATGGACCTTTCCATGGGATCCGATGGGGGATGGACACGGGTTCGATTGGACACGGATAGAAGGAGGATCCGAGCCGAGGGATCCCGTCCCGAACCGGTTCGAAAGGGGGAACCTCGAAGGTGCGTCGGGTTCAAGGCTTCCTTCTCCCCTTTCCATTCCACCCGATGGGAGGATCACGAGGCACCATCCCAGACGAGGGAGGGTTCCTTCCTTTGGGTTTCCCTTTCGAACCGATCCCTCCACCCTTTCGAACACCCTTTCGAACCCGAAGAGACCCGGTTCGAAACCGAGACAGACGCCATCGCCATCGCTTGGACGCATGCGCGCGAACGTCCGCATCGCACGTCGACGTTCGTTGTCGGCTTCGAAGACGGAGGACGACCGAGGAAGGACGTGATGGAAGACGGGAAGGAGGACTTGTGGATGGAAGTGCCGCTGCCGAACCGTAGAAATGGCGCGGACCAGACGTCGAGGTGGAAACTCGCCACGGACGCGATGGAAGACGGCGGCACGTGTCCGTCGATCATGCCGCCGCCATGGCGAAGGCGAACGTCCCTCGGATCGCACGGCACGGAAGACCTTCCCAGGACGTACGGCACGGGAGGAGGCGGTGCACGTGGGATGGACGGTGGCGTCATCACCTGGCAACTCGTGGACGCCAACACACTGGAAGTGGTGGTCGGACGAGGACAGAGGCAAAGCCGCACCTTGGAACTGCAACTTCCCACCGAAGAAGCGTTTCCCAAGATAGACGGACGCGTACGACCAGATGGAAGCGCGAAAGTGGCCGCGTTGGGCGCAGACGAGAGGCTGTACATCCTCAACGTGCCCGGAAAGGAATCGATGGCAGCCAGGTCTACAACCCACAAGAACGAATGGATGCCGGAAGACGTGCAAGTGAGAGATCTCTCCATGGTCCTGGGAAAGGTGGGGACCATCGAAACCTTGTGCATGGGAGGTACTTACGTGGCGATTGGCGGACAAAGCGACGCCGTTCTCCTGGTCCCGGACGAGGAAGACCAAGAGCCAAAGGTGCTGAAAGAACCAACCATGCAGAAGCTTTGGAAAGGATTGGCGATGCGCGGTCAAGCTGGACACGTCGTACGACTCGTTTCGTGCATTTCTGGAATGGGAAACTACCTTGTGGTGATACGCAGCAGCGGGACCGTCTGCCTGTGGTCCACGGATACTTGCCGATGGATGACCAGCGTGAATATCGAACCTTCGGCATGGACAGATGGGAACGTCATTACAGAAGCTTGCCTGGAAGAAGAATGGGGAGCCTCTCCTACCCAACCACATTGCTTGGTACACCTGTGTGCAGCCTCTGGCTCGAACATGTGTTGCTACCAGTTGGCTATGTCTTGGAAGAACAGAACCCAAGTGGAGGTCTCTGTGCACAGACGCTGGCACTCGCGAGCGCTCGGAGAAGTGAATAGGTTAAAAATTGCCTTGGAAAAAGTGTGGGTCTTTACGTCTGGGGATGTAGACAGCAACGATGCAGGTTTTGATGAAGACGCGCTTTGGTGGGCACCCCTGGTAGATGGTGATGCAAGTGAGGTTCAGTTGGTCCCTGTCCTTCCTTTCGATTGGGAAGTGAAAGCGTGGATGCCGGGTGCTTCTGAGGAGGCTGAAAACAATGCCTGGAAGAGGGTATTTGCGGCGTACACGGCCCGAAAATCACGCAGAGCGTTCACGGATGCTGTTCTATCCGACGGAATATACTGCAGGAAGAGCATGTCTGCAGTGTTCTCTTTCCTTGGCCAGAATATAAGCACCGACGAGCTCTCTGCTCTCTCGCCCGAAGGCTGTCGTTCAAAGGTCTTGGAAGGCATCGACCATTTCCTGACACATAGTCCCGAAACAGGTGAGGTGGATTTGTGGTATCAGGTTCTGCAGAGGTACTGGGAAGTATGGCACATGGTCCACGCTCCTCTCGATGTATTTTGCAGTGCGGATGGTTCAGCAGTGTTTGTCCATCGAGGGGAAAGTGTCACCCTCCTGACTGTGGGAGATCCTGTAGAATTTCATGCCGCCGGTCTTGCCGCGCCATGGAGGGGCGCGCTGGAAGCCTTGTCAGAGATCGGGAACCAGGCCGCCTCGTTAATGGGATCAACAGGCTTATCACTTCTAGAGGCATCTGCGTTGGAGCCAGACTTCTGTACATCTTACCTTCCACGGCTTGTATCGGCCGGGATAGGCAGGGCCCCTGATTGTTCTCCGACTTATTCGAATGAGCTGTTGGGAGCAAAGAGCTTGCTGGAGCGGTTCAAAGCCCAGAAGGTTGTTGCTTCCGTTCTCAAAAGCTTTCACAGTGTGCAATTGTCCAACGCACTTATTTCCGAGATGCTGCTCGAATTGAGGCATGGCTATTGCGAGGATGACCTGGAATATGAGCCAATGGAGGAAAGGAATAGAGGAAGTTTCTTATCTTTAGCGATATCAGCAAGGTTCAGGAGGTTGGTTTCTCTAAGACTTCGCTATGTATCCAAGATGCTTGTTGCACTGGAGTGTGCCAGTGCATCTATTTCGGTAGAAACAGAGGAGATGGACTTTTTGTACGAAGAGCTCATTCTTCTTCTGCGGCACTTCAGTATCTTGAAGTGGTTGTCAAGCACTGTAGCAGAAGAAAGCAACCGTACGCCTAGCTGGATGTCTTTCAATCACGTCTATCCCGGCGTAAGGAAGACTATGCAGGAAGGTGCATCATTTTGCCGTGGAATGTCCTTGTTTGAATTGACAGCGACTTCAGGTCCGCATGCCAATTCCAATTTATCGGGTGGGGATTTTGTGAGCCAAAGTGCAGTTTTAGCGATGAGACAGACATTTGCCGTGGGTTCCTTGGAGCACAGTGTGATTTTTTCGGATGGTGATGCCTGGCCAGAAGAAATGCTCGCTGGTGTGGCCCTTGGGCTTTGCCAATATCACCAGCTTGACGCTCTGTCACGAATGCTGAATATTTTTGAAGGTGCAGTACATGAATCGTCATCGCCAATCCTAGTTTTCGTTCGTGGTCTTTGGCATTGTGCGATGATGCAGAAAGCAGATTCTAAGCAAGCTCAAGAGATCCATTTGAAGCATGCTTTGAGCAGCTTCTCACGCGCAGTTCCTGTGTTGCATTTTCAACAGTCCAATTTTAGGGTAGTCATCACAAATATAGTACAGGCATTGACACGGAACCAAGCAGAAATCACATCTAGTGGTCTAGCCCTGAGGACCATTTACTCGGAAGGTCTCATGCTCTTCTTTGAGCGTCTAGGCTGCCCCGAGGGTGCACAGCACTTCGGGACCCTATGCGCGCGCTCACTTTCTCATCTGGACATGGACCCTGCATCAAACATTATGGCAACTTCAAAAACATGGAACAACAATCTCTCGTACGCCCTGCAGCTTGAAAATTACGAGGAAGCGTACGCAATGATGGGTTTAGTGAAAAACCCAACGTCTGCCCTCGAGTGCCTGAGGCACCTGGTCCTCGCCCTTTGCAGTGGTAAGGATTGCCTTTTGCTTCAGTCGTTACCCTTTGCTGGAGTGGTTACGAAGACCTTGCCTGATGGCAAGTCCAGCAAGACATGTATTGCAAAAGAGACAGTGAAGACGTTGTTAGGCCATGCAGAACTATCCAGTCTAAAATCACACCCCCATCCTTATTACATCTTAAGTTCGTTTTTGCAACAGCGATGCTTGCTCGGGACATCATGGATGGTGCTTTCAGCAAATGCTAGGCGAGCTAAGATCGAGTGGAAGCCTTCAATGGGTACAAGTGAGCTTCGAAACACCGTATCATCTTTTAGCATGGCAAAATGCACTCTTTTGGCGAATGATGAAGAGGTGATCTCAGTCGCAAGGCAAACTCGTGGACCACCTACCACAGATGATCGATCAAAACGTCGAAGGCTTTCTTCGGGGATGACGCTTCCACCAAGGCTTGGTAGCAAGATGCTTGAGAGTCTCTCATGGGAGCATGGCGTAGGGATTGAGTATGCATTGACTGTTGCCCTGCTATCCTTGACGAAGCTTGGGATTGCTCCTCCTGCAACCGTTGAGAATGTCCCGATGAACGCAGCAAGGCTGATTCCAGTTCTTCTGTCAAAGCGTTTGTACAAGGAAGCAATTGTGCTTTGCACCGTTGGAATACCCGTTCAGGAACAAGCTCAAGTATTGGAAGAGATTTTTTCATCGATTGCACATACTGTGACGCCTCGTGACATTTTGTTACATGAAGACTTGGCCAGTTCGTACACTCACGAAGAGTCCTCTCAAGAATTTATAATCGACGCTCCCACTGCTAGGCATGAAAAGCAAGGTCCCTATGCCCTGCGTGCTGGCACTCCAGGAAAATCAGGAACTAAGGCAGCAGAGTATCATGACTGGTTGAGCGTTTGTCGCAGCAGCAGATTTCTCAATGGGGTACTTTTATCTGAACGACCCGACATGCCAGTGTCGCATTGGCTGTCGTGGGCACTCAAGGGTGGCAGCTTGCCTACTCGGGAATTTGCCCTTCTCTTGCACTTCCACCTTCGGCACAGAATGCACACTGAAGGTGCAGAATGGGCCCTGGACTATCTTCAGTCTGACAGAGGGGATTCTTTAGTGCAGTGGTTGCCGTACGGATTGCTAGAAATGCTTCTTTCCAATCTCGAAGTAGAAAAGAAGCAGGGAGGCACAGCAAAATCTGTCACCCTCTTCCCTCTCTTGGCGAGCGAGCTTTCCCGCTGCATTGAAAAATCCAGAGCAAAAGGTTGATGCGCAGATAGTACATTCATTGCTTGCTTCTTAACTTGATTTGCAGACAGACGGCTTGTAATGTTTTCACTCTCTCATTGGCAGTGCAAGCTGACATAAACAGCTTCCAGCTTGCATAAATAAAATTGTTGGGATTTCAACATCGTTTAGCATGTCCAGATATTTCTGACTTTCATGTTGAGGCTCTATCATGGTGAGGAAAAATCCTGTGGCATTTCGCTCTTCAGCACTTTAGAAGGAAATGGCAAAATGCCCAGAGATGCGCCAGTAAATTTGCGCCTTGAAAGGTGTTCGCGAACGCTTGGTCGCCTACCAAGCCACCAGGCACAAAATGGAAAGGAAGTATTCCTGAGATAAGCGAGCAAGGAAGACCAAAGGCATCCAAATGGCGAAACAACAGGAACCTTCCTATGGCAAACATCATGCACTTGATCTCAACATAAACATGCAACATCATCTGTCTTTAAGATCAGACAACATCGTTCCTGCCACAACCACGCTCTCGTCATTCTAGCCTGTAGTCGGCTCTGGCCTCTTCCGTCGCTGCATAGCAAAAATTGTGATGAGGTAGGTTCCATACACTGCTGTGGAAAAGAGAAAGATTTCCAGAGGAAGTCCAACGGCCTTATTCAACTTTTGGACCAACGCATCCTCTACAGACTTGTTCATAACTATGTTAGCACGTGTCATGGCAAGTCCTTGGCACCAGCCGAAAACGGTCGCACCCCATGCACTTCCTGCCACCCAAACTAGGTCTCTTGTGGCCAATGCGCGTGGCAACATCAAAGCATTGCCCACCCACCCCAAGAACACCGTAGGCATCGCAATTCCCTCAACAGTCCATGGTTCTGCAAAACTCTTGGCCACCTGTGCAACTGGCATCAACATAAAGAGCAAAGTCGCAGACCAGGAAGAGATTGCTTCCCATCTTCTTTCCCATAGCTCCTCCAAATTTGGAGGGTCTTCCGATTCATGAGAGCGCACCGTCTTCTTATACTGGGCATCTTCCCACACGAGTGCTGCTGTCCATGCACAGGTTGAAAAGGCAGCAACCAGCCAGGCGTCGATTCGGGTGACAGCAGCCCATACTTGTCCTAGGCTGAGACATCCAACCAATGCCAGTGCTCGGTCCCACCATTTCCACTGCGATCCTTCGTGATTTCTTAGGATGCGCCACACTGCTGTTCCTGTGGCTACCACGGCAAAAGTTCCGGCCAAGACAGCCATCCATGCTTTCAGATGTCCTGCTGCAGCGATTTGGGCAAGCAGAATCGACCCTGAGCACGTTCCGAAGGCTTGCACGCGTACTGCTGCTGCTTCTCCCCTCCTGGCAAAGTGATGCATCAAGATGGCGTTTCCCACCAGGCTGCAGGCCACTCCTGGGACGGACAGGGCTCTCATCTCTGCCAGTGCTCCTTGCTGCAGCATCCAGGTGTGTCTTGCCATTTGGGGCACTTGCATGATGGCAAAGCAACCAGCTGAAAGGTCCACCATCCTTCCTGTCCATCTGTCCCATCCATCTTCCTCTTCCTTCCCATCTCCTCCTTGGGAGTGTTCCTGGGAGCTGGCGCGCCTCTTCCATCCCCTTCTCCTGGTCTTCAGGTCCGTTCCATTCCTCTCCCCTCGTCGCTCGCACTTTCGTACACGCGCGGATGGCTGCAAGTGGACGCGCGTGCACGTGCGCATGTCGCCACGAAGCACCGAAAACTGCGGTGGGAAACGGGAAAGAGAACTCGAACCATTCTCATCCGCGAAACCCCCATCCCCTCCTGATACAGGGGCGGAAGCAGGGGGGATGACCAGGGGATGGACCACACCAAACACATAACCTGTGTTTGCCTGTGCTTGAAGCGTGTGGTGGTGTGTGTCCTTGTTCCTTTGTGATTGATCCTGGGATGGGAGAGCGGACGGAGGGACACGGAACCAATCCCGAGGAAAGAGTGAGAGAAGGAATCGGACGTGCAACGTCAAAGACAGATCGGACGGGATGAAGGTGGCACCAGGTCGTCCAAGGCCGTGGAAACCGGTGCCAAACCTAACAAGGGCGACAAGGAGGGTGCAGGACAACATCCCAATGAACCAGGCCAGGGGTGAGTTGCTACTCAACCACAAAGCCATGGTTGAAGTGCAGCAGGATACCTACGAGTAAGAATTCTGAAGACCCCCTGCACCCCCAGACCCGCGATGCGCCAAAGACGATACTGCCACCGCGAACGCCTAGGGTGACATGCAGGACTACACAGCCAAGGAGGAGAGCGTTGCGGTACATTGGCACCTGCGCCTTCCGAGCTGGACTGGCCATGCACGTGGCTGTCAGGCCAAAGTGAAAAAAAGGCATATTCGCCGCAAGGGAGGACAGGTTGGTTCCTGGACAATGTTCGGTCGAGACTTTCCCGTCACCCGAAAAAAACAAAGCTCATCGAGGTCTGTCGCTTGTCGGACCACCGCGCATCGAAATTTGCGGAGAGAATGGTTCACGTGCACTGGCTGTCGAGGCATACGAGTGGGGTTCCGAGTCCTGAATTCGAATCGAAGTAGGAAAGGGACCCCGTCTTTCCGCATGGAGGAGCAGCGGTTCTGCACGTCTGAGTCTCATTCAATAAATGGTGTTCAAAGAATGCCTTTGTTGTTGGATGTTTGTTGGACGCGGTGGCTTATTCCTTGAGGATATCCTTGATCGAAGCCTTCTGTTGGTCGGAGAGTTGGTTGGGAAAGTCCACCACATACGTCACGTACAGGTTTCCAAACTTGTTCCCCTGTTCGAATACCGGCATCCCTTCTCCTTCGATGCGTACTTTTTGCCCAGGTTTCACTACGGACGCGGATTCGAGCTGCACCGCGTGTCCATCCAGGTGTTGTATGGTCTTCTCGAAGCCCACAAGGGCTTCCCTCAGGGTGATGTGTGCGGTGTACAGGAGGTCGTCTCCTCTCCGTTTGAAGAGCGGATGTTTTTTGGCTCGGATCACAAATCTCAGTCCGCCTGGATCTCCATCGACCACGTGTTCTCCTTGTTCGAAGAAGAGGATGTCCTGTCCATCGGCCATGCCGGGCACCACTTCCACGGTGAGGTCGTCTTGTTCGCGTACGGGCACGACGTTGGGGCATTGTTCGCATTGTTCGGTGGTGTATTGCTGGTACATCCCGGGTCCCATCTGTCGCGTGACCACTTTGTGTTTGCAATTGCACTTGCGCGTTCCTTTTCCGGTCTGGAAGACGTCTTTGTCTCGTTTCACTTGCATCACTTTTCCCAGGTAGAGGTCTTCGAGCGTGCATTCGAGTTCCACTTCCACATCGTCTCCGGTGGGTGTTTGGGGTTCTTCGGAGGCTCGACCGAATCCGAACCCGCTGAAGAAGGAAGAGAAGATGTCTTGTGCACCTCCTGGATCTTCTCCTTGTTGGTGTTGTTTGAGTCCTTCTTCACCGTATTGATCGTAGACCTTCCTCTTTTCGGAGCTGGAGAGCACCTCGTAGGCGTTGTTGATCTCCGCGAACTTCTTGTTGGCTTGTTCGTTCCCTGGGTTCTTGTCTGGATGGTATTGCAGGGCCAGCTTGCGATAGGCTTTTTTGATCTCGGCGTCGGTGGCGGTCTTTCCCAGTCCCAGGGTGCGGTAGTAATCCGTCCTGCATCCACGATTGCACGCATTCCCTCGTCGATCAGCTTCGATCCACGGACGATCGCGATCACGCCTCTCGCTCCTCCTTCGTCTCCATCGATCCCGTGTTGTGGTTCGTCTCTCCATCCCAGAGATCGTTTTCCCATCCAACCAAGACGTCGTTGCCTCTCCTATCCCGCGCGAGCGAGCGTGTTGGTGGGTTGGAGTTCGTGTGTGTGTTTGGTTTCACGCGTGGGACCTACCCTCTTGCCGTGGTGCTGTGCAAGGCGAAGCAGAGCAGGAGGAAGACGCACGTCCACACCTTGCGGTGGATCGCCATCGGGCCACGTCCGTCCTTCACGCGATCCAATCTGTCCCCCCTCCTTTCTTCCCTTCTTCTGGGTTCCCTTCTCTTCCCTTCTTCTGGGTTCCCTTCTCTTCCCTTCTTCTGGGTTCCCTTCTCTTCCCTTCTTCTGGGTTCCCTTCTTTCTTCCCTTCTTCTGGGTTCCCTTCTTTCTTCCCTTCTTCTGGGTTCCCTTCTCTTCCCTTCTTCTGGGTTCCCTTCTCTTCCCTTCTTCTGGGTTCCCTTCTCTTCCCTTCTTCTGGGTTCCCTTCTCTTCCCTTCTTCTGGGTTCCCTTCTCTTCCCTTCTTCTGGGTTCCCTTCTCTTCCCTTCTTCTGGGTTCCCTTCTCTTCCCTTCTTCTGGGTTCCCTTCTCTTCCCTTCTTCTGGGTTCCCTTCTCTTCCCTTCTTCTGGGTTCCCTTCTCTTCCCTTCTTCTGGGTTCCCTTCTCTTCCCTTCTTCTGGGTTCCCTTCTCTTCCCTTCTTCTGGGTTCCCTTCTCTTCCCTTCTTCTGGGTTCCCTTCTCTTCCCTTCTTCTGGGTTCCCTTCTCTTCCCTTCTTCTGGGTTCCCTTCTCTTCCCTTCTTCTGGGTTCCCTTCTCTTCCCTTCTTCTGGGTTCCCTTCTCTTCCCTTCTTCTGGGTTCCCTTCTCTTCCCTTCTTCTGGGTTCCCTTCTCTTCCCTTCTTCTGGGTTCCCTTCTCTTCCCTTCTTCTGGGTTCCCTTCTCTTCCCTTCTTCTGGGTTCCCTTCTCTTCCCTTCTTCTGGGTTCCCTTCTCTTCCCTTCTTCTGGGTTCCCTTCTCTTCCCTTCTTCTGGGTTCCCTTCTCTTCCCTTCTTCTGGATTCCCTTCCCTTCTGGGTTCCCTCCTCTTCTCTTCCCTTTCCTTGGTTCCCTTCCCTTCTGGATTCCCTTCTCTTCTGGGTTCCCTTCCCTTCTGGGTTCCCTACTCTTCCTTTCCTTGGTTCACTTCTTCTCTTCCCTTCTGGGTTCCCTTCTCTTCCCTTCCTTTCTGGATTCCCTTCTGGGTTCCCATTGGGATGGGGTTGGGGGGGATGGGAGACATCCCTTTGGATCCGGTTCTGGCAGACCCGTCCCTCGATGGGTTCCTTTCCTTCTTCCCTTCCCCCTTCCATCCCATCCGATCCCCATGCCCTTGTTGGAAGGAATGCCCTTTCCAGTAAGAAACAGCCCCGTACAGAACCAAGCCCAAAGAGGGACGCGCCCAAACAGAAAGTCCCAGCAAGTCGAGACGGAAGAACCGACAAAGACGAACAGGACGCAGAAGCCCCTGAGCTCACGTGACGAATCAAGTCGCACGTGACAAGAGGATGGTCATCTTGCGGAGGATACGAGACAACCAACTCCTCGACAATCTCGCTAGAGCGCAGTGTTTAAAGCGCTCGTGATTGTACCCGGAATTAGTTTTTGCATTACCATACGACACCGGCGATCTGCCTTCGACCAACGTGCGTGCACCTCCAACGACGTGCCTCTCGTGTGGATCGCTACCATAGAGAAGAAAAACCCTCGCAGTGACGAAGCCCACGAATCAGCCTTACAACGTGAACCAAATTGTCAAACACAGAAGGACCCTGATCAAGTCATTCTAACCGTCCTTTCCTTGTCGGTGGGAACGACGTGGACTACCCGCCATCCCACTTGGAGGGAGGGAGGGCAGGGGTGGAGGGAATGGACAACCACGAGGGATGTCCACCACAGTTAGGGAAGGGCATCCACCACGAGAACAAGGCAAGATCCCTCCTTCCACCCCTCCAGGACCCCCAACACCACCCCTGCGTCCAACCCCAAAGGACGAGGCGAACCAAGGAACCCAGGTACTATACAGACGAAGAAGGGAGAACGGATCTCCGCTTCATGGCCTCGATCTGGCACCAGAGAGAGACAGAGGGAGAGAGACAGAGATCGAGAGAGGGAGAAAGGGAGAGAGGGAGTGACAGAGGGAGGCAGAGATTGAGAGAGACAAGGAGGGAGAGGATTGGAAAGTGACGATTCGCACGAACAGGAGTAAGTTCGTCCTTCATCCAATCCGTGTCGGACGCGCCAAAAGCAAGAGGATCGAACGGGAACGCAACACGAACCACCCGTCCGAACCCATGGGCACGTCCGTCCTCCCTCGGACGTGAACAGAAGGAGCAAGGACGAAGAACTTAGGCGGTGGAAACGACAGGAAGGAAGAAGACGCGCGTGCCCTTACAGTCCCAGCAGGGCCGAACGACGTGGATAAATCACCTGATCCACGATGCCGTATTCCACGGCTTCTTCGGGGGTGAAGTAACGATCCCTGGAAAAGGAAGCGGTGGTCTCTTCTTCGGTACGATCGGTGTTCTTCCCGATCACCTGCATCAAGTACCGTCTCACCCGCAAGAGCTCCCTGGCCTCGTTTTCGATGTCGCTGGCCTGTCCACGGGCAGCGCCCGAAGGCGAATGGAGCATGATCTTGGTGTGCGGCAAGCAATAACGCTTCCCTTTGGCACCGCTGGACAGGAGGAATCCACCCATGGCCAATGCACCCCCGAATCCCACGGTGCCGACGTCGCTTCGGCAGTGCTTCATGGTGTCGTGTATGGACAAGGAAGGGACCACGTCGCCCCCCGGACAATTGACGTACACGTTCATGTCTTTGTTGTTCTCCGAGTCCAAGTACAGCATGGTCCCCACGATCTGGTTCCCAAACTCCTCGTCGATGTTTTGTCCCAAGAAGATGATCCTCTCACGATACAACACGTTCCATATGTCCACCCATTGGTACCCGCCTTCACCTGGCGTACGATAGGGCACCTTGGGCACACCTGTGCGATCACGTCCGACGCACAGCCAATCGTCAGCCAACCCCGGCGACGGGCGTCCCACGCATTCGCCTCGTATCGATGCGATGCACGCACCCACGGCCTTGGCGGTCACGCTTCGTGGGCGATGCTTGGTCGTCCGAGGATGGATCCCACGTGGGAGTCCTGGGTGCGTCGCACCGTCCGGTTCAAGGGTCAGCGTTGGTACGTGCGTCCTATCCCATCGCGACGGAAAGGGAGACGTCCTCGAATCCATCAGGCACTCGTCCCCTCTCTCCTCCTCCTCTTTCTTTCTGCCTTGGGTTCTCGTCTTCGTGGCCTTCGTTTCTTCCCTCCCGTGGTGGTGGTACACCGCCAGGTCTGGACAACCGACCCACGCACGCGTCGATTCTCCAACACGTTCCCCTGGTTCTCCACCTCCATCTCCCTTCCTCGTGACGCGAGATCCTCACCTCCTCGTCCGGATTGGACGCAATGCGCGTGTGCGCCGTGTGCGCCGTTCCACGTGGCCATGGCCAACTAGCCAACCCCCCACTCCCTCTCCCCCTCCCTCCCTCTCTCAACCTCCCTCTCCTTCCCTCTCTCTCTCAACCTCTCTGTCTCTCAACCTCCCTCTCCTTCCCTCTCTCTCTCAACCTCTCTGTCTCTCAACCTCCCTCTCCTTCCCTCTCTCTCTCAACCTCTCTGTCTCTCAACCTCCCTCTCCTTCCCTCTCTCTCTCAACCTCTCTGTCTCTCAACCTCCCTCTCCTTCCCTCTCTCTCTCAACCTCTCTGTCTCTCAACCTCCCTCTCCTTCCCTCTCTCTCTCAACCTCTCTGTCTCTCAACCTCCCTCTCCCTTCCTATCTGTGCCAATCCCACTCTGTGCCAATCCCACTCTGTGCCAATCTCTCACTGGGTCTGTCTCCGCCCGTCCACGGCGATGCCTACCCCATCCTCTCGACTTTCCCATGGTGCAAAGGCTTGGATGGGACAAGGGAGAGGGAACACGAGGGTGGAATGGAGACTGCTCCATCGCATCCCCATCATCCTCACGAACAAGAACAAGAAGAGGGTAGTCAGAGACTGTCGAGAGCAACCATGCGGTTCAACCTTGGCGAGAATATTCTCCAGTGGGGATTGGACGATTGGCCGGCCGATTCCAATCAGACCGTCTGTGACGCGTCAAAGGTAGTCCGTGTTGCGCACTTGCCGGCTTGTCCCCTTGGAACGAAAGGCGATGCGGGGGGGGGGGGGGTGTTCAAGAGGCTGATGCTCCGTAATAGAATTAGTGTGGTTGCGAAGAACGCTTGTTGCCCGGTGTCGAATCCGCACTGGGAGGACCGAAAACAACGAGAGGAGAAAGACACACGATGGACGCGGAGAATCGGAGGCATTGACGTTGGCAAGGACGAATGGAGTGTCGTAACTGAAGAAGCTCTTGTTCGTGAACAGATCACACACACACTAGGAACTCCGAGGGTTCGAAGTTATTTGGTCAAGAAGGGGGACGACCCCGTAGAGGAAGGATGAATCGATCAACTCAAATACACCGACACAAACATAGGATAAGTACCTACCTTCCGTCCCTCCTTCCTATCGTCCGTCCACTCAAAGACGGACACTTGAACATGTGGATCCAGCATTAGATGGAAAGGCACGCAAGCTTGTAGAGACGAACTGTTGGATTGCAAAAACAAGAAGTGGCAAAAAGAGGGGATTGTTAAACACAAACTCATCAAAACAAAAAGGAACAGAAGCAATGGCATGCACACACCTCGAACTCCCATCATTCTGTTTGTTTCCATCGGTCTATACATCTACCTCCCGAAACACCTTGCGATTGAATCTTCCATCTCCATCCCATCCATCCTTGCACACGGTCCTCCACCAAGGTAGAACGATCGGGTGAAGAATGTGTCCATCCCCATATTTCCCTTCCTGAACTGCGTCCCTCGAAAAGGGAAAAGGAAAACGTTAGGGGCAGCACTACACTGCCACTTGGGGGAGCATGAGCCCTCGGGCTTTTTCTTCGCACCAAGCCAGTCCCTTCTTCCTCCTCGTCGCCATCCATAGTGATTGGAAGAGATGAATCCGAGTCTGGGCTTCCTTGGTCCTAAATCGTTCGTCTTCCTGGTGGACTCGAAGTGGCTAGCTTGGGGGGTTATTAAAATTCACCCTTTTTTGGGCTTTTTGGCCAAGGGATTGCCCATGCGCTGCATGACACCAGTGGCATCGTTTATTGATCTGATTTTTCTCATGAACGTGTGTCGGCCTCGTACTAGACTGTCCCGCGTGTTTGGCGTACCGGTTCCCAAGGGCGCTCGGCTGCCCTTTGGGATGTACCCGAAAAGAGGTGTCGTTTGGGGTCACCACTTGCTGGCAGTTTTCTCCTCTAGAAGGCGCGGGGGGGGGGGGGGGGGGGGGAGATTTTGGCTAGTTTCGGACCACCATTCAGAAGAACACGCCGAGATCTATCCAACGCTTCATCGTTTGCTCGATTTGAACCGGTATTGGAAGAGATGCACGCGTCGAAAGGAAGGAGCAGTCGGTAGGGGAAACGTGGCCGCATCCAGTCCCGAGAAACCCCGGGACGTGCGTGGAGCTCCAAGCTCATGCACGAATCGAACCAGGCCGGGGTACCTCGATTGAAGACGTTTCAAACAGACTGCTTTGCAACTTCGATTGGAGCAGGAACGTCCGTGGAGGACCTCCCGAGGATCGACGGCTCTAGCAGTCGCACCCACTCGACCTTGTTGACGAGAAAGTGGCACCGGGGTGGGTGGGGGCGTCTTGGATCGAAACCGGAAGGATTGGTTCGTCTGTTTCGAGACCCCCGAGACCCCAGGGAAACGTCCGAGCTCCACCCGTCTATCCATCCATCCGGAAAGGGAAGGACCATCCTTTCTATTTTAGAGTTCCAACTCCATCGAAGCGACCCCAAGGCACACGTAAGGAACCACGAAATCGGAACACACGGGATCAGCTGGCAAAGGCGCGATCGCAACCTACGTCGCAAGGGAAGCGATCCAACGCCAAGACTCTCGCATCCAACAGCGAAAGGAAGGTAGCACCCACACAAACGCTTCGAAACACGCACACACATCCACACACACTGTTGGGAAAGGACAGGTCCAAAAAACAGGCGAAAACGTGGAAAGGGAAAGAGTGATCGCGAACACCTGGACGCGTGATAGTACGCGCAACGAACGGCGTCCACGCCCACAGCAGACTTTCGAGGTCGCAGTCGGAGGGACCCACGTGCAAGACCGGAGAAAAACGCATCCATCCATCAGGTGCCAATCGATCCCTCCATGGCGTGCGCCATGGATCCGCGGAAGAAAAGAAACAGACCGATCTGGTCCTACGGGGTCGTCATCGCCCTCCTACGGTGCGTGGCGAGTGTGCAGCCCATGGAATGCGGCGAACAGACAGGTCCGGCGCCAGCAATGCCCATGCATGCAAGCAAGTTCGACATCAAACTCTTCACCAGTGTGGTGACCAATCCCTCCTCGAAAAAATACCTGGAATTCGGATGCGGTGGAAGCACCGAAATCGTGGCCAGCAAGACCAAGCTGCAAATCGTGTCCGTGGACAGTTCCACAGAGTGGCTGTGCAAAGTCAGGCACAGGGTCCAATCCTTGGGGCGACAAAACAACTTCACGGCCGTACACGTCAACATCGGACAGCTCAAGAACTGGGGACATCCGAAGGACAAACAGTTCGTTCATGCTTGGCCGGATTACTCGTCCGTCTCCAAGAACCACACCGATGCAGATGTCGTGTTCGTGGATGGACGATTCCGGGTGGCCTGTATTCTTCAAACAATACTCCACGCTAGGAACGACCCCACCATCGTCGTCCATGATTTCTGGGAAAGATCGGGGTACCATGAAGCTCTCGAGTTCTTGCACGTGGTGAACAAGGGAGATTCACTCATGACAGCGACCATCAAACCAAACTTCGATCGCCAGGCATGCCGAAAACTCCTGGCCAAGCACATGCTGAATCCAAATCGGATGTAATAAGCTCGCCATGCTTTGTGCATCGCAAGACGCAGAATTGTACCGTTTCCCTTTTTTTTGCCTGGAACGCCACTGATGCTATGCTCAGACGGGGTTGCAAAGCTGCAGCGAAGGCCCCTCGCCGCCACGCTGGACGGGCGCCATTCTGGGCTTGGTATCCTAAGGTACTGATTTTCCTCCCCGAAGTGCTAGGGTTCATCGCATTCAAGTCTCAGATCCGATGACCCTGTTTCGCTCGTCGTCCAGGTGCATTGTTTTGGCCGGAGGAGCGGCAATCTCGATGCGTGCCCGTCTCTAGGGTGGGGTGGGGGTGGGAGGCAATGGGGCAGGCGGTCACAAGCAGACCGTGCTGCGTGGATGGCACTTTAGCTCCATCAGTTTTTCTTCTTGCATTCCCCTTTTCACATTCATCTTCCCTTCCGCCAAGTATGGTGGTTCGCTTCTTCTTGGGTCTTCGGCTACCTCCGGGTCGGTTGGATGTGAACGGTGTCGTTCGGGGTCTCTTCCACCCGGAGTCGGTTTTCCTTGCTCTTCTACTAATGCAAGAATGGGAATGTTTTTGCTAGCAACGGCGTACTATTTGACGATAAACGACTAGGTAGGGTCGACGTTGCGCGGCTTGTTCGGTAACAACTCGCCTTTGGAGAGTGACTGGCTTTGTAAGCGGGGACCATCCAAACGATGAAAACGCAAGTGTTCGCATATGCAAGGCTTGGAGTGTCACGCCATCCATCGTCGCACGGCTCCTGCCTGAAAGCGTGCTAGGCTATCCGAATCGAAGATAGTGAAGCGTTGTGAAGCCCGTCCACCAAGCGAGTGGCAAGCATGTTGGACGTCCGGACAAGGTCCCCATGAGCCCATCCTCAAGATCTTCTCTCGACTTTGGGGAAAGAAAGAAAAGGACAAGGAAAGTTCAAAAGAGTGTCGGAAGGAAGGTAAGAAGTAGTGTTGTAAACGTGCCAAACATATAAAAGCTTACACGTGAGAGCCCATCTATGGCGTATAATCATGGAAATGAAGCATGGGCAAATGGGTGACTCCAACATGAGATGACGGGGGAGATCATCTTTCATTCTAAGGAATATCTTCAAATGGAAGGCTTAGAAGTGGCATGGTCTTCATTCGGCAGATGAATACTAGTACTGCGGGCTTCATGAGGGAAAATAGACCTTGAAGCTTGGACTTACTATCGAGAAATCAACCCAAGTCCTATGGTGGTGCACTTTCATCCTCCATTGATTGCGGATGAATAATTATGTGAGAACTTGGAGTGGTTGCGGTACGTGTTGAAGTTTGAGATTGATGCGGAGTACATGAAAGAAAAAAATACTTGGTTACATCACAACATGGAGGTGCACGACTAACAGTGATATACTGGAGTCACTATGAAAGGCCCATTTGGTTGTTGCCTCTTGCTTTTGACGTGGATAAAATTCGATTTCTGCACTAGTCGAACTTCTAGTCGATTCCCCTTTTTCTTAAAAGCATTGTCACATTCATTATAGTTCTTGTCACAACAAGAAGATGCGTCTGGCAAATCTAAAACCTCGTAGTGGCGTTGTTCACGATTTGAACCTTCTTCGGCCAATGTCAAACCGATTCCGTAAAGAGGCTCGCAAGGTAACATTCCTTGTGATGTTGGAACTCAATGTTTCACATGAGGAGTCTTCACTGGATGGGGTTTTGCATGATTTTTGAAAGCAGATGGTCCACACTCGATGCATAGCGCGTAATGGAAGAGCTGCAAATCCGTTCAACAACGCCTCCCTCGTCATCTTTCGTCCACCCTCTACTTGCGAACGTTCTTCAAATGCATGTCGGTAAGCTATCACGCTTGTACCATTTCCATCCACATTGCAAGGCGGCAAGGGATGGCGTGCAATCCACGAAATGGAATGTTCACATGAGCATCAAGTTGCGAGACGAACCAAGCCAGATGTTGTGAACAAAGTGGTGTTTCCTCGGTGGAAAGGGGCAAATCTCACGAGCTGACCATGAAATCGCACTGGTTTCGACCGAAGCTTGTCTTGTGCCCTACTTTTCCCATCAAGACCTCCTCCAAGCGTCCGCAAGCCCATGAAGGGATGCCCATGTTTGTTTTTCCCGGTCCCAGTCGGGAGGTGGAGAAGGAGACGGTGCAGGTCTGAAAGGTGGGTTCGAAAGGAAGGTCTGAAAGGAAGGAGACAGGTCTATGGTGGTGTCGGTGCGATGTCCTTGAAACACGCGACACGTGGTGCATCCCATGCCACCACCTCGAGCGCGAAAGAGAGTGGCGATGATGGGACACGTGGGACGGACGGAAACGTGACAGGACAAGGCGTGCGAGGTGGATCGAACAAGACCAAACGAACCGCCGTCAAACGAGACATCCTGGCCCACCGGAAGCGAAGGGAAAAGGACAGGATCCAAGACCAATGGAACGTGTCCTTGGTCGCGTTACTCGCAGCCAGGAACGTCATGATCGCCTTGAACCGCACGAAAGAGGTGCCAAAGAGGACCGCCCGACAAGCCGCCATCCTGCACCAACAAAAAGCAACGCAGTACGTGGCCTCCTGCACACGTTGGCTGGACCATTGGGAAGGAACCGGTCCGTGCGACGATGTGTCCGAGGAGAAAGCACGTCGAACGACGTGCTCATGGCCGTCCTGTGTCCCGAGTACGTCCCATACAGGCGTTCGAGACGCACCGTTGATGTTGAGGTGGAACGATCCCGTGCGAGTGGAACTGGTGGTGGATGGTTGGGAATGCCGTTGTCACCTGCAATGCACAGGAGATCTAGTGCCGGAACTGGTCCTTCTTCGACCTTCCCCTCCTCTCCACCAGCTCGCATGCCTGGATCGACATGCAGTGATGCAGCTCTGCAAAGCTGAAGGTCCACAGCAGAACGGACAACCGAAAGAAGGAGGGCGTCAGAAGAAAAAGGACAGCGAAAAGCTGGTGAGAAGGTTGGTCCAGGCCGAGACACAGAGATTGAATCCGTACGTTGGCGGACCGACCAAGCGCGACGATGCCAAGATGGAGCTGGGAGTGACCTTTCCGCGAGAGCAAGAGACGATGGTGGCCGATCTGATCTCGACCTTGCTGCATTTCCAGATACGAGCCTACAAAAAGGACCCTTACAAAGCAAAGAAAACACGACGACTTGTTCTGGGATTACGCGAGGTCACCAAAGCGGTCAGGCTGAAGAAGGCCAAGCTGGTGATTCTGGCTAGAAATCTAGAAGTCTTCGAAGAAGAGGACGGCCTCGGCAACCAAGTGTCCACCTTGGTCGGGGAGGCTCGGGCGAACGGGATCTTCGTGGTGCTTGCGTTGACGCGTGCCGGCCTTGGGAAGATCCTCCGCGGCGGCATACAGATGGGGGCGGTGGCCGTCGTGGATTTCAGCGGTGCGGAGGAAAAGTTCCGCACGGTGATGAGCATGGCTCGCGGGGACGGGGCGTAAGGATCTGTGCATGCGGATCGTGCTTTGCCATCCACGACGTCTTGGGTACAGTCAGGATGCTCTTCTCAGCATCGCTGGAGCATCCTTGTGCACGTTCCCCTGTGGTTTTGTTGCATCGGATCGAGTGGGTGCACGAGTGGCGACAGCACGATCCAGGGAGCATGGAGATTCGACGGGCGCCTTGAATAAGGGAGAGACGTCCGATTCCGTGGCTCTTTCCTGGCCGGTGTCCTGTTCAGGGCGTTGATATGATCGTGGCTTGCGTTCCTTTGGCCCAGCGATTGGTTCATCTACGATCACTCGCGGGTGTTCGTTGGTTTTGGGATCATTTCCTGTTTGGGCGTGGGTACAGGATCGCACAGATGGGCCTTGTATGGTCCACCTTGAAATGCTTCGGTGCCCTCCATCGCATGGCCGGACGGACGCGTTCGTCGCGGTCGCCTGCGCGCGTGCTCGTTCCTCCGTTCCCATCCATCGCCAGATCCATCCGATGTTCTGTATCTCCGATTCCCCTCCGTCCTCCTTCCTGGTACAATTTCTTTTCCTTTGGCATGGTTCGAGCTGATTCGTGGGATCGCTCCTTCGTCGGTGAGATATACCCCCCTCCCCTGGGTGTGGATCCTCTGTCCCATCGGTCTGGTGGTGGGATGGGGGCATCGAGATGGGTTCGATGGAGGGATATGAGAACGGGCCACCCGGGTTCCTTTCCCTCCCCGTTCGGACCCCCCCTCCTTCTCGGACTGGATGGGGGTTCCCCCTTCCCTCCCTCCTTCCCCCTTCCCGCCCATCCCTTTCGAATTCCACCCCGGGACAGAAACGGTGGGGGATGAGGAAGCACCGTCCCTTCTCTTCCCTCGGGATCCATCGATCCCAACAAAAGGGGGAGGGGGGAAAGTGGATGGGAAAGGGTTCCTACCTGCCTTCATCACCTCCCTTTCGAAAAGGGAACGGAGGTGGGGAGTGGTGGTAGGTCTTCTCAATCCCAAAGACCCGAGGGAAGGGAAGGGAAGGGAAGGGTGCCACCACGTGCGACTTGCGTCATCCGTCGCAGGCATGGAAGAAGGATACCGAGAGATGCGAAGGAAACAGGAGGAAGGGAAGCACGAAAGGGTCGTGGACGTGTTCCAAACCCACGTGGACGCATGGGAGAGATGGTTCGAGGATCCGAACCCGAAACCGCACAGGAGGAAAGGGACGCCAGGACACGACCAAGCCTGGACGAAAAGCACGGCCATGGCCACGGGAATGGCCGTCACCGCGCTCCAAAGCGCCGTGCAAGCCGAGGACAACGGACTCGTACGCATAGGATGCGAAGCCGTCGAAGCGATGCTCAGGTGGCTCCAAACCCAAGGACGCGGAACCGACGGAGAAGGGAAGAAACGAACGTCGAAGATGTACGACGTGGCCTTCAAATACGCGTTCAAAGCCGCCAAGATCTACCTGGATCGAAAAGACGCCGTGTACGATCCGTGGGGGACGAAGCTGTGCCGACTCTGCGTCCAATGCGGCGCCAACGTGATGGAACGAGAACCAGACGCGTTCCGAGCCGGACTGGAGCTGTGCAAATCCATCCCGGAAGACATCCGCCTCAAGGTGCACCTGGACCTGATCCAATTGGCCTCGCAGCTCCCTTCCCACGTCGCCGTCCCCGCACAGATCCTCGTCAGGACCATGGACGGGATGATCCGTTGCGGCCGAGACCACGTCCTGCCCGCGGAATGCATGCCAGCCCTGAGGATCCTGCATCGATCCTGCACCGCACGCGTGGAAGACGGCTGCGCGTTGCCCGTATACTGCGCCACCGTCGGGATCCGATGCATGGCGGGGATGGACAGGCCCAAGGTCGAGGACACGCACCTACTGATCGAAGCACTCCAATTCACCACCACGCACCTCGAACGGACCACGCAGGCCTGGAAGGAAAACCGGGACAAGGGAGCGAGCCAGAGTTCGGACGACGACGACGACGACAAGGGGACGGATGCCGTCTCCCTGCTGCTGCGCGGGATGCTGCTTTACAACGAGACGTACCGCGGCGAGGGATTCCTGCGGACACGGGAGAAATGGGAACGATCCACCACCAAGCACCGCAAGAGCGCCGCCAACGAGGCCGCGTCCTTGCATCGGACGATCGTCCGGTCCGCCATGGTCCTGTGCGGATCCTATATCCATCCGGGGGTCCCACCAGGGACGCTCGAGCCCGGCGCCTCCGAGGCCTGTTCGGGGCACGTCAACGAAGCGATCCTGGTGATACTGAAAGGCATGGAACGGGAAGGGCGGGAGACGGGTGGGACACACGGGCTGGCCGATGGCCTGTCGAATTTGGACCTCGACGCGTCCGTGGCTCCCGAGCCTTCCGGAGACGATTTCTTTCGACGCTTTTTGGAGGAGAACGGGCACAAGCTCTTGGATGCCAGCACCCGGAAGCACCTTTTCGAGTTTCTGCTCTTCCGAGCTTCCGAGGTCAAGGGCGATGGCGGGAGCGGAGACCCTGTCACCTGGCTCGTCCGAGCGCTGAAAGTATGCGCGGCGCTGCCCTCTCCGCTTTCAATGGACCGGGCGATCGACCTGGTGGCTCATCTGTCGGAAGCCGTTTCGAAAGCAGCCTCTCCGATGCAGCAGTGGCAGCGCGTCCTGCTGGAGACGCACGAGGAGCTGGAGAACACCGAAGCCGCCCGCATCCTCATGGACGCGGCCATCTCCACGTTGGTTCAGACGTGCAAGGACCCTTCGTTGCTCGTGCGGGAGATGCATGCGAGCAGGATTCCAGACGAGCTGTCCTTCTCGCTCCTTCTGGCCCACGTCGTACGGGCGGCCAATTCGACCGCCAATCGCCTGGACCTTCCGGAGGAGACGCGACAGGACGCGACCAGGGAACTGGCTTCGCTTCCTCGATCCGAAGCCTCCGGTCCGAAAAGGTTGAACGTGGCGATGCATCGTGCCTTGCCCCTCCTCGGCACGAGCGCCGGCACCGGCCTCGTCGATCGGGTTCGGCAGGAGATCGAAAGCGAGGGACAAAACAGCATCGAGGCAGCGCTCGTTCTTTGCTGCAAAGCGGTTTTCTTGCACGAGGAATCGCATCCAAGCTTCGCCGAGACGGCCGCGCGAGCGCTGGACGCCTGCGAGCCCTTCCTGATGCAAGGGCGGCCTCACCCGTCCGAGCGTGTCCAGGTCGGATCCGTGCCTCCTGGTGCGAACCGATCCATCCTCCATCCTCCCAGAGTGGCACAGGATTTCGTGTGGGCGACCACGGCCCTCGTGGCGGTGATCCTGTCATCCGGAAACGACGCGCTCTGGGACCGCCCGGAGCCTTTCTGGCAAAAGTGGATGCGTTGGTGGTCGGGCCACGCGAGCGACGGGCACGGATACACGCGTTTGCCGACGGCACGTCACTTTTTCTGCGTGAGCAACGCCGCGCAGGACGTCGGGGTCCTCGACCCACCGTTGGGGCAGGCGATGAAGGACCTCGGCGACCCCGCCCTCCAATTGCTGGCTATGCAGACCTTATGCTACGAGATAGACGGGTCTATGGAGGCGGGCCGCGTGGTCCGGGCCACGAGGACGGCTTTGGATGCAATGGGAACGTTGGAAACGTGTGTGAGGAGGAACGCATGCACGTTCCTCCCTTTGCTCGACCTCTGCAGGTTCGTTTCCGGACGCCTGGCATTGAGCATCGCGACGCTCCTGGCCGGGAAGTCGTGCACGCTGGGGGGCATGAGCAAGGAGGGCGAACAACTCTTGAAGCAGTCGTTGTCTCTCAGCAAGGAAGCGAAAGCCACGTGGCTTGAGCGACGCTGCACCGTGCTCATTGCATCCCTGTACAGAAGGAAGGGACTTCTCGATCTTTCTCTGGAGACCCTGAAAGGTTTGAAAGCTCCGCACGACCACGCGTCCAACGGGCGTCTATGCAAGACCTGCTGCGATTGGATCTCCGTCCATTGCTCAATCATCGAGGCAGATGTCCTTAGAAACAAGGGACGTTTCGACCGGTCCTTGGACCGGTACCAACTTGCTTATCAGGCTGCGAAGAGCAACGACTTCCAGCAACTTTCCATCTCGTGCCTGCTCGGTAGAGCCAAGTGCTTGATGAGCGGTGTGGAAGGTGACGATGATCCATGTTGCGAGACCGCTTGCGACCAGCACGAGGAAAGATGCAAGCGGGCATTGTTGTTGGTAGAAGAAGGCCTTGCCGAAGCTTCGGAGGAACCAAGGTTTTGCCTGCTCAGGGCGTGCTTGGTGGTGGTCGCATGCGTGTGCAGAATTCGTCTTGGCCAGCCCAGCAGGATGACGAGGCCAGAGAGAGAAGAAAGAGTACGCTTCTGGGGAAGCCATTCCGGCCGCGCGTGTCTCCTGTCAGATACGGAAAAAGAGGAGTTGATATCGGATCTTCTGGTTGCGTATCGTCTCGCAAAGGAAGCGCCATTGATCCACCGCAAAGCGTGCGGGCTCTTGAGCTACGTCTTTGGATGCTTTGTTGGTGACGCAGCTACCTCGACTTTTTTCTTGCACTTGGCTGTGGGTGCCTCTTTTCGGTGCAGCCTTCTCCTCCAACTTCAACCGGGCGGCTGTCTACATCCGGATGCTCGGAGCGGAATGTTCGCGAGGGTGGATCCGAAGCACGACCGGGAATCACTTCTTTTCGGTGCTACGATGGAAGATGCGCTCCGCGGACCCGAGATCCGCGGACGTCTTGATGCCCAACAGGTCGCGCAGAGGCATCTCGTTGCTTTGGGGAGCCACTGCTTGAATCATCCGATCGTTGTCTGTGCTATATTCAGCGACGAAGGAGTTTTGATGCAAGAAGGCAGCGCGTTCCCAGTGAACTCTTCAAAGGCGCGCTTGCTTTTGTCTCGCGTCGACTCGGACAATGCGCCGATTCTGGCTGAAACCAGCGTTCACGTTTCCCAAGTCAAAGCAGACGGATCCCCGGGTGCTTCGATACCAATCAGAGAAACTCTCCGTGCCATACTTGCAGAGAGCGCAGAATCCTTGTTTTTCGACGAAGCAGAACCAACGGCGCGCTCCAAACTTGAATGGTGGAAGAAGCGGCTGGAGGTGGAGAGCAAAATGGAACGTCTTTTGCGAAGAATGGATCAGGAGTGGCTTGGGGTGACAAGCTGTCTGTTTGCAGACGCCGCGAAAGCCCCAGATGTTTCTCGGATTGGGAAGCATGCTCCAGGAATACCGGGGCGCTTTCTCTCCCTGCTCGCTTGTCACGCTCCAGTTCTTGAGAAGAGATCGGTCATCGAATTCCTCGAAGATTACTCAGGAAGCAGCTGCGCTGCCGAAGACCTCTTTCGTCGTATGACTTTTCTTGCGGAAGCCAATGGTACGGTCGAGCATGCTCCAGTTGCTTTCGTTCCTGACACCTCCATCCAAGGGCTTCCCTGGGAATCTCTTCCAAGCATGATTGAGTTTCCTGTGGTCAGGTCGCCTTCAGTCTCCTTGAACTTGATTGTTTCCGCACTGCTTTCTAAAGAGACGTTCAATTTGGACTTTTGCAAAGCATTCTATCTACTTGATCCTGAAGGCAACTTGCCAACGACATCCAAGACTTTCGGCCACTTTTTGATGGAAATGGAAACCGAACATGGATGGACCGGGATATCTGGGCAAAGGCTGCCTCCCAAGGAGTTGCACAAGGCAATCTCGAAGGAGGACTTTTTTGTTTACATTGGACATGGAGCACCCAAGAAGTATCTACCTTACTCACCTCTGAAGCCTCTTGGTAGCACGGCTGCAGCAGTTTTGATGGGCTGCAGTAGCGCACGTCTGTTTCAGCATGGCTGCTTCGAAGCAAGTGGTTACATCCTGACCCTCCTTTTGATGGGGTGTCCATTTGTGATGGGTAATCTTTGGGATGTGACGGACCGTGACATTGACAAGTTTAGCATCAACTTGTTCAGATGCTGGCTTTCAAAATCAACAGTGCTGCCAAAGAATGAAGAAAACGAGGTTCGATCCAGGGCTTCTTACCTTGAAGGGATGTCCGGATGTCGAAAATGTTGCAAGTTGCCATATCTGAATGGTGCAGCCCCGGTATGTTATGGAGTACCATGTGCTTTGAACATGTCATCCTAACACGCAGCTGCAAGTTAATGCTGCCAATGTCCGGTTTCGCTCTGTGTGCAGGCTACTTCAACTTGTCTGCATCTGGCTGTGATGTTGACGACGCCACTCTGTCCTGAGTGATGTTTGTTTTCTGCTTTCAAGTAGAAGTAAATGGCTGCTCTCTGCTTCACCTTCGCCTCGATCAGCACCCAGCCGCCAGTAGCAGGAATAAAGACAATCAGATACGCAGAAATGGGTGGAAGATGCACTACTGCACAGAAAACAGCGTAGCCAGATTCAGAAGACGTAGAATCTGTTCGGTGCTGCCGCAAACGCAAGAGGTGTGAGCCGTGGCCGGTTACTGTTGCCCTTCATGCAGTGTTTTCCTGTGACAACAAGCACAAATTTCAGCCTCAACGAGGCTGCTGCACCATTTTCCTGCAATCGGCAGATTCCTGTACACGAGCAGAGGACGTATTTTCCTCTTTTTGAATGAGCGTACGGTAAAGAAAACGATTGTGCAGCATATGGGGTGGCATGTCAAATGTCGCACCTTACTTCCACCACGACACACATGTTTGCAATCAACTTCTCCTGGTACATGCATGGTACTTTGCTGGAGAGCCCATCATCCCATCCGCTGTGATGATCGGAAGTCTGCACTCTGTTGATGTCAAGTGGTTCGCAACGGTAGATTCGCAAGTCCCGCTTTTTTGCCTGAGCAACAGGTAAGCTGTGTGCGCAAGCTTCACCGGTTTTTGGAGTTCTTGCAGCCCAAGGCGAACTGCCTTGAAATTTAAAATGGAACGCGCAAGTATCGTTGACGCACCGTCAGGGAATTCACAATGGAGCAGTGCATGCTCAAAGGTGTCGGTAACCTCACGAGGGGTGGGAACCATATGTTTGGCCATGTTCCAACGTCACCACAAATTGGAAATTCAGAAATATTTGAACTTCCGTCTGTGCAGAAGCTGCAGCATACCTGCACAAATGGCATGCTCTTTGGTGCCTACATTGAGAGTGATGCCATTTCGGATGCTTGCTCTGCTAATCGTGATTGTTTCAGAAATCTCGGTTGAGTGCACATAGCATGCATGAGGTTGGGCACACAATCAATGCACGACGTTGATACTTACACGCCCCCCTTTGGTCCAAGGGAGGACTGGCGACAGGTGTGTCAATCTTGTTTTCTTCGATGCATCCCACATGGGATCACCCTTACATGCATGTCTCGTGGAATTTTAGGAGCCAAATACATGATATCCACTTACTTTTCGAGCCACGTGGATGGGTGTAGAAGCTTTGACGATGGTGAAGTTAAAACCAAACAGGGTGTGCGACACCGGTGGTGCTGTTTTCAATTCTCATCTTCGAATAATTTTGTGACCTAGATGCAGAAGACAAGCGTCGCCTCAAAAGCCTAGTCTTAAAAGTGCAGTTTGCGGGTATTGATCCGTTGCACTCCAACCATTAGCTCTCTTGCCATTGCCAAGAGTGTACTCACTAATTGTAATAACACGAACAGTCGATTTCGTCTCGATATGGTAGCAAATAGGTAACAGAGCGTTTATGCACACCAAATTGAACAGGTGACAGAAAGGGCAATTCGTAGGAAACCGACCACTTCTTCCAGAATAACTGCCTGCACCGCCGGTGTGGATACTGCCGAAGATCTGGTCCCACGTACGGTGATTACCGGTGGACTGTGAATTGAACTGGTGACGGTTCCAGATGAGGACGGCAAGCCAGATCATGTCCTCGAACACATAGCCTCTTCCTGGCGGTTGACGTCATCTGTGAGGTGTGACATTTCCAACTAGTCATCTTCTGCGGTACATGGTACGTCTAGTTGCCGATGCTCATCGTGAAGCACTTCCAAGTGCAATCCACAAGAACGAATCCAACAACCAACGAAAACCTCAAACTAAAATGCGCCGCATCGCACATCCCATCGGTGACGATGTAAACCATGTGGTAGTAAAGATTAACTAATGAAAATAGAGTAGCAAGAACGAAAAAGAAGTCGCATGAATGCATGTGTAATTGCAGATGGAGTGAAATTCTATTGATTAACATAAACGAAGTCACCTATCCGGAAAGGCAGATGAAAATCCTACTCATCAAAGACGGAAACTGAGACAGTCTTACGAACAAGATTACTGATAATTCAAAAGAGGCCCTTTTTGTCGTGTGCTTGTGCATCGCTGATAAAGTTAGAACATTTTGTTCATGCACTTTCTACGCATGGTATCTGAAACATGATCAGTAACATCGTTACTGTTCACATTCCCACACGGTGCTCGCATCTATTTAAGGCGCAAACAGAAATTGCTAGAGCAGAAATGTCATTGAAATCCATTCACACACGTTGAAAACGTATTTCAGCTGCTCGCATACAATAGATAAATCAACGATGGATGCCGATCTCATCAACGTGATCCGGTCAGTTTTGCAAGTGGTATGTTCAAAAAAGAGGAAATATCGAGCAACAGGGGCTAACGAAACATGTTGAGGCTTCAGTGCCTATTGCTTCAGGCAGAGGAGTTCACATACTAGAGCAGAGCTAGTCTAAGGATCAGTGGCATTTGCAACTCTTTTCCATCGTTGAATTGTAAAAGCTATCCACTTCTGCGAAAGTTCCTATACATGTGAGAATTAGTGGAAGTGGATTAAAAGTACTCCACCTTTCTAGAAACAATCCAAGTATGGCACAGAGCAGAAGAGAAAGTGACATTGAGAATTATAACCTTAGATGATGGAAAACAAGACATCTAGATTGATTAGGAATAGCAAAAGAATTGAAATCCTTCATACTGGTCCACAGCATGCTTCATTATTGACTCTCCGCAAAATTTGACATAACGATTGAGCATGTTGGAAATAGGATATTGGTGCATTCTTGACGATTCAAAAGCGTTTTCTCTACTCAACCAATGCAAACGCAGGACGTGCTCTTGGTACCTTACCTAAACGTAACCTTTGCTTACTTAAGCTCATTGCAAGTGATTGCGACCGTAAATTTGCAAGTGCATGAATTGATTGTCAAAAGGTAGTAGAAAATGATTATGCGTGGTAGAGTTAAACGATCCATACAATGTCGAGCGTGAGGCTGCTCGGTGTCTCGTCGATGGACAGTCCCAGAAAATCGATTGAATAGGTCAGAACAGATGAAAAGCTGGATACAATGTTCTTTTTATCTATCATCCGCAGATAAATAGGACAAATTGTGAAACCTAATATTGAGCAACCTAGTTAGTATCAGATGTCACCAAACTTAGGTACAATTGAAACGCACAAGAAAGGAATTCCTTCGTTCGGATGGGACTTAGCACGTAATATTCACTAGAAAGACCAAGAAAAACATATTCTATGTTTTATGCAACATATAGCTACAGCTATGAGTCCCTAATCAAGTGTATCGCAATCGTAAGTGGAAAATGATCAAAACGGATACACACTGCCGAAAGTAGCTAGAAATATTGCGTGCACAAATGCGGCTTACCGATTGTATCATTTTCCTGCAGTTTCAATTAGAAGCTTTTTCAATGTTGGTCAGCACATATCAAGACTATAGATGTTGAGGCTGCTCAAGCCCTGGTCCCTGGGAGGTCGAATCCCTTAGGGACCACGACCGAGTTTCGGTCGAGTACCTTCGAGGAGTATGGGGCCCCTGTGGGTCCTCGAAGGGCGATGCCCATTCCTGCAGTGTTCGATACCGACGAGGAGGGATCCCGGTTACTGAGAGGTCCTCTGCGGTCGATGAAGCCGCCATTGAGTGGGGATACTCACCACTCATTCTTGCATGTAATACACAACTACGAAGGTGGCAACCCACGAACGTATCCAAAGTCAACACCCTGCTTCTTACATGGTATCGGAGCCCGTTTGAAGCAGAAGAAAACAGAAAACAAACTGAAAAACTAAACAGAAAGAAAACGCAAAAAAAAAAAAAAAAAAGAGAACAGAGAAAAACAAAAACAAAATGGAAGGAGTGAACTTCGAGAAACTGAACTCCGAAAACTTCCCGATATGGAAACATCGGATGAAAGCTTTGCTGGTCACCAAGGGAGTTGGAGAAGCCATCTTAAACAAAGACAGTGAACACTCTGAAAAGGCATTGGCACTCATGTGCTTGTGTGTGAGCAATGAGTATGTGGATTTGGTGGCGAACTCTGAATCTGCGCAGCATGCGTGGACGATGCTCGAGGACATGCATGCGGGACAAACCGCCGCACGCCGTCTCACCCTGCGCAAGGAGTTAACAGGACTTACCAAGAAACCGGAGGAAAGCATGATGAGCTTCATCATGCGTGGAAAGCAGATCTGCACCAACCTGCGCGCGATCGATGGGTCGGTGACCGACATCCATCTGATCGATGCGATCCTATCTGGCCTGCCGGAGGAATATGCCAACAAGGTAGAGATGCTGACTACCTTGGGAGAGACAGACATGCTCAAAATTCAGAATCAGCTTCTCCAGGCAGAAAGTGCCATCACCGTGCGAGAGACATCTAGAGGCCAGGTTGCTTTCGCTACACAGAACCGACGCCCGAAGTTTACCTGCAGCTATTGTGGCAGAAGTGGACATGGCCGTGAAAAATGCTGGTACCTGAACGGATTGCCTCCACATCTGCAGAAACAACCCAGAAACGATAGGGAGACGGATGAAAAGGTTGCACTGGTCTCTTACGCTTTGGAATGTGGAAATGCAAACTGTTTGGAAAATATCTGGATCGTGGACAGCGGCGCCACCGCTCATGTTTGCGCTCAACCAGAGATGTTTACATCTATGACACAAGAAGCATCGCCGCAATCGATCTTGGTTGGAAATGGAGAAGTAGTGCACGCCAAGCAATCTGGAACCGTTGCTCTTGCTGAAAACGTGGAATTGCAGAAGGTGCTGTTTTGCCCGGAACTACGGGTGAACTTAATCTCGGTTCCAAAACTGATGGAACGTGGATGCAACGTGTACTTTGAAAATGGGGAATGTGCGATTTGGAAAGGAAAGCAGAAAGTCCTCAGTGCGGTGCAGAAAAATGGTCTTTACGTGATCTGTGGAAAAATGGAAAACGTTTTCTCAGCCATGGAGTGGCACAGAAAATTGGCTCATTTTGGCCAGATGGAAAAGCTGCACGACACCGTGGTAGGTGTACCAGACAATCTAAAGTGGACCAAAATCAGTTGTGAAACGTGCATCCAAGCCAAACAAGCCAGATCTGCTATTCCCAAAGGAAATGAAGAAAATCAAGCAAATGTCGGAGAATTGTTGCATATGGATTTGATGGGACCCATCACGCCTGCTGGAAAGAACGGAGAAAAATACATTGTCAGCATTCTGGACGAGAAAAGCAAACTGGGGGTTGCAAAACCTATTTGCAACAAATCACAAGCAGCAGCTGTCATTAAAACGGTGATTCGGCTGATGGAGAAGCAAACTGGAAATGCTGTGAAGTTTGTGCGTTCGGATCGTGGAACCGAATTTCTCAATGCAGAGTTACAAAACTTTCTGCAAGAAAACGGCATCCAGCAACAGACGAGTGCACCATACACTCCACAACAAAATGGAAACGCAGAACGATATAACAGGACGATTCTGGAAAAAGTGCGCGCAGTGCTCTTGGATGGTGGTCTGGACAAACGTTTTTAGAACTTTGCCGTGGAATATTGTGCTCTTGTCAGAAACCGTGTTCCTTGCAAACCTCATGGCCGTACACCCTACGAAGCAGTTTTTGGTCACAAACCGGATGTTTCCAATATGCACATATTTGGTGAAACTTGTTATGTGCTGAAGAATCCAACTGAGACCACTGGAAAGCTGGATGCAAAAAGTAAGCCAGGTCATTTCGTTGGATTCGAGCCTGGAACAAAAGACACGTACCGTATTTGGTGTGGTGAAAAATTGGTACTGTCCAGAAACGTCACTTTTCTTGGTGTGGCAGAGAAACCTACAACATCGCCAGATGACACTCAGGAAGACATAACGCCTATGCCTACCGCGTCAGAAACATTGGAAACTGTTTCGTTGGGGGAGAGGCAGAACAGTACAATTGAAAATGTGGAATTACCAGAGCACGAAACAACCGAGGGAATGGAAAATTCAGAAAATATCAGCAATACCGCTGCTGAAGAAAGGCGCTACCCACTTCGTGAACGTCGTCCACCACCGCCATATTGGACTGCAAATGTTTGCTTGACCGATCCTTTGACTTTGGAAGAGGCTTTAGGTAGCCCCCAGCACGATGATTGGAAACTGGCCTTGCAGGAAGAAGTATCCAGTTTGAGCGAGCAGGATGTTTTTGATGTGGTGGACCGAACGCCTCAGATGAAGACTCTGCCTTGCAAGTGGGTCTTCAAGGTGAAGTACGACCAAGATGGGAACATCCAACGCTTCAAGGCTCGTCTGGTTGCCAAAGGATTCAAACAGGTGGCTGGAATTGATTTTGGTGAAACGTTTGCACCGGTGGCAAAACAAAGCACTTTGCGTTTGTTGTGGACCTTGGCTGCTAAACGAGACTGGGAAGTCGAAAACATTGACATCAAAACGGCTTTCCTCAACGGTGATCTCGACGAAGAAATCTACATGGATATGCCACCTGGTTTTCAACTGGATGGCAAAGTTTGGAAATTGAAAAAGACCCTGTATGGTCTTAAACAAGCCCCACGTGCGTGGCACATCAAACTCACGGATGTTTTGGAAAAGCTTGGATTCAGATGCTCAACTGCAGATCCGGGCTTATACGTGGGTGAAGACATGCTGCTGATGGTCTACGTGGATGACCTGTTGCTTTGTGGAAATGGCAGATCAAAAGTGGAAAATGTCAAGCAATCCTTGCTGACCACCTTTGAAGGCAGAGACCTCGGGCCCACGGATCACTTTCTGGGAATTAAAATGGAACGTGATCGAACTGGAAAAACGGTTTTCCTCAGTCAAGAGACCTACGTGAACAACGTGCTGGAAAGGTTCAGAATGGCAGATTGCTACAGTGTCTCTACGCCATTGGAACCTGGAACAAAATGGACCTCAGATGCATCAGCGACAGAATCCAACTTTCCATACCAGGAATTGGTTGGGTGCCTGATGTACTTGGCAGTGTCCACAAGACCAGACATAGCTTATGTGACCAATCGTCTGGCCCGCTATGTCTCTGCACCAACTAGCAATCACGTGGCCGTGGCCAAGAGGGTCCTGAAATATCTGCATGGCACAAAGGCAGTTGGTATCTTGCTGGGTGACAGCTCCCCAAGTTTGCTGGAAGGCTAATGTGATGCCAATTACGGAGGCTGTGAAGAAACCAGACGTAGCACAACTGGCTACGTGTTCACTTTGCATGGCAGTTTGGTTTCCTGGCAGACAAAATTGCAGAAAACAGTTGCCGTGTCCACGACGGAGGCCGAGTATATGGCTGCTGCCTCTGCAGCAAAAGAAGCGTTGTACCTGAGAAAGGTGTTGAATGATATTGGATTTGGGGCCCAATGTATCACCATTCATTGTGACAATCAAGGTGCTGTGAATTTGACGAAGAACGCGCTGACCGTGTCCCGTACGAAACACGTCGATATCGCACATCATTTTGTGCGGAACCGCGTGAGTCGAGGAGAGCTGAAATTCCAGTACATCAGCACAAATGACCAGCTGGCAGATTTCCTGACCAAGGCCCTGGGGCCCACCAAGTTGCAAGCTGCATTGAAGACATTGGGCTTGTTGGAATACCAGGCCATGAGCAGGGGAGAGTGTTGAGGCTGCTCAAGCCCTGGTCCCTGGGAGGTCGAATCCCTTAGGGACCACGACCGAGTTTCGGTCGAGTACCTTCGAGGAGTATGGGGCCCCCCTGGGGGTCCTCGAAGGGCGATGCCCATTCCTGCAGTGAACGAGACCGACGAGGAGGGATCCCGGTTACTGAGAGGTCCTCTGCGGTCGATGAAGCCGCCATTGCGTAGGGATACTCACCACTCATTCTTGCATGTAATACACAACTACGAAGGTGGCAACCCACGAACGTATCCAAAGTCAACACCCTGCTTCTTACACATTCAGACAGTGGGTATATCTTCGCCCAGCTTTGGAACAGCCCGATACATTTGACGATTCGGAATTGTTCCCATTTTCACATTTAAAGCTTTCACACAACATCGAGAATTTGCTGCAAGTGGGCGACTCTGATATGTATTCTACTATTCTTATTGAAGTTGTACTTCATTGACTTAGTTGCATCTTTTCCTCGAATTGTAAATTTCCATCTGTTAATACAACAAATGTCAAGTTGTAACAGATCTAGAATTCCAATTTACAGTAGCTTACACTCTTCAAATGACAGCTTCAATTACTATTACGAAGTGTGCTTCCACTTGACATCATTGGCGATCCAATTCCTTTAAACTCCGAATAAAACAAGCTACATCAAACATATTTCTCGTGGAACATGTATGTCTCTTATTTTCATTTGTTCAGAAGATAAACGGATGTAAATTTCGACATTAAGCTATTTTGGAGCGTTGCAGAGAATCAGAAGGACCAACCAAAACTTCGTCTGCGCTTCAATCACTGATACTGAAGAACAATTGTAAAATATTGAAGCTTTTTATCGCCTCGAATTATATTTGCGCTATGGAAATCAAGTTCTCTATTGTAAGAAGCAGGGTGTTGACTTTGGATACGTTCGTGGGTTGCCACCTTCGTAGTTGTGTATTACATGCAAGAATGAGTGGTGAGTATCCCTACGCAATGGCGGCTTCATCGACCGCAGAGGACCTCTCAGTAACCGGGATCCCTCCTCGTCGGTCTCGTTCACTGCAGGAATGGGCATCGCCCTTCGAGGACCCCCAGGGGGGCCCCATACTCCTCGAAGGTACTCGACCGAAACTCGGTCGTGGTCCCTAAGGGATTCGACCTCCCAGGGACCAGGGCTTGAGCAGCCTCAACACTCTCCCCTGCTCATGGCCTGGTATTCCAACAAGCCCAATGTCTTCAATGCAGCTTGCAACTTGGTGGGCCCCAGGGCCTTGGTCAGGAAATCTGCCAGCTGATCATTTGTGCTGTTGTACTGGAATTTCAGCTCTCCCCGACTCACGCGGTTCCGCACAAAATGATGTGCGATGTCGACGTGTTTCGTACGGGACACCGTCAGCGCGTTCTTCGTCAAGTTCACAGCACCTTGATTGTCACAATGAATGGTGATGCATTGGGCCCCAAATCCAATATCATTCAACACCTTTCTCAGGTACAACGCTTCTTTTGCTGCAGAAGCAGCAGCCATATACTCGGCCTCCGTCGTGGACACGGCAACTGTTTTCTGCAATTTTGTCTGCCAGGAAACCAAACTGCCGTGCAAAGTGAACACGTAGCCAGTTGTGCTACGTCTGGTTTCTTCACAGCCTCCGTAATTGGCATCACAATAGCCTTCCAGCAAACTTGGGGAGCTGTCACCCAGCAAGATACCAACTGCCTTTGTGCCATGCAGATATTTCAGGACCCTCTTGGCCACGGCCACGTGATTGCTAGTTGGTGCAGAGACATAGCGGGCCAGACGATTGGTCACATAAGCTATGTCTGGTCTTGTGGACACTGCCAAGTACATCAGGCACCCAACCAATTCCTGGTATGGAAAGTTGGATTCTGTCGCTGATGCATCTGAGGTCCATTTTGTTCCAGGTTCCAATGGCGTAGAGACACTGTAGCAATCTGCCATTCTGAACCTTTCCAGCACGTTGTTCACGTAGGTCTCTTGACTGAGGAAAACCGTTTTTCCAGTTCGATCACGTTCCATTTTAATTCCCAGAAAGTGATCCGTGGGCCCGAGGTCTCTGCCTTCAAAGGTGGTCAGCAAGGATTGCTTGACATTTTCCACTTTTGATCTGCCATTTCCACAAAGCAACAGGTCATCCACGTAGACCATCAGCAGCATGTCTTCACCCACGTATAAGCCCGGATCTGCAGTTGAGCATCTGAATCCAAGCTTTTCCAAAACATCCGTGAGTTTGATGTGCCACGCACGTGGGGCTTGTTTAAGACCATACAGGGTCTTTTTCAATTTCCAAACTTTGCCATCCAGTTGAAAACCAGGTGGCATATCCATGTAGATTTCTTCGTCGAGATCACCGTTGAGGAAAGCCGTTTTGATGTCAATGTTTTCGACTTCCCAGTCTCGTTTAGCAGCCAAGGTCCACAACAAACGCAAAGTGCTTTGTTTTGCCACCGGTGCAAACGTTTCACCAAAATCAATTCCAGCCACCTGTTTGAATCCTTTGGCAACCAGACGAGCCTTGAAGCGTTGGATGTTCCCATCTTGGTCGTACTTCACCTTGAAGACCCACTTGCAAGGCAGAGTCTTCATCTGAGGCGTTCGGTCCACCACATCAAAAACATCCTGCTCGCTCAAACTGGATACTTCTTCCTGCAAGGCCAGTTTCCAATCATCGTGCTGGGGGCTACCTAAAGCCTCTTCCAAAGTCAAAGGATCGGTCAAGCAAACATTTGCAGTCCAATATGGCGGTGGTGGACGACGTTCACGAAGTGGGTAGCGCCTTTCTTCAGCAGCGGTATTGCTGATATTTTCTGAATTTTCCATTCCCTCGGTTGTTTCGTGCTCTGGTAATTCCACATTTTCAATTGTACTGTTCTGCCTCTCCCCCAACGAAACAGTTTCCAATGTTTCTGACGCGGTAGGCATAGGCGTTATGTCTTCCTGAGTGTCATCTGGCGATGTTGTAGGTTTCTCTGCCACACCAAGAAAAGTGACGTTTCTGGACAGTACCAATTTTTCACCACACCAAATACGGTACGTGTCTTTTGTTCCAGGCTCGAATCCAACGAAATGACCTGGCTTACTTTTTGCATCCAGCTTTCCAGTGGTCTCAGTTGGATTCTTCAGCACATAACAAGTTTCACCAAATATGTGCATATTGGAAACATCCGGTTTGTGACCAAAAACTGCTTCGTAGGGTGTACGGCCATGAGGTTTGCAAGGAACACGGTTTCTGACAAGAGCACAATATTCCACGGCAAAGTTCTAAAAACGTTTGTCCAGACCACCATCCAAGAGCACTGCGCGCACTTTTTCCAGAATCGTCCTGTTATATCGTTCTGCGTTTCCATTTTGTTGTGGAGTGTATGGTGCACTCGTCTGTTGCTGGATGCCGTTTTCTTGCAGAAAGTTTTGTAACTCTGCATTGAGAAATTCGGTTCCACGATCCGAACGCACAAACTTCACAGCATTTCCAGTTTGCTTCTCCATCAGCCGAATCACCGTTTTAATGACAGCTGCTGCTTGTGATTTGTTGCAAATAGGTTTTGCAACCCCCAGTTTGCTTTTCTCGTCCAGAATGCTGACAATGTATTTTTCTCCGTTCTTTCCAGCAGGCGTGATGGGTCCCATCAAATCCATATGCAACAATTCTCCGACATTTGCTTGATTTTCTTCATTTCCTTTGGGAATAGCAGATCTGGCTTGTTTGGCTTGGATGCACGTTTCACAACTGATTTTGGTCCACTTTAGATTGTCTGGTACACCTACCACGGTGTCGTGCAGCTTTTCCATCTGGCCAAAATGAGCCAATTTTCTGTGCCACTCCATGGCTGAGAAAACGTTTTCCATTTTTCCACAGATCACGTAAAGACCATTTTTCTGCACCGCACTGAGGACTTTCTGCTTTCCTTTCCAAATCGCACATTCCCCATTTTCAAAGTACACGTTGCATCCACGTTCCATCAGTTTTGGAACCGAGATTAAGTTCACCCGTAACTCCGGACAAAACAGCACCTTCTGCAATTCCACGTTTTCAGCAAGAGCAACGGTTCCAGATTGCTTAGCGTGCACTACTTCTCCATTTCCAACCAAGATCGATTGCGGCGATGCTTCTTGTGTCATAGATGTAAACATCTCTGGTTGAGCGCAAACATGAGCGGTGGCGCCGCTGTCCACGATCCAGATATTTTCCAAACAGTTTGCATTTCCACATTCCAAAGCGTAAGAGACCAGTGCAACCTTTTCATCCGTCTCCCTATCGTTTCTGGGTTGTTTCTGCAGATGTGGAGGCAATCCGTTCAGGTACCAGCATTTTTCACGGCCATGTCCACTTCTGCCACAATAGCTGCAGGTAAACTTCGGGCGTCGGTTCTGTGTAGCGAAAGCAACCTGGCCTCTAGATGTCTCTCGCACGGTGATGGCACTTTCTGCCTGGAGAAGCTGATTCTGAATTTTGAGCATGTCTGTCTCTCCCAAGGTAGTCAGCATCTCTACCTTGTTGGCATATTCCTCCGGCAGGCCAGATAGGATCGCATCGATCAGATGGATGTCGGTCACCGACCCATCGATCGCGCGCAGGTTGGTGCAGATCTGCTTTCCACGCATGATGAAGCTCATCATGCTTTCCTCCGGTTTCTTGGTAAGTCCTGTTAACTCCTTGCGCAGGGTGAGACGGCGTGCGGCGGTTTGTCCCGCATGCATGTCCTCGAGCATCGTCCACGCATGCTGCGCAGATTCAGAGTTCGCCACCAAATCCACATACTCATTGCTCACACACAAGCACATGAGTGCCAATGCCTTTTCAGAGTGTTCACTGTCTTTGTTTAAGATGGCTTCTCCAACTCCCTTGGTGACCAGCAAAGCTTTCATCCGATGTTTCCATATCGGGAAGTTTTCGGAGTTCAGTTTTTCGAAGTTCACTCCTTCCATTTTGTTTTTGCTTTTCTCTGTTTTCCTTTTTTTTTGCGTTTTCTTTCTGTTTAGTTTTTCAGTTTTTTTTCTTTTTTGCTTCTGCTTCAAACGGGCTCCGATACCATGTAAGAAGCAGGGTGTTGACTTTGGATACGTTCGTGGGTTGCCACCTTCGTAGTTGTGTATTACATGCAAGAATGAGTGGTGAGTATCCCTACGCAATGGCGGCTTCATCGACCGCAGAGGACCTCTCAGTAAACCGGGATCGGTCCTCGTCGGTCTCGTTCACTGCAGGATTGGGCATCGCCCTTCGAGGACCCCCAGGGGGGCCCCATACTCCTCGAAGGTACTCGACCGAAACTCGGTCGTGGTCCCTAAGGGATTCGACCTCCCAGGGACCAGGGCTTGAGCAGCCTCAACAGAATGCCTTTGACCGAAATCAACTTCAACCTCAAACCCATTATTGCTTGATCCCAAAGAAATTGAAATCATCTTAAAGTCTTTAAATTGTACGATGGCTTCTGGCATTGTCATTGAAAAGTGTCAGTCTATCTGAGCAGCAAATTTTTGACCTAGACGATGAGATAGCAACGCATACAACTATTCCTTTATAGTCAAGCTTTCATTGGGAATTATGAGCAAGGTGGTAGCGTGCGAACTTTCATGTCCACTTAGTCGCGTAAGGGTACCAGCCAGCGTGGGGAAGAGACTTCGAAGAACAAAAAGCTCCTGCTTCAAAGTTACGCACTGAGTGTTACTCATTACCATTCCTACTTATAGATATAAAACGATTGATAACCATGATACGAAGATTGATGGCCTTTAGAAGCATAGAGTTCGAAGACTTCTGCACAGATAAGAAGAGATATTCCCGTTTGTATAGCAAAGTTCTTAAATTTATATATCATTGTATGCTCTATAGCACGGACCACATGCTTTGCACTCGAAGCTGCTAGACTTTCTCAAGAATCCGTTGTTTAAATGATCGATTGCAGATTATATTAATTCGTTGTACAATCCATACTGTTGACTGGTCAAGTCCACGAATTGTAGGCTTTTATGAGCGTTTAGTGAATGCCGAATTAGGAAATGCCGCACTTATCGCTCATATTTATGGGACGAGACTAAGGACGTGAGGATGACTGTTTGGGTAAGAATGTGAAACTTGACCGTCACGAAAATAGCCCACACTTTATAAAAACTCAACTTTGTAAAGATTGTGCTCATTGAGTACAGGATGGAAGACATCTAAAATATACTTACTTCTATAAAACGTGGAACCAAGTGAGCAGGAGACTGTTGAGGCTGCTCAAGCCCTGGTCCTTGGGAGGTCGAATCCCTTAGGGACCACGACCGAGTTTCGGTCGAGTACCTTCGAGGAGTATGGGGCCCCTGTGGGTCCTCGAAGGGCGATGCCCATTCCTGCAGTGTTCGATACCGACGAGGAGGGATCCCGGTTTACTGAGAGGTCCTCTGCGGTCGATGAAGCCGCCATTGAGTGGGGATACTCACCACTCATTCTTGCATGTAATACACAACTACGAATGTGGCAACCCACGAACGTATCCGAAGTTAACACTCTGCTTTCTTTCAGAGACCAAAAACTTTAGGTGGTCAGCTATTCTCTGTGCGAACTAATAGGCTGGCTACTACATATGAATAAGTTAAAAAGATTCCATAAGTTGCAAATGATCGTTAGTTTTGATCGGATACGTGAAATCTTACTCTGGAACCCATGTAGATGTACGATGTTGGGTAATTGTATCGTTGGCGTTCCTAGTTTACCCCCCTTACACTTCTTTATTTCGCTTGAGAACGAATTGTCAAGATGAACTCCATGTGCATCGTCGTCTATCGAAGGGTATCTCACAATAGACTACAAGTGATGTTCCTTGGTAAGGGTCATTGCGAATTTGCCATTGACTTTGAGGAACAGATAAGGCTCCATACTCATCGATGGAAACCGACCAAGCGTTGGTCGTAGTCTTTTTGGGATTCATACCCAAGACGCGAGGACTTGAGCAGCATCGACAGTAGCTATTGCGATATACATTCTAATTTCTGTGCCAAGAACCGGACGCCATAGTATCATACTGATATTTATGAATGATAGACTGCTACATATCACCATGCTGTGTATGTTGAAAGTACTCCTACCGTTGAGATCAAGAAGGTCGAGTTCCTATTGGTCATTGACCAAATCCTATCCGATACCCTTCGAGGAATGAGGGAACCTTTACGGTCCTCGAAGGTACATGCCATCAAAAATGCAGTGAAGTTACCGTCGAGGATTGCAGGGAGATAGAGCTACCATCCTTTGCGGCGGATGGAAACTCTAATCCAGGGAATTTCCTGCCATCCATTTCGTTTGTTGAAATAGAAGTACGAAGGTGAAGACCCACGAGCGTCTCTCTCTCTCTCTCTCACGAACGAGCGCCTTCTTACAGTATAGAATGGTGGTTGTGAAATGACATAAGAATCCACATTTTAAATTTTCTAATGTGGTTGGTAGATCAATGGATTGGTCGACAAACTTGCAAAAATGAATGGCATCATCGCTGGAGAGGTCGACTGTAAGGTCTCTACTCATGGATACGCTAGTGGGAAAACTCTTTATGTTTGGAAGAAAACACACGAGGGCGGAGTTGAAGCGCAATCTATCACTATTGCTCGTAACAATCGAGGTGTAGTGAATATGTTAGAAATGATTCCGAATATTTTTCGTGCGAAGCAACTAGATGGTGCATACAATTTTTTGCGAAATCGTGTGAATAAGGGAGTGCTAAATTCCAAGAGCCATCAATGCACACAATCGACCGGCTATTTTCAATGCAACGAGCAAATGTCATCCAAGATGAAACTAAATTTCAAAACACTTGGTTGGTGGGAATATGTGGTCATGTGCTAGTAAAGTGTTGAGATTGCCCAAGCCCTGGTCCCACCTATGGTGATTCGCCAAGGGATTGTAGATTAAATTGGTGACATTTCCAGCCCAGAACAATAGGGTCCAACCGTTCCTTAAACGTATTTGCCCTTCCTAGCGATGGACGCCAACAATGAGTGATACTGCTTCGTAAGGATCATTTGCGAAGGATGTGTGGCGCTTGGGCGCCCACCTCTTTTTCCCGTGGCGAGCCTGCGGCGCTGGTAGTGGCGTCGGCATGCGTTCGCGCTCGTTTGCTCGTGCGTCCGTGTTGCCGCGGTGCTCGAGACCATTGGGCGGAACGTTGAGGAAAGTTGTTCTTGTTGTTCTCGTTCCCCTCCGCCGCAAATAATATTACATCTTAACTCCATTGGGGAATCCGCCCGTGGCTAAGCCACGTATTTATCCGGTTCATCGGCCACAGAGCCCTTATTAGAAAGGGGGACAAACCGGTCCCTATTCGGGTTAGTCCCGGCCCTGCATCCGCCTAGGGACATGGCCGAGGAGGACGTCCCAGTGAGGGGAAGGCAAGGGCCTTCCTCGGGAATCCGAGGATATTCCCTCATGCCTCCCTAGTACCTTCTGGTAGGTAGCGAGATGCTGAAAGCGAGGGAACCAGGGAGCCTTTGGCCAATGCGGAGTGATCATGGTCACAAAGGTCCTAGTTTCGGCCTCCAGCTTGCCTATCACGGAGTCAATGAGGCATTAGGGTGGGTGTGCCCATAGGTTGCCAAGACTAGCCCATTCTCGGGCGAAAGCATTGGTCTCCCGTGTAAACAAGGCCGGACATTGGGCATGGTTTGGCGAGGCAAACAAGTCCCAGTAAATGGCCCGAGTATAATTGAGAACCTCTCAAAAGCCTTGCGATTGAGTGCATATTCCTCATCGTCGAAGGACAACCTCGGCAAGACAGGTGCCTCGAGTGGGTTGGGCGCAACAGATGGTACCTCAAGTTGCCGATGACAGTTGTCACGCAGTTCCAAGTGCAACCCGAAAGAATGAAGCTGACAACCTTCGAAAGTTTCGGACAATAGCACCCATCGCTTTTGCCCCTCGCAACTCTTGTTTGGTACTTGGTGGACTTGGCATCTCATAAACTTGCTTTTAAGAAAGAATCCTCATTACAATTTGAATATGGACACCATATGTTTTTGTTCCGTGAGAAATGTTCCGCATTTGTATTTAGCGTGAAATTGAAAATTGGACATTTCAGAATCGCCATCCCATGGATTCGCACCTCCACTGCTTTCACTCCGCCATCTTTAGATCTAAACTTGAACATCAAATGTTTGCGCATAGTTCCACTTTATGATTGATGATTGATATTAATTCCTTGGTCAATATTTTCGATCATTTGCTCAATCTTATTCATATGGTGATGTATCATTTCATATTTGTCCTTTCGTAAGCGAATGCGTTTCCTTTGCCAAAGTGCTTCTCGCACAAGTGAATATGGGATGTAGTGAATGATATCGTTGAGCAAAGACATGGATGCGCGATTGCATTTGTAAATTATATAAATTGTCTTTTCTACTCAAAACTTAACATTGATGAGCGTCATTTTCTTAGCTACACTCTTTGGAATTCTTCCTCAAGTTAAGAGTCTTCATGAGCTTCCATTCACGTATTATTCAATGACAAAACCTTTTGCCGATATAAACTACTCTTCCTAGCACTTCGATTCGTTTTCATTTTCATAGTGTACAAGGAAGACATTATACATTGTCTTCTAATTCGTGGCAATAAGCACTCGAAGGTATGTTCACACATAGTACGCTTGCATAATCCCGCAATACATCGATTGCTCAACTATTGCTCCATATATCCATAAAGATGAAGCGCGCTTCTTCCTACATGGATCCGAGGAATAGAATTTCATGCCACTATGGAAGAGGTAAAGACAACCTATTGGCTTATGGTTGGAACCATCTTCCGAGGTCAAATATATTCTTTTATTGATTTTGTCACCGGTCACAAGCGTTTCAACACTTTGATATTGTGTAGAAAAAATGAACAAGTGACCTCCTCCAAGCCGCGTATCAAGATGATACGCATATTCAGAATTACCGTACAAGGAAATTGACTTTCATTCGTCATTAATTTTCGATTTAAAGGCTTAGACATACAAGCAAGCCGAGAAAACGATTTTGAATTGTACGCATGCCTCGAGACATTTCATCATCGCGTCATGTTGCAAAAGCGTCCGTGAGTTTTGGACACTCACACACGTGCCTTGGAGGAGAGCGTGTGACGGGAAGGAGCCGGTGCACCGGTCTTGGGCGAGGGTCCTCGCACTCGCGGACAAAGTCCCCTTCTAGCCGGCTCGAGGCGTGGTGCCTAGCGAGGTCGACCTCCTGGTGGTTGGGCAAGCGCGTAGGCCTCAGCAAGTCGTCGAGAGAGGACGGAAGGAGGCGCGCTGGTGGTTGGCAAAGTCAAATTCTATCACAAAGCAAAGAGGGACGATAGGTCTACCTCTCTCACCGCCTCTCACTGGCGGTTGGAATTGGAGCAAAGGGGTTGTCTTATCCGCCTTCGTCCTCCTCTAAGTCACACCTGACCGTCCATTTTGCTCGCCCCGGGGCGACTGTGAGCTGTCACTTGCTCGACACCGTTCAGCCCCCTCAGGCCCACCCCTCACAATTGTGGACTGGGACGGGGTCGGCGGGTTCCCTTCGGTCTGTCTCGATCAAAGTCCCCGGTTCCCCTTACAAGAAGCCCGTTCTGATCGGGGGCGACCGTGCTTCAATGCGACCGGGGGAAACTGGTTCTGGTTCCGGAACGGTACTGTCGTTGTATTCCAAAGGGATATCAGATCCCGTACTCGATGGGTAGCCTCGATGGTTCGGACCCGTAAGCCAGGGTCTCGACGGACCCTGGTGGGCCTCGTTCACAGGAGGAGGTCACTGCCTTATGCAACACTCTCCCGGCTCCCTGGGACGAACCCGGCTATACCTGAAAGTCATAGATGTATGCTATGGGGTCATACAACATTGATCTGATCTGGTCTGCAAGATAGTAGTCTTTCTTGCCATCTGTCCATAGCACCTCAAAGAGCCCATTGTCTTCATCTGTCACCAACCCCTGATAATAAGCTGACTTGTCCTGCCCCTCATGGAAAAGCTCCTGCACAACTGCGCCGGTTAGGTCGGTCCGTTGCGGCTTGCGTGGCCGCTGTCTGGTCTGAAAAGGTAGCTTGGTGAATGGCCAGGTGTTGATCATAATTGGGCTGGGTGACTGCAAGTAGGTAGTTTTCTTATGCGTCTGAACTGCTTCATAGTTAGCATCTGTGATACCCTGTTCTGGAATACACCCATTGTGTTCTTCCAGTGGTAAAAAGTCATCCAACAAAGCTGCTGTTTCATCCACCCAGAAGTAGCGTTGCGAAGGATCTGACAGATTGCTTTCCACCCAATAGCGTACTGGCCTCGCTGGGAACGCGGAGAAATCGCGCAGCAGGTAGCGTCGTATCCGGTACAGCTTTGACTCGGTGCGCATAGCATCTGTGTCCGGCAGCGGAGACGCTTGCAGTTGTCGCTCTTCGTCCATCGGAAATAGCGTGAGGTCTGAATCTGTCCAGTGTTCAAGGCGATCAGCGTGGATTCGTTCTGAAAATGCAGAGCCAGGTGGTAAGTCCAGTTCGTAACAGCCGTTCCTCAGCGCCCGTTTAATGACATAAGGGCCAACAAAGTATGGGTCCAGCTTATGTTTGTCAGCAGGCCCCTTGAGACCATACTGCACCTTCACCTTGTCCCCAGCTTCAAATGTTTTCTTCGGTCGATGCGCGGCAGCGGCGGCCATGCGCTCCGCAGCTTTACGCAAATTGGCCTGGACAGTATCGTAGACCGATCGGTGCTGTTTTAATAAACTGGTTACCCGGCGGTCGAATGTCGTTACGATGTCTGATTGATTAGTGCCCTCTATGGTTGGAATCTGCAAATGCCAGGGCAGTCTGGATGGACATCCAAATAATAGCTGAAAGGGTGAGAAGTTAGTAGCTGTATGCACCGAATCGTTGTATGCGTGAGCTGCTGCTTGTAAGAACAGATCCCATTGGTGCTTATCAGAGCATGTTGTTCTCAGCGTTTGCAGGAGCGTGCGATGCTGTCGCTCTGCTCCTCCCTGCGATTGAGAATGATATGGAGTGCCAGTAACATGGCGGACTCCCAAAGCTGCACAGAAAGCTTGAAACAACGATCGGTAGGCGGGCCCGTTGTCGGTATGTATATGAACTGGGGTGTGATACTTGTACACCAGGTTATCCATTAAGCACTGAGCCTGACGATGCGCACTCCATGTGGAGTGGATCGGTATATAGATAGCGAACTTCGTGAAGCGGTCCACCACTGTCAAGACAGCATTATGGCCAAGAGCAGTGAGCAGTAGATTTTCAACCACATCTATCACAACAGTATGGAAAGGATATGGAAAGAACCTGAACTCTGGGCAAAGCTGACTGTGTCGGGACCGGTTACTGGGCTTCTGCAGTTGGCACACAGGGCAGCGTGCGACGAAGAGTTCGACGTGTCTCTTCAGGTCCTTCCACGTGAAGTGTCTTGAGGCATCTGCATAAGTTCTCGCTGAACCAAAGTGTCGCTGATCATGAACCATGTGTAGCAGCTCCTGTCTGAGGCTATTGTCTGCAGGCACCACCAGTACTGGCTGTGCATTGTCACTGGTTGTAAAAAGAAGGCTGTTCTTGACAATATGGTCTTCAGTTGGAGAATGAAGAAGTTCCTGGTAACTGGCATCATTGTCGGCAGCGATGCGTATACGCTCCAGTAGAGTAGGTGGCTCCCCTTGCGTAGCGCAGAGCATTGAGCGCACCGATCGTGGCGTAGTAATTGACGCGATCGATCCACACACAGTCCCTGCTGGACTGCGGCATGCTAGCGGTCTAAGCGTCCGTGTGTGAATTTGCCAACGCAGCAGCATGTGGGCAATCCATCCAACTGGAAATGCATTACCACACATGCGCTGCCGGCTCGCATCGCTTACGTTCGCTGCAGCAGTATCACCAGGCTGCATCCCAACCAATCGCTCTCGTTCGTTAACGCTCAGCGGGCGAAGTTCGCCTCCTTCATCATGGACCCAGGTGGTTTTCGCACGATCGCTGTGCGACCGTGAGCTGGCCATCAAAGTTGGACATTTCAAGCGAGGTCGATTCAGAGCATCGCGTTGGACGGTTGCACCAGCATCCAAGCACTCCTGCCAGGTAAGAGGTATTGGTCCCATCGAGAGCTGAGGTTCCTGCAGGGGGGGGTAGTGAGGTCCAGCATAACCTTGTACGAGCCTGCGCCCCATACTGTGACAGGTCCTCAACTACTGGGGATCCAAACCATTCAGCAATCGTGTCCAGGTGAGATTCCAGGTGAGTAGCAAATGGGGTGCACTCTAATATAAAGTCCGGACTGTTCAAGCGCTTGTGTATATTAGCAACTGCAGTGAACAGCTCTCGTTGGTCAAACAGTCCCAGGGGAGGTTTGCCTTGGTCTGTGTTCGCTCGCGAAAAGGGCTGGCAGGGTACTCCTGCTATAAGTAAGTGTACCTTGGGGAGTTTTCGCCGCTGCCCTAATATGGTCACATCATTGCCGTAACGGAATATGTCTTTGCGCGTAAACAGCCCTGGACGGGCGAGTCGTACTTGATTGAACACCCTCTGTATGACGCTGCGGCAATCTGGGTCCCTTTCGACGGCAATGTAATCGATCGTAATATCTGTGGATGGAGGCAGAGCAATTTCCAAAGCGCGTAGCGCTGTACCCATACCAGCACACAGATCCAGTATGCAGTAGACTGATCCGCTGTCCACCTTAGCCGAATGGCGCGATAAGTAGTCTGCCCCAGTATTTTCTGATCCTGGTCTATACTCAACAGTGAAGGGGGCAAAGTAGGCTAATTTCTCAATCCATCGCATCTCGCGCGGAGACAGCTGCTCTGTAGACTTGGTGTTGAGGAAATGGCTGGCTTTGTTATCCGTAAGTACGCTGAAGTGCTGACCAAACAACAAGTGTCTCCAGTGCTGCAGAGCATACAGGATGGCACAGGTTTCCTTCTCTGCTGGATGATAATTCTGTTGGGCTTGATTCAGCTTCTTTGACCAATATTCAACTGGGTGCCACTCCCCTTGCTCATCCTGCTGCATCAGAACTGCTCCCATGCCGATGTCCGAAGCATCCGTCTCGACTCGGATCGGTCGGTCCTCATCGAAGAGTGCCAGGACGGGTGGGTTCGTGAGTGCTGCAACCAGTTTGTTATAAGCTTCTTCTTGTGGGCCTTTCCAGTAGGATGTGAACCCATGTTTCATCGATGCCTGGTTCAACTCAGTCAATGGGGCTGTAAGTTCAGCATAATGCGGGACGAATCGCATATAGAATTGGCACAGCCCAAGGAAGGCCATATTATCGCGTTGCGACTGCGGTCGTGGGAACTGCTGGATCTTGGTAAGTAGGTGGTTGGTACACGCCAACTGTCCATTACGTATCCGAAAGCCTACCCACTCCAGAGTACTTCTGAAAAAGTGACACTTCGATCGTTTCAGCCGGATGTCGGCCTGTTCGCAGGTAGCGAAGAATTCCTCAAGGTGTTGGAAATGCTGTTCTTTTGTTTCAGAATGCACCAATATGTCATCCATGTACACCTTTAAGTAGAGCAGGTGACCAAATATTCTGTTCATCATGCGCTGAAACATCGCAGGCGCGTTGGCAGCACCCATGGGCATGACCTTCCACACATAGGATCCAAAGGGTGTGACCACTGCAGTTTTATGGATGTCGGCAGGATCCATCCTAACCTGGTGGAACCCATCCAAAGCATCCAGCGAGGAAAAGTATTTCGCACCTCTCAAGTTCTGCAGGTAGTCATCTATACGGGGCAGCGGATATCTGTCCTTGACAGTAACATTGTTAAGCAGGCGGTAGTCAAACACGACCCGCCAGCCCCCGTCTTTCTTCGGTACTAGGATTACTGGGGCTCCCCAGCTGGAGCCAGCACAAAGGTCCATTTTACCGGCATCGACGTATTCGCTGATTAACTCCTTTAGGGCAGCCTGCTGGTGAGGGGATAGCCGATAATAATTCCTGTACTGCGGGGTCGCATTTTCAGTGAGCTGTATTTTGAAGGCCTCTCCGCTAACACGCTCTGGCGGTAGCTGCGTACGAGGCTCAAATAAGCCCTTATATCGGTGATTGATCAGTCGGTCCAGCCGGTACTGATCGCTGTGGTCCAGCTCCCATTCATCGCTGACTTTTGTCCGCATGTGGTCAAGGTCTGCTTCTTCATCGATAATTTCTGGTCTGGGATCCAGAGGCTGTATCATAAGCAATAGACAGCCTGGGTCCTGTACCGCCTTCCGAGCTTCGCATCTGGGGACGATTAAGTCCAGCTTTCTGGATGCGATGAACTGGTGATCTCCATACACAGTGTGCTTTCTGCCATTACTGTTCTTTAAGACCATTCGGTGGTTCTGCCAGTCTAGGGCCATCAGGTGTTTGTCACAGAAGGTCCCCCCTAATATGCAATCAAATGTCTCCAGTGGTGCAACTGCGAAGGGTACTTGACCACGGAAGCCATCGATCGTAACGGTGGCCTGAATTACTGGGGCTGTATGAACCTGCTGGCCTACGGCTACGGTGAACTGCACGGCATCGCCAGTGTTCTTCCAGGTCACCCCTGCTGGGTCAGTGGACTGCAGTTCATGAAATAGTTTCTCGCTGATGAATGAGTAGCTTGCTAATGTATCAAGGTAGGCTTGTGTCCTGATTTTGTTCGTTTTCTTTCCAAAGTAAGTTTCTGCAGCTAGGAATTCCTGTCTAGGCCTTATATTACTCAATGAGTTCAGGCAGACAGGAGTCCTTTCATTGGTAACCGGGGCTGCTGCTGGTTTCGCTCCCGGCTCCGCTCCGGTAACCTGGGTCACCGGGCGGAGAGTACTCAGTTTTTTGGGGCACCCATAACAGATGCCATTTTGCATGAGGACTGATCATGGCCGTAACGACGGCAGCGTTGGCACAGCCCGTGCGCAAGGCACATGTTCTTCTCTTCCTGGGACAGCCTGGCTCCGAGCGGCTTGTTCGATAGCTGAGTCTGCACCTTTATGATAGCACTCTTCTGCCCTTCATCGAGATCGTCGAATCGCTTTCGCTCTCTCCTTGCGGAGCCGCTGTCCTGATTATCCTTCGATGGCGCCGGCATCGCAGCAGCTACTGGCCTTCGCATCGGTTCCAAACGGGGACGGTGATCGCTGTTGCGACGGGCAGTTGCGTAGCGGTTCGTCGATTGATCATCAGCTGTCTTGGTCTCTTTGCGGGGCTGTTCAGCAGCTTCCTTTTCTAGCTTGAATATGACTGATGCTAAGTTTCCTGGTTCCATGTCAGGAACTTTATCCACATCAATCAGGTGGTCCAGGTGCTTATACAATGCTCGCTGGAGGTAGGCTGGCAGTCCATGCTGCAGCCTTGCTGATATATCATTCTCCGTTAGCGTACGGCATACAGGAGACGTACTTGCGTTGACGACGAATGTCAATTGCACCAGCCGGTTCAGAAACTGTAAAGCATTTTCGCTCCTGCGCATACGGGTAGTATGAAATTCGCGCCATGCCTCAGGGCCTGGGTCTTGATTCTGGAACGTACGGCGGAGGTAAGTGTACAATTCTTCCACTGATTTGAGGGCGCCTGGATCGCGCATAATGAGATTCTGCACCATTGATTTTGCTGTGCCTCCCAAAGCTTGACTGATCGCAAGTACCAACTGCTCTTTCGGACGGTCGAGAGCGTATGCTTGGCACCAACACACAACATCACGATACCAGTAAGTTAAAGCATATGGATTTTCATCCAGCTCCAGTCTAGTAAATTTTTCAGGCTTCTCCAGGGAGACCTTTTGTATGTTCTTTGAGTCCTGGAGGGCTGTTCCATACAATGTGGTGAGATGAGGAAGTCCCTCTTCCTCGGAGGGCGCATGCGTCCCTCCTACGGTTGTCACTTGCTGATTTTCTTGGTTCTCATCGGTGATATTTTGTTCTTCGCCATCAGTTGGATTTGTTTGCAAGGCTTCAAGCTGACCTTCGAGCTCAGCAATGCGCTCTTGGAGCGTGCTTCGCATGGCTCGTTCTTCCTCCAAGTCCCTACGGAGCGAACCCATTCGAGTTGTGTGCTCCGGATCTTCCATTTACTTGAACGTACGGCAGTCTTCTCTCAAGTACAAGCTTAGACAGTGTTGCAAAAGCGTCCGTGAGTTTTGGACACTCACACACGTGCCTTGGAGGAGAGCGTGTGACGGGAAGGAGCCGGTGCACCGGTCTTGGGCGAGGGTCCTCGCACTCGCGGACAAAGTCCCCTTCTAGCCGGCTCGAGGCGTGGTGCCTAGCGAGGTCGACCTCCTGGTGGTTGGGCAAGCGCGTAGGCCTCAGCAAGTCGTCGAGAGAGGACGGAAGGAGGCGCGCTGGTGGTTGGCAAAGTCAAATTCTATCACAAAGCAAAGAGGGACGATAGGTCTACCTCTCTCACCGCCTCTCACTGGCGGTTGGAATTGGAGCAAAGGGGTTGTCTTATCCGCCTTCGTCCTCCTCTAAGTCACACCTGACCGTCCATTTTGCTCGCCCCGGGGCGACTGTGAGCTGTCACTTGCTCGACACCGTTCAGCCCCCTCAGGCCCACCCCTCACAATTGTGGACTGGGACGGGGTCGGCGGGTTCCCTTCGGTCTGTCTCGATCAAAGTCCCCGGTTCCCCTTACAAGAAGCCCGTTCTGATCGGGGGCGACCGTGCTTCAATGCGACCGGGGGAAACTGGTTCTGGTTCCGGAACGGTACTGTCGTTGTATTCCAAAGGGATATCAGATCCCGTACTCGATGGGTAGCCTCGATGGTTCGGACCCGTAAGCCAGGGTCTCGACGGACCCTGGTGGGCCTCGTTCACAGGAGGAGGTCACTGCCTTATGCAACACGTCACCGAAATGATTTGTATCCGAATGTAAAACGCTCTCTTAACGTTGTGTTTCGTGTCGTTAAAACGCAAGAAAGCAAATTATGACACGCAAAATGTTGCCTTCGTCTGTGATTTCGAACAAAGAGCACCTTACTTTCCAAACTTGATGCTAAGGGCATGCCAAAACTGATTTTCACTATTCTAATGGCCTTATATAGGTATCTTTACCTCCCTTAATCATGGACGAAGATCTTTTGAGTCTTGAAAAGCATTCAAAGGAGGTAGATGTATCTACAGAATTCTTAAAGCGAACACGCAACACGACCGGAGGTTGAAGAATTTTTTCATGTATATCACCCAAATGCTTTGCGCGACGATGTACTTGATTGAGCAGAGGCTTGTACGCCATATCTACACCACGCACAAGTAAATCAAATTTTGTATGTGAGGAAACTTGCTCTACGATTCAAGAAATATAGCTCTTCTCGATCGTCTAGAAACCACCAACTAAATCAAGAAGGACGCACAATTGGACAAGAGAATGCACATAGTATTGCATGTGTATAGATCGGTTTCTTTCTTCGAGTTCTCTCTTTTTATGTCCTTGCCCAACAATACAACCGAATTTCTCGATTTTTGGACGAGGGATCCATCATGTGTAAGTTCCTAAGTTCGTGTATGTTTATTCTATTATGTGTGTGAAAGTTTGGGTTTCAATACCCTTCAAATCCAGGCCATAAAAAATCCACCCTATACGTGCTTGAGGGAATGACTGTCTTTGGATATGAGTGTTGTCAAATACATTTCATGGCTTTCATAGTGACATTTCAAGACCTTCAAGCAACATGTGCACCGTATACCCTACACCGAGCATACGACAAAAATATTTGCACGCATGCACAGAAAAAGAGTGTTCACTTTGAAAGTTTTGCTCTTCTTCGATGGGTATAATGGACTCTTCAGGAGCACTTGCATTGTGTTGAATTGTGTCCCTCGTCAATGAAGTCTGATTGCTGAATTTAGTGTTGTTTCTTCGCACCTGTACAAGAAGAAGCGGTGCTAACACAAGAGGCCGGTGATGGTAGCCCGTGGATCATTTGAGAATCCGTGACTACGACTTGGGCCATTTATCAACTTAGTTCTTGATGCGTTGGATGGACAATAATAATACAAATCCCGTGGTTGGTGTGGAAGAAGGACACTCGAGGGTGATGGTACACGATATTCATGAGTGTTTGTTGATCAATTTACACGAGCTTGAACCCAACACACACTTGATACAAAAAGGACGCAACACCGCGTTTTTCATTCCGTTATTCCTTGTATCATAGGTCAAAAGGACAACGTATATTTTTTACATAAGTTCATGAAACTTGTAGTTCTCTACAATGGTGTAGCTTCCTTGATCAAGTGCTCTTTCATCGTCTCGCATTTGAAAACTCTAGTTTTTTCTCCTAGTCCACAATGCATCAAACGGTACACATTGCCCATGCATCTGCATGGAAATGGTGGATGCATTGACCTTCCAAGCCCTAGGAGTAGGCATTGAAAACCGTAGAGTGTTCGGATGTAGTAATTGCCACTCTTGAATTCTTCACTGGCGATGGTTTAGAAGTCCCAACGCTCCGGTTCCGGGAGTCGTGGAGATTCGGGAGGTCGCCGTGTTCTCCATACGGTCGGTTGCTGGACGCGGATGGTAGGTCCTGAACGTCATTCGAGCATTCTATGCCTACGTTTCGATTTATACACAAGTTAAGTTGGTTGTCGTTTGGCGGCTCCTCGCCTCCGACGTCCAGATGTTGGGGCGGTGGGGGCTGGAAACCTCCCTCCTTCTGGGCCATCTTTCCTTTCCTTTCTTTTCCAGGCGTTTCCCTTCAACACATTCGGGTACAGATGGGTCGATCCTCCTTTTCCTACCTGGGGCGGGAACACGCTGCCACATCAGGACGAGGTGTTTTGGTGAAACTTCGTTCCTGGGTTCCCTTCGTCCACCTCTTCCGACAACAGCAGCAACAAGGAGGAGAAGACTCAGCCACCAAGGGCCCGAACAATGGCTGGTAAACGTGGGAAAGGAAGCCTGCAATCAGGCGGTCCGAAACACAGCGGAGATGCCAGGCGCACATCCGATGGAAAAGGGGGGGACCAATCGCAGAGGAAAGCGTCCACCGTGCGTCGGCTCAACATGTATCGGACCAGAGCCACCAGAGATGCGAAAGGGAAAGTACTCTCCGAAGAACTGCAAAGCAAAGACCTTCCCAACTCTAGGGTGGCGCCAGACAGGAGATGGTTCGGGAACTCAAGGATCGTTAGCCAGAAACAGTTGGAAGCACTGCGAGTTGCCAACCAAAAGCAGAAGCTAGATCCTAGAACTGCTGTTCTGAGCGTGCAAAGGCTTCAGTGGGACAAGCTGCAAGCCAAGCAAGACAATCAAGCTATCGGTGCAGCGAATCTGGCCACAGGGAGGATAAAACGGGAGATGGAACCCAAAAATTGCCTACGTAGGAAAAAGCCAAGGCTCTCTGCTGAAACGCTGCAAAAGCTTGAGGGGGCCATCCCGCTCACCACGAACAGTGAAGGGGAAATGGATTTCCAAGTAGGAGAAGTAGAGGAAGATGTCACTGGGGGAAACGATATCCCCAGCAGCGTACAGAAGGGGCAGTCCAAGCGAATCTGGTCCGAACTCTTCAAGGTCATCGATAGCTCAGACGTGATCATAGAGGTCCTGGACGCAAGAGATCCCATGGGTACACGATGCAAACATTTAGAAAAAAAGGTGTCAGAAATTGGGAAGCAGAAACACATTGTACTACTCTTGAACAAATGTGATCTGGTAAGCATTTCGCGCAAGCACGGACCCTTACTGGTATCTTAACTGCAGTGGTCTGGTACAACTCCTTGGCTGGACTCATAAGTGCACGCTCGTAGAGCGTCACTGGAGATGCTGATTGAGTTGGAAACAGTCCACAGGTTGAGAAATCGTAAATCTGCTGTATCACATACTGACTGACTGTGTTTTTGCGCGTGGCAGATCCCTGCTTCTGTGACAAGAAAGTGGGTGCAATTTCTTTCAAAAGAGTATCCAACACTTGCCTTCCATGCAAGTGTTACCAACCCTTTCGGGAAAGGTGCTCTGTTTTCTTTGCTGAGACAACTTTCCCGCTTCAACAATAAGAAGCAGGTGACGTGTGTCGGGTTTGTTGGGTACCCCAACGTAGGCAAGTCTTCTGTCATCAACACGCTCAAAGGTAAGAAAGCTTGCAGATCAGCACCAATTCCTGGGGAGACGAAAGTGTGGCAATACGTAACACTCACGAAAAAAATATACCTGATTGATTGCCCTGGTACTGTGCATCAGATTTCTTCTGGATCAGATACGGATAAAATATTGAGGGGAGTTCAACGCGTGGAGAAAATTACGGATGCCCCAGATCACATTCCTGGCATCCTTGAAAAGGCTGATCCCAAGCACCTAAGGAGGGCGTATAAATTGGAGTCATGGGATGATTCGGTCGATTTTCTTAGGCAGGTGGCAGTTGGTTATGGCAAAATGCTTCCACGTGGTGAACCTGACTTGGACACTGCAGCCAAGATGATCCTTATGGATTGGCAGCGAGGAAGAATACCATTTTTCGAGCATCCACCACCACATGAGACTGGTGATGAATAAGCATTGCGAATTCTGCTGGATAGTCACTCAATGAAGTTGCTGGCTCGATCTAAGCATGTGCACAAAGCTGGCAATGTTTGGATGTAGATAATTCTACAAGGTTGTTTTCAAGCATGAGTGAATCCGATTTGACAGTTGCAAGCGATTTAACTTGTTGTTGCTCACTTTGTTTGGCAGTTTTTGCATTCGATAGCATGAAATTTCTGCATGTCTATGACGTGTAGATAGCATAGCTCAATAAGGTGTAGGTTGGAAAATAACAGTGATAATTAAGGATAACAGTTCGCTTGCAGCTCATTGGTTCAATTTGTACCTCGTGTATTGCCTTTCCACTGTGAGCAACAGCCAGTCGCATGAGGCCCTCATCCAACCTTGTTCTTTTGGCACTCGTCTCCGACAAAAAATCCTGACGGAACTGCAGCCACAGACGAAACCATCACAGGATAGTTGGATACCGTTTTCTTTACAGTCAATGTGATGGAGCACTTCGTGGATGCGGCTTGGGTGGCTAGACAAAAACGCTTGTTATCCTTTCGACTGATCTTCACCAAAACATCAACGGTCCACTGAATCGATTTTCAGCTGAACGTGGTGTTCCCTTGAATATTTGTTTATTCAGCTGCGAAAGATAGGCCCTGCAACATCTTGCGCATGGGAAAGACTTTTTGATTCATTCGTAGAAGGAACAGTGAGAATACTTTTACTTTGGCAGTAACAATGCTCAAGCACCATTGCTTTCCGTCATGCAGAGAAGAAGTCCATATTCTTTCTCTTTCTGCATCAAGAGCTGCCCTGTGCATTCCAGAGAATATCATTGCCTAGCTTGCACAGACCTTTTCACTTTTGGTGCACTGCATAGTACCAGACAAACTTGGTGCCAACTATTGCCCATTCTAAATTCAAGCTGTAATCAATCACCCAATGAGACACTGCTGTATAAGCTCCGAAATAGAAATGAGATGGATCGTACCGCTGGTACCATTTCGGGTGCTCGAGCTCACTTCTCCTATCCACGGAACAATCGCAAGTTTGGCTCTTACACCTTCTGCCTGGTTTGTGTCACACGTTTCTCCACGTCTCGGCCACTACATCAGATAAATGCTGACGTCAACACACTCGAAACTATGTGTCGATGTAAATTGGTAGAAGGCCAGCCTCATTTTACCATGCGTCATCAACCCAGTCATTCAGGTGCACCCGCAGGAACTGATTCGACCAAGATCGGTTCTGGCACAAGGCTAAGCACAATGTACCCCAGGGCAAGTCCTCCTATATGCATGTCAAAACCACAAAACTTAAGAGGATCCACACTAAGTATCAAGCTGAGTATGTGCGGTGTTGGTAAGTCGTAGCTATCCCCTTCCTAGACCCTTCAGACCTCATGTAAGTTGTTTGCGTTGGTGGAGCTAAGGTAGACATATTTAGACTATTGTGGTGCATCGTCCTCTTGAAGAAGGACTGTACTATCTACAATGCATCATCAATCGACCGGGATCCTAGTTGAGGGAAGTGGGGGAAAGAGACCATTAGATTTTGCACCAGTGAACAAATGCGCAGAAGTTCATATCCAACAACCCAGGAAGGCCGATCGTTTTGGCTTTGTTGAGAGCTGGCTGGTCTCTGATCACCGAATTCAACAACTGTCAGTGGTTGAGGTTTCGAAAGTGATTTAGCCTTTAGGTAGTGCAAAGACTGGCAGCTTCTGGAAAATAATGTCTTTGGGAGCATTCCTCTTATTTGCCACACGAAAGTCATTCATTCAATCAAGAACTGTCTGCCTCTGGCTCGACATGTGCACAGCATCTTTTTCTCCATCTACACACCAGGAAAGGAAGCTAGTTTGAATATAGATATGGGAAAATGCAGTAACACTTGGTTTCAACGATGAACACTTGAGAACCTTCAGGATACTGCTAATTTCATGAGTTTATCCAACCACGCCATGCAAGATGTCCACATATATTTAATTTTCTTACTTTTGAACACAACAAAGATCACCAATGAAAATACGACTTGAGCACATAATGTCCCACTGATTTGTGGTTGCATGTCAGAGTTGCAGTGGCAACTCTTAACTTGATTTGGTGCACAAAGTCGCGTGTTGGGCCACAACTTCCAAATAGGCAAACACAATGGAGACCGTCTGACGGCAATCTTTCCACAAGTTGTACGCTGTGAGAACGAAGGAGACTGTGTAACAAGTTGCGGCAGAGTTGCCTACACGATCGTCGGACGGGGTCTTTCATGGCATGCGTTGGATTCAAAAACATGAAGCTAGCTTCTCCCGCTATCGTTCTTTCGGATACACAAGGCACACGAGCGCAAAGGTATGGTGATCATTACTCTGACACAATGCAGTACACTTTCTTCCAGGATTGAACCAGTCCCGGGATCGTAGAAAAAATAAAATAAGAAACGTATTTAGGACCTTATTCCCAACAAACTGTACCCGTCCCCGTGGAAATTCATGTTTGTCTTGTAGCGAGGTATAGGGGAACGGTCACTCTTTTGTCCGTTCACATCTGAGGCCATAGTCACGGGAAGTTCCAACCTTTCGATCTCTTCCTCGTCCTCCGGTCGTTGCAATGTCCATCGGCCATGCAGCGTCCAGAAAACCAGCGGGACCGTGTACCATGCAACTAGGACGTCCACAGTGTAGTGTTTCCTGGATGCAACAATGAGAAGTGAAAGGCAAAGTGCACTTGCCCAGACAATGGCTTTCATCAAACGCCTGCCCCCGTACTCGGTGTATGTGAGCGCACCAACCAGGATGAAGGTTGTGTGGCTCGAAAAAATGAGATCTCCGCATCCGTTGGAGGCTGCACGCCCCACGTTCACCATGATGAGTCCAACGGCAGACTTTGGCGGTTTTATTGTGGACAATTCTGCACCTTGTCTGCAGTGATAGTGTGGAGCAGGTAATTGGGTCACGGAGAACGAGGCTACTCGCAGGCATTGGCACACCACGAGGACGGTGAGCAGCCTGGCATACAGCACGGCCGTGTAGAACCTCCGTTGTGGTAGGAAGAATGGACTGAAGGACCAGATCCCAAAGGCTGCAAACAGCATTCCAAAGATGGCTTCGCTCACCCACTTTCCTTCATCACCGATTTCCGGCAGCAGTTCGAATCCTATGTCATGCAAAGGTTTCGGTGCAGGTCTATGCATGAAGTGTGCGAGTTGCACGAACATGCCGTGCACGTATTGGAAGACCAGTCCAAGGGCGATGGTTTTCCATCTGGCCAGCAGCAGCGGTATTTCCAGTTTGAGTTCGAGGATCAATCTCCTTCTCACCTTGTACCAGTCTGGAAAGCAGCAGTTCACCATGGCAGTTGGCGCACTCAGGTGTGGTTCACAGGATCCCTGTGTCACGGATCTGTCTTCTCAGCTCCTTGGATCTGCGTCGATGCACGCGTGCGGGTGGGGTTCGTGCGGCGTGCCTGTGTTCGTTGCACACTCCTTTGCCCTTGGAAGGAGGTGCGATCGCAGATTTTTCACGCGGATGTCCGAGGTTGTGCAGGCATGTCCTTGTCGCACTGCCAGCTGGAAGCAACGCGTCGTCGATGAGCCACTCCTTCGAACCAAACCACAGTGCGGGTGTCTTGTTCAGTCCTTTTCAGCCACGATCCTGGTGTCCCGTTGGGATGGATGCCCTGGATGGTGTTTCGAATGGATCCCTTCCCCTCCACCCAGGTACAAACGATGACAACCCCCATCACCACGTGGGTGGAACCCCACCACGCGAACCCGTGAAGAAAGGGACAGAAGGAAACGATCCCCCTCCCATCCCCACTCGTGGCTCGGGACCTAGCAGCCACCCGGCCGTCCACCACCAAGGGGTGGGACCAACCTCAGGCCAGGCCATGGACCATCCGACCCTGCGGCTCGAAACGAAGCAATGGGCACGCCCACCGGTACGCTAACCCTCCCAAAGATGGAGGGTAAAGAGACGAAGGCGAACGTGAGGTACCCACCTATCACACATCTGCAAAAGTCGAAGCCTACGAGTGGCTTTGAAGAAAAGAAAACAGGGCGTGTCGGACGCGGCCCATCAATGATATAAAATGACGCCGCAAGCATCCACTTGTTGTCCCTCACATCCAATGAAACAGACGAACATTCAACCGGTGGCTCACTCGATGTCTCGCATGTGTGTGCCAAAGCGTTCCCTTGCAAATTTTGCGCCGACCATTTACCTTCTATGTGTAGGCATCTCCGAATAGCAAGCAATGAACAAGACCGCTTTGTTATTGCAATATTGGCATACTCGAGAAAGAATCGCGCACCAAACATGAAAGGTTGATCATCGTGTCATCCCTCAAGCCCCCCATGCAAGATCTACTCGACTGGGTTATGTCAAGCCACCATCATTCTTTTCGTACTAATCTACTTTAATGCGAAACCAAACGAATTTGTCGATCCAAAACGAAGGAGCCCGATCCGAGAAGTTAGAACATGCACGCATCCTCCTTATATCGTACAAGCCATTTTGCAAAGAATGGCTCACGTACCTTTTTCTTTGACGTGTAAGCGTGCCACATCAATTTACATTAATACAAGCATAAATGATTTTGCTTCGTGGGCAAGGACACAAATGTTGTGCTCTTCCATTGCACTTTGAGGCCCGAAATGAATTGTTGTACCAAATGCGCCTGGCAACATTGATGGAGACAAAAAATGCTATCAACAAACCCAACCGCATTTGCGGCTTGTGCCTCGAGAGCACATTTCAATTCCTACCGCATCTACACTTTTGCAATACATACATGTACTAGAATTATTTTGTCAAGAAGTCACGACCGTGAATTTCTACGTCATGCAGATAGAGACCCGAAGACAAGTCTTTTACAATTGCTTGCGTATTCTAAAAGAGAGTTCTTACTTGCTCGCAAGTTTTACAACGTGTTCGCGCGCTAGCTCTTGCACATGTACCAATGCATGCCTACAATATTTTAAAAGGAATTAAGAGGTATGTGGTCGAAACAAAAGCCATGATTTTTTGTCTAAGATTCTTGGGAACACGGAGTCGTGAAATCATTTATCGCCCGTTCATCCGTGGACCCACAAAGAATTCAATACAACAAGAGATTCCATTGCGAAACCTGTTGGGTATGGCACATCTTTCGATTCACTAACCATCACTATGGCTCGTGATGGACAAGGAGCTTCTTTGGGAGCTCATGGTCTAGGTTGTCCATTTAAAGCGCAGTTTGTCAAGTTTTTCCTTCCGAACTTTCTAATAATCATCGAGGACTGAGTTATCGAAAACACCTCAAAATCTTTAGCAAAGAGTTCACCAAAAAATATGTAACTTTCATCCAAGTGCATTTCAATACATCGGAGTAAGAGTTGTCATGACGTTCCTTGGATATTGATCCGGTTGTCTCCATGAGGAGGGGTGATCGAGATTGGAAAATGGTGCTAAAATTTCCATGAATAGGTCGCTTCGTGCTTTCCTGGCGCTTCCACACAATTCAAGTTTTATGCTCTTGTTGACACTTGACCAAGCACTTGGTAGAAACCCTTGGCCGAACCCTAGTTCGAACATGAAGGGCGCTTTTGAGTGTTTATAGTTATAATAAGCGCAAAATTGGGAGATTTTAACTCATGTTAAGCCCATGGCGCCCTCATTGGCGAAGGGATCTGGGGATTGCGGGTTCGAGTCCCGTCATGGACGGATGCGATCGGGTCTGACTGCGCATCAGACTCAGTCCGTGTGGCCTAATGGATAAGGCACCAGACTTCTACGCTCGCGTCGATGCGAAAGGGCGTGCACAGGACCATCTTGTTTTGCTACTCACAGTAATGAACGCGATATAGGCATGGTTCGAGCATGTGCGCAGAGGCACCGAACCGATCTAATTTTTGCTTTGGAGCTGCGAGGGCTTTGCACTGTTGCAAATGATGCGTTTTAGACACCCGTTCTATTACTATCAACACCCCAAGCGGGCACATATGTCACAAAACAGCATGCATGCAAGTTCATAGGACAACAAGTCAGCAACCGATGTTGAGAACATCAATGTGCATTGGTGATGGGATGTTGGGCGGTTCTCCCAACTCGAACATTCAACCATGAGAAGTTGCTGTTGGAGTTGGCAAAGGTTCGACTTCTTGGTGGAGCTGAATTTTCAAGCACACCGTGCTTCATGTTGCATGTGCCAGACCTGACATGTCACCCAATCTTTGCCTTCCCACTTCCAGGTTGGTTGGTGCTTTTTAGTTCTGGGCATATCTCCTTGTCCACTCTGCTGCAAGTTTGTCGTGGTTCGCACGGTTGTGGGTGTATTCGTGTGCAATACTTCCCACCAGGGGATCTTGAGGGTTGCAGTCAGTCAGCAGGGAGCAGATGGACAGGAGCACTTTGCTGATGGTCAATGCAGGGCTCCATTGATCCTTCAAGATGTCTAGGCAGATCTGTCCACTGTTGTTGATGTTGCAGTGGTATATCCTGGTGCGAAATTGTACCTGCGCGTCATCATGCTCCTCGGTCAGCGCTCGTTCACGGGTGCTTCCTTTACGTCGATCTTGCCGCAACGCTTGCACGCACTTTCGGTGGTCGGAACGGGTAGTCGGGAGGGAACGTGATGTCCAGGAAGAAAACGCCTCCGGCGTACGGCGATTCTTTTCCGTCGCACGAACCCCCTCTGCCGCGTCAGCCTTTCGCACCTGACGCATCGTCCCAACGTTCGTTTCGTCTACGCACCAGGTGGTCCCATGATGGTAGAGACCCATTCGTAGAGGTTGTCCCCTTTCGGTCCTGCCGAGCAGTTGGTCGGTGGATCCAGGCTGAGTTCGGCGAGTTCCTTCTGGATCCTCCGGGCACTGGACGAGCTGGGATCTTTCTTCGGGGCCATGTCGTTCCCACGGGCTTGTGAACGGTTCCTTCCACGCGATTCCCGACCTGGATCGATCCTACGCCTCTCCTCTGCGTCCCAGGGACGTCTGTGTCGGTGCCAAACACGTGTCTGGTCCCTTCACTCCTAGTCTCTCCCCATCTGTCTCCCACCGTCGATCCCTGGTTCCACTCCTAGAGCGGGAACCCATCCGATCCCCCCCGACAACAGCCCAGGGCTCCCCTCGACTGGTGGGAGACGTGACGCAAGAGAAAAGACCCATGTGGCACAAGGGAAACGGATGGATGGTTGCTGGACGTGCAAGAGCAGGAAAAAAAGAGCGTCGAAGCACGATCGGAACCACGCTCCGAAGCCTTCGCTACCAGCTCTCTGCTCCGGGTGAAGGCGGTGTTTTCCATGGGAGAAAATCAAGGGTCGATCGTGGAAGAATCCATGTGGATCGACAATGGGTAAAAGGGAGTCGCAATGTAAAATGTGTGAATCGAGCTCTTCAACCATTCGAAGCCATTCTGAAAATCCTAAAAGAGCGTGCCGTTTGTGTACTAAAAAACAATGGCGTGTTCGTTGCACGGTCATTCTAAGTCTAGGTCACGCGAACCGTGCTTCTACTAGTGGCGTGCAATGGAGAATTCGTCTTGATGTCTCAAGAAAGTGGAGGAGCGATGGGGGCACTGTGTCGCCATGCCCATGGAAGACCGAGCGAGACAGCACGTGGACAAGGTGCAAGACCAAAAGTCAATAGCTACACCATAAGCGTGTCCAAGGTTGCTTTGCTCAACCGCGCGCGTACTCCCTCTAGTGGTTGGGTCAATACAACAGTAACAACTCGTGTCCAGGTCATCCCCCCATTCGTTGAAATTGGAAAGGTTTTTACAACCCCTTGCGACCAGAAATATTGCAGAAGCGGAGAACGTAGAGACCGCGACCTTGGTGCACGGTCATAAATTGGGGAAGCTTCAAGCATAGCCCTCAAAGTGCCACATCAACAAAACTACGGAGAAACATCGTCTTTACCTCCTAGCGACTATCAATGGTTGCAAGGGTCTAAAGTTTGTGACAAGGCATAGCCTTGTGCGACTCGGGTACATGTCAAAGTCGAGGCCATCTTGAAAGAATTACATGCTTACGCAATTTTGTTGTGCAAACCGAATCCTTGCAAGGGGATCATAGCTATATTCCAAGCCCGCATCAATACTAACCCAAAAAGGAACTAATTCATGTGTGGAAATCAAAAGGCCCAAGTGAGAAAGTTTAGTTTTCGACTTTCTTGCAATGGTACGACCTACCATCGTGTTTCATGCATGTGTTCCATGCTTTCATGTGGGTGGGATTGGATCCAAAGAAGAAACGTGCTCCATGGGTACAATTCGTTTTCTTGTCACCGATTGTTTCACCGGCCCCCATGTCTAAATCTGACTTCATCTCATTTCAATTTCCAAGCACAACTCCGAAGTTTTTGCTTTGCGACGTAGTCCACCATGCTTGTGGAAAATACGAGGCGCTTGGTCATGACTTCTCCTCGATGCATTGGTTGGAACCTACTAGCCTTGCGCTCATTCTTAAGTGCACTAGTTAAAAGTTGCTTCGTGTTGTTGCGATGAAGATCTCAATCGTGTCCGCATTTGCGTGTTCTTTCTTGTCATCTCTTGAATCTAGTTGTCTAATATATCTTCCTTGTTGAGCAAATTTAGATGGATGTGGTTTGCCTTTCCATGTCTTCTTTGGTGCCTTGGACACAAGATTGAACTCATCCAATCACACCCATCGTATTTTCGTCCTATGTAAACTACCCGCAACCTGTTTTGCCTGAGGTATTCCGGTTCGTCAGGTTCCTTCTTGTCGGTTTAGAATAGGTCTTGGCCTTGCTTTTCGAAGAACCATATTCTCCCCCTAGTTTTGGTGTCTTGGCCATCTCTTTGGGGTCGTCATGGTAAAACATTGTAGGTATCCAAGAAGTGGCCGCGTATGTCTTTTTTGTTGGTTGAAGCACCCCAATGGTAAAAGTTGTACAATCTTGACGTAGGGCTGTCGTATCGAGATTGTTCGTTTTGTGCAACATCCCACGCACCCCTTGTTGGCCCTTCCGGTCGTTGAAACGTGCGCTGGTGCTCCTTTCGTGGGACTTACATTTCCTTTCCTTCCTTGTTCATGGAGATTGGCATGGTTCCACCTAGGTCATGGATGGCTCGCCTTGTGCGATGCATGGTGCACATGTATGCCCTCTCCACCCGTCGTGTGGGTCTTCGCCAATGGTCGTGTAGGTGGGTTGAATCGGGAAGGGATGGGTTGAGAAAGGAAGGAAAGGATGGGTTTAGAAAGGAAGGAAAGGATGGGTTGAGAAAGGTAGGAAAGGATGGGTTGAGAATGGTAGGCATGGGTTGAGAAAGGTAGGAAAGGATGGGTTGAGAAAGGTAGGGATGGGTTGAGAAGGGAAGGAAAGGATGGGTTGAGAAGGGAAGGAAAGGAAGGGATGGGTATGGTGTGTCTCACAGACGTGTGGTGTATCGGTTGCAGCGGCCATGACGGAAGGACGCCATGACGAAGCACAGCAAGGGTACGTGGTTCGGATGGACCGATCGGAGGAGGAAAGCGGGAATGGTACAGGATGTACGCACGTCCAATTCGAGGACTTCGTGGTGGAACGAGACGCTCGTGGATCGCGGTGAAAGGGACGACAACACGTCGGTCCACGAGGCGAGCACGACACGATCCAACAAACGACGATGGACGGAGAGAGCGAGCGAAAGATACCCGTCTCTCACCTCGATCTGAAAGGCACAAGCACACGCGGAACCGAAACAAGCGTGCGATCATCCGTTGGACGACGTGGAAACAGGGATGTCGAAACACAGAAAACCAGGAGGAAAGGGAGACGAGGCTGACGGACCACGACGGTGCCGCGCGTCCACGACGAACCTCGAAACTCGACGAAACAACGAACACGCACATGCACGATCGTCGCGCATGTGTTGGTCGGATCGATCGGAAAAACGGGAAACGATACCGACGATGGCGCGAATCCACGCGATGGACGGGCTCCAACCCACACGAACACGTCCTGGGTGGACCACAGGCGTGTGAAGAAGGTGTCTGGACCAGTGGTCATTGCAGAAGGGATGGGAGGATCCGCCATGTACGAACTCGTCCGTGTGGGACCGGAACAACTCATCGGAGAAATCATCCGCTTGGAAGGGGATGATGCCACACTGCAGGTGAGGACGGAGAGTGATTGGGCAATGTGGACGAACCTGGAAACAGCAATGGAGCGCGCAGGACAGAAAACTGACACGTTCGCGGGCGTTTGGGAAAATCGTAACAGGTGTATGAGGAAACCTCGGGGTTGACTGTCGGAGATCCCGTGCAACGTACCTTCAAACCATTGAGCGTGGAATTGGGACCTGGCTTGCTGGGAGAGATCTTTGATGGAATTCAACGACCATTGAGAAGCATTGCCGCTGCTAGTGGTGACTGCTTCATACCAAGAGGGGTAAACATCCAGGCGCTCGACAAAGACAAACTCTGGGAGTACAAGCCTTGCGTGCAGGTCGGAGACCTTGTCTCCGGGGGCGACATTATTGGAATCGTGAAGGAAAACTCGTTGCTGGAGCACAAGGTAATGCTGCCTCCGGGCGCAAAGGGGCGAGTTACACACACTGCCATCCCTGGGGACTACACAGTCGAGGAAAGTATCATTGAAGTCGAGTTTGGAGGTGTGACATCGAAGCATCGCATGAGACAGTCCTGGCCAGTTCGCTCTCCCAGACCTACAGCACAGAAGCTGGTGGCAGACTACCCTCTGCTCACAGGGCAACGGGTCCTGGATGCGCTTTTCCCTTCAGTACGTGGAGGAACGTGTGCGATTCCTGGAGCCTTTGGCTGCGGAAAAACCGTGATCTCGCAGGTGAGTGCAGCACCCAGTTCCGCGTCGGTCGGATTCCTCCAATTTGCCTGGTATGCATAAGCACCTTGAACTGACTTGTTTGTTGTGGTTCGTTTCCTCCCACCTGTCAATGGAACAGGCACTGTCCAAATATTCAAACAGTGATGGGATTGTTTACGTGGGCTGCGGTGAACGAGGCAACGAAATGGCAGAAGTCCTCATGGACTTTCCAGAGCTGACACTGACACTGCCGGACGGAAGGGAAGAGAGCATCATGAAACGCACAGTGTTGGTTGCAAACACTTCCAACATGCCAGTCGCTGCAAGAGAGGCGAGCATCTACACTGGGATTACCATTGCAGAGTACTTCAGAGATATGGGATACAACTTCTCCATGATGGGCGATTCTACCTCCCGCTGGGCAGAAGCGCTTCGCGAAATCAGCGGTCGACTGGCTGAGATGCCGGCAGACAGCGGGTACCCGGCCTACCTCGGCGCGCGCCTGGCAAGTTTCTACGAAAGAGCCGGTAGGGTGAAGTGTTTGGGAAGCCCACAGAGGGAGGGCAGCGTGACGATTGTCGGTGCCGTTAGCCCTCCTGGTGGTGACTTTTCGGACCCAGTCACTGCAGCAACGTTGAGCATCGTCCAGGTACGTGTTGTCTTCTCGCGCGGGGGTAGAAATTCCGCATGTCTCTCGCTGACTTGCGTTGTGTGCTCATCCCTGGGACAGGTGTTTTGGGGCTTGGACAAGAAGCTGGCTCAGCGAAAGCATTTTCCAAGCGTGAACTGGCTGCTCTCCTACTCGAAGTATGACAGGGCGCTGGAACCCTTCTACCAAAAGTTTGATCCAGAGTTCGTATCATTGCGAGCCGAAGCGAGAGAAGTGCTTCAACAGGAGGACGAGTTGAACGAGCTCGTGCAGCTCGTGGGCAAAGATGCACTCGCGGAGGGGGACAAGGTAAGGCCATCGCCTGCCGTATCGCGCGGTTGGATGCACAGGAGGCTTGTTGCAGCTCGCTGACCGGACGAGAGGATATCATCGCGCTGCGACCAGGTGACATTGGAGACCGCGCGCCTCCTGAAGGAGGACTTCTTGCAGCAGAACAGCTTCACTCCCTACGATAAGTTCTGTCCTTTCTACAAGAGCGTGTGGATGCTCCGAAACATGTTGACGTTCCATCGATTGGCGAGAAAGGCCGTGGGTCGCTCCAGCGTGAGCGGCCGCCAGGACGAGTCTGTGCTCACGTTAGGGGTCATGAAGCAGCGTATGAGCGGTTTGTTGTACAAGCTGAGCGCTCAGAAGTTTGAGGATCCCGAAGCCGGCGAGGACGTTTTGAAGGGACGGTATGCGGAGCTCAATGAGTCGCTCGTTTCCGCTTTCCGGGCTTTGGAGGAGGAGTACCAATAGCTTGTTGGTCCGAGACGTGTATGGCCTCCACGGTGGACGAGCGTTGGTTCTTTCTCTTTGCGAAGTAACGCCGGTTCGTTCCGTTTCCCGTGTCCCATAGGATGGCTTTTCTGTGAATTGTTCCCCTTGCTCCTGGATGCCGCAGGTGTCATGCATTGCACCGTTCGGTTCCGCCGGGATCGTTTTGTTTCCTACATCCGTCACCAGGGCGGCCGTTTAGTGTGGCAATGTTTGATCGCTCTTCATGGGTTCTGGCATCTCGGTGTGGCCATCGATTCCTCCCCGGTGCCTCTCTCCACATGGATGTGTCAAGTGTCCGCGGGGGGGGGGGGGGGTGTTTGGATGGACATACATCTGCCTTTGCTTGTTTCCCATGCCTCTTCATCCTCTTGTTTCACGTGGGTTCTGGGATGGATCCATACCTCCTGGATGGAGAATTTCCATCCCGGTGCTTGTCGGTTGGGTGAAGGGTTCTGGTCTTCTTCCCACCATACTCCATCCAACGCTCCTCTTCTCGGCTGGTCGACCTCTTGTGGGTTCCTTCCTTCCCTCTATCGGTCTGGGTTCGACCGTCGGTGTCTCCTTTCAACCCGGGTGGTTCTTCTGGATGTCCCCCTTTCTACCCTCCCCCCACGTCCTTTGGGGTGGGAACCCCCTGGACCTTCCCTCGAGGGGAAGGGAAGGAATCGATCCAGGTACGGTCCTCCTTTCCCAAAAGGGGGGGGGGTCGAACCCAGACCCTGTCCCTTCTCCACCGATCCAACCGTCGGTTCGTCCTCGGGTTCAACCGGGGTGCTGAACCCGAAGAAAGGGAAGGTTCCCGACCTTCTGGATGGTTCCATCGTACCCTCCCCCCGAACCGGTGTCGGTTTCCCTCCTTCCCCTCGGGTTCGAAAGGGGAAGGCTCGCCCTTTCGAACCCGAGGGGAGAAGGAGCATCCGAAAGGGGGAAAGGGAAAGGGAGACAACACGTGTGTGGATTTCGCGTGCGCCGCCGACACCTTTCACGTCGCACGAAACGCCATGGAAACGGCCAGGTGCGCGGACGGATGAGGAAGAGGAAGAGGCGAACGAGATCAAAAACGTGCACACAAGAGATGGGAAGGAGAAGGAAGGGAATGGCTGACGGACGAGGACATCCGACGGGCGTGCGTGCAGGACCAAACCCATGCGCTCCACCACCTCCATCGCCAGCTTCGGCATGCGTCCCTCGCGCGCAAGGACGAACAACAACGGACGCACGACGCGGTTGCAGGTGCGTGCAGGAGCCAAGGAACTCCACTTCAACGCCGACATGGCGGCCTTGAAGAAGATGCAAGTGGGCGCAGACAAGCTGGCGTCGGTGGTGGGCGTCACCTTGGGACCGAAAGGAAGGAACGTGGTGTTGGAATCCAAGTTCGGATCGCCCAAAATTGTCAACGATGGCGTCACGGTGGCCAGAGAAGTGGACCTGGAAGATCCGGTGGAAAACATCGGAGCCAAGCTGGTGCGACAGGCGGCGTCCCGAACCAACGACCTGGCAGGAGATGGCACCACCACCGCAACCGTGCTGGCGTCCGCACTCATTGGCGAAGGGATGAAAATCGTGTCGGCTGGAACCAATCCCGTGCAGCTGGTGCGCGGCATGGAAAGGACCGTCACGTCCCTCGTCAAGGAACTGAAGGCGCTCTCCAAGGACGTGGAAGACAGCAACATCTCCGATGTGGCCACCGTGTCTGCGGGCGGGAACCGTGAGATCGGAGACATGATCAGCAAAGCCATGGACCGAGTGGGACGTGCAGGCGTGATCACCCTCGAAGAATCCAGGACGGCCGACAACAACCTCTACGTCGTCGAAGGAATGCAATTCGACCGTGGATACTTCTCGCCCTACTTCGTGACCGATCCTGAGAGGATGGTGTGCGAGTACGAAAACTGCAGGCTCTTCCTCGTGGACAAGAAAATTACCACCGCGAGAGACATCATCGGGATCCTGGAGGATGCTATCAAGGGACAATACCCGCTTCTCATCATTGCCGAGGACATTGAACAGGAAGCCCTTGCGACCCTGGTGGTTAACAAGTTGAGGGGAACGTTGAAGGTGACGGCCTGCAAGGCCCCTGGGTTCGGCGAAAGGAAATCCCAGTACCTGGATGACATTGCGATCCTCACCGGTGCTACCGTGGTGAAGGATGAAGTTGGCATTTCCTTGGAATCCGCCGGTGCAGAGGTGCTTGGTCTTGCAGCGAAAGTGGAGCTGAGCAAAGAAGCCTGCACTATCGTTGGAGATGGTAGCACGGAGTCCGACGTCAAGGCGAGGATCAAGCAAATCCGCGTCCTCCTCGAGAATGCGGATGCCGACTACGAGAAGGAAAAGCTCAACGAGCGCATTGCACGCTTGTCGGGTGGGGTTGCAATCATCCAAGTCGGGGCACAGACGGAGACAGAGCTCAAAGAGAAAAAGCTTCGTGTTGAAGATGCACTCAATGCAACCAAGGCAGCTGTCGAAGAAGGCATCGTTATTGGTGGAGGTTGCACCATGTTGAAACTGGCAGCAAAGGTGGACGAAATCAAAAGCACACTCGAGAACGACGAGCAGCGCATCGGAGCAGACATCATCAAGAGGGCATTGATTTACCCACTGAGGCTTATTGCAAAGAATGCTGGCCAAAACGGTGCGGTCATTGCAGATAAAATCCAGAACAGCAGCGATCCCAACTACGGATACAATGCAGCCACTGGGGAGTACTTGAATCTCATGGAAGCTGGTATCATCGATCCGACCAAAGTGGTGCGTTGTTGTTTGGAGAACGCTGTCTCCGTGGCCCGGACGTTCCTTATGTCTGATGTAGTAGTTACGGAGATCCCAGAGGCCGCAGAACAGCAGGCAGAAGGTGCAGATATGATGGGCGGCTACTAAGCATCCCCTTTGCCCTTGTGATTGTAAAGAATATTGCCCTCGTTTCAGCGCTTGCGTGGTTTTCCACTTTCCTGCTTTTTCTGTCGATTCCACGAACGGCGCTGGGAGGTTGCAAAGAACCAACTGTGGGATAATGCAGCAACCTCCAGGAGCTGACCTGCTCTCCATATCTACGCATCAACACTGCGTCCTTGCAGGACGTCCACATGCGGTTGCCACTAGTTGATCTGGGATAGGGTGTTTTCATTCTTCAAATCTTTGACGTTCGATGTCGATCCACTCGGGGTTGGGTAGCCTCGAGTTTGATTTCTGGTCCAAGGTCTAGATGTCAGCTTCGGCTGCCAAAAGCATTGACTTGGCGACATGTGCCGGCCTGAATGCGGTCGGACGTTCTCAGAGATGGAAAGTATCACGAAGCGACGCATCGACTGTTTTGTTCCTGGTTGAAAATACCGAAGTACCAAAGGTACTTGGTTGGGCACCGTTCGTTCTGGCAGTTTTTCTTACGACGTGCCTCCAGGTATGCTTCATGAACCGTCTGGGATCGATTGCTGGCGGCCCGGTAGCTGGTCCTCGGCATCCAAAGCTTCAAAGACGTACAGATCAGGACATTGGGGAGTTCCGTGCGTTGATTCGGCAACAAAACCGAACAGAGAAGGTATCCAAAGCGATGCCAATGTCCAATGTCCAGGTGAGGGATGCGTTTCCACAATGAACGGACACACAGGATTGGTGCTCGTTATCCAAGGAGCGAAAGGAAGCGCCCTTCCAAGTTTGGATGTTGCTCTGTGCCGACAATGCTCATCCTGGAGGTTGGCCAAGAAAAGGGTCCAATGGTGCGATGGCCACGCCGTTTTGAGGCAGCTGTTCGCTTTCTAACATTTGTACAATGGGTGCCAGGTTTAATTGAAGCACGTCCGATGTGGGCAGAAGAGGTCGATCGACCTTCAGCAAGTCCAGCAGCTCGCGGATGCACGTATCACGATAGAACCTCCATTCAGTCCTGGAGGAGTCGCTCGAGACAGCATAGGAAGTGGATTTTTGTACATAGCTATGAGTCCCATGCAGTGTCAAGCCTTTCAACAGCAACACCGGCGTCCTGACTTTCGTGTGGATGTACATGTTGAACGCGATGTCATCGCAGCCTTTCCTATCCCTAGCAGGATTGTGGAGAAAATCAACGAAAGAACGAAGCATTGGATCGTCTGGATTGGCTGGCGCCAGAAGGTGCGAGCCAGCCATCCACGCTTTTCCTATGAACATGGTGTAATACTCCGCCACTTCTGGGAGCGGATGGCTACCCCCCCTGTCGTACTGCCAGAGACCGATGTCTTCGTCCCAGTAGATCTTCCTTCGAGCAAATCCGACCACGTTGTTTGGGAAGAGGCGCCATATCTCCAAGCCCAGCTTGAGCGATTCGGCGTCGATGTACACGTCGTCGTCCAGGTTCAGCACGACTGCCTGGCCTTGTCCGTGATAGAACCATCGGTTGGTGACGAGGTTGCTCGTGCTGCGAACCAATTTCACGGGCTTGGTCAGTTCCTTGAAGAACTCCGGCAGACCGTAGGATTCAGGGAGCACGTCTACGTCGTTCCAAATGACCACGATGTAGGCGACTTCCTCGAGGAGCGACATCTTGGCCACGCTTTCCCTGAGCTGTTCGGGTCTCTTGTGGGTCATGATTTGCACCACCAGCTTGGTGTCTGCCATCCCTGTCGGTCCGACGTGCATCTCCAAGGCTTCTGGGTGCGCCTTGTTTCCGTTTCCGTCCGTGAGGGACCGCTTGAGCACGTATCCACCCGCCATCCACGCCAGCACGCGCATCCACGTCCATCTGGAACGTTTCCACGCGTGGGAAGCCTTCCATCCCATCGCCTTGCACGGCCTGTTCCCGTCCACCACGGATCCCATCCCTTTCCAGGGTCTCGATCGACCCCGAAGACCCTGGACCGATCCGGTTCGGGACGGGGGGGGGGGAACGGGACCCATCGAAAGGGAAGAAGGAACGGGGTCGCCCCCCCCTGCGCCAAGGGAGTTTCTTCTCCCATGGATCGAAGGGAAAGGGCCCGACACGCCCACGCGGCCGTCCCGGACCCTTCGGCCTTCCTCGTGATCGCGTGGGAAAGGGAGACGTCCATCCGATCGGGAACGGATCGACACGCGTCGTGCGTGCTTTCGGACGGATCGGACAGGAAGGAAACCTCGCGCGCGTGAGCGATGGGAGCCGCAGTCGCGGTCTCGAGAGTCGTGGACCCACCAGTCGTGCGTAAACCGCAACCCGAAACACGTCCGCCAAGGAATCGCCGGAACGCCAAAGAGCGCCACCATCCCGTCCTGGAAGCCGTGCCGGCGGGGAGCTCCCCATCCCGAGCGGGAGAACGAATCGAGGAACGACGAGAACGAAGGCGAAACCACCGTCGGAGAGGGCGGATCCCATAGTCAATGCCATTCGTTCCACGAGAGGCAAGGGACAACCCAGGCGATGGTCCACTGCCAGATCCATTCGGGAACCGCGTCCTGGAAAGGGGGATGCCGGGTCTTCCTCTGCGACACCCCGTCCGATCGCCCGTCGATGGAGGGGTTTGAAACCCCTTCGATCCCCGTGAGAAGCATCGCGCGTGAAGGAACGGATCGAGGGGGGCTGAAGGCATCGTCCACCGGGGAAGCTGCCATGCATGTCCCTGGAACCGGGTCTGTCCTGGCATCGACAACGTCCAGAAACGGGGGCGTAGGGTCGATACGAAGGGGCGGGGTCTTTGTGGACTGGAATCCCTCAACCGTGTTGGGGGGGGGGGGAAGCAAGACTTGTACAAATGATACAATGGGTTCGTGTTGCATGCTTGTGAAATCGGGGCGCACGTTCCAGCCGAGACGAAACCCTCGCTTTCGCAGACGCCATGCCTACGAAGAGGTCATGGCGCAACCTGTTCCACGCCCTCGTCTTAGCCTTCACTTTTCGAAGCGGGGAATTCTGTGGAGAACATGTGCACATGGTGGCTTGTAAGAACGCCGGGTGTGAATGGATGTCCAAATGCGACGCGGTAGAAGGAAACAATTCATGCGCCTTTGCCAGGTCAGAAGAATCATGTATTGCGCAAGACTGCCGGTGGTTCGAAAGCTTCGATGATGACCAAAAATGCTATGACGTGGTTGTAGCTTTCTGCCAGCAGTTTGGAGCAGAATGCCCCGCAAGCAGCACTCCGCTTTGCAAGGAGAAAGGGCAATGCACTCGAAAGGATTCTCCTCTAGCTCGGCAGGTATATGATCCACAAGAGGGGACCGTTCACCTCGGGTCGAAGTTTGCAGAAGAGGGAACTAACGCACAAAGGTTGTTTGAACTGTTGTGGAAGCAATTTTCTACCAAAGACTTCGATGCAGACAAGCGCAATCTTAAGCGCATCTTTTTGCAGACAAGAGTAGTCGGCAACACACCACCACTTCCTCCAGGACCACCGGCACCACCTGGACCGCCAAGTCCACCTGGACCACCAACTCCACCAAGTCCACCAGCACCACCTGGACCACCTGGACCGCCAAGTCCACCTGGACCACCAACTCCACCAAGTCCACCAGCACCACCTGGACCACCTGGACCGCCAACTCCACCAAGTCCACCTGGACCACTAACTCCACCAAGTCCACCAGCACCACCAGCACCACCTGGAACGCCAACTCCACCAAGTCCACCAGCACCACCTGGACCACCTGGAACGCCAACTCCCCCATTGCCAACAGCGCCGTCTGACGGTGGGGATTTAACACCGCCTGACATTCCCTTGGATCAGCCGGGCCTCACACCCTCGTCACCCGTGTTGCAACCCCCGACATCTAGCGAGCCTGAAGTTTCGCCCCCGCCAGAAGAAGATACTAATACTGCACCTTCGGGAAGCGACTCTACTGGAAGTGAAGGTATAGACACTGCAGTTGTCGTAGGAGCAGTAGTTGGTGGATTCGGTGGTTTAACTCTAATATCCGTAATCGTCATCTATTTAGCTCGAAACAGGGGCATGAAGGGCTTACCATCAACAGTCTCTACTTCGAATAACTTGGAGCAAGGAGCCTTTACAAGTAGAACATCATCAGGCGGCGGTGACGAAAGGAAGAGGATGCTTTCGAGGAGGTTCGCATCCAACTCAAGTACCGGAGCGCACCCTATTCAAACAGGAATTGGGGTGCTGGACGCATGCTTGAGCTTGGCTACATCCGTTGCGAACATGACTCAACGTGTCATTGCAAACCATGCCCAGTGTGAACGTTTAGCATTGCGGATCAATGCTATGTTGCCATTGTTGAATGCACTTCAAGAGCACTTGACGCCCCCTCTGGACCAGCAGCAGCAAAAGCAAGCAACCATGCTTGAACCTGTGCTCGACCAGTTACGTGATGTACTGGAGGAGGCAAAACATATCATAGAAAAATGGAGTCAAAGGGACAAATCTATTGTATCAATCCTATTCAGCATGTCCACATCTGAGCGTTACGGAACGAAATTCAGAGATGTATCGAGCAGTATGACCGAGTGCTTTAACGATCTCACTCTGGCATTGCAGCTTCAAATGCGAAACTTCTTTGACCGCGTGGTAGGACAGAAGAAGATAGCAGATCGAGTGCTCGATTCCGAGCGAATAAACTCCGAAGATCGACAGGACACAAAGGAGGACTTGAAGGAGCTGGCAGAAGCTTTGGCCGAGCATGGTCAATCGTTTGAGGGTATGTCCAAAGGTCAACAAGCAGAGCTCTTGGAGCAGTTCGAATTGCACGGTCTCGATCTCAAGGAATTGCTCAGGCAAGAACGGCGACGCACGATTGAGGAAAAGACAAGAGACCTTGTCGTTCCCTGGAAGGATATTCGAATCGGGGAACTGATCGGACAGGGAGGGTACGCAAAGGTGTACCGAGGCTACTGGGGCAACTTGGAGATCGCAATCAAGGAATTCCACCAAACTCAGTTATCCAAGCGCGCAAAACGTATGGTCTATCACGAGGCTTACATATTGAGTCTTTTGCGCCACCCTAACATTGCAGTTTTTTACGGACTGGTGGATGAGCAAGAACACTTTGCACTGCTGATGGAATGCTATGGCCGTGGATCCATCGCCGACGCACTTGACAGAGAGGATACGCTGCCTTGGACCTGGAAAGTGAGCATCCTTTCCAATGTGGCAGAAGGGATGGTGTACTTGCACTCGAGGCCATACGAAAGGATTGTGCATGGGGACTTGAAACCAGAAAACGTTCTTTTGAACGACAGGGGAGACGCCCTGATATCAGATTTCGGAGTGTCACGCATCCAGAGCTACACCAACACAGTTGCCCCCGCTGCCATGGCAATGTCCATATGCTATACTCCTCCCGAAGTTTTCCTAGATCCCATGGCCCATCGGGAACCAAGCAGTGATGTTTATGCCTTTGGAATGTTTATGTACGCTGTGGCAACGCAGGCGATGCCTTTCGAAGGTGTGGATCCACGCATCGTCGGCCGCTTGGTGGAGGACGGCAAGCGTCCCCTTGTTCCTCCAACTTTAGAGAAGGAGCACCCTTCGTACGTTCGGTTGATGGTCAAGTGCTGGTCCCAGGATCCCAAAAAACGCCCGACATTTCAAGAAGTGTCCAACGCCTTGAAGCGTATACAGTGATTCGTACTACAAAGAACATGCAACCCTGGAAGACAAGCCAAAAGAATCCATCGATCTTTGTGCCGCCATCCAGATTTGTTCCACTGCAGCGGAGTTCATAGAGCCTGCGTAGTGCGTGCCCCCGCAGCGGGCAACGTCTACAGCGCAGATCTGGAGAGAAGGGTCCTTCACGGCATGCCATTGTTTGCCCCCTGGTTCGACCCCGCCATTGCTTTTTGCGGTGTCTCGCGTGGCCCCAAACCTGTTGCCGCATGCCATTGATCTCACCAAGGAGACAGCGTTGAGATGATTTGCGAATGGTCCAGAAGGATGCGCTCGGACAGCTTCCATAACATCAGATCAGTCCTTGTCGCTTTGGAGGGGAAGGTTTCGAGGTCAAGACTGGGCTTGCACAAGCTCTTTACCGATGCCTCGCAGATTGTCCCGTACGGAGATAAAAGAGCACGTGCGGCGAAGCTTTGGCGTGTTCATTGTTTGCGCATCGGTAGGATGAACGGTCTGCGGATTCTACAGAGTTCCATCTCACTTCGAGGATGGTGCACGAGGTGCTTGCCCAAGCCTCTCGCGTTTCAGTTATCCGATGGGAAGTGCTTTCAGGCGGTCGACTCCGAATGGATTGTTTATGCTGTGGGAAGGAGGGAATCGAACGTCCTCGCCGTCCGTGCACATGGAGAGCACATCGAAACGTCCCGGTTCGGGCGATGGAAGGCGTGCGGGACAAGGCGCTGCGGTTCATGATGGGACGTCTCCACATGGGAGCACAGTGCATGGAATCCTTGGTCCTTCGCCGCAAGACCCCATGCCGGACGGTACCGAAGGCGATTCACGAGGCGGGGCAAAGGGAACGCCGGCACCGGTAGGTGCAGGTCCAATGGGAAGCGAAAGGTCGCCCCAGGTATGGATCGCCGCACCGGCTGCCAAGCCAAGGAAACGATCTCTCCGGGGTCCACCTGCTGCCCACCAGGAGCACGAGGTGCATTTCGAGACGGGCACGATTCCCCCACGGCACGAGCAGATCCTGTTCCCACCGCTCGACGCGCCGCAGGAAGCGTCCAGCGGTACTTGGAAGGATCCCACGGACCGGTGGAAGAAGGTCGGATCTCGGGCAGGGTCGGTTCCTTCGATGGACCGTGAGGAGCGCGATCCAGTCCAACCCAAGCGACGCCGTGAACGCGGATGGGGTCGTGGGTTGATGGCGAGATCCCTCTCAAGCGGCCGCCGTGGAATCCGCGTTCGCCACCTTCACGCCACGTTCCGAGCAAGGCACTACTTGTTTACACCGGTTGCTGGGTCTCCTGCGGGGGACGGAGCGGGCGATCCTGTCAGAATCGGGGGGAGGGAGAGGGGCTCAGATGAAGCTGCTCTGCTCGAACACCTCCACCACTTCGCTCTGGTCGTTGAGCTTGGCGACTTCCATCGGGATCTTGCCGTCCGTGTTCCTGGCCACCACGGAAGCCCCGTGCTTCACCAGCAGCTCGCAGCACTCCTTCTGTCCGTACCCCGCGGCGTAATGGAGCGGGGTGTTTTTGTTCTTGTCGAGGATGTTGAGGTCCGCCCCTTTCTCGATCAGGGTCTGGACGATCTCCGTCTCTCCGTACCCGCTCGCGAAGTGGATGGGCGCTCTGCCTTCCGCATCCTGCATGTCCTTGTCCGCGCCGGCCTCCAAAAAGGCCTGCACCGCATCCAGGTCGCCCGCGCTGGCGGCGCTGATGATGTTGTCCTCTTCTTCCGCTTCTTCTTCTTCTTCTTCTTCTTCTTCGTCCTTCGGATCCTTGGATCCCGGCCTGGCCGCGCCGCCCATGGCGCCCGCCATCCCTTCGAATCCGCCGGGAAACCCGCCTCCCATGGCCTTGCCCAGCTTCTGCAGCATTTCCGGATCGTTCCAGTACTTCATCATGGCGGGCATGCCCCCTTCTTCGATCTCCTTGAGGATGGGAGCGACCTCCGGATCGCTCTTCAGCACCTCCATCTGCTTCTCCAGCTGTTGCTTCATGGAATCGTCTCCCATGCCTTGGAACAGGCCGGCCATGGCGGGATCCTGCGCGTCGCGTCAAAATCCCCGTCGGATTGTTTTTTTTTTTTTTTTTCGCGTGGGTTTCGTGGGTTTCGTGGGTCGGTCAGTCCTGGATCGCTGCGACCGTTTCCTTCGTGGTTTCCCTTCTTTCCCTTTGGGCGTTTGGGTTCCGCCTCGGCGGCGCGGTGGAAAGGAGGGTGAAGATGGAGGACGTTCGACGTTCCGCGAAGGATCGATCGATCGGTGGTGGTGGTGGTGGTGGTGGTGGCGGTGGGTTTGCCATCGCGCGTCCTTGGATCTCACCTGCATCATTTCGCTGCCCAGTTTTTCCGCCACTTGCATGAACTGGGGGTTGTTCATGAGGTTCTGCATGGCGTGGGTGTAGCTCTCTGGATCCAGTCCGGGCATCTGTCCGGTCTTTCCTTCCTCTTGTTGCTTCTGGAGCTGTCCGGCCATGGCTTTGAACGCCGGATCGTTGGCCAGCTGTTCCGCCATCTCTCGGATCTCCGGATCCTGTCGTTTTTTTCGTTTCCACGCGTTCGTTCCCGCGTGCGTGCGCGTGTGTGTGTGTGTTTTCCACCCCCGACCGTCGTCGTGATCGTCGTCGTCGCATCGTTTCGGGTCAGCCTCGCTCCTCGCTCCTCGCTCCTCGCTCCTCGCTTCTCCTCACGTTGAGCACGTTGGCCATGGCGCTCATGTCGAAGGGCGTTCCTCCGTCCCCGCCTTGGGTCGGATCCATCGCCCACCGCACACACACGTGGTCTCCTGCTGTCCCCCCCCCTCCTTCGGGAAGGAGGGGGGGGAGGGGGGTGGCGGCCCCCTTCTCCTCCACTCTCGTTCGGATCCCCCCCCCTTCCTTCGGGAGGGAGAGGGGGGTCCTTTCCCCCCCCCTTCCAAAAAAGGTTCGGATCCGACCTCTCTCCCCTTCACCGGGTCCCCGTGCTCCCTTCCCACTCCGAAAGAAAAGAAAAGAAAAGGAGAGGGAGAGGGAGAGGACGTCCATCGGCATGGAACCCGATCCCACGTCGTCGCACCGCCACGGAATGGGCGGGAACGGCGAATCCGCCGCACCTGCTGCACCTCTCCCTGATGGCGGCGGTGCTACTGGTGGTGCTGTTTCGAAGGAAGGAGGGACGGAACGCGTGGGTCCCGTCCCGTCTTCGTCGCAGGCGTCCGTCGGCGCACAAGTCGGTACGCACGGACACGAGTATCCCGTGCAAGACCACCAGTATCGATTGGAAGAAGAGATCGGACAAGGAGCCAGCGCGACGGTGCGTGCTCCAACCCCGAAAGAAAAACCAATCCCCCGCCGCTGCGCGAAACGAACGAACGAACGAACGAACGAACGAGCGATACGAAGGAACGGAGAGGGAAGTGCTGACGGGAAACGTGGGAAAACCACGCGCGAAAACCAACCGAAACATTAAAAAACAAAAAACAAAAACAAAAACGACGACGGAACGGAACGGTGGAGACAGGCGTATCGTGCGCGATGCATCCCGTACGACGAGGTCGTGGCGGTGAAGCTGGTGGACCTGGAGAGCGGGACCGTCAACCTGGTGAGGGAAACCGCCGTCCCGTGGCGCGGATCGAAAAACAACGAAGACGGATGAAAGGTGGAAAAAGGAACGAAACGCTGACCCAAACGACGCGATCCAGGACGAGATACAGAGGGAAGCCAAGACCATGAAGAACGTCAACCATCCCAACCTCCTGCCCCTCCACTGCTGCTTCGTGTCCGGGGTCAAGCTGTGGATGGTCATGCCCTACGTGGCCGCCGGATCGCTCCTGCACATCATGAAATGGTCCTATCCCGAAGGATTGGACGAAGTGTTCATCGCCACCGTGCTCAGGGAAGTGCTCAAAGGATTGGAATACCTGCACAGAAACGGGATGATACACAGGGACATCAAAGCCGGGAACATACTCATCGATGCCAATGGGCAAGTGAAGCTGGCGGACTTCGGAGTCTCCGCCACCATCGAAAGGACCGGGTCCTGGGGTGGAGACGGATCCAGGTTCACCTTCGTTGGAACGCCGTGCTGGATGGCGCCAGAAGTGATGGACGCAGAAGTCGGGTACGATTTCCACGCCGACATCTGGTCCTTCGGGATCACCATCCTCGAGCTTGCGCACGGACACGCCCCGTTCGCCAGGTTTCCTCCCATGAAGGTGCTCATGATGACCCTGCAGAACCCGCCGCCCACCCTCCAAGAAGCCGAGAACAAGACGTTCAGCAAAGCGTTGAGGGAACTGGTGGCCCTGTGCCTGCAGAAAGATCCGATGAAAAGGCCCACGGCCGCGAAACTGCTGGAGCACAGGTTCTTCAAGGGAGCGGCCAAAGGTGCAGACTACCTGGTCAAGTACCTGCTGGCCGACCTGCCGTCCCTGTCCGAACGAGTCAAGGTGATGCGAAACAAGGATCATCCGGGATTCAAGAAGCAAGCGGAGAAGGTGGTGGAGCCCCGACAAGTGAAAGTGGAAGAAGGGTGGAACTTCGACGTGCGAGATACCAAAGGGAGCGGGGCTAACACAACAGGAGGGATCTCGGAGGCAGTCACCCCGAAAGATCCGCAGAGGGTGGAGGGGAGGGGTGCCAAAGCGTACGGGCACACCGAGGGTACGGCTGAGAGCCCGTCGGACTCAGCACGCAAGAGGGCGCTTGCCTCGGAAAGCGCAGGTGGGCTGAGGACCGGCAGGACTTTCAGGGTACTAGAGGGCGACGATGAAGATGATGAAATCACATCCGTCGTACGAACGCACCAGAAGCCCCCTTCATTGCAGAAAACGATGTCTCAACCAGCCATGGCGATGATGGAGCGTACAAGCAGCACGCCGTCCAGTTCCACAGCAACGATGGTGCCAGCGTTGCAGCACATCCTTGTGCATGCTGTGCAACAGGAAAAGCTGGTGAAGCAGCTGCTTGCGTCTTTGGATGTACACGACACTGCCAAAGTCATCAGTCAAACCAAGAGTGTGCCACACCTTGAAGATCTGGATCATCCCAACCCGACCATGGCAGCCATTGCGGAGGTCCAGAATCAGGTTGCTCAACTGATGAGCGATATGCAAGTCCTGAGGGACCGCAACCAACACCTGGCCAGGAAAGTCAATATGTTGAGTTCGGAAAGGGACGTAGGGCACAAAGCCAAGGACGAGGAAGAAAGATAGCGCCGTCTAGTGGACCATTGAAGGCATGCATCAGCTTTACCGCTTTATGACTCCCGCTTGAGAATGATGTGCGCGAGTGGCAGGTGATGCTTGCGTGACGCTCCCAGGTGCCCGCATCGACTGAACCATCTTTCTGGTTTACCTGTGCGGTGCTACTATTGCATCTCCTTTCGAATGTTGGTTTTGGCTTGAAGCTGCGCTGGCTAGTTTCCTGCTGCGCAGCATGGACAACGTTTGGAAGGGATCACATGTAATTTTTTATGCTTTCCTTTGTAGCCTTCTGATGGTGTGCATGGGCTGTTACTTTAATTACCAGACGGACAACCTGAGCCGTGCTGAAGAATTGCCCGGCTTTCTCTGCTGATACCCTCCTGTCGCCGAAGCCAAGTTGAACCCTGGAGAAAAGTTTGTTGGATAGCAAAGCATGAAGCGACCGATTTCTTCAAGTATCAGGAATCAAGAAAGGTGCATCTGGAATGCTGGAATTTCAAGGCCCACCTTGCTCTGTCGTAGTTGAGCAACCTCCGCATGAACGAAATCATCATGTTTATGTTTTCCGATACTTCTTGCACGTGGTCGCGTGGCGCTCCTTTGCAGCAGTCAAACCCTTTCTCGTCATCCAAGTCAATGCTTACGTGGCTGTCAGAGATCCGGTGTATACATTTTTCAGGGCAAAGTGTGCATTGCGCGTTATGTTGGTGGTTTGATAACCTCAATAGCAGACTCAGCTGGTGTTGTGTGGAACGCACGGAACTTTGTTCAACCTTATCCAATCATTGCAGGCAACCACCAGGACCGTCAACATTGCTACAAGAACACTGGAGTGGAGTAGAGTCCATGGGCTCACCACGCCTTGGGCAGTGATGGCCAGCCGTCGCTCCTGCGTGCAAACTTTGGTTCGACCAAACATGATGGTGTGCTTGTTTGGGGGGCCTGAAGATGGCAAATGACCGCAGAGACATCAAAGGCCGTCCAGCCTGTAGGTGAAACAATCTCGGAAGACATCAATGCCCGTGACTGGAAGTAAGGACACCATGAATGGCATTGCATTCTGCTGTGTGTGATGCTGCCTCACGTTCTTGCCTGGCCATTATAGCAAAAGACGATCGAATGTGCATGGGATGTAACGAAACATATTGGATACACCATAGGACATGAAACCAAGCAGTGAACTCCTGTGCAAGAATAGATGCACAATCAGGTTGATAGAAGATGCAGGTAGAAGCAAGATTTATTTCAAGCAGTTGGGTCAATTCAATCGCTGACAATGAACAACGGTGACTTGCTTGTGTGCCACTGCAGGATATGCTTGTGCATGCAATGCTGAATTTACACCGTCGATTCAGCCTGAATTTAGTTTTTGATGGGCTTTTTCTAGTGCAAGTGCAAAGTTCCAGATATTTCCAAACAGTTCGTCCGGTTGAGCGCCTTCCGCCACCCCCAGGTACTTTGTGAGATGTTCGTAATCTTGGAAACACTGCGTTCTTTTGTTTTGTATCTCTGCAACGATGGGCCTTGCGTGTGCTTGGAATTCTTGAATGGTTGCTGCAAATTTACTGTCATCCCGCACATGTTCAGAGACGTCATCCACAGGATGCCCTGAGCAACACCTGTATTCTTTGTGAGCTGATTCCATGCCCTCCTTGATCGTTGACACTGCCTGCTCCAAGTCTGACTGCGTGTGGCTGCTGCATTCCTTCAAATGACTAAGTTCACTTGTAATATTCCAAAGGGGCACCTCCCGTCCGGATGCAACGGCCGCGACAAACTCAAGCAAGTTGCTGGCATGCTGAAGGGCCAGAAAAACGCCCTGCTCGAGCTTTTCTCTACCCAAAGGAGATGCATCTTCATGCCCCCCGTTACTTCCAGGTCGGACATCGTCGTCTCTCTCCGGTTCGCTGCTCGTTCTGCTAGATAGGCAGCAAGGCTCTCCAAATGCCTTGATGAAATGGGTCACATCAGATGCAGCAGGTCGCTTGGTGATCTTCACATCTGTCAACTTTGACAGAACGTCTAGATTCACACCGACCGCATTCCCACGCACACTGGCCGCATTCAGAGTGTTCCCTACTGCTACAATAATGCCCAGAAGATCGCGGAAAGTGTGGCTGGATCGCACTTCGTTGCAGCCAGCAATGACACATTCCAAACCAACCAAGATGTCTTCAGCCAAAGAATCAAATTGTCCCATGAAAACCAAGGCGTGAACTTTCTGTTGTACCCTGGGGATGGAAGCCAACTGGACCAAGAAATACTCTGGAAAAGTGAGCTCTTCCTTGTTACCACGAAACGAGGCGGCTGCCGATATTTCATCCCGATCGGCAAATATTTGCACCAGTAGCGACAGCTTTTCCAGGGGAAGTTGAAGGCCCTCAAAAAGTGCTGCCCTAACAGCAGCAACAGCACCGCCCTTGTAGGCTTTGAATTGTGTGAGCATGATGGCAATGTTGTTTGCCCTGCGTGGAGGTAGGAATTGAAGGGTGAGTGCTGGTCCGGAAGAGGCGTTGGGCTTGCCGCTCCTGTTCTTTGGTCCATCTTGCAGGGTGAAGAGCTTGCAAGTTGCATCGTACTCCGCAGCATGCAGCGGCGAAAGCGGCTGCAATTCATGCCAAACCGTACCTTCACCGATCTGGTACTGATGCAGCTTTGTCCAATACAATGCACGCAGTCTCGGTTGATTTCCGGGCCGGTTGAATCCGCCCTTCAAGTTGGCTTTGCCAGGTGGAGGGGGCACAGCAGGAGCTCCCGCTTTGCCCGGGGCGGGCGGCGGAGGCGGCGGAGGGGGAGCCCCACCCTTTGCAGCCGTGCCGGATCCTGCATCTTGGCCGCCCTGGGACCTCTGTCTACCTGCAGGGGGTGGTGGAGGAGGAGGCACAGGAGGACCGGGTCCTGGTGCTTGCCTCTGGAGCGGGGGCGGCGGAGGTGGAGGCGGGGGTGGCGCCCCCCGTGTGGATGCTGTGGCGCGGCTTTCCCTAGAGCGATCCTCGTGATCCTCATTGCCTCCCCCTGTCCCTGCACCAGCCTTTCCATCCGATTGAGCACGTGCACCTGCTTCCCTTGCCTGCGCACCCCCATCGAGCCCTGGACCACTAGAGGCATCCTTCATTCGATGCTGGCTTGGGGAGTCTTCGAATTCGCTCTTGGGAAGGGTGGACATAAGGGAGACCGGAGAAAGCCCCCCTGCACGTGCGGTGTCCTGCACGGCATGTATCTCATCCACGAGAGCGTTCATGTCTGCGCTGATGGGCTTCTGAGGGGTCAGGACGAAGAGGTCCCTCCATCCCTTGATCGGCTCCTCGTTGATTTCGTCGCTCTCAAAGTCCATGGAGTTCCAACCCCACATGTCGATCTCTGCCTCTGGCTCTCCCTGGGATCCAGACGGAGCGTCTGGCATGGTCCCTTCCTTGGTGCTCGTCTCGGTCAGCGTGACGTCCAGGTAGAAATCCGGCATGAGTGTCAAGGGGTAGGTGGTGTCGATTTGGTTTGCATGGACCCTGACCACCCCGGGTTCCGCAAAGACGCTGTGAAAGGCGAAGCTAAACAGGGGCGGTTCCAGGAGTCGATTCTTGTCCCCGGCCCACACGGCGATGGATACGTCTCCATGGAGGATCAGATCCACGTCGAAGACCAGGGGCTTTGTGTGGCCCTGTGCCGTGCATCCCTTCTTCTCCACGTTCCTCACATACACCACCAAGGTGGGTTGTCCGACGCCGAGGTTCGCCCTTGGATCCTTGTACTTGGTGCCATCCAGCGCGGGAAGGTCGGGATGGATCACCACCCGTTGCAGCCTGAGCATGCGCGTGGCCACCCGTTTGGGCAGTAGCCTGAGGCTAAGAATTTCAGCTAGGTACTGGTAATACCTCCTCTGGGAGGGCGTGGAGGAGAGGGCGAGCGATGCGTTCCCTTGGGCGGCTCGATTGGCCGCGGAGGGCATGTTCGCATCCAGCATGGCTTTGAGCGCGGCGATGGGATGTTCGTAGTCTCTGGTGAAGGTGAGGAAGCACGCGGCCATGAACCTGAGGAATCCCATGGCTTGTTGGCTATCCATCCCTCCCCTGGTGTGCAGCACCACCACGTTCTCCGGATCCAAGGCGAGCCAGTTTTCCATGGACGCGCAGGCGGCGAAGATGATGTCCAGCGGCGGCACGCCCACCCCCGTGGGTCGATCCCAGTACATGCGGAACTCCACGCAGTTGTTTCGGAAGAGCGCGTAGAGGGAGCTGTCCATGAGCAGCCCGCCAAGGTTGACCAGCATGGCGTTCCTGCCGTGCACGCTTTCCACGCACTGTGCAGCCAGCTGCAGTTGTGCGGCGTACTTGGGCGACCTGGCCACTTGGGATCGGCACGCATCGTCGCATGCGAAGGCCATGAGCCTCGTGTGCAGCTTCACCAGCTTGACACCCCCGTTCCTGGCTCGTTCCAAGGCTTGTGCTTCTTGTCCTTGTGGTTGGGTTGGATGGGGGGTGCTGGTGGATCCGGAACCACGTCCATGGGACAGGCTGGCGCTCCCTCCCTCCCCGGTCCTTCGCTTGTTCTTCTTCTCGTACCCTTCCTTGGCGCGTGGATGCATCGTCTGGGATGCGTTCGGATGGCTTTCCTTGCTCGGGTGCACGTGTGCTTCGGTTCCCGAGGGAAGGGGTCTCGGTCCCACGTCTACTTCGTCTCCATCTCTTCCTCCTGCGCCTTGTTCCTTCCACCTCCTCCTCGTGGTATCTTGACCTGCGTCCTGGTCCTCCTCCCACGTGCAAGGCGGTGCGTCTGTGGCACGTGGAACTGCGCTTGCTTCGGCGGATGGACGTCCGCCCATGCCGCTCCCGCTTCTCCTCGCTCAATCCCTCTCACCTCCTCTCTCTCTCTGTCTATCCCTCTCACCTCCTCTCCTCTCTCTCCCTCTCACCTCCTCTCCTCTCTGTCTATCCCTCTCACCTCCTCTGTCTATCCCTTTCCACTCCTCTCTCTGTCTATCCCTCTCACCTCCTCTGTCTATCCCTTTCCACTCCTCTCTCTGTCTATCCCTCTCACCTCCTCTGTCTATCCCTTTCCACTCCTCTCTCTGTCTATCCCTCTCACCTCCTCTGTCTATCCCTTTCCACTCCTCTCTCTGTCTATCCCTCTCACCTCCTCTGTCTATCCCTTTCCACTCCTCTCTCTGTCTATCCCTCTCACCTCCTCTGTCTATCCCTTTCCACTCCTCTCTCTGTCTATCCCTCTCACCTCCTCTGTCTATCCCTTTCCACTCCTCTCTCTGTCTATCCCTCTCACCTCCTCTGTCTATCCCTTTCCACTCCTCTCTCTGTCTATCCCTCTCACCTCCTCTGTCTATCCCTTTCCACTCCTCTCTCTGTCTATCCCTCTCACCTCCTCTGTCTATCCCTTTCCACTCCTCTCTCTGTCTATCCCTCTCACCTCCTCTGTCTATCCCTTTCCACTCCTCTCTCTGTCTATCCCTCTCACCTCCTCTGTCTATCCCTTTCCACTCCTCTCTCTGTCTATCCCTCTCACCTCCTCTGTCTATCCCTTTCCACTCCTCTCTCTGTCTATCCCTCTCACCTCCTCTCCTCTCTGTCTATCCCTCTCACCTCCTCTCCTCTCTCTCTATCCCTCTCACCTCCTCTCCTCTCCTCTCTCCCTCTCCTCTCCTCTCTCCCTCTCCTCTCTCCATCCCTCTCCCTCTCCACTCCCCTTCCATTCAACCTCGGTCTCCCTCCCACTCTCGGTCCACCCCCCCTGCCTGTCTGTCGGGTTCGTTTCCTTCCTTCACCCTTTCCGTTCGATCGAGACCCTTTCTTGACCGTGGAGAAGGGCCCTTGGGAAAGGGAGGAAGGGGGGATCGAAACCCAACCCCATCCCAAGGACCCCAGGCCTCGTCCCCGGGGGGGGAGGAGGACATCGAAAGGGATCCCTTCCCCGGGGTGGTCCCTTTCGATCCCCTTCTGAACCCCGTCCCAAACCCCTTTCGAAAAGGAAGGAACCCGTGGAGAGAACGCGCCATCGCCATCGGATGGACATGGAGGAGGTTTCCCGCCATCCGCAGGCGCAGAGCGTGCCTGGCGCCATCGCCAGCGTGCGACTGGAAAACTTCATGTGCCACGAAAGGATGCAAGTGGACTTCGGAGATCACGTCAACTTCGTGTGCGGACAGAACGGATCCGGAAAATCCGCCATCATCGCGGCCCTGCAGTGCTGCCTCGGTGCCACCGCCAGAGCCACCAAGAGAGGAGAAAACAACATGGCGCTCGTGAAGACTGGATGCGAATCCGCCAAGGTCACCGTGGTGCTGAGAAACCGAGGACCCGACGGATACCGGAGGGAAATCTACGGGGACGAAATCGTGGTGGAGAAGAAGCTGGGAACCCATGCCACCCAAGTGGTGATCAAAGATCAACATGGAAAAGTGGTGGCCAAAGGGAGGCAAGAAGTGGCACACGTGTTGGATCACTTCAGCTGCGACGTGGAAAACCCATGCTCCGTCATGACGCAAGAACACACCAGGAACTTCCTGGGAAGCGGATCGGACGGGAAGAAGAAGTTCAAATTCTACATGGAAGCCACCATGCTGCAAAGCGTGGCCGAAAGATTGGCGCATGCAGATGTGCAGATGGAACACATGGGCAGGGTGGTGCAAGAAGGTGAAGAACAGCTGAAAACCATGCAACACAGAGCCAAGCAACTGGAATCGGAAATCGAACGAGCCAAAGCCATCCAACAACTGGAGAAAGTAGAAGACGATCTCATGTGCCAACTGGCATGGTCCCATGTGCAGCAAATCCAGGACCAAATCCAGCTCCACCAGTACAAGGTGGAAAGGGGACCCGGCGCGATCGCCAAGATGAAAAGCAGGTGGGAAGATGCCAAAGCCAAAGCAGACGCCCTCCAACAGGAGATCCTAGACAAGACGCAGCAACTCGAACATGCAGGAGAGAGCATCGCAGAAATCCAAAAGCAAAGAAGGGAGATAGAAACAAGGAAGAGAAATGCGCATCTTGAGCGAGGGCAAGCGCAAAATCAACTCCACCAGTGCAAGGAAATGATCCGGCAGGCGCAAACTAGAAAAGTGGACATCGCCAAAGAAATGGAAAAGCTCCAGGTGGAATTCGATTCTTCCGGACAAGAACAGCCGGCTCAGAAAGGCAAGCTTGAAAGGGCACTTCAACAGGCACGGGCTTGTGAAAAGGAATACGAGGAAGCGAAAGACGAAGAGAACCGCCTGGCAGCAAGCGAGCAGCAGCTAAGGGCCATATTGGACAACCTGCAGGAGAGGAAGGAATCGTTCAAGCAGGAACTCGAAATGCTTCAAAAGCAGCATCGCCGTCTACTGAAGCAATCGAACGATACTTCCGCAGCCTTTGGAGATGTGATGCCTAAACTCGTGAAATTACTTGAAGAAAACCAGAAGGCCTTTCACCGTCCTCCTCTGGGACCGATCGGCTGTCTTGTATCCCTCGTTGATGCCAAGTGGGCAGTAGCAGTAGATGCAGCCATCAACGCATCCCTTTCCTGCATACTGGTGCATGATTTCCATGACATGACGATGCTGAAGAAGCTGGCTGCACAGGTCGGTATCCCTGGCAACCGGCTTTCAGTGGTGGTATACAACTTTGACACCCCCCCGTACACCATCCAGCAGCACGGTGGCTCTTCGCGGAGAATCACTGTTCTGGACATGCTGAAATGCACCCATCCCGCCGTTCAGAATATACTGGTCGACCAAAACAGTATCGAGAGGGTTGCACTGGTAGAAAACATACAGCTGGGAAAACGCACTGTCTTCGGACAAGGGGGCAATGTGGTGAAGTCGGCCTTTACGATGGATGGAACGGAGCTTTTTAAGATTAAATCCTCCGAGATCGTCAAGCCACTGGACTTTCAACAGGCACGAAAAGGCCCCAGCTTAGGCTCGGATGTGGCAGAACAAATCAAGCAGTGCTTGTCAAATATGCAACACGTTGAGCGATCTATCTCAGAAGTGGACAAAGAAATAGGTGCCATGCAGGAAAAACTACAAGATGCTGGCGAATCTTTGCGCAAATCCAGAGAAAGATCCCAAGCAGTGTTGCTGGAGAAAGCCAAGGCCGAATCATTGGCTGAAGAGTCGAAATTTGACTGGCAGACCACATCTCAGCAGCCACGAGTTCTGGACTTGTCCATCCTGGAACAGGAGTTGGAGCAGATAAACGAGAAGCTTGGCACACTGCAACAACGTGAGCAGGCTTTCGAAAAAGATATTCTGTTGAAAGCGGAAGCAGAAAAGTCCTTGGAGCTGGAGGTGGCCAAGATGAAAGAGATGGTTGAGCAAGTTGCGAATGAAGAGGTTGAGGCGGAAATCAAGAGATCCATTGAGCAGAAGGGCATGATAGACAAAAACGTAGAAAAACTCACAGAGAACATGAAGATAGTGGAGAATCGATTGGCAGATCTCTGTAGCGAACTTACCAAACTGGAGTCGGAGGCCAAGGCCAAGGCGGAGGTCGCAGCAGAAGTTGCCAGCCCGAGTCACTTTGAAAAGGCCAAGTCCAACAACTACAGCAGCAATGGAGGTGCAACATCATGCGAAGAGGTTTTCAAATCTCACGGTCTTCATCCAGAAAACGACAATGGTTCACACTTGCTGAAGCAAAGTTCAGAGAAGGTTGCAGAAATGTACCAAGGCCCACAGCTGCTCGCCAAATATTTAGAACAGGCTGGTGACGAAGCCTTGTCGGGTCTTTTGGAAGAGGAAACCCACCTTTCTACTGAACTCAATCTGTTGGCAAAGCTGAGGGCTCTTGAAGCGGAGAAATTGACAGCAAAGCTGCAAAGTGTAAAGCAGAGGATCGATGTAGGAGAATCACAAGTAGGGGGGACACTCGTGAAGCTCAAGGCTGAACACAACACAGTCGGCAGGTCCCTAAGACGAGCAAAGCGTAAACTTGAGTTTCTTACAGCGCCCTTTGAGCACTTGCAGACCGGGGTTCAAAAAAGGAAGAAACTCCTTTCGGACTCTGAAAAACTTTGTTCCAGGGAAGTTGCACATCATTTCAACCTGTACATGATGAGAAAGGGGCATGTTGGCAGGGTAAACATCAATAGAAGGGAGGAAACGCTGGACATATCGGTGAGGATGAATGCTACTGATGATAGCTCTAAAAGGGTGAAAGATCTGCGTAGTCTCAGCGGAGGAGAACGGAGCTATGCAACCCTTGCATTAGTGCTCTCCCTTGGGCATCAGTCCGACTGCCCTTTCAGGGTTATGGATGAATTCGATGTATTCATGGACGAGGTAAATAGAAAGATCAGTCTCAATGCATTGGTAGAGTTTGCTGCGAGCAACATGGACACGCAGTTCATTTTACTCACACCGCAGGATCTGTCCCACATTCAGCCAGATGGGCAATTTGTGAAAGTGATCAAGATGCAGTCCGCCCGTAACTAGCGCAACATTTGCAAACTGCCACGTTGCACAAAGGAGACAGATACTTGTAAATAAACAGTACTTGGCCTTCAATTCAAGCAACTCTTCGAATTGGGACAATACCTACATTAACACATCAACCAGGTTCGAAAGGCCTGGAATGAGCACAGTGAACTTTCATCACGTATTTCTATTTGAAAGGAGGTTGTCCTTGCCGCAAGAGCTTTTTCGGAGTTGCTTTTAGGTGCTCAAACAACCTCTGTGATAACATCTTCACATACTCTTTTACTTGTTTGCGCACTTGTATCTAAAGATCATCTGGGCAGGCATGAATGGCCGAACAGGTTTGATCTTTGTTTGCCAGGGTAATGACACTTGGAAATCTCAAAGTGAGACACGGCAGGTACCAGGGATCCTAAAATCGCTCACTTGAAATCATTGCTCGCAAAGCAGTACATCTACGTATTTTCATCCTTCCCCTCGTAAATTTCCCGGATGGAAGGAGCCTTTTTCAGCACCGTCACCAATAGGTTTGATTGCCATGTTTACTTCTCAAAAACTGGGTTAGATCAATCAGATCCGTTTGTGTTGTGCAGATGTTCCGACCACAAACATCACAACTTTTGCCAACCATCTGCTGCTAGACTGTAGATAGCGCCTTGCATTGCTAGAAGAGTGTGTATCCGTTAGAATTTATCTCTAAGGAATTTCGACTAAACTAGTGCATCGATCGTCTTGCATCGCGATGTGCGACATTTCATGCTTTCTTTGGGCTCACTTCAACGGTAGCACCTATCACATCGACTTGCACATTGCAAACAAGTCTTCAGTCATGGAAGAAGAATTTATTTTGGATGCAAGTAAAAGCAAGACTGTTCAAGAAACATGGAGTACCTTCTCTTCAAATGCTTTCGTTTGTTTAAACAAGAACAGTTAATACGGCTAAGACTTCTACAGCTTGAACACCTGCTCGTGTTTCATTGATCTGGGAATGACAAGTGAGTTGCGTGTACACCAAAAGTGGCGCTTGTGTGCTGTCTGTAGAGCGGGCACCCTGAGAGAACTCTGTACGGGTCCAACCACACCATATCAAGTCCCTTACCAATAGAAGTACCCCAAATCACCATTGTGGACAAAACTGATGCCTTCATACAAAAACATCAAGGTCAAAGTGACTTCCATGTGCAGTACATCTGCGGACGGGCCCTGGGTAGAAAGCCCCCAGAGCATCTTGCCAGGCGATGAAAAGATCATTGAAAAGCCGCCAGTACGATTGTCTGACATCCCTTGAAGGGTGAAACAAGCCTTGCATCAAATAACGCAGTACAACTCCAGGTCCAACAGAATACTGAAGCGAAGTGATTGCTTCACTTACTGCAATAATCACATGAGGGGAAGATTCGAAAATGTTAGGCCACAAGTAATTGAGCATGTGTAGCAGTGCATCTTCACATCCAAGGTACGAAACCCCCAAAGAAATATGACGGATGGCATTGGAAGCAATTTGCCTGTGGACAGGGTCTCGATCTACAAGAGCATCCACAAGCAACGGGGTGACTGCGTACACATAATCTTTCCCTGCCTCTCCGATGTACTCGAAAAGAAACGAAAGGCTTTTCAGAACGCCATTCTGTATGTTGATTTCTGGGGTACGATACTCGTTGATCAGTGCTGGCAACACGGTGAATGGAGAACAGGATTCTGCCACGATGGCTATAGCGACTGTAGTACACACACGATTCTGCCTTTCCTGGACTTTGAGGTTATTCAACAATGTGGAGAGCACATCTTGTGGACCAACAGCCTGAGCAATATAGCCGAAGGTATTGACTGCGGCTCGCCGAATGCGCTTCTTTGGTGCTTTGAGGGAATCCAGTAGTTCAAAGCATACTCGAATCCACTCGCGTGCTGAAACAATCTCTGCCCCTTCTCTAGCAACAATGCCTACCAAATTTATGCAATTTTCTTGCACCTTCTCGTGACGGTTCTTTAGAATAGGTAGAAGCCTCTGGAACAAGTCTTTGATAGGAGGAGACATATCTGCGACACCCAAGGCACGGACAACCTCACATAGAGCGTTGAGCGTACTCCCGAGGACATCGGGATACTCTTCTCCAAGATACTCATAGAGGATTACCCCAAAGTGCCTCAGCAACTCTTCTTCGTGGCAGATCTTCAAGATGGGGATGATGTTACCGATCAAATCCGCAGCTTGCAGACGGACAGTTGCGCTTTTGTGATTGAGCCGCCATTTCAAAATACCACAAATTTGAGGCAAATAGGGTTTTGCCCTGGTCTGCAATGCGACTAATAGCTTGGTAAAAGCCTTGACAAATAGGCTGAATGCTCCTTCGGAAACTTGTTCTTGAAACGCAAACAGCACACCATCCAGAAGTAGCTCCTCTGCTCGCAGGTCGAGATCCGCAATACCAGGTTCTGGAAGCATCTTATCCAGAGTTTCGAGTCCCATTTTTCTACACCATTCGTTGTTATCTTTCAATGACTTCGCCACAGTGGCCATTATTTCCTTACACCCCACGCAACCAGCAAGAGAAACAGTTGTCTCTGCCACTGCTTGTGACATCCTCCTGTCGATGGCAGTTCTTTGGACCCAGAAAAGCTGCAAGAATGGAGGCATGATAGTAGTGCTGAGGTACTCTTTGTCCACTTGTTCACATGATATGCAATTACGGAGGGCCTGGAGTGTACTCCTTCTCATTTCATCGTCCGTTGATCGAAACTCCCTCAAGCACACTTCCATTATTCCTTTTGCGTACACAGCCACCTCTGAATGATCCAACAAAGGAAGCACAAAGCTTGCAGCTTTGATGAAAGCGGAAAGGACTTTTCCTCTATGCAGCTGCAACCCTTCCCACAGAGGGCTGAGGACGTTTTCAAATGACTCACCACCATACGGTGCAGCTGCTTCAGCAAGCGCTCCGATGGCAAGCGCAGATACGGTCCTCACTTTGACGTTTTCATCCAGCAGGCAAGGTTCCACGATTTCAAGCATGGCCCTAAGATGCGGCAAAACCCCGCATCCCACCAGAATGCTCGTTTGTTGGATAACCTTGATGCCCGTGTGTCTGGCCTGCCAAGACTTTTTGCTTCTACAAACTGCTTTCAAGAACGGGAGTAGAGAAGATATCCCCAGTGCACTCGCCACGACACTGAACGCCCGTGCTGTCGTGTTGCGAACATACTCATCTGGGTTATCTATATCAGGACGCATGGACGCAATCATGCTTGCGATCCCTGCTGCTTTGGCGAGGTTGGAAATCACCTGCCTTCCCTCCACCCGTGCGTAATAGTCCTCGTCGATCAAGAGGGGTTCAATGACGACCAAAATTTGGTGCACAAAGGGGCGGACAAGCTCGTCCAGCCTGAGCAAGACACGGTCCACGACCTTCACCAACAAGTGCCTCTCGTGTTCTTCTAGGGCAGGATCCATCAACATGGGGAGTAGATGTGTGAGCAACGCATTGGCTCCGAAGCTTCTAGCCCGATCCGAGAGCTGCCTCAACGCGTTTTTCCTCTGATGCGGCGTTCCCGTCCTGACTTTCCAAAGCAGCTTGAGGATGCTTGCATCTACACTGTCCTCTTCGACCCCTGCAGCACCAAGCTTGTCTTGTAGTTCCAAGGTCCGTGGATCTCCAGGCACGGTTCCCAGGCCCGCAGCATCGCCTCCTTTTCCCAACAGCCTCTCTCTATCCGTGACTTCTTCGCCGATGCGAAAGCAGAGGCCATCATCGGCTTGTCCGTTTTCTTCTACTTCGGCACCTTGTAGCACCTTCCTACGTTTTTTGGGCGGTCCAGGCGGCACGAGCACCTCGTATCCTTTGGAAGGGAGCACGAGGTCGAGTTCTTCCAAGGTCGTGTACTTGGCCAGGCGCACGCCATCGCCGCGACGTGCGTGCTCGATTTGTTCCTCGACCACGTGGTCTGGCTCTTCCTGCTGCTTCACGTCTGCCTGTGGCGCAGGCGCGTCCCATTTGCTCCGCTTCGAGGATGCAGGTGGACGTGCCACCTCTTCCTGCTTCGGTGTGGCCTCGTCCCACTTGCTTCGACGCGGTCCTTCGCGCGCTGGAGCGGCGGGAAGAGGCGCGGCCATGCCGTGCGACATCGCCTCGAATGCCGATGCGCCTCCGACGGCCCGAAGTTAAGCGTAGGGTTTAGCCAGGGAATGGGGAGTTTCTTCTCTCGAGGCGGGAGGAAGGAACACGTGGTGGAACGGACGACGCGGACGTGCCACCACGTGGTGATGGGAAGACAGGTGCCAGAAACGGCGTTCAGGGGGGATGAGACAGCGCGTGGAGATCCAGGAGAACAAAATGTCACGCCGCTCCGTTCCTGTCGATCCACGATACGAGAGGACGGGGTCCACGTTCTTGCAAAACGGACTCTCCTTGGTAGAAGATCCATCCCTCGCAAGCAAGCCCATGTTCCTATGTGCAAGCGCAATCCACTCGATTGCGGGTACTTCAATCGACGGCGCGTGCACGGTTGGGAAGCTCGACCTCCCACCACGGCGCCCCCGCAAGTCTTCGGCATTCACCCATTCGTGAGGCTCGAGCAATGGCTTGTTGCACGAAAAATGCCTTGGCGTGCGCAAGGGTTAGGAGCCGAAGAATCCCAACCGTGCCCTTTTCCACTCGCCCGTTTGTGGATATTTCTTCGTGATCGGTGTGTCAAACTTGCATCCGAAGCCAATGTTTGAACGCCACCTTCGTGTATTGGCTAGCGGATGTCACGGTGTCGTGTAATCGAATTGTTGCGATCTCGATCGCAACAGACCGGCGCAACGACCGCCATCGAGTAGGCATGCGATTCCCTTTCGTTGGTTTCTCTTTGCCTACTCGGTTCTTTTTCCGAGCGTGTTTCCCATCGACACCTTCGGTTCCCGACCTTCACATCGATGCATCCATCGTTGGACGTCTTGTCGGGTGTGTGATTGCTCGTTCTTGCACCCATCCCACTCGCGTGCCGGAGGTTTCTTCCCGTCCTCTCTCTCACCAGGTCCGATCCGGAGGGACGCATCATTCGCGTGTCCATGCACCTCTCGGCGTTCCGCCCTTCCAAAACACCGATCACGAGGGATTGGTTTGTCGTTGGACGTGCGCACAAGGACGGTGTTTCCTCTTCTCTTTCCTCACACGTTTGAAATGCGAATGCACGAGGTTCATTTTCTTCGGAATTAACTTCCATCGGAGTCGTTTGCTTCTTCCCTCTCGTTCCCGGGCACCGAACAAGGCACCTCCCATCGGGTTCAAACCCGCTCCGACTTTCCTTTCAGACCGGGGTTCGTTCCCGATCGAACCCAGGGAACACCAGGGGAAGCTCCACGTCGGCATCGACGTGCGCCATTCGTCGCCGAGGCGCACTCGCGATGCGCATGGCGACGGCCAGAAGCACGTGTTCGAGGAGCGATGGCGTCGGTGCGAGGGTCCTGGGACGTGTGTTGAGGAAGTGCAGGTCCGAAGGGAACGGAAGGAGTCGACAGGCGACCCTGGTGAGACGCAAGGTGCACGTGGACGCTGTCCATTCCCAGCAGGACCGCGTCGCGCTGGACGACGTGCGCGCGCCTGTAGTGGAAGAAATGAAGCTGCTGGAGGATAACCTGCGTGCTGTGGTCGGAAACCGCCATCCCATGCTGCTCTCCGCCGCAGAGCAGATCTTCGGAGCTGGTGGGAAGAAGCTGAGGCCACTCCTGGTCCTCCTCGTCGGGAATGCAGTTCGGAGGCTTTATGCGCAAGACGACCTCGGAAACGTGGCCGAAAAGCAGAGGTCGTTGGCGCAAATCACCGAAATGATACATACCGCAAGCCTCGTCCACGACGACGTGCTCGACGAATGCGACCTACGTAGAGGCCGGAATACGGTCAACAGCCTGTACGGCACCAGAGTGGCGGTCCTGGTCGGCGACTTCCTGTTTGCACAGTCCTCCTGGGCGCTGGCGCAGCTGGAAAACCTGGAAGTGATCAAGCTCATCTCGCAGGTCATCGCGGATTTTGCAGATGGAGAAATCAGCCAAGCGCAAAACCTGTTCGACTGCGACATGAAGTTGGAGACCTACCTCGCAAAATCCTTCTACAAGACGGCATCGCTAATCGCCGCTAGTTGTAGGGGTGCTGCAGCACTTTGCAATGCTAGTGAAGAGGTGAAAGAGGCCATGTACCAGTACGGGAAACACATAGGACTTGCATTCCAAATCGTGGATGACATACTGGATTTCACACAAAGCACAAAGCTCTTAGGGAAACCACAGGGCCAAGACCTGGCAAGTGGAAACTTGACAGCACCGACACTCTTTGCATTGGAGAACGAAGACAACCTGCGCGTTCTCATTGAGAGAGAGTTTCAAGAAGATGGGGATATTGAAAAGGCCATCGAGTTGGTGCAAGTAGGGGGGGGAATATCTGGTGCTCAACGCCTTGCCAGACAGGAGGGTCAGCTGGCGCTCGAGGCTATCAAGTGCCTTCCAGAGTGTGAAGCAAAAGAATCGCTAGAGCTTGTAGTGGAGTACATTCTTGAGCGACTTTTTTGAAGAAATGGTAGGATCTCTGGGTCATGCGAGCTGTCAGGTCAGAAGTATGAACTGCAACGTCGGCTCAAGTTCCCTACAAAACCGCAGTGCTGAGGCCAGCCTGATGGGCGGCACTCCCCTTCCTTGACTTGCACCCTCGTTCATGGAAGCATTTACGCTTTTTTGTGCGTGCAACCTGCTAGTTTGGCTTGTCTGATGCCCATGCAGCGTTGCGCATGAAACATTAACAATTTCCATGAGGGTGCGCTTGCTTTTGCGCACTTCATTATTGCTTCTCTTGTGACTTTGCATACCCATGCTTCATGTGCAACACCGAGCAGGGTTCAACAACTGCTAGGTGGTACTTGCAAGACCTGTCCATGCTGACGTTTTTAGACGTTCCAATGCCCTGCATCTTATAAACTCCCAATTCGATCAGCCATTTGTTCAAAAGCACTCTTCCAGACGCATCCTCGCCTTGAGAACTTGTAGCAGTAGAGCATCCCTCAGGGCATACTATCATATGTGGTTGCGATTTGTATTCCTGAAATGTGTAGGATGAAATGCCTAACTCTTGCTTCTACTTTGGAAAGACCATGAGCGTTGAAGACCTCAATGTGATATCGGACATGAACCATGCATTTCCTCAAGCTGACATTTTGCATGCAGCTGGCCGTGAGGTCGATCATGCTTTAACGGGATTGGGGCCTGTGGGAACGTTCCAGTACATGCAAATCGCACACCATTCACTTGCATTTTCTTCATAAACAAATCACAATAGCCAAACAATCATCAAAGTCTAGGCGAAGGTTTTTGTATATTGCACCTCTTGATGGCAATAGGCGTCGTACAAATGTGCCACTTGCTTGTCTTTCACAAAGTTATTTTAATTGTTGCAAATGGAGTAGTAAAATTCTGTGTACGATGGTGAAATCAACCATGGGCAAACGGGTGCTGCAACATACCATTCACATCTTGGCATGTAGCAGATGGAACATCACAAGCTACAGTTCGTCGTGTGGGTTTAAGACCAGAGCTGTACTGCAAGCTTCGCGTTCGTCATGAGATTGGCCACTGCGACAATGCACACTGCCACGCTAGCGATCTTGACGTGTGTGTTTGACATGCAACAGATTGCTGCTGTGGCTGGTGAACTCACAAGAAAAAGGATTGTTCGGAAATCAGAGGTAGTGGGGGTGAGGCTAATATTGCTGGCCTTCAGTTGTGCCAAGAGAGTTTTGCATGGCAGATCATAGACTAGCATATGTTGAAATTTCAAGCGTGTAGACAGAAGTTGGGGGCGTCATTGGATGATGCAGCATGCACTAGGCATGCGTTCCGCGAACTAAGCATGGACTTGTGGTTGTCGCAGCCCTAGGGCAGTACTTGATACATGAAAACTTGTCGAAGACCGTGCACAAATGTTTGCGGGCACTGGCGCAACGTAAAGGCACGTGAAGAAAGGAATGAACGAGGAAACAAACGCTCGCACCCAATCCTGATTGGAGCTTGGGAACATCAGAGGCAACCCTCGGGCAGACAACTTGGGGCCCTCTGTTGAGATTGCCAACTGCACAGGATCACAACTTACATGCTGCGGTGCACATGGTACACACGCACAAGCCCATCGGTAAAACCTGTGAACAGAGTAGAACCATCCGAGGACCACGCCAGGCTTGTGCAGAAAGGTGGTTGGGAACGCTTTCCTACATTCTCAAACTCTGGGCGCACCTCGTCCACCAGGGACTTGGATTCGAGATCCCAGATCTTGATGGAATGCTGCGTCGCAGCGCAGAGCCAGTAGTGGCTTGGGGAGAAGCAAAGGGCTTGGATGGCATCGTTTGCATCCAAAGCGTAGAGCCTCTTTCCCTCTGCGAGATCCCAGAGCATGGCAATGCCGTCTTTGCCACCGGATGCACAGAGGGAGCCATCTGGCGAAACAGTTACTGTGTTCAGGTAGCCGGTGTGTCCGGGGAGGTTGAAGCGCAGCTTGCAGTTTGCCAAGTTCCACACCTTCACCAGCTTATCCCAGCCGCAGGAGACGATGATGGGGTTGGATGTGACGGGCGAGAAGCGTACGCAGCTCACCCATTCGGAGTGTCCACCTTCCTGCTCGCTGATGGTGAACTTGCACTCTCCGATCGTGTTCCACAGCTTGATGGACTTGTCCCTCGAACCAGACACGATTTGACGGTGGTCGACGGACATGGCCACAGACAGCACGTCCTTGGAGTGTCCGATGAAGCGCCGGGTCGTTTTTCCGGTGCTGAGGTCCCAGAGGCGCAGGGTGCCGTCCCAGGATCCAGAGATGGCGTATTGTCCATCGCTGGAGATCACGACGTCTTGCACGAAGTGGTTGTGTCCTCTCAAGGAGCGTCGTGGATATCCGTAGGTCCCTTCCTCGCGCGTCAAGGACCACACGATGACGCTCTTGTCGCGAGAGGAGGTCAAGATCATGTCACTGTTGTCCACAGGTGTGGCCACAGCGGTCACCTGCAGGATCGACGTCGAAACAATCCCGTTCCAGTCACGTCAGCACGCATGCCTCGCCACTTCCCTTTCCCTCCGACGTCGCGTCGACGTCCTCGTCGGACCCCTCCCATCCGCTCCTGGCACGCACCCATCCGGAATGGCCCTTCAGCACACCGTGGAAGGAAAGGCTGTCCGTCATCTCGATTCAAGTGCGATCCAACGCCGCGCCTGCACGTCCAGATGCGATGCGAAACAATGATGCCGATGGGATGGCGGCGCGATCGCCTGAACCCTTGGTTAACTCGGAACGAATTAACCCAGGACGAAGAACCCCGAATGGGAGGGGTCCTTGTCCGAAGGTCCATGCCAGTCACCACCAACGGCCTCGTCCGAGCCCAACTGGAAGGTTGTTACAAACTCCGTTTCCATGGGAATCGAGACGGGATGGTCGACGAGGCCGAGGAACCCGCCTCACGGACGCGGTATCGGACAGCTCGACCACGGACGAAGCGTTGGAGGGTCAATGATTGAAGCCCACGACGTTGAAAACATCTGAACTCCTCACAAGGGTACACCGCAAGGGACGCACGCCAGCGCACATGGGATCGGCTTTGTCGAAGATCCATCGATGCGGCTACCCCGCCGTTCTTCACCTCTCCCATCGTCGATCGTCACCGATGGAGGTCGAACGACGTCCGACAACCCATATCAATGTGTGTTGACGTCCATTGCAAGACCATACGGTCATCGTACCCATGCATCGTTGGGCACCACTGTCCGTATACTCACACAACACCGATCCTTCCCTTCAACAAGGAACCTCCTTGACGCGGACGACGTGTCCAAGGGAGAGGTCGAGGTATTGAGTGGCAATAGGGGGTGCAACGGCCAAGAGGCATACACGAAGCTAGAATCGAAGGGAAGAAAGACGCGCTCGCCTGTTTTGACGAGGGAAGAGACCAAGGAACGCCAACCCATCTTGCACTCCTTTCGATGGGTTCGAGAATATTTTTTCTCCACACATGCCAAACGGCAAGAGGAACGTTATTGCATGCCTGCACAATCCCTGTTGCCCTTGCGATCCTCCGGATGCCCACGGAGTACGCGCCACCACCCCAATCGTCGAAACGAGTGGGGTGATCTAGTGGAGTTCGTCTTGGATTATTACCCGTTGGGTCCTCCGTCGTTCGAGACGCAAACCACTACAAAGTTGGCGTGTGCACGTGCATATGATCCGATTTAGGGCAACAACAACCGTCGATGGATGCTGTATTTGCTCCATACGTCCATGTTTTGCGGCATTCCCCATTTGAAGCAACGACCAAATGCAAGGACCTACGAAGGTCCAGTCATACTAAAACGACAGTGGGGGCATGTGATTATGCAAGGATGCAACGTGCAACATCGATCCAGAAGGGGGATGGCATCCTTGATTATCGTTTTACCGTGGGAGATCCGAAAGGTGCCCGACGTGCCCCTTCCAAAAACTTGGTAGAGGATGCAATTCTTGACGGGCTTAAACCGAAGGCCCTTGATGCATGGGTGCGAAACGTTGGGGCATGGCAAACAAAAAGGTATTCAAGTGAAGCTCGTCGTCCCGTGGTACCGCCTTCAACACCAGGGTTTGAACGTTCATCTGCCGCTCCAGGGTATCGGCACCTTCAAGCCGTCGGTCATTTGCAAGGACATTCATCCGAGAAGGGCTTCCTTCTCAAGAGTGAAGCGTTCGATGCTTCGAGGCATCGACCGTCCTCTTGCAAGAGGCCAGTTGCGGACGACCTCCCTCCTTTGCGTGCGTACGAAGCAATGGCATCCACAACCCCTTGTCCATTGGAGAAATCCTTTTTTCAACCACCATTTGTCTGGTATCGTCCGTCTTTGCGCTTCATCTCTTTCCAATCGTTCGGACTCCCGAGTGCCACCTCCTCCCCCTCTTCCGAACCCATGCTGCGGTCTACGCGCCTACTCGCCCTTTTCTGACCGACCTCTCTCAGACCGTCTCCCCTTCGAAGCATGCCCCGCAGAGGATCTCGTTCCTCTGCGGTCCTCGGTCGAGTGTTCCCTCCTTACGGTTCGAATGCAGCTTGGCGCGTCGACTGGACTCGACACGGAATGGAATCGGAACGTGCGCGCCAAGGAGAGAGCTCGGACGCGGATGCGCCTGACCTCTCCGCGCCAGTGGTGGTGAAGTTCGACGGTGGATCGAGAGGAAACCCAGGAAACGCAGGTGCCGGTGCCGTGGCGTTCGATGCGGCTGGTCGAAAGGTGCGACGCCGCATCCCGACGAAGCGAGTGGTGCAGCGACGGCGTTTTGGCTCGAGCAACGAAGTGTGGCTGACTTGGACATGCTCTTGCAGGTGTTCGAAGCCTCGCAACCTTTGGGCGTGGCCACCAACAACGTGGCCGAGTACAAGGCGCTGATCCTGGGAATGAAGGTGGCCAAGGTGCTGGGTGCCACCAAACTGCAAGTCTTCGGGGATTCCAAACTGGTCTGCAGCCAAATGAAAGGGGAATGGGCAGTGCGGAATGCTGGGCTTCGTCCGCTGCACAAGGAAGCCAATGGCATTGCGTATACCTTTGACAGCTTTGAGATCGAATACATTCCACGCGCAAAGAATGGAGATGCAGACGCCCTGGCCAACAAGGCAATGGACGGGGAATCCAGCGGACTCGGCCTGCTATCGAAGTGGGAAGAACTGCACAAGCCACCGAGACTTGCTCAACTTCGCGGAAGTCGCAGAGCGTCCAATCATCTAAAGCAAGGAGCTGGACCGTCTGCATCGAAAAAAACGGGAGATGGGCCGAAGAGTGCAGGACGAAGGTGCCACAAAGCACATGCTTCCACAGATGCAGCTGGGGTAAGTACCAGCGGATTTTCTCGTAGTTTTCCGGCAGACTTTGCTAGTCAAAGCCTTGGGAGGAAAGCCAGGAAGTATTCCAGGAGTGTGCTTCGTGGAGGTATGAACCTCTTCACGAAAAGGGCACCTCACTGAGATGCCGACGAAGGGTACTTACGATTTCCAAGGTATCCGGAGGATTCCCGAGGAGATCATAGGGGAGTTCCTATTTTGTGGTGATATAATCCCACCGGGTTGCCCAAAATCCGTAGCAGATGTAACATTACATTCCTTCTGTATGTGGGTTTGATGGACCGTTCTTCCATCTTCATACAAACCAGCAATATGCATCCCGTAGAATCAAGAGCAAAACACGCAATTGGTCTCTCCCATCTCCTCACTGCTATGCAGTGTAAGACAAGTTGCATTCCCGCTGACTCATGGGTATCCCGTGTCACTGGGGGGCGGCCATGGCATCATTTTGCACCCAACCCGCCACTGTGCCAGAGTTGTCTAAAAATCCTCACTGCAACGCAGGGTAAGAGCGAGCTGGTAGAGATTCTGGTGGTTGGATATCTGACACGCTTTGAAATTTGTGCAACGAGTACTTTTCCCTTATCGCTGGCAGCTGTGAATCTTTGCAACCAAGGAAAACCTTGTGGAGGGCTTGGACACAAACCTGCAAATCTGAAACTGTATATCCCGTGTAGTGCGTCAGTGTTCCTGTCCAGGCCTTCTTTCCCATTGTCAGCCTGGCGAGGAAAACGGAGCTGGCAGCGATGATTGACGGCAGGAATTGCAGGAAGGAATACTCTAGCAACGAGAGCTCAGAAAGGAAAGATGCCAGATACTCTGTCTGTGCATCGACTTCCGCAGCTTGCAGGAATCTTCGAAGGAAACTCTTTGCGGTGGGTTTTGTCAGTTGAAAATCCAGGAACTCCAGCACTTTGCGTTCCATCCCTAGGACCTCCTCTCGTTTGTATGTGTTGTCCGTGATGTAGCAGAACTCGTCTACCTGTGGTGGGTATATTTCTTCGTATTTCGCAGCAATAAGCATGCAAGAAACTCCTACTAATTGCAACTTGTTTCTCATGATCGGAACACGCGACAGGACACAGTCGATGTAGTCCACTGCCAAGTACAGGGTGTCTGGTAGGAGCTTGTACTCTTCCGCGACTTCGACCAGCCAATCTATCAGTATGCCCCTCATGGTTGGGTTGATATCTGTTTGTTTCCTTTCCATGTAGTTAGCTGATGGCCGGGCCCGCTGCTCGGCGCCGAGCAGATAGCTATAAATTTCCTCGACGTATTGCGTGCACATTTGCGGGTCATCGACCCACTTTTCGTCCACGTCTGTCCATTCTACCTGCTGCTGCTCGAACCTGTCATCCTCTTCCATGCGAGTTCCGTCCTCTGTCCACTGGGTGAGGGGGGAATGGGCATGCCGCCGGGGCTGGGGACAGTCTTTGGTGGCTGGACGTTCTGGGACGCTTCTCAGTTGATCTGCGTGGGTGCCATCGTTTTTCGTGTGGTCGCCAACCTTCGGTTTTGCACGTCGAGGTCAGCCGTGTCACCTGTTGTTTTGGAGGACGGGCGCGGGATGACGATGCGCCGTATGTCTCACCTTAGCCTGTGCCGCAGCGGCCAGCTGCCTCCCTCTCGAGCTGCTGGTGTTGGTGATGTTGGCGAGCGCTGCGCGCTTCCTGGAGGCCCTCACGACCCCCTTGTTGTTTGGCTGGATCGATTCGTGATTAGGAGTCAGCCTCGAGCTTTATTTTTCGGTTGGTGGTTGTTCACCTTCGTGGGCATCGTTCTTTCGTATTCCTTACACTCGTCACATCCAGCTTGTTCCGTTTCCCGTTCCCGAGCAGGCCGTGGTCCAGCGTTTCGTCCGCGTAGAGCATCTCTTCGGCGTGCTTGTTGTGGTTGGATCCGCTCATGCTACGTCAACCGCTCGGATGCACTTCGTTCCACCGTCTGTCTTGGCCTGGGTTCCGAAGTCGGCTCACTGCTGCGGATCCTCTTCGCCTGCGGTGCGTCTCATGTCCTCCACCCGATCGTCTGCCACCACGTCCACGCTGCACCGCGTCCCACGGATCCCAAGGCGCGCTCGTTCGACGTGCTTCGCGCACGTGCTTTGCGCCTGCTTCGATCACGATCGAACGGACAAATTGGCGCGTTTCTGGACCTTGACTGAACCCCACCCACCCCGAAAGGGGGGTCCCGATGGGTCCACCAAAGGCGGGGAAATCGACCCCCCTCCTCCCTTCCCACCACCAGCCCCACCGAGGGGGACCGTTGGGAGGGGGGGGAGGGGGGCACCAGCATCGCCCAGGCGCTGGCATCCAGCCGGTGGGACACGTGCGAGCGCCACGCGAGGGGGAAGGCAAACTCACACGAAAGGGCGTCCTCAGGGTGCAGAGTCGGAACCCTCGCCATTGGATCGATTTTCGTCTCTGAAGAACACCCGTCCTCGCGATCGCGTGAGGATGAAGACCCACGACCAACGTGGTTCCCAAAGGGGAGAGTCGATTTTCCATCGCTCCACACAAATGGCCGGAAGGTAAAGTCATATCCTAATGGCACGATGCAAGTTGAGACATGCACGACACCAAACAAAGGATACGGGGGCCGTTTCGATAGGGTGCACGACGCCGACAACAAACAAATCCACCACGTTGTCGTCGCCGCGGTCAGAGCGAGGAACGTCCTGTAAAAAGTCGAAGGGAATCCTCCACTATTCGTGATAGGCGGTCGCAAGAGAGAGAACGGGAGCGGGTGTCTTGGTCGTTCAAGACGCCGATTGGGATAAGCGTTGGAGACGAATTCACCCACGAACGCCACAAGGATAGACACAAATCGTGAAACGTGTCTTTCACGATTCGTAATACTCTTCGCGTACACTTGGCAGCGGTGAAGGAGCGTCTCCGATTGCGTCCAAACGCATCCTTCCACCATTTCCTAGGTGTACGCCCATCTCAGGTGATCATGCGAGGTCGGCGGCCTCTCAAGATTGCGCCCATCCGCTTTTTCGGTTCTTGTTTCACCCCTCCCCAGCATTTGATTGGGAGAATCGGGTTTGAGGGCAAGTCTCGGCCCCTCGTTTGCTCCTTTTCGAGTGATTGTCGCGACGTGTAGTGAAAGGAGGGTTGATGAGAAGCCTCCCTTCACAAGGCCGTTCCCGTCGCGTGGTCCTTCCATGGGCTGGTTCCACCCTGGCGAAGTTCTCTTCGAGGTGTCGATGCGCCAAGCTCGGAGGGACGATGCATCGTTGAGGAAGGGTGGAGTTTGTTGCGAATATTGCACCGGTGTTGCGCGTGTGGCCCGTCGAGTATTTTGTGCCCAAGGAGTTCGTCCGTCCATGTCTCGGCCAGAGAAACGAACCAGGTTGGCGTCGCTTCGGTGGCGTCGTCCATGTGCCCTCATCTTCGCTTCGTTCGTTGGTCGAGGTCGTCCCTCGCTTTCATCAACTCAAAAGCGGACCCACGTCTTGGTCTTGAGCCGAAGCCCTTGGTGTTGGATCTGCACCGACTGGTTCCTTTCCACACGTCCCTTCGATCCGGTTCGATCGAGAGGGGGATCGGGGGTGTCGGTCTCGAACCCCCTTCTCCTGCTCCCCCCCTTCCCCTTCGGAGGGCAAGGACCCGAGTTAACCTCCCTCCGAGGTAGGGTTTAGGAAGGGGATCGGGGATCCTGCTTTGGGTGGCGGCGCAGAGGGTTTCGGTGCGCATTGGATCGCATCGCAAGCGCACGAGGAGGTGCGTCACGGCGTCGTTCGCGATGGAAGGGCGCGTGGGAGGTGGCGAAGGACGAGAGGGAAGGACGGACGTCCACGTGGACGGGCGGAAGGAGGACGTGCGCCGCGGTGGGGAGGGGAGACGGCGGCTGACCGATGGGGACACGACGTGGGACGTGCAGGAGTGAAAGCAGCGCCTCGTGGCGTTCCTGGCGGCATGGCGCCTCGAAAGAAGATTCCCACGCCGGCTGCCCTGCCCACGGGCAAGAAAGAGTCGAAAAAGGAACTCAACCCGATGTACGAGCGTCGTCCCAAGACCTTCGGACTCGGACAATCCCTGCCGCCGAAAGGCACCGATCTGCATCGGTTCGTGCGTTGGCCCAAGTACGTGCGTCTGCAACGCCAGAGGCGCGTGCTGAGGCAGAGGCTGAAGGTGCCACCAGCCATCAACCAGTTCACCAAGACGCTGGACAAGAACGCCGCCGAACAGGTGCTGAAGGTACTCATGAAATACCGACCCGAAAGCAAGGAAGCCAAGAAGGAAAGGCTGCTGGAAGAAGCCAAGCTGGCCGAGGCAGGAACCGTGGCCCAGAAGAAGAAGCCACTCGTTGTCAAGTACGGAATCAACCACATCACCTATCTGATCGAACAGAAAAAGGCACAGCTGGTGGTGATCGCGCACGACGTCGACCCCATCGAACTGGTGGTGTGGCTGCCGGCACTGTGTAAGAAGATGGACGTGCCCTACTGCATCGTCAAGGGCAAGGCTCGGCTCGGAGCAGTCGTGCACAAAAAGACGGCCACGGCTTTGGCACTCACCGCGGTGAAGAACGAAGATCAAAGAGAGCTTGCAAAGATCATAGATGCAGCCAGAGAAATGTTCAACGAAGCTCCTCGTGCGGCATGGGGTGGTGGCATCATGGGACCCAAGTCAGAGGCACGCAGGAGGGCCAGGGAGAAAGTATTGGCCAAGGAGCTCGCACAACGCATGGCTGTGTAGATAGGCTAGGAGGAGTTACATTTCTCCAGTGTAATGCATCCTCGTGATCGTGCATCCGCCACTTGCCACCATCGACAAGCAACAAACTGCTTGTCGCACTTTGCCAAAAGCATGCAGCCGACATGGACACGCCACCCGTCTCGATCTCTCTTAAAACGATTCACGAAAAGGTGGAGACCGGGTCTTCGCAGCGCTGTTCACGTTTCAGTGAGAACCCCATCACACAAACACACGATCGATGTCCGAATACCTGTTGCAGTGATTTACAAGTTACAAGTCCGCTTTTCAGATTTCAAATGAGTATGCGAAGCATGTGCTCTCTGCGCGCCACACCCCTCGAGGGACGCCAGGGCCTTGTGACCTTCATGCCCATCTGCAACCATGGCATCTCTTACTCCCACTCATGGCGATGACACCCAGAGCGGGATCCCGATTGCACGGGTGTGCGTATGGAGCATTTGGGCCTAGAAGGATACTCAAGGGTCCTCAGTACATCCAGCCTCAGATGCCATTGTTCGTAAACCCCACACACGGCCATGATTTGCCCGCCTTGCATGATACCGAGCAGCACCTGAACGTGTAGAGATGAAGCGCCTCGGATCCCAAACGCAGCCCTTCCGTGCCGATGGCATACCTGTCTTCTTCAATCTTCTTTGAAACGGCACAAAGATGGGGCTAGCGGTCTACCAGTTCCTCCTTTTCGGCACTTTTGCGGTTCGTTTTATTGACGAAAATACCCGGAAGGCGGGTGAGGAAGTAGAGGCACGGCTGATTCGGTTCGCCCGACCTCCGACACCAAGTCCATTCTGTTCATGGTAAGCCAGGTGCATTCGTTCAAAGCTTCAATGGGAGCAGAATGTACGGCAAGGACATTTTGTCCACCCCTGACGCGGCATTCGAATCCTTCCCGATCAGGCTTTTCAGTGATTTGGCGTCGGAATTGGAGCACGCCTTTGCCAGCATGGATTGCACTTGGATTTCGTGTTTTTTCCTGGGTTGTATGACGCCAAACGTGAAGGACGGCGGGAGTCCATACCTGAGTATGCTTTCCACGAAGAGTTGCACCACCAGCAGATGCAAATAGACGGAGAAGACTTCTCCCAAGGAGAGTCGGCACCATTCTTCCAGCGCTGCTTCTTTTTCGTTCAAGGAACGTTGCAGTTCAGCGATTCGATCCCTGGTTTCGTGGCTGGCGTTGGGTTCGAACGTGTAATCCCTCACGTGGTATCCTTCGCCTCTCGCTTTTCTCTTGAAGGTCTCTTCCACCTTTCGGAAGAGCGTGACGGTGTACAGGCAGGACTCTTGGTCTTCGATGACTTTCCTGGCCGACCTCGGGACCACGAGTTCGGTGATGGTTTCGTAGCTGGTCAACCACTCGGATTCGGCGCTTCGGGGCACCACCACTGCCAACGTCGTCAAGTGTTCGGATTCGCACACCCAGTCGTCCGGCACGATGGATCCCAGCTCCCGCACGGCCAAGCTTCCGGTCTGTTTGCGCATCAGACCGGCCAGCTGTCCCTTGCACTGCAGGTATTCGTTGCTCCTCGTCTTCAGCACGTCTTCGGTGTCCATGGCCAGGCCATGGAGCGCTTCTACGGTCTCTCGGATCGGCTTGTGGCTGGGATACTTGGCCTCGTTCCACGCGAAATCCTGCAGGTACGTCTCTGCACGGGTCCCTTCCACTTCGACGTGAGCGATGGATTCGCTCGCACGTGGATCGAAGTCGCCCAGGACGCGCTTCAGGCGGTTCAAGGCGGCCTCCACGGCCACGCAGGTCTTGAGCAGCTGGTCGCTGGCCGCGAAGAGGTCGTCCAACGTGCCGACGGGAAGCGGTGGCACCTCCAACCGATGGCTCTGCGCCTGTTCGTGTTCGAAGCTCTGCGTGTGGAGCGTCCGCCAAACCTCCTCCTGGTTCCGTTCTCGAGTCGGAAGGCTCACCAGCCAGTGTTCCGACATCGCAAGCGCCTTCCACGAGGCGATGGACGCGCGCAAACCCGCGCCTGGAAGCGGCCACCTCAGGCGCAACACACGGTTGTGAACTCATCCCTCCCTCCTGCCTGGAAGAGGGCACCTCAGGCGCAACACACGGTTGTGAACTCATCCCTCCCTCCTCGCCTGGAAGAGTCCACCTCAGGCGCAACATTCGGTTGTGAACTCACAACTCCCTCACCATCGTGGCCAAGGTGAGAGGCCCCGAGGGAACGGGGTCCGGGACACACACATACCCTTTGGGAGTTTCTTCTCCCCGTACGAGAGAACGAACGCGATCCACCTGCGTGAAGAGACGGCGGCTCCGAACCGAACAGCTCGCATGTGCGACACATCGGATGCTGGATGGGCGTCAGAGAATCCGTGGAATCGAAACCACAGAGACACCGCCTAGTGCCGCTGCCATCGAGCCGCTTGTCCATTGGATCCGTCGACCGAACCCATCCCTTTCAGACCCATCATTGGCTTCAGGGAGATCCTCCGTAAACTGAAGACAAATACGCCTTCGTGCCACATGCGAAGGGACACCCCGGAATCCCCAAAGCCAGGATGTGGGCCACCACGCCCGGTGCGATGGAACAACACGGCAACATCGACGTCTCCATGGGGGAGCAACATTCATACGTCCATGAGCGAGAGGAAGGAAAACAAGGAAGGATGCACGTGCGAAGGAATGGGTAGAAACCATCGCCGTGATGTGTCGTGGGTGCGTCCAAAATCGGAAGTTTGAGAGAAACGCCAACCCAAACGTGGAGGCGTCCAACGCAAGGGACCGTTGAACGGAAATCTCAAGAGAAATTGTGTTGGCCTCTGAAAGACGCGAGTGGAACCACAAGCGTGTGTGGTGTACACCCAAAAGAATCGCCCTTGCATGGGCTTTGCTAAACTATAGAGTAGCGACTCCAAAACACCGTCTATAACTCTTGAGCCAACCACGTCATAGAGAACGAATAGCTAAACTAGTTTGGACGTCAAACAACGAGTCACCTTAGACCACCATGATGTGCACATCAAACAATCCCCCCCCCCACACACACACATACACACGTGTGCTCGCATGCTCCTACTTGCCACATGGGTCCAATGATTTTGAACTGGTTAGAATCCAACGGAGAGCCGGTCGTTTTTGTGGTGCATGGTACGTTTACCGTCCAAAGTTTGGTGTTACTTGAATTTCCTCCACGGGAGGAATTTTGCTTTTTGCCACCCGAGTTACCCTCGAATGGAACGGTCCTCCTTAGTGAGATAAGGCGATATTCCCCACTGTAAGCCGGGCAGCAAAACTTTGCCTTCGCCTTGGATCTCAACAATGCGCAACCTAGTTCGCTACTATATGTGCGAGTGAGGCTCCCCCTTCGTGCGAGAGGAGTCAGAGGCCCAACCAACAACGGACCCTTACAAAAGAGAGCACAGGTCAGTTCACGAAGATCCGCTTCAACCTTTGAGCACCTTCATGAAGACGATGGACAAGTCCCGCATGGCAAATGGGCGCGCTTCAATGTGTGGGGGCCAGTGCTTCGCGTCCATCTTGGTGGAGAAGCAGGCGAAGTCTTGGGCACACGTACGACCAGGGATCCATCCCCGCCTTCCCAGACCATTCGCTACGGATCCTTTGCGAGGCGGAGGCCGTCTCTTTCCTCCACCCGCCCGTTTCCAACCTTGGACCGGTCTTGTTCTCGAACATTCCATGGATCCTGGTTTCGCCTCCATCGCTCCCCCCCGGGTCCCACAACCGTTTCTGGGACGGATATGATATCCACAACCGTTCCCGCGGATGTGGGCGAACGAGTCGACGTGTGGTGGCGTGCTTTGGATCACAAATCCGATCGTCATCATGAAGACGAGCACGGAAGACGCGTCCGCGCCTGTCGAAGCAGAAGAAGATCTCGTCGACTACGAGGAAGATCTGCCCGCCCAGGCCGCAGATCTGCCTACCGAAGCCGCGGGAAAAGACGCCAAAGCCGCCGGCGTGAAAACCTCCGGCTACGCGGGAATACACAGCAGCGGATTCAAGGATTTCCTGCTCCAGCCGGAGTTGCTGCGAGCGGTGGCCGACTGTGGATTCGAGCACCCCTCCGAAGGTACGTGAACAAGCCACACGTGTCTCACGCTTGTGCTGGCCAAAGGATCTCATGCATTTCTTCAAATGGACGCCGTGGTGAAACTAGGGCTTGGGACACCGGATAGACACCTCGACCAGGAAGAAGCTGGGAGGAAGAACCTGCCGAGGTGGGAGAACGTGTGGACCTAGTAGGCAGTGAAGATGCAGCGAGTTATCCACTTCAGCACAGTGCTGCCTTTCGTTTTTGGCTTGCGCTGACTTATATTCCTCTGATTAGTCCAACATGAGTGTATCCCCACGGCCATTCTGGGTATGGATGTCATTTGTCAGGCAAAATCCGGTATGGGTAAGACAGCCGTGTTTGTCATTGCGATTTTACAACAGCTGGAAGTTACCGCAGGAAAGGTCGGAGCTATTGTGATGTGCCACACTCGTGAACTTGCATACCAGATCTTCCATGAGTTTGAGCGGTTCAGTGTCTACATGTCTGACTTGGAGGTTGGTGTATTCTATGGAGGTGTGAGCATGAAAGAACAAGTGGAGAAGCTGCAAACATCGTGTCCTAATGTCGTGATTGGTACCCCAGGCCGCATCAAACAGCTAGCCAAGGAGGGACACCTCAAGCTAGGCGATGTCAGGCACTTCGTTCTTGATGAGTGTGACAAGCTTCTTGATTCGATTGATATGCGCGCTGATGTTCAGAACATTTTCACAATGACCCCTCACCACAAGCAGGTGATGATGTTCAGCGCCACTCTATCTGCGGAGACAAGAACGGTGGCGAAGAAGTTTATGAAGGACCCCATGGAAGTGTTCGTGGATGACGAAGCCAAACTGACCTTGCATGGCCTGGTGCAGCACTACATCGTGCTGAACGAAGAAGAGAAGAATAGGAAACTCAACGATCTGCTCGATGCTCTGGACTTCAACCAGGTTGTCATATTTGTCAAGAGTGTCAGTAGAGCTAGGGAACTGAATAGGATCCTGTGCGAATGCAACTTTCCCTCTATCTGCATACATAGTGGGATGAAGCAAATGGAACGTCTTGCACAGTACAAGCTTTTCAAAGAAGGCAAGAAGAGGATCATGGTGGCAACAGATCTTATCGGTCGTGGCATCGATATTGAGAGAGTGAACATTGTGATCAACTACGACATGCCTGAAGATGATCCCAGAAGCAACGCCAAGGGAGCTGACCAGTACTTACACAGGGTGGGTCGGGCAGGTCGCTTTGGAACCAAAGGATTGGCCATCACCTTTGTTTCGTCCGAGAAGGACTCTGAAGTGCTGAACAAGGTGCAGGAGCGCTTTGATGTCAATATTGCCCCGCTCCCTGAGCATATTGATAGCGCTTCCTATATGGCTTGATTTCTTCAACTCGCGTTCAACTTTTTTGGAATCTTCATGACAGTTAGGATTTCTCTAGAAAGAATGTAACAGCTTTTGCCTAGTTTCATAAAATCAGTGCTTTCTACACAACAGCTACAATGGATGCGGGTAAATGGCCACTTTCAAGGAGAGTGGACAGCCGAACGCCTGGATTGATTGGAGTTCCCAAACGCCAAGTGCTCGGTTTCAAGAATGCAGGCATTCAGTCCCACTGAAGGAAAGCTCCATTTCAGTGCCTTGATTGATGCACGTCGCTTGGTGCTTGTGTTGTCCAGTGTCCATCAACGGGTATTCTGCTCGGGAATAGGCTGGCGTGTATCGAAGGCAGCCTTGACCAGCTATTGCTTTCTTGTTGCCGTGAACGTGTAGTCCTTCGGGTTGGTTTCGACTTTCAGTTCCTTGAGTAACATCATCCTACCCACAAGTCCTTGATAGTTGTAGCAAGGGTATCAAGGTCGCCTTCTCAGAAGCTCAGATTCTGTGGGCTTTTCTACTCACCAAGTAAAGACTTCTATAGGGTATACGAAGGAATAGGCAGTGCGCAGAATTGCGAGTGTCTCACGTCCATTGTACGATAGCGATTCATGCCATTCGGCAGCAAGTTCCACGTTTTTCACAGGCTGCCGAGTATTGCCATGTGTGACTGCAACTCAAATGAACTTCACTCGCGGTCCATGCTTGCCAGATGGTCGGCGTGTATCCCTGGGCCACGTGATGGCGTTTTGTGTCTGATTACAATTGGCTGGTCTTCTCCATGATACGCTCAGTCTACATTGGTGGACGTTGCGTGTGTACCTGATCAAACAACAAACAAGGTTGTTGGGTATTCTTCCATTCTGTTGGGACATACTGCTGGTACATCCATTAGAATAGCGTCAAAAGACACGTGTCATCCCCACCAAGCATGCCTGCTCAGTCAGGGAAAAGTTAACCAGTTGAGGGGTTGCATTATTCCTTCTTGATGTACTGAGGTCGTTTGTTTGACGAGTATTTTCGGTTGCTAGTCTCTCCAACTCCCTTGCTTGTTCGATCAGTGGTTTCTGTGATCCTACTCTCCTTGGCTCTACTCGATGATTTCCAGTGGGATCACGTGCCACTAACAGTCGACGCCCTACCCGTCTATGTCCTAGACATCCGCTGGTGTTTGAAAAAGAACTCCGCCAGAGCAGGGTTCACAGGAGTGCCTGTGGGTGACACTGTTTATCCCTATCAAGTGTGCATCGCGCAGACTTGAAGTTTGACTTCTTTGCAGGGGGGCTCCCTTGCAAATGGGGCCTGGGAATCAGAACTGGAATGCAATTCTGTATCCCAGCTGGGTCTGTCTCCGTGGCTGCGCCCATGTGGCGGGTGCTTCCCTCGCCTTTCTAATGCACGCAGAATGCTGTGGACCATGGACGCCAACAGACGGTGCGGCGTCTTTCCCCCACCGTTCACGATACTGCTTGCGATTGCAGATCTTTAGGCAAACGTACATGTGCGTAGCAACTACGCCCCATTCGAAAGGCATTTGCATGGTGGTTTCGATGTTGACGCTACGTCATTTGATGCAGGCGATGTATGCCGTTTGCAGGCGAAGACACTTGCCTCTGCAGCATCTCGTGTGAATTGGAGGCCGGCAGAAGTGTGGAGCTTGTGATGTCGAGAACGGGCGACCCATCCAATCTCAACGGACTACATTGGTAGCGCATCAGCCGGTGACCTCTCTTTCCCAAAGATCTGTGTCCCGTCGCCTGTCCCCTTTCCCGTGCTTGAATCGGCAAACCTCGTTCGCACGTTGCGCATCGCGGGGCGGCGTGCGTGAAAGGCGACGATTCGTGGCATGCGGGGTGTGGGCGTGTTGGAGGATGCCCTGAAGGAGCATTGGAGCGTATGACCCTGCACCTTGCCTGTCCATCCGTTGGGCGAATGTCGCGTTTCATGGCTGGCCTCCCATGGGTGTTGCTCCTGCACGGATCCACCCCCGTTGCGCAGGGGCGGTTCGCTCGCCACGGCAACGCCGCGTTGGACCGCCCATTCCCAACGTCCGCCACCCATCCCCTTTTCCTGGATTGTTTCCCAACGACCCTGTGCACGGTCTTGCGGACTCCACCGTCTTCCTTGGGTTCTTGTGTGCTTCCACCATGGATCCCCACATCCACATCCACATCCACATCCACATCCATGTCCACATCCACATCCACATCCACATCCACATCCATGTCCAATCCAATCCAGTTGGTGGTTCCGACACGTGCGCATCGCCGACGCGTCGGCGCACGCGAGCGGCGCTTCGTGCACCGCGTCCGTCTTGGTTTGCGAAGGGAGGAGGCGCCAGGAGACCACGCGTGCGCGTGGGAAGCGAGCGAGAAGGAACGGATGGTGAGGATGCGCCGCGGTGGACGACGGACGGAGACGTGGTGAAGGCGCACGCGAGCAGGTGCACGTGGAGAGGAGGTGCAAGATGCGCGCCGTGCACAAGTTCCGCTGTCCGGATCGCCTCGGCGTGTTGGCGAGCATCTCTGGATTGATCACCGAACGAGGTGGGAACATGTACAGCTTCGACTTGCACGTCGACACCGATGCAAGTGATGAACCCATGTTCATGTCACGAGCAGAGTTCACCTTCGATCCGAAGAGATGGACCATGGAACAAGTCAGCCGTGATTTCCACAGATTGGGAGGGGATTGGAGCGCCCAAGAAAGCAAGGTGCATGTGCCTGGCCTGGAAAACCAGCTGCGCATCGGACTGCTCTTCTCTTCCCAACATCACTGCTTGAACGAAGTGGTCCAAAGGTGGGACGCAGGCGAGCTGCTGTGTGAAATACCGTGCGCGGTGTCCAATCATGCGCTGCCCGCGCAAAACCCCATACACAGGATGTTCGAACGCCACAACGTGAAGTTTCATCACATACCCCAAGATGTGCAACATCAGGAGGACGAGATGCTAGAGGCCGTGAAAGATACAGACATCTTGGTGCTGGCAAGATACATGAGGGTGCTTTCACCGCGATTCCTGCAAGGCTACGGAAAGGACATCATCAACATACATCATGGATTGCTGCCAAGTTTCAAGGGTGCCAATCCGTACAAGCAAGCATACGAGAAAGGCGTGAAAATAATTGGTGCGACGGCGCACTTTGTGACCGAGGAGCTCGATGAAGGTCCAATCATCGAGCAGCTGGTAGAACGAGTTGGGCATCGGGATAGCTTGGCATCTTTTGCTTTTCGCTCACGCGCGTTGGAACGCCAATGCCTCTTCAATGCCCTAAAGTATTATTTGGACCATCGGATCATGAGGTACAGCTTGAATCGGGTCGCTGTCCTGAACTGATGAACGTCAACAAGACAAAGGTCTCAATGCAGCCTGCGCCTGAGGATGCAAGTAGGCAGGCAATGTGCTTACAGCAGGAATCTGGAGCCTGACGGTGCGTGGTACAACGGCGTTGCGGTCGGATCGTGTCTTTGCTGATGTTCCTCCCCACGACGAACTGGGATATCTCTGCACACCCGGCTGAAGCGTTTGGATGGCGTTGATGGCCCAAAGCCATCTCTTTTTAGTGTGCCTGGTTGGTGCTTATGAAGCTGCTGCTTTGGCGTACTTGAAATATACATCAAGACGTGCATCCTCCCCTTTCCCTCGTCCTACAAGCTCTCTGTCCAAACTTGCAACGATGGCTTGAGCACGGTGCAAGTGGATGATCTCTTTTGGCAATGAAGTCAAAAAACGCATCGCATCGTGTGCAAGCTGTCCCTGGCCATCCATGCGCGACGAGACCCAAGTGTCCATATCCTTCCGCTGCTGCCGTGGAATGGTTTGCCAGGCCCGGTGTTGAGCTGGAGGGTCGCCTTCAAACAGCAAGGGATGGAATCTAAGTAGATCGGTAGGAACTCCGAGCTTCTTGGTGGCTTGCTGAAGGTTCTTGTTGCTTTTATTCTTCAAAGCCACCCACAATGATGCATAATCCTTGCGCAACTTGGTGGAAATTTCCACGTATAGACCGTGATCGAGAAAGACCAACTCAGGACCACCTTTCTCGGACTTCCTCACGAGCAGGTTTCCTGCGTGGGGATCACAATGCACCATTCCGCCCACGAACATCATTCGACCGTACGCATTTGCAAGCAAGCTCGCCACATCCCTTTCACTGATTCCATGTGACTTCATAGACACTTTATCATCGATCCGCCAGCCTTCCACGTATTCCATCACAATGACTCGTGCAGAGGACAGGCCATCCAGGACCTCTGGTACGTGCAGCCCCTTTACCCCTTTCATGATGGCAGTCAATGCTTTTGCATTCCTCTGCTCCCTTCGAAAGTCCAGTTCCTGATGGCAGGACTCCCGGAAGTCTTTGAGCAACCACTTCAAGTTGAGTTTTGGGAGCAGGAATTGAGACAGGGCGTTAAGAGTCTCGAGCAGGAAGAGATCGGCCATGAACTGCTTCTTGATTTGAGGGTATTGCACTTTGACGGCCACTTTCCTTCCATCCATCAATTGCGCCCTGTGCACTTGGGCGATGCTGGCTGCAGCGATGGGTGCCTCTTCGATCCTGCTGAAATCACGCTGGATGGCATGTCTACCCATTTCCTGTTCCAGCACTTTGCGCACGGTTGCGAACGGTTTCGGATCGGCCCTGTCTTGCATTTGTTGCAGTGTCTTTCCATACACTTCCGGGAATCCCACGTTGCTTCTGGCTGCCACAAATTGTGCGATTTTGGCATACATGCCGCCGTTCCTTCTGGCCAGTTCCAGCAGCCTGGCAGCCTGCCTACGATGCATGTCCACGAGTGGTGGACACCACATTCCGCTCCTTCCCTTCCCTTCCATCTTCTCCACTTCCAAGCACGTCCTGTGGTAGTCTTTGGCGGCCGCCCATGCCGTTCCGACGGTCCGAACTGCGCGCCTTTGCCAGCCGTCTGGATCTCGCATGGCCATGGCCATGGCCACAGGGACGGTGCTGGCCAATCCCACCTGGACCATGCGCCATCTCTTCCTCCTCGCCAGACGATCGGGACCGTCCCCACGTCCACCGACAACCGCCTTCATCGCGCGATCGCGCGATGCCGATCCCTGTCGCGATGCGCAGAGGAAACCAATCCCCACTGGTCGATGGCCCCCTTCCTCCTTCAACACTTTCCATCCAACATCCATTCCTTCATCAACATTTTTCATCCAACATCCATTCCTTCATCAACACTTTCACTCTACCATCCATTCCTTCATCAACACTTTCCATCCAACATCCATTCCTCCATCAACACTTTCCATCCAACATCCATTCATCAACACTTTCCATCCACCATCCATTCCTTCATCAACACTTTCCATCCAACATCCATTCATCAACACTTTCCATCCAGCATCCATTCCTTCATCAACACTTTCCATCCAACATCCATTCATCAACACTTTCCATCCACCATCCATTCCTTCATCAACACTTTCACTCCAACATCCATTCATCAACACTTTCCATCCAGCATCCATTCCTTCATCAACACTTTGAGATCCATTCCTCCATCAACACTTTGAGATCCATTCCTCCATCAACACTTTGAGATCCATTCCTCCATCAACACTTTCCATTCAACATCCATTCCTCCATGGGTCCTTCCAATGTGAGACCCATTCCTCCACGAACACATCCTTTGTAAAACCTTCATCCATGGAGGGGGATGGTTCTAGCTTGACAACACCACCACCACCGTCAACGAACCGAAGTGGATCCCATGGGGTTGGAGGATGGATGGCCAACATGAACTAGAAACGAAGATTGAGGGTGGAATGTGATCAAGGCCACGTGAAAAACGCAATGGTGGGAAGGAAAACATGGGTGCATTGGTTGGTACCGAATGCAATCGTGGGAAGCCTTGATAAGTCCTCCGTACCTTGCATAGAAGTCGAAGGAGCCAGTGGGATACACAAAACATACACCAGTGGCCCCACAATGCAAGCGATGCAACGCACAAGGAATCCAACAAAGGCATGACTGAGTACCAGTAGAGTTCAAGGCATGAGAAAGCAACTCTGTTACATACAAAACCTGCTACGTGTCTAGGAAGGCAAACACGCCACATCCATACCACCGTGTGCATATTCGGATGACAGGAAAAGCAATCTCTGGAACACCACTTTCTGTCCTGTGCTTCACAATTTCACCAATCAAAGCAACAGCAACTCTTCAACAAGGGTCATTGTGTCACGTGGCTACAACTTCAAGTATCCTTCACCAGCAATCTTAACAACAGTGCCACCGGAAAATCATGTAGCACGACCTGCAGGAAGGGTTTGGTTCTCCGGATTGATCAAGAATGCAAACAAAGCTACAAACAGGTATCCAGACGCTCAAATCGATTGCTGTTGTACCAAGATACTCCCATACCACAAATAATGAGTGCGGACAGAAAGGCTGGTCTTTATTGGATACATGCAGCCCAATTGGACCACAAAGCAGTTACAAGGTGCAGCCATGACAACGCAATCAGGTAAGTCCATGTTGCCATGTCCGCACACAGCCCAAGCAAAACGGGTAGCAGCCTGGCCAGAACCGACTATGCCCAGTGAGCACAGCCTATGCAATGGAGTCCTCCAGGGTCTGCTTCCTGACTACGACATCGTACGCAATGATCTTGTCGTTTTCCTCCCACTGGTTGTAGTTCCTGACAGAGACGCCACACTCTGTACCTTCCCCGACTTCTGAGACAGAGTCTTTCACCCTTCGCAAAGAGTCTACTTCGCCCTCGTGAACCACCCTCTTACCACGTACAATCTCCACGTTACTCTTAACCTTGATTTTTCCTTCTTTCACAAGGCAGCCTGCAACCTTGGACGTACGGCCGCTCCCAAAGACTGCAAGCACGTCTGCTGCCCCAATACGAGTCTTCTCCGTCATGGGTGGCAAGAGTGCCTCCATTGCCGTGCGGATGTCTTCCAGCAACCCATAGATTACGTCGTAGGATTTGACCTCTACCCCCACGTTCTTGGCGACTGCGGCAACTGCATCCGGAGCAGTGGTATTAAATGCAAAAATGATCGCATCGCTGGCCGCCGCAAGGTCAATGTCCGAACGTGTGACCTCACCCGTGGATGTGAGGAGGATACGAAGCATGACTTTGTCCTGGGGAATTTGGTCCAGCGCATGCTTAATGGCACCCAGGCTCCCTGATGCATCCGCTTTCAGGACAATATTCAACTGCTTGACGCTGGAGGGAGCACCATCGCTGCCCTCTGCCTCTGTTGCAATACGACTTCCCCATTGTCCCTGTTGTGCAATGCGTTCCTGACGCTGCTTCTCCAGAGCATTCTTGGCAGCCTCCCTGCCTTCCGCTTCACTTGGATATACCTCGAATACATCCCCAGCCACGGGGACGTGATCCAGTCCCATCATCTGCACGGCTATAGAAGGTCCAGCATCCTGGAGAGGTTCGTGTAGGTCGTTGAGCAGAGCTCTTGCCCTCCCAGATGCTGCACCTGCAACAACCACGTCGCCTACGTTCAGGGTCCCAGCTTGTACCAACAGGGTGGCCACAGGTCCTCTCGCACGATCCAAGTGTGCTTCCACGACCGTCCCTCCAGCTGCTCGCTGCGGGTTGGCCATGAGCTCTTCCACTTCAGATACCAGAAGCAGTGTCTCCAGCAGCTGGTCCACGTTCTGTCCGGTCTTGGCGCTGAGCTCCACCACGGGCACATCCCCTCCCCATTCTTCGGGCAGGAGCCCGAGATCGGCGATTTCTTTCTTGATTTTCTCCGGGTTGGCCTCTGTCTTGTCCACCTTGGTGATAGCAATCACGATGGGCACGTCTGCCATCTGCGCGTGGCGAACCGCTTCAATGGTCTGAGGCTGCACGCCGTCATCCGCCGCCACAACAATGACGGCAATGTCGGTGATTTTAGCCCCCCTGGCACGCATGGCCGTGAACGCTTCGTGTCCTGGCGTGTCCAGGAAGCAGACCCTCCTTTCCTGGTGCACCTGCGCCTCCTCTCCATCCTGTTCTGGACTGTGTTCTGGGAGTTCCACGACGTAGGCACCGATGCCTTGCGTGATCCCACCTGCTTCCCCTTGGGCGACCCTGGAGCGTCTTATGCGATCCAGGAGCGAGGTCTTTCCGTGGTCCACATGTCCCATGACGCATACCACGGGCGGCCTGAGTTGCAGGTGATTGAGGTCCTCGTCGGTCATGAAGTCTCGATCCTTCTTGGCCATGGTCCTTCGGGCCTCCTCTGGATCCACCTCCATCACTTCCACTTCGTACGCTTGGGCCACGCGTTTGACCGCTTCCACGTCCAGGATTTGGTTGACCCTGGCAGCGAACCCTTGCAAGAAGAGCGTCTTGACCACATCGGCTTCGGAGACGGCCAGCAGGTGGGCCAGTTCTGCCACCGCCATGCCTTCTTCGTCGAGTTCGATCACGTCCACGCGCGTGGGCGCTTGGGCCATCCTCGAGGCCATCCTAGCGGCTTTCCTTTGCGCCCTCCCTCTTCTCTTCATCCCTGCGGTCACCACGACGTTGGCCGATTCCTTCTCCACGCGCCTCGACCTCCGCTTTCCGCCTTCGCCATCGCCTTCCTTGCGACGTCCGGCTTCCGAGGCGCCGCGTCCCGTCCGTTTGCTGTCCTTCCGACCACGTGGAGGTCCCTTCGGCGCCTCGGAAGGCGCATCCGGCGCCTTGGACGCGTCCGCGCGCGGCTTGTTCGGCGGCGGCGGCGTCGGCTTGGCGGTTCCGGCGTCGCGTGGCGGCTTCCTGGCCTCCTTTTCGCCTTCTGGCGCTCTGCCGCGCTGCGGACGTCCTCGTGCCGGTCGACCACGCAGGTTGGCCGGCGGAGGACGCGGCCTGGCGGGACGTTCGAGCGCGTCCTTGTCGTCCACGGCGCGTGCGACGCACGTTTGCCGTCGCGACGAAGCTCTCCGCATCGCCGCGAAGGAAAGGGAGGTCCTGGACGGACACAGGTTCCTTCCCAAAGCCCGCGAGGTCGCCATGGTCCCTCCCGAAAGGCGGGAAGGAGGGAGGAAGGCGGAAGCGAACGCGATGGACGCGTGCGAAGGCGGCATGGCGGTGCGACACGTCGGCTTGAGCCACACCCCCGTTTCGTGCAGACACACCCCTCCCTTCCCCGGGGGTTCCTCGCTCCAGGCCTCGCCAGCAGACACACCCACACCCCACTCCTCCAGGTCATCCGCCACCCATCTGAACCGAGGGGACATCGACCGTACACCCGCACCGAGGAGACGTTCCCCCACCACATGGACGGATGGATGGATGGATGGATGGATGGATGGATGGATGGATGGATGGATGGATGGATGGATGGATGGATGGATGGATGGATGGATGGATGGATGGATGGATGGATGGATGGATGGATGGATGGATGGACCAGGCGAAAGAGACCGTCCGATGGTCCATGCCGTCCCCCACCGGGCATGGAACATGGCACGCACGCAAGAAAGGCGCGTCCCGAGCTTCGCAAAAAATCCATGCGGAATCGAAACCGACGGATGTCGAACGAGGCAAGTCGCCCGCGGCTCCGAACCACAACAACCATCGCAAGACCAAAACGATCGAACCGTCCAATGGAAACACCCTGTGCCGCGCGTGAAGGCGGCGATTCCGTCGGCGCTTTGCACGCCTTGTTGATGTACACGAATCGTCTCAAAGGAACATATTTGGCAACGCCTTTATTTGCAACCATTGCCACAGAGCTCGTGGCCCCGTGGGCCATCTTGATCCCGTCGTGTTGTTCGCGAACGTATCATATCGCGTTCCGACAATAGAAGCAAGCACCATACGCCGCCCTCAAGGTTGCGCTCTCGCTTGCCACGACAACAAGCCCGACAATTCCGTGCATGAAAACGAGAGCATGCGGGACCCATTTCCCGATCGATTCGCATGTGACTCGGAGTTGAAATGTGTGGTCAAAGAGGCAAGACCCATGGCCGTTCCCGTGAACAATTTTAACCTACCTCGTTTCCAACTCGTATCGCACGTGGGCGTGGAGCTTCCATCCACATACCACGTTCGACCTCCCCACACCACCTTGACGCGATGTGTTGATAGGCATGTGCTTGTTTCATGTGCAACAATTGCACGCACCCATACATTGCATGCATGTCTCCCTTGTGTGGTCTTCTGCATCATGCACTCCATCTTGTCCAAAGACCATGACCGGTGTGCAACGACGTTTCTTGCATGTCATCAAACCAGTAAAAGAGGGTGATGAACCATAGATAACGTGCGTAACACAGGCACGTCGAGGGGTGCGAGGGAGGGGACACCCAAACGGGCTTCTCGTTCCATCCATGGGGACCGTGATTTTCAAAATGCAATCAAGCATTGAAGATGTTGCCCGTGCCCATGACGGGGCGCGGATCGTGCCGCATCCTTCCAAGTAGCTTTGGGCAGTGACGAGGGCAAAAGTCGAGATTCGTTTCTTCTTCCTTGCGCGTGTGTGGGGAGCGAAGCGAAGAGGCATTACCCTTCGATGCAAACCGGTGTTCCTTGTGCACAAAGGCGAGCAATGCGCTTGGTGCGAAAAGGAGGATGTGTCTTCCTCGGCCGACTTGCGCCATTCCTAACGGAATCACAAGCGCGGTCTTTCCTCGCCCTTGTGCCGCCATGGTACACCTTCATGGTGCCACGTGCGAGCACCACGACAGGGTCGGATGGCCACGCCGCAAACAAAACGTCCGTTCCGCCCCCACGAGGCTGGTCGTTCTTCTTGCGCCCATGCTTTCTTCCCTTCCTTTTCCTCGAGGGCATTGCAAAAGGGAATCGCGACACATGCGTGTCACCACGCCATGTGTTCTTCGAGACTCGTAGGTTGTATCCTGTTGTTCTAGGGAGGTTCATCAATCCCCACCACCGGAGTGGTTCGGGGCAGCCTCGGGACGAGTCTGGATCGAACAGACGACCTTTAGATCTTCAGTCTAACGCTCTCCCAACTGAGCTATCGTCCCCTTCGATGGAATCCGAAGACTCCATCCGGGGCGTACGTCTCATGGTCGCGATCCATGCTGGAGGGGAGACCCGGTGCGATATATAAGAGCAAAAGGGAAGGCAGGACCGAACCGGAGCACGAAAACGATCGCGTCATCGTGCTTTGCTTTCACCGAAGCGCCAAGCGCACCAGCTTCGCTTCTCGCACGCGTTCGCCTCGTGGAAGATGGCCAGGAGACAGACCATGCAGGCCTTCCTGCTCGGCGGTAGGTCGACGGATGGGAAGGAAGGCGACGGAACCACGCGAACGAGGAGATTGACCTCGCAGCGCGAACTCGCAGGTAACACCGTCCTGCCCGCGTGCAGCGCGTGGATGGAAGGCGTTTCGGATCGCGTGGGAACGTTCGTGCGAACCGCGATGAAGAAAGCAGGCGGATCCACGAGGAACGGAAGAGACTCGAATCCCAAATATCTGGGCATCAAGAAATCGGCAGGGTCTTGGACCGCTCCCGGCAACATCATCGTGAGACAAAGAGGGACGAAGTTCCACCCTGGCGAACACGTGCTGATGGGAAAAGATCACACGCTCATGGCCTTGGAAAACGGAAAAGTGCGGTTCGATCGCGACAAGATCACCAAGAGAGTGTTCATTTCAGTGGACGTGCACGCGCAGAGGAAAACGAAACAGCGCTGATTCCCAAAGCAAACCCGGGGAGATGGACCCAGGTTCTTCAACCCCTCTTGGGAGGCTGAGGACCACCTGCTGGCTTCGACATGATGATCTGATCCACGCTGAGCACAGCTATGGCAGCCTCGGTCGCATGCTTGATGCCCCTCTGCTTCGTCCTGAACAGATCGTACACGCCGTCTTCCTTCATCTGTGTCACAGGCGCAGCGCTCGCATCACTTGCATCGCCCATGGCTGCATCTGTGCTGCTTGCAAGTGTAGATGGAGTGGAACTGACCCCATTTGCATCTTCTTGACACGCGTTTTCTGCAAGAAGCTTCGGGATGGCATCCAAGGCGGCTGCGTAGGCAGATACAGAATGCTGGTCCAGTCCATGGAGTTGGTTCCCAAACGCTCTGATCTGCTTGGCCAGCTCCATCTCAACACCGCCGTTCGAAAGCACCACCCTGGGATCCTTGCACAAAACTTTGTAAGCATTCACCCCATCGTCCACACACCTTTCGATTTCGTCCAGGGAGTTCTCGGCCGCTCCTCTGATCACAATGGAGCAAACAGAGCTCAAAGCATCGGATTGCTCCACCCTTGTCACCTTTGCGCCTCCTATCTCCTCCACTGCGCAGGATTGAACGTATCCAATCTGATCCGGCATGGGCGCTTGGAACTTAGAGACCGCTGATGCCCCCGTCACCCTGCAGAAGCGCCTGAGCTCGAACTTTGAGGTTATTTTGAGCACCATCATCTTGTAGCGTTGGAAATAGTGCAGAGCTATTTCTCCGATGGCTCCCCCACTCACCACGAGCTTGACTCCCGTCTCCGCGATTGCGGCCACCGTTTTTTCGAGGACTGCCTCTTCGTCGTTCGAGTAAGCTTCCAGCTCTGCCGCGGAACGGAAGAGGGTGGTCCCTTTGGTCTCCGTGTTCCCAGTGTCCAGGCCCTGGCCGTAGACGGCAACCTTGGCATCCTTGACCCTCAGTATGTTCCCTTGCGGCGTGGATTGGAGGACAATGCCTTTCACCACCAGAGAGTCCAGGGATCCTCCGCCGGGTAGCTTGACCACCCTGACATTGTCTACGTTGAAAGACTGTGGATTTTCTGGACATACAGCCACACAAGCCTCGGCGATTTGCTTGCACAGGAAGTCACTGTATCCATACTGTTTGCTGGACACCGCACCACGGATCCTCCAGGTGACCTGTTCCACGTTTCTCGCATCGAACTTGTCCGATCCTTCGACGACTAGGCTCTCCAAGACAGCGAGGCATTTATCTCCTGCTTTCTCGTACCCTTCCACGATTTCCGACGCAGTCAACCCGTCCAAGAGGAGCGCTTCCGCGTTTCCGATCAGCTCTCCCGAGAGCGTGACGACGAAGTTGGCTCCGTCTCCCACTTCTTCATCCTGCGCGTTCGCCGCATGCACCATGAGCTTGGCCGCGGGATGGGAGACCTCCACTTCGCGCAGGATCGTGGAAGCGTCGCTGGTCACGGAAAGCTTGCCGAGATGGTTCACCAGGAGTTTGTTCGATCCTGGAGTGGTTGGGAGCGGACGTGGTCAGCACCTTCCTCCTACGTTTCGCTTGTCTCGGGATCGCATCTTCTTCTTTTCGTTCGATGACAGGCGCACCTGCAGGTCCCATGGACGTCCGGGTGATCCTGGCCAGACCTCTGCACGCTTCGATGTTCTTCAGGACGGCCTCGTTGATCCCCGAGAAGTAGCTGTGTCCTTCTTTCAGCATGGACTGCAGTCCGTACGGCATTCCCGTCGCCATCTTCGCGAGCGTTTCGCGATCGACACGCGCGAAGGTGGCGTCGGTCGAAGGCGGTGCAAATGCGAGATCGGTTCGTGCTCCGGTTGACCCAGTCCGACCCTGTGCCAAGGGGGAGAGAGAGAAGAAGCCATGGACCGACAACCAGAGGGAGAGGGATGGGGAGGGAATTGGGAGAGGGAGGGAGAGAGGGAGAGGGAGAGGGAGAGGGAGAGGGAGAGGGAGAGGGAGAGGGAGAGGGAGAGGGAGAGGGAGAGGGAGGGAGAGGGAGAGAGGGAGAGGGAGAGAGGGAGAGGGAGAGGGAGGGAGATGGAGAGAAGGAAGGAGAGGGAGGGGGAGGCATTCGGACCGCCCATGGGAGGCGGGAAGAGGGGACACACGAACGGGCAAGAGGGGGTGGAGAGGCGGAAAGCATGGGATGGATCCGGCATCCAGCGGGGAGGAGGAAGAGGGGGGAGGTGGAAGGGAGGGATGAAGGTGCAAGGATAGGCAGGCTCGGGTCTGCTCGAACGGGGGGGGGGGGGAACGTGCACGCATGGGTCGTGGCGCACGAACCGCTCGGGGTCCCATGGCAATCACCGCCCTTCATCTGGGGTCCATCCACCACGAGATGGATTCCTCCACCCGCAACGCGAGGGATCTGGGAAGATGAACCTTTCGCTCCCTAACCATGGACGATCCAAACGCACGTCCGCGTTTGTTTCGCACACGTCCCACCGGACATGACATGTCCAACTCACGTCTTCCTCCTCTCCATCACCTCCGTTGCGTGTCCATGCGCTACTCCTGCCCACAACCACACCGCCCAAAGGTGGTCCACAACCATGGCCTCCTCGTCTCCTTCTGGTGCAGGACCCACCTGGGGGTCGGATCGTCCTTCTCCTTCCGGACACCCCCGGTTCCCTCCGGGTTCGAAAGGACACGATCCCGGGTTCCTGCCTTTTCGAAAGGGGGATCGAACCCGGGACAGGAAGGGGGAAGGGGAGACTCCGCCGCCACATCCGACACTTCGAGGCGTCGCGTTCCATCTCGTGGAAAGGAAGCACGTCGCCATGGCCACCGTCAAGGACGTCCCTGCGGACGCCTTCATCGAAGCGTACGCCGAACACCTCAAGTCCAGCGACAAGGTACGTGTTTCGGATCCGAAGGGAGGGGTGGCGCACCGCCAGGTGGACGAAGAAGAGGCGAGGGCTGGGCGAGATGCAGGCGGCGCGGATGGATCGCCACCTGCGCGACGCGTGCGTGGGAAAGCTGGCGAACAGGTGGTACAGACGTGCAAAATATCGCGGTCTAGACCGCAGCATCGAAAGGAAAACGAACGCGCGGTGGTAGATGGCCTGGCCGATCCGACCACGACCTTAGGGTTGTTCCGTCCTCCTGCCTTCGATGACGCATCGAGCACCTGAAAACGTGGCGAATTTGCACAGGAATATCGATCGAGGCGATGCGACATTTGCTGACTGTTACGACGTCTTTCGCACGCGTCTGGTTCCTCGTCCGTGCAGATCCAATTGCCGGAGTGGGTGGATCTGGTGAAGACTGGCAGGCACAAAGAGCTTCCACCGATGGACCCGGATTGGTACTTCGTTCGCGCTGCATCCGTGGTGCGTCACATCTACTTGAAGCAGGGGCTCGGCGTGAAGACCTTTGGCAAGATGTACTGCGGGAAATACCGTAGGGGAGTGCGACCTGTTCACGTGTCCACTGGATCCAGAGGTCTCATCAGACACATCCTGCATCAGCTGGAGAAGATGAAGCTTGTAGAGATCCACAGCGCGGGCAAAGGTGGGCGTTGCCTGACCTCTCAGGGTCGCAGAGACTTGGACTTGATTGCTGGGCGCGTTTCTGCCGCTTCGAACGCAGACACTCTCTAGATGCGGGAAGGATGTAAGAAACGTCTGTAGCTTCAAGTGCATTGCACACTAGGAAAATTCACTACACAATATTTGCGGCCAACGACACAACTTCGAGTTGAGGTCAAGAATCCCCATTCCCTCCATTTCGTTTCGAGCACTTTTTGTTCTCACGTTTACTTCCCCGCAGCGGCTTCCTTTGCCATGTTGATCGCCTCCTCATCCATTGCTTTGAGGACAGTCACCACGAGCTCTTTACCCTCGTCGAACATGTCCTGAATCTGCTTGGCAAGGGTCTCGTCACTTGGCAGGCGCAGATCATCCTTGGTGTTGCCCTGGTCGTCCATCAAGGAGCAGAATCCATCCTCGTCAATGTCAAGGAGGGAGTATTCCTGGCGCGTGACGTTGGGCACTTCGCAGTTGTGCGTGGAAGGGACCAATTCTTCCATCTTCTTTCCGGTGAAAATGTCGAGGGCTACGAAATGGCACTTTGCGTGGCCGTGCTTGCCCGTTTTGGATGTGGAGACATCGACCACCTGCAGACAGACGAGAACAGACGAATCAGACACCGAAGACGAAGAAGCGTGGTGCGGGAACCGCGAGGGCCTGTGATTCCGCGGCCGTTCGAGTCCCGTGCGTTTCCCAGCTCGCGCCCGTTCCACGAGTCGCTCTTCGCGCGTGCTTCTGCACGCCGATCTGGCCGAACCGACCTTGCCTGGTCGGACGCGCGACGCGTCTTCGTCCGTCCCTGTCCCGTGTCACGCGCTTCCACGCACCTTGCAAGGTCTACCTTTGATGACAATGAACCCGTTCTTGCGCACTTGTCCGGCCTGCTGCGGGATGGTCTGGGACGCACCCGAGTCGGCCGACTCGAAGGTCGTGTCGTGGTGGTCCGCCATCGCGGTTGTGGTCTCCTGCGAAGCGCGGAGTGGACGCGAACCACGTGCAGATGGAAGTCGACACTCGTGGGAGACCTCACTGGCGGCCGCCACCCCCTCTCTCCCTCCCTCACGAAGCCGAGAGGCGGCGCAAGAAACGGATACCGTTGTGGGCCACATCCGAGCCAAGGGGGGAGGAGGAGGAAGGGACGCTGCTCCCCTCCACCGACGAGGTTCAGGGGAAGGGGGAAGGGGACCCATCGGATCCACACAAGTGGACGCGCACGCCATCAAGCCGCAAGGGGACGGGAGATGGACGAGATGGAGGAGACGTCCCGCAACTTCACGGAAGATACGCCGACGTAGGTCGATGCCCTCTCCCGCAGGCCCTGGTGAATCCATCAAATCCATCTCCTTCGAGCAACACACACACAAACCACGCATCGACCCATCGTCGTTGTCGACGTCGAGTAAGTCTCTGTGCCTTTTCCATGAAACATACAGCCACCACCACAACCTCTAGAGAGAGGCCCGCGACCTGTGGAATGCGCCAACGTGCCTCGTTCTTGTGAGAGCCGCTTCGTCGGGTCAAGTCTACAATGTGCCTACAGAACTCAAGGGAGTCAATGTGACGGTTCAAGAGAACGCGGTGCTTGGATGATCGAGTCCGGAAGGCACGGGTCTCACGGCGGCGTTGCCATGGAGAAGCTTCTCACGCAAGCATGTGCAAGACGGGTGAATATCCAAGCGCCTTGATTCCATGCAATCGACCCTCGGACTCGGTTTTGAGTGACGTGCAAGTACAATTCGAAAGAGAGTTCCGAGCCGAATCCGTCGACACGTAGTTTCCAGATCGTTCCCATGCAAATACCAACCACGATCGCTGGCACAACTCGGCCTCGACAAGACCCATCGAACAAACATCACAAGAATTTTGTAAGCGGGTCCTAATCGCTAAAGTGTCGATGAACCTCAACGTTCATGTTTGTAAACGTTTGCTAGATTCGAACTTCGTCCAATTTGCAACCATTCTTGGTTGATCCGTCGAACCAATCGTTTGTGCATCCCTTCTCCGTGGGCGTTCCCTTTGAGCTATGGAATGTGACATCACCTACCCCTACATTCGAATCCTGCACCGTTCTCGCGTCTTCCGTCGCCACCGCCTGGTTCCCTTGATTCCACTTTCATCGTCTCGCCTTGAATGTGCCCAACAAGCAACGCTTGCACTTTTCCATCCATCCCTTGCAGTTCTCTGGGTTGGATCGCCCCAACCATCGTTTGCACTCCATTTGTCGACACGTCAAGGTCGGAACCTCGACACCAGGACTTCATGCGAACAAGCCGCTTTGGAGCTCGGGTTTGTGGGCGCTGAAGCCGACGGTTTGGACATGGCGTCGAGGAAGCACCGAAGGGTGGTGTGGCTGTGCACGCTGTGCACGTTCGTGGCGTACGTGGAGCGCGTCGGGTTCCCCATCGCCTACGCCCAGCTGGCCAAGCGAGAAGCGGTGGGAGAAGGCGTGGAAGGTGCCGTGATGTCTTCCTTCTTCTTGGGATACGCGCTCACGCAAATACCGAGCAGCTGGATCTCGGCCAGGATCGGTCTCTCCAACGTGTTGATGGGCAGCTTCCTCAGCTGGTCCATCACGTCCATCTTGACTCCCTTGTTCTGTAGGACTTCAGCCCAACTCATGGTAGCTCGAGTCTTGGTCGGCGCTTCTCAAGGGGTGTTTATTCCAGCCGTGCACTCTGTGCTTTCACAGCAGGTGCCTCCTGTGGAGAGGGCAAGAGCGGTCTCACTGGCAACTTCGGGCATGTACTTTGGATCTGCAGTGGCGATCCTGGTGTTGCCTACCATAGGAAAGAGACTCGGGCCATTCGCGGTCTTCCGCACGAGTGGACTCGCTGGGCTTACTTGGGTGCTTCTGTGGCTGTGGCTGGCAAAAGACATGGTTGAGAATGTGCACGGTAGGAGGCTCCCGGAGACAAAGGTATCGTCTGGCATGAACTCGCGCCCAGAGCTGGATGGAAGCAAGGCCGACCCACGCCTGAAGCCTGGATATGGGGCAAAACAAAAGTTTTCCGTACCCAGGTTGCTCAGGTGTCTGGCGTTTTGGTCCATCGTTGTCAATAACTTCACCTTTCACTATACTTTCTACACGGCTCTGAATTGGATACCCAAGTACTTTGGCGATGGTTTGGGAAGCGATCTAGCTAGTCTGGGGCCTTTGAAAGCCCTGCCTTACATGATCATGTTTATGATGGCCAACGTTGGTGGCTTTGCTGGGGACGTTTTGATCTTTCGTCACCACTACTCGGTGACCGCAGCGAGGAAACTTGTCAACACCACGGGATTCGTCGGTGCGGGAATCGCCGTGGTCATGATGTCCCAGGCAAATGGTACTGCTGCAGGTTTGTTCTGGACCTCCTGCCTCTCTGGGATGCTGGGTTTATCCAGGGGCGGTTTTGCCGTGAATCACATGGACATTGCACCGGACCACGCAGGGGTTCTCATGGGCTTTTCAAACACAGCTGGGACACTGTCGGGGTTGATTGGCGTCTCCACCACGGGCGCCATGTTGGAACTCGTGGGGGGCGTGACAAACGCCGCTTCCTTTTTCTGGCCCTTCTTTTTATGCTCGTTGCTTTGCTTCTTTGGGACGTTCCTCTTCGAGCTCGTTGGCACCGGCGAGGTGGTTTTTCTGTAAGCACTGTGCTTTGGCCTTCATTGGCCAGGCAATTTTTTGGGAGGTTTCCTGCCAGGGAAGAGAGCTTCATGGAGTGGACTCTTGGCCACTTTCCTGGATGCTTTGTATTTGGCAAGAAGTTCCGGCATTTTTTCCATCATTCCTGGGATGCGCAAGCTCGCTGCCGTTGGTTTTTTCTTCTTGGGAAGGCCCTTCATGATGTTCAAACTCTTCGGAGGCACCGTTGGAAGCGTGCCTAGCTCCCTGCTCGTAAGATTTGCGCGCGTCCACCATCGGTCAGCATCTTCGATCACCTTTCTATGCTCTTTTTATACGTTTTCGCGACCTCCACGAGTTCGTGCGACGTTTTTTACGCGCTTCGGAGCACGCACCACTGCATCTTCACGTACTCCTTGTACAGCTTCGCCGCCGTCCTGGCGGCCAGTCGCATCTTCCCTTGGTCGCCTTTCATCTCCACGGCGGCGTCCACCTTCCTGCACCTCGCTTGCGGTCCCACGAGCGACGCGCCTCGTGTCGGATGCGCGGCCACGCGCCGACGCGATGGATGTGATGGATGTTCCTCCGACCCAAAGGAAGTGGATTGGGAAAGGATCCAACCGGGTGAGGAAATGGCAAGGTTGGCCGTTCACACACCAAGCAACCTTCAAAGGTGGGAAGAGATGGTACACGGCAATGGAGGATGGACGTGGGAGAAGAGACGAGGAAGGGCGTGGAAGAAAGATGGAAACACATGGTGGGTGCAACGGAAGATGGAAGAGGAATGGACCCATGGGAAGCAAATGCATGGCGCAAAGGATGGGAGGGACGGGCGACCGTTGCATAAATGGGTGGAGAGGGTAAACAACGGAGGGATAGAAGACGAAGTGTACATGAGTTGCACATGAAAGGTGTGTAACCATTGCATTTGAGTTGGGCTTTTCAAGAATAGGTCCAATGTTGTGTTGTATTCCACATGTCATCGGCGATACCTTCCTTCACAAGCACCTATGGGATGCAACAACATCCTACTACATCATCACTCAACAAGAGTTGATCGATTCGGCTACACTCGGAAGATAAAGGCACGCAAACTGCAAGTAATTAGGGGGAATTAATTGTGCTTACATAGATGTTGCACTTCACACCAAACAACAAGCAATTGGGTTCCATTTCGAGTACTATATTACATTCCTAATATTGATATTTTGTTAAAGTTAGCCATTATGAGTGAAAGTTGTCTAGCGCGTTGCTACTCCTTGTTGCTTTTCTTTGCACCGCGGATCGTGGAACTTTGAATTCAAAGCTTACCTTCCCCCCATAGTTGTCGGTGATTGTGCTTGAAGAGGCATCGCTCCTTCGATTGTACTCAAGTAGTCTTCTCGTGCGAATGAGAGTTCTCACGTTCAATATTGATACTTATCTAGTGCGAAACCACAAATACTTAGAACGGTCCTTCTCCAATAGGCATGAACATGAATTTACTCTAGGCGAGGAGCGTTACAATGCAAACTCTTGGTTTCTCTATGCTGCAAATCTTGTAGAAGAGCCTCAAAGTTCGGTAGCTTGCCTTTGGCGAGCCACAGACCTCTCACATAATCTCCCACAATCGAAGCAATGACGAAAGGACTAGTTTTGCCGTTCGTTTCCCTCAAACACTAGAAGGCCTACAAAATGGATGAAAGGTACAAGGGAGGTGCACCCCGAAGTTACGTCTTTTTTGCCCATTTGCAAATTGGCAAGAGCATGTCTAAAACATGTATTACAAGCAGTTGCAGATAGATTTAAGATGAACAAAGTGAGGGACCTGTCTTTACACTTAGCCAACGGAATCGCAAAACACCTTGTTTCATTTAGTCATCTCAAGGTATAGGTTGTCAGCCGACAAGACTATAGGGTGTGTAAAGCAAACGTGAATATCCCATGCTTTGCTCCACGCAAAGACAATCCAACATGAAGAGTAATCCACGGGGTGCCCAACAGCCCCCATGGCAGTCCACATTGAGTTCTTCTCAACATCGGATGCGCTTGACCACCGTCCTTTGGAGCTTGCCGTGCTCTGCAATGTGGCACAATTTAGCAACCCTCACCAGCTAGGTCAAGCACGGCCTGACGTTCAGAACAACGTTCAAGTCACGGTTCACGAATGTGCCGTTGTTGGTAGATCCACATCGTTTGAAGCCCCTGACAACATCTGCCTTGCGCTTGCTCCAAACTTGCCTCATCATTGTGACATCTCTTGAGTTCACCATGGGTGATTTGAACATGTCCACGTGGATGGTCCTAAAGTGTTGGGCACACTCCTTGAACTCTCGGGTCGCCGGCTCCGCTTGGTGCAAACTTTGCTGCGCTAGAGGCGACCACTAGAGGTTTGCAATGCGGCGTGTACGACATGCTTTAGGTAGCTCGCAAACACCCTCTTCTTGCCACCAAAGAACCATAACCGTTGGCACACCCACCGCAACGTCAACAACTCCGCCCATAACGTGTCATGGGTGCCAATCATAGCATCCGCGATTTGCGGGTGCACCTCGACATCCGATCCCTTGGGACAAGCATTTCACAAATGCTACACAGCATGCCATTGAGTGCCATGCCATGCTTTTAATTCCCGGCGCGCTTCTTGGATTCGCTATTTGTATAGTTTCGCTGTCTCGTGTGCTTCCAACTCTGGGTCGTCCCGTTGGGCATCTTAAATGCCATGTAGAAAAGGTTGGTAAGCCTAGGGTCGTTCCCAAGGATAACTTACTCGTCCAATGCGTCGGTAAGCAAGCTCCTAGTCCCGGGCCCCAACGCAACGAAAGGCATATCATCCACGGTCTTTTTTTATCCGCAAGCAAAGCACCTAGATGCTAGTACCATTGCAATCCACCGTTTACATAGAACTCTAGACTTCGCCACACAACTTGTCGATCGTGAAGGTTGCAGCCCACGTTTGGCAACCATGTTGACAAAGGTGGAAGACTCCAACGGCGGCTTTGGAACAACATCTACGTGTGCTTCTAGTCCGTCCACCCCTTTGCATACCGAAAGGCACCAAGGGACCTGCTTGGGCGCGTGTTGAAAACCACAACGTGATGGTCACGCGGGTTGTTCATGTATACCTGGGCGTCTACACTGTAGATGCTCCAGTCTCCTCGATAGCGTTGTATACGTAGCTAGGCTACGAGTTGTGGATGGGCTTGGTAGTATGCCATGACGGAGGGGTCTCGCTTCCACGCGTATTGGACGCCGAGCATCAGTTACTTGAAGAATGACTAGCACGTCAAGTCGGGCAATGTGACTGCCATCGATTCCTCAGCGCCATGGAAGCACTCCTTTAAGATATTTGGTATCCCGACGCTCGTGAGATGGTAGCAATAGGAGAAGGCTGTAGCGCGTACTTGGATAGCATCATGCAAGACACGCTTGTGGTGGCATTGTAGGCGCTTTACAAGGCACGCCTCGACCAAGATCTCCACAACCACTTCGCACCGTTTCAGCTTCTCTGTGCGATCAGCTAAGCTGTGCTTCACATTGGAGAAGGGGGTGCCTGGTTGTGGACGTTTGCATAGCTTCGAACTCCAGCAGATTCGAGTGCGCGCAATTTGTTCACACACAACAGTTTCGTAAGTTTAGACACTTCTTTCATACTTGCCTACGTCAACGACTCCTAAACTCCATAGTTGTCACGTGTTTGTTGCTCTCCCATTCTTCCTCTGAGGTCCGGCCACTATCCTAATTTCGAACTGTCCTTTCCTTGCCACCGACCTTCTACCTCGACCTCACTCTTGGCGAAGTCGGTTCAACTGCACGTCTTGTGGCATGTACATACATTGTGATGCAGTTTTCGAACGTGGCCTTGTTCTCGCAAGCCATCTCTGGATGTCCTCGTTCTCTTGCAAGTGGACCTACGCTTCATCTCTTCTTCGCCCGATTCAAACGCTTCACATGCCCCGCCTTTCGCATGCGCGTCTTTCCATCTCCTCCTAGACGCTTTCAAGTCCCTTCCACGTGTTTCCACCTCGTCCTCGGAAGTAGCCGTGCACCGTCTGCATGTGCATGCTCGTCAGAATTGGGTGCATGCGACGGCCAAGTTTGCGGCGATGGATGGGGTGCATGGCGGGTGGGTACTTCCACGAAATGTTGATTATAAAAACGTTTCATAATAAAGTTGCATATTATTATCATGTGTGGTGACACCCCAACCACGCTTCTCCAGTCCACTGCTCTGCATCACGACTTCACTTGTTTCAAGCAAAGTCATGTCCTGGTGTACCCACGTCCTTTCGGCTGCTGTCTGCGTGTCTTCAACTTCGCGCCAACTGGAATATGAACGTTTGGTGGAGCACTCAAACCAATACATTTGGCAACAGCTGCCAAGTCTAGTTTCTGCACATTGAATATATCTTTCATTTTGTGAGAGTTGTATGCCAAGATGTAGGATCTGTATGCATCGACAGCGGATTGCTTGAGGTAGTGATTTTTTTGAAGAAGCTGCTGCAGCTGATTCTGTATGTTCACGATCTTGTTGCTGGGGAATTCGTACTCGTTCAAGGACACCTTTGCCTCTCTCAGGAACTTGAGAAACTTGATTTCCTCGGGTAGAAGCATGAGCAGCGCTCTTCCCCTCCCATGCGAACCCCTGGCTGTGCGTCCTACACGGTGAATGTACTCCCTCGGATCATCCGGCGGATCGTACTGGATAATCCAGTCCACAGCAGGAATGTCCAGTCCTCTTGCAGCCACGTCGGTGCACAGCAAGATACCGCTGGTGGCCTTGCAGAAGTCCATGAAGGTTGTCGTCCGCTTCTGCTGTTTCTGTTTTCCGTGGATGTCCATGCAAGCAACGTCCACGTAGTTGAGCAGCTCGCTGTGGAACTTTACAGAATTGCAGGAGGAGAAAAACACCATGATCTTCTTCTTTTTGTGCTTTCTTAAGAATGTGAACAGCAGCATAAACCGCTGTTCCGATGGAACGATGCAATACCCTTGTTCCAGACCCTCCCTCGTCGAGTACTTTTTTTCCGCTTCGACTCCAATGAACAGCGGCTTTGACCGGAACGACAGCCTGGCCAGATCTTCCACCTTGGTCGTTTGCGTCGCACTGAAAAGCAACGTTTGCCTCTTGGAGGGGAGTATTCTCAGGATTTGTCCCATCTCCTCTTCGAAACCGATCTCCAGAATCCTGTCCGCCTCATCGATGATCAGGCACAGCAGGTTCCTGTACACGAAACCTTTGGTGTTCTGAAGATGGTCCAGCAACCTTCCTGGTGTGGCGATCAGCAGATTGATCCCACGGGAGAGTTTTTCTGCTTCGCTCCTCCTGTTCGCTCCTCCCATGACGATCCCGTGGGTCTGGCTGTGGTATTTCATCAGTTCTTTGCAGACTCCATAGATCTGCAACGCCAGCTCTCGGGTGGGCGAGAGCACCACCGCCACGGTTCCGTTGTGATGGGCGCACTTGGCTCGGAACAGGGTCTCCACGGTCGGCACGAGGAACGCCAGGGTCTTTCCTGATCCAGTACAAGCGGCTCCTAGGATGTCTTTTCCCGCCAAGGCGGGTGAGATGCTTTTGGCTTGGATTTGCGTCAGTTGGTCGAATCCCATCTCCTGGATGGCGCGTTTCGTGGGTTGCGACAGCTCCAAGCCGTCGAACGTCGAACCACTCATGATCCCGGACGCTTCTCCATGCCCCTTCGAAGCCTCGCCGGGCGAATCGCGTCCGTTCGCCATCGACGCGAAAGTGCGCGCCGTCGCACCAAATGCGCCTGCGACGAATCGTCGTCCTTCGCCGAAAGGTTAACCCATCGGTTTCGTCCCCCATCGGGTGGAGGATCCCCCCACAAACCCCCCACGAACCGGAGTTAACCCGGAGTTAAGCTCGAGGGGGGTGGGAGAGGCGGCGGCGCGAATTTAACCCACGAGTTAACCTCGAGGGTAGGGGGGGGGGTCCAAGGAAAGGACCAAGTGGTGTGGGGATGTGTGCCACACCATGGAGGAACACAGGACCATTGGGGAGAACCACCATTGGAAGAAGGAGGGAAGATGGTGGCCAAGATACCTGCTCCATGGTGCGGACCATGAAGACCAGGCGAGACGGGAAAAATTCAAACGCACCGAGGGACAAGTCGACGAGGGGAAAGACCCGCTCAAAACCATGGAAACAGTCCGCAACGGAGCGTCGTGGACGACCCCACCGTGGCAAATCATGCACGCGCTTTTTCCTTCTGGTCTAGAACTTCAACCCGTCTGCCGGAAAGAGATCTTTCACGCGGTACGCTTCCCGGGACAAAGGAGCGCATCCAACGGGCTGCAACGCAATGGAATTGGGATGTACATAAATACCATGGATGTGGAATCAAAGGCTGCGTTGGAGTAGGGAGCGTGTTTCCACAGCGCATCGGGCGTGGCTTACGATAGCAGGTTGTGCCATTTCGGTCCTTTGGACAAAGCAGGCTTTCGTCCAGTCGCCAACACCACCGGCAGGTAGGCATGCCTTGAGCGATGCGATTTCCGATCCGCTGAGGTTCGGACCGTGCACAACCGCGGTTTGGGTGGCATCGGATTTCATCCGATTCAGAAGCCACTTCATACAAGAATCTACGTGAAAAGACGCCACAGGACAAGTCTAGAGCTACCAAGCAAAGCCCTGGATTTGCGGAGGAGTACACCAAGGCACCGTGCCTGCTTGGTGCAACAATCGGTGCTCGTGCACGGGCACATGCGGGGCATCTAGTGCAACGACCCAACAATGCACATCAACCACCAAGGACTTGGGGTCGGTCCATATGGCCAGCTGCAGGCACACACGTTGCCGCCAATGGTTTGCGACAACTTTCAAATCGTCGGTCGATCGAGTGCCTCTGTTCGGCAAGACCTCTCCAATTGTCAATCATCCACGGACGTGTGCGTTCGGAACTGGGCAAGAGAGGAGAGCAGAAGGATGCGCGGCACCGAGGCGCTCGTTGGTAGGGCGCAGACACCACAGACAAGCGGGTGGCAGGAGGGACATGCGTTGCCGTGCAACCTGCTTCATCGACGATGTCTGATCTTGCCCGTTCCCGTCACGAGCACGAGCTGTCCATCCGTTCGAACCCGGCCTTGCTTCTTGCGTGCGGTGGTGCGCGCTTCCATCTAGAAAGGCTCCGGGGTTGTCCATCCTTTGCATTGCATGGCGTTGGGACGGCGCTCCATCCTCGTGCACGGTGCTCCTTGCACCTTGCTCAGGGTATGTCCAGCAGGGACAGGACGTCCTCTTGGATGTCATGGGGTTCGCATCGCATCCCGCATCCCCAGGCGGCCAGGAGCACGGCCTCTGCTCTCCCGTGGTCTTTTTTCCTCTTCACTTCATCCATCACCTGTGGGAACACGTATGCGGCGATCTCTCTGGATCGATCCTTCAAGGCCATCCTGTTCAAAGGTTCCAGGTTGGTTCCCGTTGCTACGGACACGTCCGTCGTCTCTTTCGCATCGGTTTGGTTGGCTTTGGTGAGCATCATGTCTTTCTTCCAGGCGTGTGGATGGACGGCCACGGTCTCCACGCCGTGTGCAGCGAGTGCGCCCATCCACACGCCATAGCCGAATCCCGAACCGTACCAGCCTTGGCGTCCGTTCTGCGGCAGTGGACGCGCCATCTCCACGTACGCCACGCATCCAGGCGGCAGTTCGAGGTTTCGGATGGCGCAGGCGATGCCTTCCGGGCAGTGTCTCCTCCTGGTGCGCGTTCCGACGCGTTCCAACACCGTCGGCACGTCGTGGATCTGCAGCGACCAGCCTCCTTCCCGTCCTTCCAGCATCGCCAAGGCGCCGCTCACGTCCGGATCGATGCCCAGCACCGGATTCGGCGGCTTCTTCGGCCATTCCTTGACCCTGGCCCACGGCAGCGCGCGTCTCGATCCGCCATGAGCGCTGCTGGCGACGCGCACGAGCATGCCGACGCGCTTCCAGGCGTGCACGTTTGGGTCCCTTTCGACCGTGGCCCGTCGAGGAGGGGTGGGAGAGGGGAGGGACGGTCCTGTGCGGTGGACGGGCGGATCTGCCCCTCCGGGACCCCCGGCCATGGCCGTGGTGATGGACACACGCGCGCGGTTGTGGACTCCACCGCCATCACAAGAGCAGCACAAGAGCAGCACAAGCTGACAGGCGTGGTGATAGTGCATCCCGTGCATCGATCCGCGCGGATGCGCATGCGCACGTGGGACCAAGGACCAGACCAAGGCGAAGGCATGCATCCATACGTGGGAAGGGTCCGGAGGAAGATGGACGAAAGAGGCGAGCGCGGTCCCGTGGACGATCGCAGCTTCGGCCGAAGCGCTCGTGGAAGCAGGGTCACGGGCCCAGCATCCCAGCTTCGATGCAGGAAGGACCGTCCCGACCATGGGAAAGGCCGACCCCGGAACGGCCAGGATCCAACGGGCGCACCCCACAAGCGCAGGGTCGGATCCGAACAGGCACGGGCGAAGAAACCCGAGGACTGCCGAAGCGAACAGCTTGTCCCGTGGCACAAATGGTACGTGCGCGCGTTCCCGATCCAGGACCGGGTTCCATGCGTGCGGCATGGGCGAGCTGGATCCGAGCGCCGGACGATCCCTTCGGGAATCCCTCGTTTGCTCGCGGTGCGGACCGGGCCGCCGGTTCCCCGCGGGGGCGAGTCCGCGGCGTCGGACGCGTTCCAGCGCAGACCGCAAAGTGGACCGTGGGACGGAGGTGCATTCGGCAAAGGGGACGTATGTATTTAGATGTTCTTCACGTCCAGGCCTGTTCGGACCGAGGGGTTCGCGTCCGTCAGCACGTGGGTTGGTCGAGGCACGGGACCCTCCGCTCGCATCGTTCGTCCGCGCGCTTTTCTTTCCTCCTCCGTGTTTCTCGTTTCCACGCGTCCACGACGAGGTCCTCTCGTCGGGTCCGTCTCGCGTTCGCACGCGCACCTGGTGGGAGGGACTGCTTGAGCTTCTCCGCCTTTTCGTTGTCCAGCACGCACAGGGTGTAGAGGTACCTGCTGCATCGGACCTTGAACTTGGTGACACCCTTCACCTTCTTCACCTTGACGGACTTGGCATCCTTCCGACGTGCGGTCAACAGGAAGTCCTTGATTTCGTTGATCTGGGCGTCCACCGCTTCGTCAGTCGATCCGTCCCCTCGCTTCTCCCGCACGTGTCCTCCGTTTCGACCCACCTGCTTCGGCATGGCGCCAAGAACGCGCGTGCGAGAGGTGCGCTTCCAAGCCACTCGAATCCGAAACAATGAACGAAGATGCATTCGTGGCGGCGCCACACCCCCCTCCCCGAAGCTTAACCAAAGGTTAACTGCACACCCCTCCCTGTCCGACCGGTGCCACCCCCGGGCTTAACTTTCGTGTTCAGGTACCCCCCTTTGGGGGGAGGGTTCCCCTTCGGGGACCGCCTTTATCGGTCCGTGTGTGCCCCCCTTTGGGGGAGGGGAGGGAGGCCGACGTCGACGTTCGCCATCGCGGTCGAGGCGCACACTTTGGACGCGCGTTTGCGGCTCGAAGGGGCGGGTTCGGATCGAAAGCAAAGGTGCCCATTTGGAGTGGAAGAGACGAAGGACGAACATGCGAAACACGTGCGCCATGGGACGCGCGGAAGGGGTCCGAACGGCGGTCGGAAGGAACCGGAAGGCCGTGGTGAGCCAACGCCGAACGTCCATGACGGCGCACAGGAAGGTCGCGGTGAGCCGGAGCGCGAACGAAGAAACGGTCGGCGGAACGAAGGTGGAAAGGAAGGCGAGCGAATGGAAGGAACGAAGCTGACGCGTGTGGACGACGCGCGACACCAGGCGGCGGCGAGCCGCGGGAACGTGTGCGCAGCCTCGAGGACGAGGTCCAAGAAGGAACAGGCGTACGTCCATGCCGAAGGACGCGCGAGCGAACGCACGGAGGAGAGAACGCGCGTGCTGACGCGAGAGATCGCGTTCAGGTACGAAACCATGCTCGTCCTGCGCCCAGACATCATGGAAGAAGAACAAGACCAAGAACTGGCCAAGATGGAAGCCTTCCTGACCAAGAACGGTGCCACGGATTTCAAATGCATGGTGCGCGGTAGGCAGCGTATTTCCTATCCCATCCAAGGGGACTGGTTCGGGGTCTACGTACTGTGCACCTACAAAGCCCTGCCAACCACTGTACGTGCACTGGAAGAGCAAATGTCCATCCCAGTCGCCGGGAACAGCCAGAAGAACATCGTCCGGCAGATGACCGTCAAAGTTTGATTCCGCGAAGCGCCCGTAGGATCGAGCAACGGTCGTATCGTGTATCCGGGAGCTTCCTGTAATGACTGGCTCGTACCCAACATATGCGAACGCCGTTCGTCGATCCTGTCCCTTCTTAAACTCGTGCACGTATCCAGCAGAGGCAGAAAGATGATGGATGGAATCCCACGTTGCTGCTCGTGGATCCTCGCGCTCGCACAATGTCCCTGTCGAATCATGCACCCTACGTCCTGAAACGATCCTGTATGCCCAACCTGCACTCCAGGGACTGATCCACATGAAGATTGCACCGCGATTGCGATGGCCAACTCCAGTGGCTGGATCGCGAGCGCCCGATCCTTCGACACCAAATGCAGGAAGGCTGCACCAACGAAAACAGGCAACGAGGGACGGTCCCGATCGCGCGTGCGTGGCTTCCTGCCTCTTGAACGGCGAATGCATTGAAAAAATCATAGATGAGCGTTTCTCGGTGGGTGGGAGATCTAGGTACTTACATTGGGTGAAGGCTTCATGACCGACGATCGGAAGCCCATTGAACGCAACTTATTTCTCGAGTCAAAAGATGCCGATGGTGTTGTCCTGCCATCTGACCGTGGAGGACGGGTTGTTCGGTTCCACGTCCCCTACCTGCTGCATGAAACCATCGATGATCGATTGCAGGAGCGGAAAGTTCTGAAGTTCTGCATGCTCTCTGGCCTGGCGAAGGAGCGCCACCATCGCTGCCGGCGTCTGCAGGATCAACAACTTTCCTCCGCATTGGCACTGCCTATCCAGCCGGCTGCAGCCTACTTGGGCGCAAGTGCTGCATCTCACATCTTGCACCATGTACGAAGTCATGGCTCTTTCAAGTTGATCCAGGATTGTGGTCTCAATCGCATGCATGTCGTACTTCGCCTTGCAGTCGGGCACGGCACATTGCCAGCGCCTGCGACGAATTTCCGAGTCCTTCCTCATGTCAATACTTCGCACGTGGCCACAAGCGGTGCAAGTCACATCGCATAGCACACAAATGGGCGAGACCCCGAGTGACTCGTCGGCGCAAGGTGTGTCGTCCGTGTAGAATACACGCGAAACTTTGGCACAGAATTCTTCGACAGGGACCCTTGCAGCCTTCTCAAACCTGAGCATTTCAAACAAGGCGGCAAGGTACTTGTTGGAAACATCCATATCCGCCCCAATGCTGGCCTTGAGCTCTGCCTTTGATAAGCTTTGGCCGACCGCGTTCAGCTTCTGCGCACCTGGAATCTCCCTGCTGAGCACTTCCACACATTTATGGAATGCGGTCCCGGTCAAGTATTCGCCCACGGTGGCATCCCAGCTTCCGGGCAGAGTGCCCTCTTCTGCGCTTTCTGCAGAGGCATCGCCAACAGTGTAAAGTTCTTCTACTTCACTGCCCAATGCATGCATGGCATGTGGTGCACGACCTGCAGGGGCAAGACGAATGAAACCCGACAGTATCTGAACCCACAGTCGTTGCAAGGGCTTGGACATTCCACTGATAAGTGTCCAGCAACTCTTGAGTGACTCGTTTCGCTCGGCCAGGCTTTCTTCATGTTGGCCAGTGCTGCCTGACTCTGCATGCATCTGTCGGTGAACCCCCCCGTAGTTGTATAGGTCTTTGAATAATAAAACCTTCCACTGTTCCGTGATTTCAAAGTGAATGTGTGAGAACTGTTCTCTTGATCGAACCGTAGTGAGAGCAAATTTCACACGGTCAAGTGCTGCGTTGTACTCTTGCACTTTGGTGTATACGAGTAGAGTGCTTGAGTCTGCGTAAACTACTTGCAGGCCATGGTCTTCTATTTCTGCAACCAGGAGGACCAGGGCTTTTCCCATCAAGTACTTGACGGCAACTTGGAGCAGCGGATCGTGAAACCTGGACAATGGTGAACAGACCCAACGATAAAGGTTCAAAAGTAAGTTATTTGCGTGTGTTTGGTTGTATTTGGTTGCGTCTTCCAACCAAGCTTCAACGAGGCCCTTCAAAACATTCAGAGCGCTTGCCGCTTCTGAGCAGTCGCATGCAGCAAATTGTTCCAACCCGGAGCTTCCCATCTGAGCCTCTTCAATCAACGAACGGTTGCATACTGCATCAACATCGAGATGACTCAAACGAATTTCCACGACAACACCCCTGTAAAGCCCCGGTTTGACAATATTAACGTTCAACTTCAAGTCAACAGAGCACTGGTCATCCAGTTCTCCTCCACCAAGATCCGGCAATGCCGTGTCAGAAGCCCATGACACCATTCCAGCCTCTCTCAAGCGCCTAGCAAACAAAACGTCCGCTGTGTATATTAGTGCATCTCCTTCAAATGCTCCAGCAGGAATGCAGGCATAATTAGCCAAATCAAGCCTTTCATGAAACCAAGCAATTGCTTCCAAAGAGCATGCAAACCCCTTCCTGGCGGCAATAGATTTCCACTGCAGGCCATCGAGGCTTCCGCCAAGGTCCTTGCGTGGCAAGGTGACACTGGGCAGTTCCTTCAGGAGCTGCGTAAAAGGCCCAGATGGGCCCAGCACACCGGGAGGACCATCCAGAAGCAAGAGGGAATTGGAAAGCTTTTGTCCAACCACATCGCGCAACCGACTTCGCAATCGTTGCATTGCTTCTTCAAAAGCTGTCAAATATTCAACATTCACGCCACACTCAAGGGGTATGGGCAGCACCTGCGCACCGCCGTTAACCATCGAATTCGCTTGCTGCTGGTACATGCGCCTTGCTGCACCAGCAGAGACTTCTTTCACAACTGCTGGCTCCACAAAGTATACAGTTGCTTCTTGAAGGGCTGGCATGTACAAAACAATACATGCCTTTGTACCTTCTACTACGAGGTGCACTACGGCACAATTTGGTAGTGCGCCTTTGGACAGATACGGAAAGTCTGCAGTGGACTTCATTTGAAGTGAAGACAAGTCAAGCAGCCCTCCAGCCACACTGTCTTGAGTTCCTGCCTGCAACGTACAAACACAACCAGCTGCAACTACAGCGTCGAATGAAAGATCTGATTTACTCTGGAAAACTTCACGTACACAATCTTGTGCTAGGAGCGCTGATCTTCCACCAACACCAAGAAAATCTTGCTCGGCAACTGTACACTCGTAGAGAAGAGAGGAAGAGGAGGAATGAGGAGCAATGCGATTTGACTTGCAGACGGGCCAGTTGCAGGTCAAGTTCCCTCCCATCAGCCTCAAATAAAGCTTTCTTGGCACAAACAGGCTGGTGTTGTATAGAGCACCATCGACAAGAAACCACATGTCAAACATCCCCGGCTTGACTTGGGGCACTAGGTTTAGTACCTGCCAGCAGGCATTCTGGGTAGCAACCTGTTGCATTTGAAAGAATTTCTTGACATTTTTTGCGGATGTATTTGCATGGTGCTGTTCCACTGCCTCACTACGACCACCTTGGCGTCTTTTTTTTATGTTAGCATTAAGTTGCCCCCACTTCCTCTTTCTCCACTTTAACCACCCTCGGTAATCATGGCTCCGTCTTGGTATTTCCTCCTGCTCTGTTCTTCGCGAAACCATCGGAAGAACCGTACAAGGCGAGGGTTGGCATGGCCCTTCTTTGGAGCTTGGTTGTAACGATGGGCTCCCTCCACCAGCAGCAGGGTCTATACCACTTGCAGGAGCCTTGGAAAACATTTCACTCACTTTCCTCTGCTTGTGTGTGTCGACTTTCTCTTTCAATCTCTTGAAAAGCCAGTCTGGATGTTTGATACGGGGAACAGGGTTGGGAACACCCTGCAGTGCGGCTGGAATAGTGATGATCTTCTGGATGGTGCTTCCAAGGCGGGAAGCATAGTAGTCCCAATCTAGAACTTCTTTTGGATCAGGCACAACCGATGTGTCTTGAGCAAAGCGTGCATCCTTCGTCCATTTCTGCAAAAAGGCACACGCAACAGCAGGCTCTGCAGAGAAGATACTGACTGGAATAGCCCTCTCGCTGATCGATGTTCCTTCTGGCTTTTGGGCGATAATGTAGGTGCATTTCAATCCCTTGTCTTTTAAGTGGGTATCACCCAGAAATTCGGATATTCTCTTTGCCGTCGTAAGGGCGCAGCTCTTTCGACCCCCGTACGCGTCAAGTGCCTTTGACATGGTGCTACTCTCAGATATTAGATCAAGCAGCTCCTCCCTGTCCAAGCACCCTCCTTGCGTATCAAGCATATCCAACCAACGGTTCGCAACCTGTGCCACGGCCTCGTAGCATTCTTCAAGCGTTTCTCCGTAAAGAAAGCAGCCAAATACCTCGGATTGAAATATCTTCACCAGCTTGAGCTCGCCCCTTCGCTTCAGTTCAAAGCCCTTCAGTTCTGAAAGCTTCCTATCCAGATTGAAGACAGCGTAACGTTTCTTCAGCAGTTTGTCTTCTTCCTTACTTGCTGGAAGCACCATGGCCAGGTATGGTCCGTCGACTTCAAACTCAATGCTGCATCGGCTGGATGTTCGATACTGTAACTGGGCAGGGTCGACCAAATCCTGGTATTGGTGGTTGGTCTGGCTTTCTGCAACGTCGGCATTCAGTATCGCACAGGGATAGGAAAACTCGACGCATTTAGCCTTGATACCCTCTTTGGGCTTGAGCATATATGTCTCAGGAAAGCTTTCAGGAAGGCAACACCAGATGCCATCGGTATCAAGTTCAAGAGGCTTCCCGACTTGTTCGATCAGTTGTCTTGCTCTTTGAATGACCTTAGCTCCCGTGTGGGTTACAACGCCAGCCATTTCCATCGAGTACCATCTGGCTCCTTTCCTCATGACATAACCATAGAAGCTATTGAGGATACACTTATGGGCAAGTTGCAGTGAATCGAAAAGTATGCACATGTCTTCAGCTTCCTGGACTTTTACCAGATTCCCTTCAAGTTTCGCGTCTTTCAAGGCAGTGTTCCACTTTTTATTCAAAGCCTTGTACTCGTAACGCCGGTCCCGGAACTTTTGAACTGTGTTTACGTAGAAAGGATTCTCTCGCTGACAAATGCCGGCGACCCTTTGCTCAACTGCTGGCTTGTTACTAACCCTTTTGTATACTTTCTGACAATAGGACTTCAAACGATCGATGACTTTGGTTTGCGAACCTTGAGACAAGAATCTTTTACCAGTCCATTGTTGCTTGCCGAAAGTACCAACTTGGTTGCTTTCGTTTTCCACTTGCGCCTTCACCTGCATGTACTCGGACTTAGATAAAGCATATGTTTCACCTCGCCAAGTCCACTCCATGTTCTTCAGGCAAGTTTTACCAGGTGCATTAAAATCACAAGCAAAGCAGTCTTGTTCACTAACAACAGATGGTGGCTGCAGCCTATTAGTGAGGATGATATTGGGGTACATAGCTGAAACATCCAAGTGATATATGAGAGGCTTCTCGGTGCGTACAGGTTTGTCCATTAATTCTGCTAACCTTGTTTTGATGGCCTCCTTTACCTCAGAATAGTTCTCAACATCCTCTGCTTTTAGATTCTCCTTTTCTAAGGCAAAACCCATATCCCTATCCAGCCGATCCATCAGCATCTGAAAGGCCGTGGGTTGCAACCGGAAATGAGTTGGTATGTCAGCCCGGAAGACTCCAGACTCCAAGCACTCCACGTGGCCGCCAATGTAAGTTTCTGACTCAAGCAGGTGTTCCTTGTGGAATTTCTCAGCCGCCCTTGCAGCCTTGTTGGGGCAGATGATGTTCCCAGCAAACGCTTCAACCATCAGTAAACTCTCACAGAGTGTACCAGAACCCTTGCGCAGAACATCATCTGGTGGCATCGGAATGATGTTCGAAAGGGAGAAAATGAATGGGTGAACGTAGGTCATGTACAGGTAGTATGTTGCGACTGCATCAGAGACTGAGTACGTGGCCATAAGCTGTGGCTGTTCCACGGCAAACCTCGTCATATTTTCAGGGTCAACTTCCACAGGATTGTATCCGAGTTTGGCCCTAGTGACTGCCTTCAGACTTTGTGAGCCTTGTGGCAGGTAGGAATCTCTCTTGACCCAGTAAAAGCAATCCATGTGAAGCGCATGCGGGCTTTTGCATTCTTTTAGCCCATCGTCAAAGAAGAAGCCAATCTGATCCCTCATATCTAGTCCCAGAATCTCGGCCCGGCTCTGAATGAAAGGCCAATCAAAGAAATCTCCATTGTATGTCACAAAAATGCTTGGCTTGGCTTTCTTCATGTGGACAAACCATTGCCGAAGCAATTCATACTCATTGTCAACATTTAAAACCTTGAATGGGCCCTGGTATTCCTGTTTGGGTGAGTAAGTGAAGTCTTCAATGTGCTGTGATACTATTTGCCTGTTCACAATCAAGTACCCTTGCTTGTCCATCATGTAGGATATCATATATATCTGGTCGAAATCTGCATTGGGGAACTGCAGAGGGAGCTTGGTCGTTTCTATGTCAAAGGCACAAACGATTGGATCTGCACGCTGCAGGAGGTCGGGCCTGTGCAGCAGTGAAATTTGACCTGCTTTCGCTTCCACAGTATACCATTGCCCGCAGCGCACGTTTTCATCGATGCAAAATCTTATGTGATACGGCACATCGTACTCCCTCAGCTCGGTGATGAAGCAAAGTGGGTCGCTGTCTTGTTGCCTTCCCCGCTTGCCGTTTTTCCCCTTGTAAACCATGCTGGGTTGATCTCTCCCGGAAAGGCCACGCTCCGTCTTTTTCTTTGAAACGTAACCAGATAGCTCCTCCCTGACTTCCATCAGGTGTTGAACGCTTTGAAATGACACTTTGAGAAAGATAGCTTTCTTTCCAGAGAGATGGTTTTTCATGTCCAAGTCTTCCTTCTGGGCCTGTTCTACATCTGCGATCAGGCCTTCGAATCTTCGCCTGAGGTTGCCTTCGACCACTTGTTCGCAGTCCTGTTCTACTCGTAGGAAGAAATACGGTTTGAATTTGATCCTGCATCGAAAGTTCGAACCGTCTGGACTGACGAAGTAGCACATGACGGCACTGGGTTCCTTCCCGCGTTCTTGTCCACCTCCTTTGGCGGTTCCGAGGTTGTACAGCCATCCCAGCTTCTTCTCGCCTTCTTCGACCCCTTCGAACTCCACCACGCCTTCCATGGTGCCTTTCGGCGCCTCGTGCTTCACGTGATCGCGACGCTTTCGTGCGCCAGACGAAATGGCGCCAAACGACCAAAGCAGGCAAAGCACGAGGTTCGAACCCCTCCTTCCCACAAATCCCAAACTGATCCATCCCACCCCTACGACATTGACGATCCAGATCTAAACGAAATCCGGAAGACAGATCCAGATGGATTGATCCGAACGGGATCCTGATAGCCTCTTCGGTGCTGGGAAGGAAGATCCCGACGAAATCTTTCCCGCCACCGCGGGGTTCGAAGGGATGGGAAAGCCGAGGAAAGGTTCGATCGATCCTGGGTCGTACCGGGCCCCTTGAAAGGGAGGGCCTGGTACAGACCCAGGCAGAGCACAAGGGAAAGGAAGAGTGGACGAGGAAAGCTTCGCGTGTCAGGCTGTCGAAAGAAAGCGGATGGAAGCGTGGAATACAATTTTCACGTTGGAACGCAAGGAATAAGTGAGCGAAGAAGCACACGCGCCGAACAATGACGACACTGTCGACGTGATTCGAAATCGAGGGAGAGGGGGACACATCTATCCTAGGAGCACGTGGTTCTCCTTTCCAAGTACTTGGCCATGCGATGGATCATTGGAAGGCGATCCTCTGACGATATGAGGCGCAGGTGTCGGTTCCAATGGATCGGCCTTGTCTTCTTCTGCACGTGTACGCCGTTCACATTTGACAAGCTTAGACACGGCTCGTCAACCCTTGCGCATTTCCACCAATGTGCAATCTCCCGTTGAAAGGAGCTGGCCATGGCATGACATCCGCCCCTGCCATGGACAGTGGTCTTCATTCGTGGTGGAACGGCTTTGGTTCACGTTCACTAATGCGCTTTTTGAGGGGGTCCTTCGGATCGACATCCATCTCCCTTGGACAACAACGGGATGAGGGGGATCCACGTGGAGGACCCGAGGGACCTCGACGGCACACGTACCAGGGACGGGCAATACCCTGAACCGATCCCGGTTCTCTCCGGACAGTCTTACCGCTCGTTGCAGAGGATGATCCCGGCACGGTCTCCCAGCCGGGATGGGGCTGGGGTGGGCGAGGATCCTCTGCGGTCGTTGTTCCCAGGTCCGCGGCATCGAATCCGTACGTCCCATTCCCCCCGCATCGATGGGGTCGCCTTCGTCCGCGTCCCGCAGAGGACGGCGCCCGACCGATCCGGACGTCTCCGGGTTCCCCCTTTCGACGTTTCCTTATTGAACCCGAATCCTGCTCCTTTCCGGACCAGGTCCATCGGGGTTCCAAAGGATTGGTGTGTCCATCGACGTCGCAAACGACCGTCGGATTCACACTTCGCCACGAAAGGAAGCGCGCATTCGTCGCCGGTTCGCGCGTTCCACGGCGCAGGATAGCGCATTTGGAGGCTGCCATCGCATCCAGAAGCGAACGGTGAATCGATTGGTGTGCGGAAACCTCCAGAGGAAGCTAAGAGAAGGAAAGAGGTCGAACACGAATTACGGACGTGCAGAGAAGGGACCATACGTCGTGCATCGCAGCGAGTATTTGACATCGGCGAGTGCAATTGGCTGCTGCGAACAACCACAGCACAAGATTCGTGAGGGAGAAGCTTCGAAGGACCGTTTGCGTCGCTAGGAGACGACGGATTGGCCCGGTCTCGCCCAGAATCCTTGGTGGATAGAGGGGAAGAAACACTATGATTCCAGTGGAGAAGTCCGCTAACATCCGCATACCGAAGCTGCGTCGAATCGTGCGATTGCCTCGTGCTGCTGGAGGATTCAGCGATGTGCAGGAGACCCGTGCGTCTGGTGAACAGCTGCCATTGACACTCGAGTCTCTGCATGCGCACACTCGATCTCACTATGCTGCCTATCGGCTCATCGGCGGACGTGACGTAGGGGAGAGTGGACCAGGAAGAGAAAGAATTTCCCCAGCAATGGGCTTGTCACAACCATCTTCGATCACAAGGATCGAAACCAATGGACGCGTTGTTGCAGGTACGCTTTCGACCATCAAGGGGGGATGTACGCGAGTGGGTGGGGTTTTGCACGTCAGTACTGAGAGTGTTCTGCAGAAATGCACCTATGGTTGTGCTGCTCCCATATCTGATGCAACAGCATGGAACCGCTATGAGCGTTAGCTCTTGGGGGGCTTGAATGTTTGTTCCGTGCCTAGCAGGAGACGTTGGATATAATCCTTGTGTCTGTTGAACGAGGTGCTCATTGGTGTGGCAGCAGGAAACCGGGATGTGGGAAATCATGCACGTGTTCTCCGCTTTCTTGGGTATGGACTGACATATTGTTTGCTTTCTACTCTATGGCAGTCGGTGACGTTCATGGAGATTTGCTGCAGACATGGAGAATCCTGATGGCGTGTGGAGTGTTGAAGGAAGGAGAAAATGGAGAGGCGGTGTGGTGTGGAGGCGACACGATTCTCGTGCAGTGTGGGGATATTTTGGACCGTGGAGATCATGAAATCGCCATTGTTGTGCTGCTAAGAGAGCTCCATCACCAGGCAGTAGAACAGGGTGGTGCTGTGTATATTCTGAACGGAAACCACGAGAGTTTGAATGTCTGTGGCGATTTTCGATACGTTACGGCCGGCGCTTTCATTGAGTCTTCGGTTTGTGCAGGATACGACATGGTGGATGTGGATGGTAGTTGGGAGGGGCACTTGAGGTCAAGAGTTGCCCTTTTTCGCCCCGGGGGTCCAGTTGCAAGAGAATTGGCTCACAATCACACCGTGCTTGTGATAAACGACACTGTTTTTGTGCATGGCGGACTAGTTCCAGAGCACGTTGAGTATGGATTGGAAAAGTTAAATCAGGATGTTACTGATTGGATGTTGGGAAGACCGGACAGTTCGGGGCACTTGTGTGGCGTCCCAGAACTTGCAACAGGAGGTCAAACAAGTGTAATGTGGAATCGGGCGTACTCAAGAGAGTATTATCCTTCGTTACAAGATCGTCTCAGGGCATGCTTGCTGCTTGAAGACACTCTGAAAAGGGTTGGTTGCAAACGTCTGGTCGTGGGGCACACTCCTCAGACACGTGGCATCAATGGGGAATGTGGTGGTAAAGTCTGGCGTGTAGACACAGGACTGTCCAGAGGTGTGCTAGGTGGCGTGGTGGAGGCGCTGGAGATTTTACCTCCAGCAGCGCAGGCTGGAGAGATCGCAGTGCGAATAATCAAGGAAATATAGCTTCCAGCTTGGCCGCGTTCGTCTGTGCGTGTGGGAGGACCCTTGTTTGTGTTCTGCGTCTCTGCTGTTTATCCGACGTGCGCACGGGTGAGGTTTGCACATCATTCCCTTATGTGCTTTTTTTATACGTCCGTCCTCTGCAGGGCGTGGGTGAGAAGTAAACCTCAAGTGATCGTCACTGGCAAGGCCACATCCTGGCTTGCACCGGAAGGAAAACAACCGCTCACGGAGTACCTATGTGAAATGTGTATGTGTAGCTGCAAACACGCTTACGTCATGGAGGCAAGGTGGGATTTGCTGCCAGCGCACAAAAAATCAAGAAGAAACGCTCTAAGAGCACATCGCGGTACACGCCCTTTGACCCTTCGATGCAGTCTTGCTTACTTCAGCGTGGCGTTGTCTGGCTACCTCTTATCCCTGTTTCATGGTGCCTTGGGCAAAGAGGGGTCGTGTGAGGGATGGGCTAATCACTTCTACTGCCATAAATTGGGGAAAGAAACGAGCATCCCTTTCCTCTCCGCACAACTACTCCCTTACCCTTTCTGTTTTCCTAAAAAATCGAATCGAGACCAAAGAGGAGGCTACGATGCCAGCACATGGGCCTGCGCAGAGTGGGGAGTCTTTCTGAAGCACTTGTTTGCAAAGAAACACAACAGCCGGGAGCATTGGCGGAAAGACATGATGGGGCAACGCGCTATGGTTTGGACTTGAAACAATCGGAATTTTCCTGCGGAGCAGGGTAATGAAATGAAGGTTCGGGGAGAGGGGAACGCCAGGATTGAAAGCCAGCAGGAAAACCAGTTGCTTGCGACTACCCCAAACCGTTGCTCACTCAAGAACCTTTGGTTGCTTCCTGAAGCGCCTACCATCGTCCACAGACACTTTCAGACGGGGGGGGCACCTCGACACCTTTGTTGTTCGAGCTCCACACGAGGGTGCGATCTCCCATCCTTAGGATTATGAGCATGGCACATCAACGGGCGTACTTCAAACCAATCCTCCGCATCACACTGCAGAAGGATCCATTGGGTAAGGTAGGGCTTTGGCTTGTACAGCACTGGGAGGGTTGCAAGGCGATACTGGGGACCATCAACACGTTTTCCATGGATGTTGGGATGGTAGCAAGGGCAACTCATCCGCGCATTAATTCCGATCACTCGAATCATCTCTGAAACGGGTTATGGATCTCCTTTCTTGACCACGTTGTTCTTGTGTGTCGGCTTGGAGCTTGCATTTTGTGAATCGATGCATGGAACCCGAAGGAATCCGTCTGGCCCTATCATCTCATCCCGTCCCATCGTTTATAGGCCAACACATGCCTCGACCTTTGCCTGGCATGTGTTTGCACGGTCTCGCTTTGCCACGGATCTTCTCTCTCGTTCCATCCGTCCTTGGGGCCTTGCCTGCGTGTATGTTCTTCGTTGCACATTGCCGGGGATCTCGCGTGCATTCTTCCTCCCTGCGGGCGTTTTTCTTCCCCCTTCCGTGCGTCCAATGGCACTTGTGTTTTGCTTCCTCTCCACTCCATGTTCTTATGGTCTTGGTTATTCCAAGCGGCCCAGCGGGCGACGGTTTCAAGCGGGTTCTCCTTGCTCTGGTTCTTTCTTGGCTTCCTGGTTCTTGTTCTTCTTCTTCTTCTGGGCGTGTTGGGCGTAGAATTCTCCTTCTGCACGAGCAGCTGCGACTTCCATCTGCAACCTCTGCCTCCTCGTGGCCTTTCGAGCGGCCACGTCTTCGGTGAGTTGGTTCCACGTCAATCTCGGCAAGTATTGAAGCGTCCACAAGTCTTCGAAATGGGCGCTCCTGCGCCTTCCACCCATGGCGGCGCCGTTCAGGAGCGTCGCCACGCGCTTCGCGACCTTCCCTTCCGCGAATTCGATCCATCCTTCGACGTATTGACGCGTTCCACGCGCCTGGGCGGTCGGAGAAGGCGCCAGATACACGCGCGACACCTCGCCGTGCGCCTCCAGGAGCCTCCTCAGCTTGGCTGGCGTGAGCTTCGGCGGCACGCGGCTCATGTACACGATCCCAGGACGCGTGGACGCAGGCGTGGGACCTTCCTTCGCCTCCTGCTTCCCTTCCCGACGCGCGCGATTCGTTTCGCGCGTGGACGCGAGTGGCGGCATGGCGGTGGACACCACGTTGGGAGAGAGGTGTGGTGCAGATGGCATCCCCCTGCTACCTTGGACACCCGCATCCCCACCATGGGATGGACACCAGGACGGTCATGGGAGGTGCAGGAGGAGGTGGAACGATCGGAGACCATCCATGTGCAGGAAGCAAGCCACGGGCGTACAGCACGGACCCGCGTGCCACCCAAAAACGGGCGTCCAAAGGACGCAGGATGGAACGTACGCGGCGAAATCCTGCCACGGAGGTCGCTTCATCCTGCCCAAGGAGAAACGCCCCTTGACATCGCCCGTCCTTGCCACGGGGAAGTGGAGACCCGAGCGTGGACCTCCCAACCTCAAACAACTGCACGGCCTACGACAATCCATGATGAACGCCTCGACGCACTCACGCGAGCGATGGAGAAGGGTGAGAAGCTTTACCTCTCGCAAATAGATTGAATGATGGGCAAGGAAACATGGCCCCCGACTCATTTTTTGGGAGCTCCTCCCGTGGTTGGCAGGCCGACCGCAACCTTGAACGCATCGTAAATGCCCCACTGCAAGCCAGTGAGCGTACCAATCATGACGATACGAAGACCCAGTCCCCTGGTGCAGAGGGCCACAACGCCCATCTCCTTCACAATGTCCCCCACGCCCACACCGGGCTTCTGGTTCAGCTTGGACACCAGGTTGTCGGCCGGATGGGACACTGCAGCACAGAACACCCCCGCAATGTAGCCCGCCGCGAAAGAAACGCCAAGCTGCTCGGTTTTCGAGCATTCCTCCTTGGGCTTCGGCACGACGTGCGCGTACAAACCTTGCACCGTCTTCTCAAACGCCGCAAACTTCATCATGGTGTAAGGAATCTGCCTTCCCCACAAAGGCACGATTCCCTTGTAGAGGGCTCCGAACCCTTCGTTGGCGATGATCTTGGGCATTCCGTCGCTAAGGCCCCGTGCGAAACTCGGTTGGGTTTGGATACGGACTTTCACCGCCTCCCACGGAGAAAGAGCCACATCAGCGATCACCTCTGCTGAAGCAGATCCGGCAAGGAAGACAAGGGAATCGTACTTTGCAAAGAACTCCGGCCCTGCAATGTCAGCGTACAGCCTGTCATGGTGCAACAAGCGTCTCCAGGTCAGCCGCCGCACGTCCGCGTCCGATATTCCCAAGCCCATCCACGTACTTTTTGAAGTATTCGTAGAAGCCAAATTTGCAGGCCCCTTGGAGGGAGTATCCCACGAGCGTGGGTGCCCAGCCTTTCAGCAGTCCACTTGCGCCTTGTTCCTTGATGATGGTCGAGAATCCCTTGGAGATGGAGCTGTACTTTTTCGGATCCACCTGCAGTTGATGGCGCATCGACGGTGGTTTCCGGACCTATGTGTCAGCCGTGTCCGAGGTTTGCTTTTCATGGACGTGCACGGATGCGTGCCGTCTACCTACCTGCATGTTGCATTTGACCACATCCAGCGGTGTGACTGCGGTGTGGGTTGCACCGCAGGAGACAACCCCACCCCCTGCACAGGCCATGTAGAACTCTGGCGAATACAAGGCGATGCCACCTTCCGTGGCGGCGGGAATGAAGAGCTTGGATGCGTCTTTGGCCGTGGATTCCGTGGGCTTGTTCGCATTGGAAACAGGCGCTTCGATCTTGCTACCGTCCGCAGCATCGGCAGGTTTGGTGAACTGCTTGGTCCATCCGTCCAGGAGCCCGAACCGCTCGTTCTCGTGCACCATCGTTCCCGTTTCCTTCTTCTGTGCAGCGATACGCCTCCTGCCTGCCTTCGGCGACCTCCGCTGGGGATGCTGCGCCTCCGAAACGCGCGCGAAGAAGCCGCCTTTGCTCGCTTCGTGCGTCGGCCAGGTTCGCGCTCTGTGGACCAGTCGTTGGTCGAAGAGGGAACTCGAGTGGGGGCGGACAGAGAGGGATTTGAGACGATGGAGGGAGGGGAGGGATCCCGTCGAACGGGGTGGGCAGATCCTCCCCCCCTCCCTCCCCCTCTGCTTCGAAGGAGGGAGGGTCTCCCCCGGAAGCGACTGAAAAATGGTCCCCCAAAGGGCTGAATTTCGGTCCCCCCCCCTCCAGATGCACTTTCGAACAGATGCACCCCATGCGATCGACTTAACCCATTGTTTACGAAGAGACCGGTTCGACCCGGGTGGAAAGGGGACCCTTCCTTACTGTGCTTCCCGATGGATCGGAAAACTTCGACCGATCCCATCGAGAACGGTTCCAGGGGTAAAGACAGGGTTGCCTCGTCGGCCGACCAAAACCTGACGACCGATCCTTCAGATGCGACGGCGTGACGTGCGGAACGTGACAAGACACGAGAACACTGGACGAATGGCGGAGAGACAAAGCGCTGGAAGCACGGAAGAAGGAGGAAGGAGAACGCGGAGAGGAAAAGGAAAGGAGGGGAGGGCGTGAGGAGGGTTTTCGAGCGTGCGTCCGCAGGGCGGTTTTGTGGCAGGTGCACAGAATCGTGCTGCCAATGCACGCCCCAGGGGGGTTGCAAGGGACAAACACGCGTCCAGGGAGACGGGAACCACGCCGTGCAGGTGCGACATGGCGGGGCGGAGAGGGGGGAGAGGGTCGACAGGGGAGCATGCCAGCAAAAGTAGAGGGAAGAAAGGATTAAAAAAGAAAAGAAGAGCGCGCAACAACAAACGTGCCTTAGAGAGGACAGTGCCAGGGATTGGTAGTCGGAGAGTTGAGTATCACTCGATCCCTTGAAGGAGTACCTTGTACTAACTGATGTGATTGGGTTCATGTTACCCTTCTCTGTGCTTGTGATTGTTCGCTAGGCAGGTGCTCTTTGAACTCAAGCAAGGACGATACACTTCCTACTTCTCTTCCATTTTCCCGCCTTCTAAACTTTTGAATGTGAGTGCACGGAATACCGTGTAAATTCTGTAGATGACCCGTGCGCATTGTTGCTGGTTTACTACCAGCGAGCATTTGCACTTCCATTATTGTTGCTGACCTCTGATACAAAGATTTTCTGAAAAGACATGCAAGACTCCATTGTGCCACCTAGTAGAGAGCAGTTGGTATTGCAAGCATCCCAAAATGGGATTCAGCCTGCTTCATTCTCTAACTCTTGGATTGAGAGTGCCAAATGCTTAGAGGATAGTGAGGAAGGATGCACATTCCTTTCCCAGAGTGAGGAAGATTGGCTTTCCAAGGAATTGTCGCATTTACAAAGTGATGGGATTGGCAAATGGGTAGTGAAGAGGCCAAAGAACCCGATGCAAAAGTTACCTCGTCGTGACCAACATGGAACACTTATCTTAAGAAGATGGCATTGCAATGCTGCCAAGAAATGCAGTTGCCATGTGGAGGTGAAATTATTGCGAACAGAGTGTGGACGACTTTCTCTATTGACAAAGGGAACGCACGTTCATGTTGAAGCACAACATGAGAAGGAATCATCGACAGGATTGCCACACAAAATCAAGGTTGCATTGCTCGACTTTTTGGATAGTGACATGTTGTTGCCAAAGATTATTCGTCATTTGGAGTTGCGTGGTATCCACTTAGATGGTATAAAAAAGAAACAAATCAAGAACTTCTTGACATATAAGAGGAGGGCTCTTGCACCTTCCAACACTGTTGCGGAATTGGAAAGGTTTATCGAGGACAACTTGTGGAAAGAGGAGAAGTCCTATGAGTTGCATGACTGTTTCATCATTGATTACAAGTCCCCAAGTGAAGACCGTGAAGAGACTCGTCTCAAAACACTAATGATTAGCTTCTCGACTCCTAAAATGGTGGAATGGGCGAAAGCATCCATTGTTGTTGGCGAACCAAGACAACTGACTATTGACGCTACCTTTCGGATCTTTACGAACGACGCATTTGTGTTATTGGCTAGTGGAATCACGGATAGAGGAGGCCATTGGTTCCCTATAGTCTATAGTATTGTGCCTTGTGAGAGTATGGAAACTACAACGTTTCACTTGCAATCCTTGTGGAAAATTTTGGGCACCTATGCAAGCCATTTCTTTGACAGCATTTATGTCCTAAAGGATGCAGGTGCCGGTTTGCATGCTGGTGTTGAACACTTCTTCAAATTACAGGGGCACACTTGGCATCAACAAGATTGCTATGCACATTTGTCGCGGGTAGATGGCAACCTCCAACAAGCGTTCAAGAGGTACCACATTCCTGTTGCTACAGGGACACTCATTGGAAATTACATAAGACGCATTTCGTATACACCGTGCAAATCTACAAAAGAAAAGTTGCTCAACAAATTCGAGAAGGAATTCGCGAAGTATGACAAGTTCATTCATTGGTGGAAGTCCACCTATGGCGGTCCATTCAAATACTGGGCACGTTGCGATGCACCTATTGGTTTTGCGGTGAGCAACCAAGGGCATGAGAGCAATAACAATACTTTCAAAAGGGTGCACATGCCAAGCAGGGCAACACAAAGGAGAATGGACCTTCACAAGGCTTTGTTACCAATTACAAAAGCCATTTCTTCATTGGTGAGAGAAAAGATTCGAGAATATGTGTTTCTTCCTCGTGATGACTCTTCTATTCATCTGAAATTGTGGGAGGAAGTCCATCATTTCATGATGTGTAGTGATTGGGTGCTTCGCCAAAAAGTGCAAGAGTACATCCTCTTTCCATCGAAGAAAAAAATTGATGATGCATTGGTGATTGCTAGAGAGAGAGCATATCAAGTCATGAAGGAGTTGTTGGTGCACTCTAGCACAGCTACGAAAGAAATTGTCGAAGAAGTAGACTTGCAATTGCAAAATGTTTTACTTGAAGAGGCCAGTAGTCTACTCCAGCAAGGGCTACAACCTGTAGAAGAAGAGCGCATGGAAGATTTCTTCAATCGTACATCAAAATGGATAGTCTTGAGGAACACTTGTAGTTGCTACATCTTTCAAGACAAAGGAGTTTGCAAGCACATCCTTGCTGTGAAGGTGGACTGCAAACAAGTCCAGGTCCCAACCGGTGCACAAGTCTTGCAATACAGCAAATTCGAGCAGTTGAAACTTCAGCATCAGCGTGAAAGAACAAGCAAGCAGAAAGCAAGAGAAGCTAGCAATTCTTTGCGTCTGAAGCGCTTGAGAGCTGGTGTGGAGGCCCTCCTCCCTTCACAGGATTGCCCGATGCAAGGGCCTCCTGGGTGTTAGATGATCCAACACGCTAGGCACGTTTGTTGTTGCGCGCTCTTCTTTTCTTTTTTAATCCTTTCTTCCCTCTACTTTTGCTGGCATGCTCCCCTGTCGACCCTCTCCCCCCTCTCCGCCCCGCCATGTCGCACCTGCACGGCGTGGTTCCCGTCTCCCTGGACGCGTGTTTGTCCCTTGCAACCCCCCTGGGGCGTGCATTGGCAGCACGATTCTGTGCACCTGCCACAAAACCGCCCTGCGGACGCACGCTTGAAAACCCTCCTCACGCCCTCCCCTCCTTTCCTATTCCTCTCCGCGTTCTCCTTCCTCCTTCTTCCGTGCTTCCAGCGCTTTGTCTCTCCGCCATTCGTCCAGTGTTCTCGTGTCTTGTCACGTTCCGCACGTCACGCCGTCGCATCCGAAGGATCGGTCGTCAGGTTTTGGTCGGCCGACGAGGCAACCCTGTCTTTACCCCTGGAACCGTTCTCGATGGGATCGGTCGAAGTTTTCCGATCCATCGGGAAGCACAGTAAGGAAGGGTCTGTTGAAACGAATGTTAATTCGTCTAGGGTTTACAGCTCTCCCTCCAAGACCGAGTCCTCCGACCAAGGGGAAGGGTCGATCGACAGCTCAACATGTGGATCGCCGACGACATGACCAGCGACAAACAAACGTCGTGCAAGAACGAACCACAGAATTCGACATACGACGGACGAATTCACTCAAGTATACCAATGAGAATACATTGTACGAAATCAAACATCTGCGACTATTTAAGAGCGCAGTGCATGCCTTGTAATACAGAACTTTGACGAAGTCACCACCTCCATACCAGAATTCTCCTGTCATCGAGCAAGCACATCGAAACTCATTGTCGAAGGACCAAAGAACACGTGGAAGAAGCAGGATAAAGGATCAATTATACCGCGCAGTAGCGAAAGACATACTGTACAGCGGTTCACAACCACGTCACAACAGTGCGTGGAACACAGAGTTTAAACTCAGAGATATCGATATTTCAACAGGTTAAGAGCCTTGATACAAGAGTACAACCATGAATGATCCCACACAGCTCAACAGTGTTCCCCTACTAGATGGAGAAAATTGGAAGGACTGGTTCTTTCGAATGGAAAACCACCTTCGTCTCAATGGACTGTGGGCAGTCACTATGAGTGAACCCACCAAGGAGGAAAAAGACAGAACAACATTGGAAAAAATGGATTCAGCAAGAGTAAGACTATTACAATGCATACAAATTGATTATGTGGATAATGTGGTGACCTGTGAAACACCACATCAGGTCTGGACAGGGATCAAGCAAATGCATGAAGAAACTGGATTTGTCCGTGAAAGGGCATTAAAATCTGAATTAAGCAAGTTCAAGAAAGTACCTGAAGAAAGCATCGAGCAATACTTGAATAGGTTAGTACAAATTGCTAATGGACTGAGGAACATCGGGGTGACCATCTCTGAAAAGGAGAAAGTCACCATCGCACTCAACTCCTTACCTGCAGAGTACAACACTCTCACCACCATGCTGGATTTGGTGGGAGAAGTGAAGTCTTTTGCTGACATCAGAAGGATTCTTGTGCGTGAGGAAGCCAAGCTCAGTATAAATATGAGCTATTTTGCTGGAAATCTTCAAGCAACTGCTCAAAATCCACCTACAGCACCTGCGCAAAAACAGAAAGTGAAGTGTCAGTACTGCCAGAAAATCGGGCATGAAGTCGATACCTGCAGGAACATAATGCGAGATTACGGCATTGAGGGTCCAGTTGTACCAAGCAAATACAAAAACAAGACCAAAAGTAAACCAAAGAACCAAGGAATGCAAAAACTGATGGCTGCATTGACCAGTCACCAGGCCACCGAAACTAACGGTGGCTGGATCATTGATTCTGGTGCATCCTGGTACATAACTGGAAACAAAGACATATTAGAGGTCAGTTCAATCAAGAAAAAGGAAGTGCAAGTTGAGATCACTGATGGATCCATACTTACCTCCCAACTGATGGGTACCGCAGAGCTTACACTGACCAACAGCCCTAATACAAAACTGATTCTGCAGAATGTTTTGTACATCCCACAAGCATCAGCCAATCTGATCTCAGTGAAGGACCTGTGCCGCAGAGGGATGACTGTCATTTTTGGTCCTAATGGCTGCAAAATACAAAAGGGAAAGATCAAACTTTCAGTCAGTACAAAACACGGCAACTATTACTGCCTACAAGCAACAGCGAAAATATGGCATCAACGCCTTGGCCATGTCAATGCAGCCCGTATCCGTAAGCTGAACTTACCATACAAGGTTGATGGACCTTGTGAAGCTTGTATCACCTGCAAACAAACAGCAGCAAAACATCAGCCAAAGGACTACAAGTATAAACCGCTGGATCTGGTTTACCTGGATGTGATGGGACCAATAAGTCCCGAGACACCTGCTGGATTCACACACATATTGTCAGTACTGGATCACTCAACAAAGTTTGGGATGACATACCTGATGACCAGCAAGGGTGAAGCTGGCAAATTCACCAAGCAAGCTCTCACAAGTCTGGAAAGACTTTCTGGTGGCTCAAAAGTCAAAGCCATCAGAACAGATCGAGGACAAGAATTCCTCGGATCAGACCTGAAGGCATATCTAGATGACCGTGGAATCAGTCATGAACTGACTGCTGGTTATGCCCCTGAACAGAATGACGCTGAACGGTTCAACAGGGATTTGCGCGATCATGCAAGCACCATGTTAGCCAACAGCAACTTACCTTCCAAATATTGGGGAGAAGCAGTCAGAAACTACTCATACACCAGGAACAAACTCCCTGAATCAAATGGTGCTGATAAACAGACACCCTATGAAAGACTCACAGGACAAGAAGCAATCCTGAAAAACCTGCGCGTATTCGGTTGCGAGTGTTGGGTATTACGCCCCAAACACAGAATTATTGGCAAGTTCGAACCAAGAAGTACCAAAGGGATACTCCTTGGTTACGAGAACTCCACCACTTACAGAGTTCTTGCTGGTAGCAACCTGGTCATAAGCAGAAACGTCAGATTCAATGAACAGAAGATGGGCGAATACGTCCCCACGATTCACGAAAAACGTACCTTTGGTGAATTGGTAAGCTACCAACACCAGCCAATCCAGTGGGAGAATACCCCCACTGAATTGGCTGATATGGGTGTCAATGATACCCATTCAGCTTCAAGTGAAGACCAAAGTGAACAATCTGCAGAACCACTTCCAGAAACTGACATCAGTAATCAGATCATGGAAACAGAACCAAACAATGGTCAGCGATATAACCTGCGGCCAAACAGAAGAACGGACTACACCGCATTCCTTACCAAAGACTTACCTGATAAATTTGATGGATATAATCAAGCAATGAGCAGACCAGATAGTGAACAGTGGCAGGATGCCGTAAAAACTGAACTCACTTCATTGAGCCAAATGCGCACCTGGACGTTTGCTGAATTACCCAAAGGTAAAAAGCCACTGGGTACTAAATGGATCTTCAACATTAAGAGAGATGGCTTGAACAATATCGTAAAGTATAAGGCCAGACTAGTGGCCTTGGGCTGTCATCAGCGTCCTGGAGAAGATTACGATGAGATCTATGCATCAGTAGTCAGCAAAAATGCACTCAGACTTTTTCTCGCAGCAGTAAATCAGCTGGACTTACACTTACATCAATTGGATGTGGAAACTGCCTTTCTAAATGCAGAACTCGGAGAAGAAGTATACCTGCGCATTCCCAGAGGTTTAACAAACAGCAAAGAGTCAGCTCAAGTTCTGAAGCTCAACAGAAGCCTATATGGACTGAAACAGGCTCCCCGTGCATGGAATCAAGAATTGACCAAAACACTGACTGCACTCGGATTCACATGCAATCAACTGGACCAAAACGTAATGAAGTGTACATCCACAGAAGCCATAATCTACATGTGTTTCTATGTAGATGACATACTGATTGCCGGCCGAGATTTGCAGTGTGTACAGACCATGAAAGATCTGATACACTCCAAATATAAAATCACTGACATGGGAGAGGCCCAGCACTTTCTCGGAATGACGATCATCAGAGATCGTAAAGCAGGAACCATGATACTGCATCAAGCAAACAAGGTCAGTGACTATGTACAGTAGCATGGTATTGAAACAAGCAAAACTCAATCAATACCGCTGAACGTACCTCTGCTGGATAATCCACTTGAAGAGTCAGTAGAACACCTGCAATATCAGAAAATATGTGGTCAGCTTCAATATCTCAGTGGAACCACCAGACCGGATATCTGCTACGCAGCATCAGCATTGGCAAGGTACAACTCAAATCCAAAGAAATCACACTGGAATGCTCTCCGTGGAACATTGAAGTACCTGCATGGAACAGAAAACAAACAGTTAGTCTATCAAGCCACAGATGAAAACATATCGAAGCACATCAGTGTTGAAGCTTACAGCGATGCAGATTATGCTGGAGAAAAGAGCAGCAGAAGGTCAAGAACTGGATATGTGATCCATGCAATGGGATCACTGGTGGCCTGGCAAAGCAAGATGCAACCTACCATTGCAATATCCACTACAGAAGCAGAATATCAGGCAGCCACAGCCACAGTCAAAGAAGTACTGTGGATCAAGAACTACCTGAAGGAACTACTGGAACCACAAACAATATCTGCAAAGATCAAGATGGACAATCAGTCAGCGTTACGTTTGATACTGAATCCACAATCCGTTACGCGCGCAAAGCACATTGACGTGCAACATCACTTTCTACGTGAACGTGCAGTGCGTGATGAAGTACAGTTCGAATACTGCCCCACTGACCGGATGTTCGCCGACTATCTTACCAAGCAAGTGCCACTGCAGAAGTTCAAGATCTGCATCCACGCCATCGGTATGAAAGAACCCTCGGAAACAGAGCTGAGTGGGAGTGTTGAAACGAATGTTAATTCGTCTAGGGTTTACAGCTCTCCCTCCAAGACCGAGTCCTCCGACCAAGGGGAAGGGTCGATCGACAGCTCAACATGTGGATCGCCGACGACATGACCAGCGACAAACAAACGTCGTGCAAGAACGAACCACAGAATTCGACATACGACGGACGAATTCACTCAAGTATACCAATGAGAATACATTGTACGAAATCAAACATCTGCGACTATTTAAGAGCGCAGTGCATGCCTTGTAATACAGAACTTTGACGAAGTCACCACCTCCATACCAGAATTCTCCTGTCATCGAGCAAGCACATCGAAACTCATTGTCGAAGGACCAAAGAACACGTGGAAGAAGCAGGATAAAGGATCAATTATACCGCGCAGTAGCGAAAGACATACTGTACAGCGGTTCACAACCACGTCACAACAGTGCGTGGAACACAGAGTTTAAACTCAGAGATATCGATATTTCAACAGGGTCCCCTTTCCACCCGGGTCGAACCGGTCTCTTCGTAAACACTGGGTTAAGTCGATCGAGTGGGGTGCATCTGTTCGAAAGTGCATCTGGAGGGGGGGGACCGAAATTCAGCCCTTTGGGGGACCATTTTTCAGTCGCTTCCGGGTCTCCCCCACCAGCTGAGGGTGGACACACACCCCAGTGGCGTTTGGTGGGCATAACCTACGAATCCCCATGTGTCCTATACATAGGACAATGAGGGTGTTATTGTCCTATATATAGGACAATGAGCTGGGGATTTACACAATAAGCATGGAAGCTTGGAGGGAGTGCATGTGCGAGCGGAAGGCGTGACGTCCAAATGCAAGGAAGTGCCTCCACCGCACATCCTTGCACGCAACGGAAAAGACGGGCTTCTGCTTGCGGTGCCAAACATGCCCAACGACCGACCCCGTCGCGATGGGATCGTGGGGAGGGTAGAACATGACCTCTACAAACGAGTGGGATGCACGCGATGAAACGATCCGTGCGAGCCGAAACGCATCCATTCCATTGCCTCGACGGGATGACACAAAACATACCCTGGTTCGCATCGAAAGGAAGAAGCTCTTGTTGCCCCACTCGGCATCCCACCCGCCGCGTGTCCAATTACTGGTTGCAGGTGGTGTGGTGGAACCAAAAGTTCGCGAATACACAGGAGACTCCCCTCGTCTCCGCATTCGAAACGTTGCCGACGAACCGGACGCGTGTTTGGAGAAAAATCGGCCATGTAGCGAAGTCCACCATCGCAAGGCATGCCAAAAGATGAGTCGCGAGAACAAATTTGGTTGCCAAGGGCAATCCACCTTCACCTCGATGACCGCAACTGAGGGAATGAAAAGAAGAAGAGAGTTGGTGAAACGTCCCGAGAGATGAAGCGTCCATGTAGCATCAATCATTTGATGGATTGAGTCTAGGGACTCTTGGGGTCACAGGGAGGTACGCTTGCCACCAAAGACCCCAAATGGCAAAGCGGGTGGACCCGATAAAGGGAAAAAGGCTTCGTCGAGGAGGAATGGCTTGGTATGGGATGTGCAGAGCGGTGCTTTCAAAACGATAATGCTATCAGGTGTCGCGAGGGCACAGAAATCGACCAGGTCATAAGCAGAAGGTGTGCAGAAAGCAAAAGCTTCAAGATTCGCGCCAGGTTGAACTTTTTACACCTTGACACACATTATCAAAATATTTGCAAAGATGCTGCTAGCCTTATGTTCGACATAGTACAAGCTACCCTACTGCTTGTACCTCATGGTACCCTTTTCAAAGCCGATGGTAGGAAAGCCCTTCGCAAACTCTTCCACCTCATGCTTCAACTGCTTAAGTTCTGGCACATCATTGTTCTCCAAGTATGCACGGAAGTCTTTGAGCTTACCACCCGCCTCTTTCTTTGCTTTCACAGCGATCTGCACTGCACGGTCCACAAACTCAGCCACCTTTGCAAAGTCAGCCTCCACAAAACCCCTGGTTGTCAAAGCCGGGGCACCCATCCTGACTCCGCCTGGGACAAGTGCAGATATATCACCTGGAACGGTGTTCTTGTTGGCTGCAATGTGAGCCAGTTCCAACACACGCTCTACGCGAGATCCATCAATGCCTTTCGATCGCAAATCTACTAGCACCATGTGGTTGTCCGTACCACCGGACACCAGCTCATAGCCGCGGTCCCTCAAACTGTTTGCCAGTGCTTGGCTATTGGAGAGAACCTGCTTCTGGTATGCTTGGAAATCTGGGCCAGCAGCTTGCTTCAGCGCACACGCAAGCGCTGAGATGGTGTGGTTGTGCGGCCCTCCTTGCAGACCAGGGAAGACGGCAAAGTTAATTTTGTCCTCGATGTCGTACATGATTTCCTTCCCCTTCTTGTCGGTGCCACGCACGCCCTTCCTGTAGAAAATCATGGCACCCCTGGGCCCTCTCAACGATTTGTGTGTCGTGGTGGTCACCACATCCGCATAGTCAAACGGGCTTGGCACTTGACCTGCAGCCACCAGTCCAGAAATGTGGGCCATGTCGGCTAGAAGCCACGCGTTATGCTTGCGGGCGATGCTTTGCATGCGTGGGTAATCGATGTGACGGGTGTAGGCAGATGCACCAGCCACAATCAGCTTGGGACGATACAGGGCAGCGTTCTTCTCCAGGGTGTCGTAGTCGATCAATCCAGTGGACTCGTCCAGGCGGTAAGGAAAAGTTTCAAAGTAAATGGAAACAGCAGAGATCTTCTTTGTGTCGGTCTGGTACCCATGAGAAAGATGGCCGCCGTGCGGAAGATCTAGGGCCATGATCCTGTCATGAGGGTTGAGCAGGGCAGTATACACCTGGTTCGGAACGGTAAAATGCACATGTCAGTCGCTCGGACCAGCCAAAGTTTGTCTTGTGCAATTGAACGTGCATGTGCCAGTCACGAGACACTCACCTGGAAGTTTGCTGGCGAGCCAGACAGAGACTGGACATTCACGCCCCACTTGTCTGGATCGAGGCGAAACGCCTCCAGTGCCCTCTTCTGACAAAGCAGCTCGGCCTTATCAATGAATTCGTTTCCCCTGTGAGCCAGTTAACGCAATTGATTCATGTTAGACATCATAACCTGGGTCGACGATCGTTCGTGCAAGTCAAGCGCACACGTACCCATAGTATCTAGCCCCCGGATAACCTTCAGAGTACTTGTTGGTCATGACCGATCCAAGCGCCTGCATTACGCTGAGGGAGGTGAAGTTCTCCGATGGGATCAGCTCCAGGCCCTTCCACTGACGGTTTTTTTCCATCTCGATGATGTCATACAGCTCTGGATCCACCTGTTCCAGGTCTGAATTGCACAGCTTGGGCCAGGTGACATGAGCCTTGGCATCGTCCTTCTCGAACCTCTCGTACTCGTGGCTGTTATCCGTGACCGGCTGCGGATGGGATTCGCCAATTCGGTCAGTCAAGAAGAGCGATCGCATCGACAGGCGTTCCAGCTCTCCGTTCCTCCTCCGGTTTCTCCGCCGTTTCGGGCTTCCGACGCTTCCACGGGCCGCCACCTCGACCTCGCCTTTCCGGACGTGCGAGGCCGCGCCTCCGGTTGATCCGTTTCCTTCGCCAGGTTCGTTTTTTCCACGCTTTCCTTCGACGGTCCATCGCGCCACGTACCTGTGCAGCGAAGCACCTGGTGTGTCCGCCATCGCGGCTCCTTCGGAGCGCCTCGAGGGCGTACCGGGCTCCTCTGGCGCGCATGGCGTCTTCTGCAGGTCTCCACCTCCGCGTGTTTCGGTCGAGGGTCCTTCGAATCGCCTCGCTTTCGACGTGGCGCGCCTCGCGAAGCTCGTGCTTTGGTCGGATTCGGCGCACGAACCGATGGGAAGACGCGAAAAGTGACCGTACTCGACTCGTCCCTGTGGGTGGGGATCCCTTTCCCAAGGGTCGGATCGGAGGGGGGTTCCCTTGTAGACCCGAGGGACGTCCGGGTTCGAAAGGGAAAGACGAAAGGGGAAGGGATCGGATCGGATGAGGGCGTTCCGTACGCCCCGGGAGGTTCCTCTGCGCCACGCGGCGGACCGGGGGATCCCGAAGGGGTCGAGGTCGACGGGAAGCGCGGTTCGGGACCGGGCGCGCAGAGCAGGGGGATGGGGGAGGAGCCATCACGTGACGAACCCAGACGAGGGTCATTGGTTGCTTCCCAAGCCCAAACACCAAGCAGGAATGGATCCATCACCTGGAAGATGGACAAGACCCATGCATGAAGGAGAACAGGAGGGATCCATGGACAAGCATGGGTACATGGGACAACCGGCTTCTTCGTGGTGGGATCCATTCACGTACCGCGTAGAAGCATTGCCTAGGGTCAGCATACATGGTCATATGGCCATGGCAAGAAGCCACATGAAGACATCACCTGAGAATCTGATGGAAACACCATGGGAACGAAGCGGCTGTCCACCAGGCCCAGAAGGATGGAATGCGTGGGTAGTAGCGAGAAAAAAGTAGCCGTGAACCACACTTACAAAATGATGCGGATCACCCTTCACCAAACGCCTGTCGACCGGGTTCCAGCAGACCAAATCAGAGGGCTAGCATGAAATTAGGCTCAGGCTCTCATGCGTGGATGTCAACCAAGCTGCTGGGGACAATCCACAACTGAAAAAAATCCACAGACTCGAGGTTGAAACGTTGCACCAGAACCATCTGCTCGATCTCATTCATCCACGTTCCCCCCGCTTCGTTCACGTGGCCTGGGAACCTTCCCTGTGATGTCGCAGTTGTTGGGAATAATTGCAGACGCATTCTTGGAATTGATAGAGTCTACTATGCCGCCATTCTCCGCCACACGGCACAGATCCCTCACGTTCTCTCTTTGTGGGCTACTAGTACCCTAGCAGATGGCAACCGAGGACCTCTGGTCGTTCAGTGAGGCAAGCCGACCCTCAAACCACCTTAGTTCGAACCAATGCTGCGCAAACGAGACAAAGCAAGGGAGAAAAGAGGCACGATGCCAGAAAAAGCAAGCTCCATACGAGAATTGGAGCTGATGCGAGTAGTGATCTGACCTTGACCACGACTGTTCAAGTTTGCTCGCATGGAGAGAAGAGATTCGTCCCCCAACCCCTTTTGCAACGAGACATTCCCGCCCTTGGCTAGATCGCCCCTCCACTGCATCAGGCTTCCGCCAATAGCAAGTCGGAAAGGGTCATCGGGAGATGCTGCCTTCACCGTCAACTCCGTGTTGGCACCCTTTGCCTTGTCAGACCCCGACTTCACCATCCCCGCAGCAAGCACAACTTTGCCCTTCAGCTTTGAACCCCGCAGAACCTTCAAACGTTCCTCCGCTTTGAAACCAGTGGCCTGCGCTTCCACAACCCGAGAGGCGGACAGACCTACAATGAGTTTGTTGCGGCCACTCTTCGACCGGTACCTCGTCTCAGATCTTGCCGTGTACGCCATGTCACGCCCAATGGATTGCGAATCAATACCAGACACTGTGGAGAGTTTCTTGGAGTGTTTGAGGGTAACCTCTGTCTCACTGCGGAACGACATATCCTTCTTGTCCTTGGCGATCTCTGCAGTAATTTGCAGTGGCTTCCCGCCCCAGTACTGATTTTTCCTACGTAGCGTGAATGGTTTCTCAATGCTGAAACCTTCAATCCCCGTCTCATGGTCCCAGCCATTCTGATCCACGATGGGTCTGGCGATCCACATGTTGGGGCTCTCCAGCATCCTAAAACGATACTTTGACGATTCTCCATCGAAGCTGGGTGGAAGAGCGGGTTCAGGGGCAGGCACAGCGATTTGCGAACCGCCCTTTTTACTCTTTGCTGCCGCCTTCTCTTCATCAATCATCTGCTTGTACTCCCTCATTCGTTTGCGCCATTGCCTCTGCTGCCTTGCTGGCATTTCTTGAAGCTCGTCTTCGTCGGGAAATTCTTCTTCGTCGTGTGGTTTCTTGGGCGCACGACTGGTTAAGAGATTCGACAGCAGATAGGGGAGAGGGGGGACGCGCCGCTGCAAGAACCCAGCTGCCTTTTTCTTCTTCTTCCCTTCCAGTTTCTGCTGGCGCTTATCCTCCGCGCTCAGCAAGACATTGGCATCTGCCAGCATCTTCGAAGCCAGGCATAGAAGGAGAAGCTGCGGTTTCCAGGCCTGCCCATTGGGCAGCAACTTTTCACCATCGGCGTTGGTCCTACACCGTGGGTGGTTCTCTACTAGGGCAACAGGGTTCATCAGCCGCATGTCCCCCGCAGCTTGACGCACCGTCTGCTGAACCACATGCGACCTCTGAGCCAGGAACATATCGTAACCCAATGGGAGGCCATTTGGGCCATCTGGAGGAAGAGTTGCACCGTGTGTGAGACAGAGGATTGCATTGTACCAGATGCTGCCACCAAAGACATCCGTGATGCACCTCACCAATGGAAGATCTCCCTGTCCCTTGCTCGTAACATCATCCATACGGTCGAAATAGAGTACAATATCAGGGGAGTACTTCTTGGTAACTTTCTTGGTCTCCTGAAGCACCGATCGGTTGTAGCGAGAATCTGCCAGGCCCACATGCAGACCGGGGGTGTCGATGAATCTCAGACGGATTCCCGCCGCATCTCCTTCTGTCACACGCACATGCTTGGTGTCTTCGGAGAACGCATCGCACGGCACGTCGCTATTGCCGATGAGCTCCTGGATGGTAGTGCTTTTCCCAACACCGACCCTTCCAAGAAGGAGAATCGTGCAGGAGAGGTCCAGGGGCGCCTCGTCGGCTTCCTGTTTCTGAGCAAGGTCGTTGGCTTTCTCGAAGCCTTGCACGTTCTTCTGGTTCATCTGCGGCTTTCCTGCCGCGGCGTTTAACCTCAGCTGCTCAGCAAGCTCGAGACGATACAGGACTTGCGCGACCACGCTGTGACGCGGACTTTGACCCAGGCGCTTTGCGAGGCGAAGGAGTTTCACTCGGATAGCGAGGAGCTTGGACTGGAGCTCGTTCTCGGTGCCGTTCACTTCGGAAGAGAGCGCCGTCGTCTCCTTGTTCGAGTCCGCGGCGACCATCGCTCCACGATTCGCTTCCTTCGGTGCTTCCTTCGGTGCTTCCGCCTGGGTGGTCACGGCATTGGATTCCTTGGTTTCCACTTGCACCACGAGCGGCTGCAGCCTTTGGATCAGATCTTCGAGCTGTTCGCTGGAGGGAGGTGCAGGTTGCTTCTCCGCGATGCTCTTGACGTGGGAGGCGAGCGTTTCCGACGTGATGCCTTCCAGGATCGCCGTGGAAAGGGACATCGTTCTCGTCGCCATCATGTTCAAGCTTAGAAGCGCCTCTTTCACTGCATCTGGCTGTTGATCCACGAGGCTCTCTTTCAGCAACTCCTGCACTTCTGCAGTTCCAGCCACGTCTTCGCCTTCGGCTGCCTCTTCGGCGGGCTCGTCTTCCGAAGACTGCACTTCCGCGGCTTCATGGGAAGCTTCGTTCACCGTCTGCATCGTTTCACGCACGCTCTCGATCGTCAGATCACGGGATTCTTTCGGAAAAAGCGCAGCACGCGCTTGGAAGTGGCGTCCATTTCGCACCTCTTCGATCCGCTCCTCCACGAGGTCCACGACCTCGTTTTCCGCCTCCATGTCGCCTGTTCAGGACCTCTGCCTCTCGGATCACGAGCCAAACGCTCTCCACGCCCAAAGAAGCGCCTCGATCGAGGCGTGCGCGGTGGAAAGGCGCGTTCGGTTCCGCGCTCGCGACGCGATGCGATGGCGGCGGTGGATCCCCGAGTGTGGACCGATCGTGGACCGTTCCCCGTCCTCAGGGTGGGAGAGGAATGGACCGTAGAGACCGTCCTTTTTCGACGGTCCATGGTTCGGTGGAGGCATGGGAGGGGCCATGGCCAAGAGACAAGGATGGGAAGAGCCATGGAAAAGCACGAACAAGTAGAAGAGAAGACCATGGGAAGCGGTTGGACACGCATGGAAGGAAGGTTGGCCGTGCAAACGGCGGTGCATTGCGGTCCCCTTGCATGCCCGTCGATTTGGGAGGCGAGGATAACGTCGACCCACCCGAGTTAGCGACGGTCGTCCGAGTTGTTCCCGCCACTCGTTCCATTTGAATAGGCTCGCCGCCTCCGCCACGATGCCCTCGATGATTCTATCTGGAAGGAGCATCCTCGCTTCTCCACTCTACCATGTGCACGGAGCGAATCCCGTTTGCATGGCTCGGGATGAATCCTTGAAGATGCTTTGACTCTCACCACAATTCCTGAAAGCTTCGATGGGCTTCTCTCCTTGGCACTCCAAACGCATGCCCGTGGTGTTGACTAAGCAATGGACCGCGCCGCTCGCTCACAAGGCAGTTGGCCATGCGTTGTCGGCGCCCTTGTACGTGGGCACCAAGCGCACCGATCTCTGCGGGCGTTCATCGGACGGCGAGCATGTTGGATGCATCGATCCCGCCTCGATCGTCCACACACAACGTTGCCCTTCCATTGCCTTGCAGCACATCGACCGCCCATGCACCCACCTTTGTTCGCGGGGTTCGGAGGGGGTGCCACGCGCTCGGGTATCGACGCATCGCCAATGGTGGGAACCTCTCGTTTGCCTTTCCCAACTGCACCAGGCGTCCACATGGCTCCCTTTCTCCCACCTCTTCCACCTGCTCGCACCGGTTTCATCTTCCTTCCCACACCCTTCCCGCCATCGCCACGGCCTCCCTCCTCTTCGGCACGCGCGCCTCGACGGGCTTCGACGTCCCCGATCGCCCGCTCCCAGGCGCCCGGCGAGGATCGCATGCCGCAGAGGATGGGTCCCCCCTGGGCTGGGGGGCAGCCGCCAGGCTGGGAGGGAAGGGGAGAGAGGCGGTCCCACGAGTGCGCTTTGGGCGATGGAATGGACCGCCGATTTCGAGTGGGCAGAAGGAGGTGCGTGTGGCGATGGAGGGAAGGAGAGGCAGTGGAACGACGAGGACGTGGGGAACACAGCTGCTTGACGGTCGTGCAACGATTGCAACCCAACCAGCGATTGCGCAACATTTTTCAGCAGCCAGAGGAAAGGGCGGCGGACAGGCGTGCCTGCCGCTGCACGGTGGCAGGAGGAGTGGACGAGGATGGCGAACCCGTGGCCTGCTCGTAGCTCCAATTCTTGCCGCACATCTACACCCGGAAGCGACAGGCGGCCAAGACAGCACGCGGTGAAAGTGGACTTCGTGAGCTGACCTGTCGTTGTGGCGAGAACGCAGGCGTGGCGCACGTTCAAGGATCCGCTGTGGATGAATAGGTAAGGAGCGTTCCTCGAGAGAGCGATGATGATGATATCAAGGCTCCACTTAGTCTTCTCGACAATGACTGTGCCTTAAAAACGACTTCTTCTTCCACTGAGCTCTGCACGAACCTTCCTGGTGACCACGTTTGCTCCCGTCCCCTCTGACGTCATGCAGGAACGAAAGACTGACCGATCGCGCCGCAACCTTACCTGCACCGTCTGTAGGTCCTGATGCTCTTCCTCCTGTGACGCTTGATCAGACCGGCGCCGATGAGCATGCCCAAGCCAGGCCCGCGCGAACCGCACTGGTTCTGTGAGGTCCGGCCATGCCAATGCACGGTAAATACTTGCCTGTTGCAACCAGAGGGGTGACATCATGAAGGATTCCCTCCTGTCCTTGCCAAGTTTTGCGGTTGGGAGGATTCGTGTAGCGCAGGGGGTTCCTGGGTGATGAGTATTTTATCATTCTCATGACGGTCATCTGAACAACAGGATGAGAACGAGAACTCTGACAGGGATGGTTGCGAGGACTGATGCACACAAATGTACTCTATTGTAAAAAAGGTTTGTCAATAATTTTCCTTACAAGAGGCGTGTTACCACCCCTGCTCCCACCGTCCTGCCACCCTCGCGAAGCGCAAAGCGCAGCCCCGGTTCCATGGCCACAGGTGTAATCAAATCAAAGGTCGCAGTGACGTTGTCGCCGGGCATGACCATCTTGACACTCTCTGGCAAAGTGATTGAGCCTGTGATATCGGCTGTCCTAAAGAAAAACTGAGGGCGGTAATTGGAGAAGAAAGGTGTGTGACGCCCACCCTCTTCCTTGGTCAGGACGTAAATTTCTGCCTCAAATTTGGTGTGGGGTACGATAGATCCAGGCTTGCATACCACTTGACCTCTCAACACCTCATCGCGCTTCACCCCTCTCAGGAGCAATCCCACGTTATCACCTGCCTGTCCCTGGGGTAGGGATCGTTTGAACATCTCGACCCCAGTGACGGTCGTTTTCATGATGGAGTCCTTGATGCCGATGATCTCAATCTCCTCGCCGGGTTTGACCAGACCCTGTTCAATACGCCCGGTGACCACGGTACCACGTCCTTGGATGCTGAAAACATCTTCCACCGGCATCGAAAAAGGCTTGTCCAAAGCCCTGGCAGGAAGCGGGATGTAATCATCAACAGCTTGCATCAGTTCCAGGATACGGTCCCTCCCAAGCTCGGGCGATTCGCCCTTGAGTGCAAGGAGAGCGCTGCCCTTCACAACTGGGGTGTCATCCCCCGGGTACTTGTAAAATGTGAGCAGTTCCCTCACTTCCAGTTCCACAAGGTCGAGGAGCTCCTCGTCCTCCACGAGATCCACCTTGTTGAGGAAGACCACGAGGCGCGGCACACCCACCTGCCTCGCAAGCAGAATGTGCTCCCTGGTTTGAGGCATGGGTCCGTCCACCGCGGATACGACCAAGATGCCCCCATCCATTTGGGCTGCTCCTGTGATCATGTTCTTCACGTAATCAGCATGACCGGGACAATCCACGTGCGCATAATGCCTGCCCTCTGTCTCGTACTCCACATGAGCGGTGGCGATGGTGATACCCCTTGCGCGTTCTTCCGGTGCCTTGTCGATCTGATCGAAAGCCACCGCCTTGGCTCCGCCGCTCTCAGCCAGCACTTTGGTGATTGCTGCAGTCAGGGTTGTCTTTCCATGGTCCACATGTCCCACGGTCCCAATGTTCAAGTGCGGCTTGGCTCTGGCTTCCGCCGTGGCAGCGGTGGCCCATCGGACCCAAGCGTTCGCGGGCGCTTTGCAAGGCACCGCGCTCGCGCTTTATCAACGAACACCGTCCGATTCGGATCGCCAACGCCGTTCCAGGCGTCCGCCGACGCGTCGGGTGGTCCCGCACGCGCCAGGAAACGCACGCATTCACGTCGTCGCCCGTCGCCGTTCGTTCCCATCCGGTGCGATGCGCCAGGTCCAGGTCGTGCCGATCGTCAGCCGACCGTTCCACCTCGCCTTCGCCGCCTCGCGTCCATCTCCACGGCGGCGAACCTCGTCCATCAGGCGGCGCATCCGTCCCGTTTCCGCGTCCTTCGCACGCACCTGGCGGCTTTTCCGTGCGGCAGGCCTCGTGCCAGGACCTGTCTCCACGCCTGGCTGCTCAGGAGGGACCGCATGGCGATCCTTTCGTCGCTTCTTTCGCCTCGAAGCGCACCGTCCACGTCGATGCGCCGATGCGAAATGCCGACTCGGTTGGCCTCTCCCCTGCCTGGACCCCCCTGGAAGGTTAATTCGAACGAAAACGTCCCCGGGGTCGGGAGGGGTCGAGGGAGAAGGAAGAGGGGGGTGCAGGACGGAAGGGGGGGAGTTGCTGCACGCGCCTGTGGATGGTGTGGAGCGTCCTTCCCACCGGGAAAAACGCACATTCCAAGGGGGTCTGGGACGGCTGGACCACGCCACAACGCCGCGTGAGCCGGGCGGTGGAGGTTGGGAACGGAGAGGACACGCGCCCAATACATTCGACCTACCCGTTCTTCCATCTCCCTCCCATGCACCACCACGCTCCAAACCACCTTCTTCATGCACGAAACCAAGCCTTCCTCCGTTGCACGTGCACCTTGCGAATGAAACACGTACATTTCCATAGAGGCTCGAAGAGAGACAAGGGAAAAGGCTAGCACCACACTCGTAGCGCGGAGAGGGAGGGGAGGACTTGTAGGCTCTGAAAGTCCTTCCATGCACGATCTCCTAGAGAAAGCGTTCAAGTCAACGGTACCTCGCGCAAGAGGGTCTGGATAACGCGCGATCTCTCCCCATCGAGTCCGAGCAAAAGAAATGGGAGCGAGCGACGTTCAACCACATTTGCTATCGTGGATGTGCAAATGTACAGCGAGTTGGCTACACCTATTGAAGGAAACGGTTGAATCATACGCGAACCAAACGCTTCCAACAACGAGTTGTACTTAAAGAATCCCTCCCGAACAATGGCAAATCGATGGCACTAATCATTGCCAATGCCAAGGGTCGTCACAAAAGGGTAAAACTTAGGTATGGGCGACGAGCAAACATGACATTGGCATGCTTGGTCGGTGCGGACAACAATCGCGCGGGAGTGTTGGAACCTGTAAGCCGGGGTGTTTGGTGTTTATCAAGTCGTCCTCTACATCGCCGTGACAACAATTTAGAGAGGCGTTGTTCACCGAACTTTGTTCAAGAACGGAAGCAATAGGCCTTGGATGCTTGGGCTTTACGATCCAATCGTAAACCGGTCGATCAAGGTGTACAGGTGCCTTGGGAGAGGCAGACCTTGCCAAGATACGGACATTCGTTTTTACACGCACGTAGTAATTTGGCTTTGCCTTGGAAGACGAGTGCACCCACTGGCAACATTGTATAGTGATGTGATGCATAGCGTCGACAGATTGAGGGAGCCAGTTGGGTTGTCCACAGCCAAGTACGGAAGGGATTTCCTCCATATTCGAGTAAACATTGGTTTGTTAGCGTTCGATTTCCACTCTTGGTGGCGTGATGGTACATTTGATGAGCGACTTAACCTTGCACATTTTTTGCGGTCTTCTTATCCTTGCATCCATTGGAAACATCAGCAAACTATAGTAATGATTCTCCAGTCAATATGGGGCTTGTATGACCGGCATCGCAGCATTCCACAATTGGAACGGTCATTTGAAGTCAAAACGACCAATCGGGGTCGAACAGGGTAGCAAGAAGCAGTGTCCCTCTTCTTGCCCCCATCGTGGAGTGCCATGGGTACAAATTCCCATTGATTCTAGCGGTCGTGGTGGAGGTTAGACAGCAGAAAAAACTCGCAACCGAATTGCATTCACTACATGTAAAGTTGATGGGATGAAGTCCATCTTGTACGAGTGAGCACAGATTTTCAGCAGCAAACGGTCGAGCTGGAGAGATGTTTGTACGTAGGGATACTCAGATCACCGTTCCAGGATGCACCGTTGCATTGCGAAGAACGGTCACAATCCCTGATCGTATATAAAGGCCTTCATCTTCTCTGTTGGCCTCTTCAATACCATCCTTGTTTACAATCACGCAGTCTCTGCCTATCCTTGCGTTCTTGTCTGCAATGCAGTTGCGCAGCACACAGTTCTGCCCCACGCCAATCGGTACTTTTCCTGCTGCAAGTAGACTATCTCTCTGCTCCTTACTTTCATAAAAGTCTGCACCAATAAGCATTGTGTCTTTGATATCAGCACCCTTCTCCACCCTGGACCTCAGTCCAATGATAGAGTGCTCTACAGAGCACTCCTGCAGGAAGCATCCATGGGAAATGATGCTGTCTACCACATGGGACTTCTTGATCTTTGCTGGGGGCAAAAAACGCGGAGAAGTGTAGATAGGGTTGTCTGGGTCATAAAACTCAAAGCGCGGAGGCTGCTGTGTGAGCGCCAAGTTCGCATCAAAGAAGGATTTGATGGTCCCGATATCTTCCCAGTAATCATTGAACAAGTATGCCTGGACTTTGTGGCTTTTTGATGCAGCTGGCAAAATCTCGGATCCAAAGTCCAGCGCGAGCGGGAAGTCTTTCATCAGCAAGTCCAGCAAGACACTCTTCTTGAACACATATATCCCCATGGATGCAATGAAGGGGGATAGATTGGCCTCTTCCCTCGAGAGGCCTAAAACTGCTGTATCTACCTTCATGGCCTCCAATGCGTCCCCTTTTGGTTTTTCAGCAAACTCAATGATACGTCCAGTGTCGTCAATTTTCATCAGACCAAAATCGCTGGCACGGGAGTGGTCCACAGGGAGGCAGCCCACGGTGATCCCCGCACCGGACTCCCGGTGCTTCCTCACAAAGTCCATGTAATCCATGCGATACAAGTGATCACCAGACAGGATCAGCACGTCTTCGATGTCTTTGTTCTTGATGTCTGTGAACAGCCACGAGTACTGGCGCACCGCATCCGCCGTGCCTCGGAACCAATCCTTACCACCTGGGGTGGATTCAGGCGTCTGTGTGGCTGCCAGCACTTCGACGAACCCTGCGCCACCGACCCTGATGCCACTTCCAAAGTTGTAGGTCCTTGCAAGGTGTCGGTTGAGGGACGTGGAGTTGAACTGGGTCAAGATGTAGATCTTCTTGATGCCGGAGTTGATGCAGTTGGACATGGGCACGTCGATCAGGCGGTAGGCTCCACCGATGGGCACGGCCGGTTTGGCTCTCGATTTGGTGAGCGGGTACAGTCTCGTTCCTGCTCCACCACCGAGTATGACCGCCGACACCGACTTGGCACTACCCAAACCTTCTTCCGACACGGTGGGTGACTCGGCTAGGGTCGTGGCACGCACGCCACCCTTTCCATCGCACGTCGTGACGACTTCACGCCTCGTCCTGGCATGTCCACGCATTCCCCTGGGTTTGAGCAAGCACCTTGTCGTTCGATCGTTCGTCGTGGTCAGCCTCCACCACGTCCTGGTCCTTCGAACACGTCCGTTTCGGATCTCTCTCGCTACGTGGGACGCACCTCCGGTTGCCACCCCGTGCGAACATGCTCGTGGTACCTCCCAGGCACCGCCGGTCCATCGCAGGTGAGCTCTTCCTCGCGTGTGCGCGCTGCATCGCGGCGACAATCCGACGATGTCACCGACGGATCGGAGCGGATAACGTTGCATCCAGGCACCAAGCACCGACGAGGATCCTTGGGGGAGTTTCTTCTCCGATGGGGTGGGTGGTGGGTGTCGAACCCATCCACCCATGCAGACGGACGGGAGGGGGCAGTCGAGGGGGTCCAGCGTGCGCTGCTTCGTGGATCCCTGGCAAGCGGGATTCGCGGAGGTTGGGAAGAAGGAACGTGGCGTGGTTCTCCGGCGGACGGTGCAATCGACGGATCCCATCGCTCCCCAACACCCACATGCTCCAAAGCACAAACGACACACATGGACGATTTTTTGCAAACTCGATCGCAAAAGATCGAACGAGCAACTAAAGTACAAGATCTCGTCAACTCCCCAGGGTCGCGGCAACTGGCGAGAGAGAAAAAAAGGAAGGTCAACTCCTTCCCATACGATCCGCATCGTTTTCCAACGGTGGAGCAAGGGAAAAATACCAAGCTAGTGGACACAAAGCAAATCGCTCAAGATCCAAGAATTCGGGCGCTCGATGCCCTCACTCGCGTGAACATTGGATCCCGAAAACTTGTAGTGATGTTTTTTCATGAGAATGGGCGTGGTCCGCATGCCAAAGAAGGACAAGCAAGAAGGTGAAAACATGAGCGTGGTGGACGCATCAAACACTAGCAAGTGGTACATCAACAAACGAGCCATCAACCAAAAGCATACAGGCCAGCATTGCTGAAAGGTTTGAGGGATGAGATGGGTCTCTCTCGTGCCACAATCCATTCCATGATCCCCATCCATCAAAACACCGTTGTTAGCGTCATTTTATTCGTTTTGTGAGAGCTAGCAGATAAAATTATCGTGTGGTGGAAAGGAAATATGAATGGTTCTCTCGGTCATAGGTGAGGACGGATCCACTTGCATGGGAGTGAAACTCGAAATCGAAGCCTCGGATGCAAGAGTTGGCGACCCCGAACCACCCATCATACGTCTTCACCGATATGAAAAGCAACACCGTGGGCATTCGGTAGACGTTGGGGGACGGCTCGTGACCAACTTGTAGCTTGCATGTCATAGAGATGGCTTGTGCACGGATGCTTGAAATGCACTATTTTCTTCAACATGGATCCATGATGCCATCTATTGATGGTATGATGCTCGGGCTTGCCCTTGGTCGAAAACTTGCCTCTTTCACTTGCTTCCAAAGCACCATGTCGACTGTCTACGATCGGGTCCATGCCTCTCAACCATACATTTTCTCATGAAGGCATGTTGAAAGCAATCCATGTACGTGGATCGGCGCACTGGATCGGATTGCATTTCGATGGTCGGCTCTTCGTGGGGTTGGGCGTTTTTCTGCCGAGCACCCCGGTCCTCGGGATGGGTCACATGATTTCCGATCCTTCGGACCTTTCTCCCTTCAGTTGCCCATGTGCTAGTCTCACACACGGATTGGATGCTCGGGCGTGTACCGGAGGGGGCTGTCTCCATCTCGATTCCCTCGGCCGTGGTTGTTTGGATTGGCGGGAAGGTTCCCCAGGTCCCCACCGACCCCAGCGGATTCAGGGAGGATTTCTGCGATTGGGTCAACAGGGATTTTGGTGCAACTCATTTCGGGTGTTGTTGTTCCCCCTTTTTCCGAGGGTCCGTGGGCTTCTGATTCCGGACCAACTGGAATGGTGCAACGGGGACGTCCTCTGCGGCACTTGTCGAAATTTCGATTGTTCGTGAACTGGCGGGAAGGTCGGGTGGGCAGGGACGACCGTCGGCCCATGCGCCGATGGCGATGACGCATGTTCCTGTGACGGTCGATCCAACAGGTGTGTTCGGTTCTGCGGAACGACGAGTTCCGATGTAGTGGATATGGTATTGCTAACGGTCGGCTCTCGCGCGGATGGCGTGCGACAGGAATGGGCGGTGTCGAAGGCAAGCCTCTGCCCACGGATGTTACCCGCAACAGCGCGCAACATCCGTCCACAGAGAAGAGCGTCGGCGTGGAAGGGGACGAGGAGCGTGCCCCAAACGTCGGCGAACCGGCGAGGAATGCGCACAAAACCGGTGCTCTGCCTCCCTCGAGTCCTCCAAGCAGTCGTCCATGACCTGGACGATCATTTCGAGTATGACGACAACGTCATCTCGATATTCCTGGAACTGGGTGAACTCCACGAAGAGTTCCGACAGCTCGTCGAACTCTTCGCGGAGCTCCCTACGCTCCAGCGCGCTCCCCATCCTGGACGGCATGTCCGCGATCGAATCGTCGGCTTCCCGCCGATCGGTTTTCGAACCACGAGGACGAGCCCCTCCGAGGACATAAACCCTGTTGCACCGATTTTCCTCGAAGGTCATGGTTAAAAGCGACGGGTTAATCGACCAATTGGTCGACAGTCCCCCCCGGGTTCGACAGTTGGCGTAGGGCCGAAAACCATTTTGGTGCAACTCAGGGGCCTCGAGTTGCACCAAAATCTCATTTTGGTGCAACTCGATCCGCCCGGGGTCGAGAAAAAACTCTCGAGTTGCACCAAAATCCCTGTTGACCCAATCGCAGAAATCCTCCCAGGACGCGGGGCAAAGGCTGCCAGTACGTACTGGGGTCCCCACCACGTCCCGGGCAGGGTCGGATTGCGGGGACGTAGGTGATTTCCACCAGCACAGTCTTCGCTACCGAAGGGGTGCGGTGCACTCCCCCCATGATCGTGGACACGTGGGACAGCAACGGTGGAAAGAGGGATTGCTGCCATTCCTGGTGAAAAAAGGTGGGGGCAGCTCCGTTACTAGTTTGGTCGAGTGGGAGCAGAGTAAAGGAACGCGTGAAGAATAAGGATGGAACGGGTCCTCGACAGGACAGACAGCACTGGACAAGCGAAAAGCAAAAGACATGGGAGGGCTTGTTCGGTCAGAAGGTGTATGGCGTTTTGGGAATCGTTTGGGTGCTTCAAACCTGGACAGTGGCACACAGGATATCGGGGAAAGGTCATCAGTGCCTTCGCAATGCTTTTGTGTTTCCACATCACTGGGGGGTGGGTGTGGCGGGCCAATCTCAAAGAACGTAGAACTAGCTTACGGAGCCGCAGAAGCAAGAAATACTGTGTACAGGTGATCAATAGCCAGAACTTTTCTGCCCTGCGGCCATTCATGGATTCGTGTGAAGGGGTACTGCACAGTATGTGGTTGACCAAGAAAGCAATACCTGGATGGTTTTAAGCACACTCTTCATGGCTGTGCCGTAACAACGCCGAGCAGACCATGATTTAGTTTCGTTCATGTCCAAATGCTTCAGCAGAATGCATAGTGACTCGTCCTTGGATAGCCTTTTCAAGTTACTGGTGCGAGAAATCAGAGCAAACTACACGACCAAGATGGAAAAGTTGATTTCATCTTTCCTTCCGGAAGAGGAGCCACAATTTTTCCATCATGGAGAACAGAGATCAGCCAGTCGATCTTTCTTTCTCCCGAACCCCACCACATTGATGCACACAAGTATGAAGCATCGTATTTTGATTTGAAGAAGGATATCGTCATACCTGGATACCTTGATAAACGCATGGCATATGGGTTATTGAAGCGAAAGCGTTCATGGACTACCAGAAGGTCCTTGTTCACGTTTGTAGGTGGCATACATGGGAGAACCCGAATAAAGTTCTTCAATTACTTCGGGCAACTTGACAGAAACGACATCTTTGTGTCATTAAAACACACAAACTACAAGGGATTGATGGGTGACTCTAAATTCTGTCCTGTCATTCGTGGTTGGTCATCCTGGACTCTACGATTCTTCGAGACATTTTGGTGTGAATGCATTCCAGTCCTACTTTCAGATCATTACATACCGCCTTTCACTGACATGATTGATTACAGTAGCTTCATGATTGTGCACAATGAAAATAATATGACTGGCCTTATTGATAGGCTGTTGCAGGTGACGCCCTTTGAAGCTCAGCAGAATATATTGAACATGAGGAAGTACCGATGTCATCTCTCATACTTAAAAAGCACGACCAGACAATGCAATGCGTTTGAAAACGTAGGGCGGATGCTGCAGGCACGTTAAATGAGCAGCTACTGAGATCCAGTCGAAACCATAGTTATGCGTCCAGGAAAAGAGCTCCCCGCTTCCTGACACGTAGAAAGCACCTACCCAAACCTCTGCGTTTGGTCGATTGCGAGCGGCGCACATTGCTCGCTACGACTCCCACAACGAAGTTGTAAAAACTCTGCCTCACTTCTCCGCAGTATTCTGACCTCCTCCAGCTGGTGCAAATGCCAAAACATAAGTGAGCTAGATGGGTTGGAGGTCTTCCTGCCGACTGTACACTGTTGTGTATCTCCTCTTTTGTTCCATCCCTGGGTTCACAGGGCCGAAACCGTGCAACATGAACCATGACCTCTTTATCCTCATCTTCATGCCGCTCCCAATCTACAAGGGTCGCCCTGAAGTCAGCATGGCTGGATGACGAGGCATTGGCCTCCATCCTGCACCAGCTCATCTCCCTTGCCCCACCTTCGAACCTGCAAAGGAATCAGGGTCGGTCTTGGCTGGTTGGTGGCTGGAAGCTTGCGTCGAAACATTCCATCAACGCAAGTTCGAGCTCCAGCTCTCGGCGATCTTCGAAGCGGTGGAGGGCGACTGAGACGTGGAGAGATAGGATCCTGCAGCTAAGGCAACTTCCTTACCGTCGGGTGCGACCATCCAGCTCCTCCAAGACCCTGTGACTTTCCACGGACAACAGCCCAGGAGAGTCGTTGCAAGCAGGGCACCGATGCAACGCAGGACCAAGCGAACCAATCGCCAGCCATCGACAAAACCTTGCACAAGAACAATCCTTGCCGATCGAGTGCTTGAAAGTGTTGGCTCCAGTAGTAGCAGCCCTTCAACACGTGCGGAAGGCGTCCTTGGCTTGCAACGCTGCCGGCACAGGTAGTCGCGGTACCTGGCATGATGATGGCTCGCTTTACCATTGGCTTCAGATTGCGTCCGAAAACAGCGTGCTGCTGTATACTCGCACTCTATCTTGTATTATTGCCTGGTCTTTGCTTGCATGACCATCGCTACGACCCGTTGCCAGGTGGACAGAGGAGAGTGGCAGAGAAAGCAGAAAGGTTACTGCAGAGCAAATGGGATGAGCACTGTAGCAAGTGGGTCGGCTTTGAGCAAGGTATGTACAAGAAGAAATTGGCTCTGATTGTGTACTCCAAAGATGCAGGGCTTGGAAACAAAATGAAGTCGTGGAAGTATGCTTTTTTCCTGAGCCTCCTCTAGGGTAGGAAATTCGAGATTTACTTCGATGTTGGATTCCCAATTGGGGAATTGCTGCAACCCAACAAGTATCACTGGACCCCTGAAGAAAGCTCGCAACCAACCACGTGGCCAGTAGTCCCAGTGTACTGCAGCAACCTGACTGATGGCACGGCATTCAGCAACTTACCAGAGTAGTTTGTACTTCAGCTTAACAAGGAAGCATGGAAATGCGACATACCTTCTGTTGTGCAAGGATCTCCGCGTATCAGTGCGCAACGGCTATCAATCATTGCAGGTTTCTGGACACAGAAGGATTGCTCTTTCTTGTACAGGCACAAATTCTCCCAGCACGTCTTGAGCAGGCTTCCTGAAGCGTTTCTTGATGCAAAGCAAAAGGTCAGCCTGCATCTTCGATGGGGAGACAAGCACTTTCGGCGAAACTTCAGTGCAGAATCCATTGACACCAGGCTGACCCCGTCGACGGTCATGAAATGCTTCTCACCATGACAAGGAGCATCCGGCAGTATAACCAGGGCATCATACTTGTACTTGCTCACTGATGTCCCGCAGCTGACAATAAGAGTTCTCAGGTGGTGTTTGTTTGCCATCAACTCCAACATCAAAATTCTCCGTGGTGTGAAGGCATTGCATACTGGTCGATTGACAGATATTGCAACAGAGTCAGAGCTTTCCTTCGAATATGCATTCAGGGACATGGCTGCCATTATGATAGCGGACCACTTGATAGCACCTACCAGATCCACGTTTTCCACCATGTCCTGCACTTTGAGTTTCAAGGCACCAGTGGAAAAGTGCACTGTTCTCAGCCAATTACTGCTTGAGCATTAAATCATTGATTTGGCGAGGACTACCTATTCTCATCTTTCGCACAGTACTCAACTGATTTTCAGGAAGCATAGAAAAATTATTTCAGATGTGGATTGGGAAGTCCCTGCCATTCTCAGTCATGGGAAGGTATCGACGACATTGAAGATGGACTTGAAGCCAAGTAGATTTGCCATGCTATGCAAAAACCTGTGTACCCCCTTCTTCTTTGTTTGATATTCGCGGGAATGCAGTCGATCCACCTGATCCATCCTTGGAGAAACATGGTGCAAAGCGCTTTCATTGTAGTTGGGCCACACACTATTTCGATCCAAATTTCATTGCGGAACCTGTGTAAGCGATTTGGGTTGCATAATCCTATCGAGTCCATGCAAGCGGCAGGCGAGAGAATCTCGAGGGGAATCTCTCTAATCACAATTTGAGTTAGAAATCTGGAGAGGGTAAGATTGGTTGACAGAGATACGACAATTCCATGGTTTAGAGATTGGATCAGGCCTGAGAGTTACTTTTACAGCAACTTCAGCACTGTGCCGCTTCTATGCAACGCTGCCGAATTGGCGCTCTCATGCCTTACTCTGGCATTGAATAAAAGTCGTCCAAATGTTTTTCGCTAAAAGGAAGGCAAACATGCCCTCACGCGCTCAAGTATGCTTTTGAACATGGGAATGGTTTTCAACGTGCCAGGATGCAAAAACCTTTAGATATTGCCCACAACAATCGCAACATGCGCAAACCTTCATTTGCATGGGTATGCAAGTGCGTAGCCCCATGCTAGTCCATTCCAGACGTATTGCTGAGCATTTGTTCCAGACTAAAAGGCTCAAATCGATCTACAGTTGACTCACAAGACCACACCGCTATGATCAAACGTAATGCAATATTCTTGTCGAGGAACGAATAAGCTAATACCTCCTATCTCTGTAAAAACTATGCGACATGATTTGCTTTGAGCATTGTAATCTTGCTTGAGCCTTGAGGGTAAATCTTGGCCATGATGCATCGACTTGACCTTTGACGAAAAGTGCGAGTGGTTACCGAACATCTAGGGCAACACCAAGAGCGCAATTTTCTTGAGGGAGCAAGCATCGTTGTGCGACGATGATTGAATCACTATTCGTTCACGGCCGGAATCGATAGGGGTTCACCTTTCGGAAGGGGGAGATTCGACGATCTACATCGTGGAAACCTTCGCATCCCATCGTCACGTTGGAGAAGGAAGGAACACGTTTGGGCAAACCGCCGTCGTTCTTGTCATCTTGGAAGTACAACGCTCGCGATTTTGGGATTCTTTCCCTACCGTGGATCGAATATGAATTGTTGCTACGCCTTCGCACAATGCGGGGTGCTATTGCTTCCTTCCCGTGCACGGTTCCGTGCCTTGGAGCACGCGCACCGTCCACACCGAGCGTGGTAACGCATCCATTTTGGTTCTCTTCCCGGCATTTTGCGCGCTGGGATCGTGCACGGTGTCCGTGCATCCCCCGCAAGGACGGACGGTTCCTTCGGGCTCGACGCGACCTCTCTTTGATTCCTTCGGTTCCTGCCATCCTCTGCCCATCCTTCCCCTTCTTGCCAATCGGTGCCATTGTTTGTGGTCCGGAGCACGAATCCATCCCCCGTTCGTCCCACCGTTCTCTTTGCACGTCCTTCCTCACGGACACGAACCGACGTGCTCCTCGGTTCTTCCCCCTTTCTCCCTTGGATGGGAACCTCGGATCCTTGGTTCATCGGTGGAGCGAACCCCGGATGGGGGGATGGGGGGATTGGGGCGTCCAGAGGTTCTAGAAGCCGAAGCAAAGCACGACGAGGGCATTTGACGATCCTCACTTCCATCGGATTCGTGCTTGGGTTCGGACACGCGCGTCCGCTTCGCACGGATCGCATGGAGCAGGCGTACGTCCTGCTGGACGCCAGTGCGCCCCTGGACGTGAAGCTGCTGGAACGAACGGTGGAGACGTTCTACAACGCAGGAGGGAAGGAAGAGGTGAGCGAGACGCCCGGCGTGCGAGAAAGACACGAGACGAAAGCGAAAGAGACGATGAAAAGGAGGAACGACCCCTTTACGAGGACGAGGGGATGGCTGACCGAAAGAGGGGACGGATGCGACGCAGAGAGATGCCGCCAAGAAGATCCTCGAAGCGCTCAAAGAAGAACCGTCCTCCTGGGCCAGAGTGGACGCCGTGCTGGAAGAAAGCCAAAGCATGCTCACCAAGTTCTTCGCACTGCAGGTGCGTGCCGTGGAAACGCGTCGATGCTATAGGAAGCGCAGCTGAAGACGGACACGCGCTGACGGACGGACGCATGAACGAACGAACGTGCGTGGTGCACGCCCTACGAAACAGATCCTCGAAACCGCGATCAAAACCAGGTGGAACATCATCCCCGCTCAACAACGCGAGGGGGTCAGGAACTTCATCTCCAACCTGATCATCAAGATGTGCAGCTCCGAAGCCAGTGCGCGGAGGGAGCACTCTTTGCTAGCCAAGCTCAACGTCGTCCTGGTTCAAATTCTCAAACAAGACTGGCCGCAGAAGTGGCCCACCTTCATACCTGACATTGTTGGGGCAGCCAAGACCAGCGAAGTCCTTTGCGAAAATGTGATGGTCATCCTCAAGCTCCTTTCCGAAGAAGTGTTCGACTTTTCAAGAGACGAGCTCACCCAGGCCAAAACCAAACAGCTGAAAATGTCGCTGAACCAGGAGTTTGCGCAAATTCACGCACTCTGCGTTTTCGTCCTCACGGCAAGCACGCGCCCCTCCCTGCTGAAGTGCACACTGGAGACCCTTCTGGTATTTCTAAGCTGGATCCCTATCGGCTACATCTTCGAAGGACAGCTGGTGGAAGTGCTTCTCTCCATGTTTTCGAACCCAGAACTTAAGAGCTTGAGCTTGCAGTGCCTCACAGAGGTTGTCACATTGACGATTCCAGAGTATGAACCCCATATCTACCAGCTGTATATTGTGCTGTTCTCGAAACTGGAGAGGGAAATGTTCGTGGGGGAAGCAAGTCCACAAAGGGTGTATGCAGAAGGGACAGATGCAGACAGAGATTTCATCCAGCAACTGGCGATATTCCTAGTCTCCTTCTTCTTGGGTCATCGTGCATACCTCGAGGAAGATACCTCCAGACACCAGTCGCTAGTAGTTGGACTGGAGTATCTGGTACAGATAAGCTATGTGGATAGCTTGGAAGTCTTCAAGATCTGTTTGGACTATTGGCACTCGTTACTCAAGCATCTGTTTGAGCTGCACTGTTCGAGTGTCATGGGCCCAGTGGCATTGCCCACACTATCTACTGCCCCGGGGTTTGAAGGAGGGGGCGGAGAGGGAGTGCAACCAGGTCTGCACCTTTATACAACCACCCTGTCACACTTGCGCCTACTAATGATTGCACGCATGGCCAAGCCCGAGGAGGTCATTGTGGTGGAAGATGAAAATGGAAATGTCATTCGTGAACGTCTGAAAGATAATGATGAGTTGACAAGGTACAAAATGATGAGAGAAGCTCTCGTGTACCTCTCCCACCTTGATCACGATGATACAGAATCGCAAATGATTTCGAAGTTGAAGAAGCAATTGAATGGGAGTGAGTTTGGATGGGGGCCGTTGAATCGCCTTTGTTGGGCGATTGGCAGTGTCAGTGGAACTTTCAATGAAGAACAAGAGAATAGGTTTTTGGTTTCAGTGATTCGAGATTTGTTAAACCTCTGTGAACACACTAGGGGTAAAGACCATAAGGCCGTGATTGCATCTAACATCATGTATGTGGTGGGCCAGTATCCAAAGTTTCTTCGGCAGCATTGGAAATTTCTGAAAACCGTGGTGAACAAGCTCTTTGAATTTATGCATGAAACACATCCTGGCGTGCAAGACATGGCGTGTGACACATTCCTTAAGATTTGCAGTAAATGCAAGAAAAAGTTTGTGGTGGTGCAGGCTGGTGAAGCCGAACCGTTCCTGGCAGAACTTGTCAGAAACCTGCCATCGGTTATTGATAAATTGGAGGATCATCAAGTACACATCTTCTTTGAAGCTGCAGCTGTCATCGTGGCCGTAGAGGATGAACCTCAGCAACGGTCTCTATACCTTGCTCGGTTAATGGATCCTCCAAATGGTACCTGGGATACCATTCTTAACCAAGGGTTCCCAGAAGGAAATCCTGACTTTGGGTTCTTTTCTAGGCAAGATATTTCCAAGAGCATCACAAGCATCTTGCAGACAAACATTGCCGCCTGCACCAGCCTAGGCTCTTATTTTGAACCACAGTTGCAGCGTATTTTCCCTGGGATTATCAAGATATATGAGTGCTATGCTGTGCTTGTTGAAAGGCAACTAGCGACAGGGGGGGTTCATGCAGCAAAAACGAGTGTTGTTAGGCATCTTAGGAGTGTGAAGGGTTCTGTATTGAGATTGCTGACCCTTTTCATTGAAAGCAGTGCTGGTTCGCAGACAACCCTCCAACAGATTGCAGTTTCTTTGGGTGAGCCAATTTTGAAAGACTATGGCACATGCGCCTCTCCTGATGCGCGGGAGGCAGGGGTTCTGTCCCTGTATGCTGCGATGATTGATAAGCTTGGGGAGTCTGCACAGCCCCTGCTCCCGCAACTATTAGAGTACACTTTTGAGAGCACCTTGTCCATGATCACGGCGAACTTTGAAGACTATCCAGATCACAGGTACAACTTCTTCTCTCTCCTTAGAACTATTGCCACACACTGTTTTGGGGCCCTGTTTGTGTTGCCAGGCGCAGAATTTACACGGGTCATGGATGCGGTGATCTGGGCCATTAGACATGCGGAGAAAAACATTGCAGACGTCGGTTTGACTACCCTTTTCCGCCTCCTTCGCAGTGTATCACAGAGTCAACACTGCGTTCCATTCTATCGAGCCTACTACATGAAGCTGCTGCAGGAGGTATTTGCCCTGCTGACAGATACTTTCCACAAGCCAGGTTTCAGCATGCATGCTACCATCCTCAAGTACATGCTTTCCTTGCTTGATAATGATGGTGTGTTGGCCAATGAACCTATCTGGGAGGGGCCTGGAAACCTGTACCCTAGCAACCGTGCTTTTGTGCATGGTAAGTTGGAAGAAATTTTGGTCACTTCCTTCCCCAATTTTAACAAACAGCAGATCACGCAGTTTGTGAATGGGTTGTTCAAATATCAGGGTACAGACCAGACCGCATTCAAATCGCATCTCAGGGACTTCTTGGTTGCCAGCAAAATGTATTCAGGGGATGAGCCGGTTTTTGCGAGTGATCCTGCAGACGAGTACAGCCAGCACTCCCAGGTGCACCCAACTCAGGCAGGCATTGCTGCAGCTGGCCTGAATGCGGAAGATATGAATGCTTAGTGCGACGATACAAGTATCCATCTTTTTGCTTGGAGAGTTCTGTCTGCTGGAACCTCTTGTGGGTTGCATGACAGCTTGGACCAGAGGGATACATGCGATCGATCTTCCAACGTCCCTTACCAGTGGAGCTACTCCAGGCAAACCTATATTGGTACTGCTCGGTACACAATCCTTCAAAATAAGTAATGATTATCATCCAGCTGCCCCTTTCTCAGCGTTTGATGGGGCATCCGGCCTCTTCCCATGCAGTTCGAATGCAATGTTGTCTGGCAGTCGAAGTTGTTGTTTCAGCGCCAGGTTTGCCTTGAATATGAATTGGAAACTACTCGGTTGTATACCCAATACGCTGTTCCATCCCCTCCATGCGCATTTTATAGACGAAAGCATCCTTGCATCCAAGGTATACTCAATATTACGCTTCCTTTTTTACCCTGATCATTTGCTCACTTCTCAAGGTAAAGCTAGAGCATGCACATCCAACGTGAGTTGCGAATTGAACTGTGAGCTTGTCTTTTACAACCCCGCATTTGCAAGTCATAATTTCCCACCCTGCCATGGTGTGGGATTTAGTCTTGGTTTGCCATAAGCGGAACATGCCGTGAGCCACATCAAAATCTACGAGAACCGATTGTGGGCCTCTAAGGAACAGAACCGAAGGTGTCCCCCAACGATATTCTTACCTTTCGTTCCTTCATGTATGGACCATAAAGTTTTCTTCTCATTCCCGGCAAAGTTGAAACCTCGAGAAATCTTACATTATCTTCACGAGAAGATCACCAAAGTTCTGAGTCCCTTATGCTTTCACTGCCCTTAAGCCCTAGCGCATGTCTAGATTGGTAGATTGGAATATTTTGATGCAAGCATGCGGTACTGTGTTTCGATAGCTTGCAACGGAAAGAAGGACGAGTCCTTCACAAGCGTGTTCCTCATGTGTATGCTATCGCTTGCCGACTCCCACCTTGGTCATACATGTACACATATCTAGTGAGAAGTAAAGAAGCAATCATCACACGTACTCGAGGAGGATTTGCAGAGACGACGCCTCGGAACGAAGTTCTGTTGCATCTATCATGATTATTCCATCCTCCTAGCAAACTTTGTGGCACTCTAGCTCCACTCCATAGTTCACATGTATGTTGGCGATGAACCGTTTCACTTGCATCTTGTTGAGAAGGTGATACTTTTTGCGCTGGTCTACTCCATAAAACATGGGGTCTATGGAACGTAAGCCATAAGTGAAGTCAGACTGCCCATGATGCAACCCGAGGATATCCACAAGTCGGCAAGTGTCAAAGGGATACAAGGTCCATGCCTGACGGTATTGATCCAATCCCCGACAAGGGGTTTAGTTTTCCACAGCAATAGGTCTAAATATCTAACACTGTTGCTTGTTGCGGGGAGGCCGAAGTAGACGGAATCATATGTGGTCTAGGACCGTTAGAACACCTTGCAATAGAGTGAACATTCTTCATATCCGAAAGGTAATCTCCACAAGAATGGAGTTAGATAAGGGTTTTTTGCAATAAATCGCCAGCCGCCTTTGCTCAAGAAGATCCGAGGGTGTTGAATCTATTCGTTTGTTTACTGCGAACCTTTTGGAGCAAAAAAATCTCTATTCATGGCGAATGATGATTATCCCCTTGCTGCGCGTGAGTCTCGCCACTTCTACCACGACTTTGGGACGAATTTTGAATGCTTGTGCCCGTGCATCCATAAATAGATCTTACGTTGTTCTTACATTGAAAATGGATGTGCTTTGAAAATTGAAGCCAGATTCGGAAACAATTCGTTCCTCACATATGATTACCAAGTCCTCCTCTAGACCTTTGCCTTGGATCTTTAACACATCGTACTCGCTTGGCTTCTTCTAAGAAGCTATGCAGTTTTCGACTTGACATTATCCTGTTGAGCCTTTGTGCAAGCCAAGTTGAGCTAGCACATATCGGGTCTGAGCGTTTCTTCCGCTCCATTTCACTGTGATTCCGAAACAAGGTCATCATAATCAGTGCTGTTTTCGACCGTGTTGGGCGTACACGTGGTATGTCCTTAAGGAGAGAGCAACATGAGATTTCGTCATTCCTATTTGCCATTCCTGGACATCAACATGTCCGCAGCTCAGATGGAGTGTCCGCATGAAGAATTTTCGACTGCTGACAGATACAGCATAAGTAGAGCAAACGGCTTCTTTGCGAATCGAGCACAACTCAGTGTCCCTTCATTACAACAACTCGTAGACCCACAAAATGGCAGGGGCGCAGACACCACCTTGCCCTGGCCATGCAATGCATGCTATCCCAAGCCCACAAGAGCAAATACGTTCACGGTTGTATGAGGGACGATTAAAAGCAATCCCTGCCTTAAAAAAATGTCGATTCGCAAATTCCCTTCCTGACATGTTGGATGCACCCGTGAAGTATCAATTATTGCCAGAAAAAGAACATACCACAATCACTGTTGAATGGCCACTGCTGGTAGTTTACCTTTGAACAGTCTCCTGGCAAGAAAGCGGGAGATGGACTCAGTTTCCGTGATTTAAAAGTGTCCCGAGCAACAACAAGTACAGGGACGGATGATGTATCCCTTGATTGCAACTGAACCTTCACTAGCATGCCACATCGGGATCCTCCAGCTTTCTCTCCCAATCAAGACAAACCAAATCGTCAACAGAACCCAATTCCAAGCCAGCAGTAAGGCTCTGGCTCAGATACCGAACATGCTTGCCGTCCCCCGGGTGCTCTTTTACTGCCCAATCCCACTCTGAGAGAGAAATGCCAACGCATGCCCACCCCTTCCCTTCCAAGATTCGATGCCCCACCGATTCCCTGGGGATGTGGCTTGGTATATCCTCCAGCCCTATACCGAGGTTTCGCAGGTACAGCACCACCCCCTTGCTTTCTGTTGCAATGACGAGGCCAGGGCAAGGGCCGAAAGGTGTGGTGCACATCCTCTCAAAAGGAATGCACAGTGATCTCAGCCCTTCCTCCAACGCCTCAAAGGCTGCGTAGTCATCAAAAGCTGAGCTCGGCACATCCAGCTGCTCCGCTGCCCACAGGAGCAATGATGGATCTGGAGTCAGGTCCAGCAAAGGTTGCTGGAGGAGAAAGAAATATGCCCTGGCAATTTCTTTCACTTCTTCTTCCAGATCAGCCTGACCGCTTGAAGCTCTTGAGACCATCCCAACCAGCCGGCATAGTGCAGGGGCGTACAATTTGGAGCCTTCCAGATTCCAGGTCGTCAGGGCCCACAGAAGCTCAGTGATTTCTCGAGCCCCTTGTTCTGAGATCTTTTCTTCACCATCCTTCTCCATTACCTCCAGCATTCCCCTGGGCTTGTACTCGAGCATGGCAAAGGCGAGTAGATCTCTGCACCATTTCTTTCTCTGCTCCATACTCTCTTTCTCTTTGATTAACCTCTCTTCAATTTTGTGCAGGAGGCCGCGTTGTTTGTTCTCGAGTTGCACGTAGCAGTCCAGCACCTCTCTCACCTTGTCGAACTCCATGTTGTCGACCTCCATTTCGAGGTTGTCCGCCAATCCGTCCAGCATTTCTTCTGGTCGATGCTTAGTGTCCCGCAACGCCCGGAGCAGTTTCACCGCATCTTCCTTCCCCGTATTTTCCAGGGTATAGGTGACCATGGTTTCTGCTTTGAGGTACCTTCGATCGACCAGCGCCGTTTCCAGCTTCTTTCCGGTCCCCACCATGTTGGCCATGGCTTTCAAGGCCTGTGCCAGCACGCTTGCATCCACGCATTCCACGGCCGCGTCCATCAACCTTTGCACTTGCTCCACGTTTTCGCACCTTCCCACGGCCATTTCTTGCGTCCCGTCTACGATCCCTGAATCCCAGGTGTGTTCGGTGATGTTTCGGACGCACTTGCGATAGGAGAAGTCTGCATAGGTTCCATCTACACGTACGAGGTGGAAGCATCGGGTATCCGGATACTGTGGATGTGGCAGCACCGTCACTCCGGACACGCCAGGTCCCAGCTTTTCCTTGGCCGTCCTGTGTCCTCTCTGCAGCAGTTCCATGACCATGGCGTGTTCTGCATGTGGCAGGAACGCGCCGGTGCGTGTCTTGTTGAGGATCTTCCGAAAGTAGGCGGTCATGTCTTCTGCGGCGTAGAAGGTGCGTCCGCCCAGTTGGAAGGGCCTGCTCGTGGCGAGTCCGTTCGTTCCTTCTCCACCTTCGTCTCCTCCTCCGCCTTGTTCCGCATGGACGAGCGGATGGGATGCGTTTGCGCCATCCACGTGTGCGTCCGCCCACCACGGCGCGGACGTGGTGGACGCGGTCTGTGCGTCTCTCCACGATCCCCCTCGTTCGTTCCCTTCTTCCCCTCCTGCAGGTCGTGGTGGACGTGGAGGTCTCGCTTGCGGTCGTTTCAGATGCGACGCATCCCTGCTGTTGGCGCAAAGCGCCGCCATGCGCATCGCAGCCATCGCCACGTCCACACCAGCACCGCTCTCTCCCCTCCCCTTCCCTCCCACTCCCCTACTCTCCCTTTCTATCCTCTCCCACTCCCCTACTCCCCTTCTATCCTCTCCTACTACTACTCTCCCTTCTGCTCTCTCCTAATACTCTGTCCCTTTCTATCCTCTCCCACCACCCCACCGCCACTTTTTCTTCTTAGGGAGAGAGGGGGTCCCTCTGGGACGCTGTCCCATCCACCCGAATTGGGGGCCCTTCCATCACGGGCTTTGTCGTCGGGTCGTTCGAATAAAACAAGCCTTGCGGACGATTTCGGTCCCGAGAGCCCCGAGCATGCCGAGGATTCATCGATATCTTCGGTCTAGATATCGACATGTTTTGCCTCATCTTTGCCTCCTTCGAGGATCGAAGGCATCTGTGACGCCCCGTGCCTCGTCACAATATTAACTTTGGTATAAACACGCTGTGTCTCGGTGAAGACCCTACAGACCGGAAAGAATCGCAGGGTCTCTACCAGAGTAAGGCTTGGTCCATTTTTTCGTGCTGTTTGGAAGCATCTTGGCATGAGGGATCGTGGGGCGAACCATTCCCCAGATAGGGGTAAATGGGACATCGATCCCGTTGCTCCCCGGTCCCGTTTCGGATGGGCAAATGGGCCCCACCCCTGTGCCACTTTTTTTGGTGGGCTGTGGGGGTACTTCTGCGTTTCCCACCGCCTTGGCCGGGGACGGCCGATCCAGGCTCAGAGTCTTCGATCAAAGTTGCTCTACGTTTTACGGTGCATCTTTTCGATCGATGACACATGTCCCGAAACGATCTTCCCTGCACGCCTCGGAGCCTTCGCGTGTGGGCAGGTGCGTGGGTCCGTTGGGGTCCCATCTACTAGCGGTCGACGAGTTCGACTTCAAACCTCTGTATCTTCGCAATGACGTGTTGGATTGACTTGTAAGTACTCTCGGCCGATAGATCTTGTTGCGTTCTATTGAATGATGTCCTTGACATGCTCTGAAACGGCCTGTGCGCGATTTTACAGACCGAAATAGGCATGCACCTCGAACAAGGTCCGCCTGACCGGCGCAAAGGGCAGATTTGGATCACATCTCCCCAACCACGCCCGGGAAGGGGGCGAAACAAGTCCTCAAAGAAAGAACGGAAGCGGTTTCACGGACAAGAGAAGAGAAGCGCACTCAATCGGCGTGATGGGCGTCCTCCGACGCATTCCCATCTGTGGTCCCAAACAGCCCAAATTGGTCTGGGTTTCAAAAGTCGCGAGAGTGAACCCGCACGAGTTCGATGTCAGGGGCGTGAATCCTGCACGCGACACCCACACCACCGGAAAGAGCATCGAAAATCATGCTGAGGGAGGCCAAGCACGTGCGGAATGGACCACGAGGCGGCACGTGACCCTCTCGGACTCACACGCCCAAAAAGTGGCATAGGGGTGCCCCCTCTTTCTCTCCCTGTCTCTCCTCTCTCTCAAACCCACACAATCGTACAGCCGGGACATCCAGGCGACTGGACGACGTGCAGGACGAACGTCGGTGGCAGCGCGTGTCCATGCGCACCAGGGACGGAGCCAAGGAAGGTCGAAACGCGACATCCGAAGCGTAGAAACAGATGCGAAGGGAATGGAAGGAGAAAAGTGGAGAGGAAAAGAGGACGGGAGCCGCGACGCCGCGACGTGGTCGAATCTTGCCAGGACGACACTGCGAGGAGGACGAGGGGCTGGCGAAGCAAACAAGGGTGCGTAACCAGTCTTCCTGACACGCAAAAGTATCAGGAAGAATGGTCACGTAGACTAGGGGGGACTCGCGCGAAACGTGTTGACGTGATGGAAGGATGGGAGGGGAAAGCCCATCCTGGGGCTGCAGATGAAAAGACTGGCGGGTTACATGATGCATCTTCCACTTAAATCTACACTGTTGGTGACAAAGCTTGAGGAGGATATGACCATGTGTTACCAGGAGGTATGTTACTTCCTCCAATGCTCTTGCATAAAAAGTGACACATGGTCATTTCCTTCTCCCACGGAAAGTGCAAGAGCGAATTGGTAGTGTGCCTCGTTCATGTTGGCCATGCACAGCCTCAAGACCTCAGCAGCCTCCCTTTGCATATTTGCATTTGGCTTGGTGAAGGAGTACCACCCAACTTTTTCATATGGCCACCATGGTGCTTCCTTGCTCAACAAATCCCGTTGACGTGCGGAGAGTAAGGTTGGACGAGTCCCGCCGTGCTCAAGGGGCAGTGCCTTTGATTTTCTCGGAATGTTCGATACAATTGCTTTTTGCACATATCTAATAGCAACACAATTCTGCTGTAAGCTGAGGGTTCTCAGTGTGCCATTTCGAGACCGCCTAGCATCGATCTCGACTTGCATGGCGAGGTGTGTGCGGATCATGTCCGGTGCTTCTCTCATCCAATACCCTAAGATCGGCAAATGCTCTAGGCTTTCAGAGTGAACTGTAGAAGAATGATTGTCCTTGCAAAGCAACAAAACATAATGTAACCTTTCTTCTTTCTTCTTTGCCTTTTCAAGATACTTCAAAGCATTGACCAAGTGAGAGAAGGTGGTGGCCCTCAATGGGAGGCCCAACGATGTGTTGTGCACCGGCTCAACGTAGCCTTCCATACTCCTTCTCGTCTGCACTGTTCTCAAGTAAAGCGCCGATGCTTTTCGAACGCTGGAGTTGCTTGCAATGCCGTCGAAGTCCGATGACCGCACCACGAAACCGAAGAAGCCTTTTACCTCGTAGGGGGCCAATCGAGATCTGTTTCGTCTAATTACGGAGAAGATAGATGGGCAATAGAAGGAAGTCTGGCCCTTTCTATGCATACTTTTTAGTTGGAAGACCCCTTGTGGTGACCAACACCTCTCCCTCGTCTTACCATCCATCGAGGATGGATTTTCACGATCTCCTTACACATGTGGTGGTGCATTGAAGCAAGAGCATGTTGATATCCTATTGACCCTTCGACGCGGTCCACATTCAATCCCAATCCTTCAACACAGTTTACACATGCATTTCGCGCGATTTCTACAACAATCTCCAAGCTTACATTGCACAATAGAATGCCAATAAAGGCTATTCAAAAGACACAAAAAGAAATGGCTTTTGAAGTCCTCGACTTATAGATGCGATCCCTTTTTCTTCCACTCTATCAGAGTGGATGAAATTGCTTGCAACGATGTGGAGCCAATCGATGGCAACCTCCTACGTCTCATGAAGAATGACTTTCCTTTGTCACATGTGGTTGAAGGGATAGTTTCTTCTGATACGAATGAAAATATTAGCAATGGCGTGCTCTAAAAGATTCGTACCTTGGAGCTAATTTTGTACCATGCACTAAGCCACGAGCTTTATGCTTGACTATTGGCCGTGAGTCGAAGCTGCAGTGGGGTTTGGTAGTTCCAATGTGTATAAGCAACTGTGGCAAGCATCGACCCTTGATGTGCCACTATCACATTTTCTTCTATTCGTACCAAGTTTATGATTCACTCGATCGGGCAAGGTATATGGGTCGAATGACACCAAACGAGTCTCATCCTGTCCGACTCAAGGCTAAGGACCCACAATGGGTCCCCCGACCCTTGTGCCAGTTTTGTGGGCGGAGGAGTCCCAAGTGCTCCAGTGTCACCACGTCATGTCTTGCCCGTGAGTTTGGCATGAGTCTCCATCGTCTTGAGCGCTCTTTCACTGGGACGGTCTTTCCTCACCAGTAGCCTCGTGACCCATGCTTCGTTCGGCCTCGGTGGGGGACGTGACGTTCACAAACCATGCTTTTCCTTGCGTGCTTGAGACGCCAATTGGCAAATTGCGTGTTCGGAATGAACAACGCATCTTGCTGTACTTTTTGTTTCACGCCATATTTTCAACTTCCGTTCTTTCTTTGAACGTCTTGATCGCTGTGGTAGATTTCGTGGTTGGGGAGCTACTTGGCAAAGCGTGTCTATCGAACGGTATGAGGTACCTTCTTTGAATTGACAGCTGCTTATGGCATATAAAATCTCACCAAAAGCGTTTTGAAGCGTACAAATAACATAGTACGATATTACACTGTAAGTTCTACTGAATGACAGGTTGTACGTGTCAATCCAAACCGTGGTTTGAGAGATACAAAGGGACAACGTTCATCTACCTCACCAGCAAGAAGGGGAACACCGACGGACCCCACCGTTGCTGCGGACAACAACGTCGCATCACGGACGGGGAACCGAGTTTGAAGTTAAGCTCTCTCGATCAAACAGGTAAAACGTGACACATGGAACGCCAGTCGATGAATGGCGTTCTACGAGGATTCGAACGTCCTCGCAAACTATGGATACGTGCACATGCATCCCTCCATTGCCCGCTGGAAAAAGTTGGAGAAGGATGCCCGGCACTTTTTGGTGAGCCTGCATGCGCTTGTCCACGTAGGCCAAGGAGTCAATTGCATTTTTATTTGTATGTGTTCTTCATGCAATACTCATTTCATCGTTGTCCAAATTCATTCCGAAATTTTTTGTACTATGCGTCGCACTTGAACTCTATTCCATGCATCCGCTGATGTATGGAAGCATAGCCTTTTGGCCATCGTGTTAGCCGTACATATAACAATATCCTTATCTATGGCATGGACCCTTCTCTCCGACTAGGATGCGCGTTACAATCATTCCTATGCACATTTGAGGTGCCATGCTTCATTCTTCGTTTCGTAGGAAGCCCTTGCAAACATTGGTTACTATTCGACGCGTTGTTGGCCCCCACCAAGCATCCACAATTTCTCTCCCGGGAAGTAAAAGGCACATGATTGCAGTGGGAGTTTCGACCAATTTGATTACTGCTTCGGCAACCACGAAGGCTTCGATGAAGAGACGCAATCATGTAGTTGGTTCCCTAATCCAATGTAAACTCGGATAGCGAGTGACCGCTAGGATTGCTCAAAGATTTGAGCTTGGGAAAGGTGATAGAGAATCGCTTTATCATTGGCTTGCCGTCTAGACAAAAGGCAATGGATATAGAAAAATGCCTGAGTTTAAATTCAGCAAGTGATACTCGGCCAAATATCATTGAACGAATGAAACTAATATGCAACACAATAGTTCCTAGATTTGTATCGGGCCAATGACTCATATAGTAGGCCGTACCTACGGTGGCCCCATGCGGAATGTGTGCATGTACTTGCATGTCCGTTGAAAGACTACTTAAATTCTTGCCCATCAATAAGCGCTCCTACCTTTCTACCATTGCATGTCTTCAAAGCCGAGAGATCGCCTGAAAAGCCATTCATTGTCAATGCTAAAGCAATGTGGCTTGTTATACCCTTCGAGTCTGTTGCCACGTCAAGGACTACTAGAGGTTTACGTGCACATCGTTGTACTCGTTCCAAATCGAGAACATGATCGCTTCATAAGTACGCGTGATAGCCAAGTGGACCTTGCATCGCATTTAAAAATGGTAGTACTAGCATGGACTAGCACATCTCATGAGCGATTGTGTATGACAACAACAACACACACTTCACAGAAGGTACATGAGGGTTTAGGGAGGCACGTTTGGCAAGGTCACGCCCCAACCAGAAGCCAGATATGGCGAATAATACCAGAGATAAATGAATGAAGGTAGTGAGGTACGAAGAAAGAGGAAGCTACCTCGACGCTCCGCACCCTTGTGAAACATGGTTTTCAAAAAGCTTTTGCTACTCACCCAACACATTAAGTCTAGTGAATTAACATCCTATAACATTGCTTGAGATTGTTTACAACAACGTGCTATTCATCTAAACGAGCCCATCGGTGGCAAGCTTGCTCAACAATAGGCAACGTAGTGGCAACACTTGGTACATGCGATAATGTGGTGTCATGGGAGATTTTACAACTCATCTACCGGACGGGCGATCGGTGAATGGATGGATCATGTAGGGTGGTAAGGTCCCAACTCACCACGGTACATCCATACGTTCGTCTTTTGAACCAGTCTACCGGATTTGGTAATCAAGTGCCTCCGGCAATGGTTCTCCCACGAGAAAACGAGGCTTTGCCTAGAATTGGCATTGAGAATTGAAATAAGTTCTTCTTGTTCCGCGTAGGTATGGTTTTCAACGATAGGCTTCATAGTTTCCATTCCTATTTCTACCGGTTCCGCGGAAGAAAAGAGTGCTCGATAGCTTTCTTAGCCACCTTCGCATCTTTGCAAACATTTCAATCCCATGCAACTAAATTCACGTTGATTGGCGTTGACCATCGACGATGGAAATAGGCAAGCATCTTTTCGGCAATGTCCTTGGCAATAGCATCAAGACGCAGAAGACATTGACGACGGGAATTCTCACGCTTCTCCGTGCTGATTTGGTCATCCTCGAAGGGAGTAAGGTATGACCGGGAATCCATCACAGTACGTCATGGAACTTCTCCGCAACTAAGTGAAGCGGAAGTTGAATCATCGAAGAACCTTCGGTCCCAAAAAAACAAAGTTGTGGGTCCACACGAAGTGGACCCGCCCAATCAACAGAGAGAGGATTACGGGGAACGTGCAAGCCATTGTGCATGTCCAAGTCCAATGTCCATACATTTTGCGTCGTCAAGAACGCCATCTTCTTCTTCCGCACACTGTCTTTTTCGAGGGAACTAAACGCCAACATGTAAGGGAAAGGATGATGTTGGTGTATAGTTGTAGAATAGGCGTGCTAAGTACCGACAATGTGACACCACATTTATGTGGATATTTGCGGTATACACGAGGGGAACGAAACCATAAAGGGGTTTGCAACCATAGATGAGGTAACTCCTACATATGCAAAGATTTTAGAGCCATACCCTTAAAAACCATACGAGTAAACCGAAATCAACAGTGGTCTTCACTAAGCATATACGAGAACGTTCACTTGTAAAAGCTTGGTCTCTTTGTAGTGAAGGGGCTCAAGCACGGAGGAATATCATTGGAAACCCGTGGAGTGTAAACATACACCAACATCATCCTTTCCCTTACATGTTGGCGTTTAGTTCCCTCGAAAAAGACAGTGTGCGGAAGAAGAAGATGGCGTTCTTGACGACGCAAAATGTATGGACATTGGACTTGGACATGCACAATGGCTTGCACGTTCCCCGTAATCCTCTCTCTGTTGATTGGGCGGGTCCACTTCGTGTGGACCCACAACTTTGTTTTTTTGGGACCGAAGGTTCTTCGATGATTCAACTTCCGCTTCACTTAGTTGTGGAGAAGTTCCATGACGTACTGTGATGGATTCCCGGTCATACCTTACTCCCTTCGAGGATGACCAAATCAGCACGGAGAAGCGTGAGAATTCCCGTCGTCAATGTCTTCTGCGTCTTGATGCTATTGCCAAGGACATTGCCGAAAAGATGCTTGCCTATTTCCATCGTCGATGGTCAACGCCAATCAACGTGAATTTAGTTGCATGGGATTGAAATGTTTGCAAAGATGCGAAGGTGGCTAAGAAAGCTATCGAGCACTCTTTTCTTCCGCGGAACCGGTAGAAATAGGAATGGAAACTATGAAGCCTATCGTTGAAAACCATACCTACGCGGAACAAGAAGAACTTATTTCAATTCTCAATGCCAATTCTAGGCAAAGCCTCGTTTTCTCGTGGGAGAACCATTGCCGGAGGCACTTGATTACCAAATCCGGTAGACTGGTTCAAAAGACGAACGTATGGATGTACCGTGGTGAGTTGGGACCTTACCACCCTACATGATCCATCCATTCACCGATCGCCCGTCCGGTAGTGACACGTCCGAGTCGGTGTACCTGCGGGCCGACGTCGGCGCATTCCGTGGGCGTAGGCGTATGCAACCAACCACGTTGTGCAATGTTCTTACGTGGCATTGCATAACCTCGCCTGAGCTTGACCGTCTCGTTCTGTGCACGATTGCGTGCTGCTGCACCGACGCGTCGTTTTGATTCCGAGGCGTCGGTGCAGAAGCATGTCGACGCATCAGAAGACGCGCCTAAACGCCATCGTCACGTCGTTCACAACACAACGGGATCTACTTTACTAAGGCCAATCGATCGCGACGCCTAAGATCACCGTGCGTCGACGTTTCCGCGACGTGGACGCGAGGCGATCCCGCTCTTTTCGGAACGACGAACGGACGATACCGCCCCTGTAGCAAAGTGTTGGTTTCCTCTCGGGACCCCGGCTCCGGTCCCACAACAACGGTTGCGGACGGCGGGCGGCGGGCGGCGGGCGGCGGACGGCGGACACAATACCGCGCTGAGACGTACAGACGACGGTGAGTGCGAGGAGTTTCAAACAGTGTCCTTAGTTTGCACGAGAGAACGGGACAAATGAGTGCCGCACGCCATAGGTTGTTGATGAGCGCTTGAGGAAGTAACCTTCCTTGAAGGGGTCAACGTTGCCCAGTCCGTTGCATGAATATTGAAAAGTATTCGGAAAAGAATTCGACGGGGATGGCGTGGTAGATCTGACAATGAAGGAGCGTGGTGTTGTACTAATTCTTGGCTGCTCTTTTGTTGTAGGAGGTTACTTCAACGGGGTTATTGCTTGGTTTGAGACGTTTGCTTCCTACCCTTCAACCATGCCAAAGCACCTTGGATTCAAGAAGTCACAAAGGAAGAGATATGTTGCTAGAGTCAATATAAGTAAAAGACCCAAGAATGCGAGTCCGGCACTTCAAGGTGAAAAAAAGGACTTGGATGTGCCCGAAGGATCCACTCCAACACAATTGGTGGTTGATCACGAGAGTGATAGTCGAGATGAACATGTGGGTATTGAGCTTCTTGATGTGCAATTGGAGGATGACTTAACAGCATGGTCGCATCCACAACTTTTTTTTCAATCGTATCTCTCCACAAATGGTGTGGCGACAATATATAGAGGCATGGATGAGGTGGTGTTTGTCGTGGTGGGTTTGATGGGCAATCGTACAGTGTCGCCAATGGGAGTGTGTAGCTTGAAGAAAGTAGATGGTATGTTGATGAGCCATTGCAGTGTTGATGGTTGTCAGGGAAGCGATTGGGCACACATGGACATGGCGACCCGTGGCATCGGGAAATTGTGCTCTTGTGCCCAGAGCTTGATGCGCGTATTCCCTCGCATTCTTCACGTAGAGATTCCATTCAAACGTGCGATTACAATGCTTAGTGATGGATTAGGAATAGATGAAGTAGAAGATATAGTGCATGACATGACATCTAGACCTTTGGGCAAGTCTACCATCGACGAAGCACATCTAGAGCAATGGAGAACGATGGCTGGCATTGCTTTCGAGTTTGAGCTAGAGGAGAATGGACTTGCATTCAAGGCAGTTTTTTGTGGGTTGAAAGAGAATGCACATGCTTGGGGACTAACAAGGCAATATGGGACACGTGGACAAGAGATCTGCTTGACTTGCAAGAGGCACACAAGCACATGTGTGCATGCAAAATGTGCTAGCCGTTGTTGCACAGACATCCTCCTAGATAACAGCGCATATGAACCAAACGATCCTGCGATGGATACACGAGCAAATGAAGTTGAACAATTTGCAAAGCTGGAGATGATTTTCAAAAGGAGACAACTTGGAAATTTTTTCTATTCAACACAAACGGAGGTCGCGATTGGTATGCACGAAATAACAGAAGCAGTAAGTAGGGTTATGGCTGAAAGCATTCGCGAGCACCGCGAGACCCTGGCATTGAATATGGACAATTGCTTTGGAGAGGTTATGGACTCAACCGTTTGTTCAAGGTGCCAAACCTCATCCTTTGAGCCGAAAAATGATTTTCTAATTGTGAGCCAATACGGGATTGTGCAACTACAAGGAGCTCGGGTTTGTCCTACATGTGCTTGCGACCCGAGGGCTTGTGGCTTGTTTTTCGTTCCCAAGAGCAGTGCACGAGAGAGTGTCAGCTATCATCAGTACGTATATTTGGTGCGTGACCTAATGCTTTGCTGGAATTCCTTCTCGGAGACAAAACATTCGTTCATAAGCTTGTTGACAACGCTCGTGAGACAAGGTCAATACTCATCTCCTTCTGCAGGCCTGAACCCAAGGCAATTGATCAAGGCATCAAGAGACAGCTTTCGCCAGGCTATGCGAGGTTTGATAGCATCCATTGACATAGACAAGCATTGCCCATTTGAATGCGTTTGCCAAGACGACAAGAATTGCAAAAGAATTCACATTGATGGGTTGGTTTTAGGCGTGAAAAGGCAGGCTGCAAGATTTGACCAACCATGGTTGAATTGCAGAAACCCAACCTTCGTGAAGCCATTCACGCAAAATTATTTACACAAAAAGGCCAGAGATTTGCTATGGAAGCTTGCGACTAGTGGACTTGAGCATCGAGATGTTTTGGAGTTGAGACTTCAATGTCCTTGGCAACTACAAATATTGCTCTTGGATGGGTGCCTTGTGGAGGATAAATTTCACCTTTAGCACCTAGTGAGGGACCTCAGAGAGTTAGGAATGGCCGTTGGATCGCATTACCCATTAAACTCGCTCATACCTCTAGATTGCCGCAAGATATTGGAGAAAATTTGTGCCATGGACTCCATGTGCGAGGCCACGGATCCATTGGTTGCTAGAATTTTTTCAAGCAGTAGATTCTTGGGTCTTTCTATGCAATTCCTGATGAAGCTCACAGAAGAAGAGCGACTGTACCCTTTCTTAAAGTATTTGCTTCTGCGGGTAGAACGAAGCACAGTTGAAGAGCGTCTTGTTGAGACTGGAGAGGGTAGGTCTCATTCAACATACTTGGACTCTTTTGAGGGTACTTCAAACCTACACTTAATGACAAAGGTAGGAGCCATGGGGCCAAGAAAAAGATGGGTAAGATCAGCGAGACAATATGGAAGAGATAGTGCGGTCGAACCAGAGAAAGAGCATGCAAGAAGCTTCAGCTTCACCCCTGGTCTCGTTTATTACCTTTGTGGAGGGTGTGAAAATGTTGTGGGGTTCCATGTCATCAACGAGAAGAATGCGGAGAGTACAATTGAGATTGTGGAATACCTCTATGCCTTCTTCCAGCATGCACCTGAAGAAATTGTGTATGACAATGGCAAGGAACTTGAGTTGGCAGCCAGCCTCCGTGAGCCGTCCTTTTTCGGGAGGACTCGCTACTATCAAGATCAAATGCACCACAGGAATCATACGACTGCTCCTGAGCACTGAAATTCCAAACACAACAAAAGCATCAATGGTCCTCTAAGTGAGCAATTCAATGCTTCTGTTCGGTGCCGGCAAAACAGCATGATGTTCAGCTCCCAAGTTGGATATGTTACCTTGATTTGCGCTCAAGCTCTGTATTGGAATGCCAAGAAGCAACAAAGGTTGAGGGAGTTCTGATGGATCCCAAATTTCAAAAGATATACCACCCATTTTAGAGTGTACCATATTGCAGTTTTCTCCATTGCTCAACCTATGCATCATGTAACCCGCCAGTCTTTTCATCTGCAGTCCCAGGATGGGCTTTCCCCTCCCATCCTTCCATCACGTCAACACGTTTCGCGCGAGTCCCCCCTAGTCTACGTGACCATTCTTCCTGATACTTTTGCGTGTAAGGAAGACTGGTTACGCACCCTTGTTTGCTTCGCCAGCCCCTCGTCCTCCTCGCAGTGTCGTCCTGGCAAGATTCGACCACGTCGCGGCGTCGCGGCTCCCGTCCTCTTTTCCTCTCCACTTTTCTCCTTCCATTCCCTTCGCATCTGTTTCTACGCTTCGGATGTCGCGTTTCGACCTTCCTTGGCTCCGTCCCTGGTGCGCATGGACACGCGCTGCCACCGACGTTCGTCCTGCACGTCGTCCAGTCGCCTGGATGTCCCGGCTGTACGATTGTGTGGGTTTGAGAGAGAGGAGAGACAGGGAGAGAAAGAGGGGGCCCATTTGCCCATCCGAAACGGGACCGGGGAGCAACGGGATCGATGTCCCATTTACCCCTATCTCGGGAATGGTTCGCCCCACGATCCCTCATGCCAAGATGCTTCCAAACAGCACGAAAAAATGGACCAAGCCTAGTTGCTCTACCAGGTCCCTTATGGACAGGGTCCCCCCGTAGTCAATCGGTCAAAGATTCGACTTCCGACAGCCCCTATACATGGTACACGCTGTGTTGTAATAGATCAGATCCCTTTTGACTTGACTAGCCGTGCACCTCTTGACACCTTCGCTAGCCACAAGTCCGGATCATCAACAACGCGTTCCAACTCTCGCTTTTGGAAGAAGATATCTACCTCCAGCAACCCCGCAAGTCACCGTTGCTCTTTGAAGCCAAAGTTCAAGCAGATTCCAAGAAGGCCCTCCAAGAACCCCTTTGTGGATCCACTTAAGTGTTATTCTGTGTTAACATAGTGGGCAGCACCACAATTAGAAACTGAATACAAGTTTGGAAATCTATAACAATGGCACCGAAGTCCAAACCAGCAGCTTCCACCGGCGAAGAAGGTGAAGCAAGTGATGTGCAAAGTTTCGCATCCGTGGAAGATGTTTCTAGCCTCCGCGAAACGGTGAATCAGGTCACCGCAAGTATTCAAGACCAGTTGGAAAAGTTTCAGACTCAATTCGAGACCCAAGGACAACATGCTTTGGCCCTCCGTACAACGTTGGACCAGATCCTTCGACACCTCGAACCACCTGGGACGACCTCCGTCCCTTGGTCTTCGACCCACGGAAACCAGTAAGGGTTGGAATGATTTCCATTGAATTTTAGCTGCAATAGCAGCAGTCTTTTCTCTCTGTTCTTCTCCCAGGGGGGTTGTTGCAAATAGCCCATATGCAACAAAGGGGGGCCTGGGTGGAAAATCGGCAGTACGCACCCCCTGTCCGCACAGGCCGTCGAAGATGGACGCGGTGGTGGGAGCTACAGACCATCGCACACGCGCATGGAGGAGACGCGTGCGCCTGTGCGATGGTCCATGGATCGAAGACGAAGACGACGAGGGGGATGGAGGTGAAGACGATGGAACCATGCGAAACTAGGAAGTGGGAAGGGACGCACAAACGGCGGATGGAGACGGCCCAGACGCCATGATTTCCAGCCACCTTTGACGTCGAGGTGTCTCGAAATCGTGGTGGAACTATGCCGAAGGACACATCGAACTTGCGAGAGCCCTTGGATGAAGAATTTGTCGTCAAATGGCCAGTACGAAAGGCCACGAGCGGCAAAGGGAAGGTATTTTCCTTCCCTGCAAAACCGAACAGGCACCTCTCCCGATACGAGAGCAACGACGTCACGAACAAACACGCAAACGGCTTTCTCATGCGGTACAAATGTTCAACACTCGGTTGAAACTGTGCTAGGGAGTTGATAACTCTGCTTCATAACTCTCTACTGACAATCATTGCCAGCTAAAATCAGGAGGAATTCTACCATGTGCATCATCCATGGTCACAAATGGAACAGTGACAGCTTCAGCCAGCTGCAAATGGATGGCCAGCCAATGGCACTGCTGGTGGTGCCATTGCATCCACCTGCAGGTGACTGGAACCTCAGTGCAGGTGCTGGTGGTGCACCTCCAACCACCTGCAAATGGATCAAGAATTTTGGCTGGTCCACCTCTGGTGCTGCTAGTACAGATGGAGTTGCTTTCACTAGTAGATAAATAGACACCGTTTTGTTGATAATGGTAGTGCCGGTGGGTAGAATGATCAACTGTTGGTGATGATGGAGGTGGATGCCGTATGCTCCTACTAGACAAAAGGGATGGCAAGTAGGGATATGAAGTAGAAACCATGCCAATTCTTGTGGGAGATTTCATCCTATATTGTGTATGTATATTGTACATTTGTCATCAAGACTTTTTGGCTTTAGATGTCTACTTCTTTCGTAAGCAAGATTGAAGACTTCCTTTCGTCTTAGATCTCTTCAGTACGCTTCCTCTAGAGTCTTTGCCGCTTCCGTTGCAAAGTTGTGCATGCAATGGATTTATGTGAGGCTTATGAGCTTTGTGCATGGTAGTCTTACATTAAATCGACTTCATAAGTATAACAAATGATTACATTTCATTGTTGTCATCATCGTGAATGTTTGTGTGCGCTCTTTTCTTCTTGCTATTCCAAAGCAATGCTTGGGCACATATGAGGATCATGTATCCCGCTTGGTTGCTAAAAAGCATTGAATTTTGTTGAATCCTGATATCGGCATTGTGTTGTTTACTCAAAGGTCCATTGGTGATTGCTCGATCATCGCTAGTGCAAGAGTGCGCAGGAGCGCTTGTGTGATTCCTATGGTGTGCTTGATCTTGTAAGAAGATTGTGTTCCCATCAAATCAGGTTCACGCATTGCACAAACAAGTTGTAGCTCCTTTGCGTTGCCATGCACAGTTTTCTTAGGGGGCTCTTCAAAGAAGTAGCACAAGAACTCCATAATGTCAACTGTGCTTTGTGGATCCCGTCCATGTATAACATGGACACCAACCACTTGGGAGCATGTGCCACCGAGATAATGAATGACACCGGGTACCATCTCGGTGCTCTTCTTGTACTCTTTTTCTTTGCGAACAGTGGAACTTTTTAAGTAATTCCGACCGTGACGGACAAAAGCACCGTTGGGGCCCAAGCAACCTGTCTGGGCAAACTCCAAGCTCCCCATCCTTTCGAGTTCCCCATCACAACTTCCATCCACTGGAGTATCATTAACATCCAATTTTAGTAATTTCTTGAATGTTGAACTTCTAGCTAGTCTTTCCATCATGTAGTGGCACAAGGACAATTCCTTCTTCCGACTCCTAGTCATCCTTGCAAGGCAAAGAATGGCCATGCCTAAGTGTCTGCTTTCTCTAAACAACTCTTTGATGTCATCACGACCAAGTACTTCAATCTCTTTGTCACAAAATCTCTTTAAAATTCTTCTCGCACAAACTGGTATAAAAGTGTTCAAAGCATAAATGGAACCCAACGCTTAACACATTCCTACTAAGCAAAGAACAACTCCCAATCGCCCGTTCCTTGATATCAAAATGTGGTCACGCAACATTCTAAGTGGTCCTATGAGATTTGTTTTTGCTTCGTCTAAATCACCAAGTTTGATTCCTTGAGTCCCAAGGTCCCACAATACTTTTCTGACGTGTGTTGGAGGACAATTCTTGTTGTAGGGAAAAACCATTGTGGATTCCTTGAACTTGTTCCAAGATCTTTACCGCACAATGGAGAACATGGAGGAGGTCGAGCACTTCACTCCATTGGGCTTGAAAGTCAAGAAATCAGCACTCAAAAGTTTGGGAGTGAAATGAAAAGTTTGAAAAGAGTATGTACCAACGATGAGTACTTAAACGTGATTGTGCTATTCTCGAAGGATGGCAAGAATGAGCATGTAGCATGTTTCGAAGACCTCGATACCATTCCAACTGCCAACTATTGGCCTGATGAAGGTGGGCATATGGTAAGGGAGTGTAGGAAGCGAGCGCGTGGAATTCGAATCAGAAGAACAAGAGTGGCGATTGATTGTTGTCTTTCAATAGACCAGCAATGCATTGCCGTGAGAACATGTCAACGAGCGATTACAAATTGCATTCTTGGAAAACCCAAGAGTCTTTTCTTCCGGCAATGTCGTACCTCTAGTAAGGCCCACAAAAACAAGGAGAAGTTACTCCTCAGCAAATTTGCCCCATGCTAGCCATTTGGTGTGCATGGCTGGAAACCAATGACACGACCTTCTGTGAAGCAAAAGGCAGATGCATCTGCCCAACTTGAAATCTTCATCCGAAATATGATTCCCGCTCAAGCAAGAGATGTGTTTTCGATTTCGCAAGCTTGGGGAGAAATAAAAATTTTCGAGTACATCACTGAAAAATCGAGTGAAAGGTCAGCAGGTGGTACAGAGTATTCAAATGATAGAGCTTCATCACGATCTCCACTACAGTAGGACAACCAATGCTAATGGTGCAAGACATGTTGTAAAATGGGTTACAAGCTTCTTAAGCAACCAAACATAGTCCCTTGCCTAACAACTTCTCCAACGTCCTCAATGTCCTCAATTTGCATCATATCGAATAAAGCTCAACCACCATGGATCTCCAAGATGAACCACCTTCGCCTCCATGAGAAGCAAAGAAAGTTATCTTCACACATCTGCAGCTGGCTGGAGGTGCACCACCAGCACCTGCACAAAGTTTCGATCCATTTGCAGGTGGTTGGAGGTGCACCACCAGCAGCTGCACTGAGGTTCCAGTCACCTGCAGGTGGATGCAATGGCCCCACCAGCATTGCAATTGGCTGGCCATCCATTTGCAGGTGGTTGGAGGTGCACCACCAGCAGTGCCATTGGCTGGCCATCCATTTGCAGGTGGCTGGAGGTGTACCACCAGCATCTGCACAAAGTTTCGATCCATCTGCAGGTGGTTGGAGGTGCACCACCAGCAGCTGCACTGAGGTTCCAGTCACCTGCAGGTGGATGCAATGGCACCACTAGCAGTGCCATTGGCTGGTCATCCATTTGCAGCTGGCTGGAGGTGTACCACCAGCAGCTGCACTGAGGTTCCAGTCACCTGCAGGTGGATGCAATGGCCCCACCAGCATTGCAATTGGCTGGCCATCCATTTGCAGGTGGTTGGAGGTGCACCACCAGCAGTGCCATTGGCTGGCCATCCATTTGCAGGTGGCTGGAGGTGTACCACCAGCATCTGCACAAAGTTTCGATCCATCTGCAGGTGGTTGGAGGTGCACCACCAGCAGCTGCACTGAGGTTCCAGTCACCTGCAGGTGGATGCAATGGCACCACCAGCAGTGCCATTGGCTGGTCATCCATTTGCAGCTGGCTGGAGGTGTACCACCAGCAGCTGCACTGAGGTTCCAGTCACCTGCAGGTGGATGCAATGGCACCACTAGCAGTGCCATTGGCTGGTCATCCATTTGCAGCTGGCTGGAGGTGTACCACCAGCAGCTGCACTGAGGTTCCAGTCACCTGCAGGTGGATGCAATGGCCCCACCAGCATTGCAATTGGCTGGCCATCCATTTGCAGGTGGTTGGAGGTGCACCACCAGCAGTGCCATTGGCTGGCCATCCATTTGCAGGTGGCTGGAGGTGTACCACCAGCATCTGCACAAAGTTTCGATCCATCTGCAGGTGGTTGGAGGTGCACCACCAGCAGCTGCACTGAGGTTCCAGTCACCTGCAGGTGGATGCAATGGCACCACTAGCAGTGCCATTGGCTGGTCATCCATTTGCAGCTGGCTGGAGGTGTACCACCAGCAGCTGCACTGAGGTTCCAGTCACCTGCAGGTGGATGCAATGGCCCCACCAGCATTGCAATTGGCTGGCCATCCATTTGCAGGTGGTTGGAGGTGCACCACCAGCAGTGCCATTGGCTGGCCATCCATTTGCAGGTGGCTGGAGGTGTACCACCAGCATCTGCACAAAGTTTCGATCCATCTGCAGGTGGTTGGAGGTGCACCACCAGCAGCTGCACTGAGGTTCCAGTCACCTGCAGGTGGATGCAATGGCCCCACCAGCATTGCAATTGGCTGGCCATCCATTTGCAGGTGGTTGGAGGTGCACCACCAGCAGTGCCATTGGCTGGCCATCCATTTGCAGGTGGCTGGAGGTGCACCACCAGCATCTGCACAAAGTTTCGATCCATTTGCAGGTGGGTGGAGGTGCACCACCAGCACTTGCACTGAGGTTCCAGTCACCTGCAGGTGGATGCAATGGCACCACCAGCAGTGCCATTGGCTGGCCATCCATTTGCAGCTGGCTGAAGCTGTCACTGTTCCATTTGTGACCATGGATGATGCACATGGTAGAATTCCTCCTGATTTTAGCTGGCAATGATTGTCAGTAGAGAGTTATGAAGCAGAGTTATCAACTCCCTAGCACAGTTTCAACCGAGTGTTGAACATTTGTACCGCATGAGAAAGCCGTTTGCGTGTTTGTTCGTGACGTCGTTGCTCTCGTATCGGGAGAGGTGCCTGTTCGGTTTTGCAGGGAAGGAAAATACCTTCCCTTTGCCGCTCGTGGCCTTTCGTACTGGCCATTTGACGACAAATTCTTCATCCAAGGGCTCTCGCAAGTTCGATGTGTCCTTCGGCATAGTTCCACCACGATTTCGAGACACCTCGACGTCAAGGGTGGCTGGAAATCATGGCGTCTGGGCCGTCTCCATCCGCCGTTTGTGCGTCCCTTCCCACTTCCTAGTTTCGCATGGTTCCATCGTCTTCACCTCCATCCCCCTCGTCGTCTTCGTCTTCGATCCATGGACCATCGCACAGGCGCACGCGTCTCCTCCATGCGCGTGTGCGATGGTCTGTAGCTCCCACCACCGCGTCCATCTTCGACGGCCTGTGCGGACAGGGGGTGCGTACTGCCGATTTTCCACCCAGGCCCCCCTTTGTTGCATATGGGCTATTTGCAACAACCCCCCTGGGAGAAGAACAGAGAGAAAAGACTGCTGCTATTGCAGCTAAAATTCAATGGAAATCATTCCAACCCTAAGTGACGGAAACGCCCCAGTACCAGCCCCAAACCAGCCCCGGTCAGGGATACCCCAGGATTCACCCAGGAACCCAACCCAGGATTCCCCAGTATCCCTTCCTACTGGACTCCAAAACCTGACCTTACAGAAAGCTTCCAGAGCTTCCTTGGGATTGCAACAGATTGCTTCGAGAGTGGGCAAATACAAACCCGAACAGCCCAGAAAGTTCAATCTGGACCAGGGACAGGAAGCCACTGCACTACAAATTGTTACTCTTAAAGGACAGTGGAAAGCCTTTGGTATGAACCAAAACTGGAATGAAATGGAGATTCTCGCTACGATACTCACTGAAGGCTTGGCTGGAAAATATTATGATTGGGCCAACAATCAAGAACAGTTTGAGTCCACACAATTCAGTAGCCTTCATGATTTCTTCGAGCGGCTTGCGAAGTTCCACCTGGCTGAAGAACCGATCACGAAAACGCTTGTGGACATACAACGCGCGTGGCAGCGACCGGACGAATCCCCGCAAGAATTCGCCACCCGTCTTGATGGGTATCAAGCTGTACTCAAGCACTTTGGACAGGAATCAGGAGCCCAACTCCATGATGATAAGAAGCAATTGCAATTCCTGACAGGCTTGCAACGTTACATATCGCAGCAACTCCATACCGCTTTCATGGGAAAAGCTTTGGAAATGGACAAGACAACTTTGTCCATACTCACAGAAATGCCGTTCGCCCGAATCGTCCAGGCCGCGCAAGCGATATGGCAACAGCAGCAGCAAAACAAATTGCGTGCTACGATCGTCCGCAACAAGCCGCCCTCGTATTCGATGCCGAACGTCACGAAGCCACAATCAGTCCATGCTACCACACAAGATGAGGAGATCAAAAACTTTACGAAGCGCCAGCTTTCCTTCCGCCAGCGATTCCTACATAAAATTCTTACACCCGATCAGATCAAACAAGCAAGAGAATTGAATTTATGTCTCTGCAGAATCAAGAAAGCACTGGTGTGTCTCTCCAGCGACCACATCGCCCGTGACTGCCCGTTACGAAAAGTGATGGCAGGAGATAGCGATCCCCCCGCGGACTATCCAGGACATCATCAGTCACACTTCGTTGAAAATGAAATCTCTGAAGATAATGATGAAGAAGATCCTCAGGAAGACATGGATCCCGAGAGTTGTTACATTCTAGACATGGACCTTTCCGATCCCGTGTTGGAACAGATTTACTGTGAAGAGGAGGAGGCCCCGGAAAACGGTCAGGCCCTGTCTCACTGAGTGGTGGACAGGCAGAGCAAAGCAAACTAGACACCACTCATGGCACAGATCCCGCGATCGGTAACGATCAGTTGGTCCCGACCTTACAATCTTTTCATGTACAGCACCAGCCCATGACACGAACGGTCACCAAGCCACCAACCGCTGACATTACTTATATCGATACGCTGGAACACTGCAGATACTTTATAACTAGTGGTCAAGCCACTCCACCTGATGAAAAAGGATTTATGGAATTACAAGTGCTTTGGGACACCGGAGCATCGCACAACTTCATCAGCAAAACATGGCAGGATCGTTACGAAAAACAATTTGGTACCTGCCCGGTTGTTTCAAGAAACGTACATTATCGCATTGCTGATTCTCCCGTGGAACGCCATACGTACGTTGTACGACGGAACATCAGCTTGGGAAATGGAATCAAAACATCAGTATGCTGTTCTGTTTTGCAAGAGACTCCTACCTATGATTTATTGTTGGGAAAATTATGGATGCAACAGCATCGCATCGTCCTGGATACCTATCGTAACTTTGCTACTGGACATTTCAAAGGAAAAGTGATAGGAATACATGGAGAACATGGTGTCAAACATCAACACCCTGCCAGTAACATCCTTCATAATATTGAGGAGATCAAGTCTCAACTCAAGGAATGCAAGCAAGAAGGTTTGAGACCTTTGTTTGTTCAGGTGCAATTGGTGTCTCAGGCTACCAGTAAATATGTGGAGAACTCCCACAGTGTGTTACCAAGCGTCCGTGAGGGACACTTTTCACACACGTTTTCTCCCTGTGCACCTTGTCCTTGTCCGGTCGTTGGAGGAAAGAGGGTCGTAGAGCGCCTTGGGAGGTCCCTAGTTTCCGGTCTTCTCTCGCTTTCTTTTTCGAGTGAGGAGTTCCTCTCGGTTGGGGTCGTAGGAGAGCTTCTTGATGGTCGTCCGGAGCAGTTGGCGACCGAAGAGAATGGCGCACCAAGCTCACGAGGGAAAGGGAGAGCCGGTTGCTGGCTCAAGCAAAGTTCTATTCTAGCAAGTGGGTTGCTCCCCTTCTTCTTTCGATCTCTCGTGGAGAACGAGTGGTGGAAACTGCCCTCCTTATCCACTCAACAGGTAGTTGGGGGCCCACGTGGGCCCCCGCGTCCCCATCGGACGGTCCTCGGGCTGTGTCGTTGCCGACCCTATCCGGTCACCAGGGTATTCCACCGTTCGATCCACTTGGGGGGAGATTCGCCCCGACTGAGCCCGGGTCTGTTTCCCAATTAGTAAGGGGGGTGAACCCGGGTTCCTGAAGCTGGTCCCGTCAGTCCCAGTCTTGATTGGGGGGACTTCCCGTCTCGCCGAGAGTATTGGGCTCAGAGCCGGGTCAGTCCTCACTAAGGGAAGGCCTCTCCCCACTTTTCACTGCAATTGTTACTGTCTATCCTTTGAATGGGAGCTACCCTCGATGGGGGTAGGGCAGGGGTGGGTGCGAAAAGATTTGGGCCGGTGCGAAAAGATGGGTGCGAAATGGGTCGAAGGAGGGGATTTCGCACCGGGTGCGAAAAGGGCGAAATTCGATTTAGTTCTTTTTTAACAAATGCGAAATTGCTTTCATGTCATTACATATTAGACACGCTTGCAGGCTTTTCATCCGCTCTAAATTCAACCCCCATAGAACAACCGTACTTTGATTTATCATCCTAAAATATCACAAGCCCTCTACATCATTAGTAAAACAGCATAACTGCGTTTAGGAATCTCTTCTTGGAGACCCACGAGGGCCCTTACCCATACCATGTCCACTTTGTGATGACCACTTCTGCCGTTGATACTACTGGTGCTGTAGGAACTGCCACTGTTGTTGCTGCCACTGCTGTCGTTGGAACTGCTGATGCTATGAGAACTGCCACTGCTGCCGTTGGAACTGCTGGTGCTATGGGAACTGCTAGTGTTGGAACTAATGCCACTGCTGCCGTTGGAACTGCTGCCACTGCTGCCGTTGGAACTAATGCCACTGCTGCCGTTGGAACTGCTGCCACTACTGCCGTTGGAACTGCTGCCACTGCTGCCGTTGGAACTGCTGATGCTATGGGAACTGCCACTGTTGCTGCTGCCACTGCTGCCGTTGGAACTGCTGATGCTATGGGAACTGCCACTGTTGCTGCTGCCACTGCTGCCGTTGGAATTGCTGCCACTGCTGCCGTTGGAACTGCTGGTGCTATAGGAACTGCCACTGTTGCTGCTGCCACTGCTGCCGTTGCAACTGCTGATGCTATGGGAACTGCTAGTGTTGGAACTGATGCCACTGCTGCCGTTGGAGCTGCTGCCACTGCTGCCGTTGGAACTGCTGCCACTGCTGCCGTTGGAACTGCTGGTGCTATGGGAACTGCCACTGTTGCTGCTGCCACTGCTGCCGTTGGAACTGCTGGTGCTATGGGAACTGCCACTGTTGCTGTTGCCACTGCTGCCGTTGGAACTGCTGGTGCTATAGGAACTGCCACTGTTGCTGCTGCCACTGCTGCCGTTGCAACTGCTGATGCTATGGGAACTGCCACTGTTGCTGCTGCCACTGCTGCCGTTGGAACTGCTGATGCTATGAGAACTGCTAGAACTACTGTTGTCAATTCTACTAGGCATGCGGGTGTGCCTTTTGCACCTCTGCCATCAAGGCCTTGGGATCCCAATCCGTTTCACCGCTTCTGAGTCCAAGTTGCACTGTGGAGGCTTTCGTGGGAACAGGTGCAGCGACAAAGTCCCTGCCCTGATGCACGGCAGATTGAGACCACATGAACTCCTCTCCAAGCAACACCTCCATGAAAGTTACGTTGCTCCCATCAGGCTGAAAATTGTTGCACACCACATCTTGCATGAATTCTGCAAGACGCTCCTCCCTACCCTCTTCCTCTACTGTCCGGATGGTGTCCAACGCTGCTTCAAGGCCCTCATAGTCCACGAGTGGGCCATCTGCCCCAGTTGCTACTTCTGCTTCAGCTGCTACCACTCCTCCTTCTGCTTGTGACGCTGCCAATGCCACCCTGGCCATCTGCTCAGATGTACTGACATAATTGCTGACATCCGATGATGCTGTCCCTACGAGCGGTACTGGTTGAGCAGACACAAGCTGCAAGTCTGCATGAAGAGCTTGCTTCTTCCTGTTGGGGTCCATGTCTTTGTTTTGGTAAAACAATCTGACAGTGGTCATCTGTTGCAAGGTGGTGGGGCTCAGGGAGTTGCGTGTGTCGCTTTGCAGCCAGCCCATTGTACTGAATATCCGTTCCAGTGCAGCAGAATGCGGCACAACCTGCAACAAGAGGATGGCCACATGTGCTAGTGCCGGACACTCCCCGCTAACTTGACGCCAATACACCTCCACATCAGCAATTGTTGTGCCGCATGAGAAGGAAGAGGTGGGCCCAACACCTGCGATGTACGCTTGTAGGTCAGCAATGAGCTTGCGAGCATCTGCCTCCGAACATTTCCTAGCGCTAGCAATCGTCAACGCCCTCTCGATTAGTTTCTCTGGCATGGTCTTCGGATCGTCGGCGACAGCCAGCAACTTATACCTTGGGTCAAGCAACAACGCCAAGCGAAGCAGCACTGCGTCCATCTCACCCACCCGTTTCTTGAAGTGTAACACGCAACTCTCCACCAATGTAGTCGAACCATGGCGGTCATGCAGAATGGATAGCTGCTGAGCCAGGTAGAGCCAGTACCGGCAAACATCCGCTATCGTAGCTTGATCCCGCTGCACAGCCATCACTACCTTGCACACTGGCCGCAACAACTCGATCAGCAGCTCGATCCCACTCCAAAAATCTCTGCTCTCGAGGGCCTCGTTCACGGCTGCTTGCTTGTTGGGGATGAGGTTAGGCACAAGTCTGAGGACTGCACGGAATGCTGGTTCCAAATTCAAGACCGAGGTGAGGCTGCGCTCCACAGAGGTGAACCGTGTTGCGTTGGCAGAGACCAGGCCTCCACCTTTCAACTGCTGCAGCTGCTGTTGTTCCCTCAACAGCCCGAGTGCACGGTGGCTTGACCTGAAGTATGCCACCACCTTCTGGACCTTGATGATGAGGTCCTTTGCCCAAGCAATGCTGCAATAGCTGCCGAGCAGCAGTGCAAATGCATGCATCATGCAGCGGCCCTCTAGGATGTGGGTGAATCCAGGAGTCTTCACCAGCAGCTCTCTCGCTCCTTTCAGGTTGGAGGCATTGTCAGTGGTGATCATAGCCACCTTGTCTGCCCCAATTTGCTGTTCAATGACTTTGTGCAGCTCATCACAAAGTTGCTGAGCTGTGTGCCTGACAGTGGACATGTGGAGCAAGGCCATGAGCTGGGTGGTGCGGTCTGGAAGGATGACGTTTACACCATACAGACTGGCCATCGAGGCATCTGACCAGCCATCAATGCTAACTGTGAGGTTGTCAGCCTGCTCAATCAACTCTTGGATGCTTCTCTTCACGGTTGCATACTCACCCAGCAGCAACCGATCTGACAACACCTTGCGACCTGCGAAAGTATGGAGGGGAGGAGCATGATGAGTTAGTAACCTTCTGTCCAACAAACTAGGTACACGAGGCGTAGCAGCCGCAAGCCTGCAACTACGTGGGCTAGAGCAAAGAACGCTTACCTGGGGGCCTGTACATGGGCCGCAACGCGCTCAAGAAGTCCAGAAAGAACGGGGCCTCAGCCACGTTGAAAGAAATCCCACAAGCGACGAATGCCAGCAACTGTTTCCGCTCGATGGATGCCTGCAGCTGCGCTGGAAGGTTCGTGTCGACAAAGCTTCCGATGCGGGACTGCAACTTTGCTTTCTTCGCGGCCGAAGCGGCGGGCAGTGGCTCCCCTGTCTTCTTAGTCCATGTACCGTCCTTTTTTCCAAGCGGGGTAGCCGCTTCTTCCGGATACGAAACGTACAGGAGAAACGCATCCTTCACTTCGTCCGGGACGTCCTTGCAACCACGGACCAGGTGCTTCGCGAGCGTCTCAGTCTTGGCCGCAGTCCCACATACCACTTCGTGGCTGTAGTTGCACACGTGGTCCCTACGCTTGCTTAGGCCCTTTGGATCGCCAGTCTGGGTGAAATGGGCCTTCACTGCGTTAGGTGGCCTTCCCCTTGCAGGCCCAGTCGCAGCGAGGATCTTCACTTCCTCCTCGTCTTCCACCTCCCGCGTGTTGCTGTCCCAATAAGAGTCACCATTCATCACATTCAGGCCGAAACACCGCAAGCTGCACGACAATGTTCCCGCTTGAAAGGTTTGTGGGGCACTCGAGCCGACTTGAGCACACCCCCTCTTGCAGATTAACATGTGCATGTTCAAGTTTCCGAACAAAAAACCCTAATTCCGCACCTTTTCGCACCGCCCGTTTTTGACGACAACGGTGCGAAAAGGTGCGAAAAGGTGCGGTGCGAAAATAGGGTATTTTCGCACCCACCCCTGGGGTAGGGTGACCCTTCGTAACAAGTGACAGCAAGGTCAAACTGTACAGTGTCCATGAGTGTGCAGGCTGCAGCCTAGCTGACCGCGATCGAGCACTTCAGCAAGTTGAGGAATTAAAGAAACAGTATCACTTTCTGTTCAAGGAATGGGAACAGGATGACTTACCACCGGTACGGTCAGATTTCGATCATCGCATTGAATTGCAGCCTGGATCGACGATTCCGCATCGTAATTATTATCCTATACCAGCAAAAATGCAGAATGAAGCAAGGCAACTGCTAGCTAAGTTTCTAAATGCTGGGCTTCTTCGATCGAGCAAATCGCCGTTCGCAGCTCCAATGATGCTTATTCCTAAGAAGACCCCTGGACAGTGGCGTATCGTATTCGACTTCCGAGCGCTCAACGCAAGCACTGTCAAGGATCGTCATTCGATACTGCGCAGCCAAGAATTATTTGACAATTTGTATGGAAGCAGAGTGTATTCTACTTTTGATCTGCAGGATGGTTATTACCACATGAGAATCAGGGAAGAGGACATTGCAAAAAGAGCAGTTACCACACCCTTTGGACATTATGAATGGGTAGTAATGCCCATGGGATTATGCAATGCCCCTGCTACTTTTCAAAGATTTGTGAATCATGCCTTTTCAGAGTTGGTACATCAATGGTCATCCCTGAAAGTGTATTTAGAGGACTGCTTGATTCATACTGCTGATTACGCATCGCATGTGCGCAGTATTCAACGCTTCTTTGAACTCTGTCAACAGCATCACATAAGACTGAAGATGAGCAAAGCATATTACTGTCAAACAGAAGTGGAATTTCTTGGTTATGCCCTTCACAATGGTACACTCACTCCTGCTCAGCACTTGTTGGAAGCCATAAGGAATGCGCAACCGCCTCAGTCCATAAGTCAGGCTCGATCTTTTCTAGGCCTGGTGGGATTTTATCGACAACTGATACCGCAGTTCGCACGTATTGCAGCCCCAATTACAAAGCTCACCAAAAAGGAAGAACAATGGTGCTGGGATAGTGAACAGCAGCAGGCCTTTGTGAAACTAAAGGATTACTTTTTACATGGTGAACCGCCCGTTGTACGCATCTTTGATCCAGAGAAACCCATCAGAGTACATACCGATGCCAGCAACCATGCCGTGGGAGGATGCCTATCACAGTTACATGGCAAGAATTGGCACCCTGTAGCTTTTTATTCACAGGTGCTAAATCCTGCACAACGTCGATATTCGACCACCGGAAAAGAAACGCTCGCTGTGATCTCATGTTTGCGTAAATGGAAGTTCTACCTGTTGGGTCAACATTTCCATTTGTTTACAGATCATATTGCTATACCATATCTGAAAACAAAAAGAGCAGAACAACTCACTAGAGTGGAACAAGGCTTGATCGATATACTTTCGCAGTTCGATTATACGCCCCAGTATGCACCTGGACCTAAGAATGTCGTTGCGGATGCAATCTCCAGGTGGAACACTTATCCTACACTTACTATATTGGAATTATGTGCTGGAGGCACAGGAACATTACTCCATGCACTTGCCGCGGAAATGCCAGATTATGTACGCGTATCGTACTACGCTGTGGAACATGATTTATCAGCAGCTAATTCATTGAAATCAGCTTTCGCACACGTACAGAAATTACGACCGCATACATTGCTTGGATCAGTGGACAACATCAACTGTTATGGAACAACCATCGCAGACGCAAAACTACAGGAACTACCCCAAATACATTTGTTGTTTGCTGGAGTTCCCTGTCAACCTTTTTCTCGCGCAGCCGGTTCCAACGCAAAAGGTTTGAAAGATCCAAGACAGTGTTTCACAAAAGCAGCAGAGCTCATACAGATAGTAAAGCCTCACAACTTTGCAATTGAATGTGTCCCATTTGCAGAACATTTGCAAAAGGACTTGGAGACAGTCAATACAATGTTGCAATGCAAACCGCAGGTACATCATCTTGATCGATACACCGCGCAGAAACGTATCCGTTGGCTATGGACAAACATTAAGCTTGACAATGAACAGATTAGCAAAACATGTGCAGAATCCGCCCCGCTCTGGATCGATTGCTTAATGGACGCTGTCCCGCAACTCGATGTGAACGGTGTACCCCGCAGAAAGTCAGCAACATTAATGGCTTCATCTAATACCTACAGTGACAGAAACAAAGCAATGTGGGTGCATGATACCACGAGAGCAATGAGATTACGCCCGATGACGCTGGACGAAAAAGCAAAATTGATTGGATTGCCATCAGCCAGCCTGTTGATGGGTAACCAAGAACAAAAGCAACGCTTTCTCGGCAACGCAATTCCAGTTCAGTTCTTGCAGCTCCTTCTTAAACATTTTATACCAAGGTGGGTATTTCATAGTGGGCCTACCACTATTCAGTTTCACACAGATATGAATCAACCGAGTACTCGGGTTGACGACGTATGCGACAGTGTCCAGTTGGCACATACGATCGACAGCTACGTTGTGTCAGACGAATTGTACCAACGCCTACTTCAAGCAGCAGCTAATGATGACAATTATGATGAGTCTTCAGGTTTACAAACTGTAGAGGGTCGCATCGCAGTACCGAACGATGCCGATCTACGAAAGCACCTGATGTACATCAACCATGACCTACCCACTGCAGGACATCCTGGACAGAAAAGGATGCAGGAACTGATGAAAAGACAACATATTTGGCCTGGAATGACACGTGACATCAAGGAGTATGTGGAAAATTGCAGAGCATGTCAACTGGCTAAACCGTCTTACCGGCGTAAAGCACATTTACTGCAGCGCATGCCTACACCCACACGACCATTCACAGATGTTTACTGTGATCTCACAACAGACTTGCCACTTACAACTACAGGATACGACTCAGTATTTGTGATTGTGGACAAATTCACCAAGATGACAATTTATATTCCAATAGTAAAAGCAGCCACAGCCTCCATGTTAGTGCATCTCTTTCTAAGACACGTTATTTGTCATTATGGAGCACCAGAAAGGCTCTTCACAGACCATGACACGAGGTTTGTTGGAGAAATATGGCATGATTTTGGATTGATGCTCGGTACCAAACTGCATCGAGGTACTCCTTATCATCCACAATCTGATGGACAGACCGAACGACAGAATCAAACATTGAAAGCAGCCTTGCACACAATGATGGCACATCCAACAGATTGGGACAATCTGTTACCGATGATTCAATTTGCGCACAACAACGCCATAACAGCTTCAACAAAATATTCGCCATTTTACTTGCATATGGGCAGATCGCCGCGCTTACCGACGCTCGTCACCGCATGGCAAACCATCAGCGCCCGTAGCGAGGAAACTCAGCGGCGACTCGCAGACGTTTACCATGAAGTATTTGAGAATATGGATGCTCAGTACTCCAGAATGGAAAAATATGCAAATCAGTCAAGACGCGAAAAGCTATCGCAGTTTGCTGTGGGCCAACGTGTCAAGTTACGTAGACTTGGTCGACTCGCAAAGCACGCTACTCCTTTCTGTGGACCTTTCAAAATTCTGGATGTACTACCCAATGGAGCAATTAAATTGGATCTTCCTGCAGGTTCACGCATCAGTGCATGGGTGAATGTGGAACACTTGGAACCATTTCCAGGTCCCATTCAGTCCTCAGGAGATGTTGTATCACCCTCTATGCCATCTGATACTCAGAGTACCACTGTTGAACAGTACATACTCCGTGATTGGGCCACTATACCGCCTCGATATTGGGTTCAATGGAGAGGACTAGAAGGAAGCAACCGTGAATCGTTCCTCGCAGAACAACAGGCACCAGGAGGTGTACAAGCTATATTAGATTGGGAATATCAACATGGTCCCATTCCAGAACTCAACATAACTCAAGGTGACACATCCTTACAGCGAAGTCGTCATCGCGAGCAAGTTTCAGAGTACAAGTACAAGGTTTACCGCCAGTATTTTCCAATTCTGCATGACACTTGGACAACAGAACATCCAATGAAGACTTTCACACTTACAGGCCGCCATCGCTCCGTCAGACCTAGCCAACCAATGGTATTGGATCCTCAAGAAAATTTGTTGTATCGGATTGTTTGCAAACGTTTTGTGGATGAAACAGATACAGAACGGTGGTATAAAGGAAAAGTGATGGATTTTACTAATGATGGATACAGAATCAGATATGAACAAGGTGATGTAGAATACATATCACCTGAAGAACTTGTCAGTTTGCTCCAAGATACCCAGAAAATTTTTCAAACGAGGACGCTTGGTATCTAAGGAGGGGGGACTGTGACGCCCCGTGCCCCGTCACAATATTAACTTTGGTATAAACACGCTGTGTCTCGGTGAAGACCCTACAGACCGGACAGAATCGCAGGGTCTCTACCAGGTCCCTTATGGACAGGGTCCCCCCGTAGTCAATCGGTCAACGATTCGACTTCCGACAGCCCCTATATATGGCACACGCTGTGTTGTAATAGATCAGATCCCTTTTGACTTGACTAGCCGTGCACCTCTTGACACCTTCGCTAGCCACAAGTCCGGATCATCAACAACGCGTTCCAACTCTCGCTTTTGGAAGAAGACATCTACCTCCAGCAACCCCGCAAGTCGCCGTTGCTCTTCGAAGCCAAAGTTCAAGCAGATTCCAAGAAGGCCCTCCAAGAACCCCTTTGTGGACCCACTTGAGTGTTATTCTGCGTTAACATAGTGGGCAGCACCACAATGCCAGAGACCTGGGTGCAGCCTCCTTCTTCTGTGGCATGAAGGTTAACAGAGACAGAAACAAGAAGTTAATCTATCTCAGTGAACCTGAGAAGATCCAGAAGTTAATCAAGCAGTTTAACATGGAGGACTGCAAAACCAAGAAGATTCCCTTGGATGTGGTGTTAACCAGTGAAAAGGATGGTGAACCCTGTGACACCACGGAGTACCAAATCCTTGTTGGGAGTCTACTCTACCTCTCAACCACTACCAGACGAGACCTCTGCCAAGCTGCTTCACAACTGTCCAGATTCATGGCTTGTCCCACTAAGTACCACCTCAAGGCAGCCAAAGGGGTACTCAAGTACTTAAAAGCAACAGTTAACCATGGTCTGTGTCTGGGGGATCGCCTCGATATCCTGTCTGAAGATCTCGATCAAGCAATCGATACCTTTACCCTTACTGGTTAGTGTGATGCAGACTATGCCACGGACAAGGAAACCAGAAAGTCCAGAACAGGATATCTTTTCTTACTGAATGGAAGCCTTTTCTCATGGCAGAGCAAGCTTCAATCTACTGTATCAACCTCCACAACAGAGGTTGAGTATCAACCGGCATCGAGTGCCGTCAAAGAGGCACTCTGGTTAAAAAACCTGCTTTCTGATTTAACAGGTGGCAGTTTAAACAAACAGGTAGTCACCTACTGTGACAATCAGGCATGCATTGAGATCGTGGACAACAACCACAGCATGCAGAAAACCAAGCATATTGATGTGGCCCATCACTTCGTCCGCGAGCGGGTCATGTTCGGCGATATCACGTTCCGATATTGCGAAAGTGCGGAGATGTTGGCTGACTCACTAACTAAAAATTCAAATCAGCAAACATTTTGGAAGTGCATTACAAGGCTTGGTATAACTCCAATCATATCAAGAGATGCCACAAACTGATCCTGAGTGGGAGTATTGGGAAAAGGGGTGCAGGATCCCTCTGTGGGAGTTTATCCTCTACCGCAGACGAGGAACTCGTCCCCGAGAACCAAGCCGTGTCCGTGCTCGCCTCATCATGCGCGTGACTTAACTTTGATGAAATACCACCCACTATATGTACTGAGTGGGTTCATGCATGTGTTACACTCTCTGGTATCCACGTCGAGCAGCCCCTTGAGCCGCCACGCCATCGTCCCATCCATCGTCCGAAACCGCCACGCTCGGTTCGGCTAGGGGATTTCAGACCCCCTTTTCAGGCAGGACAGACGAGTCTCACAATACACTCTCCCTTTCTATCCTCTCCTACTACACTCTCCCTTTCTATCCTCTCCCACTCCCCTACTCCCCTTCTATCCTCTCCTACTACACTCTCCCTTTCTATCCTCTCCCACTCCCCTACTCTCCATTTCTATCCTCTCCTGCTACACTCTCCCTTTCTATCCTCTCCCACTCCCCTACTCCCCTTCTATCCTCTCCTACTTCTCTCTCCCTATCTATCCTCTCCTACTCTCCTACTACTCTCCTACTAGTCTCTCCTACTACTCTCCCCTGTGATCCTCCCCTGCTCCCTCCTACCCTGCTATCCTCTCCTACTACTCTCCCTTTCTATCCTATCCTACTCTCCTACTACTCTCCCCTGTGATCCTCCCATGCTCCCTCCTACCCTGCTATCCTCTCCTACTACTCTCCCTTTCTATCCTATCCTACTCTCCTACTACTCTCTCCTACCCTCCTACTACCCTCCTGCTCTCTCCTACTACTCTCCTACTACTCTCTCCCCTGCTATCCTCTCCTACTACTCTCTCCTGGTTCGCACGGTCCCTGGTCCAGGTTCTCAGGGCCACCCATCCAGGGCTCTCCCCTCTGCTGCCCTCCCTCGTGAGCGTGCATGGATGGACCCTGCCTCCACCAGTATGGATGGATGGAGGGAGGGATGGGTAAAGAACCTCCATGCGACCGTCCCATACCAAAGGGTGAAAGGACAGGGAAAAGGACGAGGAAACGAAGAGTTGGGTGCCAAACACCATGGGAAGCGGAGAACGAGGGGACCGGGAGGGGAATGCCACAGTGGAGGAAGACAGGGCATGACAGGCAAATTACAATCAAGATCACACCCGCTTCTTTTTGGTGGAAAGCGTGCTGCGGAGGTAGGTGGCGATGAAGAACTGGATGAACAGGACCAAGTAACTGAACAATAGACCGATCCCAAAGTACGCACCCCAATAATCCCCCCCACACCAAGTGTTACCAGGGAACCAATTCATCCTCGCCTCTGCATTGTGACGCAAGGCAAGGCTCAACGAACAAGCAAAGACATCCACCACAAACTGTACGATCTGACCGCTGGTCAAGTACCTCTTCCACCACACCTGACGTCCCAAAGAGGCCATCCCGTAGTAATAGTACATGAAGAAGTGCACCAGCAAGTTCAACGTGATGGGAACCCATTGCACGGCACTCAAGGTGTAGAGCTGAGACCAACACAGCGTCAATGTGGCCGCGTGGTGGTAGACGTGCAGGAAGGCGGTTTTCTTCCCGGCAAGGACCAGTATCATGGTGTCTAGAAGCTCGTAGTACTTGAGCAAATAGTTCAAGTAGTAGTAGAAGACCAGGTTCCCCCGTACGTTCTGGTGCGGTTTGGGATCGCAGTAGATTCGAAAGAACCCGTCGAATCCCCCCCCTGCCATGGCGTAGATCTTTACCAATTCGTAGGCGATGATCCCGAGGAGCACGATGGAGGAGAAGCTGAGGAAGAAGTTGTGCACGACGTTGAGGGACCGCAAGGGTCCATCCTTGGCCATGGGTTTCTTCTTCACTCCTTTCAGGGCCGCTTTGGCGCCCAGCACCGTCACCACGTACGCCACGCAGGTGACCAAGGGTGCTCTCCACTCCGAGAGCGGCGTTTTTCCCACCTGGAACTCGAAGTTTTCCGCGTACGCCATGGCTGCTTGCATCGTTCTCCGTCCCACAGGCTGCGTCTCCTTTCGAATCCTCCTCCTGTCTGGGTCTCGCTTCGATTGGGGTTGAGTGGGACAGGCCCAGGGGGAGCACCCCACCGCCACTTGGGGGGAGCGTGAGTCCTCGGGCTTTTTCTTCACATCAGGCCTGTTCCCCCTTCTTTTTTGTGGTGTTTCCAGGTGATTCGACGAGGAGAATCCGAATCTGCGCTTGGTTGGTCCTGGATCGTCTGTCTTCTGGGTGAACTCGGCGCGGCTGGCTTGGGGAGTTCTCCAAATTCACCCTTTTTTGGGCGTTTTGGCCAGGCGGTTGAACATGCGCTTCATGGCACCAGGAGCATCGACTCTCGATGTGCTTTTTCTCATGAAGGTGTTCTATCTCTCCGTCTTTCCTTTCCCCGGGTTTGGCGCTCCGGTTCTTTGTGGATGCCTGGCTGCCGTTGGGAAGGTGCGCAGCAGCGGTGCCGTTTGGGGTCCCCACCACCTGCTGGTGGTTTTTCGCCTGTAGAAATCGCGCCAGGCCGAATGTGGCCATGTTGAGAGCACCGTTCGAAAGAACGCGCCGAGACCTATCCAATCAACCATCGTTCGCTCGATTGGAACCCATATTCGAAGAGATACGCGCGTCGAAAGGAAGGAGCACCCGCCAGGGGAAACGAGGCAGGATCCAGCCCCGAAAGACCCTGGGACGTGCACGGGCCTCCCTGCTCTTGCACGGGCCGAACCAGGTCGGGGTCCATCGATCCAAACCCCTCAAAACGGAGTGCTCTACAACTTCGATTGGAGCAGCAACGTCCGGAGAGGTCCTCCGGAGGCTCCACGGATCCCACAGCGACACCCCCTCTCTCCCTATGAAGAAAAAGTGGCGGTGGGGTGGAGGGAGGATTGGCAGGGGGCGGCGGACATCCCCCCGAAAGCTGTCTCGTTGGATAGATCTCGGCGTGTTTGTTCGAATGGTTATCTCAAAACGGCCAAATTCTGCCTCATAGAATTTCTAGGGGCGAATATCCACCGGCAGGTGGTGGGGACCCCAAACGGCACCTCTGCTCGGCACCTCCCCGAGGGCAGCCTAGCTCCCACGGGGAACCGGAACGCCCAACACGGGGAAAGGAAAGATGGCAAAACAAGACACGCTCGTAAGGAAAATCAGATTGAATAACGATGCCGCTGGTGCCATGGAGCGCATGGGCACCCCCTGCCCAGAGCGCCCAAAAAAGGGTGAATTTTGGGACCCCCTCAGGCCAGCCACGCCGAGTCCATCGGCAAGGCGAACGATCCAGGACCAGGAAAGCTCAGATTCGGAATCACCTCGTCGAATCACCAGGGCAAGCGACGAGAAGGAACGGGGAACGGGCCTGAGGCAGAGAAAGAGCCCGAGGATTCACACTCCCCCCAAGTGGCGGTGGGGAGTGGGGACCACTTCCACCTCCTTGTGCACCGGTGAAGCCGATCCAGCCCTGGCGAATATCATCAACCGATAGAAAATTCAAGGACGAATCCATTAATGTGCAATACAAGTCGTGAAACGGTCTGGATCGGGTCGAAAGGGGAGGCAAAGTCAGGGGTGCTTGCAGGTGTCCCCCAAAAAAGTGGCGGAGTACTGCAGGATGGATCGAGCAACGAGAGAAGAGTGGCAGACAGAATAGTTCCAAAATTCATTTCTTGCGTGGAGAACATCGGACACCACTACGGCTTCAGGGAAAGCAGTGTTCAGAATCAGTGTAGATGCCGTGCAACCAACTTCGCCGGCGTTCGGTGTCCTCCATGCCACGTCCACAATCCAAACATTCGTGCCTAGAAGCTGTCTAACGACTGGAGGGGTAAAATCTTAGTCTTGGCCGATTCGGATGACGCTTTGCATCTCACGCATTCGAGCTTCCCGTATCCGCGGCGACGTACGAAAGTAGCGAAAGACAGAGCATGGAATGAACGTGGGTGTGCTCCGCTCTCCAAACACTTCTCCCCTGCATGGGAGTACAAAACGAGAATCTAGGTATTGCTCTGGTCAGTGAAGCATCCTTTATTTACTGGTGGAGAACGTCATCACCTTCTGAACGAGCTGGTCTATTTATTCAAAATTTATTCTTGAGAATGCATACTGTCCTCCCAATACGTTGTCCATCAGCTGAAAAAGTACGGAGAGCTTCTAACAAGCCCAAGATTGAGGGTGCCAGTTTGAGGAACTTTCGGGAATGCCACATGCGGAAGTTCGCTCTGAAACTCGTGCAGGAGACTTTCAAGCAATGGGTAACCATGCAGCTCAACGAACTTTTCTCTTAGGATGGTATTCATGGCATCAACAGTCCCCGCATGGGTCCAGAAAGAGTCATGAACGCCCGCAAACGAGAGGCCTTGATGATAGCACTCGGTGGCGGTCATCATCATGTGTGTGCTGTCAATAGAGTGAATGTAATTTGGAGGAAAAGCGCTTCTTTGTCGCGCCAATGCTAACGGGAGACGTTCGGAATTCTCCACTATGATAAGGCGCTGTAGCACTGTTTTGACGCTATGTCTCTCGCGGTGCCGGTATGGCTGAACCACAGGAAGACCTAGCGGGGTTGTCCAAGCAACTGGTTTACCATTCGATGCAACAAGGTGTGCACACTCGGTGAGCCAGTTCATAATATGCTTGGCACTACTGAACATTGTATGCAACGAGTCCAGCGTGATTCGGGCCGCATAGCATGCTGTCTTGTAAATATCGTCCTCCGCGCGCCAACCTCTTTCCTTGAGCCTGCTCGTGATTTGCTCCCTCGCTCCAACAAAGGTCACCCCATAGACGCTGGTCATAACAGTCTGCTTCACCAGCTTACGATCGACCTCCTTGAGCAGCTTCTGCGCTTGCACATTGCCTTGCAATGCATCCTCCTCAACCCGGGCCGCAACCAGCTGCGCAATGCCTGTGTACACATCAGACGGTTGTTCTATGGGCACTAGATTCACTGCCCGTCCACCTGACTCATCACGCCCCAATGCTGCATAGTGTTGCAAGCCATTGCAGGATCCATCCTGATGGACGGGCAAGGAGGAGAAATAGTTCTCTGGATCGCCAGAAGCAAGAGCATTCCGAACCTCGACACAAGCGGCCAGACACTGCCATGGATTGTCGGCACCAAGCCACCAGCGTTCACCCATCAAGGGGTTTCGAGCACTGTCCAAGATGGACTCAATATTCTCTTCAGCCCAGACCCTCCTGCCTGCTATTGACAACTTGCTTGGCGGACCACCTTCAACGTCCGATGTGAGACGAATCGCGGACAGGTTGAAATGGAACCAAGTATGCAAAAGGTGTAAGAAAGAGACAAAGGGTCAGTCGATGCTCACGAGCAAATTGTCACATCCCAACACACCCATTGCATGTCTGCCGACAGCGCTCCTATAAAACGACGACCCCACCGCTGGTCGGGCGCAAAAAAAAGTAGATGGGTGGCTGCAAAACAGCCCAGCCGTAGCCAATGCAGCGAAAATGCCATCCGATAACCCAGAATTGTCATACCCGTGTCCATCGCATTCGCAAGCAAGAGTCTTACCATACAGATTCGCAACATGAGTGAGCAGCCAGTTCAGTCCAGTAGGGCCAAGTTTGCGAGGACGGGCGAATTGAAGCACGCCTCGGCATGCATCGTTCCCCAAGTGATTCAGGTACGGGTGCATTGGGTATGCACGGCCGCGAAAATCCAGGTTGTGCGGGAAGTAAAATACAGGCTCTTCCCGCAGATCGCGCGCCATTTGCAATTTGTACACAAAGTCACAGCGAAGCGAGTGCAACTCCCGATTCTGGCGTTTGACACGGGCCTTCAATGATCTGTACGTGCGCAGAAGCTCGGCCTTCTCCCTCTGACTGGATGGGGTGAGGTGCCAGCCACACCGAAGACCCCCTGCTTGGTTGGTTCGCTGAATGCCAAAGAAGGAATCGAAGCGAGGGGCTTCAAACGGCTCGGGTAGATCGATGTTCCGTTGACAAGGAATGCCCCCGGCCCCGCCGCCGGACTGCCAAATGGATTCCATCACTTGCAGGATTTCGCTATTGATTTTCCATCCTGTAGCTCCAAGTGCATTCAGGGCATCGTATACCTTGGACAATCCCCTCCCTAGTCCGGCTTCGGACTCCCTGTCTGCCTGCCGCAGCCTGTCTGCTTGCAGCTTCGTACCTCGCGTGCGCATCACCAATGCCCGCAGCGAGAGATGCCCCCCATCGTCCCTACGGGTCCACGGTTTTGGTGGTATCAACATTGGCATGTATCTCGGGCTCAAGCTTGCCCGCACTGCGTGTCCGTCGTTGACGAGCTGGAGGACGTTGGCATGGCAAGAGATACTGCCGTGCCTTTTCCAATGATCCCCTCTCTTCCCCCTGGCCATACTGCCGCTTCCCAACTGATATCCATGATGAAAGGCTGGCACCTGGAGCGGTGCACCTTCCCACTCTTTCGAATGTAAGTCGTGGTTGCATTCGTCGACTTTTGCAGATTCAATCAGGAGTTTAATCAAGACCGTTCCCAACTTTGCGAGCACATCTGGCCCCCACAACGCCGCATCCTCCGCCAGGGCGGCACGAGCATGGCGATTCACGACCACCACTCCTCCGCCAGGACGCCTCCATCTGGCTTGTATTTGTTTCATGCGGGCATCCAAACCGCTTGAATTGGATGCGAACCGCGCATCGCTACCGTCCGATCCCCCCGGTCGTTGCGAAGGCGCGACCAATCCTTCCGTCGTGCTGTCCACTTGATCGTCCTCCACGCCTTCGATCGCAAGGTTCCGTGCGCCGCCTTCGTGGATGACGTTATGGGTGATTTTGCGGTTTCGACGCTGCGCTTGGGCTCTCAGCCTTTCGAGGTTGACTTGAGCTTGCACGCACTTCCCCACGTGCAAGGCCGCACGTGTGAGTCGCACGCTCCCTGCTTCTTCTTCGCTGAGGATGAGTCCCAGCACTCCATGCATGGTGATGACGGCCAATTTCTGCGGTTCTACCAGCAAGAGGTAAGGACCGTACACGCCTCGATCGGTCCCTTTTTCCCGTCTACGAACGGCTTCTTGTTCTTCCGCCACGGCGTCGCACATGGGTCCGAACCATTTGGCGAGGAGTGCTCTGCCAGGTCCAGCGCTAGCTGCTTCTCCTCTGGCATCCCTAGATTTCGCTTCTTCTCGATACCTGCACACGGCTTCGTCGACGGCGCGTGTTTCCAAGGCCAGCTGGCGGCGTACCAGGGCCGCATACGGCGTGCTCGCTTCGTGCGGATCGTTGGCACGTTCATTGTCCATCCCTGCATCCATGCTGATGCCTTCTTGTGCGGTGCGAAAGGAGAGGGATCCTGGTGCGGCCGATTGCAAGGCACGTGTCACCCATTTCTGGTGCGCCGCCTCCTCGTGCGTCGTTTGGTTCCATCCGGTTTGTGGTTCCGTCGTGTTCAGGTGGGTTTCTCCTCTCCACGTGTCTTGGATTCGTGCGTCTTCGTGGATGGACATCGTTCGTCTCCATCCTCGTCGGTCCCAGCACGGGAGAGGGTTTCGTTTCGCCATCTCCCACAGGCGTCGCCTTCCCATGCCCACCATGTCGACCTCACGTCCCACTGCCCCCTTCCCACACAGACACCACCAGAGCCCTATTCACATGTCAAGGACCGAGGGGAATCGGGGGGAGGGGGAAGTGTGGTTGCGACTGAAAAATGGTCCCCCCAGGGGCTGAATTTTGCCCCCCCCCCCTCCAGATGCACTTTCGAACAGATGCACCCCACTCGATCGACTTAACCCATTGTTTACGAAGAGACCGGTTCGACCCGGGTGGAAACCGGACCCTTCCTTACTGTGCTTCCCGATGGATCGGAAAACTTCGACCGATCGAATCGACGACCATCCCCAACGATAGGCGTAGGTCACCTCGTTCGATCGAGCAGAAACCGACGACCGATCCTTCGGATGCGACGGCGTGACGTGCGAGAAGGGGCTCGACGCGACAAGGACGGGGGAAAGACGGAGTTTTGAAGACAAGGAAAGGTGGAGATGCAGTAAAAGAAGGAGAAGGGTGGCAGCAGAGGAGGTGGGAGGAAGACACGTGCGAAGACGAGAGTGCCTCCGCAGCACGATTCCGTGGCTGGACCTTGGAATCGTCCTACACAGGCATGCCTTGGGGTGGGGTGGGGTTTCAAATGGACCCTCCAGGTGGCGGGAACGACGTGGCGCAGGTGCGACAGGGCGGGGCTGCAGTGGGTCGCGTGAGCAAGTGTCGCCAACCGAGGCGACGTGGAAACGAAGGTGGGAGGAAAAGAAAAAGATGCAGCCGTCCGACTCGTCCTACGTCTATTCAGCAAGAGTTTCTTCTCCAGGGGAATCCTTTGAGGGAACCAAGGGAAGGCCCTGAAGTCTTGTCTAACGAATGTTTTGATGGCCTCGTAGGAATCAATGGAAGTTGCAAATTCGCCTTGCCCTTCGCGAGAAAGGTCATTTGAATCGCTTCACGATGAGGAGGGACACGATCCCCTCCATGAGGAATGGGTTGAGTCTTCACAATGCTCCATGCAAGGGGCATTGGGATGCACATCCTTGTCTCAAAGCGAGAAAGATTGGGTGTCCAAGGAATTGTTGCAACACCAAAGTGATGCGATTGGGAAGTGGATAGTGAAGAAGCGGAAGAGTCTCAAGCACAAATTGCCTCGTCGTGACAAAGATGAGAACCTTCTCTTGAAAAACTGGTGCTGCAATGCCACTAAGAAGTGCCATTGCAAAGCGGAGCTAAAGTTAATACGCAACGACTTAGGTCAACTTGTTTTGCTAACAAAGGGATCCCATGTTCATGATGAGGTTCCTCATAGAAGGGCTTCGTCCGGGCTTCCACACAAATTGAAGGTTACACTGCTTAGTTTTGTGGACAGCGACATTGTGGTACCAAAAATTATGCGCCAATTAGAGCTTAATGGATATGAGTTGGAAGGCATCACAAAGAAGCAAATTAAAAACTTTTTATCCTATCAAAGGAAAGGCCGCACCCCTTCCAATACCGTAGGAGGTTTTGAAAGGTTCGTTGAAGAAAATCTTTGGAGGGAGAGCAAGAGCTACAACAAAGATGAATGTTTCATCGTTGACTACAATTTGGCACATGAAACGGGGGAGCAAGACTTTCTCAAGTCATTGATGATGAGCTTCTCAACTCCTCAAATGGTCGATTGGGCAAAGAAGTCCATTGCTACGGGGATGGCTAGACAGATGACAATCGATGCGACATTTAGGATTTTCACGAATGACATGCTGATCTTGCTAGCAAGCGGAATCACGGATGGAGCAGGACATTGGTTTCCTATCATTTACAGCATTGTACCAACCGAGAGCATGGAAAGTACAACCTTTCACTTACAATCATTCTGGATGCTAATGGGTGATTCTGCAGAGGGCTTCTTCGATGATATCTACATCCTCAAGGATGCCGGTGCAGGGCTTCATGCAGGTGTGCAAACCTTCTTTAACTTGAGAGGATATACTTGGCATCAACAAGATTGCTACGCACATCTCTCTCGGGTGGACGGCAATCTTCAACAAGCCTTCAAGCGATACCACATTCCACCATGTACTGGCACATTGATTGGTAGCTATGTCAAGCGTATTTCATACGCCACAAGCAAAGAGGTGAAGGAAATCTTGCTAGAAAAGTTTGAGCATGAATTTTCCAAGCACGAAAAGTTCATAAGTTGGTGGAGGTCGACGTATGGTGGCCCTTTTCGGTATTGGGGCCGTTGTGATGCACCACTTGGATACCCCGTAAGCAATCAAGGACATGAGAGCAATAACAATACCTGTAAGAGGGTTCATATGCCAAGTAGGTCTACTCAAAGGAGGATGGACATCCACAAGGCATTGCTACCTCTTACTCATGCAATTTCATCACTTGTGCGTGAGAAGATGCGAGAGTATGAGTTTCATCCGCGTGGTGCATCACTTGTGTCTGTCAAGCTCTGGGAAAAAGTCAACCAATTCATGATGTGCAGTGATTGGACACTCCGCCAAATAGTAGGTGAATTTACCCTATTTCCATCAAAGGCAATACTAGACGATGCATTGTTAATTGCTAGAGAAAGAGCCATCGATTCTATGAAGAATTTAATGGTTCACTCAAGTATGGCCACAGAAGAAATGATGGAGGAAGTCGATTTACAACTACAGAATGTACTACTTGAGGAATCTACAGCCTTGTTTGAAAAAGGTCTACTTCCCCTCCAACACGAGTGCATTGAAAGCTTTTTCAGCCGCACATCCAAGTGGGTTGTGCTGGGGAAGAATTGCACTTGCCACAACTTCCAAGACAAGGGCATTTGCAAACATTCCCTAGCCATAAAAGACGAGTGCAACGACTTGAAGGTACCGGACCACGCAAAGGTCCTACAATACAGCAAATTTGAACAGTTGAAGCTTCATCATCAGCGTGAACGTACAAAGAAGCAAAAAGCGAGGGAGGCTAGCAATGCTTTACGCTTGAAGCGCTTGAAAGCTGGCGTGGACGGCTTGGTTCCCTCAAAGGATTCCCCTGGAGAAGAAACTCTTGCTGAATAGACGTAGGACGAGTCGGACGGCTGCATCTTTTTTCTTTTCCTCCCACCTTCGTTTCCACGTCGCCTCGGTTGGCGACACTTGCTCACGCGACCCACTGCAGCCCCGCCCTGTCGCACCTGCGCCACGTCGTTCCCGCCACCTGGAGGGTCCATTTGAAACCCCACCCCACCCCAAGGCATGCCTGTGTAGGACGATTCCAAGGTCCAGCCACGGAATCGTGCTGCGGAGGCACTCTCGTCTTCGCACGTGTCTTCCTCCCACCTCCTCTGCTGCCACCCTTCTCCTTCTTTTACCGCATCTCCACCTTTCCTTGTCTTCAAAACTCCGTCTTTCCCCCGTCCTTGTCGCGTCGAGCCCCTTCTCGCACGTCACGCCGTCGCATCCGAAGGATCGGTCGTCGGTTTCTGCTCGATCGATCGAGGTGACCTACACCTATCGTTGGGGATGGTCGTCGATTCGATCGGTCGAAGTTTTCCGATCCATCGGGAAGCACAGTAAGGAAGGGTCCGGTTCCTACACTGCGGGACGGGAGCGTCCCGGGGAAAATCGGTCAAGATATCGATCCACCCCCTCCAGGGACCCGAGCTATCGATCGAACCACCCCGAAAAACCCAAGGAGATACTGAGGGGTTCGGGGGGCGTCCCGGGGCCTATTGAGGGACCGGTTGTCTGAAAGACCATCGTCCCGTCCCTCGGGGGTGGAATGACAGTTAAGCAAAGCGGTCGAATTTCAGGTGGGAAAACCGCGCGTCCGGGACGCCCCTCCGGGACGCCCGGGACGCCGAATCAATTTTCATTTTGATTCACTCTCAAACGTCATACGAATCCATTTTGATTCCACGCAGGACGGAACCCGAACTTGAAACCGAAATGATTCCCCAATCGACCGCGAGGTTGACCCGGGCTCACGGTCTACTGCTTTCCAATGAAGCCACCTTTTTGACCTCGGACTGTGCAAGAACAGGGCCGAGGACACGATCGACGTCGCCTCCGACTTCGACACCGGAGGTGACGAAACTTGCAAGGAGAAGGGAGCGCCGTCCACGGGACGGACGCCACACAGACTCGAACCAGATGGAGAGATGGACGTTGATAGGGATAGGAATAGAAAAATCGCGTGCGGGCATGGAAGAAGAAATGGGTAAGGCACTCCCAATAGGAACGCATCTTGCCATCCAATCCACGTACGAAGTGCACGTGTAGAGTGACTCGTACAGCCAAGCAATGGAAATCTGCAGGTGCACCTACAACACCCAGCACTTTGGAGTGCTCGATCTTGCAGGTGAAGCAAGTGGGACAAATTGTGGAGCTGAAATAGGTTAGGCATGTATTGATGCAATCTGTAACTTGTGCCACTAAGCGATCTATATACGATCCATGAATCCATCTCAACAACAACCAGCTCTCATGCATCACGCATACTTTAAACGAGTTGAAGGATGGTACTCACGAAAGAAGAAATGTCACGGGGGTGGTCATTGAAGGTTGTTCGGTGCCCGATGGAGGAGGCAAGGACTGCCCACCTGCACCAGTCAACACCAGAGGATTCACATCCTTGTACCATTTGTGGGAGCAACTCGCAGGTGCAAGCCCTTCCTCCCCTCATTGTTCTTTCATGGAAGCGGAGGCACGTGGGGTAGAATGGAGGAGAGATTCTCCACCCTCGTCACGTAGGAGAAAGTTTTGGTTTAAGCTGAAGCGTCTACATGCTTGGGTCACAGGGGCTGTGGGCAAAGGGTGCTTCGCCACTGCCAAGGATGCCCTCCATTGCTTGGAGGGATGGAGAAAAAAGGAGAACATTGGTCTAGGCACGCTCCTCATGATGGTGGAGACCCAAAAAGTGCCGTCCCCGGCCGCTCTTGCGACACGAGGGGTGCCCACCGTTGTGTAAGCAGCCGTTCCCATCCCCCCCACCACAGAATATTCTCCCTCCCCGGTGTTCCTCCCTCGAACCCGGGCCCCGTCCCTCCGGGACACAGGAATCCCACGTTTCCACCCGGGTCGAACCGGTCTCTTCGTAAACAATGGGTTAAGTCGATCGAGTGGGGTGCATCTGTTCCAAAGTGCATCTGGAGGGGGGGGAAATTCAGTCTCTGGGGGGGACCATTTTTCAGTCGCAACCGGGGGAAGGGTTTTGGGCATTTCGTCACCCCAGATCCAGCCCGGTTTGGGGTTCGGTCACCCTGGGAGGGTGACGAAATTACCGGAACGGGTTTTCCTACGGTCTGTTCTCCCCACTGTTTTCCACACAAGAGCCCGGAGGAAGGGAAATCCGGGTAATTTCGTCACCCTCGTAGGGTGACGCCAACTACGAGGCCATGGCGAACGAACCTTCCGTGCATGCACGCCAACTGCAACTCGACGCGCGTGCGAATGCGATTCGTGCGCAAGACGGAACGCGAAGTGCGGTTCTTGATGGACGTGGGGGATGCGAGCAAGACACTTTTCATGAAGGCGATGGAGGGCAAATGGATTTAGTGGAAGAGCTACGTGGGAGCACATACACGAAAACACGGGATCGTTACAAACATGGTGCTGCGACTTTTCTCTTGCACTTGTACAAAAGTGGCGATGATGCTTTGAACGCACCTTTCGCTTCGCAAGTGGAGGCAAACCTAGCGGTGGTTCGGCCACGAAATGGGACGTCGGATGAAGCCATGATCTATTCTTTGCTACCGAGCTATTGTGAAGAACCAATCGAGCCATTGCATTGGGATCTCCTCACCCCCCAAAAAATACTCGAGCCAATTTGGAGCTGGAAGGATGACTTCAAAAAGTTGTCCGAGAGTAGGCTATCGTCATACCGCGCTGCTTTGCATTTGCTTTTCAAGGACTTTGGCAAAACCGACGTGTGGCTCAAACTCTCTCCGACGGTCAATCAAGTGCTCAATGGATGGAAGCGGCGTAGGGTTCGGTAGCAAAAAAAACGTGGAATGAGTGTGGAAAAGGGAATGGCAGAGCTCCCTTTCAAGGTCTATGCGGAGCTTTGCAAAAGGATTGCGTGTGACAAGTTGTATGGTCCCTTTGGGTGGACGTATGCAACGATGCTTTGGAACTTGATGGGACGAAGTGACAACATCTCGCACATAAGTGTCAACCATATCAAGTGCAAAGAGGACCATTTGTTGATCTATTATGCCCAACAAAAGACGGACCAAGATGGCAAACTATCAAAGTACCCTCGGGCAATTTACGCCAACCCCCTTTCCCCTTGGACTTGTGCTATTACTGCGTTGGGGGTCTACCTCATCGTGACAAACACCCGTGCTGGCAATAGTGATGGGAGTTGCCACTTTTTCATGGGTCTCAAGATGAATGTGCACGTCGATTTAGGGTGGGGTTGCATGCCAAGGCAAAGGAGATAGCGAATATTCTTGAAGAGAACGGAATGACTACTCAAAGCGTCGGGACACGCTCATTTCGAAAGGGTGCGGCCACTTATGCGAGTGCAGGTGGCACGGCATGCCCTTCTTCGTCGGCCATAAGTTTGCGAGCTGGGTGGACACAACCGGGCGTGGAGGACACATATCGTCGTTACGATTCAGCAGGAGATGAGCATGTTTGCCGTGTATTGACAGGCTTGCCTATGAATGGGGAAGAGTTGGCAATTCTTCCTCCCATCTTCATGCCAGAGACAGAGGAAGACGAGGCTTTCATCGACGAGTGTTGCAAGAGCACTATGGACGTGAATCAAGCGAATCCTGGTGTTGCTCGGCGCTGTCTTGCTAGTGTTGTCTTTCACATTTTGAAGTTACGTGAGCAACTACCTCCGGGCCACAAGTTGTGGGCCGATAGGACAATCAACAACAAGCAAGCAATGGAGAAGTTGCGATCCTTGATTTTCAGTGGCTTTCAAGACAATCCTCTTGCCATGGAAGCCAATTCGTGTGCAACAGGTGTGCCGCCACATTATGCCTTGCTCCGGTCCATGCGAATAGTGAAGGACCAAGTAGCAAAACTCATACCCGGAGTGGATGAGCAATTGAGTCAACTCCCAAAGTTGTTCCGAGATGCTTTGGATGAAGCCATTGCTGATGGTAAGCTTGAAGGTGCACCTCTCACAGCTTCTAATCTTGAAAGGACAGTGCTACGCCTCCTTGAAGAGAGTGGATTGAAGGACGTGCCTCGACTTCTACAAGAAGGGAACACCGTTTGAACGAGAACGCAGGAGCGTCCAACAAACCTTGCTGATTTTGGTTTGCAGGCACACAAGACTCTTCCTAGTGACTTTTATGTGCCAAATATGACTCTTCAAAAGTCTTGGTACCATTGGATGCTCGGTGATGAAGCTAGTGGACACAGACCATGGCGTTTGATTCAACTTTGTGAGGTCTATGACAAGAAAGCCCCAGAGCGATTACGCCGCTTCCGAAAGATAATGCTAGCTATCCAGGAGTCCTTGCAAGACAACTGGAACGAAGTTACTACGTTCGATGAAGCAGAGAAGCAGTTTGATTCTGTCAAAGCAGCCTTCCAATTTGCTGCGAAGGCTGGACACAAGCGTCGTTATGGTGAGTTGCGTTGGGACACAGTCCTTCGCCACAAATACAAGCAGACGCGGTCGACGTGAGCGTGCACCCCCTTTCCGTTTTTCTACTAGCCATCTACCGTTCCTTGTGCACGACGCGAGCGTTCAAGAGGCACGAAAGTGTCGCCACCGCATGCGACTTGAACGACCGCGTGGTTCCACGTCGCTGAAACCCACGAACGCCTCCTTTCCACGTCCAGGAGTTCCAGCCCACGCACACGTTACCACTTCTCTCACGCATCTCTACGCTCTATGAAGCACGTCCTCTCCGTCGGCCGTGTCGTCCTTGCCGCGTCGCGCGCGCGTTTCGTTCGTCGTCCCGTCGGCAGCATCTTTCATTCTCGTCGATCTGTCGGTCGGAAGGCGATCTGTATAGCTCGGGAGGGAGAAATTTAATAGGCAGGGAAGAGATATTGAACCGGGAACTCCCTTCCATAGTATCTTGGGTAAATCGACTCTTTGACCGGGTCGATATCCGGTTTAGACCCGGGAGATCGGGCTGGGTTGCGAGCGGGGTGACGCTGGGGTGACGAAATTCCGCGAAGAGGGGTTCTGGGCATTGACAGGTAACATTTGACCCGGATGGCGAACCGAGTTCGTGAACCGAATATTCGATGGGATTCTCGAGGGACGTGGATGTGTGCCTCGGATCCATCCGAGTCCGGAGGACCTCGCGCGTGTCTACCGCGTACGAGGGGAGTGACTAGTGGTTTCTGCGTTTAGGGTTGTCGCAGATTTGCGGAAGACGAACAACAAGGCGGCGCTCTTCCTAGGCAGATCACGCATGGATGGTGCCGAACGCGAACAAATGGGGGATGCGGGTTTGAGAGAGGGAGCCTTCGAGGCATGGACGAGCATGAGGGCGACGAGGATGGAGAGGGACGACGTCGAACGATGCAAACGAACCGGCGAAAGGTTGTTGCTGCTCAACCATGTGATAGAAGCAACTGTTGCATGTACTGAGGTAGCCGAGCATCTTGCGAGGAGGCTCGTCTGTGCGCAAGGAGGTTACGGGAGGGGCCGCGCATGTTGGAAGGAGAGGAGGGCGCAGAACAACTTTTACGAGTTGTTCAGCGAACGAACGACGGATGTCGCCTTCAAGCGGCTCTTGCGGATGAGTAAGGAGAGCTTTTGAGTCTTATTACGTCTAGTACGTAGAGACTTGCAGCCAGCTGCAAATTCTAGGGGGGACTTCATGTCACCAAAGCGGACTCTCACTCTCACTCTCATGCGTCTGGCCCATGGAACAAGTTACTTGAAACTGAGTGAGAGCTTCGCCATTGGCATTTCCACTGCCCACAAATGCTACACAAGGTGGATAGTAGCCATTTGCAAAATGCAGGACCGTTTTATACGAATGCCCACCACCCGTGCAGAAATTGAGGCGTGCACCCAGAGTTTCTCCCGGAGAGGAATTCCGAACGCTTGCCTTGTGTAGCGTCCGACTGATGTGGCACGTGCTCAGGGTCTCACCAGCACCGAAAAGAGCGTCGTCTGAAGGTCGTGAAGTGGAGGAGGCGTTGGGAAGGCGGTAGCGCTTCCGAAAGAAAGCAAGTGAACTAAAAAGACAAGGGGAGGGACCTAGGGGTCTACCTCTCTCTCAACCGCCCTTGAGCGGTTGAAGACAGCCTGGCGGGGCTCCCCAACTGCCCACGTGGGGGGCGGGCGATGCATTGGATGGTCCCGAAGGGTCGTTTCCAAGCGACCCTGGCCTGTCCGTCGCATTGCCACCGTTGAGTTGCCCCAGCCCTACCTTCTAGAAGGGATTCCAAACACCACAACCCTTCAATCCCGGTCTGTTCCGTTCGAGTCTTCGATGGGGAGGTCCCTTAGTAAGGGGCGAGTCCCCTTACTACAAGGGTCCTGACTGGACCAGGTCTCGACCCAACTCGGAGAGGGGTTCGAAGGGGTCCTCTCATGGATAGGGCCTATGGGGCCTACATTCTCCTGGTTCCTGTCACTAACTGACACACCTAAGCATGATTGAAATCATAAATGTAACTGATGGGGTCATAGAGCATGGTCTGAATTTCTGCCACGGTATGTGTTGATTCATATCCATCTGTCCATTGCACACGGCATCTCTTGTCATGCTTCTAGATCACTGTTCCCTGGTAGAATTCTGATTTGTCATCGGTGACATGGAAGAGGTCCTGTACCACGGCATGCGGCTGGTTAGCAGGTGGTTTGAACCGCGGTCGTTTACGGACTTGCATGGGCAGGTGGCTTGAGGTCCAGGTGTTGACCATGATGGGTGCAGGACTCTGCAAATATACCTGTTGTTTGTGCTGTTTAACATGCTGAAAGTTGTTCTGTGTTATACCTGTTTCTGGTATGCAGCCATTTGTTTCTTCCAATGAGAGGAATTCTTCCAAAAGATAGCTTGTTTCATCGATCCACATGAACGGGGTCGAGACGGAGTCCGTTTGGACCCAATATCGAATGTTGGCTGCTGGGAACAACGAATAATCTCGCAGCAAGTAACGGATGGTGTGATGAATTGGCTCCACTTGAGTGTCTGGAGGCAGTAATGCATGCTGCGGATGTCCTGAATGTGCAGGAAATACTGTGAGGTCCGAATCCACCCATTTTTCCAAGCGGTCTGCATTAATACGATCAGAATATGGGGAGTTGTTGGGTAGCTCCAGGCGATACGCTCCTTTCCCCAACTCCTCTGCAATGGTGAACGGACCTACATCGTAGGGATCGAGTTTGTGTTTGTCAGTAGGACTTTTGAGTCCATACTGAACCTTGACCAAATCTCCTGGCTTGAAGCTACGTGGCGTACGGTTGTTTCGCAGTTCACGGAATGAGTCTGCCTGTTTCTGTAAATTCTGCAGAATAGCTTTGTATACCTGTTGGTGTTGTTTCAAAAAGGTTTCAATACGATGATCGGTTGAACAAACGGATGTGTTCGCGGAAGCACCCTGCATAGTGGGTAATTGCAGGTGCCAGGGTAATCTAGAGGGGCACCCATAAACTGCAACAAACGTTGAAACCTTAGTGACAGCATGCTCGCTGTCATTATATGCATGGGCAGCAGCCTGCAAGTAGTTGTCCCAGTTGCGGCGATCGTCGCAGGTTAGTCTCAAGGTCTGTAGCAAGGTTCGGTGTTGTCGTTCGGCTCCGCCTTGTGACTGTGAATTATATGGGCTACCTGTGGTATGTTGAACCCCGAGCGCAGAACAAAAGGCCCTAAATAATGAGTGGTAAGCTGGTCCATTATCTGTGCGGATCCTCTGTGGGGTGTGAAATTGATATATCAGACTGTCCATGATACACTGTGCTTCGCGGAATGCGCTCCAGGTGGTATGGATAGGAATATAGATCGCAAATTTGGTGAAACGATCAACGATTGTTAGTACTCCATTGTGGCCTTTGCTGGTAAGCAGGAGGCCTTCCACGACATCTGTTGCAAAAGCGTCCGTGAGTTTTGGACACTCACACACGTGCCTTAGAGGAGAGCGTGTGACGGGAAGGAGCCGGTGCACCGGTCTTGGGCGAGGGTCCTCGCACTCGCGGACAAAGTCCCCTTCTAGCCGGCTCGAGGCGTGGTGCCTAGCGAGGTCGACCTCCTGGTGGTTGGGCAAGCGCGTAGGCCTCAGCAAGTCGTCGAGAGAGGACGGAAGGAGGCACGCTGGTGGTTGGCAAAGTCAAATTCTATCACAAAGCAAAAAGGGACGATAGGTCTACCTCTCTCACCGCCTCTCACTGGCGGTTGGAATTGGAGCAAAGGGGGTGTCTTATCCGCCTTCGTCCTCCTCTAAGTCACACCTGACCGTCCATTTTGCTCGCCCCGGGGCGACTGTGAGCTGTCACTTGCTCGACACGGTTCAGCCCCCTCAGGCCCACCCCTCACAATTGTGGATTGGGACGGGGTCGGCTGGTTCCTTTCGGTCTGTCTTGATCAAGGTCTTCGGATCTCCTTACAGGAAGCCCGTTATGATCGGGGGCGACCGTGCTTCAATGCGACCCGGGGAAACTGGTTCTGGTTCCGGAACGGTACTGTCGTTGTATTCCAAAGGGATATCAGATCCCTTACTCGATGGGTAGCCCCGATGGTTCGGACCCGTAAGCCAGGGTCTCGACGGACCCTGGTGGGCCTCGTTCACAGGAGGAGGCACCTGCCCTATGCAACACTCTCCCGGCTCCCTGGGACGAACCCGGCTATACCTGAAAGTCATAGATGTATGCTATGGGGTCATACAACATTGATCTGATCTGGTCTGCAGGATAGTAGTCTTTCTTGCCATCTGTCCATAGCACTTCAAAGAGTCCATTGTCTTCATCTGTTACTAACCCCTAGTAATAAGCTGACTTGTCTTGCCCCTCATGGAAAAGCTCCTGCACAACTGCGCCGGTTAGGTCGGTCCGTTGCGGCTTGCGTGGCCGCTGTCTGGTCTGAAAAGGTAGCTTGGTGAATGGACAGGTGTTGATCATAATTGGGCTGGGTGACTGCAAGTAGGTAGTTTTCTTATGCGTCTGAACTGCTTCATAGTTAGCATCTGTGATACCTTGTTCTGGAATACACCCATTGTGTTCTTCCAGTGGTAAAAAGTCATCCAACAAAGCTGCTGTTTCATCCACCCAGAAGAAGCGTTGCGAAGGATCTGACATATTGCTTTCCACCCAATAGCGTACTGGCCTCGCTGGGAACGCGGAGAAATCGCGCAGCAGGTAGCGTCGTATGCGGTACAGCCTTGACTCGGTACACATAGCATCTATATCCGGCAGCGGGGACGCTTCCAGCTGTCGATCTTCGTTCATCGGAAATAGCGCGAGGTCCGAATCTGTCCAGTGTTCAAGGCGATCAGCGTGGATTCGTTCTGAACATGCAAAGCCAGTTGGTAAGTCCAGTTCGTAACAGCCGTTCCTCAGCGCCCGTTTAATGACATAAGGGCCAACAAAGTATGGGTCCGGCTTATGTTTGTCAGCGGGCCCCTTGAGACCATACTGCACCTTCACCTTGTCCCCAGCTACAAATGTTCTCTTCGGTCGTTGGGCGGCAGCGGCGGCCATGCGCTCCGCAGCTTTACGCAAATTGACCTGGACAGTATCGTAGACCGATCGGTGCTGTTTTAATAAACTGGTTACCCGGCGGTCGAATGTCGTTACGATGTCTGATTGATTAGTGCCCTCTATGGTTGGAATCTGCAAATGCCAGGGCAGTCTGGATGGACATCCAAATAATAGCTGAAAGGGTGAGAAGTTAGTAGCTGTATGCACCGAATCGTTGTATGCGTGAGCTGCTGCTTGTAAGAACAGATCCCATTGGTGCTTATCAGAGCATGTTGTTCTCAGTGTTTGCAGGAGCGTGCGATGCTGTCGCTCTGCTCCTCCCTGCGATTGAGAATGATATGGAGTGCCAGCAACATGGCGGACTCCCAAAGCTGCGCAGAAAGCTTGAAACAACGATCGGTAGGCGGGCCCGTTGTCGGTATGTATATGAACTGGGGTGTGGTACTTGTACACCAGGTTATCCATTAAGCACTGAGCCTGACGATGCGCACTCCATGTGGAGTGAATCAGTATATAGATAGCGAACTTCGTGAAGCGGTCCACCACTGTCAGGACAGCATTATGGCCAAGAGCAGTGAGCGGTAGATTTTCAACCACATCTATCACAACAGTATGGAAAGGATACGGAAAGAACCTGAACTCTGGGCAAAGCTGACTGTGTCGGGACCGGTTACTGGGCTTCTGCAGTTGGCACACAGGACAGCGTGCGACGAAGAGTTCGACGTGTCTCTTCAGGCCCTTCCACGTGAAGTGTCTTGAGGCATATGCATAAGTTCTCGCTGAACCAAAGTGTCGCTGATCATGAACCATGTGTAGCAGCTCCTGTCTGAGGCTATTGTCTGCAGGCACCACCAGTACTGGCTGTGCATTGTCACTGCTTGTAAAAAGAAGGTTGTTCTTGACAATATAGTCTTCCGTTGGAGAATGAAGAAGTTCCTGGTAACTGGCATCATTGTCGGCAGCGATGCGTATACGCTCCAGTAGAGTAGGTGGCTCCCCTTGCGTAGCGCAGAGCATTGAGCGCACCGATCGTGGCGTAGTAATTGACGCGATCGATCCACACACAGTCCCTGCTGGACTGCGGCATGCTAGCGGTCTAAGCGTCCGTGTGTGAATTTGCCAACGCAGCAGCATGTGGGCCATCCACCCAACTGGAAATGCATTACCACACATGCGCTGCCGGCTTGCATCGCTTACGTTCGCTGCAGCAGTATCACCAGGCCGCATCCCAACCAATCGCTCTCGTTCGTTAACGCTCAGCGGGCGAAGTTCGCCTCCTTCATCCTGGACCCAGGTGGTTTTCGCACGATCGCTGTGCGACCGTGAGCTGGCCATCAAAGTTGGACATTTCAAGCGAGGTCGATTCAGAGCATCGCATTGGACTGTTGCACCAGCATCCAAGCACTCCTCCCAGGTAAGAGGTATTGGTCCCATCGAGAGCTGAGGTTCCTGCAGAGGGGGTAGTGAGGTCCAGCATAACCTTGAACGAGCCTGCGCCCCATACTGTGACATGTCCTCAACTACTGGGGATCCAAACCATTCAGCAATCGTGTCCAGGTGAGATTCCAGGTGAGTAGCAAATGGGGTGCACTCTAATATAAAGTCCGGACTGTTCAAGCGCTTGTGTATATTAGCAACTGCAGTGAACAGCTCTCGTTGGTCAAACAGTCCCAGGGGAGGTTTGCCTTGGTCTGTGTTCGCTCGCGAAAAGGGCTGGCAGGGTACTCCTGCTATAAGTAAGTGTACCTTGGGGAGTTTTCGCCGCTGCCCTAATATGGTCACATCATTGCCGTAACGGAATATGTCTTTGCGCGTAAACAGCCCTGGACGGGCGAGTCGTACTTGATTGAACACCCTCTGTATGACGCTGCGGCAATCTGGGTCCCTTTCGACGGCAATGTAATCGATCGTAATATCTGCGGATGGAGGCAGAGCAATTTCCAAAGCGCGTAGCGTTGTACCCATACCAGCACACAGATCCAGTATGCAGTAGACTGATCCACTGTCCACCTTAGCCGAATGGCGCGATAAGTAGTCTGCCCCAGTATTTTCTGATCCTGGTCTATACTCAACAGTGAAGGGGGCAAAGTAGGCTAATTTCTCAATCCATCGCATCTCGCGCGGAGACAGCTGCTCTGTAGACTTGGTGTTGAGGAAATGGCTAGCTTTGTTATCCGTAAGTACGCTGAAGTGCTGACCAAACAACAAGTGTCTCCAGTGCTGCAGAGCATACAGGATGGCACAGGTTTCCTTCTCTGCTGGATGATAATTCTGTTGGGCTTGATTCAGCTTCTTTGACCAATATTCAACTGGGTGCCACTCCCCTTGCTCATCCTGCTGCATCAGAACTGCTCCCATACCAATGTCGGAAGCATCGGTCTCGACTCGGATCGGTCGGTCCTCATCGAAGAGTGCCAGGACAGGTGGGTTCGTGAGTGCTGCAACCAGCTTGTTATAAGCTTCTTCTTGTGGGCCTTTCCAGTAGGATGTGAACCCATGTTTCATCGATGCCTGGTTCAGCTCAGTCAATGGGGCTGTAAGTTCAGCATAATGCGGAACGAATCGCATATAGAATTGGCACAGCCCAAGGAAGGCCATATTATCGCGTTGCGACTGCGGTCGCGGGAACTGCTGGATCTTGGTAAGTAGGTGGTTGGTACAGGCCAACTGTCCATTACGTATCCGAAAGCCTACCCACTCCAGAGTACTTCTGAAAAAGTGACACTTCGATCGTTTCAGCCGGATGTCGGCCTGTTCACAGGTAGCGAAGAATTCCTCAAGGTGTTGGAAATGCTGTTCTTTTGTTTCAGAATGCACCAATATGTCATCCATGTACACCTTTAAGTAGTGCAGGTGACCAAATATTCTGTTCATCATGCGCTGAAACATCGCAGGCGCGTTGGCAGCACCCATGGGCATGACCTTCCACACATAGGATCCAAAGGGTGTGATCACTGCAGTTTTATCGATGTCGGCAGGATCCATCCTAACCTGGTGGAACCCATCCAAAGCATCCAACGAGGAAAAGTATTTCGCACCTCTCAAGTTCTGCAGGTAGTCATCTATACGGGGCAGCGGATATCTGTCCTTGACAGTAACATTGTTAAGCAGGCGGTAGTCAAACACGACCCGCCAGCCCCCGTCTTTCTTCGGTACTAGGATTACTGGGGCTCCCTAGCTGGAGCCAGCACAAAGGTCCATTTTACCGGCATCGACGTATTCGCTGATTAACTCCTTTAGGGCAGCCTGCTGGTGAGGGGATAGCCGATAATAATTCTTGTAATGCGGGGTCGCACTTTCAGCGAGCTGTATTTTGAAGGCCTCTCCGCTGACACGCTCTGGTGGTAGCTGCGTACGAGGCTCAAATAAGCCCTTATATCGGTGATTGATCAGTCGGTCCAGCCGGTACTAATCGCTGTGGTCCAGCTCCCATTCATCGCTGACTTTTGTCCGCATGTGGTCAAGGTCTGCTTCTTCATCGATGATTTCTGGTCTGGGATCCAGAGGCTGTATCATAAGTATTGCACAGCGTCCGTGGAGACACTGCCAATTCACACACGTTTGGGCCTCAAGGCGGCCAAGATGCCAAGGGAAGAGGATGGAAACGCCTCGAAGGGCGCGTTTGTGGAGCGTCAGCCGTGTGGGACGGCTCCTGCTGACTTGTGCGAGTCTTGGCGGTCTTGAGAAGCCGCAGCAAGCTCGTGGTTGGTGGAGGCACGCACTTGAGAAGTCGTCAAGGCAAAAGTCTATTTTCAAGTCAAGTGAGGGGGGCCTCTAGTAGGCCCTCAAACCAGCAGCGGTTCAGGGTGGGACCCTTATCTCCATGGGGCGCCTGGTGGTCACGTGGCCCTGTCGCCCTCATCGGACGGTTGCACGACAGGCAAGCACGTGACCCAGATCCCCAGGGTGCTTCCCCACCCTTCGATCGACCTCGGGAGATTCGGGGGGATCCGGTCCCCCCTTCTGCCCGAGTCTCCTAGGGTTGCCCCGAACTGAGCCTGGGCTTCATCGGGTTCGCCCTGGGTCTATCCGGACGGCTGGTATTGGGGAGATCCCTCGTACCCTCGGACCGGGGTACCAAGGGCTTCCCATCCCCCGCCTTCCCAGGTCCTGAGTCGCACTCGTCCAGTTGGGGAGGGGTTACCCGTCCTGTACCTGACTTGATATCCAGCGATTCACAGCAAGCTCCAAGCTCGCTTATCTAAGCTACTGCTTGACAAGGATCTTTGTCAAGCACCGGGTCCCATCGTAGGGGGGATCCTGCCCTGTGCAACACTCTCCCGGTTCCCGGCGAATGCCGCATCACAGTTGGAAGTCATATACGTATGCCACGGGGTCATAGACCATGGCTCGTACTTGCTCTCCCAGGTAGTAGTCAATCTTACCGTCAGTCCATATGATTTTGTGTAGCCCGTCTTCAATGCTGTCAACCAAGCCTTGGAAGTAGGCTGGATCCGATCGATCGGGTGTATGAAAGAGTTCCTGAACCACTTGTCCTGCCAACTCGGTGGGTACGATAAATCTGGGGCGGCGCCGAGTCTGGAACGGCAATTTGGTGAAGGTCCAGGTGTTGACCATGATGGGACTGGGTGATTGAAGGTAAGCTGTCTTCTTGTGTGTGAACACAGCATTGTAGTTGCTGGGGGTAATTCCTTGTTCAGGTATGCATCCATTGGCTTCCTCAAGTGGCAGAAACTCTTCAAGCAAGGCTGCAGTTTCGTCAATCCAAAAGAAGCGTTGCGATGAATCAGTCAGGGAACTTTCGACCCAGTACCGCACCGGTTGTGTGGGAAAGGTTGCGTAGTCGCGCAGCAGAAAACGGCGGATGCGATACGTTGCAGAATTGGTCTGCATATCCAATGTATCCGGCAACGGTGCACGGGCAGGCTGCAGATGTTCATCCATGGGGAACAAGGTGAGGTCTGAATCCACCCAAGGTTCAATGCGGTCAGCGTGGATGCGATCAGAAAACGCCGATCCAGGTGGTAAGTCCAATTGATAAGCACCATTCTGTAGAACTTTCTTGATTGTGTATGGCCCCACATAGTATGGATCTAATTTGTGTTTGTCAGTAGGACCTTTGAGTCCATACTGCACTTTTACCTTGTCTCCCTGTTGGAAGGATTTTATCCGTCGCTTCGCAGTGGCCGTTTGCATGCGACGAGCGCCTTGAACCAGTTCCTGTAGGACGGCTTCGTAGACTCTGCGATGGCGGTCCAGCAGGTCTGATATGCGCGTATCGAAGCTGTCAACTGTAAGATCTGTAGCAGCAGCATCTGTAGTAGGAAGCTGCAAGTGCCAAGGTAGCCTGGATGAACATCCAAAAAGCAGTGCAAAGGGAGAATGCTTGGTTACTGAATGCACGGAGTCATTATAAGCGTGCGCTGCTGCCTGAAGGTATGCGTCCCATTGATGTTTATCAGTACAGGTTGTACGTAAAGTTTGGAGTAGCGTGCGATGCTGACGCTCGGCTCCTCCCTGTGACTGAGAGTGATAAGGGGTACCTGTAACGTGACGGATGTTCAATGCAGCGCAGAATGCTTTGAACAGCGCACGATAGGCAGGCCCATTGTCCGTATGGATGTGTACCGGTGTGTGATACCGATAAACCAGGTGATCCATCAGAAGCTGCGCTTGGCGATGTGCGCTCCAGGTTGAATGGATCGGCACATAAATCGCATACTTTGTAAATCGGTCGACAACCGTCAGGACAGCATTATGACCCTGAGCTGTGAGCGGTAGATTCTCGACCATGTCCATTACTACCGTATGGAACGGGTATGGGTGAAATTGTAATTCTGGACATAACGAAGAATGTCGTGAACGATTCCCAGGTTTTTGGAGCTGGCAAACAGGACACCGGGCGACAAAATGTTCAATGTGGGATTTCATGTTGTCCCATGAAAAGTGACGAACAGCGTCAGCCTGTGTACGTGTCACGCCAAAGTGTCGTGGGTCATGGATCATGTGCAGCAATTCCTGCCTCACAGAGTTATCTGCCGGTATAACCAATGACCATTGTTTGTTCTCTGTTGGGGCAAACAAGAGTGAGTCTTGGACCTTGTACCCTGCAGGTGGCTGTCGTAAGATGTCCTGGTACGTGGAATCAGCTTGGGCAGCATGGCGAATACGCTCCAGGATGGAGGGCGAGTCAACTGAAGCAGAATGTAGTGAGGACTGCGTTGGCTGTGGAGTTGTGATAGACGCGATAGAGCCACACACAGTCCCAGCAGGACTGCGGCTAGCTAGCGGTCGAAGCGTCCGTGTGTGGTTCAGCCATTGAGACAGCATGTGAGCAATCCATCCCACAGGGAAGGCGTTGCCGCACATATGTCGTCGACTGGTATCACTGACATTCTTTGCAGCAGTGTCACCAGTCTGCATGCCAACGAGACGTTCACGTTCGCCGGTAGACAGCGGGCGTGGTTTCCCGTCGGTTCCGCGTACCCAAGTAGAGCGCAGTCGGTCGCTGTGGGACCGTGCGCTAGCCATCAGCGTTGGGCATTTGGTGCGGGGCTGATGTATTGCGTCCAGGGGTACTCGCGCCCCATCATCCAGGCAGTCTTGCCAAGTAACGGGAAGCGGGGCGAGGTCCAGCGCATTTCCTCGTTGACTTGGGAAAGAAGTCCAGCACAATCGTGTGCGCGCTTGGGCACTGTAGTGGGACATGTCTTCCAGTATTGGCTCACCAAACCAATCGGTGATCTGTTCCAGATGAGGTTGTAGGTGAGCAGCAAAGGGGGTGCATTCCAGCACATAATCTGGATGCCCCAGCTTGTTGTGTAGTTGGGCCACGGCTGTAAAGAGTTCGCGCGTGTCGTACAGACCCAATGAAGGTTTTGATGCATTGGTGTTGGCCCTGGAGAAGGGCTGACACGGCACGCCAGCGACCATGAGATGCACTTGGGGCAGTTTTCTTCTGTGCACCAGAGTTGTGACGTCATTGCCATAGCGGAAAATATCCTTCCTGGTAAACAGGCCGGGCCTGGAAAGGCGAACCTGGTGGAACACGCGGGATATTACGCTACGACAGTCCGGATCGGATTCAACTGCAATGTAATCTAGTACCACGTCGGATGTGGTAGGAATGATCAGCTCCAATGCCCGCAGTGTGGTTCCCATGCCAGCACAGAGATCGAGGATACAAAGGGTGTTTGCATCCTTTACTTTTGCGGAGTGCCGTGACAAATAGTCCGGGCCGATGTTTTCTGATCCAGGCCTGTATTCAATCGTAAAGGGTGCAAAGTACGCAAGCTTTTCGATCCAGCGCATTTCTCGTGGCGATAGCTGTTCGGTAGCTTTGCTACCCAAGAACTGGCTCGCTTTGTTGTCCGTTAGCACGGTAAACTGCTGACCAAAGAGGAGATGCCGCCAGTGCTGCAGTGCGTACAGTATGGCGCACGTCTCCTTCTCAGCAGGGTGATAATTCTGCTGAGCGGTGTTGAATTTCTTCGACCAGTATTCTACGGGGCGCCAATCACCATTGCAAGCCTGTTGCATGAGGGCAGCACCCATGCCTATGTCGGAGGCGTCTGTTTCGATGCGAATGGATCGATCTTCATCGAAAAGAGCCAGAACTGGTGCGGACGTGAGAGCTTTGACCATGTTACGGAAAGCTTCTTCTTGGGGCTGTTTCCAGTATGAAGCGAAGGCATGCTTCAGCGATGCTTGATTTAATTCAGTAAGCGGTGCAGCGAGCTCAGCATAATGGGGCACAAAGCGCATGTAAAACTGGCACAGTCCCAGAAAGGCCATGTTTTCTCGCTGGGTCTGCGGGCGTGCAAAGTGCTGGATCTTAGACACCAGGTGGGCTGTACAAGCCAACTGACCGTCGCGAATGCGAAAGCCAACCCATTCCAAAGTGCTTCTGAAGAAGTGGCATTTGGATCGTTTGAGGCGGATATCGGCTTGTTCACAGGTTGTAAAGAACTCTTCCAGGTGTTGGAAGTGTTCCTGTTTCGTTTCCGAGTGAACGAGGATATCGTCCATGTACACCTTCAGAAATAGGAGGTGTCCAAACACTCTATTCATCATGCGCTGGAACATTGCCGGGGCGTTGGCTGCTCCCATGGGCATGACTTTCCATACGTACGATCCGAATGGAGTTACCACAGCAGTTTTGTCGATGTCCGCTGGGTCCACGCGAATCTGGTGAAACCCGTCCAACGCATCCAAAGAGGAAAAATACTTTGCTCCGCGCAGGCTCTGCAAGTAATCATCAATACGGGGCAGAGGGTATCTATCCTTAACCGTGACGCTGTTGAGCAAACGGTAGTCGAATACTACCCTCCAGCCACCGTCTTTCTTCGGTACCAGAATGACAGGAGCTCCCCAACTGGATCCTGCACACAGATTCATCTTTCCGGCGTCCACATATTCAGCAATCAGCTCCTTCAGGGCTGCCTGTTGATGTGGAGACAACCTGTAGTAGTTCCTGTACTGCGGGGTCGCCCCTTCTACCAGCTGTATTTTAAAGGCTTCTCCGGGTACTCGCTCCGGTGGCGGTTCGACACGTGGTTCAAACAAATGCTTGTAGCGTACATTCAGGAGATCGTCCAGACGTGCCTGGTCTGTTTCGTCCAACGGACATTCATCGCTGACTTGACTTCGCATGTGGGTCAAGTCAGTCTCTTCCTCAACTAGTTCTTTGCTTGCATCCAGTGGTTGCATCATCAGCAATAGACAACCAGGATGTTTGACTGCTTGTCGGGCCTCGCTTCGAGGCACAATCAGGTCCAGTTTGCGAGAAGCGATGAACTGCTGATCGCCGTAGACAGTATGTTTTGTGCTGTTGCTATCGCGCAGGATCATCCGATGTTGGGGCCAGTCCAAGGCCTCCAGGTACTGGTGGCAAAAGTTTGCCCCCAATATGCAGTCAAAGGTTTCTAACGGAGCCACTCCGAACTCGATGCGAGTTCGGAACCCGTCGATTGAGAATGCAGCCCTGATTACTGGGGCAGTGTGGACCTTCTGGCCTACAGCCACGGTGTAATCGTAGGACGCTGTTGTGCACTCCCATGACACCCCTTCTGGGTCGGCCTGTCGCAAACTATCGTACAAGCGCTCGCTTATGAATGAGTAGCTGGCCAGGGTGTCCAAATAAGCTTGAGTCCTAATTTTTTGTGATTTTTTTCCAAAGTAAGTTTCAGCAGCAAGGAACTCTCCCCTAGGTCTGTTGCTAGCAACAGAATTCAGGTTGATGCATTCCTTCAGTTTGGTAACCGGGGCGGCTGCCTGTTGCGCTCCCGGCTCCGTCCCGGTGACCGAAGTATCGGGACGGAGAGCCATCAGTTTTTTGGTGCTCCCATTACGGATGCCATTTTGCAGCCGGACTGGTCATGTCCGTAACGGCGGCATCGTTGGCACAGGGAATGAGCTAAGCATAAGTTCTGCTCCTCTTGGGTAAGCTTTGCTCCCAGTGCCTTGCCTCCGAGCTGTTGTTGAGCTTTTGTAATGGACTGCTTCTGTTCATCCGAGAGATCGTCAAAGCGTTTTCGCTGCCGCTTCGCTGCTGCCATTTCCTTTGACAAAGTGGGAGGCTGAGCCGGTAGGGCAGCTGCCACTCCACCTGTCGGTGTTGGTCCAGCATGCTGGGTGCCATGAGCCGTGCGTGAAGACGGCTTGCGGCTAATCCACTTGCCAGCAGCATCCTTGGTTTCCCTGCCATTCTGCTCATGCATATCGCGCTCCAGCTTGAATATCACAGCGGCCAAACTTCCAGGTTGCATATCTGGAACCTTGTCAACCTCAATAAGGTGATTCAGGTGCTTGTACAAAGCTCGTTGGAGGGAGCTGGGTAGGCCATGTTGTAGCCTGGCCGCGATGTCATCTTCAGTCAGCGTACGGCAGAGCGGCGAATAGCTTGCATTGACAACGAAGCTCAACTGGACCAGCCTATTGAGAAACTGTATTGCATTCTCTGCTCGGCGCATCCGGGTAGTGTGGAACTCTCGCCACGCTTCCGGTCCAGGGTCATGACTCTGGAAAGTCCGCTTGAGGTACGCAAAAAGGTCATCGACTGATCGTAGCGAGTTGGCATCGCGCATGATCAAGTTTTGGACCATGGCCTTTGCCGTACCCGCCAGTGTTTGGTTGATCGCTAGAACCAGTTGTTCCATGGGGCGATCGTAGGCATATGCTTGACACCAACACAACACATCGCGGTACCAGTAGGACAGCGCGTATGGGTTGTCTTCGAGTTCTGTCCCTGAGAACTTTTCCGGTCGTTCGAGCGACACTTTCTGCAAATTCTTGGAGTCCTGGAGCGCGGAACCGTAGAGGCTCGTAAGACGAGGCAGCCCCTCTTCTTCCAACGGTGTGTGGGATGGTACGGGCTGTTCTTCCGACGCCGATGGCTTGCCTTTACTTCCGGGAGCGTAAGCCCATCAGTTGCTGTCTTCAAATCATCAGGTGGGGAAGCTTGTTTGGCTTGTAAGAGCTCCTGGAGCTCCGCCAACTTTTCTTCAAGTCCCTCCCTCCGAGACTTTTCCTCCTCGAGGTTCCGTTCGAGGGCTTCCCATCTTTCTTCGCGCCCTTCTTCGTCCAAGGACGACATCCCTCAGGCTTCCTAGCGTCGTTGAGCTTCTGCTTCGACAGTATTGCACAGCGTCCGTGGAGACACTGCCAATTCACACACGTTTGGGCCTCAAGGCGGCCAAGATGCCAAGGGAAGAGGATGGAAACGCCTTGAAGGGCGCGTTTGTGGAGCGTCAGCCGTGTGGGACGGCTCCTGCTGACTTGTGCGAGTCTTGGCGGTCTTGAGAAGCCGCAGCAAGCTCGTGGTTGGTGGAGGCACGCACTTGAGAAGTCGTCAAGGCAAAAGTCTATTTTCAAGTCAAGTGAGGGGGGCCTCTAGTAGGCCCTCAAACCAGCAGCGGTTCAGGGTGGGACCCTTATCTCCATGGGGCGCCTGGTGGTCACGTGGCCCTGTCGCCCTCATCGGACGGTTGCACGACAGGCAAGCACGTGACCCAGATCCCCAGGGTGCTTCCCCACCCTTCGATCGACCTCGGGAGATTCGGGGGGATCCGGTCCCCCCTTCTGCCCGAGTCTCCTAGGGTTGCCCCGAACTGAGCCTGGGCTTCATCGGGTTCGCCCTGGGTCTATCCGGACGGCTGGTATTGGGGAGATCCCTCGTACCCTCGGACCGGGGTACCAAGGGCTTCCCATCCCCCGCCTTCCCAGGTCCTGAGTCGCACTCGTCCAGTTGGGGAGGGGTTACCCGTCCTGTACCTGACTTGATATCCAGCGATTCACAGCAAGCTCCAAGCTCGCTTATCTAAGCTACTGCTTGACAAGGATCTTTGTCAAGCACCGGGTCCCATCGTAGGGGGGATCCTGCCCTGTGCAACATAAGCAATAGAAAGCCTGGGTCCTGTACCGCCTTCCGAGCTTCGCATCTGGGGACGATTAAGTCCAGCTTTCTGGATGCGATGAACTGATGATCTCCATACACAGTGTGCTTTCTGCCATTACTGTTCTTTAAGACCATTCGGTGGTTCTGCCAGTCTAGGACCATCAGGTGTTTGTCACAGAAGGTCCCCCCTAATATGGAATCAAATGTCTCCAGTGGTGCAACTGCGAAGGGTACTCGACCACGGAAGCCATCGATCGTAAAGGTGGCCTGAATTACTGGGGCTGTATGAACCTGCTGGCCTACGGCTACGGTGAACTGCACGGCATCGCCAGTGTTCTTCCAGGTCACCCCTGCTGGGTCAGTGGACTGCAGTTCATGAAATAGTTTCTCGCTGATGAATGAGTAGCTTGCTAATGTATCAAGGTAGGCTTGTGTCCTGATTTTGTTCGTTTTCTTTCCAAAGTAAATTTGTGCAGCTGGGAACTCCTGTTTGGGCCTTCTGTTACTCAATGAGTTCAGGCAGACAGGAGTCCTTTCATTGGTAACCGGGGCTACTGCTGGTTTCGCTCCCGGCTCCGCTCCGGTAACCTGAGTCACCGGGCGGAGTGTACTCAGTTTTTTGGGGCACCCATAACAGATGCCATTTTGCATGAGGACTGATCATGGCCGTAACGACGGCAGCGTTGGCACAGCCCGTGCGCAAGGCACATGTTCTTCTCTTCCTGGGACAGCGTGGCTCCGAGCGGCTTGTTCGATAGCTGAGTCTGCACCTTTATGATAGCATTCTTCGGCCCTTCATCGAGATCGTCGAATCGCTTTCGCTCTCTCCTTGCGGAGCCGCTGTCCTGATTATCCTTCGATGGCGCTGGCATCGCAGCAGCTACTGGCCTTCGCATAGGTTCCAAACGGGGACGGTGATCGCAGTTGCGACGGGCAGCTGCGTAGCGATTCGTCCATTGATCATCAGCTGTCTTGGTCTCTTTGCGGGGCTGTTCAGCAGCTTCCTTTTCTAGCTTGAATATGACTGATGCTAAGTTTCCTGGTTCCATGTCAGGAACTTTATCCACATCAATCAGGTGGTCCAGGTGCTTATACAACGCTCGCTGGAGGTAGGCTGGCAGCCCGTGCTGCAGCCTTGCTGATATATCATTCTCCGTTAGCGTACGGCATACAGGAGACGTACTTGCGTTGACGACGAATGTCAATTGCACCAGCCGGTTCAGAAACTGTAAAGCATTTTCGCCCCGGCGCATACGGGTAGTTTGAAATTCGCGCCATGCCTCAGGGCCTGGGTCTTGATTCTGGAACGTACGGCGGAGGTAAGCGTACAATTCTTCCACTGATTTGAGGGCACCTGGATCGCGCATAATGAGATTCTGCACCATTGATTTTGCTGTGCCTCCCAAAGCTTGACTGATCGCAAGTACCAACTGCTCTTTCGGACGGTCGAGAGCGTATGCTTGGCACCAACACACAACATCACGATACCAGTAAGTTAAAGCATATGGATTTTCATCAAGCTCCAGTCCAGTAAATTTTTCAGGCTTCTCCAGGGAGACCTTTTGTATGTTCTTTGAGTCCTGGAGGGCTGTTCCATACGATGTGGTGAGATGAGGAAGTCCCTCTTCCTCGGAGGGCGCATGCGTCCCTCCTACGGTTGTCACTTGCTGATTTTCTTGGTTCTCATCGGTGATATTTTGTTCTTCGCCATCAGTTGGGTTTGCTTGCAAGGCTTCAAGCTGACCTTCGAGCTCAGCAATGCGCTCTTGGAGCGTGCTTCGCATGGCTCGTTCTTCTTCCAAGTCCCTACGGAGTGAACCCATTCGAGTTGTGTGCTCCGGATCTTCCATTTACTTCAGCGTACAACAGTCTTCTCTCAAGTACAAGCTTAGACAGTGTTGCAAAATTGTCCGTGAGTTTTGGACACTCACACACGTGCCTTGGAGGAGAGCGTGTGTCGGGAAGGAGCCGGTGCACCGGTCTTGGGCGAGGGTCCTCGCACTCGCGGACAAAGTCCCCTTCTAGCCAGCTCGAGGCGTGGTGCCTAGCGAGGTCGACCTCCTGGTGGTTGGGCAAGCGCGTAGGCCTCAGCAAGTCGTCGAGAGAGGACGGAAGGAGGCGCGCTGGTGGTTGACAAAGTCAAATTCTATCACAAAGCAAAAAGGGACGATAGGTCTACCTCTCTCACTGCCTCTCACTGGCGGTTGGAATTGGAGCAAAGGGGGTGTCTTATCCGCCTTCGTCCTCCTCTAAGTCACACCTGACCGTCCATTTTGCTCGCCCCGGGGCGACTGTGAGCTGTCACTTGCTCGACACGGTTCAGCCCCCTCAGGCCCACCCCTCACAATTGTGGATTGGGACGGGGTCGGCTGGTTCCTTTCGGTCTGTCTCGATCAAGGTCTTCGGATCTCCTTACAGGAAGCCCGTTCTGATCGGGGGCGACCGTGCTTCAATGCGACCCGGGGAAACTGGTTCTGGTTCCGGAACGGTACTGTCGTTGTATTCCAAAGGGATATCAGATCCCTTACTCGATGGGTAGCCCCGATGGTTCGGACCCGTAAGCCAGGGTCTCGACGGACCCTGGTGGGCCTCGTTCACAGGAGGAGGCACCTGCCCTATGCAACACATCTAAGACCACAGTATGAATTGGATATGGGTAGAATGCTGTCTCTGGAAAGTATGGCTGGTGACGCGAGGCTGTACCTGGCTTTTGTAATTGACAGGTAGGACACCGCGCCACAAAATGCTGGATCTGGTTGTGCATATTCTTCCATCGGAAGTGCCGTTTCGCTGCTGCGTAAGTGCGAGCGGTTCCAAAGTGGGCCTGGTCATGCACCAGGTGCAAAAGGTCTTGACGGAGAGCGTCATCGGCTGGGACCCATACCACTGCTGGACCATCATAGGAAGTAAAGCTATTAGCTGTTGGCTTGTCAAACAGCAGCCCATCTCTAACCTGCAGGTGATGGGGAGGACTGTTTACCATGGCCTTGTATTGAGAATCTGATATTGCTGCTCTCTGCAACCTTTGGATGATAGGTGTGACCTGTGAATCTGTGAGCATGGCTGCAACTTTGGAGGGGCTGCGAAGAACGCACACAGTCGGTGTATGACTGCGGCTAGCTAGCGGTTGAAGCGTCCTTGTGTGGTTCTGTAAAAAGGCAGTCAGCAAATTTGCAATCCACGCTACAGGAAAGGCATTGCCGCACATTCGATGGCGAGAGGCCTCTGAAACTTGGGCAGCAGCGGTGTCATTGGCCTCCATTCCAACTAAGCGCTCTTTTTCCTGAATCTGTAGTGGCCTCAATGTTCCATCAGGGTATTGGACCCAGGTAGACCGACTCCGGTCGCTGTGCGATTTGTGGGAGGCCATCAAGGCGGGGCACTTTGTAATAGGTTGCCCCAGTTCGTCGGTAGGCACAGTAGATCCGGGTGTTAAGCAGTCTTGCCATAGAACGGGGAGGTCCTGCAAGGGTAACAATTCTGAAGGGTTAGGCAGGGAGGTGCAGTAGTAACGGACGCGTCTTTGCGGGCAGCATTGCGCCAAATCATGTAAAAGTGGCTCGCCTAACATGTCACTAATATGCTGGAAATCAGCCCCCAAATGCCCCGCAAAGGGGGTACATTCAATGATGTAGCTCGGGTTGCCCAGTCGCTCCAGCAAGCGATGAGCGGAGGTAAACAGTTCTCGATGGTCGCGTAAGCCATAGCTCGGAGGATCCTTTGAATTGTTGGCCTTGGAAAAAGGCTCGCATGGAACGCCAGCGATGACCAAGTCTATTGGAGGCAGTTTGCGGCGGTCCGTTAGTAGGCGGACATCGTTACCATAACGAAAAATGTTGGTCCGCGATAAAAGGCCAGGTCGGTCAAGACTAACATTTGCAAAGACGCGTTGAATGACTTGGCGTGCGTCGTGATCGATTTCTACTGCGATGTAGTCAATCTATAATGTAGCACGAGGGGGAACTAGATGCCACAGGGCCCGTAACACGGTACCCATTCCTACACACACATCCAGGATTCTGACAATGGGCTGTCTGTCTTGACTGCTTTGCCTAGAAAGGTAGTCTGCAGTAATGTTTTCGGGACCCGGGCGATAGTGAACTTCGAACGGTGCGAAGTACGATAATTTAGCTATCCAGCGCTGATCGCGTGGACTTAATTGTTCTGATGACTTGCTCTGAAGATACATGCTGGCCCGGTTATCAGTGATGACTGAAAGCTGTTGTCCAAATAGTAGGTGACGCCAATGCTGGAGCGCATAAACGATAGCGCAGGTCTCTTTCTCTGCTGGATGATAGTTTTTCTGGGCAGAATTGAATTTTTTGGACCAAAACTCCACAGGTTTCCATTGATTTGTGGAAACATCTTGTACCAGGACGGCCCCCATACCGTGATCTGATGCATCTGTCTCGATGCGGATGGGGCGGTCTGCGTGGAAAAGCTGTAGCACTGGCCTGGAAGTGAGTAACTGTACCAGTTGAGTGAAGGCAGCATCATGCTGTGGTTTCCAGTAATGCTGAAAGTCGTGTTTATACTGTTTACGACTGAGCTCTGTGAGTGGGGCTGCAATGTCTGAATAATTCTGCACGAAGCGCATGTAAAACTGGCAGAGGCCTAGGAAGGCCAAATTCTGCTTGTGGGTTGTTGGCTTGGGGAATTTCTCGATCCGCGAAACCAAGTGGTCAGCACATGTTAGTTGTCCTTCGCGAATGCGAAAGCCAACCTACTCCAAGGTGCGATGAAAGAAGAAGCATTTCGATCGCTTAAGTCGGATGTCACTTTGCTGGCAGGTGTCCAAGAATTGCTCAAGGTGTGTAAAATGTTCTGGGATGTTGGCAGAATGGACCAAGATGTCATCCATGTATACCTTCAGGAAAGGTAAGGTACCGAAGATTCGGTTCATCATGCGTTGAAACATGGCTGGAGCATTAGCGAGCCCCATCGGCATAACCCGCCATACGTAACTCCCGAACGGGGTCACAACAGCAGTCTTCTCCACGTCGGCCGGGTTCATCGGCACCTGGTGGAAACCATCCGGGGCATCCACTGACGAAAAGACATGGGACCCTTGTAAATTTTGCAGGTGGTCATCAATGCGGGGTAACGGGTAGCGGTCCTTGATTGTTGCCGCGTTAAGCACCCTATAATCAAAGACAACTCTCCAGCCCCAATCCTTCTTTGGTATAAGCAGCACAGGTGCCCCCCAACTGGATCCAGCGCAGATGTCCATCTTCCCCGTGTCAACGTACTCCGTAAGCAGTTCACGTAGAGCTTCTTGCTGTTGCGGTGACAAGCGGTAGTAGTTGCGGTGTACAGGTTGTGTGCCTGGTTCCACATTAATATTGAAAGACTCCCCAGGTGTCCGTTGAGGGGGAATCGAGGTTCGTTTCTCGAAGCAAGACTTGTATTGTAATAGAAGTCTGTCCAAGTGCTCCTGATCATCAGGGCTTAGCTTGTAAGCTTCGCTGAGCTGGCTGCGGAAACTGGCCAGATCGTGTTCCTCGCTCGTCAACTCAAATGTTGAGTCCAGGGGCTGTACCATTAAAAAGAGACACTCACTTGACTGTAGAGCTTCCTTCACCTCTGATGGGGGTACAATCAGGTCCAGTTTACGGGCTTTGATGAATGACTCATCGCCCTGGACTCGATGAACAGAACCCGCCGGATCGCGGAGTTCCATATACTCCTGCTGCCAGTTGAGCTGCAGCAGATACTTATGACAGAAATCGACGCCGAGTATGCAACTGAAGGTTTCGATTGGCGCAACTCCAAAAGTGTGGGTTGCCTGAAAAGTATCGATGGTCAGCAGGACTTCGATTACTGGCGCTTGGTATGTCTCTGTTCCTACAGCCAGGCTGAAATTGAAGAAGTGTCCAGTAGGCTTCCAATTCTGCAGGGCAGGATCTTGATGTTTGAGTTGTTGAAAGGCTTGGGTACTCAAGAAGGAGTTGCTCGCAAGCGTGTCCACATAAGCTTGCGTCTGCAATGGGGGAACCTCGGTGTTTCCCAGGTAGCATCTCGCCGTGAGAAATTCACAGCGAGGACGGGGATTGGGTGATGCTCTGAGGGATACCACTTGGCCTGGATATAAATTTGTATGGCTTGCTGTCTCCATGCATGCACCAGGTGGTGGTTCTTCTCCCGGCTCCATCCTGACAGCCCCAACTGTCAGGTGGAGCCCCTTTAGTTTTTTGGAGACATGGGGGACGAATGACGGCGTTGTTTGGCATCATGTCCATAACGGCGGCATTGCAAACAAAGGGAATTGGCAGTACACTGTTTTTGCTCATTTGGAGTGAGAGTGGCTCCCAAAGGGAGGTCCTTCAAGTCTGTTTGGACCCTGACGATGCGTTCTTGAAGTTCCTTGGAGAGGTCAGCAAACCTTTTGGCGATGCGGCCAGCGGGGGTAGTTGCTGCCCTCTGTGATGTAGGATCAGAATGGGGCATCGCACGGATGGTGGCGGTCGATGTTGTGCGGACCGTATTGGCTCCTGTAAGCTTGTTGCTGCGGGCTGCAGCTTTGGCCCGTTCTCGTTCTTCAGCCTCTACCTTCAAGGCGGCGGCACAGACCCCCCAGGGGGACATGTCCGGAGCGCGTCCAAGTTCCACTAGCAACTAAAAGTGTTGTTCTATTTTGTTGCTCATCGAGTAAGGTAGGCCGACACGCAATTTCGTGGCGATGTCGCATTCACTGATCGTCGTGCACGTAGGATCCGTGCTCATGTTTACCACAAAACTCAGCAAGAGTAGCCGGTTCAAAAATTTCACAACATCTTCCTTGATCGGGTGCATGCGGACGCGCTGAAATTCCTTCCATGCGTCCGGCCCTGGATCACGTCGCTGAAATGTTTCTTTTAACAATTCATAAAGAGCTGGAAGATGCGATACGCGATTCTTGTCACCCATTGTGATGTTGTCCATCATGATTCTTGCGGTTCCGCTCAATGTTTGGAGGGCAAGCACAACTTGTTGGGTATCGTTCAAGGCGTAACCTTGTACCCAGCAAGACACTTCCCGATACCAATGAGTAAGTGAATATGGGTCATGGGTGAGTTCGGCACCCGAGAATGACTTGGGCTTCGTGAGCGTCACGCCTTGCAAGCGTTGCGAGGCTCCCACGGCTTGGTACATATCAGTGAGGGAATGCAACCCTTTCTCGGAGGGGGGATGCACTGCAAGAGGAACGTTCTCTGCTGGTATCTAGTCGTGGGCTGATGCTTCTTGCGGAGGAGCCCCGTGTGGAAGTTCCTCCTCTTTCTCTTGTGCTTCGTTTTCTACGGGGTCTCCTCCAACGGGCGGTGCATCACCGACTCCATGTCCGGTAAGGGAAAGCGCACGGAGTTGCTCGAGCTCACTTTCCAGCAACAAAGTCTTTGCTTCGAGGTCTTTCCGACCTTCTTTCTCTCTTTCGAGCTCCTCTCTCATCTGTTGAAAACGGGTGAGGGTCCCGAAGGGGACATCTTCTTCAACATCACTCATCGGTGGGTGATGGCTTCGACAATGTAGCGTCCGACTAATGTGGCAAGTGCTCAGGGTCTCACCAGCACCGAAAAGAGCGTCGTCTGAAGGTCGTGAAGTGGAGGAGGCGTTGGGAAGGCGGTAGCGCTTCCGAAAGAAAGCAAGTGAACTAAAAAGACAAGGGGAGGGACCTAGGGGTCTACCTCTCTCTCAACCGCCCTTGAGCGGTTGAAGACAGCCTGGCGGGGCTCCCCAACTGCCCACGTGGGGGGCGGGCGATGCATTGGATGGTCCCGAAGGGTCGTTTCCAAGCGACCCTGGCCTGTCCGTCGCATCGCCACCGTTGAGTTGCCCCAGCCCTACCTTCTAGAAGGGATTGAGGGAAGGGATTCCAAACACCACAACCCTTTAATCCCGGTCTGTTCCGTTCGAGTCTTCGATGGGGAGGTCCCTTAGTAAGGGGCGAGTCCCCTTACTACAAGGGTCCTGACTGGACCAGGTCTCGACCCAACTCGGAGAGGGGTTCGAAGGGGCCCTCTCATGGATAGGGCCTATGGGGCCTACACCGGGGTGCACTTGCGTGCCCAAGGGGTTCATGCCATCGCTGAGCGGTAGCCACCAGGGCATAGACGTGGTCAGCACTCGGGGTAGTCTCGATGACCCCTTTTGCACATTCCACCCTGCAGGTCCCATGGGTGAATAGGACCTGGGCCCCTGCCTTTGTGGCAGCAGGTACTGAAAACAGGTTGTGTGCAAAACCAGGGATGTAGTCAACATTTGTGAGGCGCACAGGTGTGCTTGTTTTTGATCTAATCACACTGTTTCTCTTAAATTCACTTGTTAACTGCTGCCCGTTGGCACATGTGATTGCCTCATGGGCTGTTTGACGAGTTGCTGGGTCAATCAAGCCGGGATCACCTGTCATATGAAATGAGGCACCAGAATCAATGATCCAGGTGTTCTCCATGCTTAAGCTACCACTTGAAGAGAGTTATATGCCTGATGGTGTAGAGGAATGGGCCGTGAGACCATTTTGTCTTGGCATGCTTGGATGCGTGGTGCCGATGGCCGTGAGGGAGAATCCAATTGGACTTTCTTCACGTTTGGGCCCATGTTGAGCTTCCAACACCTCATTCTGTCCAGGTGCTTGATGTTTTCCACCTTGGCTGTTCTCTTTCTTCAGTTTGCGACACTCGGAACGGACGTGTCCATGAAACTTGCAATATGTGCAAAATGGTCTTGATTTTCTGGGCTTCCCTTTGGTGGAGGAGTCTGTCATTGCCTTTCCACTAAACTCCGTGGACTCGAATCGCAATATTGCATTGCAGACATTCTCGATGTTGAGTTCTTGATGGTAATTTTCAACCACATGTTTGATCATGGAGTATTGAGATGGCAAGCCGTTGAGTATGGCCGTGCATATGGCCATTTCACCAATGTCGTAACCATTGTCTCGGAGCTCGCTTGCAAGACTTGTGACTCGCTTGATGAAGTCATCCGATTGCTCCTTGTCTTCCATCTGTATGTTGTGGAGTGTCTTGAGGAGGTGAGAAGTCCGAGAGAGCGATTGTTGCTTGTAAAGGGATTGGAGCTTTTCCCATATGCTCTTCGCCGTTGTGCACCCGTCAAGGATCCCTTTGAAACAATGCGGCACTCTCATGAGGATACGAGCTTGCGCCTTTGCGGCGATTCTGACCTTCTCAAGGTCGTCGGATGTGAAATGCTCGGCATTGGTTTTTGAAAGTCGGGGTTCTTGATCCACATAGTCCCAAAGGTCCATCAAGATGAGGCTATTTTTCATCTTGTAGGACCATTCCGGCCAATTCGTGTTCCTTAGCTCGGGGATTCCATCCCGATCCTCGGATTCTAGGGTTTGGTTGGACGCCATTTTTGTTCTCGAAGCTTTACTTCGCTGAAACACGAGCTTGCAAGGCTCTTAACCTATTGTGAGACTCGTCTGTCCTGCCTGAAAAGGGGGTCTGAAATCCCCTAGCCGAACCGAGCGTGGCGGTTTCGGACGATGGATGGGACGATGGCGTGGCGGCTCAAGGGGCTGCTTGACGTGGATACCAGAGAGTGTAACACATGCATGAACCCACTCAGTACATATAGTGGGTGGTATTTCATCAAAGTTAAGTCACGCGCATGATGAGGCGAGCACGGACATGGCTTGGTTCTCGGGGACGAGGTCCTCGTCTGCGGTAGAGAATAAACTCCCACAGAGGGATCTTGCACCCCTTTTCTCAATAGAGTGTAGTAGGAGAGGATAGAAATGGAGAGTAGGGGAGTGGGAGAGGATAGAAAGGGAGAGTGTAGTAGGAGAGGATAGAAGGGGAGTAGGGGAGTGGGAGAGGATAGAAAGGGAGAGTGTAGTAGGAGAGGATAGAAGAGGAGTACGGAGTGGGAGAGGATAGAAAGGGAGAGTGCAGTAGGAGAGGATAGAAATGGAGAGTAGGGGAGTGGGAGAGGATAGAAAGGGAGAGTGTAGTAGGAGAGGATAGAAGGGGAATAGGGAGTGGGAGAGGATAGAAAGGGAGAGTGTAGTAGGAGAGGATAGAAATGGAGAGTAGGGGAGTGGGAGGGGATAGAAAGGGAGAGTGTAGTAGGAGAGGATAGAAGGGGAGTAGGGAGTGGGAGAGGATAGAAAGGGAGATTGTAGTAGGAGAGGATAGAAGGGGAGTACGAAGTGGGAGAGGATAGAAAGGGAGAGTGTAGTAGGAGAGGATAGAAGGGGAGTAGGGAGTGGGAGAGGATAGAAAGGGAGAGTGTAGTAGGAGAGGATAGAAAGGGAGAAGGGAGTGCACCCCACCGCCAATTGGGGGGAGCGTGAGTCCTCGGGCTTTTTCTTCGCCTATTGCTTGTTTCCCGTTCTTTTTTGTGGTGTTTCCAGGTGATTCCACGAGCAGAATCCGAATCTGAGCTTGGATCGTTCTGGATCGTTTGTCTTCTGGGTGAACGCGGTGCGGCTGGCTCGGGGAGTTCTCCAAATTCACCCTTTTTTGGGCGTTTTGGCCAGGCGGTTGAACATGCGCTTCATGGCACCAAGATCATCGACTCCCGATCTCGTTATTCTCATGAAGGTGCCCTATCTTTCTGTCTTTCCCTTCCCCGGATTTGACGGTCCGGTTCCCCGTGGGCGCTCGGCTGCCCTCGGGGAGGTGTTGAGCAGCGGTGCCGTTTGGGGTCCCCACCACCTGCCGGTGGTTTTTCGACTCTAGAACTCGTGCCAGGCAGAACATGGGCATTTTGAAGCAACCGTTTCAAAGATCGTGCTAAGATCTATCCAACGAGCTATTGTCTGTTCGATTTGAACCGATATTTCAAGAGATACGCGCGTCGAAAGGAAGGAGCACCCGCTAGGGGAAACGAGGCAGGATCCAGCCCCGAAAGGCCCTGGGACGTGCACGGGCCTCCCTCCTCTTGCACGGGCCGAACCAGGTCGGGGTCCATCGATACAAACCCCTCAACACGGAGTGCTCTATAACTTCGATTGGAGGAGCAACGTCTGGAGAGGTCCACCCGAGGCTCCACGGATCCCACAGAGACACGGACGCTGTCCCATCCACCCGAATTGGGGGCCCTTCCATAACGGGCTTTGTCGTCGAGTCATTCGAATAAAACAAGCCTTGCGGACGATTTCGGTCCCGAGAGCCCCGAGCATGCCGAGGATTCATCGATATCTTCGGTCTAGATATCGACATGCTTTGCCTCATCTTTGCCTCTTTCGAGGATCGAAGGCATCCAACCTGGATGCGTCCAAGTCCGAACGGCGTGAGGAAAACCGATCGCAGTAAAAACGATAACGGTAGGAATTACTTCCGGTGGCAGATACACCTGGAAGGTCCGACACCGAGGGAACAAAGCGTCGACCTGTGCATGTCCGACCGGCCCGACGCCATCGATCCGACACCACGGATGACGAGATTGGGATGGTCGCACCTAGACAGGTCGAAAGGAGCAAGAAAGAACTGAGGAAAGCGAAAAGAGCGAGCAAAACGGAGCAGCCGGCGGATCGAATGGACGCGGATCGGAAGCCAGTGGCCCGCCGTCGGCTTCGATCGAGCCTACCTGCGATGCCTCCAACCGGCACGAAAGTTCATGTCTGTTGGATGCATCGCATCCAGGCCCCAGACGACGCGTCTTCTCGTTCAACCACCCACGCATTGAACTGCTTACGCCAACGCGCAGGGCCACCGGTCGTCCACCTGCACCGCGAACACTCCGATTGGTCCGCACCCGCACGGGACCCGGTTAAAAGAAGGGTCAATCTATGGTTGATTGGACGAGAAGGCTTATTGTCCCCTTGCCAAGCCCCGGCTCACACGGTCGTTCATGGGTCGTCGGATTGGTGAGTGAGGGAAGCCCCTTCACTCTGAGACAAACCCCGTTCTTCGACAATCGAGATCATCCAAAAGCATCGATGAAGTATTGGCGAGAAATTTCGGTTTCTGTCCCTAACATTTCGATGGGCGAAAACACCAAAATGGTACATCAGAATGCAGGTCCCTGAAACCCTCGATCCCTAGATTGTTCGAACCGACCTGGGCAACCCTCCGAAAATCGATTGGGGATATGCCCCCAATGAAAAGGGACTTCAAACCAGGGCAGGTCAAGGTTTAGCCCTTGGCGTTCCTCTTTCGGCCGCCTCCATTCACCAAGGGCCTGGTCTTCCTATCCTATGGCAGTGCTTCAGGTTACCCGCCCAAACGAACGGTGCGCCTGCCTCCGTGCATGAGGTCAAGCACCGCCAAGGGCAAAAACGACACTACACAAAGGGTGAAAGGAGAAGGCCATCACAAAGTGAAACGTCATGGAAAGCAGGAAACGTAACCAAGTAAAAGAGAAGAATGAAGATGACCAAGGGGGCCAGATGCTTCTCCAAACAAAAGGGCCACCACGGTCAACAAAAAAAGATACCATCAGCATGAGAGATGAAGCCTGATAGTTGTTTACAACGATTGGTCATTAGACAAGTCTTTGTTTGTTGTGGTAGGTAGCTCTTCTTGGGTAGTTTCATGATGACTGTTTTTGTCATGAAGGGATTGACTTAGCGTTCGCACTACTTTTTTTTTCTGGGTTTCAACTTGCTCTAGCTGGCATGTCTTGACAAACTTCTCCATTGGTAATTGTGAAATCGAAGATGTGTAGTCCCTGTCCCTTTTCTTGATGGCACATGGCGATCGGAGCATAGGCACTGAAACTTGCTTAATTTCCCGTAATGCGGCAATCAAAGGAACACACCGGTTGAGTTCGGAAAACTGTCCATACTTGGCATGTTCTACGCAATAGTAATACAACCTCTTATTTTGTGCAAGTAGTTTTGCATGAACATGGTTACTACTCTTACTAGATGAGGCATCAGAGCTTGTAGCATACTCCTCCACGGCCTCAAGCACTCTTTTATATAGCATTACGGACGCTCTGTCTATTTGCTTTGTTTGGAAGAGGTTGTTGCGTAATGCACGCAATTGGTCTATCACCTCTGGTATGGGCTGATCCTCACATGGGTAGTTGCATTGAGTTTCTGCGATAGGAGCAACATCACGTTCTTCACGGTTTTGCACAAGCTTTGGTGCACTTGGAATCAACCAAGGTTGCACACCCTTGTCTTCAGGCACCACATACCCCGGAATTTGGAAAGACCAATCATCAATGACAAAATGCGGCGCAGTCAGGTCCACATTTCTAAAGTCAATATTATCATATTGCAATATTGCGAAGACATGTTGACATGGAATGCGTGCTCTTGCTGCAGAAACGCAAGTGCAACTCCATGTGTTTCCCATCTGTGTCACAGTATACTTTTGGAAACGTGTTCTAGTAAGTGACCAAGAGAGACCATTTGTACATGATGTGGGAGAGATGACATACCTACTCTGCCTTGCCTTTCTCTCATTGATTGACAGCGCTCTGAGTACAATGTCAGGTCGTGGCACCGTACATAGTGATGCTGAAGGAAGGAGGTTACCTTCAACGTAAACCGTCCGATACGGACATCTTTGCAAGGTATTAGCATCTACATAGTCTGTCCAGAATTTGTCACTCACGCTTTGGAGCTTCATGACGAGTGTGGTCACTAGCTTGTTTTTTTTCAGCCCGAAATATTGCTTTAGTTTGCCATTAAACGACTCATTTACGTTGTTGGTGTTGATACTAGTTACATGTCCCCAACAACTCTTCTCATTTCGTGCATAGGCTGCCCATCGAATTTCGTGTTGTTTCAAGTATTGCAAGTAGTAGATTTCGGTTGCTTGGAGCCCACAATGTCTCACGCGTTGCAGGAAGTCCAATTCCATGTTGTTGAAAGCACACCTTGTCTTTGCGTACATAAGTGCACGCAAAAGTGCTAAAATAGGTTTCCTCTCATCTTCAGACCCTATTTTGGTACTCTTGCGTTTTGTGTGTCTCAACAATGCTTGTTCTACATGAAAGAGGCACCAGATGCAACAACTTTTTGGGAAGTTCGATTCCACTGCATTCACCAATTCCATGGCACAATCACTCAGTATTGTCTCAGGAAGCCATCTTGGACACATCCATTTGACAAGGGCTATAGCTTCTGCATGAGTTGATGTGTCTTCTAAATCAGATAGATAGAAACATACTGGAAAAGCATTGCCTACATTGCTCTTTACCACTTAAATGGTGAGAGGAAAACCATACATGTTCAAACGGTAAGTTGAGTATAGTCCAACCCAACAACCGTATCTTTCAAGCATGTACTTTCCATGTTTAGTCATCCACAAGAAGAGAAATCTTTGCCGTCCTTTCTTATGGGATTGCGCAACAAGCGTGCGATCATGTAGAAATTCTGTGGACACATGAGGTGTTGAGTCCGTTCCCGTGCTATTATAGACCCACACATCTTGAGGCGTGTGATGTCCAGGGTGAAAATATTGCAACTTAGCATGGATAGCATGTTGAGGCTCCCTGCTCTCCCTGAAGACAACATAGGTGTTATCATGTCCGGACATTCGTATGCCCCGAGCTCTAAGATTACTTTGGTCATTACCTCTTCTCCAAGTTCGCAAAGCATCGCGTTTCAAAACATTCCGTATCTGCGTAGTAGTTGGTTTGAAGCGTGCATCACGGCCTAGACACACCTTTTCCTTTGCTTCTTCTGCAATGACCACACCTTGGTTAGAACAGAGTCGGTGAAGGTCACCCATTTGTAAGGTCATACACTTATGCTCCAGTATAAACATCTCAAGGCTTGGATGAAGTGGCCGGTATCCACCCGAATGAATAGAAGTACAACTATGTGTATGCTTGAAGAAAAGTAGAGGCAATTCGCAAACTAGAATACGTCCACTCTCTGTGTCTACTTTACCCTTAAGTGTACACACAGATTGACAGCTGCATTTGATAGAATCTCTTGATCGACTTTTGCTCCGCTTTGACGAAGGCACTCCACGTGCTTGACATGCCAGACGTATGTACCTAATAGAGTGACATGTTTTTGTAGTGTAGGATGATCTTTCAATATTATAGCATTGATTGAATGCTTGCCCTAGATCATCGATGAGATTATCCAAGTACAAAGTACACTTCAAGGGCAGCAAACTAACTGCCTCATTAGCGATTCCATCGTCTAGTATCAAAGCCCGGCAAGTTTTGAGAAGACCAAGGGAAGATGCTCCAAATTCCAAATCCTCCTTGGGTAGAGTTTGACACGCAAGTGGGGGATTCCCCAGAACAGATCGCAAGAACACACTATTGCGATCTATGAAGTTGACTACCTTATGTTTATTTCGACAACTCCGAAGTATCACAAGAAGATCACAGCATGAAGAGGCCGCAACAAGATGCAAAGTACGCGACTTACTATTGATGAACATTTGTGTTGAAAGGGATCTCACACCTCCGTTCTTCTTCGAGCTGCGATATTTCGAAAGTTTCTTTGCAACCTCCTTCTTTGTATTGAATTGAAATACCATTTGGATTATGTCAATTGCACAAATGCTAGCGTTGCACACTCTCAGCGTGTTTTTAGCTTCATCTCTCATGCTGATGGTATCTTTTTTTGTTGACCGTGGTGGCCCTTTTGTTTGGAGAAGCATCTGGCCCCCTTGGTCATCTTCATTCTTCTCTTTTACTTGGTTACGTTTCCTGCTTTCCATGACGTTTCACTTTGTGATGGCCTTCTCCTTTCACCCTTTGTGTAGTGTCGTTTTTGCCCTTGGCGGTGCTTGACCTCATGCACGGAGGCAGGCGCACCGTTCGTTTGGGCGGGTAACCTGAAGCACTGCCATAGGATAGGAAGACCAGGCCCTTGGTGAATGGAGGCGGCCGAAAGAGGAACGCCAAGGGCTAAACCTTGACCTGCCCTGGTTTGAAGTCCCTTTTCATTGGGGGCATATCCCCAATCGATTTTCGGAGGGTTGCCCAGGTCGGTTCGAACAATCTAGGGATCGAGGGTTTCAGGGACCTGCATTCTGATGTACCATTTTGGTGTTTTCGCCCATCGAAATGTTAGGGACAGAAACCGAAATTTCTCGCCAATACTTCATCGATGCTTTTGGATGATCTCGATTGTCGAAGAACGGGGTTTGTCTCAGAGTGAAGGGGCTTCCCTCACTCACCAATCCGACGACCCATGAACGACCGTGTGAGCCGGGGCTTGGCAAGGGGACAATAAGCCTTCTCGTCCAATCAACCATAGATTGACCCTTCTTTTAACCGGGTCCCGTGCGGGTGCGGACCAATCGGAGTGTTCGCGGTGCAGGTGGACGACCGGTGGCCCTGCGCGTTGGCGTAAGCAGTTCAATGCGTGGGTGGTTGAACGAGAAGACGCGTCGTCTGGGGCCTGGATGCGATGCATCCAACAGACATGAACTTTCGTGCCGGTTGGAGGCATCGCAGGTAGGCTCGATCGAAGCCGACGGCGGGCCACTGGCTTCCGATCCGCGTCCATTCGATCCGCCGGCTGCTCCGTTTTGCTCGCTCTTTTCGCTTTCCTCAGTTCTTTCTTGCTCCTTTCGACCTGTCTAGGTGCGACCATCCCAATCTCGTCATCCGTGGTGTCGGATCGATGGCGTCGGGCCGGTCGGACATGCACAGGTCGACGCTTTGTTCCCTCGGTGTCGGACCTTCCAGGTGTATCTGCCACCGGAAGTAATTCCTACCGTTATCGTTTTTACTGCGATCGGTTTTCCTCACGCCGTTCGGACTTGGACGCATCCAGGTTGGATGCTGTGATGCTGCCCACTATGTTAACACAGAATAACACTCAAGTGGGTCCACAAAGGGGTTCTTGGAGGGCCTTCTTGGAATCTGCTTGAACTTTGGCTTCGAAGAGCAACGGCGACTTGCGGGGTTGCTGGAGGTAGATGTCTTCTTCCAAAAGCGAGAGTTGGAACGCGTTGTTGATGATCCGGACTTGTGGCTAGCGAAGGTGTCAAGAGGTGCACGGCTAGTCAAGTCAAAAGGGATCTGATCTATTACAACACAGCGTGTGCCATATATAGGGGCTGTCGGAAGTCGAATCGTTGACCGATTGACTACGGGGGGACCCTGTCCATAAGGGACCTGGTAGAGACCCTGCGATTCTGTCCGGTCTGTAGGGTCTTCACCGAGACACAGCGTGTTTATACCAAAGTTAATATTGTGACGGGGCACGGGGCGTCACAGTCCCCCCTCCTTAGATACCAAGCGTCCTCGTTTGAAAAATTTTCTGGGTATCTTGGAGCAAACTGACAAGTTCTTCAGGTGATATGTATTCTACATCACCTTGTTCATATCTGATTCTGTATCCATGATTAGTAAAATCCATCACTTTTCCTTTGTACCACCGTTCTGTATCTGTTTCATCCACAAAACGTTTGCAAACAATCCGATACAACAAATTTTCTTGAGGATCCAATACCATTGGTTGGCTAGGTCTGACGGAGCGATGGCGGCCTGTAAGTGTAAAAGTCTTCATTGGGTGTTCTGTTGTCCAAGTGTCATCCAGAATTGGAAAATACTGACGGTAAACCTTGTACTTGTACTCTGAAACTTGCTCGCGATGACGACTTCGCTGTAAGGATGTGTCACCTTGAGTTATGTTGAGTTCTGGAATGGGACCATGTTGATATTCCCAATCTAATATAGCTTGTACACCTCCTGGTGCCTGTTGTTCTGCGAGGAACGATTCACGGTTGCTTCCTTCTAGTCCTCTCCATTGAACCCAATATCGAGGCGGTATAGTGGCCCAATCACGGAGTATGTACTGTTCAACAGTGGTACTCTGAGTATCAGATGGCATAGAGGGTGATACAACATCTCGTGAGGACTGAATGGGACCTGGAAATGGTTCCAAGTGTTCCACATTCACCCATGCTCTGATGCGTGAACCTGCAGGAAGATCCAATTTAATTGTTCCATTGGGTAGTACATCCAGAATTTTGAAAGGTCCACAAAAAGGAGTAGCATGCTTTGCGTGTCGACCAAGTCTACGTAACTTGACACGTTGGCCCACAGCAAACTGCGATAGCTTTTCGCGTCTTGACTGATTTGCATATTTTTCCATTCTGGAGTACTGAGCATCCATATTCTCAAATACTTCATGGTAAACGTCTGCGAGTCGCCGCTGAGTTTCCTCGCTACGGGCGCTGATGGTTTGCCATGCGGTGACGAGCGTCGGTAAGCGCGGCGATCTGCCCATATGCAAGTAAAATGGCGAATATTTTGTCGAAGCTGTTATGGCGTTGTTGTGCGCAAATTGAATCATCGGTAACAGATTGTCCCAATCTGTTGGATGTGCCATCATTGTGCGCAAGGCTGCTTTCAATGTTTGATTCTGTCGTTCGGTCTGTCCATCAGATTGTGGATGATAAGGAGTACCTCGATGCAGTTTGGTACCGAGCATCAATCCAAAATCATGCCATATTTCTCCAACAAACCTCGTGTCATGGTCTGTGAAGAGCCTTTCTGGTGCTCCATAATGACAAATAACGTGTCTTAGAAAGAGATGCACTAACATGGAGGCTGTGGCTGCTTTTACTATTGGAATATAAATTGTCATCTTGGTGAATTTGTCCACAATCACAAATACTGAGTCGTATCCTGTAGTTGTAAGTGGCAAGTCTGTTGTGAGATCACAGTAAACATCTGTGAATGGTCCTGTGGGTGTAGGCATGCGCTGCAGTAAATGTGCTTTACGCCGGTAAGACGGTTTAGCCAGTTGACATGCTCTGCAATTTTCCACATACTCCTTGATGTCACGTGTCATTCCAGGCCAAATATGTTGTCTTTTCATCAGTTCCTGCATCCTTTTCTGTCCAGGATGTCCTGCAGTGGGTAGGTCATGGTTGATGTACATCAGGTGCTTTCGTAGATCGGCATCGTTCGGTACTGCGATGCGACCCTCTACAGTTTGTAAACCTGAAGACTCATCATAATTGTCATCATTAGCTGCTGCTTGAAGTAGGCGTTGGTACAATTCGTCTGACACAACGTAGCTGTCGATCGTATGTGCCAACTGGACACTGTCGCATACGTCGTCAACCCGAGTACTCGGTTGATTCATATCTGTGTGAAACTGAATAGTGGTAGGCCCACTATGAAATACCCACCTTGGTATAAAATGTTTAAGAAGGAGCTGCAAGAACTGAACTGGAATTGCGTTGCCGAGAAAGCGTTGCTTTTGTTCTTGGTTACCCATCAACAGGCTGGCTGATGGCAATCCAATCAATTTTGCTTTTTCGTCCAGCGTCATCGGGCGTAATCTCATTGCTCTCGTGGTATCATGCACCCACATTGCTTTGTTTCTGTCACTGTAGGTATTAGATGAAGCCATTAATGTTGCTAGCTTTCTGCGGGGTACACCGTTCACATCGAGTTGCGGGACAGCGTCCATTAAGCAATCGATCCAGAGCGAGGCGGATTCTGCACATGTTTTGCTAATCTGTTCATTGTCAAGCTTAATGTTTGTCCATAGCCAACGGATACGTTTCTGCACGGTGTATCGATCAAGATGATGTACCTGCGGTTTGCATTGCAACATTGTATTGACTGTCTCCAAGTCCTTTTGCAAATGTTCTGCAAATGGGACACATTCAATTGCAAAGTTGTGAGGCTTTACTATCTGTATGAGCTCTGCTGCTTTTGTGAAACACTGTCTTGGATCTTTCAAACCTTTTCCGTTGGAACCGGCTGCGCGAGAAAAAGGTCGACAGGGAACTCCAGCAAACAACAAATGTATTTGGGGTAGTTCTTGTAGTTTTGCGTCTGCGATGGTTGTTCCAAAACAGTTGATGTTGTCCACTGATCCAAGCAATGTATGCGGTCGTAATTTCTGTACGTGTGCGGAAGCTGATTTCAATGAATTAGCTGCTGATAAATCATGTTCCACAGCGTAGTACGATACGCGTACATAATCTGGCATTTCCGCGGCAAGTGCATGGAGTAATGTTCCTGTGCCTCCAGCACATAATTCCAATATAGTAAGTGTAGGATAAGTGTTCCATCTGGAGATTGCATCCGCAACGACATTCTTAGGTCCAGGTTCATACTGGGGCGTATAATCGAACTGCGAAAGTATATCGATCAAGCCTTGTTCCACTCTAGTGAGTTGTTCTGCTCTTTTTGTTTTCAGATATGGTATAGCAATATGATCTGTAAACAAATGGAAATGTTGACCCAACAGGTAGAACTTCCATTTACGCAAACATGAGATCACAGCGAGCGTTTCTTTTCCGGTGGTCGAATATCAACGTTGTGCAGGATTTAGCACCTGTGAATAAAAAGCTACAGGGTGCCAATTCTTGCCATGTAACTGTGATAGGCATCCTCCCACGGCATGGTTGCTGGCATCGGTATGTACTCTGATGGGTTTCTCTGGATCAAAGATGCGTACAACGGGCGGTTCGCCATGTAAAAAGTAATCCTTTAGTTTCACAAAGGCCTGCTACTGTTCACTATCCCAGCACCATTGTTCTTCCTTTTTGGTGAGCTTTGTAATTGGGGCTGCAATACGTGCGAACTGCGGTATCAGTTGTCGATAAAATCCCACCAGGCCTAGAAAAGATCGAGCCTGACTTATGGACTGAGGCGGTTGCGCATTCCTTATGGCTTCCAACAAGTGCTGAGCAGGAGTGAGTGTACCATTGTGAAGGGCATAACCAAGAAATTCCACTTCTGTTTGACAGTAATATGCTTTGCTCATCTTCAGTCTTATGTGATGCTGCTGACAGAGTTCAAAGAAGCGTTGAATACTGCGCACATGCGATGCGTAATCAGCAGTATGAATCAAGCAGTCATCTAAATACACTTTCAGGGATGACCATTGATGTACCAACTCTGAAAAGGCATGATTCACAAATCTTTGAAAAGTAGCAGGGGCATTGCATAATCCCATGGGCATTACTACCCATTCATAATGTCCAAAGGGTGTGGTAACTGCTCTTTTTGCAATGTCCTCTTCCCTGATTCTCATGTGGTAATAACCATCCTGTAGATCAAAAGTAGAATACACTCTGCTTCCATACAAACTGTCAAATAATTCTTGGCTGCGCGGTATCGAATGACGATCCTTGACAGTGCTTGCGTTGAGCGCTCGGAAGTCGAATACGATACGCCACTGTCCAGGGGTCTTCTTAGGAATAAGCATCATTGGAGCTGCGAACGGCGATTTGCTCGATCGAAGAAGCCCAGCATTTAGAAACTTAGCTAGCAGTTGCCTTGCTTCATTCTGCATTTTTGCTGGTATAGGATAATAATTACGATGCGGAATCGTCGATCCAGGCTGCAATTCAATGCGATGATCGAAATCTGACCGTACCGGTGGTAAGTCATCCTGTTCCCATTCCTTGAACAGAAAGTGATACTGTTTCTTTAATTCCTCAACTTGCTGAAGTGCTCGATCGCGGTCAGCTAGGCTGCAGCCTGCACACTCATGGACACTGTACAGTTTGTCCTTGCTGTCACTGTGGGAGTTCTCCACATATTTACTGGTAGCCTGAGACACCAATTGCACCTGAACAAACAAAGGTCTCAAACCTTCTTGCTTGCATTCCTTGAGTTGAGACTTGATCTCCTCAATATTATGAAGGATGTTACTGGCAGGGTGTTGATGTTTGACACCATGTTCTCCATGTATTCCTATCACTTTTCCTTTGAAATGTCCAGTAGCAAAGTTACGATAGGTATCCAGGACGATGCGATGCTGTTGCATCCATAATTTTCCCAACAATAAATCATAGGTAGGAGTCTCTTGCAAAACAGAACAGCATACTGATGTTTTGATTCCATTTCCCAAGCTGATGTTCCGTCGTACAGCGTACGTATGGCGTTCCACGGGAGAATCAGCAATGCGATAATGTACGTTTCTTGAAACAACCGGGCAGGTACCAAATTGTTTTTCGTAACGATCCTGCCATGTTTTGCTGATGAAGTTGTGCGATGCTCCGGTGTCCCAAAGCACTTGTAATTCCATAAATCCTTTTTCATCAGGTGGAGTGGCTTGACCACTAGTTATAAAGTATCTGCAGTGTTCCAGCGTATCGATATAAGTAATGTCAGCGGTTGGTGGCTTGGTGACCGTTCGTGTCATGGGCTGGTGCTGTACATGAAAAGATTGTAAGGTCGGGACCAACTGATCGTTACCGATCGCGGGATCTGTGCCATGAGTGGTGTCTAGTTTGCTTTGCTCTGCCTGTCCACCACTCAGTGAGACAGGGCCTGACCGTTTTCCGGGGCCTCCTCCTCTTCACAGTAAATCTGTTCCAACACGGGATCGGAAAGGTCCATGTCTAGAATGTAACAACTCTCGGGATCCATGTCTTCCTGAGGATCTTCTTCATCATTATCTTCAGAGATTTCATTTTCAACGAAGTGTGACTGATGATGTCCTGGATAGTCCGCGGGGGGATCGCTATCTCCTGCCATCACTTTTCGTAACGGGCAGTCACGGGCGATGTGGTCGCTGGAGAGACACACCAGTGCTTTCTTGATTCTGCAGAGACATAAATTCAATTCTCTTGCTTGTTTGATCTGATCGGGTGTAAGAATTTTATGTAGGAATCGCTGGCGGAAGGAAAGCTGGCGCTTCGTAAAGTTTTTGATCTCCTCATCTTGTGTGGTAGCATGGACTGATTGTGGCTTCGTGACGTTCGGCATCGAATACGAGGGCGGCTTGTTGCGGACGATCGTAGCACGCAATTTGTTTTGCTGCTGCTGTTGCCATATCGCTTGCGCGGCCTGGACGATTCGGGCGAACGGCATTTCTGTGAGTATGGACAAAGTTGTCTTGTCCATTTCCAAAGCTTTTCCCATGAAAGCGGTATGGAGTTGCTGCGATATGTAACGTTGCAAGCCTGTCAGGAATTGCAATTGCTTCTTATCATCATGGAGTTGGGCTCCTGATTCCTGTCCAAAGTGCTTGAGTACAGCTTGATACCCATCAAGACGGGTGGCAAATTCTTGCGGGGATTCGTCCGGTCGCTGCCACGCGCGTTGTATGTCCACAAGCGTTTTCGTGATCGGTTCTTCAGCCAGGTGGAACTTCGCAAGCCGCTGGAAGAAATCATGAAGGCTACTGAATTGTGTGGACTCAAACTGTTCTTGATTGTTGGCCCAATCATAATATTTTCCAGCCAAGCCTTCAGTGAGTATCGTAGCGAGAATCTCCATTTCATTCCAGTTTTGGTTCATACCAAAGGCTTTCCACTGTCCTTTAAGAGTAACAATTTGTAGGGCAGTGGCTTCCTGTCCCTGGTCCAGATTGAACTTTCTGGGCTGTTCGGGTTTGTATTTGCCCACTCTCGAAGCAATCTGTTGCAATCCCAAGGAAGCTCTGGAAGCTTTCTGTAAGGTCTGGTTTTGGAGTCCAGTAGGAAGGGATACTGGGGAATCCTGGGGTATCCTTGACCGGGGCTGGTTTGGGGCTGGTACTGGGGCGTTTCTCTGGGTCGAAGACCAAGGGACGGAGGTCGTCCCAGGTGGTTCGAGGTGTCGAAGGATCTGGTCCAACGTTGTACGGAGGGCCAAAGCTTGTTGTCCTTGGGTCTCGAATTGAGTCTGAAACTTTTCCAACTGGTCTTGAATACTTGCGGTGACCTGATTCACCGTTTCGCGGAGGCTGGAAACATCTTCCACGGATGCGAAACTTTGCACATCACTTCCTTCACCTTCTTCGCCGGTGGAAGCTGCTGGTTTGGACTTCGGTGCCATTGTTATAGATTTCCAAACTTGTATTCAGTTTCTAATTGTGGTGCTGCCCACTATGTTAACACAGAATAACACTTAAGTGGGTCCACAAAGGGGTTCTTGGAGGGCCTTCTTGGAATCTGCTTGAACTTTGGCTTCGAAGAGCAACGGCGACTTGCAGGGTTGCTGGAGGTAGATGTCTTCTTCCAAAAGCGAGAGTTGGAACGCGTTGTTGATGATCCGGACTTGTGGCTAGCGAAGGTGTCAAGAGGTGCACGGCTAGTCAAGTCAAAAGGGATCTGATCTATTACAACACAGCGTGTGCCATATATAGGGGCTGTCGGAAGTCGAATCGTTGACCGATTGACTACGGGGGGACCCTGTCCATAAGGGACCTGGTAGAGACCCTGTGATTCTGTCCGGTCTGTAGGGTCTTCACCGAGACACAGCGTGTTTATACCAAAGTTAATATTGTGACGAGGCACGGGGCGTCACAGGCATCATAGTACCTGCAGATGGTATCTATCACTGCCTGGGTGGTATAGAGATCTTGAGCAGCAACCAGCAGGTCATCCACATACACTAGGATGAGGCACTCCTTGCCAGTTTTCTGATGCTTGCACTTGAGGATGGTGTCATCCACAGAGTCGCATTGGAATCCCAGTTCCTTCTTCAATGTGTTTGTGAGGTGCTGATACCACATTCTGGGGGCCTGCTTCAATCCATAGAGGGACTTCTCCAGTTTAAGTACCAGGTTAGGTTCCTGGTTAAGTTGTCGGTCGTCCCTCAGGGATCTCGAGGTAAGTTTCCTCGTTCAGTTCTGCGTTGAGGAAAGCGGTCTTGATGTCCACCTGCTGGACCTCATAGTTAACCAGGGCTGCATAGGTGAGAAAGGCCCTTTGAGCCACTTTGCCCGAGGTGGGGGCAAACACCTCGTGGAAATCCACTCCTGCACGCTGCTCGAAGCCACGCACGCACAGGCGGGCTTTGTGGCGCTCCACCTGACCGTCGCCGTCGGTCTTCACCTTGAACACCCACGTGGTGGTCAAGGGGGTGCGACCAGGAGGGAGAGTGACCAGGCGCCAAGTGCCGTTCTTGGCCAAAGAGGTGAGCTCGTCGGTGATGGCGTGCTGCCAGAGCTCGGCGTCTGGACGAGCCATGGCGCGAGCATAACCGGAAAAGTTGTCGTCGAGCTCCCACTGACGCGTTGCTTTCGCTCTCATGGCGCTGCCTTTTCTTGGACGCAGGTTGTATGGATGCGCTGGAGCTGCTGGATGGATGGACTTGGGTTCCACTGCTTGCGGATGGTCAGTTTCTAGGTGTTCAGATTCTGGAAGTGCTGAGGGAGCTTCTTTAGCCACAAGAGTGGCTTCCTCAGCACTTTCACGATGCTCAGGAGGCGTGGAGGACACACCTGGGGCATTGTGTGCACAAGCAGCTGTGGGCATGTTGCTACCGTCTTGAGGCAGCAACTGCGAGTTTTCTGTTGCTGCACCATCCTACTGGATGGTTGTTTGCGACTCACTGATTGGTGGGGATGCCTGATGTGACCCTGGAGGTCCATCCATGCTTGCTGCAGATGATTGGCTGAACTGTGGAGGTTCAGGGAGCAGGTCTGGGACGACCTGTGTGCTGTCGGGTGTTTGGCTTTCGTTCATTGACTGACTGCTGAATTTGTCTTCCACAAAGCTCACGTTTCTACTGAGAGCAATCTTATTGTCCACCAGGACGCGGTAAGTGGAGCTGTTGTGATAGCCGATGAATGTGCCTTTCACTGACCTTGCGCTGAATTTGCTGCTTCGCTTCTCAGGAGGTATGAGGACCCAGGCATCGCACCCAAAGGTGTGGAATTGGTTCAAGTTGGGCAAGGTGCCCGTCCATACTTCCAGTGGTGTTTTGCCATCCAAGGCAAGGGAGACTGGGATGCGATTACGCACAAAATTGGCACAGCGCACAGCCTCTCCCCAAAGAGTATCAGGGAGTCCTGCACGGATGAGCATTGCACGGGCACTATCATGGAGCGTTATGTGCAATCGTTCAGCAGCGTATGGCTGAGGCGTGTATCATGTTGTTGTTTCATGCGTGATTCCTCGATCTTTGAGGAACTTTTGCAATGCATTTGACTGAAATTCTGATCCCAAATCTAATCGTATGGCTTTCACCCTGTAGCCTGCTTTTGCGATTTTCTCAAATGTGTTGATTCCTTCCATAAGCGCACCTGATACATTGGACTTGTTGAGTAAGAGAAACACCAGGCTTGCTTTGGAAGCGTGGTCATATAAGGACAAATAATAAGTCTGTCCACCTGGAGTTTCAGGTATGGGTCCGACAAGGTCTGTATAGACCAGATCCAAGGGCTCATAGGTATAGTTACTGGGGCGAAATGGTTGAGCAATCTGTTTCGCTTGGATACAGGATTCACAGGCCCCGTCTAGCTTGTGGGGCAATCCAAGGAGCTTCAGCCGGTGTAGCGTCCGACTGATGTGGCACGTGCTCAGGGTCTCACCAGCACCGAAAAGAGCGTCGTCTGAAGGTCGTGAAGTGGAGGAGGCGTTGGGAAGGCGGTAGCGCTTCCGAAAGAAAGCAAGTGAACTAAAAAGACAAGGGGAGGGACCTAGGGGTCTACCTCTCTCTCAACCGCCCTTGAGCGGTTGAAGACAGCCTGGCGGGGCTCCCCAACTGCCCACGTGGGGGGCGGGCGATGCATTGGATGGTCCCGAAGGGTCGTTTCCAAGCGACCCTGGGCTGTCCGTCGCATCGCCACCGTTGAGTTGCCCCAGCCCTACCTTCTAGAAGGGATTGAGGGAAGGGATTCCAAACACCACAACCCTTCAATCCCGGTCTGTTCCGTTCGAGTCTTCGATGGGGAGGTCCCTTAGTAAGGGGCGAGTCCCCTTACTACAAGGGTCCTGACTGGACCAGGTCTCGACCCAACTCGGAGAGGGGTTCGAAGGGGCCCTCTCATGGGTAGCACCCCACCGCCACTTGGCGATTTATCTATTTGTAGCCAGGCTACAAATTAGCCAGTTTTTTCCTCTGCGGGATCAACCACCGTCCGTTCCATTCGAACCAAACATCGAGGAGTAAATATACACTTTTGAACAAAAGATGCAGAGGAACGAGGATTCCTCCTCGTGTCTTCGAAATATTCGCTTGAACGATTCACCGATTCATCGATCGCCTGTCTCGAAAGCGACAACTGCCGCAGAGCGATTCCCGCTCCATTGTGAGGCGAAGGGGGGGCACCCTTGGGTCTCACCGGAGGACAAGGAAACGACTAAGCCAAAACAACCAAAGGACTCATACATTGATCGACCTGCTGAGCCATTTCCGACGACTTTCCCGCCACAGACCACCGCGAAAGAACGCGAACACAGCCGAGAAAAAGACGGACGTCGATCAACACGTCTCGGCAGCCTGTTCACACCCGCCAGCAGCAACCGAAAAGACAGCAGGCGCCGACCGTGGGTGTTGTTGCGGGCTGCATTTGCGACATCCAGGACAGCAGGTGACGGTATCGGACAGCCAGGTGGGCTGCTTTGGAGGCATCCAGGACAGCAGGTGACGGCATCGGACAGCCAGGTGGGCTGCTTTGGAGGCATCCAGGACAGCAGGTGACGGCATCGGACAGCCAGGTGGGCTGCTTTGGAGGCATCCAGGACAGCAGGTGACGGTAATTGAGGCAGCCAGGTGGGCTGCTTTGGAGGCATCCAGGACAGCAGGTGACGGCATCGGACAGCCAGGTGGGCTGCTTTGGAGGCATCCAGGACAGCAGGTGACGGCATCGGACAGCCAGGTGGGCTGCTTTGGAGGCTTCCAGGACAGCAGGTGACGGCATCGGACAGCCAGGTGGGCTGCTTTGGAGGCATCCAGGACAGCAGGTGACGGCATCGGACAGCCAGGTGGGCTGCTTTGGAGGCATCCAGGACAGCAGGTGACGGTAATAGAGGCAGCCAGGTGGGCTGCTTTGGAGGCTTCCAGGACAGCAGGTGACGGCATCGGACAGCCAGGTGGGCTGCTTTGGAGGCATCCAGGACAGCAGGTGACGGCATCGGACAGCCAGGTGGGCTGCTTTGGAGGCATCCAGGACAGCAGGTGACGGCATCGGACAGCCAGGTGGGCTGCTTTGGAGGCATCCAGGACAGCAGGTCACGGTAATTGAGGCAGATCTCTTGGGTCCCATTCAGCACATGGAGCAAAGTTTACTCCATATTGGGCCTGTTGGCTTCCCACAGGGCCCTTGGTCTACGGCTGAGGGGGCTTTGTGTGAAGTGAACACATTTTTAAGTTTGTGTGAAGATGGTAAATCGTGGGTTCGGTTTGGTGGGTCGATACCGGCTACAAAAAAATCTGGACAAAGGAAGAAAATCTTGTGTCGCAGAAGTGGCAACCGCCCCTCTCAAGCCCATATACGGCGAACAACAACTCAATGTAATGGTTGCCCCTATGGGTTCATCGTTGAGGAACGTGATGGCAAATGGTACTTGAAACGTTTTATTTCCCTAGTTCACAACCATGAATTGTTCAAGGAGGATCATGTGGGTGAATTGCGGGTAATACCCCCGGAACGGACCATTCCCAATGAAGTATTGGATTATGGGCAATCCTTGTTACGATCGGGTATGCGGATGCGAGATATACATGTGAGCTTACAACAAATGATGAAAGACAAAGGAGAAACACCAATGTGGACATACAAGGATGTTTGTAACAAGTTGGCACCTTCTTTGGGGGAAAAAGCAAGAGATTGTAGTGACTTTCTAAATCTACTTCGCAACCGTCATGATAGCAAGTCGTGGAACATTCATTGCGATAATGAAGGAAGATTGTCGAGGGCATTCTTCACCCTCGAGGAGGGTAAAGAGGCGTGGATCAAAGCTTCGAGTTCGCGGGTTCTTCTTTATGATACTAGTCATGCCACGAACAGACATGGGATGAAGCTTGGGTGTTTTTGTACAACTAATGCAAATGGGATGACGGTCATTGTTGCTTGCTCTTTGCTCGTGCAAGAGACCGTTGAAGATTTTGAGTGGGTTTTCAAATCCCTCGAGGATGCTTCAAATGGTCATGCACCCCGTGTGGTGTTGACAGATGGTGACCAAGCGATGGCATATGCATTGAAGAGTACATGGCCGGAAGTAACTCATTTGCTATGCCTATGGCACTTTGCACAAAACGTGGTGAAGAACTTGAAGCCGATTCTTGGGAATTCATGGTCCACATTTCGCAAGTTATTCTGGGAGATAGCAATGGACTCGGATGCCCGGTCAATCGAATCATTTGAGAGAAATTTTGAACAGCTCAAGGAGCTTGTTTCGAAGGTTCTAGCAGAGAGGGCCAACAAGGGTGGAAAACGTGCTGAAGGTACATCTTTCGAAGATCACAATGATTGGAAAACGTCCCAAGTAGAGGCCCCACTCGATGAAGGGACATACCAAGCAGACGGCAAATCAATGGGCTCTTCAAGTATGCCTTCTAAAAAGTGGACGACGACACAAAAAGCAACAAGGTACTTAGATATGATGTATGCAAAAAGGAGACAATGGGCTAGTAGATGGACTTGGCAACATTTCACTCAAGGGGCTCATTCCACTCAACGGTCAGAATCTATACACGCTGCCATCAAGGGGTTTCTTTCCTCTCGGAGTTCGTTAACTCACTTGTTGAACAAGTTGTCCGAATACGCCAATGAGAAAATGAGTGAAAATTATATGCGTGTTCTACATGGGAGACTATTTCAAGCTAGCCAGATTTTGCATTCACCTCTTCTTGATAGTGCGGCTGATTTCATCACTCCATTTGCATGGCGTCATCTGAGCGGGCAACTAAACCAAGCACAATATTACCTTGTGAGTAAAGAAGGTGGGATGGCAAGTGAACAATATCGTGTTCAAAGAATTCGTACAAATTCGACTCACAACGAGCCAAATAGTGTCCGTATGGAGGGTGCTAATGAAGCTACCGAGCAAACCATTGAAACTACCAATTCTTTGGATGCGGAGCTAGGAATATCATCAAGATTGGACAGCCGCTCAACTTCCCTTGGGAGATGTTCATGCCAATATAGCTTAAACATGGGCTTGCCTTGTAGGCATATGTTGGCTCTCTATATTCACAAGCAAATCTTCTCATTCAATGGTGATGAATTCAATGAAAATTGGAAGCTTGAATGCAACCAACGAACATTGAATGCATATAAAGACTTTTACTCAACAAGCAATGCTCCAAATGTTGAGTTATTGGCCATTAGAGAGAAAGAATTGCAAACAAAAGAACAAGTTTATGTAGCAATCCAACAAAAGGCCAAATATGTATGTGAGTTGGCATCATGTGTGAATGATCAAAGCACTACCGACATCGTACTAAGGGAACTTGACAAACTTGCAGCCACCATAGTAGAAAAACACTCATCGCTTGGGTCACCCCCTAACGTTCCAATCCATGCGCAAGGAGCATGCCAAATGTTAAACCCTCCATCGGTACGTGGCAGGGGGAGACCACAGCAAAAAAGGCGGAGGCCATGTACGGAGATTCATAAGTAGTTCAAGGATAGCAGATGCAGCTGTTGAGAAGATGAAGTCATTTACCACATTTACAGCACACTCCAGCTCAACCTCCTTAACTCTTTTCCAACCAACTTTCAAAGGTGGCTCTTAACTGCAGCCCACCTGGCTGCCTCAATTACCGTGACCTGCTGTCCTGGATGCCTCCAAAGCAGCCCACCTGGCTGTCCGATGCCGTCACCTGCTGTCCTGGATGCCTCCAAAGCAGCCCACCTGGCTGTCCGATGCCGTCACCTGCTGTCCTGGATGCCTCCAAAGCAGCCCACCTGGCTGTCCGATGCCGTCACCTGCTGTCCTGGATGCCTCCAAAGCAGCCCACCTGGCTGCCTCTATTACCGTCACCTGCTGTCCTGGATGCCTCCAAAGCAGCCCACCTGGCTGTCCGATGCCGTCACCTGCTGTCCTGGATGCCTCCAAAGCAGCCCACCTGGCTGTCCGATGCCGTCACCTGCTGTCCTGGATGCCTCCAAAGCAGCCCACCTGGCTGTCCGATACCGTCACCTGCTGTCCTGGATGTCGCAAATGCAGCCCGCAACAACACCCACGGTCGGCGCCTGCTGTCTTTTCGGTTGCTGCTGGCGGGTGTGAACAGGCTGCCGAGACGTGTTGATCGACGTCCGTCTTTTTCTCGGCTGTGTTCGCGTTCTTTCGCGGTGGTCTGTGGCGGGAAAGTCGTCGGAAATGGCTCAGCAGGTCGATCAATGTATGAGTCCTTTGGTTGTTTTGGCTTAGTCGTTTCCTTGTCCTCCGGTGAGACCCAAGGGTGCCCCCCCTTCGCCTCACAATGGAGCGGGAATCGCTCTGCGGCAGTTGTCGCTTTCGAGACAGGCGATCGATGAATCGGTGAATCGTTCAAGCGAATATTTCGAAGACACGAGGAGGAATCCTCGTTCCTCTGCATCTTTTGTTCAAAAGTGTATATTTACTCCTCGATGTTTGGTTCGAATGGAACGGACGGTGGTTGATCCCGCAGAGGAAAAAACTGGCTAATTTGTAGCCTGGCTACAAATAGATAAACCGGCCACTTGGGGGGAGCGTGAGTCCTCGGGCTTTTTCTTCACATCAGGCCTGTTCCCCCTTCTTTTTTGTGGTGTTTCCAGGTGATTCGACGAGGAGAATCCGAATCTGCGCTTGGTTGGTCCTGGATCGTCTGTCTTCTGGGTGAACTCGGCGCGGCTGGCTTGGGGAGTTCTCCAAATTCACCCTTTTTTGGGCGTTTTGGCCAGGCGGTTGAACATGCGCTTCATGGCACCAGGAGCATCGACTCTCGATGTGCTTTTTCTCATGAAGGTGTTCTATCTCTCCGTCTTTCCTTTCCCCGGGTTTGGCGCTCCGGTTCTTTGTGGATGCCTGGCTGCCGTTGGGAAGGTGCGCAGCAGCGGTGCCGTTTGGGGTCCCCACCACCTGCCGGTGGTTTTTCGCCTGTAGAAATCGCGCCAGGCAGAATGTCGCCATGTTGAGAGCATCGTTCGAAAGAACGCGCCGAGACCTATCCAATCAACCATCGTTCGCTCGATTGGAACCCATATTCGAAGAGATACGCGCGTCGAAAGGAAGGAGCACCCGCCAGGGGAAACGAGGCAGGATCCAGCCCCGAAAGACCCTGGGACGTGCACGGGCCTCCCTGCTCTTGCACGGGCCGAACCAGGTCGGGGTCCATCGATCCAAACCCCTCAAAACGGAGTGCTCTACAACTTCGATTGGAAGAGCAACGACTGGAGAGGTCCTCCGGAGGCTCCACGGATCCCACAGCGACACCCCCTCTCTCCCTATGAAGAAAAAGTGGCGGTGGGGTGGGTAAGGGCTTGCTGCCGAGGCCACCGTGGACGCACTGCGCCTTGGATGGCTACGAAAATCCGGGTGACCCATCACGTGGGCGGGAGGAATCCAGTGATGGATGGGTATCTCTTCAAACAATGTGGTGGCTGAGAAAGGACGACCACAGTTTGGTGCTGAAAACAGGCCGAAACTCAGTAATTCAGGCCTGTCCTCCAGGGAGAGGCTTATCGGCATATCGTACGAACCACGACGTTTGGGGACACAAAAACTGGAGGGTAGTTGAATCACATGTCAGAGGTGGCGCTCACCGAGTTTGGTTACGATCCGCCTTCACACGCCTCCCCGAGAGCCTGGGGAGGGAAGCCTGGGGGTGTGTGTTGAGAGGTCCCATGAGTCCCATCAACAGGACCGAGCCCCAGACTGGCCTTCTCAAGCCGTTTCAGTTGCATGCAGGCGTTCACAGGGGCTCCATTAGTTGATTTGATCTGCGTGGAGCTGCCACACGTCCGCAGGAGCCCCACACACGAGTCCATGGGGGTGCCTGGTTTTGAGCGAGAAACGGTAGGAAAAACTGACAGAAACTTTCAAGTCAAATTACAAGAAAAGCCATTTTCTCATGGGAGGCAATCAATACTTGGTGAAGCCACCACGGTTAAGGATGACCTCTTCAAGCCTCTTAGGCATGGTTTTGAGGAGCTTGGAACCTAGCCCCTCTTTGGAGAGCTCCTTCCATGCACGAAAGGTGCAGGTTTTGAGCTCTTCCAATGTGGTGGGTCTCATGGCTTCCACCCTCCTGTCCAAGCAAGACCACACGTTTTCAATGGGACTGAGATCAGGGCTGAGAGAGGGCCAATCCAACATGAGATCCACGTGAGCTTGAGTGGAGAGCTCCACCAACTTGAGAATGGTGGCCTTCGATCGATGGGCCCCATCCCCATCCTGTTGAAAGGTCCAGGGGGCCTTCTTGTACAACCTGGTGCCCTCCTTCATCAGCCAAGGGAGGACTTTTTCTGCATACTCCTGCTGTCCTACACCCTTGGACACCTTCCCTTGTCCATCCTTGAAGGCACAAGGCTGCCCTGTGGTCCCCGTGACTGTCATTAGGCCTGTGAGTCCACGAGCACACACCCCACCATACACTTTGATTCTTGGGGGGGCCTTGTTGTACTCCACGAGGGGTGTGGTACCAGGAGGGACTAGGGTTCGTTTGGAGCCTTTGTGCTTGGTGGTTCCCAGGTAAATTTGGTGGGCATCCGTGAAAAGAACCCGCTCAAAATCATCCCCCAAGTGCCGTTCCGCAAACTTCACTCTATTGGCCTTGTGTGAGGCCTGCAACTTCATCACCTTTTTTTGGACCTTGGTCTTCACCCCCAAATCCTTCAACAGCCGTTGCAAGGTCCTCAACGGTACTCTCCGTCCGTACCGTGCTTCCCACTCGTTCATGACGTCCCTTGTCCCCATGGCCTGGCCTTCAAGTGCACGAGACTTGAGCAAGTTGCACAGCCACTTGTCATGACCACGGGCATAAGAGAGGGAACGGCGTTTCGAAGAGGGGGAAGCTTTGGGCTTACGATCCTTCACCCAAGACTTCACTGTCACCCAACTCCGCTTCATAACCTTGGACGTGGCGGAGAGATTCCCACTCAGCACCTTGTACGCCGCTTTGGTGGCCTGGATGGCCGCTTCCTCCATGAGGCCTGGTGATGGCTTTTTTGTGCGCTTCTTCCCCATCACGAAGCGTTTTGCCTTGAAATCCTGTCGGTGCTGAATTTGTTCTTTCCTCTTTCGATTCCACCCCAAAGCTTCCACTCGTTGCCTCTGTGTGCCTGGGGAGGGGGGCTGAAAGTACCCCCCCTCCAGTCCTGTCATACCTACCAGCGGTGACCCTCGGGGGCACTGCCACTCACAGAGTGATGGTAGGACAACGAGATTTGGTAGGTGAGCTGTACGCCCCATGGATCATGTACGGTTTGAATTTCAGGACCAAATACCTCGTACTTTGGGCGCCACGCCCCCCCCCAATCCAGCAGATCCCGAAACGCCCCCCACGTACCCACCCCACCGCCACTTGGGGGGAGCGTGAGTCCTCGGGCTTTTTCTTCACATCAGGCCTGTTCCCCCTTCTTTTTTGTGGTGTTTCCAGGTGATTCGACGAGGAGAATCCGAATCTGCGCTTGGTTGGTCCTGGATCGTCTGTCTTCTGGGTGAACTCGGCGCGGCTGGCTTGGGGAGTTCTCCAAATTCACCCTTTTTTGGGCGTTTTGGCCAGGCGGTTGAACATGCGCTTCATGGCACCAGGAGCATCGACTCTCGATGTGCTTTTTCTCATGAAGGTGTTCTATCTCTCCGTCTTTCCTTTCCCCGGGTTTGGCGCTCCGGTTCTTTGTGGATGCCTGGCTGCCGTTGGGAAGGTGCGCAGCAGCGGTGCCGTTTGGGGTCCCCACCACCTGCCGGTGGTTTTTCGCCTGTAGAAATCGCGCCAGGCAGAATGTCGCCATGTTGAGAGCATCGTTCGAAAGAACGCGCCGAGACCTATCCAATCAACCATCGTTCGCTCGATTGGAACCCATATTCGAAGAGATACGCGCGTCGAAAGGAAGGAGCACCCGCCAGGGGAAACGAGGCAGGATCCAGCCCCGAAAGACCCTGGGACGTGCACGGGCCTCCCTGCTCTTGCACGGGCCGAACCAGGTCGGGGTCCATCGATCCAAACCCCTCAAAACGGAGTGCTCTACAACTTCGATTGGAAGAGCAACGACTGGAGAGGTCCTCCGGAGGCTCCACGGATCCCACAGCGACACCCCCTCTCTCCCTATGAAGAAAAAGTGGCGGTGGGGTGTAGGGCCTATGGGGCCTACATTCTCCTGGTTCCTGTCACTAACTGACACACCTAAGCATGATTGAAATCATAAATGTAACTGATGGGGTCATAGAGCATGGTCTGAATTTCTGCCACGGTATGTGTTGATTCATATCCATCTGTCCATTGCACACGGCATCTCTTGTCATGCTTCTAGATCACTGTTCCCTGGTAGAATTCTGATTTGTCATCGGTGACATGGAAGAGGTCCTGTACCACGGCATGCGGCTCGTTAGCAGGTGGTTTGAACCGCGGTCGTTTACGGACTTGCATGGGCAGGTGGCTTGAGGTCCAGGTGTTGACCATGATGGGTGCAGGACTCTGCAAATATACCTGTTGTTTGTGCTGTTTAACATGCTGAAAGTTGATCTGTGTTATACCTGTTTCTGGTATGCAGCCATTTGTTTCTTCCAATGAGAGGAATTCTTCCAAAAGATAGCTTGTTTCATCGATCCACATGAACGGGGTCGAGACGGAGTCCGTTTGGACCCAATATCGAATGTTGGCTGCTGGGAACAACGAATAATCTCGCAGCAAGTAACGGATGGTGTGATGAATTGGCTCCACTTGAGTGTCTGGAGGCAGTAATGCATGCTGCGGATGTCCTGAATGTGCAGGAAATACTGTGAGGTCCGAATCCACCCATTTTTCCAAGCGGTCTGCATTAATACGATCAGAATATGGGGAGTTGTTGGGTAGCTCCAGGCGATACGCTCCTTTCCCCAACTCCTCTGCAATGGTGAACGGACCTACATCGTAGGGATCGAGTTTGTGTTTGTCAGTAGGACTTTTGAGTCCATACTGAACCTTGACCAAATCTCCTGGCTTGAAGCTACGTGGCGTACGGTTGTTTCGCAGTTCACGGAATGAGTCTGCCTGTTTCTGTAAATTCTGCAGAATAGCTTTGTATACCTGTTGGTGTTGTTTCAAAAAGGTTTCAATAGAGGAATTCGTTTTTCGGGAAAAATGAAAAATCGGGCCTCGATATTCACGAATCTATCCGTTGCCCCAAATTTTCCGAACCCCGAAAAGTCGAAAAACCCGAAAAACGTCCTTAATAAGGACGTTTTTTGGGGGCATCCTCTACGAGTCGTGAAGGAAAAGTCGGTCTAAGACCCTTGTTACTCAGGGTAAAAATCGTTTTCTTCGCCATATGCTACAAGCAATCGAGCGTCCTCGACCACGGGAGGGCAAGCTCGACCATCCTCGACGGGACGTAGCCCATCAAAAGAACGCGGGAAGGGAGATCCACGGGAGGCTATGCCACAGCGAAAAGGGAGGGCACTCGAGCTCATGGACGTGAAGAAGGCGGTGCAAGAGATCGAGGTCATGCGAGACTTCGTCCGGCTCGAGTTCGATGACATGCCGGAGCTACTGGAAGCGATGGAAAAATGTCTAGAAGAGAATTTGGGCGAATGTAGGGCTGAGGAGAAGGAGCTCCTGGCGTGGTGGAATCCTCGTGTCGTGGTCGCAAACGAGGCGCGTTGGATCGACGGGTTCACCGAGGACGAATTGCGAGGGTGCTTCCGGTTTGGCGCGGATCAACTTCGCGAGCTCATGGGCCTCCTCGAAATCCCGGCATTCTTGTGGGCACGAGGCAGCACACGACGGTTCCGTGGCGAGGAGGCCTTCCTCCTCTTGTTGCGTAGGCTTCCGGGACGCGAGAAGGGTGTGCACCATGCCGTGGTGTTCGATCGATCGCCACCTGCCACCTCCAAGATGTACAACGTCGTCCTGCATCACGTGTACCAACACGCTAGGGTTGCAATGCTACTCGAAATGTGGGAAGAAGCGCTCCCTTCGTTCGCGGACGATTTGCATGGATGTGGTTGTCCATTGCCCCATTGCTTCGGCTTCATTGACGGGACTATGTTTGATATTTGCAGGCCAGTGGTTGGACAGGAAGCCATGTACAATGGCTGGAAGAGGAAGCATAAGGTAAAATATCAGTGTGTGGTCTTACCAAATTTCATGATCGGCGATTGGTATGGACCGGCAACCGGCCGTGCAAACGATGCAACGATGCTGGACGATTCTCATTTGGTTCCTCGACTTCAAGGCATGCGCGCTCGGCTAGGACAGCAAATCTGCCTTTATGGAGACGCGGCGTATCCGACTAGCGAGGTGCTACTGCGCGCACCGAAGGTGAACAACGCGAGCGCGGAAGAACTTCGGCTAGCAGAAAAAATGTCAAAGTATCGAGAAAGCGTGGAATGGATCTTTGGAAAGTTGGGCGAGTTGTGGCCTTTTGTCACCGACGTGACGAGGAAAGCAACTGGCTCGCGAGCCACGGGTAAGGAAGATTGCGTTGCGGCGCTTTTGACTAACTATCACACCTGTGCGTACGGTGGTGTCGCGAACTCGTACTTTGGTGTGCGTCCGCCGTCCATGCGCCAGTACAAAGAGATGTACGCGGCACACGTGCCTAGGTGAGTCACCTTTTTCCTGGGTTCTTGACGTCAGCACAAGTTTCGATAGCAAAGGCACTAACACACACCATCAACAGAACATCAACAGCAACAGCAAACCCTCAGTAGCAGAATACCATCAGCAGCATCGGCAACAAAACCATCAGCAGCAGCATACCATCAGCAGCATCGGCAACAAAACCATCAGCAGCAGCATACCATCAGCAGCATCGGCAAGAAAATCATCAGCAGCAGCATACCATCAGCAGCATCGGCAAGAAAACCATCAGCAGCATCGGCAAGAAAACCATCAGCAGCAGCATACCATCAGCAGCAGCATACCATCAGCAGCATCGGCAACAAAACCATCAGCAGCAGCATACCATCAGCAGCATCGGCAACAAAACCATCAGCAGCAGCATACCATCAGCAGCATCGGCAAGAAAATCATCATCAGCAGCATACCATCAGCAGCATACCATCAGCAGCAGCATACCATCAGCAGCAGCATACCATTAGCAACAGCATACCATCAGCAGCGGCATACCATTAGCAGCAGCATACCATCAGCAGCAGCACACCAGCAGCAGGAACATACCGCATGCATTAGCATCGTCAGTAGCAGCAGCAACAACAACAATAGCAACAGATGGAACAGCAGAGCCTTTTCATGAGAGCTTGTATAGCATAAGTAAGAACTTCATGTTGTGGTAATACATGTGCATTCTCAAATCGATCGATCCATACTTTAGCTCCTTTTTAGTACTAGAGAAAAAAGTTGTTCCCTGCTAGCTAGAAAGGGAAGGAGTGCATGTAAATCAAGGAAAATGTAATACACAATGCGGATTCAGGCTTCAGGGGTTCCTTCTTCTTCCATTTCCGATGAAAGGGGCACAACTTCGTCCTCCACGTGGGTGGGTTGTGGGGCGAGCGATTTTCTGTGCTCAAGCAAGGCACGCTCGACATAGTCCATGTGCGTTCCTGGGTCCGACCACTTCTCTGGCGATACTTCGTGCAAGTTGTAGAACCGCATCCACTCTTTGCCAGCGCGCAAACGGACTCGTTCCTCCACGGCCGCCTGGAGGATGCGCTCGTACGTGGAATTGGCACCGACCCATCTCGTCAGCCCCTTGGCGCGTGCTGCTCCAACGCAAGTCGCGGCCGGATCTTCAGAACGCCGTTTCTTCCTGTGCGTATGCATTTGACACGAAAGGTGAACCCTCCCCTCGGCATCCAACTTCGAGCTCCTCGCGGCTCGGCCTTCCTCGAGCGCGGTGCGCTCGTTCTCCATCTTCTCGTGCTGTTCAAGCAGGTGTTGGGCCAGTTCTTCTTCGTCCGTGTGCACACTCGTCCCACCCCGACCTGTAGCTGCTCTTGCCTGTTGGTTGCGCTTCTTTTGCCTGGACATCGCAAGGCGGACGTGGCGACGCAATGAATCGATCGATAGCGAGAAGCCGTCAAACATGCGATTCGGATCTGCTCTTAGAGCGAATTGAAGGCAATTCCGGGCGCAACTCGTTGCGATGTTGCCTTGCTTTGTGATTGGGTTGCATGAGTCAATGCAACATTGGCGAAGCAAAAGAATTCGATGTTCCGCCGTCCAAGTTCCCCGTGCGACCACCTGTTTGGACGCCACAACAGGCACGATGTCTTGGGCCACGTTTTGATCCATCTCTTCGAGGGGTGGCTGTTCACCTTCCTTCGCCATGGTGTCGGGAATTTGCGCCTGCTTCTTCGCGCTCACCCCCCCTGCTTCCTCTTCGCACCTTGCAATCATCAATTGGTCGTTTCGGAATCGTGAGACAAGCCATTGGACACCGCTTGTGTACTGGCGGGAAAGGGATCGCTATCGGCGGTTCGAGGCATTGAAGGACATCCTTAGTTTTAGTATTAGACGCCCGATATTGTACAATCGGTGTCGAGGAAACCCGTCCCCCCGAGCCCCGATGTTTTCCCCCGAAAAAACGAATCCCTCGAGAGGGTTTGAAAAATCGTCGTTAAATGGGATTTGGCACGAACCCCGATTTTTCATTTTTCCCGAAAAACGAATTCCTCTAATCCACAATTGTGAGGGGTGGGCCTGAGGCGATTTATCTATTTGTAGCCAGGCTACAAATTAGCCAGTTTTTTCCTCTGCGGGATCAACCACCGTCCGTTCCATTCGAACCAAACATCGAGGAGTAAATATACACTTTTGAACAAAAGATGCAGAGGAACGAGGATTCCTCCTCGTGTCTTCGAAATATTCGCTTGAACGATTCACCGATTCATCGATCGCCTGTCTCGAAAGCGACAACTGCCGCAGAGCGATTCCCGCTCCATTGTGAGGCGAAGGGGGGGCACCCTTGGGTCTCACCGGAGGACAAGGAAACGACTAAGCCAAAACAACCAAAGGACTCATACATTGATCGACCTGCCGAGCCATTTCCGACGACTTTCCCGCCACAGACCACCGCGAAAGAACGCGAACACAGCCGAGAAAAAGACGGACGTCGATCAACACGTCTCGGCAGCCTGTTCACACCCGCCAGCAGCAACCGAAAAGACAGCAGGCGCCGACCGTGGGTGTTGTTGCGGGCTGCATTTGCGACATCCAGGACAGCAGGTGACGGTATCGGACAGCCAGGTGGGCTGCTTTGGAGGCATCCAGGACAGCAGGTGACGGCATCGGACAGCCAGGTGGGCTGCTTTGGAGGCATCCAGGACAGCAGGTGACGGCATCGGACAGCCAGGTGGGCTGCTTTGGAGGCATCCAGGACAGCAGGTGACGGTAATTGAGGCAGCCAGGTGGGCTGCTTTGGAGGCTTCCAGGACAGCAGGTGACGGCATCGGACAGCCAGGTGGGCTGCTTTGGAGGCTTCCAGGACAGCAGGTGACGGCATCGGACAGCCAGGTGGGCTGCTTTGGAGGCATCCAGGACAGCAGGTGACGGCATCGGACAGCCAGGTGGGCTGCTTTGGAGGCATCCAGGACAGCAGGTGACGGCATCGGACAGCCAGGTGGGCTGCTTTGGAGGCTTCCAGGACAGCAGGTGACGGCATCGGACAGCCAGGTGGGCTGCTTTGGAGGCTTCCAGGACAGCAGGTGACGGCATCGGACAGCCAGGTGGGCTGCTTTGGAGGCTTCCAGGACAGCAGGTGACGGCATCGGACAGCCAGGTGGGCTGCTTTGGAGGCTTCCAGGACAGCAGGTGCCGGTAATTGAGGCAGATCTCTTGGGTCCCATTCAGCACATGGAGCAAAGTTTACTCCATATTGGGCCTGTTGGCTTCCCACAGGGCCCTTGGTCTACGGCTGAGGGGGCTTTGTGTGAAGTGAACACATTTTTAAGTTTGTGTGAAGATGGTAAATCGTGGGTTCGGTTTGGTGGGTCGATACCGGCTACAAAAAAATCTGGACAAAGGAAGAAAATCTTGTGTCGCAGAAGTGGCAACCGCCCCTCTCAAGCCCATATACGGCGAACAACAACTCAATGTAATGGTTGCCCCTATGGGTTCATCGTTGAGGAACGTGATGGCAAATGGTACTTGAAACGTTTTATTTCCCTAGTTCACAACCATGAATTGTTCAAGGAGGATCATGTGGGTGAATTGCGGGTAATACCCCCGGAACGGACCATTCCCAATGAAGTATTGGATTATGGGCAATCCTTGTTACGATCGGGTATGCGGATGCGAGATATACATGTGAGCTTACAACAAATGATGAAAGACAAAGGAGAAACACCAATGTGGACATACAAGGATGTTTGTAACAAGTTGGCACCTTCTTTGGGGGAAAAAGCAAGAGATTGTAGTGACTTTCTAAATCTACTTCGCAACCGTCATGATAGCAAGTCGTGGAACATTCATTGCGATAATGAAGGAAGATTGTCGAGGGCATTCTTCACCCTCGAGGAGGGTAAAGAGGCGTGGATCAAAGCTTCGAGTTCGCGGGTTCTTCTTTATGATACTAGTCATGCCACGAACAGACATGGGATGAAGCTTGGGTGTTTTTGTACAACTAATGCAAATGGGATGACGGTCATTGTTGCTTGCTCTTTGCTCGTGCAAGAGACCGTTGAAGATTTTGAGTGGGTTTTCAAATCCCTCGAGGATGCTTCAAATGGTCATGCACCCCGTGTGGTGTTGACAGATGGTGACCAAGCGATGGCATATGCATTGAAGAGTACATGGCCGGAAGTAACTCATTTGCTATGCCTATGGCACTTTGCACAAAACGTGGTGAAGAACTTGAAGCCGATTCTTGGGAATTCATGGTCCACATTTCGCAAGTTATTCTGGGAGATAGCAATGGACTCGGATGCCCGGTCAATCGAATCATTTGAGAGAAATTTTGAACAGCTCAAGGAGCTTGTTTCGAAGGTTCTAGCAGAGAGGGCCAACAAGGGTGGAAAACGTGCTGAAGGTACATCTTTCGAAGATCACAATGATTGGAAAACGTCCCAAGTAGAGGCCCCACTCGATGAAGGGACATACCAAGCAGACGGCAAATCAATGGGCTCTTCAACTATGCCTTCTAAAAAGTGGACGACGACACAAAAAGCAACAAGGTACTTAGATATGATGTATGCAAAAAGGAGACAATGGGCTAGTAGATGGACTTGGCAACATTTCACTCAAGGGGCTCATTCCACTCAACGGTCAGAATCTATACACGCTGCCATCAAGGGGTTTCTTTCCTCTCGGAGTTCGTTAACTCACTTGTTGAACAAGTTGTCTGAATACGCCAATGAGAAAATGAGTGAAAATTATATGCGTGTTCTACATGGGAGACTATTTCAAGCTAGCCAGATTTTGCATTCACCTCTTCTTGATAGTGCGGCTGATTTCATCACTCCATTTGCATGGCGTCATCTGAGCGGGCAACTAAACCAAGCACAATATTACCTTGTGAGTAAAGAAGGTGGGATGGCAAGTGAACAATATCGTGTTCAAAGAATTCGTACAAATTCGACTCACAACGAGCCAAATAGTGTCCGTATGGAGGGTGCTAATGAAGCTACCGAGCAAACCATTGAAACTACCAATTCTTTGGATGCGGAGCTAGGAATATCATCAAGATTGGACAGCCGCTCAACTTCCCTTGGGAGATGTTCATGCCAATATAGCTTAAACATGGGCTTGCCTTGTAGGCATATGTTGGCTCTCTATATTCACAAGCAAATCTTCTCATTCAATGGTGATGAATTCAATGAAAATTGGAAGCTTGAATGCAACCAACGAACATTGAATGCATATAAAGACTTTTACTCAACAAGCAATGCTCCAAATGTTGAGTTATTGGCCATTAGAGAGAAAGAATTGCAAACAAAAGAACAAGTTTATGTAGCAATCCAACAAAAGGCCAAATATGTATGTGAGTTGGCATCATGTGTGAATGATCAAAGCACTACCGACATCGTACTAAGGGAACTTGACAAACTTGCAGCCACCATAGTAGAAAAACACTCATCGCTTGGGTCACCCCCTAACGTTCCAATCCATGCGCAAGGAGCATGCCAAATGTTAAACCCTCCATCGGTACGTGGCAGGGGGAGACCACAGCAAAAAAGGCGGAGGCCATGTACGGAGATTCATAAGTAGTTCAAGGATAGCAGATGCAGCTGTTGAGAAGATGAAGTCATTTACCACATTTACAGCACACTCCAGCTCAACCTCCTTAACTCTTTTCCAACCAACTTTCAAAGGTGGCTCTTAACTGCAGCCCACCTGGCTGCCTCAATTACCGTCACCTGCTGTCCTGGATGCCTCCAAAGCAGCCCACCTGGCTGTCCGATGCCGTCACCTGCTGTCCTGGATGCCTCCAAAGCAGCCCACCTGGCTGTCCGATGCCGTCACCTGCTGTCCTGGATGCCTCCAAAGCAGCCCACCTGGCTGTCCGATGCCGTCACCTGCTGTCCTGGATGCCTCCAAAGCAGCCCACCTGGCTGTCCGATGCCGTCACCTGCTGTCCTGGATGCCTCCAAAGCAGCCCACCTGGCTGTCCGATGCCGTCACCTGCTGTCCTGGATGCCTCCAAAGCAGCCCACCTGGCTGTCCGATGCCGTCACCTGCTGTCCTGGATGCCTCCAAAGCAGCCCACCTGGCTGTCCGATGCCGTCACCTGCTGTCCTGGATGCCTCCAAAGCAGCCCACCTGGCTGTCCGATGCCGTCACCTGCTGTCCTGGATGCCTCCAAAGCAGCCCACCTGGCTGCCTCTATTACCGTCACCTGCTGTCCTGGATGCCTCCAAAGCAGCCCACCTGGCTGTCCGATGCCGTCACCTGCTGTCCTGGATGCCTCCAAAGCAGCCCACCTGGCTGTCCGATGCCGTCACCTGCTGTCCTGGAAGCCTCCAAAGCAGCCCACCTGGCTGTCCGATGCCATCACCTGCTGTCCTGGATGCCTCCAAAGCAGCCCACCTGGCTGTCCGATGCCGTCACCTGCTGTCCTGGATGCCTCCAAAGCAGCCCACCTGGCTGCCTCAATTACCGTCACCTGCTGTCCTGGATGCCTCCAAAGCAGCCCACCTGGCTGTCCGATGCCGTCACCTGCTGTCCTGGATGCCTCCAAAGCAGCCCACCTGGCTGTCCGATGCCGTCACCTGCTGTCCTGGATGCCTCCAAAGCAGCCCACCTGGCTGTCCGATGCCGTCACCTGCTGTCCTGGATGCCTCCAAAGCAGCCCACCTGGCTGTCCGATGCCGTCACCTGCTGTCCTGGATGCCTCCAAAGCAGCCCACCTGGCTGTCCGATGCCGTCACCTGCTGTCCTGGATGCCTCCAAAGCAGCCCACCTGGCTGCCTCTATTACCGTCACCTGCTGTCCTGGATGCCTCCAAAGCAGCCCACCTGGCTGTCCGATGCCGTCACCTGCTGTCCTGGATGCCTCCAAAGCAGCCCACCTGGCTGTCCGATGCCGTCACCTGCTGTCCTGGAAGCCTCCAAAGCAGCCCACCTGGCTGTCCGATGCCGTCACCTGCTGTCCTGGATGCCTCCAAAGCAGCCCACCTGGCTGTCCGATGCCGTCACCTGCTGTCCTGGATGCCTCCAAAGCAGCCCACCTGGCTGCCTCAATTACCGTCACCTGCTGTCCTGGATGCCTCCAAAGCAGCCCACCTGGCTGTCCGATGCCGTCACCTGCTGTCCTGGATGCCTCCAAAGCAGCCCACCTGGCTGTCCGATGCCGTCACCTGCTGTCCTGGATGCCTCCAAAGCAGCCCACCTGGCTGTCCGATGCCGTCACCTGCTGTCCTGGATGCCTCCAAAGCAGCCCACCTGGCTGTCCGATGCCGTCACCTGCTGTCCTGGATGCCTCCAAAGCAGCCCACCTGGCTGTCCGATGCCGTCACCTGCTGTCCTGGATGCCTCCAAAGCAGCCCACCTGGCTGCCTCTATTACCGTCACCTGCTGTCCTGGATGCCTCCAAAGCAGCCCACCTGGCTGTCCGATGCCGTCACCTGCTGTCCTGGATGCCTCCAAAGCAGCCCACCTGGCTGTCCGATGCCGTCACCTGCTGTCCTGGAAGCCTCCAAAGCAGCCCACCTGGCTGTCCGATGCCATCACCTGCTGTCCTGGATGCCTCCAAAGCAGCCCACCTGGCTGTCCGATGCCGTCACCTGCTGTCCTGGATGCCTCCAAAGCAGCCCACCTGGCTGCCTCAATTACCGTCACCTGCTGTCCTGGATGCCTCCAAAGCAGCCCACCTGGCTGTCCGATGCCGTCACCTGCTGTCCTGGATGCCTCCAAAGCAGCCCACCTGGCTGTCCGATGCCGTCACCTGCTGTCCTGGATGCCTCCAAAGCAGCCCACCTGGCTGTCCGATGCCGTCACCTGCTGTCCTGGATGCCTCCAAAGCAGCCCACCTGGCTGTCCGATGCCGTCACCTGCTGTCCTGGATGCCTCCAAAGCAGCCCACCTGGCTGTCCGATGCCGTCACCTGCTGTCCTGGATGCCTCCAAAGCAGCCCACCTGGCTGCCTCTATTACCGTCACCTGCTGTCCTGGATGCCTCCAAAGCAGCCCACCTGGCTGTCCGATGCCGTCACCTGCTGTCCTGGATGCCTCCAAAGCAGCCCACCTGGCTGTCCGATGCCGTCACCTGCTGTCCTGGAAGCCTCCAAAGCAGCCCACCTGGCTGTCCGATGCCGTCACCTGCTGTCCTGGATGCCTCCAAAGCAGCCCACCTGGCTGTCCGATGCCGTCACCTGCTGTCCTGGATGCCTCCAAAGCAGCCCACCTGGCTGCCTCAATTACCGTCACCTGCTGTCCTGGATGCCTCCAAAGCAGCCCACCTGGCTGTCCGATGCCGTCACCTGCTGTCCTGGATGCCTCCAAAGCAGCCCACCTGGCTGTCCGATACCGTCACCTGCTGTCCTGGATGTCGCAAATGCAGCCCGCAACAACACCCACGGTCGGCGCCTGCTGTCTTTTCGGTTGCTGCTGGCGGGTGTGAACAGGCTGCCGAGACGTGTTGATCGACGTGCGTCTTTTTCTCGGCTGTGTTCGCGTTCTTTCGCGGTGGTCTGTGGCGGGAAAGTCGTCGGAAATGGCTCAGCAGGTCGATCAATGTATGAGTCCTTTGGTTGTTTTGGCTTAGTCGTTTCCTTGTCCTCCGGTGAGACCCAAGGGTGCCCCCCCTTCGCCTCACAGTGGAGCGGGAATCGCTCTGCGGCAGTTGTCGCTTTCGAGACAGGCGATCGATGAATCGGTGAATCGTTCAAGCGAATATTTCGAAGACACGAGCAGGAATCCTCGTTCCTCTGCATCTTTTGTTCAAAAGTGTATATTTACTCCTCGATGTTTGGTTCGAATGGAACGGACGGTGGTTGATCCCGCAGAGGAAAAAACTGGCTAATTTGTAGCCTGGCTACAAATAGATAAACCGGTATCGAGATCATGGGAACAGATGTCCATGAGAGACCCGGGAAGGATCGCGATATGCCAAACCCACCACGAAAGGCACAAAGAAGAAGCGGATAAAGATTCGAACGATATTGGCGGTCACATCCCCAATGCTCTTCTTCCGACATGCGGGCATTCGTAACTCAAGCGGTGGACCCCGTCAAAAATCATTGTGGAAATGGTGAATGACGGACCCACGAGTCGCTTCTTTCAAGGTAAGATGAAGACCAAGGGTTCCGATTATGATTCGATGCACTTGCTGCGATACCCTCCTCGGTTCCCGTTCAATCGTGAAGCCTAAAAAGTGCTTCGAGAGCTACGAACAAGTTCTAGCACAATAGTTTCCCATTACGCCACGTGTGCCTTCGAGTCTCATGGACGCTTTTCGGTTTGCACGTGCTAGTGGGCCTGCTTTCGACTTCAAACGATCGCAATAACGAAGGCACAAGTTTGAAGGGATGGATAGTGGCTATCGTTTCCAAGACAAAACTTGCAGCAATCCCTTCTCCGTATTGACCGAGGGGCATGTTTGTGCTCGATCGTTGGGAAAAATCATTACTTCTAGCCGCATCTGTTGTGGTTCTTGTTACTCGCACGGCAAATCACCGTGCGGTTAGCTTGGATGAAAGCACTTTTCGTGAGGCGGAGCAAGGTGGCTGGTGTGGTCGCGTGGAGAACCTGAGCACGCTTGAGAGCTGGAGTCAGGAAGGTTCTGGTTCGATTACAAAGTCCCGTGAGAGGTCCTAGAGAGGTCTCGCACAGGGGGATGGTCTCGCCAGGCCTTATCCGCCCAAGACGGCCAAGGGCCAAGATCTCCTGGCGGCTCCTGTGCTCCATCGGATGGTGGAGCACAGGCGACCTGGTCGATGCATCCGGCTGGGGCGCTCCTGGCCGTTCGATCCCTCGATCGGATCGAGCCAGTAGATTCGATCCCCCGGTTTCGAGCACCGGATCGTGTGGAGGGCAGCCGACCTGGGGGTCGAAACCTCCACCTGGTCGGGGCACCGATCGGTGCTGAACCGAGGATCCCGTGAGGGGGGACCTCGCCCCGGTCCGTCTGGTACAGGTGGGGGGATCCCTACTGTAAGGGAATACCCCAACCCCAACCATCCATTCAAGCATGCAAATCCGAGTCCCCTGCCCTTGTCTGGGCGGCTGAGGACAGTAAGGGGACAAAGAGGCTCCTCGATGGGGGGCCTGGGACGATGAGTCCATTACAGTCTCCCGGTTCCCTGCGTAGCAGCAAGAAAACACTAGCTGTATGCCACCGCAACAGGGTTGTAAAGCATGCTTCTGACCTCTGTTGTTGTGTGGCGAGTCTTGTAACCGTCTGTCCAAAGTACGGTATGTCCATCCGATTGAACGATGCCTTGATAATGTTGCACGCCTTGATCCACTTCAAAAGCATCCATAACCACTGATCCAGGAAGTTTGGTAGGTGGCTGCCACTGCTGTCGTTGACGGGTGCTGTAAGGCATGGATGTCCAAGTCCAGGTGTTTTGCAGTACTGGATTCGGTGTAAGCAGGTATGCACCCTGCTTGTGTTGTTCCACTGCATGACGATTGCGTTTGTTGATGCCGCACTCCGGCAAGCATCCATTAGTTTCTTCCAAGTCCAATATTTCATCCAGGATTGTTGCATCTTCATCAAGCCAGTAAGTTTGCTAATCGTGTCCGCGAACCCAGTAGCGTATTGCCTTTGCAGGAAACTGTGAAAAGTCTCGCACCAAGTACCGTGCAACTGGCCATCGATCCATCGTTGTCTCTTGCACTGAGGTGGGAAGACTGTCCAAGGGCTGTATAGGATGGTCCAATGGAAAGAGGGACCGATCTGAATCAATCCATGGTAGCAGGCGGTCCACGTGAAAGCGGTTCTGAAAGCGTGTGCTAGGGGGCAGCACTAAACTGTATGCATCATTGCCAAGTGCTTTATCGATGCAGTACGGTCCTTCCCAGTAAGGTTCGAGCTTCGGGCGATCCTGCGTGTCCTTCAGTCCGTATTGTAACTTTACCCAATCACCAGGCTTGAACGTACGAGCAGGAAGATGTTGGGTGGAGGCAACCTGTTGTTTGGCGCGGTCCACCAGTAAGTCTTGAATGGCACTGTATACTTTTCTCTGTGCTGTAAGCAATCCAGTGATCATTTTGTTTGGGGAAGTAAGCAGATTTCTTGTTTCAGTACCAGTGGTCACCAACTGCAGGTGCCACGGTAGGCGGGAAGGGCAGCCATATAGCATTTCAAAGGGGCTGCGTTCCAAAAGCGAGTGCACGCTGTCGTTGTATGCGTGCGCTGCGGCCTGCAAATACTGATCCCAATTCTCTGGTTTATCGGTCATTGTTCGCAGTGTCTGCAACAGCGTGCGATGTTGGCGTTCGACCGGACCTTGAGACTGTGAATGATAAGGGGTGCCTGTCTTGTGGCTAGACCCCAAAGCTGTGCAATAAGCAGCGAACAGCTTCCGATAGGCTGGACCATTGTCGGTATGTATGATGGTGGGTGTGTGGTACTTGTACACCACATTGTCCAGTAAGGCACGAGCTTGACGAGTGGCTGACCATGATGTATGCATGGGAACGTAAACAGCGAACTTCGTAAGCCGATCCACTAACGTGATCACTGCATTGTGATGATCAGGGGTGAGTGGCAGGCCTTCTACCACATCAAGCACTACTGTATGGAAAGGATGTGGATAATACCTCATTTCTGGCAGCTGCGGGCGCGCACGGCTGGTGTTTGTAGGCTTCATCCTTTGGCAGGTGGGACACCGTGCCACAAACTGCTTGATGTGGGCCTTCATGCCGGGCCAATAAAAGTGTCGGCGGGCAGCTTCATATGTGCGATGGGCGCCAAAGTGGGCGCGATCGTGCACCAGGTGGAGCATGTCTTGGCGGAGAGCGTTGTCCAAGGGGGCTTGGAGAATTGCTGGCCCTGCATAGTGTCCCAGTGGTGATGTTGCGTTGTCACGGAATAAGAGGCCATCTCTGCAGATGTAACCTGCAGGTGGATGCTTCAGTTTGTTTGGATAGTCTTTGTCATGCAAGATTGCTGTGCGAATACGCGATAGCAGCGGTACGTTGGTGATGTGTGCTGCTGACCCATTGTCGTTGGACGAGCTGCGCTGCGTCCGTATTGCGTTCACGGAACCACAAGTTGTATTATCTGCACTACGGGTACCTAGCAGTGTACGATTCCACAGCTTGTGCATGTCTGCAATAAGGACACCGAGCCAGCCGACGGGGAACGCATTGCCGCACATTCGTCGTCTTGCTACAGGTGTAATTTTGTACCCTGCAGTATCTTCAGGCTGCATGCCCACCAGTTTTTCGCGCTCTTGGATGGAAAGTTCGCGCAGAAGATTGTCTTCTCCCACTACCCAGGTGGTACGCGAACGGTCACTGTGACTGTTGGCGGAAGCCATGAGTGTTGGACATTTTAAGCGGGGCAGCCCCCGTGAATCGAGCGGGGGCGTCGATCCCTCTTCCAGGCAGTCCTCCCACGTAAGCGGTACTGTGGACAGCAAGTCATGATCGGGTTTCGGCGGTGGAAGATTCGTCCAGCAAAGTCTTGTTCGCTGCTGCGCGGAGTATTCATCCATGTTGTGTTCCTGGGGTTCTCCCAACCACTCGTTGATGCGCTCCAGATCATTCTGCAGGTGGGCTGCGAACGGAGTACACTCTACGATGTAGGAGTGTTCTGTTGGTATACGGGTTCGTATGTCCCTGTTGGCTGTGAATAACTCTCGTGCGTCACGCAGGCCCAATGGCGGGTCTGTGGTTGAAGTGTTAGCACGTGAGAATGGCTGGCAGGGTACTCCTGCAATCAGCAAGTCCACCGCGGGAAGTTTCCGGCGATGCGCAAGGGTGCGCACGTCGTTTCCGTATCTGAATATATCTTCCCGTATGAAGAGTCCAGGACGAGTCAAGTGTACTGAGTTGAAGACCCTTTGGATTACTGCTCTACAATCTGGATCTTGTTCCACTGCAATGTAATTTATAGTGAGTGCTCCATCTTCAGGTATGGCCAGTTCGAGGGCGCGAAGTGTCGTGCCCATTCCTGCACAGAGGTCCAGGATCGTCATTGTTCGTAACGGTACTGCTGCATCGTTAACCGGATGACGGGAGAAATAGTCGGCTCCCACATTTTCTTTTCCAGGGCGATACTCTACGCTGAACGGAGCGTAGTACGCTAACTTTTCGATCCAGCGGGCATCGCGTGGCGATAACTGTTGGACACTTTTGGTTGTCAAGTATTTGGATGCTGTGTTGTCGGTGATGACAGTAAATGGGCACCCAAATAGCAGATGTCTTCAATGCGCCAGTGCGTAGACGATAGCGCAAGTCTCGCGTTCCGCAGCGTGATAGTTACGCTGGGCTGCATTGAACTTGCGACTCCAGTATTCGATTGGTCGCCATTCGCCTGGGGCGATTTCTTGCTGAGCACAGGCCCCATTCCAATGCTCGACGCATCTGTCTCTACCCGAATGGGGCGATCCTCATTGAACAGCACCAGTGCTGGGGCAGTGGTGAGATGCTTTACGAGTTGCTGGAAGGCTTGATCATGCTGTTCCATCCAATAGCGTTGGAAATCGTGAGCGTATTTTTTCTTGTTCAATTCTGTAAGTGGGGCTGCAATGTCTGAATAGTGTGGCACAAATCTGAGATAGAACTGGCAAAGGCCAAGAAAGGCCATATTTTCTTTCTGTGTCCTTGGCTTGGGGAAATGCTGTATCTTGTTGAGCTTTTGGGGTGAACATCGCAGCTCCTGGTTTTCGATGCGGAAACCTACCCAATCCAGAGTGGTACAGAAGAAATGACATTTTGACCGCTTCAAGCGGATGTCGGCAGTCCTGCACACCTGTAGCAACTCCTCCAGATGTTGGAAGTGGGCTTCCTTGCTACTGGAGTGAATCAGAATATCGTCCACATAGACCTTGGCAAAGGTCAGGTGACCGAAGATTCTATTCATCATCCTTTGGAAAGCTGTAGGTGCATTTGCAATTCCCATTGGCATCATCCTCCAGGTGTAGCTACCCAAAGGGGTCTGTACTGCAGTCTTGTCAATGTCTGCTGGGTTCATGGGCAGGTGGTGAAACCCATCCAATGCATCCATTGCAGAGAAGAACTGGGATCCACCGAGACCTTGCAAGAAATCGTTGATGCGCGGTAGGGGATATCGGTCTTTGATCGCAACGTTGTTCAGTTTACGATAGTCAAAGACGACGCGCCATCCACCGTCCTTCTTCGGAACGAGGATCACGGGCGCCCCCCATGCTGAGCCAGCACAAATATCCATCTTTCCTGCATCCACATATTCTGCAATCAATTTGCGTAACTCCTCGCGCTCCGATGGCGATAGCCTGTAATATTGGGTGAATTGGGGTGATGTTCCTGGTGGTAACGGGATGCTGAAGTTTTCGCCCGGGACCCGTTCAGTGGGTGGTTCCTTCCGGGGCTGGAAGCAGTCTTCATATGAGTCCAGCAATTCCTGCAATCGCTGCTGTTCCTGCTTTGTGAGTGTTACCTGTGAGCTGAGTTGGCTTTTTTCCAACTGGAGCTCTTGTTCTTCAGCTTCAAGCTCCCATCGAGCGTCTTGCGGTTGTACGATCCGGTAAAGGCATCCTGGTGTGCGAACGGCTTTTCGAACTTCAGCGGCAGGGACGACTAAGTCGAGTCGTCGTGCCTGGATGAACTTGCCGTCCCCGTGAACGGTGTGGCGCTTTCCTGCCGAGTCCAGCAGGACCATTTTTCTTTGCTGCCAATTGAGCACCTGGAGATAAGCATTCGAGAAGTCACTGCCCAGTATACATTCGAACTCTTGTATGGGGGCCACTCCGAAGTCGTGCCACACACATAAACTGTCGATCTTGATCTGCTGATTGATGATGGGTGCTTTGTGAATGTTGCTACCCACAGCAACTCCAAATTCCACCAATTCTGGGGTTATCCTCTTGGTTGTACCCTTGGTATCTGACTCTTGGATCCTTCGTAAGAGCTAGGGCGTCACAAAGGAGAAACTGGATTGAGTATCCACGTAGGCTTGAGTGTTCACCGTAGATCGTCTGTGGGCAAACGAACAATGCGAGGTGAGGATTCTTTTCTTGGGGTAAGGTTGTTGATGGCATGGAGTGGCAGCACCTGCCCTGGTCGGCGATTACAGACAGCGTGCTCCTGCAAAGCCTGCCAATCTGTTTGCTTGGTTTCTGGATCTTTCAAAGGGGACAGATCCATACTTGGGGGAGCGTTCGCTGACGCTCCCGGCTCCATGCGGTCAAGCCCCATTGACCGCTGGAGTTTGCCTAGTTTTTTGGACTGAACACATCGCGGGCTTTGCACCCTTTGCTGTTGTGTCCGTATCGGTGGCATGATTCGCAGACCGACAACTCGCGGCATCGCTTGAGAATCCCAGAAGGCAGTGTGGCCTTTTGTTCATAAGGCTTGAGGTCTTCCTGGAGAGCCCCGATGGCATCCTTGTCTTGTTCCTCCAGGTCTTGAAATCGCTTCGATGAGCGCTGCTGCCTGTTGGGCTGGTGATGTTGGACCCTGCTGTCCAGAATGGCATTCGTACGTCCGGGGACATACTTTTTCTTGAATTTCCCTGTGGTCACCTGGTCATGAGGTCTGTTTTGCTCAATCTCCATTGCGGTTCCTGCCAGTCCCCATGCACTCACATCTGGAACTTGATGGAGGCTGACCAGGAACTGATGCTTTTCGCGAAGCTGCTGCATCATCCATCCTGGCAGCCCTGCACGGAAGCGGGCAGCTAGTTCTTCGTCGGTAATACGATGAACTGTTGGGTCCTTGCTGCTGTTGATGACCACAGAAAGGGACAACAACCTGTTGAGGAAATCAACGGCCGTTTCTTCAGATCGCATACGAGTTCGTAAGAACTCATCGTATGCCCTTGGGCCTGGATCACATCTTTGGAAGATGTCCAAGAGGGCCTGGAAGATCGCATCGATTGATTTCAACTGTCCTGGATGAGATGACTCCCTATTCTCCATGGCCAGTCTCGCCGTACCGCCAAGCGTTTGCAACGCCATGGCAGCTTGTGGTATGTCCTTGCCAACTCTTGCTTTTACCCAGCAAGACACTTCCTTGTACCACCTATGCAAGGCATAGGGGTCTTTCTTGAGTTCTTCACCAGTGAAGATCGTGGGCGTGGGCAAGTCGATGCCCTTGACAGCCCCAGATTTGCGTAATGCTTCGAACATGTCGCTGAATTTAGCGGGGACATGCTTTGGATTGTGGTCTTCAGGAGATGGCTGAGCATTGGCCAACTCCTCTTCCAACTCTTTTATCCGTTCCATGAGGACTTCCACTGAGGTGGTGTCGTCCACGGTTGCTTCGGGCATCACGATCGACGGAACTCGTACACTCTGTTGTGGTTCTTGTTACTCGCACGGCAAATCACCGTGCGGTTAGCTTGGATGAAAGCACTTTTCGTGAGGCGGAGCAAGGTGGCTGGTGTGGTCGCGTGGAGAACCTGAGCACGCTTGAGAGCTGGAGTCAGGAAGGTTCTGGTTCGATTACAAAGTCCCGTGAGAGGTCCTAGAGAGGTCTCGCACAGGGGGATGGTCTCGCCAGGCCTTATCCGCCCAAGACGGCCAAGGGCCAAGATCTCCTGGCGGCTCCTGTGCTCCATCGGATGGTGGAGCACAGGCGACCTGGTCGATGCATCCGGCTGGGGCGCTCCTGGCCGTTCGATCCCTCGATCGGATCGAGCCAGTAGATTCGATCCCCCGGTTTCGAGCACCGGATCGTGTGGAGGGCAGCCGACCTGGGGGTCGAAACCTCCACCTGGTCGGGGCACCGATCGGTGCTGAACCGAGGATCCCGTGAGGGGGGACCTCGCCCCGGTCCGTCTGGTACAGGTGGGGGGATCCCTACTGTAAGGGAATACCCCAACCCCAACCATCCATTCAAGCATGCAAATCCGAGTCCCCTGCCCTTGTCTGGGCGGCTGAGGACAGTAAGGGGAGAAAGAGGCTCCTCGATGGGGGGCCTGGGACGATGAGTCCCTTACACATCCTCTTCGGGAATCTTCTCCTAGCAAATTTCGGCAACGTGCGATGGGAACTTCTGATTCGAAGCAAGTTGCCTATTCTTACCAAGACATGCAAGCACATGTCATCTACCTTCAAATCAATTTTTCGCAACAAGTCATTCCATCAACCTTGTATTGGCATTCGGAGTATGACTTGTATAGAAAAACGATTGGGAGAGAGAGTGGTGGCTTTTGGGAGCCAAATCCGTACGTTTTGTTGCGAGAAAGAGCCATGATCCATTCGCCTCGATGAGGCCTAGCTCTATAAATCCCTTGTTGGGCGTTCCTAACCTCCACAGAGAGAAGGGATAATACCTTGCGGGTAGGCATGGACCACGCTTTTGCACCGTTCGTATGGTGCCAATCGCACCTCCGTCTCACGCATGCTAGTTCCCAACCTTGTTTCCAAGCCATGCGTTCCACCATCGATGTTCCCACGTCCAACCACCTACCTTGGTGGGTTCTTGGTCCCTTTCTGTTGAGATTTGCTCAATTAATTTGGCTATTTTTAAGTGAGATGAGTCCCTTAGTATATCCTAGTGCTCGTTTGTGGGGTAGATGGTCCCACTGCGGGTTCTCGCTCCCGCGCCCGTTGATGTGGGTTGCTTGAGCTTGCGTCGACTCAACTGATCAATTACACGGTACCTTGCTCCTATTTATAGGGTAGTGGCAACGTTGTGGTAGTTGCATCTTCCCCACATGTGCAAGACCATCCTACTAGTCACAACATAGTAAGTCTCTCTACTTCCGGGGGACATTTGTCTTCTAGAAGAATCTTTGCCCCGATCTTCTTGTCTTCCACCCCTTACGTGAGTTGGAGGGGCTTCATAGGTTTAATCCTTCCGTTTCTTGTTTACTGTCTGTGGTTGTAAACTCACCATATTTTAACACTTTTATCGATCGAATTCTTTCGGTTCCTCCAATCGATCCCATCCCATCGAGTCGATCCTCGTGGATAAAAATTGAACTCACGCTTCGAACCTGGAGAGGAGACAATTTCATGGCAGTTTGACGTCGTAGTGGACTTGCGTCCACGCCTGTGTGTCCTCCGTGCGACACAGTGGAACTGCTTTCATGGAAACAACTCGAAACGGAGGTAAGCCGTCCGAATGGTGCTGGAACGTACCTGATAGGATGATGGATCGTGGATCGTGAGACTGACGTAGCCATGGAGCACGTGCGAGCAGCTGAAGCTCCGTGGAGAAGCCTTGGATGCAGTCTGGGCTCAACCGACGATGCAAAAACACGTGCCGAAGAAGACGCGAGAAGTGGAAGACGTGTGTGATGCCACTCTCGTGCAATGCTTGTCGGTGCAAACGCACAAGAAGAAACCCATGCCACCTGTCCAGATCCCTTGAATCCACTACGAGAACGGAATGGCAGCCTCCAAGACGCAAGGGACGGTCGCACCTGATCGACAGGGGGCATTCAAAGAAACGGTGATGCGCGGAACATGTGACACTTTAGAGCATCAAACACAAGCATGCACGGCTGGTGGATGGACACAACCAGATGCTCGATTTATGATGGATCCATCAAGTCAATAATGCTTCTACGATGGACCTGGAGAGGGAGAGGACTTCGAATGGACGCCTCCCACTGCAGTTCTTCACGGTCAAAGGGCATGAATCCGTGGTGAAGAAGTATTTCAATCCTTCCTTGGCATTTCCGTTCTCCTCGGGCATGAATTTGGTAAAGGATGCATTGGGAAACACCCCATGGGTGACGTATGCACTGACGTGTTGCGCACCTAATGTGGCAAGCAGCTTCTGGCACTCCAGTAGCGTCCCACCAGACTAGACCAAATCATCCACTATTACCACATGCTTCTTGTTTGGATCACCTTCTTTCAAACGCACGATCCTCTTGGCACCATCCCTTACTTTGGTGCATATAAGCTCGGGATAGTAATCGAAATAGAAATGAAAACGCTTCCAAGCTCCTTCATCAGGATATGCAATCACAATGTTGTCTTTGTCTTCGAACCGGCTCAATTGTTGCCTCAACAAAGGCACCCCGCTGGCAAAGTAGGGATGCACCGAGTCTCCAAAATAAAATCTTTCCTGCAGTGCATGAATGTCAAACACCACAAGGCTGGCAAGTCCACCCCTAGAAAGGGGAATGTGCGAAAGAATACGTGCAAGGGTGTGAGCAGTTGCAATGTCTCCTTCATCTTCCATCCGTTCTGCAGTTCCTGTAGGGAAGAAGGGCAGCACCAGTGTAAAAGATCCAATAAACAGCCTGGGAAGTGCCATGATGATTGAGTGCTGTTCAAAGATAACGTGTGGCGAATGGAAGCTTGCAAGGAAGGCACAATGCCTGTTCCTTATCTGGAGGGCATTTCTGACGTATAGGTTGGGGAATCCGTCAGAGAACTTCAGCCAGGAGATGTCTCCAAGTTCAATGCAATCGCTTTCCCTGGCAATCTTCTTGGCGAGTTCTTCTGCTTCTGGGCAGTAGAAGAGCACACAATCTTTCCTGAGACGATCGGAGGGATTCATATCATCCAAAGCGTCCTGCTCGAGCAGGTGTTTCTCCCCTTGGGTTTCTTCTCGCTGGATTGGATGGGCCGTCCGAGTCCACGTGTTCTGTCGGCTGAATGAGGTGGCTCGTCTCTTATCTCCTTTCCTTTCCACTCGTGTGTTTTTCCTGTCTCCTCCGATGCCGCAGCAACGTTTCCACGTGCAACACCCCTTCATGCATCCGTGTAGTGGTTCCGTTGTCCTGAACCAGAGTATCACATCTTTCTGTTCAATGAGAGGAGTTTAGATTTTGGGGTAAGGGCGAAAAAAGGGGTAAGTGGGAGATTATTCTCCGGGGTTTCGGGCTTCGGTTACTCCACTTTTTGAAACTGGGGTAAGCGAGGGCCCTCCGCTTACCCCTTTTTCGAAAGGCGTAAGCTCGGGCACTCTTTGGCTGGGGCGATACGAAACAGGTGTTCCTGGACGGTTTAGGGCTCAAAACGACGTGGCCTTCGAGGAAAAAAAAGGAGTAAGGGGCCCGATTCCTCGAAGGGTGGTGTGGCGCGTGGTTCGAAAGTGGGTTGCGACCGCACGACACAGTAGAGTAGACGCCATGCCTTCGCGAGTGGGGTGCGCGTTGGAGCGCAAGAGGTTGCGGAAACAGTACGATGAGCTTGCGAGGCTATTCGTAAGTTATGCCGGGGTTCCCGGACTCAGGGAAGACGAGAGGATTGTCATCCTCCGGACTATCCGCGAGGCAATTGTTACCAAGCGTCCGTGAGGGACACTTTTCACACACGTTTTCTCCCTGTGCACCTTGTCCTTGTCCGGTTGTTGGAGGAAAAAGGGTCGTAGAGCGCCTTGGGAGGTCCCTAGTTCCCGGTCTTCTCTCGCTTTCTTTTTCGAGTGAGGAGTTCCTCTCGGTTGGGGTCGTAGGAGAACTTCTTGATGGTCGTCCGGAGCAGTTGGCGACCGAAGAGAATGGCGCACCAAGCTCACGAGGGAAAGGGACAGCCGGTTGCTGGCTCAAGCAAAGTTCTATTCTCGCAAGTGGGTTGCTTCCCTTCTTCTTTCGATCTCTCGTGGAGAACGAGTGGTGGAAACTGCCCTCCTTATCCGCTCAACAGGTAGTTGGGGGCCCACGTGGGCCCCCGCGTCCCCATCGGACGGTCCTCGGGCTGTGTCGTTGCCGACCCTATCCGGTCACCAGGGTATTCCACCGTTCGATCCACTTGGGGGGAGATTCGCCCCGACTGAGCCCGGGTCTGTTTCCCAATTAGTAAGGGGGGTGAACCCGGGTTCCTGAAGCTGGTCCCGTCAGTCCCAGTCTTGATTGGGGGGACTTCCCGTCTCGCCGAGAGTATTGGGCTCAGAGCCGGGTAAGTCCTTACTAAGGGTAGGACTCTCCCCACTATTCACTGCAATTGTTACTGTCTATCCTTTGAATGGGAGCTACCCTCGATGAGGGTAGGGTGACCTTGCGTAACACAATGGTGCAGTGCTTGGCGGATTTAGAAGTGGCGAAACGATACTGGAACTTCAACCGGTCAGTGACAAACGTAGCCAAGACCATAGACGAGTTTAGCGATGATTGGTTGCGACAGCAATGTCGATTCGTTGCCTGGGAGATCAAGGAGCTCATGCGAATCCTTGAGATCCCCTCCACCATCCGTGTGCGAGGCATTGGGCGTGTTTTCACGGGTGAGGAAGGCATGTTGGTCATGCTTCGCCGACTCGCTTGTTTGGATACCCTCCATCAAATGAGTGCGACGTTCGAAAGGCCCGCTAGTGGTCTGTCGGAGTTGCATAACGCCATGCTGGACCTTGTGTACCCGTATGCGAAACAAGCGTTGCGCTTGGAAGTGTGGGAGAGCGAGCTTCCGCGCTTGGCAAAAGAGTTTCATGATGAGGGGTGTTTGATTCCCACTTGTTGTGGGTTCGTCGATGGGACTATCTTCAAGATTCGACGCCCAACGGAAGGCGAAGACGCAGCCTACAATGGTTGGAAAAGGATGCACGCAACTAAGTACCAAGCCGTGGTACTTTCCAACTTCATGGTCGCAGATTTTGATGGTCCCCACCCTGGCTCGGCTGCCGATCCCAACATGCTCCGAAGATCAAACTTGGTGGAACGTCTACGTGAAATCGTGGATCGACTTGGAACTAGTGTCAGCCTTTATGGCGACGCTGCATACCCACTCTCGACGGTTCTATATCGGCCTTACCGCAACGAAACAACGCCAGAGCAGGCGCGATTCAACGAGGATATGAGTACCTTTCGGCTTGCGGTCGAATGGGTTTTTGGAAAGCTCGAACAACTTTGGCCGTTCGTGGGCGACAAGACGAGGCGGGCGGTGCTCTTGCGACAAACAGGGAAGGAGGACGTCATAGCGGCTTTGCTGACGAACTTTCACACTTGCTTGTGCGGCGGTGTAACGACCGACTACTTTGGTATAGCACCACCGACCCTCCAGGAGTATGAACGACTTGTTTCGACACACATGAGAGGTACGCAACGCAAAGAGCTGCAACTTGCAAGCATGCTTTTCCCACGATGCAGACCTTGTTATTTTCAATTCTACAAGCTGATCAAGACACAAGCGTGCAACCAGCGTCAAGACACCCACAGTTGGTGTACGATGCTACACAAGGACATTGATGTAGTAGTACACGCAACAGAATTTCTGCAGTTGATGGTGCAACGGCAGCAACCACTTGCTTTTCATTTTGGAATGGCAGCAGAATTTCTACAGTTGATGGTGCAACGGCAGCAACCACTTGCTTTTCATTTTGGAATGGCAGCAGAATTTCTGGAGTTGGTGGTGCAACGGCAGCAACCACTTGCTTTTCATTTTGGTATGGCAGCGCAATTTCAGCAGTTGATGGTGGAACGGCAGCAACAAAGTTGCAGATGCTTATGAGAGAACATACGCTTTGTTGTCTGCCATCGATGCAGTTGATTGCATGATACATGTTTCGGTTTGAAAGAGGTACATGAAGCATGAACGGGAACTCTCATGTATTTGATTTTTCTTTGTGCCTTGAAAGGCGTTTGTGCCAAAGTTTTGCATGCGCTGTTCGTCTAGAAAGCAACGCAACGTGTAGTAATCGATGGGAAATCTTTTAGCACGACAAGTCTACTTACGAAAGCCTCAATGCGAGCAACTCCTTGCTCGGAGACTCTACTTCAGTTTCGTCGAACATCGAAGTTGGGACCGTCATCCCCGTGAAATGGCCTGATGTTTGCGAAACACGCTCACTGACGTATTCCTCCAACGTCCCTGGATTCGGGTACTTGTTGGGATCCTGGTGATGCCATTTTGTGCGCAGGTCCCATTGCACTGATGCTATCTCTTCCTTCCTTGCTCGCATGATTTCGGCCAGTGTCCGATCCAACGCTGGAATCAAAGAGGCGCGCTCCTCATCCCGCAATGAACTACTCCTTCGTCCACGCTGTTTCTGTGTATTATCTTCTGGATACGAGCTCGAACGCGGCTTCTTCTTCGACCTATCCCCACCAGTCTTGAGTTGATGCTTGACGAGCTGTCGGCCAGGGAGCTCCTTATCCTCGCGGGGTTGCATCCTTTGCCTTCACTTGTCTCCCTGGATCGCTTCAGCCGCATCAAGACGATCGCACATTTCGTCACAAAGGGAGACGAATTCATCGTCCACCAAGCCACCATTCAGTCCCGTCGCCCGTCGCGTGACTTCCTCATTGCTCCGATGTGATGGAAGGACGTCCATGATGAGCCTTCGCACCTGTTTTCGGTCCAATTTCCAAATCGAGAACAACGATGGATTCTCAGCACGCAAACGCTCGCAAAAGATCCTCCATGCACCTTCCTTGTCCCGGTTGGTCTTCTTCTCGAGGAGGCAGCAATCCTCGTCTTCTGCGACCTTCAAGACTGCTTTGAGGTGCGCAGTTGTCTAAATCCGGCCTCGGTCGGTATGGGCTTGTTTTGCCGCCGTTTCATTTCGTTCCACTTCGTCTTGTCGCTGTGCATTGCTTGCGCCATTTGGTAGATTCGCACCGGGGACGTCGGGAAATGCCTGTGCATCTTCTTCATCACCATGGGCGATGTCAAGGTTGCCGCTTGCACTTCCACTCATGCGTAAGGTGTCTTTTGCATGATTCACGTGCACGTCAGCTACATACAAACTCGAAACCCTATCGCTCGCCGATCAAAAACCCTCACGCACCTTTCGTTCAATGGCGTTGGGTCCGACAGATGCGCATGTCGGTCGACACGAGTGACGTTGCGCCACCCTTTGTTCCTTCCCGGGAAAACCAGCAAGTTGAAAAAAAATAACATGTATCGCAGAGGATGGGCCAGTCGCCCCTCTTTTTCGAAACCGAAATCTAAACTGCCTTGACCGAAAAAAAGGGGGAGGAAAAAGGGGTAAGGCCCACTTACCCCTTTTTTCGCCCTTACCCAGAATCTAAACTCCTCTATGGTTATCCCAAGGTGGATCTCCTCTTCACAGAATTTCGTCACCCCTGTCAAATCCCCCTCCAATCAAGCCCCGATCGAACCGGGTGATTTCCGGGTCCCGTCCGGTCAACCGATCGACTGCGATCGGACATGAAATTCGGTCTGGGAGCCGTTCCTACAACCGAAACTGCCGAGGTGCGTGCGAACAGGGCTGCAGATCGAACCAAGGACGAACGGGACGACGGAACGATCGCACCGTGCCGGCAGAATCCTCGTCGTCGCGTCCGTGCGGGCACGTGAGGGTCACATACACCTTTCGAGAGGATCAACGAGCGAGGAGAAAGAGCAGCGTGGATGGAAAGTGGCGTTCGGAGCTTGGCGAGGAAAAAACGAGGCGATGGATCCGCGGAGCCAAGAGAAGGATCCTACAGGCCTGGAGCTTCGTGGATGGAACGGAAAACAGTGCGAACGGTGGCGTGGACACGTGTGGATGCGGGTTAGTCTCTTCACGCGCCAGGGACGTCCGTTGAGAAGGTGCGTGGGTTGCGTTGAACCGCGCCTTCTCAACGGATGTTCATAGAGCGGCGGGTGGTGGACACACTCCATTACGACAAGGGTGCTGCTGCAAATCAGTTGCCCCTAGAATGCTTGTATTTGAGCCGAAGAACAGTGTCCCAGCTTAGCTCACCATGCCGGCGTTTGAGACTCGTGCCGCTGGTGAACTCAAAGTTTGCCTTGACTCGATCAAACATGGCATCGTAATCTTGGAAGGTGGCAGTTTCCTTCCACACGCCGTGTGGAAGTGCATCCTGTGCAGCAAGCATAATCTTTCTGTAGCGCTTCAGGCGATCACGGGCTTTCCGATCAGTTATCTCAGCTGGCAGGATGGAACGCCACGGACGATGGCATGTCCTTTCATCACCACTTGTCCAATGTTGCCATGCTTTCCTCACGGTCATGTTGGGCACCATGAAGTTGAAAGGCAGTGGTGCCATTGGACACAACCCAAAATCAGACAAGGTTTTGAGGTGTGCTTGACGAGTTTCCTCTGTTGGTAATGCATTTTGACCTTCAATGAACAATCTTCGGATGTCTTGAATGCCGGTACCGTCAAGGACCCTCGTGATTGTGCGCTCCAAGTTGGCGGTGGTGATGGGTGCTCCTTCGATTCTTCTAGCCTCGACCGCCTCATCCAAGGCCGTTTGTAGGATCACCGGCAATCGCCCAATTTGTTCTTCCACACTTGGAATGAGCTTGACCACTTCTCCCTTCACTAGTTCGAGAGAATGGAGAAGAGAGCAATGAGGGGGGACCCCCGATGCGCACAAATAGTGTTGTTGGGCTGTGGCTTCGTCTTCGTAGCCGCCAAAAAGCAATGCCTGGAGCCGTGCACATCTTGATGCATCGCTTAGGACCCGATCGGACCACAATTCGTGGCATGATGGTAGGGTGCTTTTCAACGTGTCAAGGTGGTAGATGACACTAGCGAGGCATGTCCATGCAACCCCAGGGTTGACTTTTGTCACGTCCATGCATTCACGGGCGCATTCCATGATGAATTCTTGCTCTTCACTTGCCGTGGGCACAAAAGTTGGGGGTTACAATGCCAATTCTTCGTGATGCATCCGAAGCCCGTTGACAACACGACCAACGTGCTCGTCCCCCGCAGCATCAAATCGGCGATACGTGTCCTCCACACCGGGCTGGCTCCAACCTGCACGAAGGGAAATGGAGGAACTCGAGGGGCATGCGGTCCCCCCTGCACTTGCGTATGTCGCGGCACCTTTCCTAAACGAGTGGGTGCCTATGTCTTCCTCGATGAGCCCAAGCTCTTCTAGCCTCGCGCTAAGTCGCTTCACCTCTGAGCTCAAACATGCTCTAAAGCGCCGTGCACAATTCTCTTGGTTGCCTTGGAACAAGGGCACTCCCGTCGACGGCCCTCCCACACATGCGGAAATGCAAATCAAGTAGACGCCAAGGGCAGTGACAGGACATATCCACGGTTCCAATGGGTTCGCATATATTGCCCTCGGATATTTAGCAAGCTTTCCCTCTTGATCGGTCTTTGAATGCGCAAAGTACATCAAGAGATGGTCATCTTTGTACTTGATGTGACCCAAGTTGATGTAAGATATGTTGTCGCTTCGGCACATAAGATTCCAAAGCAAAGTTGCATAGCACCAAGCAAATGGCCCTATGAGTTTATGTTGGGCAAGTTGTTTGCAAATGAGAGCATAGAGCTTGAATGGTAGGGCAGTCATTCCCCTCTTCGCTTCCACTCCGTCTTCCTTCCTCTTTCTTGCTATCCGCTTTTTCCATCCATGGATGATTGTGCTCACCGTTGGTGCTATGGTTTGCCACACACTTGTTTTTCCAAAGTCCTTGAAAAGTAGGTGGATGGCGGCCCTGTATGCATTGATTTTGCTATCGGACGTTTTCGAATTCTCTCTACGTAGATTGGCAATTGGTGCTAGGATAACTTCGGGAGTCACTCGTTCCCAAAGTAAAGGTTCCAATGGTCTCGATTGACTATACCCTGGAAGGAGATCGTGTATCAAGGTCCCGTCCGTGCACCTTCCACGAGGGCGCGGGCCCTCCAACACTTTCTTCATCTCTTGAGCGAAAGCAGGATTGAGAGCCGGGTGGTTACGATGGTACAAATGAAGTAAGAACATGCAAGTTGATGACTTGTATCGGTCTCTCGTGCGCATCATCGTGCTCCCTTGGAGCTCGTCCACCAAATTAAACACCTCATCTTCTTCACCCAAACACTCGAGTATCGGTTCCACACACTCGCTTTCCTCTTCCATCCGTGATGCATCCGCCATTTGTTGCCCCGGTGTGGTCGTCCGCCCCGTCGGCACGCGAGAGACTTGCTCGTTCGGTCGCTCTTCCTTGGCGATGGCGGCCGTGCACGTCCCGTTCGTTGGTGAGGATGTCGTCACCCCACGAGGGTGATAAAACTACCCGGATATCCGGATCTACGTAATTCGTCACCCCGGTTTCACCCGGAGCCAAGGGATTGTCACCCCGAAAGGGTGACGAATTCCAGGGATGCGGTCCTCCCTCACCCCGATTTCCCCCCTGTTTCTCACTAGACTGCCCCAAGGAGGCGACATCCCTCGGAAAACGTCACCCCGTTGGGGTGACGCCCAAGAACGACCACACCGACAGGAAGGCACCAACTTCGAGACGCGGATCTTTTCCAATGATCGAACATAGAAGCACTCGATACCATGGAGTTGTTGTAGGGGCGACACCACATATCGTAATCCTACGTCCGAGGAATGGGAGGAACGCGAGGCTTTGGTTAGCATCCCTTCTATTTGAGCCCCCTTCTCACCTTGTGGTGGAGCCATCCAAGATTCTAGAAGGGGTGTCTAGGGACTGAACGACATTGATGGACCAGAGGAATATTTGCAATACTTCCCTTAAGCGAAGTCTCGTACGACCTAATTTGTATGAGGCATACGTGCGTAGTAGGATTTGCAACATAGAAGCACTAAATGAGGGGAATTCGACTACACTTTCATGGGATGCCCATTGTCAATGGCCAAACGGTCGAGTCAAACATTGATGTTTCGTGTTCACAATGTGTGATGCGCTTCGATAGAGAAGAAGGCCAACTACAAATGCAATGGTGACATGCTTTTTGGGAGGACATTGTTTGATACTTCTCAAGGACAATACAAAGCGAGTGCGCGGTTTGTACGCCTTTATCCTAGGTTGCTCCGATAGTCCACTACCGGCATTCCCCGTAGCTTGAGAGGTAGCATAAAAAAGAGAAAGAGTATTTGGTTCCTTTGGTCCCACCGATTTTCTGTTGTTTTTCCTCAAATATTTCCGTCGGTCGTAGACGCTCACGCAAAAAAAATTTGTACACACTTGCACCAACTTTGTATTGATACGATTTACCTCCCTTTCGACCGATGCCTCGCTCGACGATGCAATATCTGATTCTAGGCAAGGTGGTAACCGTCCATTTAACACCAAGAAATCTTGCCTAGGGCTTTCAATCACTCCATGTTGATCGCCTTGTGTGTGCTGGAGGCTTCCCTACTCGTCGAATTCAATTTTCTTTTGGCTTTCGACAATTGCCCTCCATGACATTCACCTCGAGGAGCAACGAGCAGGCCTCTCACCGATGGGGAGCCCCTTTGAACCGGGGCATTCGTTCCTGAATAAAACCGAATGAGAGGCCCCTTCGATTGGAAGGAGGACCCGGTCTAGTCCCGGGAGGGAGTCGTCAGGGATTTGCGAGGGGTGACTCCAGGGTGATAAATTCCGGTGAAGAGGGATCCCTGCGAACCTGAGTGAGAAACAAAGGGATTTTGGGTCGAAAGGAAAAGTCGATCCCTCCTTTTCGTCACCGTTTCGGGGTGATATTCGGGACTCACCGGGTGAAACCGGGGTGACGAAATGCCCAGAACCCACAATCCTTGAAGATACAAAAGCTCCTCTTCGCTACTTGCTCTCTGCCCTCCGTCTCTAGGATGGCAGTCTCAATTGTGCAAGTGCTATCCAAATGGAGAATCTTCTCGAACCTAGTGTGGTCGGTACTGCCGATGGTTCAACCGCGGGGAAGAACCGCCGTGTCGTGCGTTTGAAGGTGTGCTAAGGCACAAGTGTTCATCCCTCCAACTCCTCTATGTCACACCTCACAACTTCGACAACTAGTGTGAAGCTAGCATAGGGTGAAATTGCAATGATTGTCAATTTCTTGACTTCGAGAGTTGTTCGATTCGGGGGTGAAGCGGTACATCAAGAGAGATTGAAAAAATGTGCCATTTTTATGGTACTTGAAATTGGACTGAAAAGCAAATGTGCAAATGTCTTGATTGAAGTAACGTACGGTGGTCACTTCGATCCTCCCGAATATGTTTGATCGAGGGACTTTTGCAAAAATGCGATAATTGAACTCTGTTCCGGTCAAATCATCTACAGTGGTCCTTTTGGATATTGTGTGGACCGTGAAAGTTGTCCTCTAGGAATTGTGCTGCGCTTCTTTGAGGTCATCAAGCGGCGGAGATGGTCGGCCACGTCGTCTCCCCTGGGCCAAATTGTTACTATATTCACGAAATGGGAAGCCGTATTGCGAATGGGATGGTGCCTTAGCTCTCCATCCAACTCTATAGAGAGGGGATCGTAGAAGAGAGCACAATCTAGTTTGAGGGGAATTTAACCAAGGTACCCTGCGGTTATGAACGATTCCTTCCTCGCCACTCATAGTTGATGTTGTGAGCGATTACTTTATGATTGTTGGTGATCCACTCATTCGCTTTGGCACCAAGTACGTTGCGTTTGGGATGGTGCCTAGTTTTGGAACAGTAGTCTAGGGGTGCATGTATGTCGGTTGAATAATTCGAGGTTTTGCAAACTTTTGCCCTTGACTAGTAACGTTCACCACTTGGAAGGCCTTCTCAATGCCCTCTAGTACGTGGCTTCGAAGGCTTGACTGTCGTGTAATAGCAATTAGAAACTCAATGCTAAGCTTTCATAGAATGTGCACCAAGACTTCGTTTGAAGAGGGTAGTTTTATAAGTGTTCGCTCGCTTGCCAGTCGTCAATAGGCCTTGACGACTTCCTTGTCGAGGCTACCAATACGAGAAGAATCGCCCACCATGTTAGGGCCCATTCCCGCTCCTATCTAGTAGTCATGCTGCCAAAGGTTGAAGAAGGCAAGGCAATAGTTGATATGTTGACTCTACGCAACGGCTGCACACGTGCTTCGCACTAGCTCATCGGTTCAATTTGTATGAGGACATGCTTTACAGGGTGAAAAGGATTGATAGTTCGGTTTTGGAGTAAGTTTTGCAGAGGTAGGTGGGCCTTGGTCTTGCAACGTTTAATTTCAACTAATGATGCGCTTCCACGCGCACGTAGTCCAAAAAAATTTTCAAATTTGATAGGAACCATCAGCTTGAATGAAATGACGAGAAATTTGTGTAGGAGCGAAAAATTCATCTTTCTCAATCAAGTTTCACGGACAGGTTGCAAAAAATTTTCACCCTTCTCTTCGTCTTCTTGATTGGATGCCTTGGAGACACTCAACCTTGCGGTTGCTTAAAGTATGTTGCTTAAATGCTTGTGTGGAGTGGAAAATTGGTGAAAAGGAGATAAATAGCACCGAAGGTTCCAATACACAAGCAACTTTAGCACGAGAGCACTCGACAGTAATCTTGAGAGCATTGCGAGATGTTTGAGTTTATTGTTGTTACATAGTAAATGTTTCATGCGTTCACGTGATTTGGAGGATTGGTTGAGCCGGTGGGTGAGTGAACGTTCTTGGTAAGTTCTGTTGCACAGGGCAGGATCCCCCCTACGATGGGACCCGGTGCTTGACAAAGATCCTTGTCAAGCAGTAGCTTAGATAAGCGAGCTTGGAGCTTGCTGTGAATCGCTGGATATCAAGTCAGGTACAGGACGGGTAACCCCTCCCCAACTGGACGAGTGCGACTCAGGACCTGGGAAGGCGGGGGATGGGAAGCCCTTGGTACCCCGGTCCGAGGGTACGAGGGATCTCCCCAATACCAGCCGTCCGGATAGACCCAGGGCGAACCCGATGAAGCCCAGGCTCAGTTCGGGGCAACCCTAGGAGACTCGGGCAGAAAGGGGGACCGGATCCCCCCGAATCTCCCGAGGTCGATCGAAGGGTGGGGAAGCATCCTGGGGATCTGGGTCACGTGCTTGCCTGTCGTGCAACCGTCCGATGAGGGCGACAGGGCCACGTGACCACCAGGCGCCCCATGGAGATAAGGGTACCACCCTGAACCGCTGCTGGTTTGAGGGCCTACTAGAGGCCCCCCTCACTTGACTTGAAAATAGACTTTTGCCTTGACGACTTCTCAAGTGCGTGCCTCCACCAACCACGAGCTTGTTGCGGTTTCTCAACACCGCCAAGACTCGCACAAGTCAGCAGGAGCCGTCCCACAGGGCTGACGCTCCACAAACGCGCCCTTCAAGGCGTTTCCATCCTCTTCCCTTGGCATCTTGGCCGCCTTGAGGCCCAAACGTGTGTGAATTGGCAGTGTCTCCACGGACGCTGTGCAATACTGTCGAAGCAGAAGCTCAACGACGCTAGGAAGCCTGAGGGATGTCGTCCTTGGACGAAGAAGGGCGCGAAGAAAGATGGGAAGCCCTCGAACGGAACCTCGAGGAGGAAAAGTCTCGGAGGGAGGGACTTGAAGAAAAGTTGGCGGAGCTCCAGGAGCTCTTACAAGCCAAACAAGCTTCCCCACCTGATGATTTGAAGACAGCAACTGATGGGCTTACGCTCCCGGAAGTAAAGGCAAGCCATCGGCGTCGGAAGAACAGCCCGTACCATCCCACACACCGTTGGAAGAAGAGGGGCTGCCTCGTCTTACGAGCCTCTACGGTTCCGCGCTCCAGGACTCCAAGAATTTGCAGAAAGTGTCGCTCGAACGACCGGAAAAGTTCTCAGGGACAGAACTCGAAGACAACCCATACGCGCTGTCCTACTGGTACCGCGATGTGTTGTGTTGGTGTCAAGCATATGCCTACGATCGCCCCATGGAACAACTGGTTCTAGCGATCAACCAAACACTGGCGGGTACGGCAAAGGCCATGGTCCAAAACTTGATCATGCGCGATGCCAACTCGCTACGATCAGTCGATGACCTTTTTGCGTACCTCAAGCGGACTTTCCAGAGTCATGACCCTGGACCGGAAGCGTGGCGAGAGTTCCACACTACCCGGATGCGCCGAGCAGAGAATGCAATACAGTTTCTCAATAGGCTGGTCCAGTTGAGCTTCGTTGTCAATGCAAGCTATTCGCCGCTCTGCCGTACGCTGACTGAAGATGACATCGCGGCCAGGCTACAACATGGCCTACCCAGCTCCCTCCAACGAGCTTTGTACAAGCACCTGAATCACCTTATTGAGGTTGACAAGGTTCCAGATATGCAACCTGGAAGTTTGGCTGCTGTGATATTCAAGCTGGAGCGCGATATGCATGAGCAGAACGGCAGGGAAACCAAGGATGCTGCTGGCAAGTGGATTAGCCGCAAGCCGTCTTCACGCACGGCTCATGGCACCCAGCATGCTGGACCAACACCGACAGGTGGAGTGGCAGCTGCCCTACCGGCTCAGCCTCCCACTTTGTCAAAGGAAATGGCAGCAGCGAAGCGGCAGCGAAAACGCTTTGACGATCTCTCGGATGAACAGAAGCAGTCCATTACAAAAGTTCAGCAACAGCTCGGAGTCAAGGCACTGGGAGCAAAGCTTACCCAAGAGGAGCAGAACTTATGCTTAGCTCATTCCCTGTGCCAACGATGCCGCCGTTACGGACATGACCAGTCCGGCTGCAAAATGGCATCCGTAATAGGAGCACCAAAAAACTGATGGCTCTCCGTCCCGATACTTCGGTCACCGGGACGGAGCCGGGAGCGCAACAGGCAGCCGCCCCGGTTACCAAACTGAAGGAATGCATCAACCTGAATTCTGTTGCTAGCAACAGACCTAGGGGAGAGTTCCTTGCTGCTGAAACTTACTTTGGAAAACAATCACAAAAAATTAGGACTCAAGCTTATTTGGACACCCTGGCCAGCTACTCATTCATGAGCGAGCGCTTGTACGATAGTTTGCGACAGGCCGACCCAGAAGGGGTGTCATGGGAGTGCACAACAGCGTCCTACGATTACAGCGTGGCTGTAGGCCAGAAGGTCCACACTGCCCCAGTAATCAGGGCTGCATTCTCAATCGACGGGTTCCGAACTCGCATCGAGTTCGGAGTGGCTCCGTTAGAAACCTTTGACTGCATATTGGGGGCAAACTTTTGCCACCAGTACCTGGAGGCCTTGGACTGGCCCCAACATCGGATGATCCTGCGCGATAGCAACAGCACAAAACATACTGTCTACGGCGATCAGCAGTTCATCGCTTCTCGCAAACTGGACCTGATTGTGCCTCGAAGCGAGGCCCGACAAGCAGTCAAACATCCTGGTTGTCTATTGCTGATGATGCAACCACTGGATGCAAGCAAAGAACTAGTTGAGGAAGAGACTGACTTGACCCACATGCGAAGTCAAGTCAGCGATGAATGTCCGTTGGACGAAACAGACCAGGCACGTCTGGACGATCTCCTGAATGTACGCTACAAGCATTTGTTTGAACCACGTGTCGAACCGCCACCGGAGCGAGTACCCGGAGAAGCCTTTAAAATACAGCTGGTAGAAGGGGCGACCCCGCAGTACAGGAACTACTACAGGTTGTCTCCACATCAATAGGCAGCCCTGAAGGAGCTGATTGCTGAATATGTGGACGCCGGAAAGATGAATCTGTGTGCAGGATCCAGTTGGGGAGCTCCTGTCATTCTGGTACCGAAGAAAGACGGTGGCTGGAGGGTAGTATTCGACTACCGTTTGCTCAACAGCGTCACGGTTAAGGATAGATACCCTCTGCCCCGTATTGATGATTACTTGCAGAGCCTGCGCGGAGCAAAGTATTTTTCCTCTTTGGATGCGTTGGACGGGTTTCACCAGATTCGCGTGGACCCAGCGGACATCGACAAAACTGCTGTGGTAACTCCATTCGGATCGTACGTATGGAAAGTCATGCCCATGGGAGCAGCCAACGCCCCGGCAATGTTCCAGCGCATGATGAATAGAGTGTTTGGACACCTCCTATTTCTGAAGGTGTACATGGACGATATCCTCGTTCACTCGGAAACGAAACAGGAACACTTCCAACACCTGGAAGAGTTCTTTACAACCTGTGAACAAGCCGATATCCGCCTCAAACGATCCAAATGCCACTTCTTCAGAAGCACTTTGGAATGGGTTGGCTTTCGCATTCGCGACGGTCAGTTGGCTTGTACAGCCCACCTGGTGTCTAAGATCCAGCACTTTGCACGCCCGCAGACCCAGCGAGAAAACATGGCCTTTCTGGGACTGTGCCAGTTTTACATGCGCTTTGTGCCCCATTATGCTGAGCTCGCTGCACCGCTTACTGAATTAAATCAAGCATCGCTGAAGCATGCCTTCGCTTCATACTGGAAACAGCCCCAAGAAGAAGCTTTCCGTAACATGGTCAAAGCTCTCACGTCCGCACCAGTTCTGGCTCTTTTCGATGAAGATCGATCCATTCGCATCGAAACAGACGCCTCCGACATAGGCATGGGTGCTGCCCTCATGCAGCAGGCTTGCAATGGTGATTGGCGCCCCGTCGAATACTGGTCGAAGAAATTCAACACCGCTCAGCAGAATTATCACCCTGCTGAGAAGGAGACGTGCGCCATACTGTACGCACTGCAGCACTGGCGGCATCTCCTCTTTGGTCAGCAGTTTACCGTGCTAACGGACAACAAAGCCAGCCAGTTCTTGGGTAGCAAAGCTACCGAACAGCTATCGCCACGAGAAATGCGCTGGATCGAAAAGCTTGCGTACTTTGCACCCTTTACGATTGAATACAGGCCTGGATCAGAAAACATCGGCCCGGACTATTTGTCACGGCACTCCGCAAAAGTAAAGGATGCAAACACCCTTTGTATCCTCGATCTCTGTGCTGGCATGGGAACCACACTGCGGGCATTGGAGCTGATCATTCCTACCACATCCGACGTGGTACTGGATTACATTGCAGTTGAATCCGATCCGGACTGTCGTAGCGTAATATCCCGCGTGTTCCACCAGGTTCGCCTTTCCAGGCCCGGCCTGTTTACCAGGAAGGATATTTTCCGCTATGGCAATGACGTCACAACTCTGGTGCACAGAAGAAAACTGCCCCAAGTGCATCTCATGGTCGCTGGCGTGCCGTGTCAGCCCTTCTCCAGGGCCAACACCAATGCATCAAAACCTTCATTGGGTCTGTACGACACGCGCGAACTCTCTACAGCCGTGGCCCAACTACACAACAAGCTGGGGCATCCAGATTATGTGCTGGAATGCACCCCCTTTGCTGCTCACCTACAAGCTCATCTGGAACAGATCACCGATTGGTTTGGTGAGCCAATGCTGGAAGACATGTCCCACTACAGTGCCCAAGCGCGCACACGATTGTGCTGGACTTCTTTCCCAAGTCAACGAGGAAATGCGCTGGACCTCGCCCAGCTTCCCGTTACTTGGCAAGACTGCCTGGATGATGGGGCGCGAGTACCCCTGGACGCAATACATCAGCCCCGCACCAAATGCCCAACGCTGATGGCTAGCGCACGGTCCCACAGCGACCGACTGCGCTCTACCTGGGTACGCGGAACCGACGGGAAACCACGCCCGCTGTCTACCGGCGAACGTGAACGTCTCGTTGGCATGCAGACTGGTGACACTGCTGCAAAGAATGTCAGTGATGCCAGTCGACGACGTATGTGCGGCAACGCCTTCCCTGTGGGATGGATTGCTCACATGCTGTCTCAATGGCTGAACCACACACGGACGCTTCGACCGCTAGCTAGCCGCAGTCCTGCTGGGACTGTGTGTGGTTCTATCGCGTCTATCACAACTCCACAGCCAACGCAGTCCTCACTACATTCTGCTGCAGTTGACTCGCCCTCCATCCTGGAGCGTATTCGCCACGCTGCCCAAGCTGATTCCACGTACCAGGACATCTTACGACAGCCACCTGCAGGGTACAAGGTCCAAGACTCACTCTTGTTTGCCCCAACAGAGAACAAACAATGGTCATTGGTTATACCGGCAGATAACTCTGTGAGGCAGGAATTGCTGCACATGATCCATGACCCACGACACTTTGGCGTGACACGTACACATGCTGACGCTGTTCGTCACTTTACATGGGACAACATGAAATCCCACATTGAACATTTTGTCGCCCGGTGTCCTGTTTGCCAGCTCCAAAAACCTGGGAATCGTTCGCGACATTCTTCGTTATGTCCAGAATTACAATTTCACCCATACCCGTTCCATACGGTAGTAATGGACATGGTCGAGAATCTACCGCTCACAGCTCAGGGTCATAATGCTGTCCTGACGGTTGTCGACCGATTTACAAAGTATGCGATTTATGTGCCGATCCATTCAACCTGGAGCGCACATCGCCAAGCGCAGCTTCTGATGGATCACCTGGTTTATCGGTATCACACACCGGTACACATCCATACGGACAATGGGCCTGCCTATCGTGCGCTGTTCAAAGCATTCTGCGCTGCATTGAACATCCGTCACGTTACAGGTACCCCTTATCACTCTCAGTCACAGGGAGGAGCCGAGCGTCAGCATCGCACGCTACTCCAAACTTTACGTACAACCTGTACTGATAAACATCAATGGGACGCATACCTTCAGGCAGCAGCGCACGCTTATAATGACTCCGTGCATTCAGTAACCAAGCATTCTCCCTTTGCACTGCTTTTTGGATGTTCATCCAGGCTACCTTGGCACTTGCAGCTTCCTACTACAGGTGCTGCTGCTACAGATCTTACAGTTGACAGCTTCGATACGCGCATATCAGACCTGCTGGACCGCCATCGCAGAGTCTACGAAGCCGTCCTACAGGAACTGGTTCAAGGCGCTCGTCGCATGCAAACGGCCACTGCGAAGCGACGGATAAAATCCTTCCAACAGGGAGACAAGGTAAAAGTGCAGTATGGACTCAAAGGTCCTACTGACAAACACAAATTAGATCCATACTATGTGGGGCCATACACAATCAAGAAAGTTCTACAGAATGGTGCTTATCAATTGGACTTACCACCTGGATCGGCGTTTTCTGATCGCATTCACGCTGACCGCATTGAACCTTGGGTGGATTCAGACCTCACCTTGTTTCCAATGGATGAACATCTGCAGCCTGCCCGTGCACCGTTACCGGATACATTGGATATGCAGACCAATTCTGCAACGTATCGCATCCGCCGTTTTCTGCTGCGCGACTACGCAACCTTTCCCACACAACCGGTGCGGTACTGGGTCGAAATCTCCCTGGCTGATTCATCGCAACGCTTCTTTTGGACCGACGAAACTGCAGCCTTGCTTGAAGAGTTTCTGCCACTTGAGGAAGCCAATGGATGCATACCTGAACAAGGAATTAGCCCCAGCAACTACAATGCTGTGTTCACACACAAGAAGACAGCTTACCTTCAATCACCCAGTCCCATCATGGTCAACACCTGGACCTTCACCAACTTGCCGTTCCAGACTCGGCGCCGCCCCAGATTTATCGTACCCACCGAGTTGGCAGGACAAGTGGTTCAGGAACTCTTTCATACACCCGATCGATCGGATCCAGCCTACTTCCAAGGCTTGGTTGACAGCATTGAAGACGGGCTACACAAAATCATATGGACTGACGGTAAGATTGACTACTACCTGGGAGAGCAAGTACGAGCCATGGTCTATGACCCCGTGGCATGCGTATATGACTTCCAACTGTGATGCGGCATTCGCCGGGAACCGGGAGAGTGTTGCACAGGGCAGGATCCCCCCTACGATGGGACCCGGTGCTTGACAAAGATCCTTGTCAAGCAGTAGCTTAGATAAGCGAGCTTGGAGCTTGCTGTGAATCGCTGGATATCAAGTCAGGTACAGGACGGGTAACCCCTCCCCAACTGGACGAGTGCGACTCAGGACCTGGGAAGGCGGGGGATGGGAAGCCCTTGGTACCCCGGTCCGAGGGTACGAGGGATCTCCCCAATACCAGCCGTCCGGATAGACCCAGGGCGAACCCGATGAAGCCCAGGCTCAGTTCGGGGCAACCCTAGGAGACTCGGGCAGAAGGGGGGACCGGATCCCCCCGAATCTCCCGAGGTCGATCGAAGGGTGGGGAAGCACCCTGGGGATCTGGGTCACGTCCTTGCCTGTCGTACAACCGTCCGATGAGGGCGACAGGGCCACGTGACCACCAGGCGCCCCATGGAGATAAGGGTACCACCCTGAACCGCTGCTGGTTTGAGGGCCTACTTGAGGCCCCCCTCACTTGACTTGAAAATAGACTTTTGCCTTGACGACTTCTCAAGTGCGTGCCTCCACCAACCACGAGCTTGCTGCGGCTTCTCAACACCGCCAAGACTCGCACAAGTCAGCAGGAGCCGTCCCACAGGGCTGACGCTCCACAAACGCGCCCTTCAAGGCGTTTCCATCCTCTTCCCTTGGCATCTTGGCCGCCTTGAGGCCCAAACGTGTGTGAATTGGCAGTGTCTCCACGGACGCTGTGCAATAGTTCTAAAGCATGTACTTCGTCGTACTCGAAATAATGCGATACCAATACTTTGAACATGGTATATCTAGGGTATCAAGCGCGCTTGCCGGTTGGTATTCGTACGAATCCCCATGTGTCCTATATATAGGATAATGAGGGTGTTATTGACCAATTTATAGGCCAATCTTCCCAATAAGAACGCTTTTATGCAAATTGCCCAACTTAGATGAGAGAATTGATGCCTAGATACCCAAGAGATGTTCCAATCATGGGACGGAATTCCGATGAGCAAGTTTAGTATTGGTTTTCGCGCTGTCGAACCGAGAAGGAAGCCCTACGGAGTTTCGTACGTGATTGCGCATGGCTCCGCGACGGAAGCATCGCCGAGAGCCACAACCAAACCCGCTCATTGGGGCGCGCAATCGCAATCCGGTAACAGAGTTTGGCTTCAAATGGGCTCGAGAAGCGCACGGGGAGGCGTGGAAAGAAATGTGGTACGATGGGGTCGTGCTCTGTATCCTACATTTATGCACGAACGAGGAATAGGCCATCGTTCGCTGCCACACGCCGAGCGTTGCGACGGAGGAACGGCCGGTCACCAAGGAAGCACTTTACCTTTACATGGTCAACGAACCACCGCCGAAAGAAGAACCACGGCGCGCGGCCCTCCGATAGAAAAACCCCGCTGGAACGGATGTTGGTGTAGACGAGGACCTCCTACCTCCAGCCACGGAGGTGCTAGCAGAGGAACCCTTCCTCGACATCTTGGAGTGCGCAACACTCCACGGGAAGGTTTGGATTCTCTTGGACATGGCGTTGAAACAAACGAAGCTGCTGGAAAAGATTCTTGAGTGGTGTGGGAAGAGCACTAGGCTCACGTGACGGTCGACGGATGTGCAGCCAATGGCATGATTGACAGGCAGCAAGGCTATGCCTCGCCTTCGTCCTACATACTAGAGCCTTTTCGTGAGACAAAGGCGTTGCAATATTTCCTACGCTTCTTCCCGCACGAGTTATTGCCTGATTGGGTTGCAGAGATCAGGAGGCGTGGTCAAAGCAAGTACAACACACCAGGTGACAATTTCTTGTCTTACGATAGAGAGTGTACACTTGGTGTGTTGTTGAGGGTGTTTGGGTGCTTCGTGTACATGTTGTTGCACCTTGGACACCGCAAAAAGTCCTCCTGGCAGGTGATTGATGTGGAGAAGGACCCACTGGCGGTCTAGTTTGACTTGAACAAGTTCCTCTGCAGGAGGGACTTTGACCGCATCTTGGATTTTTTGGCAGACAGTGTGCCAAAATACACAGCGGAGCGAGGAACGCGAGAGGACAGACTTGAGCAAGCTGGAGCTTGCAAGGGACCCATAGGCATCGAGTATACACTACAGGGTGATCCTCGTTGGGAAGTGCGGAGGTTCAAGGATGCATGGAATGCACATGCGTCCCGGCATTACTCTCCAAGCTGGCTAGTGGTTGTGAACGAGTCCGTGTTGAAATGGATGGGCAGGTATATGCGCTCTGGGATGTTTTTGCGCAGGAAGCCTGACGACCTAGACAAGGAGCTCAAAACTATGTGTGATGGGCTAACCGGTGTTTGATTTTGCATGGAACCTGTGAATGGAGGCCTGATGAAGGAGGAGTTCTTTGCAGAATTTGGCACCACAACGGCAACCACCCTCAGGCTGATGAAGCCGTTCTTTGGCAGTGGGCATGTCTGCCTTGGTGACAGCTGGTTTGGGTCAGTCAAGACATGCTGTGCGTTGCTGGAGCGCGGTGTGTACTCCGTGTTGAATGTGAAAACAGCACACAGGGTTATCCCAAGGTTGCACTTCAACGTCTCCTTTCGAGTGAGCCCAACCAACCTGGACTGACTGTTTGCATTCCAGGAGAAGTCTTTGTGCGCAGGACCCGCACCTTGATCAAGGCAATTGCCCATCGTGGGCCTGCTGGTGTACCACTTTGCTTGGTGTCTTCCTGCTTCACCACACAGCCAGCAGGCACCATGAAGTACATGATCAAGCATCCAACGGACACCACTCATCTAATGGCAAAGCAAATCCCAGTAGATGAGACAACGCAGATGTACAGATCCAAGTACAGCATTGTGGACCAGCACAACCGTTTGCGAACAGGTAGCGTTGCGTTCCACGACATGTGGAAAACGCACGACTTTCGAATTCGCGAGTTGAGTGAGCTGATTGGATTGGCGGAGGTGAACACCTTCCTGCTCATGCGTGCAAACGAAACAAGGGCAGGTGCGACAGAAGCAGTGCCGGATGCTCCTCGCAAAGGAGCTGCTGGAGAATCCGTGGATAATGGCAGAGTTGGAGACGGAGAGGCAGCAAGCTCTCCGTCTACGTCCGTTGATCGCTTCGATGGGTAATTTGGGTGGAGGAAGTGGACACCGTCTGGTGGCACTTGAGGAAGTGATGAGGACGAGTGGCGAAGACACGCAAGTGAGGAAGGTGACGCAGCGACGCTGCGTCATGTGCGGTAGGAATGCCTCGGCAGCATGCCAGGCATGTCACAAGCCAAGCGAAGGCATCGTTGCCTACCTCTGTGGGCCATACACGGGCCGTGATTGCGTTGCACTGCACATGGCGGGAGTCCCCTCTAGGCGACGCCGGAGGGTGTCGGGGGCGGACGTGCACACACCTGCACCGGCCCGTCTGATGCGAGGTCGGAGGCGTAGCTCCACAGAGTAATAGGTCCAAACGTTGACCTCCTAAGCTTTCAAATGAGCCGTGCCACGCGACGTGGGATTGCGCGATGCGTGTACACGGACCGCGCAAAGTTGGGCGCTATTGTCCTATGGGTCGACGAAGGGTCGGACGTACGGGGCGTTGGACGACGACATGAGGCATCTCTTTGTACATGCGCATGGAATTAGAACCTTCGAAGAGTTTGCTACACGTCCTAGGACGCGCGAAAGAAACGCGCATGGTTATGGTAGCGAACATGCGGCAAACTTCATTGTTGCCAATTGTCCTATATAGGACAATGAGCTGGGGATTTACGCATATTTGCCAAATTAGGTAGTAAATAGATTGTTATCTATGAAGTCCAAAGAATATATTTCGACTTAGACCAAAGCAAGAAGAAGTCTTTAAAAAGTCTTGAAAGATACGGTCTTGCGCATTGGATGCAGCAGGTAGGTGGTGAGGTTTCTATGTGCCGTAAGCAAAGACCTCTCTTAGATTTCCAGCACTTCCCATATCTCGCACCTTTGAACCTACTTCAAGATGGTATACTTCACAAGGTGATTCTAGCAATGTAGGGTACGATGGGACTGATTCCACTGTCGAGCTTTAGGAACCTAACGAGCGAGTCGCATACACTTGTTCCAAATAGGAAGAGGTCGAACATATTTAGATGGTCGGTGAAAAGAAGGCTTTTGCGATTTCGGACATGACACAATTATGGGGGGCGCGCTAGTTCTACGAAGTGCATCATGCTTCTTTCAAAGGTAGCATAGGTGCACACTACGTGGTTGGCACTAAGATTAGGCTTTGCGATATAAGTGCGAAAGAAACATTAAGCACTCAAAGAAGAGGACCAATCTTTCCCAAGCAGGCATCGAATGCCAGGGAGCAAGTTAAGACTTCTCGTTTGGGGCAGTGACCTTCAAGGATTTTAAGGGGCCTACCAAACATCTCTTCCAATAACGTAAGACTCGTCCATACGCAATGAGTGTAGTATCATACTTTTCAACAAATATTGTCGCGTTCAATGATAGAACGGTTGTATCACAAATAATGCAAAATCTGGTAATCAACTTTGAGCTCCAAGCCTGACAAGTTGTTGTGATGGATCCAAATTTTGTCGTGTACATTTTAAATGTTCCTTTTAGTCTAGTTCGAAAATCGTTTGATCGATTACAAGTCTCGTAGAAGAGCGAAAGTGCACAAGTTTATGGAATAGCTCAACCACTGATCCACTTGATCTTACCCACGTGTTGCACAACTGAGATTGAACGAATTTCATGGATCGTTTGCTAACCTATGTACATAGCGATGGCCTTCCCCTATGAGTCGTCTCTAGGGAATAGCACGTGTAAGCGATCTGAAAGTTCCATCAAAAGCGTTTATGATAGTCGATCTGCGATATTTGCGTCAAATTAAGCATTTTTGAGATCAGTGGGTCATGACAAGAAAGCATGTAATTCTTGTGGGATGAGGTAATGCTTCCATATCTACAATTGCACCCAAGGGTGTTCCGTAACCTTTTTTGTCCAAGTAGGAACATCGCATACTTGTGCCGTATAGAGTGCACAACGCACTTCCAATTGTGAAGCCGAAATAAATCGCGCACTTTCAAATCAAGCAGAAAATGCCACCAATAGCGTTGATGTCGTGGCTGCTAAATTCCCGGCGATGGTAACTTTTGAGTTCGAAACTAGCACTGTAATCTTGTGTCACGGCACGTTTGCCTAAGTATCTTCATTACCACAAAAATACTGCAAGCAACGAGACATTCTAATGAAGAACATATGCCTACTCAGAAATGAATCGAGATACACTTGACCATACGGAATATGTGTGAGCATTGAATGTGCTTCCTATTCTTCACTCGAACTACCACCGAAACCCGTCACCCATACTCACCTCCTACAACCAAAATTATCAAACACATACCATGACACTAGTATTTCTCACGAATCTAGGGCACAAAAAAATTGCAAATGTCATTTAGAGAATGCATAACCATGAGCGGATACCACGGCTTGACTAGACGAGACTTGGTTCATTCATTTGCAAAAAAGGCTGCAAGATGAATTAGAATGATCGAATATCATGCTTGGTTCCTCCTCATGGTAGCATTTCTAGTTTCCAGAGATGTGGCTTTTCGTCGAAAATTCCACCTTCCATTTCAACTATGCCCACAGGCCTGTGCCCTTGTACGATGAAGTAGTGCATTGAAAGATGAACAATGGCTTCGTAAAGCAAAGATAATTGGCTTTTCATACATTTGAATTGTTTTAACGGGTTGCCAACCAAGTTTAAATGCCCACATGAAATCGTGATAAGTGCAAGATCCGTCTTTGTCTTGTGAGGTAGTATAGAATTTGCGCACCGTACAAGTTGAAATCAAGTCGAATATGTTCCAAAGCATCTGTTACGCCGGGTAAGCCTGACTCCTTTGAAGCCATGCTCTTCTTTGTACCACTAGCAGTTAGACACAAGACCCCAACTGCTGATCAGTTCATTGGACATCCCCCCGGACTAATCTCTCGATTAGTCGACGAATTGACCGGGAGAACCGGGACTGAAAGGGACCTAGCCACGGGCGAATCTTTCGGAATCTTTCAAGGGACAACGAAGGGTGCGGATGTTGTCCGAATAGATTCGGTGAATCACAAGCTCAGTGCTGGACCGTCCGATCGGGACGCGGGGTCCACGTGACCACCAGCAACCGCTGGTTTGAGAGGGAGCTCCGCTTGGAGCGCTCCCTCCTATGGTGGCCCTTAGGGGAGCCATCCTTGCCTTGAAATAGAGAGAACTTGCTTGACCATCGAGAGCCACGTCGCCTCTCCCACGAGCTTGGCGCGCCATTTTTCACACGCCAACTGCTCTTGAAGACCACCGGAAGCTTTCTCGGGGTGTCCCTCTTGCTAGGGAGCCGAAGAACCCCCCCTTCGCGAGAACAAAAAAGGAATCGCTTCAAGGCCCAACCGGCCTCTCCCACCTTCGCCCGTGGAAGCTCGAAGCTCATCAGAGCGAAACGTGTGTAAAAGTGCTCCTCACGGACGCTTTGTAACACATCCAAGAAGGACGTTGGACACACGGTAGGCTCATGAGCATTGTAGATGTAACGAACTGGGGTTATTCGTCCTTACTTTGCTGTACTTTCCTATTCCTTGGAGAGTATGCGGCCACGACACTCTTGTTTCCGTTCCTCACCTCGCCAACGTGTAGACTCCCTTGAGACTTGGAACTTGGTGAGGTCCAAGCATGCCAATCATGCACTTTTTCTACGAGAGATGCCACGGAGACCACGGTGAAGGAAGATTGCTCTACTACATGCAAGGGAAGGCCGTCTAGACGCCGCCAAGATTCAAGTTAGCAACCTCCGGGATAGCCATGGAGACCAAAGTATGGTTGTTGGTCACGTCTTGACCTTACCATCCATCCCGAGGGGAGGAATCTCCGTTCGTTCAACCAAATCTCCGCATGTGAACCCAATCACCGTGACCCTCTTTCCAAAACTTTAAGTATGTCCGCCGAGGAGTTAGGGGAATTCAACCGGTTACACTTGAACTAGTTCATCCGACAATGTAGGACTTAGTCTCAAAGGGAGCGCTCGCTTGACGCAGCATTGTCAAAGTCCTAGTCTATCTTCTTGTTGAGACGTTAGGGACGTGACTTTGCAGGGTTTCCGCAGATGCCCTAATTGTTACACCTTCCTAGGCCACCCTCCCCATGGAGGAGTGTGTTCTTCTTCTTCGACAATACATGTACAAATTCATGCATATAGTCCTCAAGTTAGAGTACTAAATGTACCTTTTGGACAGTTACTGCAAAGGATGACCTCGAGGACCCATAGGGAGGAGCCACCGGTCTTTTTTAATGAACAAGTCCTACTCGAGGCCTCCGACCCATGCGCCATCCTCACGTCTTCCGCGTCTGGGCATCGTCGGAGTAGTCAAGGAGCCGTTTCTTCGTCAAGCATCCGAGTTTGTCCCACCTCTCCTTTGTGGGTCCAAGTCTATACGACCGCTTTTCTCGTCCTCCAAAGGTCGAGAGTGGAACATACTAATTATGTGTTGAAGACAAGAGTGTTCGATGGCGAGTTTATGTCGAAAGAGCGTCCTGTTTCCAAAGTAGCAGCAATACAACTCAACTTTCCAGTCAAATTGAATGCACTTGAGGAGCTTCATTGTAATTGATAGGATCTTTAGCTTGCAATTAGTATCAGAATCGTAGATTGCTTGTAGTATGCTTGTAAATCTACTACTTGTCAATAGCCTCGAGATGTTTTTACCTGTGAGAGCAACGAGGTCTTCGTACTTGCGCTCCTTAGGCCACACGAGTGAAAGATGTGATGCAAACGTGGTAATGCGTTCTGAAGCATCGATAGTCCAAATTTCCAACAAAAATCGGTGGAAAGGTCAAGAACGGAGAAGTGAAGTTTTACTAGAGCGCTTGATATGCATCCAAGGGGTACGAAATCCGGCCAAAGAGGCATCCATCACTACTATAAGCAACTAAAGCGTGCACGTGTGCGTCGATACAGCATGCGAAGCGGATGGGGACTTTTGAAGTTGCTTGCTTTCCTTGCTTCCTCGTCAATTCGTTCCGATCATTTGTCAGAGATACCTTTATCACGAGTGTAGTAACGAGGATGCACTTGCCAACGTTTCAATAGGTGGATTGGCTTTGAGGTCTAAGCTTTCTTCTCCCATTCCTTACTACGATTAGCAACTTTTCTAAACATGGTTTGGACCGTCATTACGCCTTCATTGACCTTGAGACCATCGCATACTTTAGAGGTTCCTTTGTCCGGCTAGATTCAATCCACTTTTTGTAGCTCTTAGAAACTGCAAACTTGTCGCAGTGTGAATGTCTTCCGTGGCCCGGCAAGAAGAAAAGAACTTGTGATTGCACAGCAAGGATCGAGCAATCAATCATTCCTAGGAAGAGTTAGTACGTTCCAAACGGTTGGCTTTTCACGTGATAAATCAAGGAAGAGTTGTTGTTACATGATCTTTCAATGAGATCTATCGTTCTTGTGTCAACATGCGAAAAGAGGGAAGTATCGTCCTAACTGCGCTTCGCTCAAAAGAAGGTTGCTACTACGACGCCCTTCGTCAGGAACGTAGAACTTAGGTTCAGCTTGTGGTTCTAGCATCGTCCAAGACCAAGTCGCCAACCCTTCCATACCACTTCCATGTGAGAGATGAAGTCCAAGGAAGCTTGGCTTGGAGGTGGGGCTGTACCCTTCTTTGCCTCCAACTGGGACAGATGTTCGCACGACGCACCAACTCGATCCGACGTGGAAATTTGATCGTCCACCTCCGATAGCCGCGGCTGCGAAACTGGGCACGCAAGTTGCATGACTATCAGCCTGCGTCTGACTAAGTGGTAGATGACCGATGATCTGGAAAACGAACACTCATGAAAATACATTGGGAGGCGGAAGGACCTGGAAACGGGGTGGGACATGTCATGGGACGTTCCTCGTTGCGCTCTTTGGACTGAACTTTGCCTCGTCGCTTCCTCTCTCGCTCACTAATACTGCAAAGAGCAATCAACAAACCAACTTCCCGTATCTTTATGTCAACGATGAATACGCGAAAGAAAGGAGATTGTTTATGGAGCAACAGTTCGAGAAATTTCATCTGGAAGCAAGCAGAATCCAAGCCATCAGAGGAGATTTGTTGCCAAAGATAAAGTTTCCATCATGGCTTCCACAAAGTACAAAGCAACCCACAAGTCAAGAACTTGGGTGTCTTACTTCTCATTTGCGAGCCATCAACGAGGGAGTTCGCCGTGGTTGGCACAGGTTTGTAGTTATTGAAGACGACATTCGTCTTAGATCCAACTTGAACATGTCTCTAATTTGGGCTACAGCACCCAAGAGTGCTGGGCTACTTATTCTGGGTGTTGGCACTCCAAATGGGCTATGGGAGCGGTGGGGGATGCTCAAGAACCATCGAAAACCATGGACTAAGTGGAAAAGACGAGATCCTGTCTGGGGCACTCTGATTTATTCAATTACCCGGGAAGGTGCCAAACGAATACAAAGAAGGTTTCCCTGCAATGTAACATACTGCAATTTGGCCCGTGCAGTACCGCCATTTTTGGTGGCTGACTACACCATCTACTCAAGTGTGCCGACCTTTGTATTCAACTTCCCTTTGGTTGACCACATGGGGACGGATGCGTTCAAAATGCCATCAACTATACACAGTGGCAGGAAGACCTCTCATGAAAAAGCAAGTGAAGAGATTCCAAAGATAATAAGAGAATTGAACACTGCACCATCTGCAGTGAAGGAATTTGTAGCAAAAGTTCAGCTTCAGTAGGTTGGATATTGCAGCCATGCTGTTCCACAAGACCATAGAAATTCCCACTATTTTTTTCGAGATCTCCCATTTTCTGTTGCCCTATTATGGTAAATGGAGACACTTTCTGGATTATTCCTTGGGAGCTTTTTTGACAACTCGCTGACACCGGGACATCTACTTCCTCCTGACGCACTTCACATTTCTTACTGGTTCTCTTCAAAATCACTTTCAGGCACACCAATTGTAGTTGAACCTGCGTCTTAAGATTGAAATCAGCCTGAGCACATACTTCCTGCCATTATCCTAGGTCCTGGATGTGAACTGGTCTCAGTATAATGCACAAGGGGAATTAGCCTCCGTCGTCCTGGCAGCATTGGATAGAAAGTGTGACCTGTGCATACAAGTAATTGCATGCAGATAGTGTTTTGTTCGCTTGGATTATGTTATCAGTGATTTAGATTGCTTGCATGCAAAACAGGATAGCTGTATGGGATTTTTCATTAGGGTTTCATGGATATTCTGTGGCCACTTGAAAAGGCAGTCACATTCCAACCATAGCACACAATGCATCAGCAAAGTCTGCATCCTGTAGGTAGAACCATACTTGGCTCTCAAGGGTGAGTCGGGAAGTTGTTTGATTGTACTACCAGCCCTACTGCCCTACCCTTTTTAAAACCGTTAGTACCAGCCAGCTTCTTTCGCGATGGGGATGGGCATTATCACAACCTTGTAAAATGCATTGAAAGAAATGGCATACTTACAACATGGGATGAATGGCTGGGGCTGGAGAGAACAGAGGTTAGCTTGGAAGAGGATTGAGCATTTGTGCCAGATCCATTTCATAGCTACCTCAAAGTCCAACAGGCTAGTAGGTAATTGTAACTGCGGGATATTTACCCCAGGTGTCTTTGGAAGCGGTGCTTGTAGCATGCTGCTTTCTACTGTTCTGCAGGACAGATGAGTAGTCAACCTCAGGAAGCCTACAGCTTCAGATCTTGTAGTTTGTTTCTACTAACTGCTTGAGCTGCTGTGTTAAGTGCCGAATTTACCTCCGTACATTCTATCCATGGGTCCTAGGATGCGTTGTGCAAGTCGCGATAGCAACCTTCTACTTTTCCAATAAAGAAAACAGTCTAGGCATGCTACTGTACTCCTTCAACAATTCTTTCAGGTATACTGCACTTCAACTTATACAGCCAAAGATGTGCACACGCCATAAGCAAGAAGTCTTTTTCACATTCCTAAGATCACATTACCCTGCTTACCAACTATTCGGTGAATATCGACAGCAAGGCCTGGGAAGAAAGCTACTTCATTCCTCGCCACTTTTGCACTGCTGATGACACAGTAAGACTTCTATTCTTGTTGAATCCGGCATATGGTGCGAAGCGAATTCAAAACGTCCTTTATTTGTTTAGAACTTCACATGACGGAGCAGCAAGCCTTATGTTAGAGTTGAGTGTTGCGAAGTGCAGCAATTAGGTTTCTGGCTCTTTCGGCTACCCCTCTGATGTGCAAACATACATGCAAACCATACTTGCTAAGTACAAGGAATTACTTTTGGCTGGAAGTGGTGGAGAAGATGATGCTTTGCAATTTCGCTGCAAGAAGCATGTAAGTACGGTTTGTCGTGAATGTAATAAGTATAAGTATGTTGTACACGTGTTCACAAATTTTCACACCAACTCCCTTGAACCAAGCGACCATACCTACCGAAATATAAATGCTTTTGATCCTTTGATACCACAACTTTCGCTGGTTGGGGAGCAACTGCGACACTAGCACCCTTCCTCATCAAGAATCTTTGGGGTGCACGTATATTTCCTTCAGGCGCTTCCTGACGATCCCAGACAAGACTCGATTTCGTGCCATTGTCCTTGTTCAACACTTCATGAGTTGATTCAGAGTGCGCCAACTTCAATCGATACAAGCACGACAGTAAGACTCCACGAGAGCGGCAAGTGGTTGGTTGCTAAGATCAGGCCCACCTTCAAGAAGCCTGTTATGCTGTCGTATATTTGTATCAAAGAGCATCCATCGTTCAAAGGGATGCATCTTGAGTTGACGAGCTGGTTTTGCGATGTCCCCCTTGCATGTCGATCCAGTATTTCTCGAGTTGCCCGATATGAGCACCTTAATCCCCAGCAAGTTCCTCGAAACTTCACTTCATGGCCGCTTCTGTCTGGTTTCTTCTCCGATGGACCGTTCGTTTACATCGTCTTTTTTGATGAACACGAATTTCCGCAGGACAACAATTGTGGATTGGATACACAATCCAGAGTCCCCCTGTTATCCTACGGCAACTGGTCCGTCTTCCTGGATCCTGCTTTTACAAACCAACTCCATTTGTTTCGTAGGTCCCGATGGATGCACCCTTCGATGATGGGGGAGGACCTTCACGAAGCAAGGGACACATGGGTCCTGTATCGATTGCCAACCAATCCTCTGACTGCGAGAGGATTCGTTCCTCCTAGGAGCCACTCTCTTGCATTGGTTGCACAGAACATTGTGGTTGGATTCACCACCAAACGTGTGTTGGCAATCGTTTGTGGGCATAGAAGGGTCTGGTTTGGTGGCGCAGACGCGAACCCACTGGCACGTCCACCAAGGAACGCTGTTTCGACCCGCGGTTCCCTTGTTTGCATTGGGATCGTCTTCATGAACGTCGCATCGCATCGACATCGTTGATGTCCCGTGCAGATCCTAGGAACGACGGGAATGGCGATGCGATTGGACAACAGGAGATCGGCGATCACGTGGAGCTGGAAGTTCGCAATCCTGGCCTGGCTCTTACGCGTGCAGTTCGTGAAGGTCATTGCAGAGCCATTCCTTTGCCGAGAAGTGTAGCTGCCGATGCGAAGTTGTTGTTGGTGGTGATTTCGAATGAAACGCCGGATTTCGACAAGGACCCTGCCATACTCGACCTCGCGCTAACTAGTTTTTTAATCACAGTGTTGAGGCATCCTTTTCGCTTGCGCCTTGATCTCGCCGTGTACTTGCAATGCACAAAAATACGCAGGAGGTATATCACTCCATGCGAGGATGGGTCCATAGACAAAGAGCTGTCCTCCTACGTGAGAGCAGTACAGGACACCGTCTCCGTGTTTGCTCAGCATTTTTACACCACGCACCTCTTTTGCTCACCAAGGTTTGCAGATGCTATTTGTCATGCACGGCATCTCCTGTCAAAAGATGATTTCATTTTCGTGTTGGAACACGATTGGCTTTTACGCCCCTCACAAATGCAAATCCCGTTCACCATACTGCTTAGTGTCTTGGAGACTGGAAGGCCATACATTCTGTTGAACAGGGGAGACCGAAAAGGGGAGCTTTCAACAACCGTTCCTTTCGCACTGCGGTCGGGGTCTTACTCAAACAATCCATTCTTTGCTCACGGTTCTTTCATCAAATCACTGTTCCACAACAAGACAAGGCTATGTCGCATTACCAGGGTTAAGATATGGGAGAAAGTTGCAAAGGATTATGCCAGTCGATCAAACTTCCCCACCTATGTGTTAGGTCGCAACATCACTGATGTGACGGTTTATCACTTGGATGGGAAGTACTTCTCGTTTGCAAGGAAACACAGGATTGGGCCTCTGTTTGGAGCGCTCAAGAGAGAAATGAGGCTATACTACAGCAACTCCATCTCAACCTACATGCTCGTAAAAAAGATAGACAGCATTTGTTCAAAGCAAAGGTATCTCTGCAGACCGTATTTCTTACGGACCAAATTTGTTGATTTGGTGCACAAGTTCTGGGGTGAGCTTCCTCAAAATCGTGTAGAGCTGAAACGCGCAGCAACTGCGTTTTTAGGGGATGCGCAAACTGCCAACTGGTATCTTGAAGGAGAGATTCCCCATTTCAGAGTTGAAGGAGAGCAGGAAAAGAGACATGCCTTGGTAGAGAAACTAAGGCCGGGGCCGAAGATGAGACAGCGGTTCTCTGGTAAGGCACAACGTCTTTGTTAAGCACCTTTCTAGGAAGGCATCACGGAGGGGAAACCGAGCATTACAGCGCACTTCCTGCGCACAAAGAAGCGCAGGATGCTTGATTTCGCCCAGTTGTTAACACATCCCACGCGAGGGCTGCCTCGTTTGCTATTCAATCTAGACAGTGGTAGTAGAACAAGACCTAAATACCCCCCGCTTTTCCTTCGGATTCAGTCACCCTGCTTCACTGGGAACCGTGCGGGAAGCAGGTTCTGGTGGAAGCAAGCCTGCGTTATTGCACGTGCTCCTGCCTTTCCCTTCAAATTTCAACGCTTTCTTTCGTTCCCCGAAGTGAGAAGCAGAGTGCTTGCATTGAAGCTCATTTGTTGTTATAGGGAACAAGATTGGCGGACGCGCCTCTCCCAGACACGTCATCGAGCGTTCAATGTGAGTGAAGCGAGCTTTCGCTACAGCATCGATCGAAGAAGGCAAAGCAAAGTATATGGTCATCTTGCTTGTGACAGTCGTCCTCACCTACCATGGAATTCATTTGCAAAAGACACACGGAGACCACCACAACTTTACAACTGGTGGAAAACGCAACTGATATGGAGACGACGACAAATGAGCTTCAATGCAAGCACTCTGCTTCTCACATCGGGGAACGAAAGAAAGCGTTGAAATTTGAAGGGAAAGGCAGGAGCACGTGCAATAACGCAGGCTTGCTTCCACCAGAACCTGCTTCCCGCACGGTTCCCAGTGAAGCAGGGTGACTGAATCCGAAGGAAAAGCGGGGGGTATTTAGGTCTTGTTCTACTACCACTGTCTAGATTGAATAGCAAACGAGGCAGCCCTCGCGTGGGATGTGTTAACAACTGGGCGAAATCAAGCATCCTGCGCTTCTTTGTGCGCAGGAAGTGCGCTGTAATGCTCGGTTTCCCCTCCGTGATGCCTTCCTAGAAAGGTGCTTAACAAAGAGGTTGTGCCTTACCAGAGAACCGCTGTCTCATCTTCGGCCCCGGCCTTAGTTTCTCTACCAAGGCATGTCTCTTTTCCTGCTCTCCTTCAACTCTGAAATGGGGAATCTCTCCTTCAAGATACCAGTTGGCAGTTTGCGCATCCCCTAAAAACGCAGTTGCTGCGCGTTTCAGCTCTACACGATTTTGAGGAAGCTCACCCCAGAACTTGTGCACCAAATCAACAAATTTGGTCCGTAAGAAATACGGTCTGCAGAGATACCTTTGCTTTGAACAAATGCTGTCTATCTTTTTTACGAGCATGTAGGTTGAGATGGAGTTGCTGTAGTATAGCCTCATTTCTCTCTTGAGCGCTCCAAACAGAGGCCCAATCCTGTGTTTCCTTGCAAACGAGAAGTACTTCCCATCCAAGTGATAAACCGTCACATCAGTGATGTTGCGACCTAACACATAGGTGGGGAAGTTTGATCGACTGGCATAATCCTTTGCAACTTTCTCCCATATCTTAACCCTGGTAATGCGACATAGCCTTGTCTTGTTGTGGAACAGTGATTTGATGAAAGAACCGTGAGCAAAGAATGGATTGTTTGAGTAAGACCCCGACCGCAGTGCGAAAGGAACGGTTGTTGAAAGCTCCCCTTTTCGGTCTCCCCTGTTCAACAGAATGTATGGCCTTCCAGTCTCCAAGACACTAAGCAGTATGGTGAACGGGATTTGCATTTGTGAGGGGCGTAAAAGCCAATCGTGTTCCAACACGAAAATGAAATCATCTTTTGACAGGAGATGCCGTGCATGACAAATAGCATCTGCAAACCTTGGTGAGCAAAAGAGGTGCGTGGTGTAAAAATGCTGAGCAAACACGGAGACGGTGTCCTGTACTGCTCTCACGTAGGAGGACAGCTCTTTGTCTATGGACCCATCCTCGCATGGAGTGATATACCTCCTGAGTATTTTTGTGCATTGCAAGTACACGGCGAGATCAAGGCGCAAGCGAAAAGGATGCCTCAACACTGTGATTAAAAAACTAGTTAGCGCGAGGTCGAGTATGGCAGGGTCCTTGTCGAAATCCGGCGTTTCATTCGAAATCACCACCAACAACAACTTCGCATCGGCAGCTACACTTCTCGGCAAAGGAATGGCTCTGCAATGACCTTCACGAACTGCACGCGTAAGAGCCAGGCCAGGATTGCGAACTTCCAGCTCCACGTGATCGCCGATCTCCTCTTGTCCAATCGCATCGCCATTCCCGTCGTTCCTAGGATCTGCACGGGACATCAACGATGTCGATGCGATGCGACGTTCATGAAGACGATCCCAATGCAAACAAGGGAACCGCGGGTCGAAACAGCGTTCCTTGGTGGACGTGCCAGTGGGTTCGCGTCTGCGCCACCAAACCAGACCCTTCTATGCCCACAAACGATTGCCAACACACGTTTGGTGGTGAATCCAACCACAATGTTCTGTGCAACCAATGCAAGAGAGTGGTTGCTTTGACGTGTATGGAAGAATTTGAGAGGGAAGTTACGTTTGTAATGCTGATTTCGAATCCATTCCTTAACCTTGTTTGTAGCTTCGCATGTTAATGTGGCCAAAGTCATTTTGATGAAAGGGTACCCTCCGTATGTATGTGTACAAGGTGAGTGTGTGCGTACACATGCCTTTTGAATACCAAAATGTATACACACTTCGCATACTCACGCCATATGCCATTTTTCTTAAGTCACCGACGACTTATCGAGTTTCGCTAGACTTGGATGCTCACGAAGCAAAGGGCAAAACTTTTACGGGTTTGGGAAATGTGCAAGCTTCCGCATTTTCAAAATTGCACTTTGACAACGCTTCTTCTCTCACATCCAATCCTTGAAGTGGTATGTAAAAATAAAATCCTATGCCTACGTATCAAAAGTGGGTTTTGCGCATTACAAATGCTATGGCACATTTTCGAAGTCAGGAGCCTTGGCGCTTTCATGGCTTCGGCACTATCACCAATCAAGAACAACCTTACACGGAGTCACAATTGAAGACCAGAAGTGGATAAGCACCTCCACATTTAGCATGGCGTGCATGCGTTTGAAGGTCATGCACATGAGACAAATTGTTTTTAACCGAAAAAACTAAAGAAGCCTTCAATATCCTCACAATGGCTCTCGGAGCCCTAAACCACGGCTCCTATGGTGCCCTTGAAGAAATATAGGCGCAACCCCCTATTTTTGTTGCAATGGTGGTTGAGATGATTGTGCGGAACATTGGGGAACGCTACATTAACTTTTAAACCTCCCCCCCAGCGGCATTTGTACTACACAAAATTTTCGTTTGGTAATGTACCCGTAAGGAAGCCACGTTTTTAGCTGCTTTTCTAGCCACACGCTCCATCTAGAAGGATGAAACAAAAAGGTTCCAAATAATGTGTCACGGAACCATCCTACCTAAACTCGTGTTTCAAGCCCCCCTCCTCAAATCGAGTGGTAGTTTTGCTTTATGAATGGGATAGAGGGTTGAATGCTCAGAGGATTACTTGACGTGGGAGGCAAAGTATATGGTACATGCATTCCCCCGCTCCGCGTATCAAGTGAGTGATGTTTCATCAAAGTTAAGTCACGTTCACAAAGAGGCTTTATCGTCCACAACTTGGATTCCGGGGACAAGGTCGTCGTCTCTAATCGAACAAAACTACCATTGAGAGATCTTACGGACCTTTTCTCATAACCCATTCAAATTTTGAACGAACCATCCATTCATTCCGGGGCTCGTTAGTGGAGGACCTCTAAGTGAAGAGCATGCAAAGACCATCCTCGTGTTGCGCAAGACACGATATCCTTAAGATAGGACTTATTGTCTATCGACCGTGTCTATTCGAATATAGTCGAGAGAAGACGAGCTTGGAGCTTGCCATGAATCGTTGGGTATATAACCATCTATAGGACTGATTCTCCTTCCCCACTAGTGGTACAACTATGGGGATTAAGGACGAACTTGGTGGGAAGTATTCGATAACCTGATCCGAAGGCAAGACGGTTGCCCCAAAGTTCAAATGCCAAGACATACCTTCGTCTATCCTCATGAACCCGAGAGTTATTTTGCGGCCACCCTAGAATTACAAGGCAAATCGGGGACTGAATTTCATCCCGATGTGCCAACCTCGATTGACGGGTAAGGAAGCAACACGGGGAGCTTCGTTACGTGCCGGCCGATCATACAACCGTCCGATGAGGGTACACGGATCAGGTGACCGCTAGGCACCCTGTGAAGATCAAGGAGCCGACTTGATCCGCATCCTACAAGAAGGCTCATTAGAGCACCTTTGACTTGACTTGAACAAAGAGTTTTGCCTTGATGATGCCCCGAGTGCGTTCCTCCACCACCTATGAAGCTTGCAATGGCTTTCTAGAACCGCAAAGGCTCGTTCAAGACAATAGAAACCATCTCACTCTGCTAACGCTCCCGAAATGTGCTTGTAGAGGTGGTTCTCATCCTTCCCTTACAACGTCTTGGCCTTTTTGTGGCTCAAAACGTGTGTGAATTGGCCATGTCTCCACGGACGTTATGCAATTCTTGTTTCACGAGGGAATTGCTCTTTTCTTCGGATAGGCAACGACAAAATGGCGATAAACGTTGCAGATCCTCCGGTTGTAAGTTCAAAGCTTCTCCAACCAATTCGGAGCCATGGCCTTAGTTCTCAATACCTTAGTGTTCGACGGGTGTAGTATTTTGGTAGGTTGCTTTACACCTAAGTGACGCTTCATGTGGCAACTTTCCGTTTCAAACAGAATAAACGCTAGAGAATACAATACAGAGTTCTTGCAAAGGGCACCTAGGCGACCTACGTTCGTACCTTGAGCTTGTCTTCGAGCAACACGGGGGTGTTTGCTTTACAAGACATTGCAAAAGCACCCCCAAATGCACAAAGCGTTTTTCCGTATTTCACTCGGTTTGGTGTTGCATATTCATCTCCTCTCCTAAAAGAGATATGTTTGACATGCTTTTCCTTGCTTTCAATTCTTTTTAGTTGCAAGCCTCTTGTCACTACCCTCTCAAGAATCATATCATGTAGCACCGATCCTATTTTCGGACGAATGCAAGAATATCACGGATATGGCGTTCGAGACAGAAGCATCCATTTACTTCACCATATCTACACCTTGCACGGTCACCTATCAACATCGTAGAGTGGAACATAGAAACCTTTCTATTCTCTTGACATTTGTTAAAGAGATTTGTGAATATTCACTTGCTCGTCATGGTGCTTGCGGAGCTTTGTCCATGGTTAAACTGCACACGAAGTTGGTAGAAAAATGTGACCCGTCGTGTTTGCGCAATTGTGCTCACATAAAAAAATATGCCCATGTGAAGGTGACTACCATTAGTTGAATGAAGCAAACGACCTTTAGAGGAAACTACCAATGCCTCCACAAGACCCTAGAAGGTAGCGATACATCTCCCATGCGCACTTTTTCGCATCAAGAGCTTTTGGTATATACATGCTAGAACAACCATACTAATAACGTAAAATGCCCGAGGAAGATTGTTGCACAACGAGGGACACCATTCCTTACATGGCTTCCACGATGGCAACCGACACGGTTGCGTTTTATTTCAAATGGTCCTATCTAGTTAATCTACCAAAGAAAGGACCCATGAACCGAATGAAGCATAATCTTTACGTTGATGCTTGTAGTTTGTCTTCAAGATTTGTTTCGATTTCAAAGCAAACCCTCGAGTTCGACATCTTTTTGAAAGGTGCACACAGTAGCTATACCGACTTTGCACCTTTTGTACCTTTCTCGCTTTGAAGTGTTGCATGCTCGGCAAGTGGGAGAAGGATAACACTATCTCCATTATGACCTAAATCAACCAAAGTCAATCGTTGTTCTTGAAGTGACTATGCAGTTACCGAGTGAGCCATGTGTGAGACCTGTCCCTCCAAGGTCGACGTACCTAGAGTGTGCGTATACCATTTCAAAATCCAAGATATGAAGTAGTTTTCAAATTGCATACGTTGTTCCTAGGATGTCTTTGAGGGAAAGAATACAACTCACACTTCATATCTTTGCTTTGGTCAAACTTATTCAACACACAAGCTACAAAAGTAAGTTTTTGCAACGCAGGAGCGATTCGATAACGCAGTCGTTTGCAACTTCCATTTCACGCTTTTGAAGGCTAGTCGCCATACAATCAATTGATGGAGCATGGAGTCCACCTGGGGTTGTTTGACTCCTCAAATTGACGTAAACATACTAGCAATGGATAGGCCTTCCACAATCATAAAGAAGCCTCGCAAAGAAACGTGTTGCAAGCTAAACCGAAACGAGACGACAAGGACTACCAAGAAGGGGAAGTCACTGTTGATCTGTTTTTTCTTAACATCATGAGGTTTTACCTTAGTAGGTAGGTCGTTTTGAACAGATAGGGTTTTGTCGATGGATCCCACGGACGAGCGATGGAATGACGGTGGCGCTAAATGGTGGCTTTGCGAGTGTCATCGATGTATTCACGCAAGCATGATATGTATTCGATGCCGCAAACGTGCGAAGAATAGAGGGCGGAATACCAGCCCCTCCATGCGGAACCGTCGTCCCTGCTTGTAGTACAGACTCTGTTCTCTGCAAAGAGAGGAAACTCGCAAAGGAATCCCCAAACCAAGGTCTCTCAGTGGTGACCACAATGGAAAGAACGCTGTCATCCTGTGGAACTAGTTCAAACCGTCGATCCTATGCGACGTTGATGGCAAATCCTAAACTCAAACGGGTATCATTGACGGGCACTTAGTGTGGTCGCAGGGACTTGAGTTTTAGAACTTTTCACATTGAAGGCCTGCTGATAGAGAACAGCCATGATATTCATGGTACTGGGAAAGGCTACTGTGGCCTTGATGCAAGTTTGCCAGCATAACGTCCAGTTATCATTATTCAGGTATGCCTATCACGTATTTTACAATGCTCTAACAAATGGGAAGGGGAACGTGAATGGTTACGCAATCGGCGTCATAATTTGGGAAGGCTGCAACTTTGGCTGTTCAATACCCTGCAGATATTGTTGGACAGCAAGCAGTGTTTGTTCCCATCAAAAAGTAACTGTGACATTTGTGCGTGGAGATAAATACTAATTTTGCTCGGTACCTTCCTACAAATTAATTACGTGCCAGTTGATCAACGCTGCTTGTGTCAAATCTGAAAAGAAACAGTCTTAAAATTTTGGATTTGTCATCCTGCTGACCTTGCTAAACAAATGCCAGGATCAGATTCGCATGTTTATGATTGTGTTCTTCGAACATGAAAGTGGAAGGAGCCAATGTATCAATCTGCCAAATTGAAAAGATACTTCCAGATTACCACGTACAGTGAACTACATGTGATTTATCCTGCTCAGCGTGGTTCAGAACATGGATTCTCGCAATAGTCTCTCCCCCAGGCTTCTCATCTTGATGGTATATGTGTCCGTACGACAAGAAAGCAATGTGCCAAATAACCTGAAGCACAGCTCCTATTCCTGGTTCTGTAGACCTATTCACCTGGCAACCTCACACTGGTTCGTTACCCAGTTTCTGACTCAAACAACAGGACAAAATACGCAGCACTACTGCATGTCAAGATATGCTTCATAGTAATCTCCAGGATATCAAAGTTCCCCGTGTCAGATAACTTGCGAACTTCATAGCCAAAAATCTCTCGGTGTCCAGCGACAATTCTGCCATAATTCTGGTGCTCGTGTATGATCCCCCACAAGAAAAACAGTAGTTTTAAACCTCAGAACCAAACTCATGCAAAAAGGACCTTTTGCAAAATTGTACACCACACTATTTACTTGGAGGAAATGTTAGTGAGCGCTTGCAGCAATGATGTTCTCGAAGCAACGAAGCTCTATTAGGTGTACTAGTTACGGCAAAAACTTCGAATTTGCTATTGATATTATCTAGACATGAGTGTTGGTCAGGGTCAATAAATTCACATCGGTCTTATTTAAGTCAACAAGCCTTACTGCATCCGCTTATTCCTGCCTATCCTGGTCAGCGTAATGTGCAGTTTGCCCAACCTGCATACAATGCTCCTTATTAATGTAGCAGAGTACAGATAGCAAAGACTGTATCTTTCCTCCACGGTGATTTGGTTCACACCTCTGGAAAGGATGTGTTGGGTCTGTCAGTAAATGTACCCATTCATCAGGTTGGTTGGTGTGCACTGTAGGGTGTGAAAAGTTTGCAATGTAAACGGCGCCACCAGTATGCAGCGGAGCAAAGCATCGGTAGGAGAAGACGTTTTGCGCAAAGCCAAGTCGGGTTATGATGCTCAGTGAACTCCTACTTTCAACAAGATTCCTTGCACACAACATTACCCGTATGTCTTCCTTGATCGTGGCGCTTTGAAATTGCAGCCTAGTCGAGAGCACATTTGCTGCTTGCAATCTCTTCATCATGATCCAAACTGGATTTGCATCAAGGGTATCTTCTCCTACCACCATTGTCAGACTTGGTGAAGAAAAACTAACAGCAGCCAAATAATAAGAAAGGGGCGGCTGCCAGTAGCTTCTATGAACATCGCTTGAATAGTTTTGCCTGAATGCATCCCCATTTCGCACATGTGCAACAAGCACTCTACCATGCAGAATTAAGTAATCCTTGCAATAGCTTCTTTTGCATATCCCGAGATAGGTCCTGAAGCAAGAAAGCAGTTCATCCTCCAAGGCCCGTGAAATTGGGAAAATGGGTAACTTCAAGTCCCAGAAGAGTCCAGCATTTCCATTCCGAGGATAACAGAGTGCCGATTGTCTACCGTTCTGTCGAAATGCGAACGCATGAAAATCCCGGCGTATATCGAAAGCGTAGTTAACATGATCCTTGTCAGGCAGCTCAATGTACATGCCACAAAAGTACGCAAGAACAAATGCTTTGAAAACTGCGTATACAGAGTTACCGGTACGCCCAGTTCCACTGAAACTTGTAACTCTTATACCTTGTCTCGACAGTGAATTATCGGATCGGGTGACGAACTTGCAAGATCTACATAGCGCGGAATACCGAGAGGCCATCCGTCCAAGATCCTCTCAGAAGAAACGCACATCCAGGCAAACAATGCTCCGGAGGACAAGTGGCTATCGACAGACCTGGGTTCAGGGTTCCACCTCTGCCTCCCTGGCTCTGTGTGGTTAAGTTCGATTTTAAGCGCCGATCTGCGGTGGATCCAGAGGGGGCTCCCTTTCCCACGGTTCGGGGGGGCGTCCCTCGATAAACATCGACAAAGTTTACGAAAAGGGGGGGTCGAAATTCAGCCAAGGGGGGGCTCAAAATTCAGCCACAACCCCCCCCCTTTTGGATAAACTTCTCTCGTGTTTACAGCAGGGACGGGTTCCACCGACTGGAAATGGACCCCCCTCCTGGCCCACCGGTCCGAGGGAGGGAAGGGATCGACACTCCGAGGGGGACACAGGGGCTGAGCCGTGTTCACATGTCACGTTTCCGGGGGAAGTCGGGGAACCAGGGGAGGACTTCTGCAATCGCCCCGATTTCGATTTTGGTGCAACTCGAGAGTTTTTTCTCGACCCCGGGCGGATCGAGTTGCACCAAAATCTCATTTTGGTGCAACTCGAGGCCCCTGAGTTGCACCAAAATGGTTTTCGGCCCTACGCCAACCGTCGAACCCGGGGGAGGACTGTCGACGGATTGGTCGATTAACCCGTCGCATTTAACCATGACCTTCGAGGAAAATCGGTGCAACAGGGTTTACGTCCTCGGAGGGGCTCGTCCTCGTGGTTCGAAAACCGATCGGCGGGAAGTCGACGATTCGATCGCGGACATGCCCTCGAGGATAGGGAGCGCGCTGGAGCGAAGGGAGCTCCGCAAAGAGTTCGACGAGCTGTCGGAACTCTTCGTGGAGTTCACCCAGTTCCAGGAATATCGAGATGACGTTGTCGTCATACTCGAAATGATCGTCCAGGCCATGGACGACTGCTTGGAGGACTTGAGGGAGGCGGAGCGCCGTTTCAACTTCGCCGGAGTGGTTGGGAACATCCCGCGCCCAATCGCCGACTTCGACGATGAGTGGTTGCGACAGCATTGTCGCTTCGTCGGCTGGGAGATACGGGAGCTCATGAGGATCCTCCATGTACCTCCCATCATCCGAGTGTCGGGATCTCGAAGGGTCTTCACCGGCGAGGAGGGAATGTTGGTGATGCTGCGACGCCTCGCAGGTTTGGAAAACCTATACCACCTCAGTGCAACATTCGATCGCTTGCCGACCGCGATCTCGGAGTTGCATAATGCCATGCTCGACCACGTCTATCCGTATGCCAAGCGAGCTTTGCGATTGGAGGTGTGGGAGGATGAGCTCCCGCGATTGGCACGGGAGTTGCACCAACAAGGGTGCCTCATCCCCACATGCTGCGGGTTCATCGATGGAACGATCTTCAAGATTCGAAGACCGACGGAAGGAGAGGATGCAGCGTATAATGGCTGGAAGAGGATGCATGCAACGAAGTACCAGGCCGTGGTCCTGGCCAATTTCATGATTGGGGACTACGATGGTCCACATGCAGGCTCGGCTGGAGACGGGAACATCTTGCGTCGATCGAACGTGGAGGAACGCCTTCGAGCAATGAGCATTAGATTGGGAAGTACGATCAGCGTCTATGGAGACGCTGCCTACTCCCTCTCGAGTGTCATTCATAGGCCGCACCGAGGGAACCGCGGAGCCCTCAGTCCGAGTGAGGCGGCCTTCAACGAGGAGATGAGTTCGTTCCGGCAAACAGTGGAATGGATGTTTGGGAAAATCGAGCAACTCTGGCCGCTCGTGGGCGACAAAACGAGACGTTCGATCATGCTGCGTCAAACCGGTAAGGAGGATGTGATCGCCGCATTATTGACTAACTTTCACACGTGTCTTTGTGGTGGCGTCACCACCGACTACCTCGGCATCGCACCGCCAACGTTGCAAGAATACCAGAGGATGGTCTCTCAGGCTGGAGACGGTACGTGTGGTTGGAACGTGCACGCGCGTCGTCGTCTTCGTTCGTGAGGCTGACGTTTTTTTTCTACGTTGGTGTTTTTCTTTTCGGACAGTCGAGGCCATGGTTCGCAACTAGGAAGAAGGAAAGAAGGAGACGAGGTTGGATCCTTGCACATTCGTGCACGAACAAGTCGGTGGAAGGTTCCAGCAAAAGGCTGTGCAACAGTTTGTGCACTTTTGCACGTTCCTGTCGTCAGCAACAGAGCTTCTCCTTCTTTCTTCAACAGCAACTTCCTTCTTTTCAGCAGCAGCAGCAGATCATTGAACGGCATTCTTACTTTTCAGCAGCAGCAGCAGATCATTGAACGGCATTCTTACTTTTCAGCAGCAGCAGCAGATCATTGAACGGCATTCTTACTTTTCAGCAACAGCAGCAAATCATTGAACGGCATTCTTACTTTTCAGCAGCAGCAGCAAATCATTGAACGGCATTCTTACTTTTCAGCAGCAGCAGCAAATCATTGAACGGCATTCTTACTTTTCAGCAGCAGCAGCAAATCATTGAACGGCATTCTTACTTTTCAGCAGCAGCAGCAAATCATTGAACGGCATTCTTACTTTTCAGCAGCAGCAGCAGATCATTGAACGGCATTCTTACTTTTCAGCGGCAGCAGCAAATCATTGAACGGCATTCTTACTTTTCAGCAACAGTAGTCTTTATTGGGAAGTAGGAGCTGCTGCAAGGCTTGGGCAACCTTCCTTGTCGGGACCAAGTGCAAGAACTATCAATTGCAAATGGGCATGGGAGTTGTACTCCTGGAAGTGGACAGGAGAAGTGCTGTCAAACGCATTCAGTGAGAAGAAGCAACTAATACATTGGCGTCAAAACATTTGTAATACTACATGAAAGTCAATTACATCTACATCCTAGTACCGGTCTTTCCCACTTCGCTCCTTGTTTGGAGATTCAACTTCGACTTCGTCGACTTGCGTCGAACGCTCGTATGTCAGAGAAGTAGTGATGGTCGAATGTCCTCCCAAGTGCCGCGCGAGGTATTCTTCCAATGGCATTGGCTCCGGGAAGTGAGCCGGATTCTTGCAGAACAATCTCGACTGCACCTCGTATTCTCTCATTGCTCGGTCGTACGCTCTTTCTCGGCGCAACACCTTCAGCTCCTCGCGAAAGCAAGTGATCCGTCCTTCTCGTTCTCCAGTCGCGGAAGAGCGACGACGGCGCCCACCACCACGTCCATCAGCCTCGTCCGGCGACGTGCTGGTAGGCGACGTCGATTGCTTTCGCTTCCCACCTCGCTGCAACTGGTGCTCCCGTAGCAGTTCGCCAAGTCGCTCCTTCTCCTCGCGAGCCAGATTTTTCTGGCTGGCCTCCGCCCCTTTCCTCGCCTCCGCCTCCTCCATCCTTTCGCTGACCTCCTCGCACAGCTGGGCGAGTTCCTCATCCACTCTCCCTCCTCCGCGACCGGTCGCTCCCAACGCTTCCTGCTCGTTGTCGCGGTGCAAGCGAATGATGTCCATCAATCGCCTCTGCACCACTTTTCGCTGCAATACCCAACCGCCGAAAAGGTCGGGGTAGGATCCTCGCAACCGTTCCAACAGCAGCTTCCACGCGCTATTCTTCTCCACATTCGACACCTTCTCGAAGAAGCAGCATTCCTCGTCCAGGACGGTTCGGAGGAGCGCCTTCTGGTGCGCCAGCGTCCACGTCCGACCCCGGTTCTGCGTGGACGTGTTCGCACCAATTTTGTGCGCACTCCTCTCTGGATCGCCGGCATGGGGGCCACGTTCCTCGTCCCCTTCCACGCCGACGCTCTTCTCTGCCGACGGATGTTGCGCGCTCTCACGGGTAACATCCGTCGGCAAAGGCTTGCCGTCGACACCGCCCATTCCTGTCGCACGCGATCCGCGCGAGAGCCGACCGTTAGCAACACCATATCCACTACATCGGAACTCGTCGTTCCACAGAACCGAACACACCTGTTGGATCGACCGTCACATGAACATGCGTCATCGCCATCGGCGCATGGGCCGACGGTCGTCCCTGCCCACCCGACCTTCCCGCCAGTCCGCGAACAATCGAAATTTCGACAAGTGCCGCAGAGGACGTCCCGGTTGCACCATTCCAGTTGGTCCGGAATCAGAAGCCCACGGGCCCTCGAGAAAAGGGGAACATCATCACCCGAAATGAGTTGCACCAAAATCCGGGTTGACCCGATTTGCAGAAGTCCTCCAGGGAATGGTTTGGGGCATTCACAGGTCAAACCGAGGAGGGTACGAACTCTGGACATGTCGCGAATATTCGGGATCATTCGTGGAGGGAGCGGTATTCGTTCAGCGTGGACGAGGGTGGACTTGGCGCGGTTCTCAGCGCGGCAACGAGGAAAAAGAAAGGTCCAGCTGCCTCCACATGGTCTTCTAGGCGCGAAAGGCATGGATGAAGGTCTGCACCAAAGGCCACAGCCTTCAACCGGCGTGGACGGGGTGTACAAGGGATGGCTCGCGGCGAGGGACATGCGCGAACGAGAAGAGGAAAAAGAGGAAAAAGAAGCTAGAGCTGAACGAGAGGCGAGGATGAACAGAGTCCTCGATGCGTTTCTTGTGTGCAACGATGCGATTCACGATATCGTCACGAAGCTTGCACTTCCACTCGTCTAGGACAGGGGTGAGCGAGCTTGCTGGAAACGCGAAAGGGTACAAAACAACTTCTACGAATTGCTCAACCCACGAACGCCATGCGACGTCTTCAAAAGGCGAATGCGAATGACGCGTGACAGCTTCGAGAAGTTACTAGACTTGGTTCGGGCGGATTTGGAACCTCGCTCGCGTGCAAGGGAAGATTTGAGTTCCCCTAGGAGAACCCTCTGCGTAACCCTCATAAGGTTGGCTCATGGAACGAGCTTTCTGCAACTTAGTGAAACTTTCGCCATTGGTATTTCAACAGCTCACAGGTGTTACAGGAGGGGGATCCAAGCCATCTACAACTTGAAGGACAGGTTCATTCAGATGCCGTCCTCTTATGCAGATCTGGAAGCGTGTATCGAAACGTTTGCTGGTCGGGGATTTCCCAACGCATGCTTGGCTGTTGACGGATGCCATGTGCCAGTCGAACTAACTGACCAGTACAACGGTTTGCAGGACTTCATTTGCTACAAAGGATACTACTCTCTCAACAACGTAGCATATGTGGATGGGAAGGGTATGTTCAAGGCAGTCCTATGTGGTTGGGCGGGGTCCTCTGTAGATGGGGGGGTCATCAAAGAAATGGACTTTACGAGAATCCTTCAGGCAAGTGGAACCGGTGGTGTCGACGTGGCGAGCGTGTGATGAGTAGAATCGAACTCTGGAAGTACGACTGACAAATGCTTCTTGAACTGCACAGAGTGGCTTCCTGCTCAAGTTCCCATCACTATTCAAGACTGTCCACTTCCTCGACAATGATGGTAGGCCAGCCAGTGTGCAGGTGCCTCCAACGGTGCTTGCCGATTCAGCTTTTGGGTTAGAGACATGGCAGATGACGCCATATAAAGGAGAAAATGGGACAGGCAGTGGTCCAGAGCGGCGGTTTAATTGGGTGCACAGTTCTGCACGGGTGATAGTGGAGCATGCTTTTGGACGGCTGAAGGGCAGGTTCAGGTTATTGCTCACTACCCACAGGACATCATGGAGTATGGGAACTCGGTCAGTGCTTGGTGCAATGGTCTTGCACAACTTTTTGGGTCTGCAGAATGACAGCTTCGTACCAGAATGGGCAGACGGTGTAGAGGAGTTGGTAGAGGCAGTGGAGGTGCAGGAACAGGATGGGGCAGAAGAACCAAGGGAAAGACTAGGATGTGCTTTGGAAATAAAACAGGGACTGACAGCTTTTTTCATGCAAAAGGAACGGCCATGTCGGAGGCAAAGAAACAGGTAATATATTACAAGCAGGTATGTATTGGGCATGTCACTGACTTGCTGCCACGATGAGTGCCCTATGACTGACACGTATTTCGTACGATTTGCTGCCAACTCTGGACTTCTTTAGCAGCCTCCTCTTTCGTGGGCCTGGAACCCATTTGTGCAATGATGACTTCTACTACAACGCTTTGGGACAGCAGAAAGGCAAACCGCTCATCCCAATTCCGCTAAATTTTTTGGGTACAGTCCAAGAGCTGCTTCTCAGCATCTAATATGTGGTAATGCTTCTGCATTTCAGTAATAGATGTTCGAAGTGTTTGCAAATTCTCTGTGACTTGACTTGACTGATCCAACATAGCAGACAGTAGTTCCTCATGACGACGGTCAGCGCTACTGGGCCTCCTCCCTTGTTTTCCTGCCGGTAGACAAGCACGCTTGGGACTGTCTGCCTCATCAATCCGCGCTGACCGTTTGTTGCTCTGCTCCTTACAGGTAATGAAGGTCAATGGGTTCTCATCAGTGGATGCCAGTGTGTCATTAGGACTGTCACCAAGGTCACTGCATACCTTGGTGTTCGTGGGGCTAGCCATGCCCTTCACATTAGGATGCTAGGTTTGGAGAACGGTACCTGAAGGTGGACAAACAGAAGGTCTGTACTGCATGGCCTGCTGCATCTCCACATAAAAAGGCCAGTCGACATCATCCAACCGCTGCTCTCCTGTACAGTTTGCACGCTTCTGGACTACGTCACCATTGTGATCCACAATGGTGACGGTCCCACGTTTCTTTTCCTTGTAAACATCCTGAAGATATTTCCACTTTTCACTTGCTTTTGACCTGAACATTTCCTCCAAAAATGCATCTCTGTCCACCCCGTGTTTCTCACAAAAATTGTCGAACACTTCCCCTCCAGAAACGAACCACGGGGCTCCTGCGCCGAGTTTGCGACACATAGCTTCGCGGACTTTTCGCCAACCGACGTCAATATGCTTGCCTTTCGAAACGTCGAACTCTCCAGCAAGGTCTATGCCTCGTACTTGGATAAGCATAGACGTCCACTCGCTTTCCCAAACTGCGCGAATTCCAAAATTGACGCCTTTTGGTGGCCGTGGAAGTAGTTTCGACGTCGGCTTGGCATTTGCAAACTCCAATCTTATGTGATGCAACGAGGAGTACGGTGTACCTAGTCAGTGACCTTGTCATACGAACGTCACGTACACCATGCGTATCGATCGCGTGACGTACTCAATATTCTCTGGATCGCCACAAGGAAAGCACACGGCCGTGCAATTGTTGCCGACTCCATTGTCAACACTTTCCTCAGCACGAGGTGCAGGAAGACCGGGAGTCGCATCCAAATCGATAGCAATATCAATTTGACTCACATTCGCGACGGCAAACTCTTGTCGCAGTCGTTCGTCACAAGCGGCATGGAAATGCCGGCCACCTACTGCGCATCTGGTGCATTCCTTCTTCGTCCTCGGACGAAGGCAGTCGAATGGTGCGACCACTTCGGTTTGAACGAACCAAAGTTCCATTTTTCCACGTCTACGGTAAAAGCAAGGACAACCGACGCGGGTAGTGGCCATATTGCTGCGCTGCGACACTGGAGGCTTGTTGTGCAGCCGGAGGAACTCAATCGTCCCGTCGCGCACGACTTCGAAACCGGCCTCTCCCTAGAACGTACTCAAAATGTGGCGGGTACCACTCCTCTGCGGGATGTGGAACAGATAGGCCTGTCTTGTGTTCCGAACTTGCTACTGTTTCGTCGAGAGAATCACGCCCCGCGTTTCCCTGACTTCCCCCCTTTCCCCAACCCCAAAAATCCTCTGCGCAACATGTTCCCTCTCCCCTCGTGCATCCCTCAAAAATCATTTGGAAAGGCTCTCATTTCGAGTTCCGAGACCCTCCCCGTCGAGGGGAGTTTCCCCGGCCCCGGGGCCGGTGGGAACGGGGAAATCCCTCGACGGGTGACGTCGTTTTTTGGTCGCCCCGGAAGGGATTGATCGGTTCTATCTACGAAATATTCGCATGAATGCGTTAAGGAAACGTCGGGGAAACCAACGGCTTTCCCTGCTTCCCCCGGTTCCCCGACTTCCCCCGGAAACGTGACATGTGAACGCGGCTCTGGGAAGGGATCCAGGAAACTTCGGCCGACATCCGACGCCAGAAAGATGCAAGATCGGACGAACGCGTGCGGTGTGTCGTGCGCCATGGACGGACGTCCACGAGGAAAAATCTGGGTTGAAACGATGTCCTCCATGGTGGCTGGGTTCGACCCTGTCTCGTGCCCTGGCACGATCCGTCTTCCCGCCTTGCCAGGTTTGTCGCTCCTTTCCTTTTGCCTTCATCCTTCGTTCCTTTCGGCCATTCTTGGTGTGTCGCACGATGTGTCGATCCTTTGTTGAAAGGATCTGCTGTTTAACCGCAAGGTTAACAGGCAGCGTTGGAGGACCTGGGTTCGTGAAGGTCCTTGGGAGTTCGGAGCACGGAGGTGCACGGAGGAGCGAGGTTGGAAAGAGTGTGTGGCATGCATTCAAGGCGTGGCCCCTTGGGCCCTAATAGCCGCCACAATGCCTACGTGGCATTGTGGATAGGGTATCCTATCCACAGCCGCCGCCGAACGTGCGGCTGTCCTGGTCGGAAGGGACGACCTGCACGACCAGTCCCATAGAGAATAAACTCCATAGAACTGGTCCTGTACTTAACTTTTCAATACTCTCCCTCAGGACCTGTTTCATTGCTTGTTAACTCAGGTAACTGCACAAGTCCAATCTGCTTAACACTGGCACCAAATTTCTGAACACTGGTGGGTTTTGTGAGGAAATCTGCCAACATTTCTGTTGTTGGGCAATATTTGAACTGCACCTCACGTCTCATAATTCTCTCACGGACGAAGTGGTGAGCAATGTCAATATGTTTTGTCCGCTGGATGGACTTAACATCATTCAGCATCTTGATGCAGGCCTGGTTGTCACACTTCATGTTAACAGTGTGAATTTTGCCCCTGGAGTTAAGTCCGTTAATTAACCTCTTCAGCCAGAGGGCTTCTTTGACTGCTGCTGCTTGGTACTCTGCCTCTGCTGTGGAGGTAGATACGGTCTTCTGCATTTTGCTCTGCCAAGAGATTAAACTCCCATTCAGGAAGAATAGGTAACCTGTCCTGGATTTCCTTGTTAACTTGTCTGCTCCATAGTCTGCATCACAGTAACCAGTGAGGTTAAAGATATCAATATCTGCATCGAGATCTTCTGAACTGTCATCGATACGATTTCCAAGAACCAGGCCCAGGTCCATTGTGCCTCTCAAGTACTTGAGCACTGACTTTGCTGCATTCATGTGCTCCACACTTGGCTTGTCCATGAATCTTGACAAATGTGACACTGCATGACACAAATCTGGCCTGGTGGTGGTGGCCAAGTAGAGTAGTGAGCCCATGAGCACTTGGTAGGATTGTTGAGGGGTTGCAGGTTCATTCTCTAGTGCAGTAAAGTGGTATTCCAGAGGTACCTGCTTAACCCTGCAGTTTTCCATGTTGAACTGCTTAATTAACTGCCTTATCTTCTCAGGCTCACTGAGTGTGAGGGTCCTGTTTTTTCTGTCCCTGTGAACCACCATGCCACAGAAGAAACTCACAGGTCCTAGGTCTCTGGCCTGGAATCTCTTGCAGATGCTCTCAATGACTTCTTCAATCATATGGATATCTTCTGCTGCAAGGAGTATGTCATCCACATAGATGCACAGGATGCACTCCTTGCCTGTTTCTTCGTTAACTTTCTGTAAAATAGTGTCCTCCACTGGGTTAACTACGAATCCCAGCTCTGTAGTTAACATGTTGATGAGGTGGAGGAACCAGAGTCTTGGAGCCTGTTTCAGGCCATACAAACTCTTGTTGAGTTTGAGAGCCAGATGGCTGTTTCCATCTAATTCTTTCCCTTTGAGTCCATCAGGTATCTGGATGTAGATAGGTTCATCCAATTCTGCATTTAAGAAGGCAGTTTTGATGTCCACCTGCCTGATTTCATAGTCCTTCAAGGCTGCATAAGTTAAGTAAACTCGCTGGGTTACCTTACCAGAGGTGGGGGCAAACACCTCCTGGTAGTCCAAACCCTCACGTTGCTCGAAGCCACGCACGCACAGGCGGGCTTTGTAGCGCTCCACGTCGCCACCACCGTCGCGTTTCACCTTGAAGACCCACGTGGTGGTGAGGGCCTTGCGTGCTGGAGGAAGCTCGGTGAGCGTCCAGGTCTCGTTGGCCACCAGCGAGGTAAGTTCTTCGTGGATGGCTTCTTTCCAGAGGTCGGCGTCCGATCTTCGCATTGCGTTTGCGAAGCCTGAGAATTCGTCGCTGACCATCCAATCGTCCTTGCAGGTGGTCTTCAAAGCTTTGCTGGAGCGAGGACGCAGGTTGTACCCATGCGTTGGGTTTGCTGGAGGTGCTGGATTTGCTGTTGGATTGGATGCTGGAGGTGAGGCTGGAGCCTGCAGCTGCATTGCTTGCTGGATGCCATGTGGAGATGGTGAAGAAGGTGCTTGAACATGCTGAGCACCTTCTCCATCATCTAGGATGCCTGCTGGATTGTCGTTTTCGCTGCTGCTGGACTGCTGAAGGCGTTGCAGGATTGCCGGAGTAGATCCTGGATTGCCCGTAGTTTGGGCAATGGCTTGGTTGGGTGGTGAAGAAGGTACTTGGCTTTGCTGAGCTCCTCCTTCATCACCTACATAACCAGGTTGAACAGGTGGAACCTGCTGGAGGGTTGCTGGTGGTTGCTGGCGAATGGACTGCTCGCTGCCGAAAGTTTGTGGAAATTCTGCACCTGCAGAATACACGGGACTCCTCTCCCCGTTTGGTGATCCCATAAGGTCCAAAGCGCTTGGATCCTGTGGAATCATTGAACCATCTGGACCGTAACTGGAGCGGAGTTCGGAGAGCTGAAGCTGCGGAGGCTCAGGGAAGAGTTCAGGGAGGACCTGACCTTCCAAATCTTGCTGATTTTGATTTGCTGCAGGTCCAGGAGTGCTCTCCACAAACTCCACATTTCTGCTGAGCACAATTTGGTCATTTACAAGGACACGGTAAGTTGAGCTGTTTTCATAGCCCAAAAATGTTCCCTCGACTGACTTTGGTCCGAACTTTCCAATGCGTTTTTCTGCAGGTACGAGCACCCAAGCCTGACAACCGAATGTTCGCAGGTTGTCTAGGCTTGGTTGCTTGTTGGTCAGCAATTCAATTGGGCATTTTCCTTCTGCTGATGCCTTCACGGGCAGTCGGTTTCGAAGGTAGTTGGCACATCGGATGGCCTCTCCCCAGAAGGTACGAGGCAACTTGGAGGACAGCAGCAACGCACGCGCACTTTCGTTGAGTGTGCGGTGCAATCGTTCTGCTGCATTTTGCTGTGGTGTATACCCAGCAGTTGTTTCATGGGCTATGCCCTTTGATTGTAAGAATTTTTTGAGTTCAGCATTCACAAACTCTGAACCTTGATCCGTTCGCACGGCTTTCACCGTCTGACCTGGGGAAACCTTTTCAAAGGTGTGTATCCCTTCCATGAGTGCACCTACCGCACTCGATTTGTTCGGCAGCAAGTACACCTGACTTGCTTTGCTGCCTTGGTCATAGATGGAGAGGTAATATCTGTGACCAGATATACTTTCTACCTCCATGGGACCTACCAGGTCAGCATACAAAAGGTTAAGTGGGGCATATTTGTACCCACTGGGTTTGTATGATTTACTGCACTGTTTGGCCTGTATACAAGGGGTACAGGGGCAATCCAGTTTGTGGGGTAGACCCAAGAGCCGTAGTTTTTCCTCGCTGGCATGCCCCAGTCGTTCGTGCCAGAGTTGCGCTGGGGCAGAAAGGGCGAAAACGTTTCCGGGGCACAGGGGGGCGTCCAGGACCCTTCCTGCCAAGGAGATTCGACAATGACCCTTCGAAAACTGGAAACCGGCACCGGCTTCCATGGCTGCCTTGACCGAGATGAGGTTGTGCGCCAAACCAGGGATGAACAAGACATTCAGCAGTCGAATGTTTGTTCCATCTGGAGTTGTAATATGAACTGTCCCCTTGAATCGACTCGACAGCACAGTCCCGTCCGCGGTCATGATGTCTGAGATATGAAGGTCGGTGTTCCCTTGTTCAAGGAGACCCAGATCTCCTGTCATGTGATAAGAGGCTCCTGAATCAATGATCCAGGGCTGAGATGGACCTCCTTCACTTTTGCTGGTGGTCTTGAGCATATTGCTGGCCTGATTGACCATAGAAAAGGCCATTCCATCGCAAGGGTTGTTGGTATCCAGGGGCGGTGTGTCGTTGAGACGGTCATTGGCTGTGGTGGTCAACAAACTTGCTGCCTTCTCCCTTGCCCGTTTCTCTTGAAGTTTGTGGCAGTTGTCAACTGTGTGACCTTGCCTCTTGCAGTACTTGCAGAACATCACCCTGTCCAGTGGTGAGGAGGTCTGTGAGCCACTATAGAGGCTCTTTGACCTGGAATTATGCAACTCATGCCGAATGAGTGCGTTTCGCACGAGGTCCACGGTAGGTTCGATGCCGTTGTTCTCCAGGACAGTGCACACAATATTGTAGCTTGGTGGAAGCCCAGAAAGAATGGCAATGGCCACAGCGGAGTCCGTAACGGGATTGCCGGTCTCCCGCAACATGTTGGCCAACTCCATGGCCCGGTTCACGTAGGACTCGATGTCCTCCACATCAAGTTTCCGAAGGTTGTGAAATTGCTTTTGAAGATAGATGGTTTGCTGAATAGACTTTTGTCTATAGAGATGCTGAAGCTTCGCCCACACTTGATGTGATGTTTCGCAATCGATCACATGTGGGAGGAGCTTGTTTGACACTCGAAGCAAAATTTTTGCTTTTGCTTTGGAAACCGAACTGAATTTCAATTTTTCTTGGTCGGTGAATTGAGTGGTGTCATCAGTGGAGTACACCGGCTCACTTTGAGTAACATCCCAAAGGTCAGAAATGACCAAGCTTGATTGCATGCGGACGGACCATGTGGTCCAATTGTGAGAGTCCAATTCTGGGACTCCGAAGTTGTCCACCATTGAGTTCGACATGGTTTCTGATCTCTCTTGGTGAGGCTTCAAGGCTCTTAACCTCTTGAAAGGATCTGCTGTTTAACCGCAAGGTTAACAGGCAGCGTTGGAGGACCTGGGTTCGTGAAGGTCCTTGGGAGTTCGGAGCACGGAGGTGCACGGAGGAGCGAGGTTGGAAAGAGTGTGTGGCATGCATTCAAGGCGTGGCCCCTTGGGCCCTAATAGCCGCCACAATGCCTACGTGGCATTGTGGATAGGGTATCCTATCCACAGCCGCCGCCGAACGTGCGGCTGTCCTGGTCGGAAGGGACGACCTGCACGACCAGTCCCATAGAGAATAAACTCCATAGAACTGGTCCTGTACTTAACTTTTCAATATCCTTTCCCTCCCTTCCTCGGACCCGCGGGCCAGGAGGGGGGTCCATTTCCAGTCGGTAGAACCCATCCCTGCTGTAAACACGAGAGAAGTTTATCCAAAGGGGGGGGGTCGACATTCAGCAGAGGGGGGGTCAACTTTCAGCCACACCCCACTCCCTTTCGTAAACTTTGTCGATGTTTACCGAGGGACGCCCCCCTGAACCGTGGCAAAGGGACCACCCCACCACCACTTGGGGGGAGCGTGAGTCCTCGGGCTTTTTCTTCACATCAGGCCTGTTCCCCGTTCCTTTTCGTCGCTTACCTGGGTGATTCGACGAGCAGAATCCGAATCTGAGCTTGGTTCGTCCTGGATCGTTTGTCTTCTGGGTGAACTCGGCGCGGCTGGCTCGGGGAGTTCACCAAATTCACCCTTTTTTGGGCGTTTTGGCCAGGCGGTTGAACATGCGCTTCATGGCACCAAGATCATCGACTCCCGACATCGTTATTCTCATGAAGGTGTCCTATCTTTCTGTCTTTCCCTTCCCCGGATTTGGCGGTCCGGTTCCCCGTGGGCGCTCGGCTGCCCTCGGGAGGTGTTGAGCAGAGGTGTTGTTTGGGGTCCCCACCACCTGCCGATGATTTTTCGCCTGTAGAAATCGCGCCAGGCATAATTTGGCCATTGTGAGAGCATCGTTCGCAAGAACGCGCCCAGACCTCTCCAACGAGCTATCGTTCGCTGGATTTGAACCCATATTCGAAGAGATACACGCGTCGAAAGGAAGGAGCACCCGCCAGGGGAAACGAGGCAGAATCCAGCCCCGAAAGACCCTGGGACGTGCACGGGCCTCCCGGCTCTTGCACGGGCCGAACCAGGTCGGGGTCCATCGATCAGAACCCCTCAACACGGAGTGCTCTACAACTTCGATTGGTGCAGCAACGTCCGGAGGGCACCCCACCGCCACTTTTTCTTCATAGGGTGAGAGGGGGTGTCGCTGCGGGATCTGTGGAGCCTCGGGAGGACCTTTCCAGACGTTGCTGCACCAATCGAAGTTGTAGAGCACTCCGTGTTGAGGGGTTCTGATCGATGGACCCCGACCTGGTTCGGCCCGTGCAAGAGCCGGGAGGCCCGTGCACGTCCCAGGGTCTTTTGGTCCTAGATCCTACCTCGTTTCCCCTAGGGTGCTCCTTCCTTTCGACGCGCGTATCTCTTCGCTATGGGCTCAAATCGAGCGCACGCTAGCTCGTTGGATAGGTCTCGGTGTGTTCTGTTGCGCCTAGCCCTCTCGAGACACCTGTCTTGCCGAGGTTGTCCTTCGAGGATGAGGAATATGCACTCAATCGTGAGGCTTTTGAGAGGTTCTCAATTATATTCGGGCCATTCACTTGGGACTTGTTTGCCTCGCCAAACAATGCCCAATGTCCGGCCTTCTTTACACGGGAGACCCATGCTCTCACCCAAGAATGGGCTAGTCTTGGCAACGTATGGGCACACCCACCCTATTGCCTCATTGACTCCGTGATAGGCAAGCTGGAGGCCGAACCTAGAGCCCTTGTGACCATGATCACTCCGCATTCGCCAAAGGCTCCCTGGTTCCCTCGCTTGCAGCATCTCGCTACCTACCAGGAGGTACTAGGGAGGCATGAGGGAATATTCTCGGATGCCCAAGGAAGGCCCTTGCCTTCCCCTCACTGGGACGTCCTCCTTAGCCATGTCCCTAGGCGGATGCAGGGCCAGGACTACCCCGAATAGGGACCGGTTTGTCCCCCTTTCTAATAAGGGCTCTGTGGCCGATGAACCGGATAAATACGTGGCTTAGCCACGGGCGGATTCCCCAATGGAGTTAAGATGTAATATTAGTTGCGGCGGAGGGGAACGAAAACACAACAACAACGTTCCTCAACGTTCCGCCCAACGGTCTCGAGCACCGCGGCGACACGAACGCACGAGCGAACGAGCGCGAACGCACGCCGACGCCACCACCCTCGTCGTCTTCGCGCCACAGGAAAAGGAGGTGGGCGCGCAAGCGCCACACCGTTCAACGAGTTTCCGCCTGCGAGTGGCGGCGAAGACAATGGCGAAGAAAAAAGGGAAAAGCGAGGGACGTGTCGGCATCGCCGACGGCCAACGCCCCCTCGCCGCTTCGACGCTGGTGGCTGTCCGCAATGCCGACGCCGAGCGACCTCGCGCGCGCCCGGAGAGAGGTGCCGTGCCTCCACGAACCGCTCGCAAAGGTTTCGTGGAGGAGGCAAACGAAAAAGAGCGAGAAACGGCTTCGAAAGCCGCGCTCGCCGCTCCCACCGCCCAGCAGAAGAAGCTTCGTGCTTCTGGAGGTGGTCGAGAGGCTATCCAACCCGTTCGCACCCCCACGGCCTTGGCCATGGCGTCTCCGGACGACGGTGCGCTCGAGGGTTTCGAAACCCTCGAGCGCCGTGGGAAGAAGGCCAAAAGATCGGCTGCGAAAGCCGATCTGGCCTCCTCGGACGCACGGAAACTGCGCCGTGCCTCCGAGGCTACCGTTCGACCCGTCGCACGCGCCGATCGGCCCGTCCGTCGCACCGATCGTGCCGATCATGCGCGCTCCATCGCGCGCGCGCGCGGCGACGTTGATCGAACGATTTGATTGGCTTATGCCCCTCATCCTGGCTCGCCATTGGCCGAAGCAGGATCTCGGAGCTCGCTCCTGGCAGACGCCCCTGTTGGGGGCTCGCCGTTGGCTGGATCCCCTGTTCGGGCAGCCCCATTGGCTACCGATCCCGGCAAGCCCCGAGCCAGGGCAAACCGAGCGAGAGAGGCTCTGCCCCCGGCCGAGGGATCAAGGACCAAGTCCATGGATGAGAGTGAGGATGAGAGCCTAAGGCCCACCTATCTCGAGAATCTTCTCTCCGACGAAGGGGAGGCCCGAGCCAAGCAAGGTCCTCTGAAGGACTTGCAGGATCCACACGTGGAGGAGACACTCCGCTACGTGAATCGGCCTCTACCCGTTTGGATCATGGAGTGGGGAGCCGACCCACGTCGACTCACCGACGACGAGCTTCAAGCCGTCAAGGAGTTGAAAAACTCCTACTCCCGCGAGTGCCGTTTGCTCGCCCGGAGAGCAGCTACCGCTACCTCCGAAGAGAAGAAACACTCCATCCAGAGGTCTTGCACCCACATGATGCAAGACCTCACCCGACTCGAAAAGCTTTGTGAACACGAGCTCGCCTAGCGTGAGGTGGCCATCGAGAAAGAGCGGGAACGCATTGAGCTTGAGCGGCAACGTGAGATTGCGGGCTTTGTAAGAGACCGCAGCGAGAGCTTGCGTAGCATGGCCGCGCTCTCTCCAGCCGAGGCTCATAAGCTATTCAACAGTGCGATGGACTTGTTCGACTTCCTACGAGAGTCGCAACCGAAAGGGTCCTTGACTCAGCTGGCTCGATCGGCATTCCAAGAATCCGCGCTCGATCTTTTGGTAGATCCTCTCCACGAGGAGAGCCAAGGACCACGCGACAAGTTCATTGAACGTGCCTTGGTCCGTGCTGGAGTGGTAGAGGAGCCGCACGAGATGCGCCCCCTTACGGCGACCGCCCTTGATCCCGAAAGGATCACGCGCGCCACACTCCCCTTGCCTCCGACCTTTGACGGTACGAAACTCGACCGCCATTCCTTGAGGGATTGGCTTCAATCGGTCCGAGACTTCACCTCCGGTCATTCGGACAAGGAAGAAGCGCAAGTTGCGCTTGCCGCACGCTACCTCATAGGGAGCGCACAAAGGTTCTATAAATTGGCCACTCAAGCCCATCCGCCAACCACTTGGAAACAATTTTCAAGTGTGTTGCGACGACACTACTACCCTGACGATGTCGGATGGGAGTGTGTCCTTGAGCTCGCCCGCGGCTACCAACGCCAAGGCGAGAGTGCGGAGGACTTCTACTTGCGCATGCGCAAGGAAGTTGAAGGGGCCATGGAATCCACCGATCCATTCCTCCGTGCCTTGCGCACCCCGGATGGCCAAAGGAGGTTCTGGGAGCAATTCTTCTTGATTATGTTTCGAGCCAAACTCCGACCACAGTTGGGGAGGCTCCTCGACAATCATATCCGTCACGCTCAGAGAGTGGGACAGGAGATTGTCAATGGGGAACAACTTCTCCGAGAGGTGAAACATTTCGAAGGGCAACTCCCCTCCGAGCCCCAAGGGCCTCAGGGAGGTGGTAAAGGCAAAGGAAAATCTCCTCTCATGCCACCCCTCACAAAGGGTCCCACCTATGCGCGAATGGCAGGGTCTGGAAGCGGCCAACCTCGTTACGCTCCGTCCCCGGCTCCCCAAGGGTTGCCACAGGAGGCCATGGTGCAAATCCCAGCCTCGGCATTGACCTTCGGGCAGCTCCAAGCCGCCCAAGGTTGGACAAGGCCCCAAGGAGCGCCTCCTCAAGCTCCGCTGGCACCGCATCAGCGAGCTTTCAAGCCCGGCGGCAAGAAGAAAACCCGCCGAGGCACCTCCGCACAAAAAGGTAGGTTGTGGAGCAGCGAAGTTTCCGAGGAGACCCACGAGGCCCTCGACAACTCGAACCTGATGACTGACGGTGAGTTGCTCACTATGTCTGTGCCAAGGCAAAGGAAAAGGACGCATGTAAGTCCCCCTTGCCGTGCGACATATCGTGAAGCACCAAAGTGTGCACTTTGTAATAGGACTTTGGATAATTGTGCTTGTGAGAACCGCTATCCTTGCCCTCCTCCACTGCACACTTCGGTCCCGGTGGAAACTCCCAAGGTGGATGCACCCCCAGAGTTCCCACTAAGTCCGGGAGAGTTTCACTCTCCCCTTCACTCGACTCCGTTGAGTGCGAACCTCCCGTCTACCATCGGTACGCTATGTGAGTTTAGCTCGGGACTATGCACAAGCATGGTCGTGACGCTTTCCATAGCGGGGTTGCCGGCACAAGCCTTTGTCGACACAGGTGCTACTCATAACTTTGTAAGCTGTAGCTTCCACGATCGTGTGTGCCAAGCCGACCCAAGTGGTCGTACATCCACCCCCAAGCGAGAAAATCTGACGTACCGCTTAGGCGTTGGTGAGACGTTGCACAAGGCACCGGTCGTGAACTTGACCTTCACCATCGACAAGGAGAAGGTCGAGAGGCCTTTTGCGGTGTGTCCCCTCAATACTTATGACGTGGTGTTGGGGATGGACTTCCTGGTCTCGTTCCACGCGAGCTTAGAGTTCCCAAGGAACGTTCTGACGTTTCGCCATCAAGGGAGAAAGCATGAGCTTCGCGGCGATTCGAACTTCGCCTCGAAGCATGGGATGGGTGCATTCTGCTCTATGCAAGAAGCCGCCCAAATCCTACGTTCCAGCCGCAAGGCTCGTGAAGGTAGCCTTTTCGTGCTCATCCAACGTCTACCCGACTTGGAACATGAGGAGGACGATCTCGGAAAAAGGATAGCTAGCCTTACCCTCTCCGAAGATCACTCTCTCACCTCCCAAGGCAAGAAACGGCTCGACAAGCTCCTCCATAAATATGCATCGGTCTTCCGAGGCAAAGAGGAAAGCTTTGCCTTGCCTCCCGAACGAGTGTCGGGAGAGGTGTGTCTTATACCCTTGGACGTCGCAAAAGACGGTCCCAAAAGTCGGCCACCTATCCGTCTCTCCCCGGAGAAGACCGAGGCATGTCGAGAGCTCATCGACCAGTTACTCAAAGACCGCAAGACGGCGCATTCGCCCGGATCGCCATTTGGAGCCCCGGTACTCCTCATACCGAAGAAGGATGGGCGATACCGTATTGTCTTTGATTACCGCATGCTGAACAACCTCACGATCAAGGACAAATATCCTCTTCCTTTGATCGATGACTTGCTCCTAGACTTGAGCACCTCGAAGTTCTTCTCGTCCTTTGACGTGAAAGACGGGTTTTACAATATGCTTGTGGCCCCCGAGGATCAATACAAAACAGCATGCGTGACGCCGTTTGGTCAATTCGTTTGGCGTGTCATGCCGATGGGCCTGGCAAACGCCCCCTCTATCTTCCAGCGCATGATGAACCGCATCGTGTCGCCCTTAACGAACACCAAGGCGTACATGGATGATATCCTCATCCACTCTGGGTCAGAGGCTGATCACTTGGATCACCTCGAGGCTTTCTTCCAACGCTGCAAGGCTGAGCATATCGTGCTCGCCAAGGAGAAGACGGCGCTCTTTAAGAAAGCATTCGACTACGCCGGATTCCATATTGGCGATGGCCGAGTGATGATGCAAAAGCGACTCGTGGAGAAAATTGAGAACTTTCCCCGGCCAACTAGCATCAAGGAGAATCAAAGCTTCTTAGGCTTGTGCAATTACTACTCCTCCTTCATTAAGGACTTCCCCACTCTTGCTGCTCCTCTTTCAGACATCAATAGAGAGGCGTTTAAAGGAGACTTCGTTGGCTCCTGGATTGAGGTTCAAGAGGGCGCGTTCCAGCGCCTCAAGGCTGCTCTAGTTCAAGAGCCCGTCCTCGTCCAATACGATCCGAACAGAGAGACGCGCGTAGAGACGGATGCTAGTAAGATCGCTACCGGCGCGATCCTTTCTCAACTACATGAGGATGACAAGTGGCATCCGGTTGCTTACTATGGGCGAAAATTCAATGATGCCCAACGCAACTACTCCACAGTTGAGCAAGAGACTCTTGCTATTTTGCAAAGTCTCGTCAAGTGGAAGCATCTTCTGCAAGGACGCTCTTTCACTTTCTTAACCGACAACACTGCGTCCAAATACTTGCAAACGAAGAATGCTGATCAACTCTCCTCTCGGGAGATCCGCTGGCTAGACGCCTTGGCTGAGTTTACCCCTTTCGAGGTCCAGTACCGTCAAGGCATCGCCAACCCTGGAGCGGACGCTCTCAGTCGCACCGATTGGGACAGGGGCCAAGTCTTTCGTGTCCTCCATGTTAGGCCACCCGCGGAAGACTTGATTCCCTCCTTGGAAGAGATCTTGTTGATCGAGCCTATGCTCTCCCTCGATCTAGCGGTCATTGGTACCTTTCGATCGAAAACTGCTCGCGAACGTTGGATGCTGCAATATGATCGGGCACGCCTTAAGGCCCCCGTTCGATGGCGTACAAGCCGTCCCCTCCGCTTTGAGACAACATCCCTCGCGGAGGTAGCCAACCGCAAGCGGCTCCCGCAGGCTCACGTAGTGCTCCTCGCTGATGACAAGCACCTTGACCTTCCCGCTTGCGACCGACTCCTTAGTAGGTTGCCTGCCTCTACCCATGTGATTCATTCGACCACGTATAATGGAACGTGCGCCCGTGCTACCAAGTCCTATAGGCTTGCGTCCGGTCGCACCGTGCGCACCACGTTGCAAGTCAACCCAGGTACTGATCTCAGGCTGATCACCTTAGCAGACCTCCTCCGGCGGTCGATGCCTTTGCTCACCATCCGAGCACTCGTTCAGCCGCCTCCCGGGCCAGCTCTTCGAGCTATGGGTGGTTCCCTTGAGATTCCATCGGTTGACCCCCAGGAGGAAGATTTGTATACATTGGTGCAACGAGCAGGTGAGAAAGACAAAGCTTATCAGGCTCTTGTAGCTTCACCACCGAAGAAACACGAAGTTCGTGACAACCTCGTGTGGCGCATCGATCCCGAGACGGATCGTGTTTGCCTGGTGGTGCCGAATGATGTTGCCGTGCGACAACGACTTGTGGACCGTGTCCACGCGGATGCCCACTTTGGCGCTCAACGCACCTATGAGCAATGCCGACAACATTTTGTTTGGCAAGGTATGAAGTCGTACATAATCGACTTTGTCCGTACTTGTCCTCGTTGCCAGCTCCTCAAGCCGAGCAATCGACCCGCGAAGCATCTCGTCCACATGCAAGAGATCTTCCCCTACCCTTTCCACACGATTGCGGTAGACGAAGTTGTCGGGCTTCCCGCCACTTCGAGAGGTCACAACGCGGTACTAACCGTCACATGCCGGTTTTCCAAGTACGCTCTCTACTTCCCGATGCACACTGATTGGACAACGCACGACGCTGCCAAGGTGCTCATGGACCGAGTAATCCATCAGTTCGGAAGTCCGCGAGTTGTCCTCACCGACAACGGGCCCCGATTTGGCGAGCTCTTTGATCAATTCCTGATCGAGCTCGGGGCCAAGCATAAAAGCGGCGCGCCTTACCATAGCCAGACACAAGGAGGAGTGGAGGTGCAGCACCGCACCCTTTTATCCACCCTTCGGGCATTGGCAACTTCCCGGCCGGATGTAGAGTGGGACGAACTGCTCCAAACAGCGTCCTTCTCCTACAACACATCGGTGCATAGAGTCACTGGCTACTCTCCTTATTACGTTCTCTTCGGTACAAACGCCAGTTTGCCCTGGACATATTCCCTCCTAAGAGAGAATGCAGACCCTGCGTGCAAGCGACTCCGTTCGCTGTTTGACGCTCGCCGAGAGCTTTATGCTCAAGTGCAAAAACGACACGCCCTCTATCAAAAACAAGTTGAAGATAGATTGAACCGCCAAAGGCAGGTTCGACGCTTTCGCGTCGGGGATAAAGTCAAACTGCAACGCGGTCTGAAGTCCTCCAGGGACAAAGGAAAGCTCGAGAGCTACTTTGTAGGGCCGTACACCATTGGGGAGGTGTTACCAAAGGGAGCTTACCGCTTGGTTCTACCCGACGGCACTCGACATTCCGCCACAGTCAATATCGAACGACTGCATCCCTGGCATGAGAGCGACCATTCAAAGTTCCCCCATCGCGAACTTACTCCTGAACCTCAAACGGTTCCTCTCCCAAATGGATCAGAGGAAACTCGTTTCCTGGTAGAGCGCTTCTACATACGTGATTGGACCACTTTTCCACCTAGGTACTATGTCCAATTTGCTTGTAGCGCCGATGCCCCTCTTCACGAACATCGTGGGTTCGTAGAGGAAACGTCGGATCTCATCGACCACGTTTGTGAGATCGAGGAACTCCTCGGGCATTTCCCCGAGCAAGGCATCACCGCACGTAACAAGAGTCGCGTGTCCCGCTACAAGTCCAAATTTTATCACCAGAAGAGGCCCATCCTATAGGATACGTGGCCGTACGCTCTGCCATACACTAGCCTAAGGAAACCGCGCTTTGCGAAACCGCCAAGTACGAACTTGGTTGGGCAAGTCGTGCAAGCAAGGTTCTTGCTCGAGCTCATGGACGGCTCAACTCGCCTAGAGTTTTGGACTGGCCTTGTGGAACGCTTTCGAAAAGCGGCGAAATCTTCTCCCGCTGCTTACGTCATCCGGTGGACGGACGGGACTACTTCCTCCTACCGTCCCGATGACGCACACACGATCCTATTTGATCCTGTGGCGGCCGTGTACGGCCAAGCTTCCCTCGTCTCGCCAGAGCCACTCGACGATCGGGCTGAGTTGCGCTTAATGGTGGTCGGGGAGGGTGTTGCGCCCAGCCCTCTCGAGACACCTGTCTTGCTGAGGTTGTCCTTCGACGATGAGGAATATGCACTCAATCGTGAGGCTTTTGAGAGGTTCTCAATTATATTCGGGCCATTCACTTGGGACTTGTTTGCCTCGCCAAACAATGCCCAATGTCCGGCCTTCTTTACACGGGAGACCCATGCTCTCACCCAAGAATGGGCTAGTCTTGGCAACGTATGGGCACACCCACCCTATTGCCTCATTGACTCCGTGATAGGCAAGCTGGAGGCCGAACCTAGAGCCCTTGTGACCATGATCACTCCGCATTCGCCAAAGGCTCCCTGGTTCCCTCGCTTGCAGCATCTCGCTACCTACCAGGAGGTACTAGGGAGGCATGAGGGAATATTCTCGGATGCCCAAGGAAGGCCCTTGCCTTCCCCTCACTGGGACGTCCTCCTTAGCCATGTCCCTAGGCGGATGCAAGGCCAGGACTACCCCGAATAGGGACCGGTTTGTCCCCCTTTCTAATAAGGGCTCTGTGGCCGATGAACCGGATAAATACGTGGCTTAGCCACGGGCGGATTCCCCAATGGAGTTAAGATGTAATATTAATTGCGGCGGAGGGGAACGGGAACAACAACCACGTTCCTCAACGTTCCGCCCAACGGTCTCGAGCACCGCGGCGACACGAACGCACGAGCGAACGAGCGCGAACGCACGCCGACGCCACCACCCTCGTCGTCTTCGCGCCACAGGAAAAGGAGGTGGGCGCGCAAGCGCCACAGTTCTTTCAAAGATGCTCTCAAAATGCCCAAATTCTGCCTGGAGCAATTTCTAGAGGCGAAAAACCACTGGCAGGTGGTGGGAAGCCCAAACGGCACCGCTTCTTCGCACCTTCCCAACGGCAGCCAGGCATCCACAAAGAACCGGAGCGCCAAACCCGGGGAAAGGAAAGACGGAGAGATAGAACACCTTCATGAGAAAAAACACATCGAGAGTCGATGCTCCTGGTGCCATGAAGCGCATGTTCAACCGCCTGGCCAAAACGCCCAAAAAGGGTGAATTTGGTGAACTCCCCGAGCCAGCCGCGCCGAGTTCACCCTGAAGACAAACGATCCAGGACGAACCAAGCTCAGATTCGGATTCTGCTCGTCGAATCACCTGGCAACACCACAAATAAGAACGGGAAACAAGCAATACGCGAAGAAAAAGCCCGAGGACTCACGCTCCCCCCAATTGGCGCTGGGGTGGCCCGTATGACCCACCAACTCTATCCGACGTGGGAATTTCATTATCCGCCTCCGCTGGCCGCGGCCGCTTAGCTGGGCACACGAGTTGCATGACTAACGGCCCGAGTCTGACTCAATCGTAGCTGACAGATGATCTGTAAGACAAGCACTCATGAAAATACGTTGGGAAGCGGAAGAAAATGGAAAGAAGGCGGGATATGTTATGGCGCTGTCCTGGTTGTGATCTTTGGGCTGAACGCTACTTCGCCCCTTCCGCTCTCGCTCACTAATATGGCGAGAAGCAATGAAGACAACAACCTCCCGTATCTTTATGTCAACGGCAAATCCGCGAAGGAAAGAAGATTGTTTATGGAACAACAGTTCGAGAAATTTCATCTGGATGCAAGCAGAGTGCAAGCCATCACCGGAGATTCGTTACCAAAGATAAAATTCCCATCATGGCTTTTACAAAGCACAAAGCAGCCCACAAGTTAAGAACTTGGGTGCCTCGTTTCTCATTTGAGTGCCATCAACGAAGGAGTTCGCCGTGGTTGGGATAGGTTTGTAGTTATTAAAGACGACGTTCGCCTCAGATCCAAACCGAACATGTCTCTTAATTGGGGTATAGCACCCAAGATTGCTGGGCTACTTATCTTGGGTGTTGGCACTCCAAATGGGCTATGGGAGCGATGGGGGATGCTGGAGAACCATAAAAAACCATGGACAAAGTGGAAGAGACGAGATCCTGTCTGGGGTACACTGATCTATTCAATCACCAGGGAAAGTGCCAAACGAATACAAAGAAGGTTTCCCTGCAATACAACATTCTGCAACTTAGCCCGTGCAGTACCGCCGTTTATAGTGGCTGACTATACCATCTATTCAAGTGTACCGACCTTTGTGTTCAACTTTCCTTTGGTTGACCACGCGTGGACAGATGCATTCAAAATGCCATCTACTATACATAGTGGCAGGAAGACCTCTCACGAAAGAGCAAGTGAAGAGGTTCCGCAGATAATTAAACAACTCAACACTGCACCATCTGCAGTAAAGGAGTTTATAGCGAAGATTCAGCTCCAGTAGGTTGGATACTGCAGCCATGCTGTTCCACATGAGTAAAGAAACGGGCGCTATTTCTTTTTTTCCCCATTTTTCCTATGCTCTACTTTGGTAAATGAAGAGAACAATTTCAGGTATCCTCCGTGAGGGGTCCTCTTTGACGGTTCGCTGACAGTGCGGCATCTACTTCCTGCTGATAAACTTCACGTTTATTGCTAGCTCTCTTCAAAATCACTTTTGAGCACACCAAAAGCAGCTGCACCAGTTTCTAATGAACTAAATCAAAACGAGCATATATCTCTTAGCATTAGCCAGGTCCTGGATGTTGACTGAGCCTATTACAATCCATGTGGGGACTTATCCTCCGCCATCCCGCCAGCAATGGACAGTAACCGTCAGATTTGCATAGAAATACTTGCAAGTAGATTGCGTTTTGTTTACTTGGATTGTAGTGTCCGTGTTCTAGATTGCTTGTATGCAAAATGCGATGGCTTTCCGAGATCTGTTACTTGGGCTTCATGGACAATTGACAGCAACGTTGAAAGGCGGCCATAGTCCAAACATAGCACAGAATGCATTAGCGCAGTCTGGCTCCTGCAGAAAGAACTATACTCTACTCGTAAGGGGAGTCAGGATGTTGTTTGTTTGCACTACCAGCACTTCTGCCCGAGACTGCTTATAATCTATGGTACCAGCCAGCTTCCTTTGCGATGGGGGTAGGCATTCATACAGCCTAATAAAATACAATGAAAACATAACTTCTCTGCACGATGGATCAACGACTTGGGCGGGAGAGAACAGAGGTTAGCCTAGCCGGGAAGAAGATTGAGCAGTTTTACCAAATCCTTTTCTAAGCTACGTCATTGTTTCACGGGCTAGCAGGTATTTGTAACTACGAGATGTTTATTCCATGCGCCTTTGGAAGTGGCATTTGTAGCTTGCAAGTTTGCATTGTTCTGCAGGAAAGATGTAAAGGCAACCTAAGGCAACCTACAGCCCCAGTTTTTGTAGATGGTATCTACTGAATAGTGGAACCGCTGTGTTAAGTGCTGGGGTTGCCTCCGTACCAACCATTCAAGAGCCCTCAGGCACCGTCTACAAGTAGCAATAGCAACCTCCTCCTACACCAACAAATGGAGGGACTTAGCCATGCTACTTTACCTCAACAGCTTTTTCCAATAAACTGCATTTCAGCCTCAAATAACTATGGATGTGATCATGTCAAGGGTGAGGAGTGTATTTTGTCTATTCCCAAAGTCACGTGATTTTATTTACCAACTTTCCCATGAATATGGGTTGCTGAGGCCAGCGAAGAAACCTACTTGATTTCTTTCCAATTCTGCACTGATGGTGGCACGCTGGGAATTCAACTCCAGTCAAAACTGGCATATTCTGCGCAAGCGGATTCAGAAGATTCTTACTTTCATCAGATTTGTGCATGACAAAGAAACAAATTTTGTGGTAGAATTGAGTGTTGCGAAGTGCAGCAGTTGCTTCTCTAATTCTACAAGCTCATCCCACGATGTGCTAGCATTAATGGACATCATTTGTGCTAAGTCCAAATAATTGCCTTTCGATCGAGGTGGTAAAGAAGGTGATGCTTCTAAATGTTGCCACTAGAAGCATATAAGTACGACTTGTAATGAGATAAAATACTGCAACTATGCTGTACACATGCAACCTATTTTTCAAAGTATCACCTTGAAATCAAGCAAGCATATCACAATAATTGTAAATGCTTTTGATTCCTTTGATGCTACAACTCCATATGCTGATTGGGAAACAGTTGCCACACCAGCACCAGTGTTTTTCAAGAATCTTTGGGGTACACAAACCTTTCCATTGAGGAATGTTTTACTATTCTTTAAAATAGTCAAGTTCCTGACAAAGTCCTTGTTCAACAATTCATCGGTTCATCCAGAACATTTCGACTTGAATAGATGCACAGACGATGGTAGGACTCCATGGTAGTGGCAAGTGGGTTGTTACTTGGGTCAAGTGCAACTCCAAATAGCCAGGTACGCAACTGCCTTTTGTATCTGCGAGCATCCATCATTCAGTGGGATGTATCCTGGATCGATCGGTTGATTTTGCGATGTGCACTGTCATGGAACTCTAGATTTTCTTTAATTGCTTGACACTAGGCGTCTCAATCTAAACATAGTAAGTGCCTAGGAAGTTAAACTCATGGCCACTGATAGCTCGTTTCTTCTACCGTGGACCGCTCGTCTACATGGTCCCTTCCGACGAGGGCGGCCTTCCGTTCGACAGCGTTCGTGGATCGCGTACTCTATCCAACATGCCACGCTGTTAATATAGCGCTCGTCAGTGCTACAGGGTCAAGCCCCAATCAACTTGCACCACTTTCCTTGTCCCACCCGAGATCACCCTCATGATTAGGAAGGACGTTGACGGAACAAGGAATACTTGTACACGGAATAGATTGCCAACAAATCCTCTCACCACGTGAGGATTCATTCGTTCCAGCAGCGTCTACGGTGCATTTGCTGCATAGAACGGTGTGCAAGGACTCAACCAGCCAGGTGCTGGTAATCGTTCGCGGCAGCAGATGAGTGTGGCCTAGCTGAGATCCGAGTGCAAACACACTTCCTCGGAGGAACGTTTCATCAACCCATCGTTCGGTTCTTTGCCTGGGGATCGTCTTCGCGAGTGTCGCGTCGCATCGACACCGTCGATATCCCGTGTAGAGCCAAGGATCGACGTGAGTGGTGATGCGATTGGACAAGAGGAGAGTGGTGATCACGTGGAGCTGGAAGTTCGCAATTCTGGTCTGGCTTTTATGCTTGCAGTTCTCCTGGGTCATTGGAGAACCCTTTCCCTTGCCGAGGAAGAGTGTGGATGCTGATGGGAAGTTGTTGTTGGTGGTGATCTCGAATCAAACGCCATATTTTGACCAAGACCCTGCCATACTTGACCTCGCCCTTACCAGTTTTCTAACCACGGTGTTCAGGCATCCTTTCCGCTGCCGCCTTGACCTCGCTGTGTATTTGCAATGCACAAAAACTCGAAGGAGGTATGTCACACCATGCAGGGATGGGTCTGTAGACAAAGAACTTTCCTCCTACGTGAAAGCCGTAAAGGACACCATCTCCATGTTCACCCAGCATTTTTACACCACAGGCTTCTTTTGCTCACCGAGGTTTGCAGATGCTATTTGTCATGCACGGCACCTCCTGTCCAAAGATGATTTCGTTTTTGTGCTGGAACATGATTGGCTTTTGCGCCCTTCACAAATGCAAATCCCGTTCACCATACTGCTCCGTGTCTTAGAGACTGGGAGGCCATACATTCTGTTGAACAGGGGAGACCGAAAAGGGGAGTTGTCATCAACCGTTCCTTTCGCACTGCGGTCGGGGTCTTACTCAAACAATCCATTCTTTGCTCATGGTTCCTTCATCAAATCATTGTTCCACAACAAGACAAGGCTATGTCGCATTACCAGGATAAAGATATGGGAGAAAGTTGCAAAAGATTATGCCAGTCAATTGGACTTCCCCACCTATGTGTTAGGCCGCAACATCACGGATGTCACGGTTTATCATTTAGATGGGAAGTACTTTTCATTTGCAAGGAAGCACAGAATCGGGCCTCTGTTTGGAGTGCTCAAGAGAGAAATGAGGCTGTGCTTCCTTGCAAATGAAAAGTACTTCCCATCTAAATGATAAACCGTGACATCCGTGATGTTGCGGCCTAACACATAGGTGGGGAAGTCCAATTGACTGGCATAATCTTTTGCAACTTTCTCCCATATCTTTATCCTGGTAATGCGACATAGCCTTGTCTTGTTGTGGAACAATGATTTGATGAAGGAACCATGAGCAAAGAATGGATTGTTTGAGTAAGATCTTGACCGCAGCGCAAAAGGAACGGTTGATGACAACTCCCCTTTTCGGTCTCCCCTGTTCAACAGAATGTATGGCCTCCCAGTCTCTAAGACACGGAGCAGTATGGTGAACGGGATTTGCATTTGTGAAGGGCGCAAAAGCCAATCATGTTCCAGCACAAAAACGAAATCATCTTTGGACAGGAGGTGCCGTGCATGACAAATAGCATCTGCAAACCTCGGTGAGCAAAAGAAGCCTGTGGTGTAAAAATGCTGGGTGAACATGGAGATGGTGCCAACCGATCCCCAATGCGAGCATCGTGTTGTTGATTCACAGCAGGGGATAAAAGAAATCGTCAAAGGTACGAAGAGGAAGGTAGGGGCACGTGAAGAAACGCAAGCTAGTTCCACTAGAACCTACTTCCCTCATGGTTTCCACTGAAGAAGTTGGGTAGCTGAGTTTGAAGGGAAAGCAGGGGCTGTTTAGATTCTGTTGTAACACTAGGGTCTAGATTGAGTAGCAAAAGAGTTTGCCTTCGCGGAGGGCATTCAATGGCAGCGTGAAATCAAGCTTCCTGCACCCCGTTGCATGCGGAAAGGGTGCTGTAATGCTTGGGTTTCCCTCTGAGTAGCTTTTCCAGGAAGGTGCTTAACACCGCCGTCGTGCCTTGCCAGAAGATTGTCGTGTCATCTATGGCACTGGCCTTAGTTTCTCTATCAAGGCTAGTCTCTTTTCCTTGTCTCCTTCAACTCTAAACTTGGGAATCTCCCCTTCAAGATACTGGTTGGCGGTTTGCGCATCCCCTAGAAATGCAGTTGCTGCACGTTGCAACTCTGCACGATCGCGAGGGAGCTTACCCCAAAACTTGTGCACCATATCAACAAACTTCGTCCGTAAGAAATACGGGCTGCAGATATCAGTTCGCTTTGAACATATGCTGTCTATCTTTCTCACAAGCACAGAGGTCGAGATGGAGTTGCTGTAGTACAGCCTCATTTCTCTCTTGAGCACTCCAAACAGAGGCCCGATTCTGTGCTTCCTTGCAAATGAAAAGTACTTCCCATCTAAATGATAAACCGTGACATCCGTGATGTTGCGGCCTAACACATAGGTGGGGAAGTCCAATTGACTGGCATAATCTTTTGCAACTTTCTCCCATATCTTTATCCTGGTAATGCGACATAGCCTTGTCTTGTTGTGGAACAATGATTTGATGAAGGAACCATGAGCAAAGAATGGATTGTTTGAGTAAGACCCCGACCGCAGTGCGAAAGGAACGGTTGATGACAACTCCCCTTTTCGGTCTCCCCTGTTCAACAGAATGTATGGCCTCCCAGTCTCTAAGACACGGAGCAGTATGGTGAACGGGATTTGCATTTGTGAAGGGCGCAAAAGCCAATCATGTTCCAGCACAAAAACGAAATCATCTTTGGACAGGAGGTGCCGTGCATGACAAATAGCATCTGCAAACCTCGGTGAGCAAAAGAAGCCTGTGGTGTAAAAATGCTGGGTGAACATGGAGATGGTGTCCTTTACGGCTTTCACGTAGGAGGAAAGTTCTTTGTCTACAGACCCATCCCTGCATGGTGTGACATACCTCCTTCGAGTTTTTGTGCATTGCAAATACACAGCGAGGTCAAGGCGGCAGCGGAAAGGATGCCTGAACACCGTGGTTAGAAAACTGGTAAGGGCGAGGTCAAGTATGGCAGGGTCTTGGTCAAAATATGGCGTTTGATTCGAGATCACCACCAACAACAACTTCCCATCAGCATCCACACTCTTCCTCGGCAAGGGAAAGGGTTCTCCAATGACCCAGGAGAACTGCAAGCATAAGAGCCAGACCAGAATTGCGAACTTCCAGCTCCACGTGATCACCACTCTCCTCTTGTCCAATCGCATCACCACTCACGTCGATCCTTGGCTCTACACGGGATATCGACGGTGTCGATGCGACGCGACACTCGCGAAGACGATCCCCAGGCAAAGAACCGAACGATGGGTTGATGAAACGTTCCTCCGAGGAAGTGTGTTTGCACTCGGATCTCAGCTAGGCCACACTCATCTGCTGCCACGAACGATTACCAGCACCTGGCTGGTTGAGTCCTTGCACACCGTTCTATGCAGCAAATGCACCGTAGACGCTGCTGGAACGAATGAATCCTCACGTGGTGAGAGGATTTGTTGGCAATCTATTCCGTGTACAAGTATTCCGTGTTCCGTCAACGTCCTTCCTAATCATGAGGGTGATCTCGGGTGGGACTGTTAAAATATGACAAGTTTCCAACCATGAGAAGTTTAAACACTTGATCGGTATACCCGTACTGGCTATAGCAGGATGATGTAAGACCAGTCCGGTCAAGGGAGTGGGTCTAGAAGGAAGGTACCCACCTTCTAAAAGGGGAGATACTAAGTTGTGATAGTGTTGTGATTGTACGAATAGTCTTGCACGGTTGGGGGGATGATGTAATGCAGCGCAGATACATCCACCCTATATAAGGGAGCAAGCATGCATGTAATTGATCAGTTGAGTCTTTGCAAAGTCAGGCATCCCACACCAAACGGGCGCGGGAGCATCACCTCCAAGCGAGACCCAAAGAGCGCAGGTCCACTTAGGAGAAGGGGCACCTCCTAGAGGAGAAGTGCGAGAGACTCACTCAACCAAAGGCAGTGTAGGTTAACTGAGCTATAAATATTTTTTCAACAGGTTAAGAGCCTTGGTTGCCCGAAGACACCTACACAATGGAAGAACACATCATGGCGCGATACAAGATAGACAAGGGCGACATTCCAATCCTTCTACAAGGAAATTGGAACTTGTGGAAAGGGTCAGTGCTCCTAGCAATGGAAGAAGCAGGGCTCGACGATGTGTTGGAGAATGCAATGTCGCATGATGAAATGGATTCGGAAACCAAACAAAAGTCAAAGATGGTACGAGCAGCAATGCTTCGGCGAGTCAACAAAGAAGAACGCTCGCTATTGCAACGAGACACGATGCTCTCTGCCAAGGATGTTTGGGACCGCCTACATGCAAGCTATGGGATACAAAATGCCGCAACATCAATGCGCATACTTGGGAAGTATCGGACATTGAAGAAAATGCCGAGCGAGAGCGTGATGCAATACTACACAAGGGCACTCTCGCTAGCGAGCGAACTCCGAGAAAGTGGCGAGAAGATATCGGAAGCCGACATAGTCGCCACAACACTCAATGGGTTACCGAGAGATTACAATCTCGTGAAGACAACGATCAATGCAAGCGGTGAAATGCCAACATTGGATCGATTGAAGATGATACTCGTAAACGAAGAGTACAACATGCAAGGTGACGACGTGGTGATGGAACAAGCAAATGTGAACCACGATCGAAATGAGACAGGAAGCCAACCACTAGTTGCGAGAGTTGGACACGCCAAGGAAAAGAAAAGGAAATTCAATGGCAAGTGCTACAAGTGCGGTAAGCAAGGACATATGGCCCGTTATTGCCGACAAGGTACCGAGACCGACAAGCAAGGTCGGAGTATGCGAGTAACAATGGAAAGCAATCCAAGCATAAGGGACTGGATACTCGATAGTGGAGCGTCAGATCATATGACAGGAGACCTAAAGAAGTTTGACGAGGGAACTTTGGAACAAGCAAGCGGTCAAATTATGGTGGCCGATGGTCGGAGCACGGCCATCGCAGGTAAAGGAAACGTGACGCTCAAGATTGGAAAGTTGGAGGTTCGACTTTCAAATGTGTTGTATGTTCCAAACATGGCATACAACTTGATCTCCGCGACAAAGATGGGTCGCCAAATGGGAGCTAACATAATTATGAGGAGTGATGGAACTTGTGTACTTCAACGAGATCAAGACATCGTGGAGTTGCACACACACACGGACGGTGTGCATGCCTTACAAGCGGAGGCGGATCTATGGCATAAACGATTGTGCCATGCAAGTTCCAACACATTGAAACAAATTGGATTGCCGGATGACATGAAATCGTGTGAAGCATGTGTCAAAGCGAAACTAAGCCGTAAAGCGTATGCACGTGATGAGACATTGAAGAAGCCGTTAGATAGGGTCTCAATGGATTTGATTGGACCAGTCACACCGGAGGCCGTTGGAGGACAAACATATGCTCTTGTAGCGGTGGACGCCGCAACGAAGTTTAGTCTTGTCACACTACTCCCAAACAAGGGTCAAGCTACAGATGCAGCAAAGCAAGCAATCACATGGCTGGAACAATTGTCCGGTGAACATGTGAAATGCATACGGACCGATTGTGGCAAAGAGTTTCTACAAGAGAATATGAGAATTTGGTTGAGCGAAAAAGGGATCAATCACGAGACGACAGCAGGATATGAGCCACAACAAAATGGTCAAGTGGAACGACTCAATCGCACGTTGATGGAAGGGACTAGAGCTTTGCTTGAAGACACCCAGCTACCCACTGTCCTTTGGGGAGAAGCAATGCGAACCGTCAACTACGTGAGAAACTTGAAGCCATGCAACATAAATGGAAAACAAAGCAAGAGCCCATTAGAGATGCTGACTGGAAAGCAACCCAACTACAAACAACTCAAACGTTGGGGATGCAAAGCTCTCGTGCATGTACCACGAGACCGTCAAGTTGGGAAACTTGGACCACGGGCGGAACCCGCAATCTTCGTTGGATATGCTAACAGCACTACTTATCGTTTTCTTGTGAAGATGAATGTGTTGAGATCGCGCACTGCGGTGTTCCTGGAAGACCAAGCGGGCAAGATGGATGATAGCCTAAAGAGTGGAACGGTGCCCGAGCTACTCATGGAACCGAACATCATTTCTCAACCAAGCCATGACGAAGGCAGTTATCCAACAACAACACCAAGTGAAGCAACTGTGAAGACTACTATGGATAGCGATACCGTTCAACAAATGGATGAAAGCTTGGATCCTCAGAGAGAGACTGAGGTAGATCAAAGTCAAGCAATCGAAGACGACAATGATGAAGCAGATAAAGATGAAGCAATGAACGAGCCAACAAGCGTATACAACTTGAGAGAGAGGAAAACCTTGGACTACAAACACATGGCGAGCAAGGGACTTAATGCTAAAGCCACGATTCTACCCGATGAATTTTCAGGTTATCATGAAGCAATGGAACGGCCCGAGAAGTCCATGTGGAAAGAAGCAATTGAAGACGAGAAACGAGCACTATTGGAAAATGAAACATGGGAAGTTTCAAGGTTGCCCCAAGGTAGAAAACCGTTGCAAACGAAGTGGATCTTCAAGGTGAAAAGAGACGGACTTGGGAACGTGGAAAGGTACAAGGCAAGGTTAGTTGTGAAAGGCTATCAGCAGCGTGAAGGCGTAGACTACACGGATATTTTTTCTCCGGTTGTCTCGAAGCCAGCAGTACGCCTATTCTTGACAGTGGCAGCGATAAAAGACTACGACATACAGCAACTAGATATAAAGGCAGCCTTTCTACATGCAAATCTCAGAGAAGAGATATACTTGGACATTCCGGAAGGCATCGAGGAAGAACCAGGAAATGTCTACAAACTTAAGAAGAGTCTTTATGGACTTAAACAAGCCCCAAGAGAATGGAACAAGGAACTCATATCATTCTTGTCAAATGATTTGGAGTGCCGATGCGTAAGTGTGGATGAAACTTTGCTCATATGCAAGAAACAAGATGAAGTTTGCTTTGTGTGCGTTTACGTGGACGACATACTATTGGCATCAAGTTGCCAAGATCTTATGCAAGAATTGGTCAAGAAAATATGCGAGAGATTCAAAGTTGGATCGAAGGGTGAGATTGACACCTTTTGTGGAATGCAAGTCAAACGAGACAGAAGCAAAAGAATATTACAACTCAGTGAACCATCTAAGGTTGAGAGAATGGTAGAGGCGTATGGAATGAGTGAAGCTAAGGAGAAGAAGATACCTATATGTGAAGACGTGAGCGAGCCACAGCAAGTATGTGATCCAGAAATTATGTCAAGCTATCAGCAATTGGTTGGACAGCTGCTCTACCTATCCACGACGGTACGACCGGATCTTGGACATGCCGCCGCAGTTCTTTCAAGACACATGAGTAAGCCAAGCAAGAAACACTGGTCAGTAGCAAAAGGAGTGCTACGTTATCTCAAGGGAACAAAAGGTCATGGAATTGTTCTTGGAGATTTGAAGCAGAGTGACCCAAGTGAAATAGCATTAGAAGGATATTGCGACGCCGATTTCGCGACAGACAAAGAGACACGGCGATCGAGAACAGGATATCTGTTCATGGTGAATGGAAGCATAATTGATTGGAGAAGTCAACTACAATCCACAGTGGCCACAAGTACTGCAGAAGCTGAATATATGTCACTTGCAGAATGTGTGAAAAAGGCACTTTGGCTCAGAACAATGCTTGCAGAATTACTTGGAAAAGCATCACAACCAGTACTCATATATTGTGATAACCAGCCTGTGCTTCATATGGCCAAGGATTTGAATTGTGTGAGCAGGACAAAGCATATTGATGTGAGACATCATTTTGTCAGAGAGCGTGGAGTGAGAGGTGAGATGGTATACAAGTACTGCCCTTCAGAAAACATGTTGGCAGACTACTTGACAAAGGTATTGAGACCCGAAAGGTTCAACGAGTTGGTACAGAACATTGGTGTACGACAGATGTGAAGAATGGTCACTTCTCTGGTTGGGCGGGAGTGTTAAAATATGACAAGTTTCCAACCATGAGAAGTTTAAACACTTGATCGGTATACCCGTACTGGCTATAGCAGGATGATGTAAGACCAGTCCGGTCAAGGGAGTGGGTCTAGAAGGAAGGTACCCACCTTCTAAAAGGGGAGATACTAAGTTGTGATAGTGTTGTGATTGTACGAATAGTCTTGCACGGTTGGGGGGATGATGTAATGCAGCGCAGATACATCCACCCTATATAAGGGAGCAAGCATGCATGTAATTGATCAGTTGAGTCTTTGCAAAGTCAGGCATCCCACACCAAACGGGCGCGGGAGCATCACCTCCAAGCGAGACCCAAAGAGCGCAGGTCCACTTAGGAGAAGGGGCACCTCCTAGAGGAGAAGTGCGAGAGACTCACTCAACCAAAGGCAGTGTAGGTTAACTGAGCTATAAATATTTTTTCAACAGGGACAAGGAAAGTGGTGCAAGTTGATTGGGGCTTGACCCTGTAGCACTGACGAGCGCTATATTAACAGCGTGGCATGTTGGATAGAGTACGCGATCCACGAACGCTGTCGAACGGAAGGCCGCCCTCGTCGGAAGGGACCATGTAGACGAGCGGTCCACGGTAGAAGAAACGAGCTATCAGTGGCCATGAGTTTAACTTCCTAGGCACTTACTATGTTTAGATTGAGACGCCTAGTGTCAAGCAATTAAAGAAAATCTAGAGTTCCATGACAGTGCACATCGCAAAATCAACCGATCGATCCAGGATACATCCCACTGAATGATGGATGCTCGCAGATACAAAAGGCAGTTGCGTACCTGGCTATTTGGAGTTGCACTTGACCCAAGTAACAACCCACTTGCCACTACCATGGAGTCCTACCATCGTCTGTGCATCTATTCAAGTCGAAATGTTCTGGATGAACCGATGAATTGTTGAACAAGGACTTTGTCAGGAACTTGACTATTTTAAAGAATAGTAAAACATTCCTCAATGGAAAGGTTTGTGTACCCCAAAGATTCTTGAAAAACACTGGTGCTGGTGTGGCAACTGTTTCCCAATCAGCATATGGAGTTGTAGCATCAAAGGAATCAAAAGCATTTACAATTATTGTGATATGCTTGCTTGATTTCAAGGTGATACTTTGAAAAATAGGTTGCATGTGTACAGCATAGTTGCAGTATTTTATCTCATTACAAGTCGTACTTATATGCTTCTAGTGGCAACATTTAGAAGCATCACCTTCTTTACCACCTCGATCGAAAGGCAATTATTTGGACTTAGCACAAATGATGTCCATTAATGCTAGCACATCGTGGGATGAGCTTGTAGAATTAGAGAAGCAACTGCTGCACTTTGCAACACTCAATTCTACCACAAAATTTGTTTCTTTGTCATGCACAAATCTGATGAAAGTAAGAATCTTCTGAATCCGCTTGCGCAGAATATGCCAGTTTTGACTGGAGTTGAATTCCCAGCGTGCCACCATCAGTGCAGAATTGGAAAGAAATCAAGTAGGTTTCTTCGCTGGCCTCAGCAACCCATATTCATGGGAAAGTTGGTAAATAAAATCACGTGACTTTGGGAATAGACAAAATACACTCCTCACCCTTGACATGATCACATCCATAGTTATTTGAGGCTGAAATGCAGTTTATTGGAAAAAGCTGTTGAGGTAAAGTAGCATGGCTAAGTCCCTCCATTTGTTGGTGTAGGAGGAGGTTGCTATTGCTACTTGTAGACGGTGCCTGAGGGCTCTTGAATGGTTGGTACGGAGGCAACCCCAGCACTTAACACAGCGGTTCCACTATTCAGTAGATACCATCTACAAAAACTGGGGCTGTAGGTTGCCTTAGGTTGCCTTTACATCTTTCCTGCAGAACAATGCAAACTTGCAAGCTACAAATGCCACTTCCAAAGGCGCATGGAATAAACATCTCGTAGTTACAAATACCTGCTAGCCCGTGAAACAATGACGTAGCTTAGAAAAGGATTTGGTAAAACTGCTCAATCTTCTTCCCGGCTAGGCTAACCTCTGTTCTCTCCCGCCCAAGTCGTTGATCCATCGTGCAGAGAAGTTATGTTTTCATTGTATTTTATTAGGCTGTATGAATGCCTACCCCCATCGCAAAGGAAGCTGGCTGGTACCATAGATTATAAGCAGTCTCGGGCAGAAGTGCTGGTAGTGCAAACAAACAACATCCTGACTCCCCTTACGAGTAGAGTATAGTTCTTTCTGCAGGAGCCAGACTGCGCTAATGCATTCTGTGCTATGTTTGGACTATGGCCGCCTTTCAACGTTGCTGTCAATTGTCCATGAAGCCCAAGTAACAGATCTCGGAAAGCCATCGCATTTTGCATACAAGCAATCTAGAACACGGACACTACAATCCAAGTAAACAAAACGCAATCTACTTGCAAGTATTTCTATGCAAATCTGACGGTTACTGTCCATTGCTGGCGGGATGGCGGAGGATAAGTCCCCACATGGATTGTAATAGGCTCAGTCAACATCCAGGACCTGGCTAATGCTAAGAGATATATGCTCGTTTTGATTTAGTTCATTAGAAACTGGTGCAGCTGCTTTTGGTGTGCTCAAAAGTGATTTTGAAGAGAGCTAGCAATAAACGTGAAGTTTATCAGCAGGAAGTAGATGCCGCACTGTCAGCGAACCGTCAAAGAGGACCCCTCACGGAGGATACCTGAAATTGTTCTCTTCATTTACCAAAGTAGAGCATAGGAAAAATGGGGAAAAAAAGAAATAGCGCCCGTTTCTTTACTCATGTGGAACAGCATGGCTGCAGTATCCAACCTACTGGAGCTGAATCTTCGCTATAAACTCCTTTACTGCAGATGGTGCAGTGTTGAGTTGTTTAATTATCTGCGGAACCTCTTCACTTGCTCTTTCGTGAGAGGTCTTCCTGCCACTATGTATAGTAGATGGCATTTTGAATGCATCTGTCCACGCGTGGTCAACCAAAGGAAAGTTGAACACAAAGGTCGGTACACTTGAATAGATGGTATAGTCAGCCACTATAAACGGCGGTACTGCACGGGCTAAGTTGCAGAATGTTGTATTGCAGGGAAACCTTCTTTGTATTCGTTTGGCACTTTCCCTGGTGATTGAATAGATCAGTGTACCCCAGACAGGATCTCGTCTCTTCCACTTTGTCCATGGTTTTTTATGGTTCTCCGGCATCCCCCATCGCTCCCATAGCCCATTTGGAGTGCCAACACCCAAGATAAGTAGCCCAGCAATCTTGGGTGCTATACCCCAATTAAGAGACATGTTCAGTTTGGATCTGAGGCGAACGTCGTCTTTAATAACTACAAACCTATCCCAACCACGGCGAACTCCTTCGTTGATGGCACTCAAATGAGAAACGAGGCACCCAAGTTCTTAACTTGTGGGCTGCTTTGTGCTTTGTAAAAGCCATGATGGGAATTTTATCTTTGGTAACGAATCTCCGGTGATGGCTTGCACTCTGCTTGCATCCAGATGAAATTTCTCGAACTGTTGTTCCATAAACAATCTTCTTTCCTTCGCGGATTTGCCGTTGACATAAAGATACGGGAGGTTGTTGTCTTCATTGCTTCTCGCCATATTAGTGAGCGAGAGCGGAAGGGGCGAAGTAGCGTTCAGCCCAAAGATCACAACCAGGACAGCGCCATAACATATCCCGCCTTCTTTCCATTTTCTTCCGCTTCCCAACGTATTTTCATGAGTGCTTGTCTTACAGATCATCTGTCAGCTACGACTGAGTCAGACTCGGGCCGTTAGTCATGCAACTCGTGTGCCCAGCTAAGCGGCCGCGGCCAGCGGAGGAGGATAATGAAATTCCCACGTCGGATAGAGTTGGTGGGTCATACGGGCACCTGTCACAGCTGGAGCCAGAGCAAGGTATAGGAACGAACTTATGTCCATATAAAAACAGATGATCCTCAATGGAGTGAGGATTCCCTTGGGCTGGTGGGTCGGTCTGAACCGACAGAGTTCGGCCGATGGATCCAATGGACGAGCGTCTTGATGGCGGGTTTGCTTGGTGGCGGCTTTTGAGTGTGTGATCGATCTATTCACTCATGCATGTTAAGTATCCGAGGTCGCATTCGTGCGACCTATCGAGAGCCCGGCACCAGCCGGTCCGTTCGGGACCGTCGTCCGTGCCTGCCTGCACGATAGAGTTTCTTCTCCCATTAGAGGCATTCCGTTTTGCCAAAAAAAAACCTTCCGGTCCGTTTCGCCCCGGTCTTTGCGGTCGTATTTTTCCCGGTCAAAATCGAGATTCCGCTTTTCTTCCCCGAAATCGTCCCCAAAGAGGGGGGTCTTGTCCTCTACATGGAATGTAAGATATCGACCATTTAATACCGAAAACAAGGATCCTGCGATTTGGCGCGAAAGGGAACCTTGTTGGTTTGCCTGCGCGGCGAGGATCCAATGGAAAGCGAAGAATTCCACTAGTTACCCAAAATTCTCCACAATGCATGGCTCGACGAGGAAGCAGGACTTCTTCCTCAAGCTATGGCGTTTGAATTGAGCGCGCAATGGGTAGCAACCAGGCGCATTTGCCATTGGTCGTGCGCGACGACAATGTCGAAGCCACAGCGGTGGTTGTCTATGAGCCTACAAAGGTAAAGCGCAACACGTGGAACGAAGCGCAGCAGATTGCGCTGGTCAATCAGACATACTTGGATGAGTTCTGCCCCATAGGCAAGCGCTCACACGCGGAGATCAATGCAACGTGGTCGAAGTTGCTAGCAGCGCTCTCTGAACATCCGGATGGCATCTTCGACAACTTCAACTTGTCGCAACGGTCAATCCAGCGCCAATTGACGGCGTTGATGGAAAAGCAGGACAAGCGAAACGCTGAGTCTCTCGCTGCGACTGGGCGAGGGGGGTGTGCAGTGCACACGGACCTCGAACAAGGGGTTCAGCGCTTGATCGACCTGCGGGACGGGCTCAAGCAGAAGCGTGCAGTGGAGAAGGAGGAGAAGAACACGAGGTCCGCGCGGTTGGACGAGGATGCGAAGAGGGCCTTGAAAAGGTCGATGGAGACGCACGCGAAGAAAGCGAGGCGTCCATCCTCGGAGCGACTTAGTGGAGCATCGCTCCGTGCAGGCGCAGTCGCTGCGACCATCACCGCAAAGATCGACACTGCGAATCAGCTCATCAACGTGGCTATGGAGGAAAACGTGGAAGCGACTGCGGTCATCACATGGATGAAGGCCGATAAGTTCTATCGATTGCATCCGGACGTGGCGGAAGATCCTGGACCGAAGGAGTCTTGGATTGCGAGCGCAGTCGAAGCACATCGTCGCAAGGTGCGAGAGGCTGCCGCGGGTAACACCCCTTCATCCGAAGAAGACGAGACTGGGAATGGAGTTGTACAATTTGACCATGAAGTGTAATAGATTATTGTCGTGTTTCTTTTTACTACGATGCTTCGTCTCATCATTGCGCGTCATAGAGTTTCCGCACGCATCGTGACGGGCTAGTCGTCACTACGATCTTCTTTCGGACTCGTACACAAAGGGAGGAGTACTGTAGGTGGGAAACTTCTAAACATTCATTACAACGATCACATTGTGCACTGCCAAGGTGCTTGTGCTGTACACAAAGGATGCTCAAACTCATGCACATGGAAAATGCACGAGCTACTCCAATGCTACTGGACTGCTGTGGACTGCGGGAGTAAGGACTGCTCTGCTCGATGGACTGCTCTGCTGGATGGATTGCTCTGCTGGAAGATGGATTGCTCTGCTCGATGGACTGCTGGAAGATGGACTGCTCTGCTGGAAGATGGATTGCTGTGCTCGATGGACTGCTGGAAGATGGACTGCTCTGCTGGAAGATGGACTGCTCTGCTCGATGGACTGCTCTCCTGGATGGACTGCTCTGCTGGAAGATGGATTGCTCTGCTCGATGGACTGCTCTGCTGGAAGATGGACTGCTCTGCTGGAAGATGGATTGCTCTGCTCGATGGACTGCTCTGCTGGAAGATGGACTGCTCTGCTCGATGGACTGCTCTGCAACGTGGGTGAACTCGGAACCGTCAGCCTTACTCCAAGTGGTACATTGCTCGGTACTCCTGCATGGTGGGAGGCCGAGTATCAAAGTAGCTGTTCGCAACGCCGCCATAACGACAAGTATGGTAGTTAGTTAGAAGCGCAGCAACCCAGTCCTCCTTGCTCGTGGCTCGTGCGCCAATCATCTTTCGCGTGGCATCCGTTACAAATCGCCAGAGGCTGCCCATTTTCCCAAACACCCATTCCACGCTTTCTCGATAGTGCGACATGGCAGTGGCGTACTCCCGCATCGCTGGTGTCCGGTTGTTCCTTTTTGGAGCCCGCAGCAAGACGTCACTCAATGGGTACGCTGCGTCGCCATAGAGGCACACTCGCCGTCCAATCCGTTCGCACATCGCACGCATTCGAGGCACAAGTCCCGAATCAACCAACATTTGCGGATCGTTCGTTCTTCCTGAGGCGGGTCCATACCAGTCGCCGATCAGGAAGTTGGGCAAGACGACGCACTGGTACTTGACCTTGTGCGCTCTTTTCCACCCATTGTACATGCTTTCCTGTCCCTCCGTCGGCCTGCAGATGGTGAATATTGTCCCGTCGATGAACCCCGCACAACTCTGCTACACGCAACCGCAACGCGCAAGGACGTCCGCAAACGCCACGAGGTCCTGCTCCCACATCTCTAGCCGCATTGCACGCCTCGCATGCTCGTATACGTGGTCCAGCACCACGTTGTACATCTCGGAGATCCCAGGTGGGGATCGTCCGAAAACCTGCGCCAGCTCCATATTCCGTTCGCGTCCAGCGAGTCGACGCAGCAGGAGTAGGAACGCCTCCTCTCCTTGGAAGGCATGGTTGCTGCGCGACCGAAAGATCGGCGGGATGCCTAGCAACCCTCGCAACTCCGCGATTGCCTCCCGGTCGAATCGGAAGGACGCTCGCAGTTCGTCCTCCGTGAAGGAGTTCGCGCTACGACCAGGGCTCGCAGGAGGAGCTTGCGGGCTCCACCATTCCATCATTTCCTCCACCGCGGCATCACATTCGCGCGCAAGCTCGTCGAAGTAGGCTGCGAACGCCATCCCTAGATTCGGTGATCCTCGCGTGACCACGATCGCTGCGGATCGCAGGCACGCGATCTCCACCTGCATCTCCCGCAGCTGCATGATTTCCAGAATCCTGCCTTGGCGCTGCGGCATGGTGCCGCTGTCGTCCCTCCTTCCCGCGCTCTTCACGTGGCCTTGCTACCGCCGAGGAAGGGGTCCCATCACGGCCGAGGCCACGAAGGGATTATTTTCCTCAAAGCATGTGTCCAAATCGCTCCGTAATGACCAATGGACTGACCCGCTTGTTTCGTTCTTTTTTCCCGGACCCGCAGAGGATCCCCCAAAATAGAACCACTATTTGCGGCAAATAAGGTCAGGATTATATTTCCCGGTCGGGCAAACGCGGGTCAACGGTCAAAAAATTACGTAATGCGCGACCGGAAGGTTTTTTTTTGGCAAAACGGAATGCCTCTAGTAGACAAGAAACACCCACAGAGGGATCCCTTCACGGAAGGGCAACCCGGGAAACACCGTTCTCCCGTACCCCCCGATCCCCCGTTCGTTCGCTCGCCCCGTTCCCGTACCCGGACGCCGTACGCCCGGGAAACACGGGAAACATCCCGGGAAACATCGTGTGGAGAACCCCGCACTGGATGGGAGGAGAACCCCAACTGGATCCCTCCTTGTTCCTCCCTCGGCGATTGGAGAACCCCTCTTCGCGGAATTTCGTCACCCCAGCGTCACCCCGCTCGCACCCCAGCCCGATCTCCCGGGTCTAACCCGGATATCGACCCGGTCGAAGAGTCGGTTTACCCAAGATACTATGGAAGGGAGTTCCCGGTTCAATATCTCTTCCCTGCCTTTTAAAATTTCTCGCTCCCAAGATGTACAGACCGCCTTCCGACCGACAGATCGAAGAGATCGAAGGATGCAACCGGCGGGACGACGAACGAAACGCTCGCTCGTCGCCGCAGGAACGACGCGAACGATGGAACGAACGCGTGACGGACGTCTTGGAGCTGTGCGGGTGGAGGAAGAACGTGCCCACGTGCTGGAAAATGCGGAAATAGGGGAGGAGGCGCAGCTCGGTGTCGGTGGTGTAGATGCACGCGGTCGTTCAGGTGGCATGTTGTCGCGACACCTTCGTGCCTCTTGAACGATCGCGTTTGTAGCACAGCCGTGCTTGGACAGGGCCCCTTCGAGCCCCTGACCCTGCCTCAGTAGGGTCGCGACCTTCCAGCATACTTGCTCAAAGGGAATGGGGATAAAGACCCCCATTCAACGGGAGACGCCCCGGTACATCTTGATACCACAGTAAGGGACTATCGGACAGGGTACCCGGGGCCTCCCGACTGGGAACCCGGGACTTTCGATAGAAGATCCTCACGATATCTACCACCCCGGGGCGAGGTCTCGAGAAGGGACTATCGAGACTGCCTGGACGACCGAACTGGCTCGTACAACCGTCGGATCCGCACGTGGGACCCACGTGCGCGCCCCAGAGCGTGTCTACTCGTCGAGGGCGGGGCGTGACAGGCTGTCAGCCGCCTTTCCAAACCCGAAGGCTGGGGGGCGAAAGGGGTACTCCTAAGCGAGACCCCAACATGTAAAATCACTTTCCACTTGCGCCGACTTTATGTGCGCCACCAGCCTCGACGCCTCCCAACCCTCTCCTCGAAGTCGCCTCCGTCTTCTCGTAAGTCCTGAGCATCGCGTAACGCAACAGTGTCTAAGCTTTACGAAAGCATGAGTGACGGCGAAGAAGAGAACCCGTTGGGAACTGCCACTCGCATGCAACGATTGCGAGAAGAGCTCACACGAGAGCAACAGGCCCGTGCCACGCTTACAGAGCAAGTGCGCCTCCTCGAAAGTCAGCTACAACGTCAACGAACTCAAACTACCCCTTTTGAGGACGTGCCTCAAGATACCAAGGAGGACGGGACGGAAGACGCCCGTTCCTCCGAAGAAGATCAGCCTCTCCTAGAAGAAGAAAATGCTCTCCCGCCGGTCGTTGTTCAACCGCTGAATGAGGAAGGTCTTCAGAGCCTTACAAAGCTCTACAAGTCCATGGGGGAATCGCAACGGTTGCAAGGCATCTCGTTGGCGCGACCTTCCAACTTCTCAGGCTTGGAGGTTGTTGAAGACCTGTACGCCCTTACCCATTGGTACCGCGAGGTATCTTGCTGGGTACAGGGCTACGCAAAGGACCCCATTCAGCAGGTGGTTCTGGCCTTGCAGACTTTGAAAGGTACAGCCAGAATCATGGTTGACAACATCATTATGTCAGACCCCAAGAGAGTGAGTGATTTGATATCACTCTTCAAGATCCTCAAGGAAACCTTCCAGCGCCGAGACCCAGGTCCTGACGCGTGGAAAGAGTTTCAGAGAGCGCGACTCCGCACAAACAGAGAGAATGTTATCGGCTTCTTGAATCGCTTATTGTTGCTGAGTTTCGTAATCAACATGAGCGAGGATCCTACATGCCCGACGGTGAGTGAGAGCGACATCGCGACTAAACTGCGGATGGGACTGCCTTACAACATCAGCAACCAGCTAGAACAGCACATGCAACTGATGGTTGATGTGGGCAGCGTTCCGGACATCTCTCCCTGGGGCATCGCTGCCACCGCCCTCAAGGTTGAGGCACAGGAACGCGAAAAGTCATGGATGACCAATCGTCAACCCCGGCTTGCTGAAAATAAGGCCAACCGGACCCTAATTACAGTTGCTGTCCATGCCTTACCGGAGCGCTCGCCTACGGAGGACCGTCCAAAGTGGAGCACCAGCGGCCGCGCAGCAAAAAGGTTCCAAGACCTACCAGAATCTCTCCAGAAAAGGATCGTGGAGCTCCAAAAGGAACTCCAGGACTTGCCGTTGGGAGGTACACTGACCCCGGACCAGCAGCAGCGATGTGCCAGCAATTCCTTGTGTATCAGGTGCCGACGTTACGGTCACGATGCCCGGAACTGCCAGCAAACCAAGCCTATGATACCAAAAAACTGAATTGGCTCCTCTTGACAGAAGAGGCTGTCAGGATGGAGCCAGGAGAGGCATCATCAATATACGCATGGTCAGACCTTTCTTGCCTCAGCAACCTTTATCCTGACCAGGTGGTGCCTCTACGAGCGTCGCCGAATCCTCGACCCCGCTGTGAGTTTCTTACTGCGGACGGCTACATAGGACCTGCAGGGTCCAGTGAACTTAAAACCCAGGCGTACGTAGATACCCTGGCCAGCAACTCCTTTCTCAGCAGATAATACTTTGAGGAATTACAACGCAGTGATCCCCTATGCGTCACATGGAGACCTACAAGACAATACTTCAATTTCAGCCTGGCCGTGGGAACGGCAGTGCATCGAGCCCATGTCATTGAAGCCCAGTTGACCATTGGAACCTTCCAGGTGCAACACGAATTCGGGGTAGCCCCCATTGAATCCTTTGATTGCATTCTTGGTGTAGACTTTTGCCACAAGTTCTTAGTGCAGCTGAATTGGCAGGAACAGATCATGGAGTTGAGGGACCATCAAGGAAAAACTCACCGAGTTCAGGGCGACACTGCCTTTATCAAGTCTCGTAAGCTTGATTTGATTGTCCCTGCTTCAGAGGTCCCTGACGCTGTTACGTCAGAAGGATGCCTCTTGCTGATGGTCCAGCCGCTGGACACCACATATGAGCTCACCGCTGACGAACTGGATACCGCTGCGTTCCGCAGTCGCCTCAGCAATGCCTGCAACCTCACTTCTGATGAGAAACAGCGCTTACAGAAATTACTGGAGAAACACCAGAGGTGTTTCCAGAAACGCACGAATATACCGGCAGAACGAACTCCAGGCGAGTCCTTTAAAATTCATGTGGAACCTGGAACACAGCCGGTGCATCGCAACTACTATCGGCTCTCGCCCCAGCAGCAGGAAGCCCTGCGGGAACTACTTACAGAATATGTGGATGCGGGGAAGATGGATATATGCGCCGGGTCCAGTTGGGGTGCCCCGGTACTCCTCATCCCCAAGAAGGATGGAGGTTGGAGAGTCGTTTTCGACTACCGCATCCTTAATGCAGCAACCATTAAGGACCGATATCCTCTCCCCAGAATTGACGATCATCTGCAGAATTTAGGACAGTCCTGCATATTCTCCTCCGTAGATGCGCTCGATGGATTTCACCAGATTCCTATGGACCGCAACGACATAGACAAGACAGCAGTGGTAACGCCTTTTGGGAGCTACGTTTGGAAGGTCATGCCTATGGGACTGGCCAACGCACCGGCCATGTTCCAGCGAATGATGAATCGCATCTTTGGTAACTTCCCCTTCCTGAAAGTATATATGGATGACATATTGATCCATTCTGCTGACAAACAGGAGCACTTCCAACATTTGGAAGAGTTTCTACAGGTGTGCTAGGATAACGATATACGACTTAAAGACTCCAAATGCCACTTTTTCCAGCAGACCTTGGAATGGGTCGGATTCAGAATCCAAGGCGGACAGCTCAACTGTGCTGACCATCTGGTAGAGCGCATCCGTAAATTCCCCCGACCAGTTACGCACAAACAGAACCTGGCTTTCCTGGGACTATGCCAGTTCTATATGCGCTTCGTGCAGAATTATGCGGAACTCGCAGCGCCCCTCACCGAGCTTACGCGCAAACAGTACAAGCATGACTTTCAACACTATTGGAAGGATCAGCATAAGAAGTCCTTTAAGGATTTAGTACAGCATCTTACCGCAGGACCTGTTCTGCAGTTGTTTGATGAAGATCGATCCATACGTGTGGAAACCGATGCTTCAGACCTGGGCATGGGTGCTGTCCTGCTACAAGAATCCACTCCTAACAATTGGCTACCAGTGGAATATTGGTCCAAGAAATTCAACTCCGCACAGAGTAATTACCATCCTGCTGAAAAGGAAACCTGTGCAATAGTATATGCACTCCACCATTGGCGCCACCTGCTGTTTGGACAACCTTTCACCGTATTGACAGACAACAAAGCCAGCATGTATCTACAAACCAAGTCTGCGGAACAGCTGAGCCCGCGCGATCAACGGTGGGTTGCGAAGTTGGCTTACTTTGCTCCCTTTGCAGTAGAATACAGGCCTGGACCTGAAAACATAGCAGCAGATTACCTATCGCGACAAGGCTTAGGGACTGGTTACCCGATCATCAGAATATTGGACCTTTGCGCAGGCATGGGGACTGTTCTGCGCGCTTTGTGGCATCTGCTTCCCGCAGGGTCCCCGATACAGATCGATTACATCGCTGTGGAATTAGAACAAGATGCCCGCCAGGTCATTCAACGGGTATTCACAGATATACACCTGGACCGACCAGGGCTGTTCACCCGTACCGATATTTTTCGATATGGGAACGATGTCCGATCTCTGGCTCACCGACGCAAGCTGCCAAGAATCGATGTGCTAATAGCAGGAGTGCCCTGCCAACCCTTCTCAAAAGCAAACACATCAAAACAGCACCCTAGTTACGGATTACGAGATGAAAGAGAGCTGTTTACCACAGTACACAACATACATTGCCGCCTGGGTTCACCTGACTACATTATTGAGTGCACCCCTTTTGCTGGTCATCTACAAGAAGACTTCCTACAAATTGCAGAATTGTTTGGGGAACCGACACTACATGACCTGTCCTTGTTTTGCCCTCAGAAACGCATGAGGTACTGTTGGACTTCCCTTCCAACCGTTTCCCAGGTCCATCATATTCCTGGGTTACCTATGACCTGGGCTGAATGCCTCGAGGACGGCGCTTCACCGCCCACATATTCCCTCAAGCAGCCAATACAGAAGTGTCCCACTTTGATGGCATCCGTTAATTCACACAGCGATCGCAGTAAGGCAACCTGGGTGTACGATTGCCAGGGGACTGCCCGTCCATTGAATATATCAGAAAAGGAAAGACTTACAGGCATGGAGGTAGGGGACACCGCTGCCTTGAAGGTAACGGAGGCCGCTCGACACCGGATGTGCGGTAATGCTTTCCCCGTAGCCTGGATAGCCCATCTGCTGGAATTGCTTATCATGAAGCACGCAGGAACGCTTAGACCGCTAGCTAGCCGCAGTGTCGCAGAGACTGTGTGTGTTCAAAGCAAGCCAACTGCTGTGCTGTCCGCGCTTACGGAACCGCAACCCGCATCATACATACAGCGCTTGCGTTCAGCGGCCCAAAAGGACTCAGAATATACTGCGAAACTGGAAGCCCCCCCTCCATACCTTCGGGCCGTCGATGGATTGTTGTTTCATGAACCAGTACCAAACCAGCAGGGATCCTATGAAGGACCCGCTGTTGTACTGGTACCAGAGGACCGTGCACTGCGACAAGACCTGCTCCACCTGGTACACGATCAATCACACTTTGGAGCTCAGCGCACTTATATGACTGCCAAAAGACATTTTGCATGGAAGGGGATGAAGGGACACGTGCAGACCTTTGTCTCACAATGCCCCACCTGTCAACTCCAGAAACCAGGCAATACCACATCGCAACAGCCTCTGTTCCCAAAAACAAGGTTCTACCCATATGCATTTCACACAGTGGTTTTGGATGTGGTGGAGGGACTGCCCCTCACCTCTAAAGGGCACAATGGAGTCCTAACCATAGTGGACAGATTCACAAAATATGCTATTTACCTTCCCATACACACTTCATGGAGCGCATTCCGCCAAGCCCAATGCATAATGGATGCACTTCTGTACAAGTTTCATACTCCACAGCACATACACACAGATAACGGGCCAGCATACCGGCAGCTGTTTCGAGCCTTTTGCGCAGCACTCGGAACCCAGCATGTTACAGGTACTCCTTACCACTCACAGTCGCAAGGTGGGGCAGAGCGACAGCATCGCACTTTGCTCCAACAGTTGTGCGTAACTTGTGATGCCCGCACAAATTGGGATGATTACTTACAGGCTGCAGCACATGCGTACAACGACAGCGCGCACGCGGTCACCAGAGTAGCCCCGTTTGTCACCTTGTACGGATGCCATTCCAGACTTCCTTGGCACCTACAACTCTTGACCCTATCAGAACCTAATGTTTCTCAGCTGGTCTCCACTCATGACGAGAGGATCCATTCCTTCCTGGAAAAACAACGAGCAGTGTACAAGCAGATCCTTAAACACCTATGCACAGAGGCCGAAAAGATGCAAGCCCACCTTGCCAACCTGCCTGCCCGAACATTCAAAGTAGGAGATCAGGTCAAGGTACAGTATGGTCTGAAAGGAGCAACAGACAAACACAAATTGGATCCTTACTATGTGGGGCCATTTACGATTGCGGAGGATCTTGGCAATGGGGCATACAAATTACATATCCCCCCAGAGTCACCCTACTCGGACAGATTCAATGCAGACAGACTAGCCTTGTGGATTGATTCAGACTTGACGCTGTTTCCTGCTCCACACAATATTGGAAACTCGCCAGCCCGCTTGCCACCAGATTGCAGGGTGCAACCACCCATCACCATTCGTCGATATCTGCTGAGAGATTATCGCTACTTCCCGCAGAAACCGGTCCGTTACTGGGTACAGACAGACTCTGCGGAAACGCCCTACGTATGGGTGGACGAGTCCAGCGACTTGTTGGATGAATTCCTCAGTCTAGAGGAAAATAATGGTTGTATCCCAGAAAGGGGTATCAGTGATGAAAACAAAGCGGCAGTGAAAACACACAAACAGCAGATCTACTTACAATACCCGAGCCCAATACTTGTTAATACCTGGACCTCCGCCCGATTACCACTACAAACACGAAAACGGCCAGCGTTCAAGCCGCCGCAGACACTATTGAATGCTATTGTGCAGCAGCTTTTCCACATATCCGAGACTAATCAAGCATACTACCAGGGCCTGGTTATCAAGGTGAAGAAGCAAACCTGCACCATACAGTGAACGGATGGGCATAAAAGCCAACACACGCATGCAGAAGTTCGTTCGATGCTTTATGACCCAGTGAGTCAGGTCTATGATTTCCTCGGCTAGTAATGTGTGTCAATGGATACGACAGAAGCCAGGAGAGTGTAGCACAGCCGTGCTTGGACAGGGCCCCTTCGAGCCCCTGACCCTGCCTCAGTAGGGTCGCGACCTTCCAGCATACTTGCTCAAAGGGAATGGGGATAAAGACCCCCATTCAACGGGAGACGCCCCGGTACATCTTGATACCACAGTAAGGGACTATCGGACAGGGTACCCGGGGCCTCCCGACTGGGAACCCGGGACTTTCGATAGAAGACCCTCACCATATCTACCACCCCGGGGCGAGGTCTCGAGAAGGGACTATCGAGACTGCCTGGACGACCGAACTGGCTCGTACAACCATCGGATCCGCACGTGGGACCCACGTGCGCGCCCCAGAGCGTGTCTACCCGTCGAGGGCGGGGCGTGACAGGCTGTCAGCCGCCTTTCCAAACCCGAAGGCTGGGGGGCGAAAGGGGTACTCCTAAGCGAGACCCCAACATGTAAAATCACTTTCCACTTGCGCCGACTTGGTGCGCGCCACCAGCCTCGACGCCTCCCAACCCTCTCCTCGAAGTCGCCTCCGTCTTCTCGTAAGTCCTGAGCATCGCGTAACGCAACACGTTGTACTTGGGGAAACGTAGAAGGATAGGGGAAAGATAAGAAAGGGGGTACAAGTTCAAGTTGACCTTGCTTGCTCGTATTTTGTGGCGAAGGATGGTGTCCCGGATCAACTCACCATAACGGTGCTTGTGGCCAACCTTAGTAACAATTCGGAACGCTGGTTCGACTGAATCAAACAGCTTATCCACCTCCTCATAAGTTACACCTTCGTTCCAGCTTTCTTTCAACGAATCTTGTGTAGCTAACATCATCATCCTTAAGTGGGGCGACCTCTCTCGTTTATGTGTCCTTGAGCTCACAAATTTGGATCAAGCGCCAAGGTCTATGACCACTACCTGCATCACCACGCATCCAATAAATGGAAGACTTTTGCACAACTGGGCATACACCTTGAAAGGGAGCTCTGCCATTCCCTTCTCCACACTCAAACCATGTGTTTTTGGCAACCGCGCCCTCTGCCTTTTCCATCCATTGAGCATTTGATTGACGATCGGAGGAAGTTGTAGCCACAAATCCGTTCTCCCAAAATCCTTGAAAAGCAAATGTAAAGTTGCGCGGTATGTTGTGGTTGGATGGCTTGGGGCAGGTTGTGAAGCGACAGCAGGTCGTACAACAGCCCAAGTTTCTGGCACTTTGCGTGTGGAGAAGGTTCCACGTTGAGTTGGGAGGTGCGGAGAACCAAAGCGCACCTGGAGCTGAGATCAGGAACGTTCTAATTCAATTACAAGATCCTGTGGGAAGCCCTAGGTGGCTTCTCACAGGGGGGTGGTGTTTCCAGGCCTTATCCACCATGAGATCTGCTCCGCAAAGATCTCTTGGTGGGTCTGGTGCCCAACCCAACGGTGAAGATCCGTTCTGTTGGGGAGCAAGGGCTGCTGGAGCCCTTCTGGCCGTCCGATCCTCCAGGGCAGAGCCTCGGGATTGGGGAACCCTCGATCGAGTACCCTTCTGTGTTGGGGCCTCGAGGTAGGGACCGATCTCTGTATAGGGACCGGGGGTTGACCCAAAATGACCGGGGGGACTGTCTGTCTCCAATCAAGCCAGAAGGGACCACCCACGCATAAGCTAGTATAACCGAATCCTGGGGCCCTTGGTTGGGTGACCCAGGATGGAGGGGAGACCGAGGCTCCTCGTAGGGGGGCCTGGGACCCAGAGTCCCTTTCAGTCTCCCGGTTCCCTGCGCAGCAGGAAAAAGTTCAACTGTAAACTACAGCTACAGGGTTGTACAAAAGAGCCTGGAGCTCTGATGTCCTTTGTTTTGTCTTGAACCCATCAGTCCATACCACCGTGCGTCCAACGGTCTGTACGAGACCCTGATAGAACTGCACGCCCTGGTCAATCTCAAAGGCCTCCATCACTACTTGTCCAGCCAGCCTAGAAGGAGGCTTCCACTGCTGCCGCTGTCGAGTGCTGTACGGCAGAGATGACCAGGTCCATGTATTCTGCAGAATAGGATTGGGGGTCTGCATGTAGATGTCTTCTTTGTGTTGCCGGACGGCCTCCAGGTTGCGCTTGCCGATGCCGCGCTCGGGCAGGCATCCATTCGTTTCCTCCAGGTCCAATATTTCATCCAGATTCTGTGCGCTCTCGCTGACCCAGGAAGTCTGGCCATCGTGCGAGCGAGCCCAGTACTTTACTGCACCTGCTGGAAAATCCACAAAGTCGCGCACTAGATATTGCGCAATCTGTAATTGCGTCCCGCCGAGTTCCTGCACTGAGGTGGGAAGCTGGTCCAATGGCTGCGCAGCGCGATCCATTGGGAACAGTGTCAGATCTGATTCAATCCACGGTCTGAGACGATCCACGTGGAATCGATTCTGGAAGCGAGTACCGGGGGGCAGCTTCAGGCTATAGGCATCCTGACCCAATGCTCTGTCAATGCAGTAGGGCCCTTCCCAGTATGGATCGAGTTTGGGGCGATCCCGTGTGCTTTTCAGTCCATACCGGAGCTTGACCATATCCCCTGACTTGAATGTCCTGTTGGGGAGGTCATGTGTCATGGTTGCCTGTTCGCGTGCGCGTTTCACCAGCAGGTCCCGTACATCATTGTACACTCTGCGCTGCTCGTCTAGCAAACCAGTGACCATCTTGTTGGGTGTAGTCAGCAGTTGCCTTGTTGGCAGGTCTGCTGTTGTGATCTGCAGATGCCACGGCAAGCGAGATGCACAGCCATATAACATCTCAAAGGGACTGCGTTGCAGGAACGGGTGCACGCTATCGTTGTATGCGTGCGCTGCAGCTTGAAGGTACTGATCCCAATTGTCGGGGCGTTCGGACGATGTGCTCAGCGTCTGTAGAAGCGTGCGATGCTGGCGTTCCACTGGTCCCTGCGACTGCGAATGGTACGGGGTACCAGTCTTGTGGCTGGCACCCAAGGCTGTACAGTATGCGCCGAACAGTTTGCGATACGCAGGCCCATTATCTGTATGAATGATGGATGGGGTATGATACCTGTACACCACACAATCCAGCAGCGCACGGGCTTGTTTCGTTGCGGACCAAGTTGTGTGCATGGGAATGTACACAGCAAACTTCGTAAGGCGGTCGACTACGATGATCACTGCATTGTGGTGATTAGGAGTGACTGGCAAGCCTTCAACCACATCCACCACTACAGTATGAAATGGATGAGGATAGAACCTCATCTCTGGAAGATGAGGCCGAGCGGCGCTCTTGTTTGCTGGCTTCATTCTCTGGCAGGTAGGGCACCGTGCCACAAATTGCTTGATGTGTGTCTTCATGCCAGGCCAGATAAAGTGTCGACGAGCTGACTCGAACGTACGATGGGCTCCAAAGTGGATGCGATCGTGCACCAGGTGAAGCAGATCCTAACGTAGCGCATTGTCTTGAGGGACGCGCAGAACTGCTGGACCTGCGTAGCGTCCAAATTCTGCAGATGCATTGTCTTGAAACAGCAGACCATTCCTGCATGTATATCCACCAGGTGGGTGGTCCAGGTAGGTCAAGTATTGCTGGTCATTCTGAATCGCTGTACGAATGCGTGACAGTAAAGGTACACCTGATAGGTGTACTGCCGATCCATTGTCGCTAGGAGGGGAGTGTCGTGGAGCAGCCGTTACCAAACCACTCATAGTGATGTCACTACGGGTACCGAGCAGTTTACGAATCCACGAGTGGTACCAATCTGCTACTAACACGGACAGCCAACCTACGGGAAAGGCGTTTCCACACATTCTTCTGCGAGCAGCAGGGGTAATCTTGTACCCTGCTGTGTCATTGGGCTGCATGCCCACCAAGCGTTCGCGTTCCTCTATCGTCAATTCGCGCAGGGTCTGGTTTTGTCCCATGACCCAGGTGGAACGCGAGCGGTCACTGTGACTGCCTGGCGATGCCATCAGAGTGGGGCATTTCAGGCGGGGCAGGCCCTGGTTATCCAACGGGGGAGTCGCCCCAGGTTCCAAGCAGTCTTGCCAGGTCAGGGGCAACCCTGACGATAGATGTTCCTGTGGTTTGGGTGGAGGCAGATCTGTCCAGCATAAGCGAGTGCGCTGCTGGGCAGAAAAGTGAGCCATGTTGTGTTCTTGTGGCTCTCCAAACCATTCATTGATGCGCTCCAGGTCATCCTGCAGATGTGAAGCGAACGGGGTACACTCTATGATGTAAGAGTGTCCCCCTACCAGGCGGTTGCGAATGTCTCGCACCGCTGTGAACAGTTCACGCACATCGCGCAGCCCCAGAGGGGGGTCTCTTTCTGATGTGTTGGCGCGCGAAAAGGGCTGGCACGGCACGCCAGCGATCAATAGGTCCACCGGTGGCAGCAAGCGACGATGCGCTAGGGTGCGCACATCGCTGCCATAGCGAAAGATGTTTTCGCGTATGAACAGGCCAGGTCTTGAGAGGTGAACAGAGTTGAACACTCGCTGTACGATTGCTGCGCAATCGGGGTCCTGCTCCACTGCAATGTAGTTCATGGACAACTCTGCAGTTTCTGGGATGGCTTGTTCGAGGGCACGAAGGGTCGTACCCATTCCTGCACAGAGGTCCAGGACAGTTATCGTCTTGAGCGGTTTGGCTGATTCATCCACCGGGTGGCGTGAGAAGTAATCTGCGGCCACATTCTGACTTCCAGGGCGGAATTCCACGTTGAATGGGGCATAGTATGCCAGTTTTTCGATCCAGCGAGAGTCGCGGGGCGACAACTGCTGTACGCTCTTTGTCGTAAGGTACTTGGATGCTGTGTTATTGGTGATGACCGTAAACGGTCGGCCGAACACCAAGTGCTTCCAGTGAGCCAATGCGTAAACGATGGCGCACGTTTCGCGTTCAGCAGCGTGGTAGTTTCGCTGAGCTGAATTGAACTTGCGGCTCCAGTACTCGACCGGACGCCATTCGTCCGGGGAGATTTCCTGGTGCAGTACTGCCCCCATGCCAATATTTGACGCGTCTGTCTCGATGCGGATCGCGTGGTCCTCATTGTACAGCGCCAGCGCAGGAGCAGTGGTGAGCTGGGTCACCAGCAGATCAAAAGCATGGTCATGTCGGTCCAACCAGTAGCGCTGAAAGTCGTGGGCGTATTTTTTCTTGTTGAGCTCAGTGAGTGGAGCTGCAGCATCTGAGTAGTGAGGTACAAACCTCAAGTAGAATTGGCATAGGCCCAGAAAGGCCATGTTTTCTTTCTGCGATCTGGGTTTGGGGAAGTGCTGGATCTTGCTGAGCTTTTGCGGTGCGCACCGCAGCTCCTGGTTCTCGATCCTGAACCCAACCCAGTCCAATTTGGTGCAGAAGAAATGGCACTTTGTACGTTTCAAACGTACATCTGCAGCCCTGCACACTTGGAAAAGGTCTTCAAGGTGCGGGAAGTGAGCTTCCTTGCTGGTTGAGTGAACCAGGATGTCATCCACATAGACCTTAGAAAAGGTCAAGTGTCCGAAAATCCTGTTCATCATTCTCTGGAAGGCTGCTGGGGCATTTGCTATGCCCATGGGCATTACCCTCCAGGTGTAACTCCCAAAGGGAGTCTGAACTGCTGTTTTTTGGATGTCTTCTGGGTTCATTGGCAACTGATGGAACCCGTCCAATGCGTCCAGCGCAGAAAAGTAACGGGCACCGCCCAGCCCCTGCAGAAAGTCATCGATGCGTGGCAGAGGGTATCGATCTTTTATCGCAACATTGTTCAGCTTACGATAATCGAACACCACTCTCCAGCCTCCATCCTTCTTGGGGACCAGGATCACTGGTGCACCCCAGGCTGAGCCTGCACAAACATCCATTTTTCCTGCATCCACATATTCACTCAGCAGCTTTCGCAACTCTTCGCGTTCTGTTGGCGACAAGCGATAGTACTGCGGGAACTGTGGTTTTGCTTCAGATTCCAGGGGGATACTGAAGTTTTTGCCGGGGACCCGTTCCGCGGGTGGACCCTTCCTTGCCTTAAAGCAGTCTGAATATTGGTCCAGGAGGTTGTCCAACCTCTGCTGTTCCGCTTCTGAGAGCGCGGCCTGCGCACTCAACTGGCTTCTGTCCTGCAGGAGCTCCTGCTCCTCTGTTTCCAATTCCCATCGCGTGTCCTGCGGTTGTACGATGAGATACAGGCAACCCGGTGTGCGCACTGCTTGCCTAACTTCAGCGGCAGGGACGATCAAGTCGAGTCGACGTGCCTGGATGAAGTCCCCATCGCCATGTACTGTATGGCGACGTCCGGTTGAGTCTTGGAGGATCATGGTCCTTTGCTGCCAATTCAGCACCTGCAGGTAAGAGTTTGAAAAGTCACTGCCCAGGATACACTGAAAATCCTGGACAGGAGCAATACCAAAGTCATGCCAAACTCTGAAGCTGTCCATACTAAGTTCCAGGCGCACAATGGGGGCCTTGTGGGTTTCCTTCCCCACAGCCACACCAAATTCCACATACTCATCTGTGGTTTTCCAGGTGATGCCTTGTGCATCAGCCCGTTGTATCCTTTGTAACAACTGAGGTGTTACAAAGGAGAAGCTGGACAGTGTGTCCAGGTATGCTTGACTGCTCACCTTCGCTGGTCTGCGACCGAACGAGCATTGAGAGGTGAGAAACTCCTTCCTTGGAGCTAAATTATCAATTGCATGCAATGGCAGCACCTGTCCAGGTCTGCGATTCTGGACGGCCTGCAGCTGCAACGTCTGCAAATCATTCTGCTTGAGTCCTGGTTCCTTCAAGGGGGGCAGGTCCAGGTTAGGGGGAGCGTTCGCTGACGCTCCCGGCTCCATGCGGTCAACCCCCATCGACCGCTGGAGCGCGTTCAGTTTTTTGAACTGAACACGGCACGGGCTTTACAGCCGCTGCCGCTGTGGCCATAGCGATGGCAGATATCGCACACCGAGAGTTGGCGGCATCGCTGAAGCAGGTCACCAGGGAGCTTTGCCTTCAGCTCATAGCCCTTGAGGTCCCCCTGGAGGGCCATGACCAATTCTTGGTCCCTCTCTTCCAGGTCCTTGAAGCGCTTGGACGCGCGCTGGGTCTTCACTGCCTCCTCCTTGGAGGACTTGTTGTCCTTCACAGCGCTGACGCGTCCCGCACGCTGTGGGCGTTTGGCAGCCTGTCCAGTCTGTTCACTGGAGCAGTTCTGCTCAATGTCCATGGCAGTTCCTGCTAATCCCCAGGGGCTGATGTCCGGGGTCTGGTGAAGCGTCACCAGCAGCTGGTGCTTTTCGCGCATCCGCTGAATCATCCATATCGGGAGCCCTGCGCGGAAGCGTGCGGCCAGTTCCGCATCGGAAATGCGGGAGACTGTGGGATCCTTGCTGCTGCCTATCACTACTGACAGTGACAGCAACCTGTTCAGAAAATCCACCGCTGTTTCGTCCGTTCGCATACGAGTTCTGAGGAACTCATCGTATGCTTTTGGACCTGGGTCACATCTTTGGAAGATATTCAGCAGTGCGCTGAATATCGCATCCAAAGACTGTAGCTTTCCAGGGGCTGCTGTCTCCATGTTTTCCATTGCAAGGCGGGCTGTGCCTCCAAGTGTTTGGAGGGCCATAGCGGCCTGCGGAACGTCCTTCGCCACTCTTGCTTTGACCCAGCAAGAGGTCTCCTTATACCACGTGTGATGGGCATAAGGATCCTTATTCAGCTCCTCCCCAGTGAAGACTGTGGGAGACGGCATTACAATGCCTTTGACTGCTCCGGACTTTCGGAGGGCTTCAAACATGTCGCTGAATTCAGCAGGTTCATGTTTGAAGTCCTCCTCTTCCTCGATGTCTTCGGGAGTGGCCAACGACCTGGCCAAGTCCCTTTCCAGCTCCATTATCCTTTCTTCAAGGCGTGCTACTGTGGTAGCAGCCAGAACCGAATCTTCTTCCATCACGCCTAATGGACTCGTAAACTCTGTTGTGGTTGGATGGCTTGGGGCAGGTTGTGAAGCGACAGCAGGTCGTACAACAGCCCAAGTTTCTGGCACTTTGCGTGTGGAGAAGGTTCCACGTTGAGTTGGGAGGTGCGGAGAACCAAAGCGCACCTGGAGCTGAGATCAGGAACGTTCTAATTCAATTACAAGATCCTGTGGGAAGCCCTAGGTGGCTTCTCACAGGGGGGTGGTGTTTCCAGGCCTTATCCACCATGAGATCTGCTCCGCAAAGATCTCTTGGTGGGTCTGGTGCCCAACCCAACGGTGAAGATCCGTTCTGTTGGGGAGCAAGGGCTGCTGGAGCCCTTCTGGCCGTCCGATCCTCCAGGGCAGAGCCTCGGGATTGGGGAACCCTCGATCGAGTACCCTTCTGTGTTGGGGCCTCGAGGTAGGGACCGATCTCTGTATAGGGACCGGGGGGTCACCCAAAATGACCGGGGGGGACTGTCTGTCTCCAATCAAGCCAGAAGGGACCACCCACGCATAAGCTAGTATAACCGAATCCTGGGGCCCTTGGTTGGGTGACCCAGGATGGAGGGGAGACCGAGGCTCCTCGTAGGGGGGCCTGGGACCCAGAGTCCCTTTCAGGTATGACGATAGTCTATTCTCACACAACTTTTCAAAGTCGTCTTCCCAACTCCAAATTGGCTCCAATATTTTTGGGGTGTATTGAGGTCCCAATGCAACGGCTCAATGGTTTCGTCACAACAACATGATAACAGAGCATTGATCATGGCCTCGCCCGATGTCCCATCTCGTGGCCGAGCCATGGCTAGGCTTCTCTCTACTTGGGAAGTGAGAGGAGCATCTCCGTTGTTATAGAGATGGAGGAGGAAATTCGCAGCAGCACTTTTGTAACGGTCCCGTATTTACATGTATGTGCTCTCAAGTAGCTCATCCACTATATCCGTTTGTCCTCCGTCGCCGTCACGAAGGATCTCTTGCTCGCGATCCCCATCACCATTTAGAGCCTCCCTTCGTGTTCTATCCGATGCCGTAATCGCATTCGCACGCGCGTCGAGTTGCAGTTGGCGTGCACGCACGGAAGGTTCGTTCGCCATGGCCTCGTAGTCGGCGTCACCCTACGAGGGTGACGAAATTACCCGGATTTCCCTTCCTCCGGGCCCTTGTGTGGAAAACAGTGGGGAGAACAGACCGAAGGAAAACCCGTTCCGGTAATTTCGTCACCCTCCCAGGGTGATCGAACCCCAAACCGGGCTGGATCTGGGGTGACGAAATGCCTAGAACCCCAACTCGCACGAGGAGAACCACAACTGGACGACTGGACGAGGCAGGGCTGGCAGGCGAAACACCACAGGGGAGGCCAGAAGGTCGGAGGATGCGTGGAAGGCGAAGCAGGAGGCGGATCGAAGAGAAGGCGTGGTGGAACGGAGTCGGAAAAAGGGGGAAGGAGGCGTGACGCGTCGGGGAAGGGGGGTGCGAGGCACTGGACGACGTCTTCGGACGTGCAGCGAGGCGGTGCGAACAGAATGGAGTGCGAGCGTCGAATGCCAGGGGGACCTTTGGAATGGGCGAGGCAGCAAAGCATGAAAGGAGGCTGGTCGATTGGTGGTGGGAAATGGTCTCGATGGCGAGGGTCCCGCTCCTCTCTTCATGCTTTGGTGCATGTTGGAAAACACGGAGGGACTGGTGCAGGTTGACAGGTGCAAACGGTACAAATTTCGGTGATTGGCAGTTGGGAAGCCTCTGGTGATTTAAAGGTGAATGGCATTGCAGAGACCTCTTGAAATTGCACGAAGAAGCCTCGGGTGTCCAGTTCACCTTTGTGGCAGATCATGCGATAACGGCACTGCAGGTTGCCCTCCAGCAGTGTGTTTTACACATTTTGTGGCTGCATTCAGCACCTCAAAACCTTTCTGGTTTAAGGAAGCTGGATCTGTTCGTGTGCACAACACATTGTTGGCAAAGATGTGAGGAATAGGACGGGGAGGGATTGCGTAAACCTGCGACAAGGGACTGGACTTTCCGACTGACAGAAATTGATCGCACATTGTGAGTTACGCAGCACAGCATATTTTCAAACACAGCAAGGTGTTACGCAAGGTCACCCTACCCCCATCGAGGGTAGCTCCCATTCAAAGGATAGACAGTAACAATTGCAGTGAAAAGTGGGGAGAGGCCTTCCCTTAGTGAGGACTGACCCGGCTCTGAGCCCAATACTCTCGGCGAGACGGGAAGTCCCCCCAATCAAGACTGGGACTGACGGGACCAGCTTCAGGAACCCGGGTTCACCCCCCTTACTAATTGGGAAACAGACCCGGGCTCAGTCGGGGCGAATCTCCCCCCAAGTGGATCGAACGGTGGAATACCCTGGTGACCGGATAGGGTCGGCAACGACACAGCCCGAGGACCGTCCGATGGGGACGCGGGGGCCCACGTGGGCCCCCAACTACCTGTTGAGCGGATAAGGAGGGCAGTTTCCACCACTCGTTCTCCACGAGAGATCGAAAGAAGAAGGGGAGCAACCCACTTGCGAGAATAGAACTTTGCTTGAGCCAGCAACCGGCTGTCCCTTTCCCTCGTGAGCTTGGTGCGCCATTCTCTTCGGTCGCCAACTGCTCCGGACGACCATCAAGAAGTTCTCCTACGACCCCAACCGAGAGGAACTCCTCACTCGAAAAAGAAAGCGAGAGAAGACCGGAAACTAGGGACCTCCCAAGGCGCTCTACGACCCTCTTTCCTCCAACGATTGGACAAGGACAAGGTGCACAGGGAGAAAACGTGTGTGAAAAGTGTCCCTCACGGACGCTTGGTAACACTGTCGAAGCTTAAGCTCCAGGTGTACTCTTTGAACGACCCGTAACATGGAGGAAGGTGACCCTGCCACCCGTATGGGTACACTTCGGAGGGAGCTTGAACAAGAAAAAGACCGAAGAAACGCTCTTGAAGTCCAGGTGGCTGAGCTCCAGCAAATCCTTGAAGAACTTCAAGCAACTAAGGCCAATGAGGCTGAGGATGGTGACGAAGAACCTCTTGGCGAGGAGGCACCCCAAGAAGACACAAGCATGGAAGAAGAGGGTGTTGTCATCCCATCAGAGAGAGAGGGCTTGCCACACCTCATTAGTGTATATGGCACAGCCTTACAAGACTCAAAAAATATATCCAAGGTGTCGTTGGAGAAGCCCGACAAGTTTACGGGCCTAGAGCTAGAGGACAGCCCCTACGCCCTCATGTATTGGTACCGAGACGTTCTTTGCTGGTGCCAAGCCTATGCCTTTAATAGGCCAATGGAACAACTGGTTCTTGCTATGAATCAAGCCTTGGCAGGTACCGCAAAAGCAATGGTGCAGAATCTGATAATGCGAGACCCAAGCGCGCTCTCGTCAGTGGAAGACCTGTATCGGTACTTGCGTCGAACCTTTCAAAACCAAGACCCCGGGCCGGAAGCGTGGCGGGAATTCCATACCACCCGAATGAAGCGAACAGAAAATGTCTTGCAATTTCTCAACAGATTGGTGCAGCTGAGCTTTGTCGTTAACGCGAGCAGCTCACCTGTGTGTCGAACGCTTACAGAAAATGACATATCCGCTCGTCTTCAGCATGGTCTTCCAGGACATTTGCAAAGCGCTCTGTACAAACACCTGGACCATCTAATTGAAGTGGACAAAGCTCCTGACATGGAGCCTGGAAGTCTCGCCGCAATCATTTTCAAGCTGGAGCGTGAGATAAACGAGCATGCGAAGAAGGACACTCGGCAACCAGTGAACAATTGGAAACCGCGTTCTACAGGTGGGCCCTTCAACCGAACATCGCGCTACCCAGCCTCGCAGTCGCCAGCAGCAATGGCAGCTGCTCTACCTACAGCAAGGCCCAGCAATAGTGCTAAGGAGAGCTCTCCAGCAACACGGCAACGCAAACGATTTGATGACCTGGATGAAAACCAGAAGACTTCCATCATCAGAGTGCAAACTCAGTTAGCGAACAAGCCCCTGGGTGCCAAGTTGACACAGGAAGAGCGAGACCTCTGCCTGTCACATGCCTTATGCTTGCGCTGCCGCCGATATGGCCACGACCAGGCGGCCTGCAAGATGGCATCTGTGATGGGTGCCCCAAAAAACTAGTGGCGCTCCGTCCGGTAACTATAGTTACCGAGACGGAGCCGGGAGCGAAATCTGCAGCCGCCCCGGTTACCAAGAAAAGGGATCCCGTCTGCCTCCATTCACTCACTAACAACAGGCCTAGACATGAGTTCCTTGCTGCTGAGACTTATTTTGGGAAGAAGCCCAACAAAATCAGAACCCAAGCATACCTGGACACCCTAGCGAGTTATTGTTTCATCAGTGAACGACTCTTCGATACACTGCGGCAATCTGACCCACGGGGTCTGTCCTAGGGATACACTACGCAGACTTACGAATACAGCGTGGCTGTGGGCGAGCAAGTCCACACTGCCCCAGTAATTCAGGCTTCATTTTCGATCGATGGGTTCCGAGCCCGCATCGAGTCTGGAGTGGCACCTCTGGAAACATTCGATTGTATTCTGGGTGCGACCTTCTGTCACGAGCATTTGAAAGCACTTGATTGGCAGAATCATCGAATGATTCTCTGCAACAAAAATGGGACCAGTTTCTCAGTATATGGAGACCATCAGTTCCTCGCATCGAGGAAGCTGGACCTGATCGTTCCACGCAGTGAGGCTCGGAAAGCGGTGAAGCACCCTGGCTGTCTACTCTTAATGATACAGCCAATGGACACGACCCCTGAACTGGTCAGTGAAGAATCAGATTTCAGCGCTATGCGCAGCACAGTCAGCGACGAATGGCCACTAAGTGAAAGCGATAAGGAAAGGCTGGATACTTTAGTGAACAAGCGATACAAGCATTTATTTGAACCTCGCACAGAGCTACCGCCTGAACGGGCACCGGGCGAGCTATTCAAAATCCAGTTGGTCGATGGCGCTACGCCACAGTACAGAAATTACTATCGCCTCTCCCCGCAACAACAGGCTGCTCTGAAAGAGCTAGTGGCTGAATATGTATTGCACAGCGTCCGTGGAGACACTGCCAATTCACACACGTTTGGGCCTCAAGGCGGCCAAGATGCCAAGGGAAGAGGATGGAAACGCCTCGAAGGGCGCGTTTGTGGAGCGTCAGCCGTGTGGGACGGCTCCTGCTGACTTGTGCGAGTCTTGGCGGTCTTGAGAAGCCGCAGCAAGCTCGTGGTTGGTGGAGGCACGCACTTGAGAAGTCGTCAAGGCAAAAGTCTATTTTCAAGTCAAGTGAGGGGGGCCTCTAGTAGGCCCTCAAACCAGCAGCGGTTCAGGGTGGTACCCTTATCTCCATGGGGCGCCTGGTGGTCACGTGGCCCTGTCGCCCTCATCGGACGGTTGCACGACAGGCAAGCACGTGACCCAGATCCCCAGGGTGCTTCCCCACCCTTCGATCGACCTCGGGAGATTCGGGGGGATCCGGTCCCCCCTTTTGCCCGAGTCTCCTAGGGTTGCCCCGAACTGAGCCTGGGCTTCATCGGGTTCGCCCTGGGTCTATCCGGACGGCTGGTATTGGGGAGATCCCTCGTACCCTCGGACCGGGGTACCAAGGGCTTCCCATCCCCCGCCTTCCCAGGTCCTGAGTCGTACCCGTCCAGTTGGGGAGGGGTTACCCGTCCTGTACCTGACTTGACATCCAGCGATTCACAGCAAGCTCCAAGCTCGCTTATCTAAGCTACTGCTTGACAAGGATCTTTGTCAAGCACCGGGTCCCATCGTAGGGGGGATCCTGCCCTGTGCAACACTCTCCCGGTTCCCGGCGAATGCCGCATCACAGTTGGAAGTCATATACGTATGCCACGGGGTCATAGACCATGGCTCGTACTTGCTCTCCCAGGTAGTAGTCAATCTTACCGTCAGTCCATATGATTTTGTGTAGCCCGTCTTCAATGCTGTCAACCAAGCCTTGGAAGTAGGCTGGATCCGATCGATCGGGTGTATGAAAGAGTTCCTGAACCACTTGTCCTGCCAACTCGGTGGGTACGATAAATCTGGGGCGGCGCCGAGTCTGGAACGGCAAGTTGGTGAAGGTCCAGGTGTTGACCATGATGGGACTGGGTGATTGAAGGTAAGCTGTCTTCTTGTGTGTGAACACAGCATTGTAGTTGCTGGGGCTAATTCCTTGTTCAGGTATGCATCCATTGGCTTCCTCAAGTGGCGGAAACTCTTCAAGCAAGGCTGCAGTTTCGTCGATCCAAAAGAAGCGTTGCGATGAGTCAGCCAGGGAGCTTTCGACCCAGTACCGCACCGGTTGTGTGGGAAAGGTTGCGTAGTCGCGCAGCAGAAAACGGCGGATGCGATACGTTGCAGAATTGGTCTGCATATCCAATGTATCCGGTAACGGTGCACGGGCAGGCTGCAGATGTTCATCCATTGGAAACAAGGTGAGGTCTGAATCCACCCAAGGTTCAATGCGGTCAGCGTGAATGCGATCAGAAAACGCCGATCCAGGTGGTAAGTCCAATTGATAAGCACCATTCTGTAGAACTTTCTTGATTGTGTATGGCCCCACATAGTATGGATCTAATTTGTGTTTGTCAGTAGGACCTTTGAGTCCATACTGCACTTTTACCTTGTCTCCCTGTTGGAAGGATTTTATCCGTCGCTTCGCAGTGGCCGTTTGCATGCGACGAGCGCCTTGAACCAGTTCCTGTAGGACGGCTTCGTAGACTCTGCGATGGCGGTCCAGCAGGTCTGATATGCGCGTATCGAAGCTGTCAACTGTAAGATCTGTAGCAGCAGCACCTGTAGTAGGAAGCTGCAAGTGCCAAGGTAGCCTGGATGAACATCCAAAAAGCAGTGCAAAGGGAGAATGCTTGGTTACTGAATGCACGGAGTCATTATAAGCGTGCGCTGCTGCCTGAAGGTATGCGTCCCATTGATGTTTATTAGTACAGGTTGTACGTAAAGTTTGGAGTAGCGTGCGATGCTGACGCTCGGCTCCTCCCTGTGACTGAGAGTGATAAGGGGTACCTGTAACGTGACGGATGTTCAATGCAGCGCAGAATGCTTTGAACAGCGCACGATAGGCAGGCCCATTGTCCGTATGGATGTGTACCGGTGTGTGATACCGATAAACCAGGTGATCCATCAGAAGCTGCGCTTGGCGATGTGCGCTCCAGGTTGAATGGATCGGCACATAAATCGCATACTTTGTAAATCGGTCGACAACCGTCAGGACAGCATTATGACCCTGAGCTGTGAGCGGTAGATTCTCGACCATGTCCATTACTACCGTATGGAACGGGTACGGGTGAAATTGTAATTCTGGACATAACGAAGAATGTCGCGAGCGATTCCCAGGTTTTTGGAGCTGGCAAACAGGACACCGGGCGACAAAATGTTCAATGTGGGATTTCATGTTGTCCCATGTAAAGTGACGAACAGCGTCAGCCTGTGTACGTGTCACGCCAAAGTGTCGTGGGTCATGGATCATGTGCAGCAATTCCTGCCTCACAGAGTTATCTGCCGGTATAACCAATGACCATTGTTTGTTCTCTGTTGGGGCAAACAAGAGTGAGTCTTGGACCTTGTACCCTGCGGGTGGCTGTCGTAAGATGTCCTGGTACGTGGAATCAGCTTGGGCAGCATGGCGAATACGCTCCAGGATGGAGGGCGAGTCAACTGCAGCAGAATGTAGTGAGGACTGCGTTGGCTGTGGAGTTGTGATAGACGCGATAGAGCCACACACAGTCCCACCAGGACTGGGGCTAGCTAGCGGTCGAAGCGTCCGTGTGTGGTTCAGCCATTGAGACAGCATGTGAGCAATCCATCCCACAGGGAAGGCGTTGCCGCACATACGTCGTCGACTGGCATCACTGACATTCTTTGCAGCAGTGTCACCAGTCTGCATGCCAACGAGACGTTCACGTTCGCCGGTAGACAGCGGGCGTGGTTTCCCGTCGGTTCCGCGTACCCAGGTAGAGCGCAGTCGGTCGCTGTGGGACCGTGCGCTAGCCATCAGCGTTGGGCATTTGGTGCGGGGCTGATGTATTGCGTCCAGGGGTACTCGCGCCCCATCATCCAGGCAGTCTTGCCAAGTAACGGGAAGCGGGGCGAGGTCCAGCGCATTTCCTCGTTGACTTGGGAAAGAAGTCCAGCACAATCGTGTGCGCGCTTGGGCACTGTAGTGGGACATGTCTTCCAGCATTGGCTCACCAAACCAATCGGTGATCTGTTCCAGATGAGGTTGTAGGTGAGCAGCAAAGGGGGTGCATTCCAGCACATAATCTGGATGCCCCAGCTTGTTGTGTAGTTGGGCCACGGCTGTAAAGAGTTCGCGCGTGTCGTACAGACCCAATGAAGGTTTTGATGCATTGGTGTTGGCCCTGGAGAAGGGCTGACACGGCACGCCAGCGACCATGAGATGCACTTGGGGCAGTTTTCTTCTGTGCACCAGAGTTGTGACGTCATTGCCATAGCGGAAAATATCCTTCCTGGTAAACAGGCCGGGCCTGGAAAGGCGAACCTGGTGGAACACGCGGGATATTACGCTACGACAGTCCGGATCGGATTCAACTGCAATGTAATCCAGTACCACGTCGGATGTGGTAGGAATGATCAGCTCCAATGCCCGCAGTGTGGTTCCCATGCCAGCACAGAGATCGAGGATACAAAGGGTGTTTGCATCCTTTACTTTTGCGGAGTGCCGTGACAAATAGTCCGGGCCGATGTTTTCTGATCCAGGCCTGTATTCAATCGTAAAGGGTGCAAAGTACGCAAGCTTTTCGATCCAGCGCATTTCTCGTGGCGATAGCTGTTCGGTAGCTTTGCTACCCAAGAACTGGCTGGCTTTGTTGTCCGTTAGCACGGTAAACTGCTGACCAAAGAGGAGATGCCGCCAGTGCTGCAGTGCGTACAGTATGGCGCACGTCTCCTTCTCAGCAGGGTGATAATTCTGCTGAGCGGTGTTGAATTTCTTCGACCAGTATTCTACGGGGCGCCAATCACCATTGCAAGCCTGTTGCATGAGGGCAGCACCCATGCCTATGTCGGAGGCGTCTGTTTCGATGCGAATGGATCGATCTTCATCGAAAAGAGCCAGAACTGGTGCGGACGTGAGAGCTTTGACCATGTTACGGAAAGCTTCTTCTTGGGGCTGTTTCCAGTATGAAGCGAAGGCATGCTTCAGCGATGCTTGATTTAATTCAGTAAGCGGTGCAGCGAGCTCAGCATAATGGGGCACAAAGCGCATGTAAAACTGGCACAGTCCCAGAAAGGCCATGTTTTCTCGCTGGGTCTGCGGGCGTGCAAAGTGCTGGATCTTAGACACCAGGTGGGCTGTACAAGCCAACTGACCGTCGCGAATGCGAAAGCCAACCCATTCCAAAGTGCTTCTGAAGAAGTGGCATTTGGATCGTTTGAGGCGGATATCGGCTTGTTCACAGGTTGTAAAGAACTCTTCCAGGTGTTGGAAGTGTTCCTGTTTCGTTTCCGAGTGAACGAGGATATCGTCCATGTACACCTTCAGAAATAGGAGGTGTCCAAACACTCTATTCATCATGCGCTGGAACATTGCCGGGGCGTTGGCTGCTCCCATGGGCATGACTTTCCATACGTACGATCCGAATGGAGTTACCACAGCAGTTTTGTCGATGTCCGCTGGGTCCACGCGAATCTGGTGAAACCCGTCCAACGCATCCAAAGAGGAAAAATACTTTGCTCCGCGCAGGCTCTGCAAGTAATCATCAATACGGGGCAGAGGGTATCTATCCTTAACCGTGACGCTGTTGAGCAAACGGTAGTCGAATACTACCCTCCAGCCACCGTCTTTCTTCGGTACCAGAATGACAGGAGCTCCCCAACTGGATCCTGCACACAGATTCATCTTTCCGGCGTCCACATATTCAGCAATCAGCTCCTTCAGGGCTGCCTGTTGATGTTGAGACAACCTGTAGTAGTTCCTGTACTGCGGGGTCGCCCCTTCTACCAGCTGTATTTTAAAGGCTTCTCCGGGTACTCGCTCCGGTGGCGGTTCGACACGTGGTTCAAACAAATGCTTGTAGCGTACATTCAGGAGATCGTCCAGACGTGCCTGGTCTGTTTCGTCCAACGGACATTCATCGCTGACTTGACTTCGCATGTGGGTCAAGTCAGTCTCTTCCTCAACTAGTTCTTTGCTTGCATCCAGTGGTTGCATCATCAGCAATAGACAACCAGGATGTTTGACTGCTTGTCGGGCCTCGCTTCGAGGCACAATCAGGTCCAGTTTGCGAGAAGCGATGAAGTGCTGATCGCCGTAGACAGTATGTTTTGTGCTGTTGCTATTGCGCAGGATCATCCGATGTTGGGGCCAGTCCAAGGCCTCCAGGTACTGGTGGCAAAAGTTTGCCCCCAATATGCAGTCAAAGGTTTCTAACGGAGCCACTCCGAACTCGATGCGAGTTCGGAACCCGTCGATTGAGAATGCAGCCCTGATTACTGGGGCAGTGTGGACCTTCTGGCCTACAGCCACGCTGTAATCGTAGGACGCTGTTGTGCACTCCCATGACACCCCTTCTGGGTCGGCCTGTCGCAAACTATCGTACAAGCGCTCGCTCATGAATGAGTAGCTGGCCAGGGTGTCCAAATAAGCTTGAGTCCTAATTTTTTGTGATTTTTTTCCAAAGTAAGTTTCAGCAGCAAGGAACTCTCCCCTAGGTCTGTTGCTAGCAACAGAATTCAGGTTGATGCATTCCTTCAGTTTGGTAACCGGGGCGGCTGCCTGTTGCGCTCCCGGCTCCGTCCCGCTGACCGAAGTATCGGGACGGAGAGCCATCAGTTTTTTGGTGCTCCCATTACGGATGCCATTTTGCAGCCGGACTGGTCATGTCCGTAACGGCGGCATCGTTGGCACAGGGAATGAGCTAAGCATAAGTTCTGCTCCTCTTGGGTAAGCTTTGCTCCCAGTGCCTTGCCTCCGAGCTGTTGCTGAACTTTTGTAATGGACTGCTTCTGTTCATCCGAGAGATCTTCAAAGCGTTTTCGCTGCCGCTTCGCTGCTGCCATTTCCTTTGACAAAGTGGGAGGCTGAGCCGGTAGGGCAGCTACCACTCCACCTGTCGGTGTTGGTCCAGCATGCTGGGTGCCATGAGCCGTGCGTGAAGACGGCTTGCGGCTAATCCACTTGCCAGCAGCATCCTTGGTTTCCCTGCCGTTCTGCTCATGCATATCGCGCTCCAGCTTGAATATCACAGCAGCCAAACTTCCAGGTTGCATATCTGGAACCTTGTCAACCTCAATAAGGTGATTCAGGTGCTTGTACAAAGCTCGTTGGAGGGAGCTGGGTAGGCCATGTTGTAGCCTGGCCGCGATGTCATCTTCAGTCAGCGTACGGCAGAGCGGCGAATAGCTTGCATTGACAACGAAGCTCAACTGGACCAGCCTATTGAGAAACTGTATTGCATTCTCTGCTCGGCGCATCCGGGTAGTGTGGAACTCTCGCCACGCTTCCGGTCCAGGGTCATGACTCTGGAAAGTCCGCTTGAGGTACGCATAAAGGTCATCGACTGATCGTAGCGAGTTGGCATCGCGCATGATCAAGTTTTGGACCATGGCCTTTGCCGTACCCGCCAGTGTTTGGTTGATCGCTAGAACCAGTTGTTCCATGGGGCGATCGTAGGCATATGCTTGACACCAACACAACACATCGCGGTACCAGTAGGACAGCGCGTATGGGTTGTCTTCGAGTTCTGTCCCGGAGAACTTTTCCGGTCGTTCGAGCGACACTTTCTGCAAATTCTTGGAGTCCTGGAGCGCGGAACCGTAGAGGCTCGTAAGACGAGGCAGCCCCTCTTCTTCCAACGGTGTGTGGGATGGTACGGGCTGTTCTTCCGACGCCGATGGCTTGCCCTTTACTTCCGGGAGCGTAAGCCCATCAGTTGCTATCTTCAAATCATCAGGTGGGGAAGCTTGTTTGGCTTGTAAGAGCTCCTGGAGCTCCGCCAACTTTTCTTCAAGTCCCTCCCTCCGAGACTTTTCCTCCTCGAGGTTCCGCTCGAGGGCTTCCCATCTTTCTTCGCGCCCTTCTTCGTCCAAGGACGACATCCCTCAGGCTTCCTAGCGTCGTTGAGCTTCAGCTTCGACAGTATTGCACAGCGTCCGTGGAGACACTGCCAATTCACACACGTTTGGGCCTCAAGGCGGCCAAGATGCCAAGGGAAGAGGATGGAAACGCCTCGAAGGGCGCGTTTGTGGAGCGTCAGCCGTGTGGGACGGCTCCTGCTGACTTGTGCGAGTCTTGGCGGTCTTGAGAAGCCGCAGCAAGCTCGTGGTTGGTGGAGGCACGCACTTGAGAAGTCGTCAAGGCAAAAGTCTATTTTCAAGTCAAGTGAGGGGGGCCTCTAGTAGGCCCTCAAACCAGCAGCGGTTCAGGGTGGTACCCTTATCTCCATGGGGCGCCTGGTGGTCACGTGGCCCTGTCGCCCTCATCGGACGGTTGCACGACAGGCAAGCACGTGACCCAGATCCCCAGGGTGCTTCCCCACCCTTCGATCGACCTCGGGAGATTCGGGGGGATCCGGTCCCCCCTTTTGCCCGAGTCTCCTAGGGTTGCCCCGAACTGAGCCTGGGCTTCATCGGGTTCGCCCTGGGTCTATCCGGACGGCTGGTATTGGGGAGATCCCTCGTACCCTCGGACCGGGGTACCAAGGGCTTCCCATCCCCCGCCTTCCCAGGTCCTGAGTCGTACCCGTCCAGTTGGGGAGGGGTTACCCGTCCTGTACCTGACTTGACATCCAGCGATTCACAGCAAGCTCCAAGCTCGCTTATCTAAGCTACTGCTTGACAAGGATCTTTGTCAAGCACCGGGTCCCATCGTAGGGGGGATCCTGCCCTGTGCAACAATATGTTGACGCGGGGAAGATGGACCTCTGTGCTGGGTCAAGCTGGGGAGCCCCGGTCATCCTGGTTTCTAAGAAAGACGGTGGCTGGCGTGTCGTGTTCGACTATCGTTTGTTGAACAGTGTCACCGTCAAGGACAGGTACCCCCTACCCAGAATTGATGACTATTTACAGAATCTCCGGTGTGCAAAATTCTTCTCCTCCCTGGATGCGCTGGACGGTTTCCATCAGGTGCGAATGGACCCTGCAGATATTGACAAGACAGCAGTTGTTACCCCGTTCGGGTCTTATGTATGGAAGGTTATGCCCATGGGGGCAGCCAACGCCCCAGCCATGTTTCAACGCATGATGAATAGGGTATTTGGGCATTTACTTTATCTGAAAGTATATATGGACGATATCTTGATACACTCCGAAACAGCAGAGCAGCACTTCAGCCACCTCGAGGAGTTCTTGGCCACCTGTGAGCACGCTGATATTCGGTTAAAAAGGTCAAAGTCCCACTTCTTTATGAGTAAATTGGAGTGGGTAGGATTCAGTATTAGGGACGGTCAGCTTGCTTGCACTGATCACTTACTGTCCAAGATACAGCAATTCCCCCGCCCCCGGACACAGCGCGAGAATATGGCCTTCCTTGGACTCTGCCAATTTTACATGAGGTTCGTGCCTCACTATGCGGAGCTAGCGGCACCCCTCACTGAATTGAACCAGATTGCATTGAAGCATAATTTCGACGCTTACTGGAAGGCGCCGCAGGAACAATCCTATAAGGGCCTGGTAAAAGCTTTAACCTCAACGCCAGTACTTATGCTGTTTGATGAAGATCAACCGATTAAGATTGAAACGGATGCATCTGATATTGGAATGGGTGCAGCCTTTATGCAGCAAGACAAGCAGGGCATATGGCAACCGGTAGAATACTGGTCCAAGAAGTTCAACACGGCACAGCAGAACTATCATCCTGCTGAGAAAGAGACGTGTGCGATACTTTATGCACTGCAACACTGGAGGCACCTAGTATTTGGGCAGCAGTTTACTGTCGTCACCGACAATAAAGCTAGCCAGTTCATTGGGACAAAAGCGACCGAACAGCTCTCACCTCGTGAGATGCGATGGGTCGAAAAGCTGGCCTATTTCGCACCGTTTACGATCGAGTACAGGCCGGGTAAGGAGAATGTAGGCCCAGATTACCTTTCTCGACATTCAGCGAAAGTCAGCGATGGCGAGACATACTGCATCTTAGACCTTTGCGCTGGCATGGGCACAACCTTGCGGGCGCTGGAGCTAGTGATACCGGAAGCTGCCCACATCACGATAGATTACATAGCAGTGGAGAAAGATAAGGACTGCCGTAGCGTAACTTCACGTGTGTTCCACCAGGTCCGCCTAGCCCGTCCTGGATTGTTCACACGAAAGGACATCTTCCGTTACGGCAACGATGTTACCACTCTAGTACATCGACGGAAACTCCCCCACGCGCATCTGATTATTGCTGGGGTGCCCTGCCAACCATTTTCGAAGGCAAACACGGATTTTACCAGGCCCCCGTTAGGCTTGTATGATACCCGAAAGCTCTTTACAGCAGTGGCTAAGCTTCGCAAGCGTTTACGGTCACCTGATTTTATACTGGAATGCACTCCGTTTGCCCCTCATCTGGCGTCCCACTTGGAGACAGTTGCAGAATGGTTTGGGGAGCCCCAACGCGAGGACCTGTCAGCGTATTGTGCACAGTCTCGACTACGACTGTGTTGGACATCATTACCAGCTTCTACGCCGCAGATCAGCCTACTCGAACGACTTCCGATGACCTGGCAAGACTGCCTGGATGCTGGCTCACGAGTGCCTCTGGACGCATTCGATCAACCCCGCCTGAAATGCCCCACCTTGATGGCTAGCGCACGATCCCACAGTGATCGCTCGCGTTCCACATGGGTGCATGATCTAGAAGGAGCATTGTGCCCGCTTACAATAACTGAGCGGGAGCGACTCGTCGGTATGCAGGCTGGGGACACTGCTGCACTTCACGTCAGCGAACCCAGTCGGCAGCGCATGTGTGGCAATGCATTCCCAGTGGGATGGATTGCGCACATGCTGCACCGATGGATGAACCACACACGGACGCTTCGACCGCTAGCTAGCCGCAGTCCTGCGGGGACTGTGTGTGGATCAATTGCGTCTTTAACAGATCAACATCCCGATCGAGCATCGCTGACAGGACAGACCAATGAGCCGCCGCCTATACTCGACCGTATACGCGTTGCCGCTGAAGCTGATCCACAGTACCAGAGGCTGTTGAGGTCACCCCCAGAGAAATCAACAGTACGCGATGGCCTCCTTTTTGAGGTCTCAACCAATGCTCAACCAGTCCTGGTCGTTCCATTGGACAATTCCTTGAGACAGGAGCTGTTGCATATGATACACGACCAGCGACACTTTGGATCCGCGCGAACGTTAGCAGATGCCAAGCGTCACTTCACATGGACAGGCATCCGATCGCACATCGATCACTTTGTTTCACGTTGTCCTGTGTGTCAGCTTCAGAAATCTGGAAACCGGTCACGACTTGTGCCGCTATGTCCAGAATTCAGATTCTACCCTTATCCATTCCACACGGTGGTGCTGGACGTGGTAGAAAACTTGCCCCTCACATCGCTAGGGCATAATGCAGTGCTAACTATTGTGGACAAATTCACGAAGTTCGCAATCTATATACCAATTCATTCAACTTGGAGTGCTCATCGACAAGCACAATGCATAATGGATGGCCTGGTGTACAAATACCATACACCTGTGCATATACATACTGACAATGGCCCAGCTTATCGGGCCCTCTTCCAAGCTTTCTGCAGAGCCTTAGGAGTCAGGCATGTCGCAGGGACACCGTACCACTCTCAGTCACAGGGTGGGGCAGAAAGGCAGCATCGCACACTTCTGCAGACGCTGCGTACAACGTGGGCTGAAAAACATCAGTGGGACCAGTACTTGCAAGCTGCTGCGCATGCGTATAACGATACGGTGCACACTGTCACTCAGCACTCTCCTTTCGAGTTACTTTTTGGCTGCCCAGCCAGACTACCATGGCATCTGCAACTGCCCACATGTGAAGGACTGGAGCAGAATCAAACCATTACCACCTTCGATAAGCGGGTCACGGCCTTGTTAGCCAAGCACCGTACGGTGTATCAAGCCGTGCAGGACAATCTGGTCGCGGCCGCCGACCAGATCGCTAAAGCTACAGCACATCGACCCAAGAAAGCCTTCGCTGTCGGAGACAAAGTAAAGGTCCAGTACGGCCTCAAGGGACCCACAGACAAACATAAATTGGATCCATATTTTGTGGGGCCCTACATAATCAAACAGGTGTTGAAAAACGGCTCGTACCAACTGGACTTACCACCGGGCTGTGCCTTTTCAGATCGCATACATGGTAACAGATTGGAACCTTGGGTGGACTCAGACTTGACACTATTCCCAATGGATGAACACAGGCAGCCCGCTATAACACCCCTGCAAGATACAGCAGCCATGCAGCTTGAGGCTGCATCATACCGCATCAGAAGATACTTGCTCCGCGATTACTCCGCATTTCCTACATTGCCTGTCAAGTACTGGATTGAGAGCAATTTGACTGACGCTTCGCAACGCTACTTCTGGGTGGATGAGTCCTCTCCCCTGCTTGAGGAATTCTTACCGCTGGAAGAAAACAACGGGTGTATCCCTGAGAAAGGCATCACACCAGCAAACTATGAAGCCGTCAGGACACACAAAAAGACAACCTATCTGCAATCGCCAGCTCCCATCATGATCAACACCTGGCCCTTCAACAAGTTACCATACGAGACAAGACGACGACCCCAACTGCCAGCGCCCTCAGACCTAGTAGGCTGCGTGATACAAGAATTGTTCCACTTGGAGGACAGGCCAGTGTACTATCAGGGCCTCGTCCAGGAAAAGGAAGGGGACCTTTTTGAAGTCTTATGGACAGATGGAAAGACCGATTACTACCTCGAACATCAGGTTCGATCAATGATTTATGACCCAGTGGCCTACATATACGACTTCCAGGCATAGAGCCCTCAAAGTCTGAAGCCGGGAGAGTGTTACGCAAGGTCACCCTACCCCCATCGAGGGTAGCTCCCATTCAAAGGATAGACAGTAACAATTGCAGTGAAAAGTGGGGAGAGGCCTTCCCTTAGTGAGGACTGACCCGGCTCTGAGCCCAATACTCTCGGCGAGACGGGAAGTCCCCCCAATCAAGACTGGGACTGACGGGACCAGCTTCAGGAACCCGGGTTCACCCCCCTTACTAATTGGGAAACAGACCCGGGCTCAGTCGGGGCGAATCTCCCCCCAAGTGGATCGAACGGTGGAATACCCTGGTGACCGGATAGGGTCGGCAACGACACAGCCCGAGGACCGTCCGATGGGGACGCGGGGGCCCACGTGGGCCCCCAACTACCTGTTGAGCGGATAAGGAGGGCAGTTTCCACCACTCGTTCTCCACGAGAGATCGAAAGAAGAAGGGGAGCAACCCACTTGCGAGAATAGAACTTTGCTTGAGCCAGCAACCGGCTGTCCCTTTCCCTCGTGAGCTTGGTGCGCCATTCTCTTCGGTCGCCAACTGCTCCGGACGACCATCAAGAAGTTCTCCTACGACCCCAACCGAGAGGAACTCCTCACTCGAAAAAGAAAGCGAGAGAAGACCGGAAACTAGGGACCTCCCAAGGCGCTCTACGACCCTCTTTCCTCCAACGACTGGACAAGGACAAGGTGCACAGGGAGAAAACGTGTGTGAAAAGTGTCCCTCACGGACGCTTGGTAACACAAGGGCACTTAAATTACACTTGAGCATCAGGCACACAACTGATCTCCCGTTGCACAATCCCTTTGAGCAATCGGGAGAAGACATTGCCATAGAGGCTGGTCATGGTTGTTTCCAGGAACGCAACAACCTTCGGCCACTCTCGCCGGTCCAGGGCCTGAATGAACTTAACCAACCGGACAGCTCTCGACCAAAACACTCGCTCGTTCTGCTTGGCTCTCCAATTTTCAATTTTTCCTTGCTTGTACAGTTTCTCTGCCACTTCATATGACATCTCTTGATTGGTCCCGATGTAATACAAGTTCCAGAATTTTGTCACACTGTTCACATTGGTGCAAAGCGTTGGCACGAGAAGTCCAAGAGCTTCTTGGGCATTGTCATCATCAGGCCCCGAGCTCAACCTAGAGGATTGAGGTTGTCTTGTCCATAATTTGTAGTTTTCTTCACAAAGCACTTCAATTTTGGACTGCAATCCATCAATGACCTTTGTCATTGCCTGAATTTCTTGCTGCTGCTTTTGGCTGGTTTCCAACGATCGAGAGAAGAGTAATTCCATCTCCTTGAAGTGCTGAATGCGTACCCTTTCTGTTGGATCGTCCCATGACATGTGTTTGAGGTACTCATGTTCGAAGGAAGCAAAGTCTGCAGATTTTAACCATGTAGCATGCTTGAATGCGGGGATATCAATCCCAGCCCTTCGGAACTCGCACGCATCTTGCAAGATAGTAACACTCAGGAATTCCAACACTTGGAGCAATGGAGGGAGGCAATTCTCTTCGACTCCCATCTCCAAAAACTCCCGCTTGGATGCGGAAAGCCATGGAAACACAAGTTGGACGAGTGATGAAGGAGGGGCCAACCTGCCCCTCCTAAGAACGTACTCGTGCTTCGATTTACCGGTGGCAATGGTTGCAATGGCAGATGCTGGGGCCTGTGTAAGGTAATTTCTTTGGAGACGGCCGGTGCACCACCTGCCCAAAACCTCAATCTCTTGTACCGTCAACCCAAAATTGAGAGCTCTTCGTGCAGCCAAGCCTCGAACGTGGGTGCTTTGCTCCATCTTCAAGTTGAGGGTAATGTAAGCCTCTCTCCAAGCCTTGCGGTGACCTTCATACGTGAGGGGGAAAAGTTGTAGCTTCTTCCACTCCTTCGAGGTCGGTGATGGCGCGGCGTTCCTCGCAAAGACTTCACATGCAATCATGCCCAAGTGGGCCACCGGGCAAAGCAAAATGTCCGGATTCCGAGCAAAGTACAGGTACTCCGTGCGCTCCCCAACGTTCTCCTTTGATACTTTTGACACAACCTTCAAGATTGGACACGGATCCGGTCCAATTGTGTGTGCGAGGCTGCCCTCACCGATCTCAAGGGCAAGGTCTTGGAATGATGCTTCGCGGAGGTCTTGCCCTCTCCCCAGGGTAGCCACGAGGAAGGTAAAGCCAAAAGCATGGTGTTGTTGACCCTTTTCGATCCAATGGGTTACCAATTGCTTAATTTGGCCATCTGAAAGTATGTCCCTACGTGCCCCCTTGTGGGGATCCTCTTCCGCATCCACCAGGGCATGGTGGAGTTGAACCGTCTTCAGGATGGTCCGAACCGTGTGGGTCCGAACGCCATTGTGCATCTTCTGCACGTGCCTTTTTTCGCACTCCGTTGTGTAGTAGTGCTGGAGCGCTTTGACATATTCGACAACACTGTTGTACGGTGGAACGCCATGTCCAACAGGGTCGTCGAAGATGCGCTTGTTCCGAGCATAGGCTTCCACGAACCGTGTCGACTGTTGTACGAAGTTCCGCGCGAAACTTGTGTCATCCCACGGCGCTTGTCCTCCGTCCTGCGATTTCATCCACTTCACAGCACGCTCCGCAAGTCTTGTGTACCTTTCGTAGGTACGTGTCGCTTCGAATGCTCTCTCAGCTCCTTTTCTATTCCTTGGGCGTCTCGTCATGACACTTGGACTAGACTCGCTCCCTCGATCTTCTCAATTGAACGACTTGTCGTTTTGTCGTGTTGTTCTGTCCTCGAACCTTTAACGATTTGACCGACAGCCGGAGTCAAGATCAGCCCCGAGACGAAGTTGAAACGCCATGTAGCTACGCTCACAGGAACGAAACGGCAAGTTCAGGGAGTTGACAAGTCGGACATATTTTTACAACGTATGAAAATTCAGAGTGCAAACGACAGACGATTCTTCACCAAAGAAACTTGGTGCACTTCTACCAACAACTTGCCTAACATCTGCACCTGCTGGAAAGGTGCAGGCCTGCACCTGGATTTTCGATGCATCTTGCTGGACCTGCACTGCCATCTCCAGATGTGCAGGCCTGCACCTCTCCACATCCTGCACCTGCTGGAAAGGTGCAGGCATGCACCTGGATTCTCGATCCATCCTCCTTGGCCTGCACTGCCATCTCCAGATGTGCAGGCCTACACCTCTCCACATCCTGCACCTGCTGGAAAGGTGCAGGCCTGCACCTGGATTTTCGATGCATCCTCCTTGGCCTGCAGTGCCATCTCCAGATGTGCAGGCCTGCACCTCTCCACATCCTGCACCTGCTGGAAAGGTGCAGCCCTGCACCTGGATTTTCGATGCATCTTGCTGGGCCTGCAGTGCCATCTCCAGATGTGCAGGCCTGCACCTCTCCACATCCTGCACCTGCTGGAAAGGTGCAGGCCTGCACCTGGATTCTCGATCCATCCTTCTTCCCGTACCATTGGAGCACTATGTGGTGCAGGCATGCACCATTCCAGTCCGAAACCGGCAAGTGAAGGAAGTGTGCATGCCTGCACCTGCCTCGACGGCCTTCGTTTTGCATGGTCGACCACGTGTGCTGTGCGGTGTTTGCATCTGCGGGCACTCCTTCGCAAAGCCTTGATGCGCTCGAGTGCGCCACCATCCCACTCCAGCTCCACCATTCGCGAGCTCCATCGTCCTTCCTCTTTTTTTCTCGATCTCCATCCCTTCGAGGTTTGGTTTCGCCCTCGTTCGGATGGACCAGGTCCACGTTTCCAGGTGCGTCTTCCACGTGTTTTTCTCGGAGACTTCGCCTGCGGCGCTGATTCTCCAGGTAGGGACCCAACTCGTTCCCCTCGGGAAACAAAACTGGGCCCGATTTGTTTCCCACCGGGTCTCCGGGAAACAAACCCAAACCGCCGGGAAACAAACCCGGGTGGGATTCCAGACGGAAGGGCAACCCGGGAAACACCGTTCTCCCGTACCCCCCGATCCCTTGTTCGGTCGTTCGCCCGCTCCCCGTACCCGGACGCCGTACGCCCGGGAAACACGGGAAACATCCCGGGAAACATCGTGTGGAGAACCCCGCACTGGATGGGAGGGGAACCCCAACTGGATCCCTCCCTGTTCCTCCCTCGGCGATTGGAGAACCCCTCTTCACCGGAATTCGTCACCCCGGCGTCACCCCGGGCAAATCCCTCACAAACGAAGCCCTTTCGAAACCCGGGTTAGAGCCCCGATCGAATCGAACGGATACTCAGTTCGTAGAGGGAAACGTTTTCCCGTTAATTATCGATTCCCTTCCTAGTAAAGTTTGCATTGCAGATGAGAAGGGGATCCGGGACGAAGGGCAAACGGAGGCGACGAACGTTCGACGTTGCGACGGATGGAATGGCGACAGCAAAGCCAAAGTAGAAGCGATCGACACAGGAGCGCGCAAGCGTAGGCTACATGGCTTCAGTGGAGGACTATGGTGCGTGACGCAACTCGAACTTCGCAGTGATGGACAGTTGCTACGCGAACGATGGAGCTCGAAAGGGTCGATGTGGTCGAGTAGGAAAAACCTACCATCGCTTTGTAGGTTCCTCCTGCGCGATCGTGCATCTACGAATGGAAGGTTTCGTGAGAGGTTCCGAAGGAAAATGCGATGCCGATCAGCGGTATGATCGCTGCTGCTTGTACTTCAACCGTAGGACCGTATCCCAACTGAGTTCACCATGACGACGCTTTAGAGAGCTCTCCGGAAGGAACTTGAATTTGCTTTTGGCCTTGTCGAACATCTCTTCGTAGTCTTCGAATGTACCGTTTTCCTTCCATTCGCTCGTAGGTATCTCTCCTTCGATTGCGAGCATCATTTTTCGATAGCGCTTGAGTCTTTCCCTTGAGCTATTGTCACTTACCTCACTTGGTTGAATGAGGCGCCATGGTCTACCACAGGTGGTCACATTTCCCCTTGTCCAATGGTGCCAACCCTTCCTCAGTGTCATGTTAGGGACGTGAAAGTCCTCACGAAGTTGGACGAAGGAGCGGAGTCCGAAGTCTGCCAATGTCCTCTCTTGCGATGCCTCAATGGTCGCCTCATTTGGAGCTGGTAGTGTCAATCGGTCTCGTAAGTTGTTGATTCCCGATGCCTCAAGAACTCGAGTCACTGTCCGCTCTAGATTAGCCGTTGTCACAGGAGCACCTTCAATCTTGCCCATCTCAACTGCTTCGTCAAGAGCGTCTTGAATGACCTTTGGTAGTTTGCCAATTTCCCTCTCTACCCCGGGGAGCAAATTTCGTACTTGTTCATTCACTTGGCTGAGGGAGCGTAGCATAGAGCAATGGGGTGGGACCCCCGTGCAATGCAAATTCATGCGCTGAGCCTCGCTGTCATCATCATAACCACAAAATACCAAGTTTTTCAACCTCGAGTAAAGGTCATTGTTTGTGATAACGCAATCTGTCCAAAGCTTGTGATTTGGTGGAAGGCATCTCTTTAACTCGTCAAGGTGGTAGATTATGCTTGCAAGGCACATCCGAGCCACTCCAACATTCACTTTTGCCACATCCATGCATTGGTGTACGCATTGTTGAATAAATGCCTCATCTTCTACGGTTTGAGGCACAAATGTGGGTGGTAATAGAGCTAACTCCTCCGCGTGCATCGGTAAGCCCGTGACAACCCGGCCAACATGCTCATCTCCTGCACTATCATACCGTCGATAAGTATCTTCCACTCCGGGTTGGCTCCAACCTGCACGAAGCGATATTGCAGATGAGGAGGGGCATGCTGTGCCCCCTGAACTGACATATGTTGAGGCACCCTTTCGAAAGCTATGGGTTCCTAACATCTCACCTTCTAGCCCAAATTCCTCCAAATTAATATCCGCCAAAGCTTTGTGCATATCCTTCCTGAAGCGCATAGAAGAATCTTGTTGGCTGCCTTGGAACAGGGGCATCTTGCCATCCCCCTCGTCAACCCTTGTTGTCACACATGCAAGAAAAATCCCGAGAGCAGTAATGGCACATACCCACGGATTCATCGGGTTTGCATAAACAGCTCGTGGATACTTCGACAATTTCCCCTCTTGATCTGATTTTGACTGAGCAAAATACACCAACAAATGATCAGCCTTCACTTTGATATGGTTCAAGTTGATGAAGGAGATATTATCACTTCGGCACACAAGATTCCACAGTAAAGTAGCATAACACCATGCAAAGGGGCCAGATTGGTCCTCACTCGCCAAATGCCTACAGAGGACCCCGTAAAGTTTGAAGGGTAGCCCACTCACACCTCGTTCCACATCAACCCCAACTTCTTTCCTCTTTCGTGCTATTTGCTTTTTCCATCCGTTGACAATCGTGCTGATGGTAGGGGAGAGAGATTGCCACTTGTGCATTTGGTTGAAATCCCTGAATAGCAAGCAAAGAGCAGATCTGTATGCACTGATTTTGCTCTGTGAAGGGCCCATTGGTGCATCTTTCCAACCCATGATTGGTTCCAAGATGACATCAGGAGTCACCTCATCCCAAAGTAATGGTTCTACCAGCGTGCCATGGCAATATCCCGGAAGCAATGGATAGATCATGGTTGCATCGGAAGTGTGCAACGATGCCCGAGGCATTTCTAACCTTTCCTTCATGGCTAAAGCAAATGTTGGGTTCAGCACTCTATGCCCCTTCTTGTACAAATACATCAAGAACATGCACGTTGAAAACTTGTACCGAGTCCTTGTGCACATGAGTGTGCTTTGTTGAAGCTCCACCTCAAGGTTGAAGACATTCCCTCCACCTACTTCACCAAGCTCCAAACCAAAGTTCCCGTTTTCGCTTGTCAAACCACGTCTTTCGTTTGGGAAAGCTCCTCCCCTTCCATCCTCTCCCTCGGAAACCTCCGCGCGGCGTGCGTCCGTTCGCGAACGTTCTCCGGACATGGCCTCGTTCGTTCCGACGTCCGGTCGTTTTGGGAGTCACCCTCCCAGGGTGACGTTTTCCCCGGGATTTCCGCTCCACCGAGGGTTCGAGTGAGAAACAGTGGGGAAATCGGGGCAAGGGAGGAAGACATCCCTGGAATTCGTCACCCTTTCGGGGTGACGATCCCTTTCGGACGGGTGAAACTGGGGTGACGAATTACGTAGATCCCCAACTCGCACGAGGAGAACCACAACTGGACGACGGGACGAGGCAGAGCTGGCACGCGAAACACCAAAGGGGAGGCCAGAAGGTCGGAGGAGGCGTGGAAGGCGAAGCAGGAGGCGGATCGAAGAGAAGGCGTGGCGGAACGGAGGAAGAAAAAGGGGGAAGGAGGCGTGATGCGTGGGGAAAGAGGGGTGCGAGGCACTGGACGACGTCTTCGGACGTGCAGCGAGGAGGTGCGAACAGAATGGAATGCGAGCGTCGAATGCGTGGGGAACCTTTGGAATGGGCGTGGCAGCAAAGCATGAAGGGAGGCCGGTCGATTGGAGGTGGGAAATGGCCTCGATGGCGAGGGTCCCTCTCCTCTCTTCATGCTTTGATGCATGTTGGAAAACACGGAGGGACTGGTGCAGGTTGACAGGTGCTGACAGTACAAAGTTCGGTGATTGGCAGTTGGGAAGCCTTTGGTGATTTGAAGGTGCATGGCATTCCTCAGATTTCTTGGAATTGCACGAAGAAGCTTCGGGTGTCCAGTTCACCTTTGTGGCAGATCATGCGATAACGGCACTGCAGGTTGCCCTCCAGCACTGTGTTTTACACATCCTGTGGCTGCATTCAGCACCTCAAAACCTTTTAGGTTTGAGGAAGCTGGATCTGTTGGTGTGCACAACACATTGTTGGCAAAGATGTGAGGAATGGGACGGGGAGGGATTGCGTAAACCTGCGACAAAGGGACTGGACTTTCCGACTGACAGAAATTGATTGCACATTGTGAGTTACGCAGCACGGCATATTTTCAAACACAACAAGGGCAATTTAATTACACTTGAGCATCAGGCACATAGTTGATCTCCTGTTGCACAATTCCTTTGAGCAATCGGGAGAAGACATTGCCATAGAGGCTCGTCATGGTTGTTTCAAGGAACGCAACAACTTTCGGCCACTCTCGCCGGTCATGGGCCTGAATGAACTTAACCAAGCGGACAGCTCTCGACCAAAACACTCGCTCGTTCTGCTTGGCTCTCCAGTTTTCTATTTTTCCTTGCTTGTACAGTTTCTCTGCCACTTCATATGACATCTCTTGATTGGTCCCGATGTAATACAAGTTCCAGAATTTTGTCACACTGTTTACATTGGTGCAAAGCGTTGGCACGAGAAGTCCAAGAGCTTCTTGAGCATTGTCATCATTAGGCTCCGAGGTCAACCTAGAGGATTGAGGTTGTCTTGTCCATAGTTTGTAGTTTTCTTCACAAAGCACTTCAATTTTGGACTGCAATCCATCAATGACCTTTGTCATTGCCTGAATTTCTTGCTGTTGCTTTTGGCTGGTTTCCAACGATCGAGAGAAGAGTAATTCCATCTCTTTGAAGTGCTGAATGCGTACCCTTTCTGTTGGATCGTCCCATGACATGTGTTTGAGGTACTCATGTTCAAAGGAAGCAAATTCTGCAGATTTTAACCATGTAGCATGCTTGAATGCGGGGATATCAATCCCAGCCCTTCGGAACTCGCATGCATCTTGCAAGATAGTAACACTCAGGAATTCCAACACTTGGAGCAATGGGGGGAGGCAATTTTCTTCGACTCCCATCTCCAAAAACTCCCGCTTGGATGCGGAAAGCCATGGAAACACAAGTTGGACGAGTGATGAAGGAGGGGCCAACCTGCCCCTCCTAAGAACGTACTCGTGCTTCGATTTACCGGTGGCAATGGTTGCAATGGCAGATGCTGGGGCCTGTGTAAGGTAATTTCTTTGGAGACGGCCGGTGCACCACCTGCCCAAAACCTCAATCTCTTGTACCGTCAACCCAAAATTGAGAGCTCTTCGTGCGGCCAAGCCTCGAACGTGCGTGCTTTGCTCCATCTTCAAGTTGAGGGTAATGTAAGCCTCTCTCCAAGCCTTGCGGTGACCTTCATACGTGAGGGGGAAAAGTTGTAGCTTCTTCCACTCCTTTGAGGTCGGTGATGGCGCGGCGTTCCTTGCAAAGACTTCACATGCAATCATGCCCAAGTGGGCCACCGGGCAAAGCAAAATGTCCGGATTCCGAGCAAAATAGAGGTACTCGGTGCGCTCCCCAACGTTCTCCTTGGATACTTTTGACACAACCTTCAAGATTGGACACGGATCCGGTCCAATTGTGTGTGCAAGGCTGCCCTCACCGATCTCAAGGGCAAGGTCTTGGAATGATGCTTCGCGGAGGTCTTGCCCTCTTCCCAGGGTAGCCACGAGGAAGGTAAAGCCAAAGGCATGGTGTTGTTGACCCTTTTCGATCCAATGGGTTACCAATTGCTTAATTTGGCCATCTGAAAGTATGTCCCTACGTGCCCCCTTGTGGGGGTCCTCTTCCGCATCCACCAGGGCATGGTGGAGTTGAACCGTCTTCAGGATGGTCCGAACCGTGTGGGTCCGAACGCCATCGTGCATCTTCTGCACGTGCCTTTTTTCGCACTCCGCTGTGTAGTAGTGCTGGAGCGCTTTCACATATTCGACAACACTGTTGTAAGGTGGAACGCCATGTCCAACAGGGTCGTCGAAGATGCGCTTGTTCCGAGCATAGGCTTCCACGAACCGTGTCGACTGTTGTACGAAGTTCCGCGCGAAAGTTGCGTCATCCCACGGCTCTTGTCCTCCGTCCTACGATTTCATCCACTTCAAAGCACGCTCCGCAAGTCTTGTGTACCTTTCGTGGGTACGCGTCGCTTCGAATGCTCTCTCAGCTCCTTTTCTATTCCTTGGACGTCTCGTCATGACACTTGGACTAGACTCGCTCCCTTCGATCTTCTCAATTGAATGAACGACTTGTCGTGTTGTCGTTTTGTCGTTTTGTGCTGTCCTCGAACGTTACACGATTTGACCGACAGCCGAAGTCAAGATCATCCCCGAGACGAAGTTGAAACGCCATCTAGCTACGCTCACAGGAACGAAACGGCAAGTTCAGGGAGTTGACAAGTTGGACATATTTTTACAACGTATGAAGATTCAGAGTGCAAAGGACAGACAATTCTTCACCAAAGAAACTTGGTACACTCCTACCAACAACTTGTCCCACATCCTGCACCTGCTGGAAAGGTGCAGGCCTGCACCTGGATTCTCGATCCATCCTTCTTCCTGTACCATTGGAGCACCATGTGGTGCAGGCATGCACCGTTCCAGTCCGAAACCGTCAAGTGATGGAAGTGTGCATGCCTGCACCAACCTCGACGGCCTTCGTTTTTCATGGTCGACCACGTGTGCTGTGCGGTGTTTGCATCTGCGGGCACTCCTTCGCAAAGCCTTGATGCGCTCGAGTGCGCCACCATCCCACTCCAGCCCCACCATTCGCGAGCTCCATCGTTCTTCCTCTTTTCTTTTCGACCTCCATCCCCTGGAACTTTGGTTTCGCCCTCGTTCGGATGGACCAGATCCACGTTTCCAGGTGCGTCGTCCACGTGTTTTTCTCGGAGACTTCGCCTGCGGCGCTGATTCTCCCGGTAGGCACCCAACTCGAGTTGGGTCCCTACCAGGAGAACCCAACTCATTCCCCTCGGGAAACAAAACCGGGCCCGATTTGTTTCCCACCGGGTTTCCGGGAAACAAACCCAAACCGCCGGGAAACAAACCCGGGTGGGATTCCAGACGGAGATGTGCCAACACATGTCTCTTTTTCTACCAGTAATTCATAGCAAGCTCCTAGCTTGCTCTAGGTGAAGTTCAGCCCAAGAAAAATAGTTTTTAAACACTGGGTAAGATCACAGGCAGGGTTGATGCTTTGTACAACATGATTGATCATAGTCCATGCCTCTTGAGCGTGGATACTACCGCACCTTTCGCTCAAGGAACAGCCGAGGCTCGAAAGGAATTTGTACTTCTTCGTGGAGGCATGTTGTGTACAGGAGTTCGTGCGATATGTGTGATTTGGCGTCTTCCATTGTATCATCGTCCAGTGAACACAGCAGGAAGGTTCATTTTGGCGCCAAGTCGCAGGGTCCTTCTTACGGTATAAAGTGTTCGATGTTTTGCTTACGATGAAGAAAAAACCCTTTCTTTCGCGGGTATTTTTTACGGAGAAAGTGGAACCCCTCCGATCAAAGGACTATGACCAAATCGACCAGTGTCAAATGGAAGAGACGTTTTTTTCGGGAAAACTGAGTTCTTCTATTGGTTCCTGCAAAAGTAAATAGACTGCAGCTCTATGTGCTCGGCAGTCGAGCGAGGGGAACAACATCGTTAGTCATGGCCATACTCTTACAAGGAGATGAACAAAAGAATGGATGGCAGTTGGGCTCAGGACTACATAAGAGCAAGGATCAGCATGTACACGCCAGGCGACCTCTTGAACATTCCATCACTAAACATTGCAAGTGACTGAGGTACTACACTCGAGTAAGACGCAATCACTTACTAGTAGCCCACCTGTGCCGTAGCTCTAATTAAGGTCTCTTACTCGTGGTATAAGCGACATAGGCATGCGAGTATATGCTCTTGTTCTGTTTCTTGAGCAATGACAGAACCTGTCCGCATCACCTGCAACATGGAAGGTTGATATTGTAATTTGTATGAATGGGAACTAGCTCCGTTCCTTTGCACTTTTCAACCTCCAGATAGAGGTTGCCGCCTTCACCTCTTACTGCTCATAAGTTTATTTATATGAAGTTCTTTAAAAATATTGGCCATGAAATGTGGCCTGCGATGGCTAACTATCCAGCTGTCATGACTTGTCACCAATTTCACGCTTACATTTAGATATTCTGTTGAGACAGGATCTTCCCAGATTACATTCAAGATTCTTAATCGATCCCTTGCTGCCAAGGTCCACTGACCATTACCTGAATGTGATTTGTTAGTAGACAACTACAAGCATGGGCGGTATAGTCCATTGGCTAGCATTAGATTTGAATTTTAACGGGCACACAGCCTTTCTGATCCCATAGTCAAAACAGAATCTTCCAGTATAGTTTTGTAGAGTGTCAACGTGCTGATTAAAATGTTCTCTTATGTTAAAGACTGTAAAATGAGCTAGAATGATCTATTAGGAACAAGTTGCGCTGGTCTCTAGGTTGAGTGAACCATTTTAAGAGGTTCTGGCATGTGGAGTATACTGCAACATCACACATTTCCCGAGTTTGCATGGATCGAATCTCTATACGAAAAGTGCGAATCCAGTAGTTTATTCTTGGCAGCATCGATCAGAGTCCAAGCTTCAACAAATCATGTAGTGTCACAAGCCCAATGAGGCTACCATTGTCTGTAACTGGTAAAACTGAAACCTTAGGAAATTCCTTCATTGTCTGCAGTGCAAAGTATGCAGAAGCACAACCAGAAACCACTCTTGGAGTACATGTCATCAATGCAGCAATTGATTTGCTGAGTGCCTCTTCTCCATAGGCAGTCAAAGCCCTGCGAAGATCGCCATCTGTGTAAATTCCTGAAAGGGATCCATCTTCACGGCAAACAAGTACGCACCCACAATGAGCTGCTGATATCTGCAACAAAACATCAAGCAATTTTTCGTCTTCGTTTGTGATTGGGCAGTCTTTCAGAGGCACCATCACATGTGAAACATCAATAGTGAGCCTCTTACCAATGCGACCTGCTGGGTGGTTCATAGCATAATCCTCTCGTGAAAGTTGTTTGGCCTTCATTAGGGCAGTAACCAATGTATCGCCAAAGAGCAGTTGCACTGTAGAAGAGGTTACTGGAGCTAGATCAAAGGGACAGAGCTCCCTCTCAAGCGGCAACCAGATGTGCTCATCGCTATGGAAATTCAGGAGACAATCCTTCTGTGATGTTACGACTACAATTTTACATCCTTTCTTTCTTGCAGCAGGACAGAGTTGAACGAGTTCCTCAGATGTACCACTCCGAGAAAACATGACGAGCATGTCCATACTATTGACAACGCCAATGTCACCATGTAGCGCATCGGTGGGAGACAAAAAGAAAGACTTTATGCCAATTGAAACGAGCATGGTGCTTACCTTCTTCGAAATGAAGCCAGATTTTCCCACTCCCGTACAATAAATTGTTCCACTACATTGAAGGCAACTATTCGCGAAGTTCAGTATTGTATCGTACTCCACATTAGCAAAGAAGAAATCTAGTAAACTATTCGGAGGCTGTCAGTACGTGCGGAGACGGGACGACAAAGTATTTCAGGAGGTCTACTCGCTCGACTTACCGCTTCTGCTCTTGAAAATAATGTTCCAGTGTCTCTTTCGACAATGACATTGACCTCAGACGGTGCACTCCCTTTCACGCTTCGGATCTACTGATTGACAGGTGAGTAATGGTACTCGCAGATTCACGATTTCGAAGCATAAACATGGACAAAGCAACAAAGGAAATGCTCTTCACGGAGTTTCGTCGCCCCGGAATCTATTAGAGGACTTCAGATTTCACCCGTAGAGCGTAGATCGTAGGTCCACCCCGGTTGGGTTTCCTACGAAGGAAATCCCCCCGTTCGAGGACTTCAGATTTGTTCGTAGAACGTAGTTCGCAGGTCCACCCGGGGATCCTCTACGTTACATGTAACTTTTACTACCTTTAATACCAAGAAAGGGCACCCGCATCGTTGCGAAGGACGGCAAAGGGTCCCGCTTCCCGCCATGTCTAAAGCAGCCAAAGCAGTCCTCTTGAACGGCATTAGACCTCCCAAGTGCACAATTGCACGTGCCGTGGAGGACGTTCCCCACGGTGGGCGGCAATCACGAGGCGCAAACGGCGAGTGCAATGGCCACCGCGACGGAGGTGCTACCTCTCAAGGAGATCGATGCGAATGTAGCAAAGGCAGATGCCGAGGACGTTGTTGAAGTGCGGAAGCAACGCAACACATGGACGGAAAAGCGCAAATTTGCCCTCCTCAACCAATGTTGCGTGGAGGAATGCAATCCGTTTGACAAGTCATCGATGAGTGCACGGATGATGGCATGGGAACGATTGGTCATGGCACTCAAGATGGATCCAGATGGACTTTTCATCGATTGCAAGTTGAATCTGGATATTGTGAGGCGACAACTTGGGATCTTGATCAAAGCGCAACGCAATCGAAACATGGAGGCTCGGGGTGCCACCGGTCGAGGTGGGACCCATGCAAGGACTGAGGTGGAGGAGCTCTCCCAACGTTTGGTAGAGATGCAGGACGAACGGGAGGAGGAGAGAGACATGGCAAGCGCGGGACGAGCAAAACACATGGCGATGCTGAACGAGCAAGGGAAGGAAAATACGGTCCGCCAAATGGAGACACACGCGCACAAGGCGAAGCGCAGGAGGTCCTCTGCAGGGAACAAGTCGACCGGAGGCTTTCAAGAGGTTGCGAAGGACTTCGTTGCAAAGCTCGATGAGTTCACCCAGGTAGCCCGTCATGCATCCTTGCAAGCGACAAGGACGAACGCGATGGCTCAGTGGACACGCGACTACAAGCTATGGAAGGCCTTTCCTAACGCTATCCCGGACCCAGGACCACGCGAAGCAAGCGTTGCGCGAGCCGTCCAGGAGCACTCGAAAGCAGAAGCAAACGTGAATGCTCACCTGGTCGGGAAGATGCCCACCGTCTCATCCGAGATGGAAGAACGCTTCACTGATGCTCACGATTGACCGCAAAATTTGTAATGAACATGCATCACATTCTGCCTTTACATTCACCAAAACTTCGCTCGTAAAGAACCTACGTCATGGCAAAGGTGAGACTGTGTGCTATGTAGTGTGCAAAACACATCTATATTACATGTAGTACATATGTACACCAAGCAATTCTAATCTGAGGTTGAAAGGTTGTCGCTGCTGATGTCGTGCTGATGGTTTGCCGTTGTTGCTGCTGCTGATGTCCTGCTGATGGTTTGCCATTGTTGCTGCTGCTGATGTCCTGCTGATGGTTTGCCGTTGTTGCTGCTGCTGATGTCCTGCTGATGGTTTGCCGTTGTTGCTGCTGCTGATGGTTTGTTACCAGCGCTAAATTAGCTGGTGTTTAGGCTCCATATACTTCCGTTGAAGCCTTCTTGCAACCTTCACAAACCAATCAGGCCACTAGTCCTCGTGAACCTTGCTTCGTATTCTTGCATGGTGGGAGGACGAACATCGAAGTACCTATTGGCAACGCCACCGTACGCACAGGTGTGAAAGTTAGTCAACAATGCAGCAACGCAGTCTTCTTTCCCCGTGGCGCGCGAACCGGTCATCTTTCTGGTCTTGTCCGTGATGAATGGCCACAAATTGCCCATCTTTCCAAAAACCCACTCCACGCTTTCTCGATACTTGGACATGGCCGTCGCAAGTTTTGCTTCTTCCGATGGGATCCTACTTCCTTTTGGCGCCCGCTTGAGAACACCACAAGCGGGATAGGCTGAATCCCCATAAAGGTACAATGGTCTCCCCACATTGTCTTTCATCACTTCCAATCGCGGAATCAATCGCGAGTTAGCCAACATAACAGAATCGTTCGTGCGTCCAGTTTCCGGTCCGTGCCAATCGCCAATCAAGAAGTTTGGCAGTACCACGCATTGGTACTTCGTCTTATGCCCGCGCTTCCATCCATTGTACATGCTTTCCTGGGCCACAATGGGACGACATATGTCGAACATCGTCCCATGGATGAACCCACAGCAATGTGGCAATGGGCAGCCATGCTCGCGCAAGATTCTCGCAAAGTTTGGGAGTTCCTCCTCCCAAAGCTCCAACCGCATGCCCGTTGCGCTAAAAGCATACACATGAGTAAACGCCACGTTGTACATCTCTGAGATCCGTGACTGGGACCGATCGAAAATGGTGGCCAGGTGGACGCCAGTTTCCCTCCCCGCAAGCCGCCGCAAGAGGACGAGGAATGCTTCCTCGCCATTGAAGATCCGTCCACTTCCTGGAGCTTTGAAGGTCGGTGGGACCTCGAGCAGCTCCATGAGTTCTCGAAGTTCCTCCCTCCCAAACCGGAAGCACCCACGTAACTCGTCGTCGTCGAAGTCGTGCAGCGTCCGTGGACGATTCGACACCCCCACGTATGGGTTCCATCTCCGCTTCATCTCCTCTAGTAGCAGATCACACTGCAACGAGAGGTGGCTGAAGCCGGAGGAGAACACGATCCCTAGTTCCGGGTTCGCCGGAAACGCCCCTCCCATGCTCCTTCCCAACCGCACCAGCTTGTCCTTCGCGTCCTCCATCTACATGATCTGTAGGACGCGACCGTGCCGTTGTGGCATGTCGCACCCTCCCCTGCTCCTTCCGCGCCGGTGGGCGAGGGTTTCTACCGCGGAGGAACCCTCCATGTGGGATCGGACCCCTAACTACGCTTGGTTCCTCTACGCATGTGTCACCCGAAACCCTGAACTACCGACAATTTCCCCCCTAACTCTCCCCACTACCTACATCACCCGTGGAGGGTTTCGAGCACCATCGTCCTTATTAACTACGCTCGAGCCCAAAGAGCGTAGATCGTAGGATCGAAAAACACGTGTTTTTAACCTTTTTAAACGGGGAGAATCTACGATCTACGCTCCTGAGCAAAATCTGAAGTCCTCTATTGAAAAGTTAAGTACAGGACCAGTCCTACGGAGTTTATTCTCTATGGGACTGGTCGTGCAGGTCGTCCCTTCCGACCAGGACAGCCGCACGTTCGGCGGCGGCTGTGGATAGGATACCCTATCCACAATGCCACGTAGGCATTGTGGCGGCTAGTAGGGCCCAAGGGGCCACGCCTTGAATGCATGCCACACACTCTTTCCAACCTCGCTCCTCCGTGCACCTCCGTGCTCCGAACTCCCAAGGACCTTCACGAACCCGGGTCCTCCAACGCTACCTGTTAACCTTGCGGTTAAACAGCAGATCCTTTCAACAGGTTAAGAGCCTTGAAGCCTCACCAAGAGAGATCTGAAGCCATGTCAAACTCAATGGTGGACAACTTCGGAGTCCCAGAATTGGACTCTCACAATTGGACCACATGGTCCGTCCGCATGCAATCAAGCTTGGTCATTTCGGAACTTTGGGATGTTACTCAAAGTGAACCGGTGTACTCCACTTATGACACCACTCAATTCACCGACCAAGACAAATTGAAATTCGGTTCGGTTTCCAAAGCAAAAGCAAAAATTTTGCTTCGAGTGTCAAACAAGCTCCTCCCACATGTGATCGATTGCGAAACATCACATCAAGTGTGGGCGAAGCTTCAGCATCTCTATAAACAAAAGTCTATTCAGTAAACCATCTATCTTCAAAAGCAATTTCACAACCTTCGGAAACTTGATGTGGAGGACATCGAGTCCTACGTGAACCGGGTGTAACGGCCAGTGAGGCCTCCCAGGGTCCCTACGAGACCCTGGTCTACGGGACTAGACCCCCGGGACCCCATATGGATGAGGGGCAATGGTGTCCCCTCTCAAACAACGGCTGTACCGTTCCGGAACTGGAGTCAGTCCCCTTGGGGGTTCGTATTGAAGGAAGGTCGCCCCGGTTCAGAACGGGTTTTCTGTAAGGGACATCGGGGATTTAGACCGAAACAGACCGACTGAAGGGGACCGACCCCATCTCTACCTTTGCTTCTGGAAGGTAGGGCTGGGGTGCTGGACGGTGTCGATGCGACTGCCAGCTCACGTTCGCCCCGGGGCGAACGCAACGGACGGTCAGATGTGACTCTAGGGAGCACGTGGGCTGCCATGGCACCCCAGTTGCCCCAATTCCAACCGCCAGTGAGAGGCGGTGAGAAAGGTAGACCCTTGGTCCCTCTTTGCTTTGTGATACACTTCTTCTACTTGCCAAGCCAAGTGCGCAACACGCCTCCTCCTCCGACCCTGACCAACGCAACAGGAGAAACCACCTCGACGCTCCAGCACGTCCGTTCTCGCCTCCCACGCCGGCCGAGGCTCCTTCAACGCAAGGGAGAAGAGAGAGAGATGTTACAAAGCGTCCGTGGAGGACGTGGGACACACGGTGGGCAGTTGGGACCCTCGGCTCTCCACGTGGAGGGAAGGAGCTCTTCCTTCCCGTTGGGTCCTCTCGCGGACAGCCAACGCTCTTGCCGCTCCCCTTCTTTCGGAGGGAGGGCTTGCTCACGACCTCTTCCACGCCTCCTCCGGCGTGCTGATGGTGCGCGTTCTCTGCTGGTGGAGCACCGTGGACGTCACCTCGTTGAGCAAGTTGATAAGTGTGTTACAAAGCAAAGAGGGACTACTATGTCTACCTCTCTTCCTCTCTCACCGCCTCTCACTGGCGGTTGGAAATCAGAGCAAGTGGGGCGGTGCGGCAGTCCACGTGCTCCCTAAAGTTACATCTGACCGTCCATTGGGCTCGCCCCGGGGCGAACGTGAGCTGGCAGTTGCATCTTCACCGTTCATGCCCCCCAGCCCTACCTTCTCGAAGGAGAGGCAGGGGCGGGGTCGAGTCATTCGGTCGGTCTGTCCCGGTCGAACTCCCCAGTATCCCTTTCAGGGACTCGTTCTGACCCGGGGCGACCCTCCTTCAATACGATACCCATCGAGCCAGCCGTAGTGGGGTAACGGGGGACACAGTTGTTCCTCGTCCATCCAGGGTCTCGATCCTATAGACCAGGGTCGCATAAGGCCCTCGGTAGTTAACTAGGAGGGCATGGCTTCACAAGAGGACCAGGCCTGCCTCGCGCAACACTCTCCTGGCTCCCGGCATTCAGCCTTCATAGCTGAAAGTCGTATACGTACCCCACTGGGTCGTACAACATAACTCTTACCTGTTGTTCACTATAAGTCTCAGCCTTCCCGTCTGTCCATCGCACTCGATATTGGTCCCCTTCCTTGCCAACCACGAGTCCCTGGTAATACACAGGTTGTTGGTCCCAGTATGGAAGAGTTCTTGTACCACAAAGCCTACCAGGTTGGCGGGGGTCGGGACTGTTGGTCTGCGCCGAGTTTGGTAAGGTAGCTTGGCATAAATCCAGGTGTTTACCATGATGGGCTCTGGTGACTGTAGGTAGACAGTCTTCTTATGTGTTCTGACCGAATCGTAGTTGGATGGGCTAATACCCTGCTCAAGAATGCATCCATTGTTTTCTTCTAGCGACAGAAACTCTTCCAACAGAGTGGAAGATTCATCCACCCTAAAGTAACGCTGCGATGCATCTGCTAAGTTGCTCTCAATCCAGTACCGCACAGGGCGTGCAGGAAATATTGAGTAGTCCCTGAGCAAATATCGTCTGATTCGGTACGCAGTAGCTTCACTCTCCATTGCAACAGTATCTCCAAGCAACGCTGTCGGAAGCTGCCTGTCTTCATCCAGAGGGAAAAGAGTAAGGTCTGAGTCTGTCCATCGTTCTAACCTATTGGCGTGAATCCGATCGGAAAAGGCAGACCCTGCAGGCAGGTGTAATTGGCAGGATCCATTCTTCAGAACTTTCTTGATGACATAGGGACCCACAAAGTATGGGTCCAGCTTATGTTTATCTGTTGGGTCCTTGAGGCCATACTGCACCTTCACTTTATCCCCAACAGCAAAGTTCTTCTTGGGTCTATGGGCAGTCGCTTCCATAACGCTGCGTGCTGCCTTTAGTAAATTCTCCTGCACTGCCGGGTACACTGACCGATGTTGATCTAGTAGAGTGGCCACCCTCTTATCGAATGTAGTGACATTCTGATGACCTGCGTTGCGATCCAATGTGGGAAGCTGTAAATGCCATGGCAGCCTTGACTGGCAGCCAAATAGGAGCTGAAATGGGGAGTGCTTCGTAGCGTCATGCACCGTGTCGTTATAGGCATGCGCTGCCGCCTGTAAGTACTGATCCCACTGATGTTTGTCGCTGCAAGTTGTCCGTAGCGTTTGCAGCAGGGTACGGTGTTGTCTTTCGGCACCGCCCTGTGACTGGGAATGATAGGGTGTTCCTGTAACGTGGTGAACACCAAGCGCACTGCAGAATGCTTGAAACAGTGCACGATAAGCTGGGCCGTTATCGGTATGAATATGCACTGGAGTGTGGTACCGATATACTAGGTTGTCCATCAGGCTCTGGGCTTGTCTATAAGCACTCCAATTGGAGTGTATGGGTACATAGATGGCATATTTTGTGAACCGATCCACGATGGTTAGAGGTGCATTATGACCCAATGAAGTGAGAGGTAAATTCTCCACCATGTCCAGCACCACTGTATGGAATGGGTATGGGTGAAACTTTAATTCAAGACACAACGGTGTATGTCTCGACCGAATGTGTGGCTTCTGCAGTTGGCACGTTGGACAGCGAGCGACAAAGTGTTCGACATGTGAGCGCAGACCAGTCCAGGTGAAATGCCTGCCTGCCTCTACATAGGTGCGTGCCGGCCCAAAGTGCCGAGGGTCGTGCACCAGGTGCAGTAGCTCCTGCCTCAATGCATTGTCAGCTGGGACAACCAGTACAGGCTGAGCATTTGTGGATCGCGTGAACAGCACGCCATCGCGGACAGTCATGCCCTCGGCTGGCTCACCCAACAGTTTTTTGTAGTGAGAGTCCTTTTCTGCGGCGTTGCGTATCCTGTCCGGCAAGGGTGGTAGCCCATCTGCTTGATCTGACGGAAGCGACTGCGCTGACGCTGGACTCGTAATAGACGCTATTGGCCCACACACAATCCTCGCAGGACTGCGGCCGGCTAGTAGTCGAAGCGTCCGTGTGTTGTTTAGCCATCGGTAAAGCATGTGCGTTACCCATCCCACAGGGAAGGCGTTGCCGCACATGCACTCTCGGCTGGTTTCAGTGACACTGAGTGCAGCAGTGTCTCCTGCCTGCATACCGACTAATCTTTCTCGCTCGCTGATGGTAAGCGGGCGTAAAGTTCCATCTTGACTGTGGACCCACGTGGAACGCGAACGGTCACTGTGGGACCGCGCAGTTGCCATAATTGTGGGGCATTTCAAGCGGGGCTGGTTCAACGCGTCTACGGGTACTCTTGATCCAATGTCCAGACAGTCTTGCTAGGTCATAGGTGAGATTCTCGGCTGGAGTCGGGAGTTATACTTGAGCGGTGGCAGCGAGGTCCAGCATAATCGAACTCGGGATTGGGCACAATAGGCCGAGAGGTCTTCAGTGACTGGCTCTCTAAACCAGCAAGTTATCCTGTCCAGGTGACCTTTCAGGTGTGGAGCAAATGGTGTGCACTCCAAAGTGTAGTCTGGTGAGCGTAAGCGCTCACGGATCTTGGCAACTGCTGTGAACAGCTCTCGTACATCTTACAATCCCAACGGTGCTTTTGCCTGATCAGTATTCGCGCGCGAAAAGGGCTGACAGGGCACCCCAACTATCAGCAGATGTACTTGAGGGAGCTTACGCCGGTGCACCAGTTCGTTAACGTCGGTCCCGTAACGAAAGATGTCTTTCCTGGTAAACATACCAGGGCGTGCTAGACGCCCTTGGTGAAATACTCGGGAGATCACGCTCCGACAATCAGGGTCCTTCTCCACTGCTATGTAGTCCAGAGATATATTGGCTGACTTTGGAATAGCTTGCTCCAGTCCTCGTAGCGTGGTCCCCATTCCGGCACCTAGGTCCAAAATACAAAGAGTGTCGGTGTTATTGACCTGGGCCGAATGCCTTGAGAGGTAGTTTGGCCCCACATTTTATGTGCCTGGCCTGTACTCTACCCTGAAGGGAGCAAAGTATGCCAGCCTCTCAATCCATCGCATTTCGCGCGGGGATAACTGCTCTGTTGCCTTGGTACTAATGAACTGGCTTGCCTTGTTATCGGTGATTACGGTAAACATCTGCCCAAATAGAAGATGCCTCCAATGCTGCAGCGCATACATTATCGCGCACGTTTCTTTCTTAGCAGGGTGGTAGTTTTGCTGAGCTGTATTAAACTTCTTGGACCAATATTCAACAGGTTTCCAGTTCCCCTGCTGATCTTGTTGCATTAGCACTGCGCCCATCCCCACATCTGATGCGTCTGTCTTGACTCGTATGGGCCTGTCCTCATTGAACAGGGCCAATACAGGTGCAGTGGTCAAAGCTTGTATGAGGCGCTGATATGCTTCCTCCTGTGGCTGTTTCCAATAAGAGGTAAAGTTATGTTTGAGGGCTCCCTGGTTCAATTCTGTGAGCGGCGCCGCTCTTTCTGCATAGTGGGGCACAAACCTCATGTAGAACTGACAAAGGCCTAAGAAGGCCATGTTCTCGCGTTGTGACCGTGGCCGGGGAAACTGTTCAATCTTGGATAGAAGGTGGTCTGTACAGGCAAGCTGTCCATCGCGGATGCGAAATCCAACCCACTCTAGAGTGCTCATAAAGAAATGGCAGTTGGACCTTTTCAGGCGAATGTCCGCTCGTTCGCAGGTTGCGAAGAATTCTTCCAGATGTTTGAAATGGTCTTCGATTGTTTCGGAATGAACGAGGATATCGTCCATATATACCTTCAGGTACAGCAGATGTCCAAACACCCTATTCATCATGCGCTGAAACATCGCGGGTGCGTTTGCTGCCCCCATGGGCATTACCTTCCATACATACGAGCCAAAGGGGGTCACTACAGCAATTTTCTCGATGTCGTCTGGATGCATTCGCACCTGATGAAAGCCGTCCAGCGCGTCCAGGGATGAGAAATATTTGGCTCCCTTAATATTCTGCAGGTAATCGTGGATCCTGGGTAAAGGGTATCGATCCTTGACGGTTACGTTGTTCAACAGGCGATAGTCAAAGACGACCCGCCAGCCCCCATCCTTTTTGGGGACTAATATTACATGGGCACCCCAACTTGATCCTGCACACAAATCCATCTTACCTGCCTCAACATATTCAGCAACTAATTCCTTGAGAGCAACCTGCTGTTGAGGGGAGAGCCTGTAGTAATTCCTGTATTGTGGGGTGGATCCCTCCTCCACCTGAATGCGGAAGGATTCTCCGGGCACTCGCTCCGGTGGCAACTCTGTACGTGCCTCGAAGAGGTGTCCATACTGCCTGTTGATCAGGTCATCAAGTCGCTGTTTGTCACGATCGTTCAGCGGCCATTCACCGCTTACATGGCTGTGCATATTGCTGAAGTCTGAATCTTCACTTGCCAATTCTGGCGTTGCGTCCACAGGTTGAACCATGAGGAGTAGGCAACCTGGATCCTTCACGGCCTTGCGGGCTTCGCTGCGGGGTACGATCAGGTCCAGCTTCCTTGAGGAGATAAACAGGTGATCCCCATATACTGTGAATTTTACGCCATCGCTGGTGCGCAGAATCATGCGATGATTCTGCCAGTCCAGTGCTGATAAGTATTTGTGGCAGAATGCAGCTCCCAATATACAGTCAAAGGTTTCCAAAGGAGCGACTCCAAAGTCTGTATGAGCTTGAAACCCATCGATCGAAAATCGCGCACGAATTACTGGGGCAGTATGGACCTGCTGGCCCACAGCCACGTTGTAGTTGAAGGTGGTAGAAGTGTATTGCCAGGATAGACCCTTTGGATCAGCTTGCTGCAGCTGAGTAAAGAGGCGCTCGCTGATAAAACAGTAGCTTGCAAGGGTATCCAAGTAAGCTTGCGTTCTTACCCTTTTTGGCTTCTTTCCAAAATAGGTCTCGGCAGCCAGGAACTCATGTCTTGGCCTGTCATTGCTAAGTGAATGGAGGGAGACTGGCTTCCCATCTTTGTTAACCGGGGTGGCTGCAGGTCTCGCTCCCGGCTCCGTCCCGGTAACCGTCGTTACCGGACGGAGGGTTGTCAGTTTTTTGGGGCACCCATTACGGATGCCATCTTGCAGGCTGCCTGATCATGCCCGTAGCGGCGGCAGCGCAAGCACAGCGAGTGCGCTAAGCAAAGGTCCTTCTCCTCCTGGGAAAGCTTTGCTCCCAGGGACTTGTTGGCGAGCTTCGTCTGCACTTCCTTGATTGAATTCTGCTGTTCTTCATCTAGGTCATCGAAGCGTTTCCGCTCCCGCCTCGCTACAACATTCACCCTAGAATTGTTGGGTTGCGACGCTGGCAATGCTGCCGCTGTTGCTGTACTGGATCGCTTCTGGAAGCCGTTTGCTGTCCTACTACTGCGAACATCGGAGCTCTGCACCTTCCAATTGGTGACTGACTGTCTCAATTATTTCCTGGGAACTTCATTTACTTCTCTCTCCAATTTAAAGATGATTGCGGCCAGGTTGCTAGGCTCCATATCAGGTGTCTTACCCACTTCAATAAGGTGATCCAGGTGCTTGTAAAGCGCTCGTTGTAAGTGGCCTGGCAGGCCATGCTGCAACCGGGCAGAAATGTCATATTCTGTGAGGTTACGGCAAACAGGGGAGGAGCTTGCGTTGACCACAAAGCTCAATTGTACCAGCCTGTTGAGGAATTGAAGTACATTCTCCGTTCGCTTCATGCGAGCCGTGTGAAGCTCGCGCCATGCTTCTGGACCTGGGTCCTGATTTTTGAAGGTTCTCTTGAGGTAATTGTACAAGTCTTCAACAGAATCGAGGGCTGTAGGTTCCCTCATAATTAAGTTTTGTACCATGGCCTTTGCCGTGCCGCTGAGCGCTTGATTGATGGCCAATACAAGCTGTTCCTTTGGACGGTTGAACGCGTAGGCCTGGCACCAACATAGTACGTCACGATACCAATACGTGAGCGCATACGGGCTGTCATCAAGCTCGGTGCCCGAGAACTTCTCCGGCTTCTCAAGGGATACTTTTTGTATGTTCTTTGAATCATGCAAAGCACTCCCATAGAGGCTGATGAGGTGTGGGAGGCCTTCATGGTCTGATGGCTTTCCATTTCCCGTTCCCGTTCCCAAGTATTCTGGACTTGGTGGGCACTCGTCTTCGGAAGCATCTCCTTCGCCATTTTGTTTGGTGTTGATAAGTTGAAGCTCCTCAATTACTTGCTGGAGCTCTGCAATCTTGGTCTCAAGTGTGGTCCTCTCCACTCTTTCTTGCTCTAGCTCTCTCCGAAGAGTTCCCATACGGGTGGTGTGGTCGCTTTCCTCCATGGTCCAGTGGAAAGGAGGTTCTCAAATGCTTGAGCTTTGACAGTGTTACAAAGCGTCCGTGCATGACGTGGGACACACGATGGGCAGTTGGGACCCTCGGCTCTCCACGTGGAGGGAAGGAGCTCTTCCTTCCCGTTGGGTCCTCTCGCGGACAGCCAACGCTCTTGCCGCTCCTCTTCTTTCGAAGGGAGGGCTTGCTCACGACCTCTTCCACGCCTCCTCCGGCGTGCTGATGGTGCGCGTTCTCTGCTGGTGGAGCACCGTGGACGTCACCTCGTTGAGCAAGTTGATAAGTGTGTTACAAAGCAAAGAGGGACTACTATGTCTACCTCTCTTCCTCTCTCACCGCCTCTCACTGGCGGTTGGAAATCAGAGCAAGTGGGGCGGTGCGGCAGTCCACGTGCTCCCTAAAGTTACATCTGACCGTCCATTGGGCTCGCCCCGGGGCGAACGTGAGCTGGCAGTTGCATCTTCACCGTTCATGCCCCCCAGCCCTACCTTCTCGAAGGAGAGGCAGGGGCGGGGTCGAGTCATTCGGTCGGTCTGTCCCGGTCGAACTCCCCAGTATCCCTTTCAGGGACTCGTTCTGACCCGGGGCGACCCTCCTTCAATACGATACCCATCGAGCCAGCCGTAGTGGGGTAACGGGGGACACAATTGTTCCTCGTCCATCCAGGGTCTCGATCCTATAGACCAGGGTCGCATAAGGCCCTCGGTAGTTAACTAGGAGGGCATGGCTTCACAGGAGGACCAGGCCTGCCTCGCGCAACAGAGAGGAAGACCCCGGTACAAGGGGTGCGAATCCCGTCCACGAGACCCTCGTCACCAAGAGTACGTGTGTTGGGTCATTCAACCACGGACGCACGTCTAATACTGTCGAAGCCTACTCTTGGGAGAAGACGGCGTTTCGTTCGCAAGAATGGACGATACGGACCACGCCACAAGAATGAGCACTCTCCGAAGAGAGCTTGAACAAGAACGAAGCGAAGGGCACACACTTCGTGAAAGAGTCGCTAATCTTGAAGCCCAAGTCGAGGCTCTTCAAGCCAGACCACCTAATGGTAATTAATTGGAAGTAGCGAAAGACCTTCTCGATGGTGATGATTCTCCAAGTACCGATCAAGGCGCTCTCGCCGAACCCATCAGTTTGTCCGAAGAAAAGGGGCTCCCACACCTCACAAGTTTGTATGGGACAGCATTGCAAGACTCCAAGAACATACAAAAGGTCTCCCTTGAAAAACCTACCAAGTTCACCGGGTTGGAGCTTGAGGAAGACCCCTACTCCCTCACCTATTGGTATAGGGATGTGTTGTGTTGGTGCCAGGCCTACGCCTTCGATCGACCGAAGGAACAATTGGTCCTAGCCATCAGTCAAGCACTTGGAGGAACAGCCAAGTCCATGGTCCAGAACCTCATCATGAAGGATCCTGATGCTTTGCAATCGGTGGAGGACCTGCACTCATATTTGAAAAAGACATTTTAAAACCAAGACCCAGGCCTCGAAGCGTGGCGCGAGTTCCACACCACCAGAATGAGAAGGTCAGAAAATGTTTTGCACTTTTTGAACAGGTTGGTGCAGCTTAGCTTTGTGGTGAATGCCAGCAGCTCTCCTGTTCGCCGTACTTTGTCCGAGCATGACATATCAGCCAGGCTACAACATGGTCTGCCAACATACCTCCAAAAGGCTTTGTATAAACACCTGGAGCATCTAATTGATGTTGATAAGGTTCGAGACATGGAACTAGGCAACCTGGCAGCCACCATATTCAAACTTGGACGCGAGGCGGCTGAACCAACAAGGAAGGATATCAAACAGCCTGATGAAAAGTGGAGAGGACGATCGCCCGCGAATCGCGAGTACCGACAGACACCCCAGCGAGCGGCGTATCGCTTTGCAGCCATAGCAGCTGCCATGCCAACTCAGCAGCAGCAAACAGCAAGAAGCGATGGATACCCCAAGCGTCAGCACAAGCGGTTAGATGGTTTGGAAGAGGAACAGAAAAATGCGATCATCAAAGTCCAAACACAGCTGGCCAGCAAGCCACTTGGGGGTAAACTTACCCTGGAGAAAAAGAACCTTTGCCTTGCACATGCTCTGTGCCAGCGATGCCGTCGATATGGTCATGATCAATCAGTTTGCAAGATGGCATCAGTGATGGGCGCGCCAAAAAACTGATGGCTCTCCGACCGGTAACGCAGGTTACCGCGACGGAGCCGGGAGCGAAAAATGCAGCTGCCCCGGTGAACAACAGTGGAGATCCAGTCTGCTTACACTCATTGTCTAATGTGAAACCAAGACAGGAATTTCTTGCTGCAGAAACATACTTTGGAAACAGGAAACAGAGACTTAGAACCCAGGCCTACCTGGATACTTTAGCAAGTCACTGCTTTATCAGTGAAAAGCTATTCAAGAAACTGCAGGATGCTGACCCGTGCCGTTCATCTTGGCAGTATACGACTGACAGCGTCGATTTCACAGTGACTGTGGGCCAAGATGTTCACACTGCACCTGTGATTGAAGCTACGTTTACGATTAATGGATTCCGCACTCGCATGAACTTTGGAATAGCACCTCTAGAAACGTTCGATTGTATCCTCCGAGCCACCGTCCGCCATCAGCATTTGGAAGCACTGGACTGGCAGCAACACAGAATGATCCTGCGCGGACGCAATGGAACCAAGTTTACAGTGTATGGGGATCATCAGTTCCTGTCTTCAAGGAAACTGGACCTCATCGTGCCCCGGAGCGAAGCTCGCGCAGCAGTCAAGGACCCAGGCTGCTTGTTACTCATGATAGAGCCTATGGACCCCACTCCAGAAGTGATAAGTGAGGAAGAAGACTTCAGCAGAGTGCGCAGCCAACTCAGCGATGCATGGGACCTGGATGACCAAGACTTGGCCCGGCTAGATGACCGGATAGAAAAGAAATATAAGCACCTGTTTCAGTCTCGTACCGAGTTACCGCGCGAACGAGTACCGGGAGAGATGTTCAAGGTTCAATTGATGGAGGGCGCTACGCCCCAATATCGTAATTACTACTGGCTGTCCCCGCAGCAGCATACTGCACTGAAGGAACTGATCGCCGAGTATGTAAACGCAGGTAAAATGGACCTGTGTGCTGGATCCAGCTAGGGAGCCCCAATCATACTGGTTCCCAAGAAGGACGGCGGATGGCGAGTCGTTTTTGGCTACCGCCTTCTCAACAACGTTACGGTCAAGGATCGCTATCCTCTGCCGAGGATCGATGATTATCTGCAGAACTTGAGGGGAGCCAAGTACTTTTCATCGCTTGATGCGATGGATGGCTTCCATCAGATCAGAATGGACCCAGATGATGTGGACAACACTGCTGTGGTGACCCCCTTTGGGTCATTTGTATGGAAGGTCATGCCGATGGGGACTGCGAACGCGCCATCGATGTTCCAGCGCATGATGAATAGAGTGTTTGGGCACCTGCTATATTTAAAAGTGTACATGGATGACATCTTAGTACACTCAGAGACAAAACAGCAGCACTTTCAGCATCGAGAGGAGTTCTTCCCCGTGTGCGAACAAGCCGATATTCGGCTCGAGCGATCAAAGTGTCACTTTTTCATGAGCACCCTGGAATGGGTAGGCTTTCGCATTCGAGACGCGCAGTTGGCATGCACAGGCCGTCTCCTCGACAAGATCCAGCAGTTCCCGCGCCCCACATCGCAGCGCGAAAATATGGCTTTCCTGGGGTTATGTCAGTTCTACATGCGGTTTGTTCCTCACTTTGCGGAATTGGCTTCCCCACTTACAGAGTTGAACCAAGCATCACTGAAATACAACTTTGCTGCCTACTGGAAAGAACCACAGGAGAAAGCCTTCCAAAAGCTGTTGACAGCTTTAAATAGCCCACCCGTACTGGCTGTCTTTGATGAGGACAAACCCATCAGGGTGGAGACAGATGCCTCAGATATTGGTATGGGTGCGTCGCTGATGCAGCATGATGAGCAAGGCACATGGCGTCCCGTCGAGTACTGGTCGAAGAAGTTCAACAGCGCGCAACAGAACTACCACCCTGCAGTAAAGGAAATCTGCGCGATACTTTATGCATTACAACACTGGAGACATCTTTTATTTGGGCAGAACTTTACGGTCATTACCGATAACAAGGCCAGTCATTTTCTCAATACCAAGGCCACTGAACAACTTTCCCCCAGAGAAATGAGATGGGTGGAGAAGCTGGCTTACTTTGCTCCATTCACTGTGGAGTACAGACCTGGCTCTGAAAATATTGGACCGGACTATCTCTCTCGCCATTCAGCCCAAGTTAGGAAAGGAACAGTATATTGCATACTTGATTTGTGTGCTGGGATGGGCACTATGCTCCGTGCACTGGAAATGGTCATACCAGAAACTGCAGAATACACCTTGGACTACATTGCAGTTGAGAAAGACGCGGACTGCAGAAGCGTCATCCAGCGCGTGTTCAATCAAGTGCACCTGGCTCGGCCAGGCCTGTTCACTTGCAAGGACATCTTCCGATATGGTGACGATGTTGCTGCTATGGCGCATCGTCGAAAGCTTCCCCCGGTTCACCTGCTCATCGCAGGTGTCCCTTGCCAGCCATTCTCGCGCGCAAACACAGATGCAAGTAAACCTCCGTTGGGCCTTTACGATGATCGATAACTCTTTACAGCTGTGGGAAAACTTCACAGACGACTACGATCGCCAGACTTTGTGATAGAGTGCACCCCGTTCGCACCCCACCTGGAATCTCACTTGGACACGATCTCCCAATGGTTTGGGGAACCCAATACTGAAGACCTTTCTCAGTATGGAGCTCAAGCACGGAGCAGGCTCTGTTGGACCACGCTGCCACCAGCCCCGGTATCAATGGGCACAACGAAACATACTCCCCTCACGTGGCAGGAATGTTTGGATCCAGGGGCACACGCCCCAAAAGACGCTTTCGACAGGCCTCGTCTTAAATGCCCCACCCTGATGGCCAGCGCACGGTCCCATAGTGACCGCTCGCGATCCACCTGGGTACACGGCAATGACGGGGAGCTCCGTCCGCTGACTACCAGCGAGCGTGAGCGACTGCTAGGAGTACACGCAGGTGACACTGCTGCAGTTGATGTCAGTGAAGCCGGTCGACAGCGCATGTGGGGCAACGCCTTTCCAGTAGGATGGATTGCCCACATGTTACTCCGCTGGATACACCACACACGGACGCTTCGACCGCTAGCCGGCCGCAATCCTGATCGGACTGTGTGTGGCTCGACTGCGTCTCTTAATACCTTCAGCCCGATACCATCCGCTTTAGAAGCTAATGGTCAAGAGATACCTCCTATAGTGGATTGCATACGCATCGCAGCAAAAAGAGACCAGAGTTATCAGGACATGCTCAGCGCACCACCGCAAGAGTGCACTGTCCAGTGCAATCTCCTGTTCACATCAGGACCACACTCACAGCCACTACTTGTGGTACCTGCTGATAATGGTATAAGGCAAGAGTTACTACACCTGGTACATGACCCCAGGCATTTTGGAAAAGATCGAACCTTTACAAAAGCTGCCAGACACTTCACCTGGAAGGACATGCGCCACCACGTACGACACTTCGTGGCAAGATGCCCAGTACGTCAATTGCAGAAACTAGGTAACCGTACTCGGCACACGTTGTTGTGTCCAGAACTACGGTTCCACCCGTACCCGTTCAACACTGTAGTGATGGATATGGTGGAAAGCCTGCCACTTACTGACCAAGGTCATAATGCTGTGCTTACAGTCGTGGACAGGTTAACGAAGTTTGCGATATACGTACCAATCCATTCCACTTGGAGCGCGTACCGGCAGGCCCAGTGCCTGATGGACCATCTGGTTTACAGGTATCACACCCCAGCGCACATTCACACTGATAATGGACCGGCGTACCGGACCGTGTTCAAGGCTTTCTGCGCAGCGTTGGGCGTGCGACATGTGACAGGCACCCCATACCATTCACAATCCCAAGGTGGGGCAGAGAGGCAGCACAGAACCTTACTGCAGACGCTACGCTCTACCTGTTCAAACAAGCATCAATGGGATATCTATTTACAAGCAGCAGCTCATGCCTACAATGACTCTATGCATGCTGCTACTGGTCACTCACCATTTGAATTATTGTATGGCTGCCCATCCTGGTTACCTTGGCATCTACAACTGCCCAACAGTGGGCCGCACCAACATATGGATCAGGTCACCACTTATGACCAGAGGGTGTCAAACCTCCTGGAGCAGCACCGTGCAGTTTACGAAGCGGTCCTAAAGAATCTGAGCAGGGCTGCAGAAAGCATGGGTAATCTGAAATCCAAACGGCGCCCCCAAAGCTTCGCAGTTGGCCACAAAGTAAAAGTCCAGTACGGAGTGAAGGGCCCGACCGACAAACATAAGCTGGATCCATACTATGTGGGCCCCTATGTGATCAAGCAAGTGCTACAGAATGGTGCTTACCAATTAGATCTACCCCAAGGATCGGCCTTCTCCGATCGTATACACGTAGACAGACTGGAACCATGGATTGATTCAGATCTTACGCTCTTCCCGATGGATGAGCATCTATAGCCAGCAGGAGCACCGCTTCCTGATACTCGGGCCATGCAAGATGAGACTACAGCGTACCGCATACGCCGATATCTACTGCGGGACTATTCAGCCTTCCCCGCGCAGCCCGTACGATACTGGGTTGAGGGAAACATGGCGGATCCGTCGCAACGCTACTTCTGAGTTGATGAGACACCAGCCTTATTGGAGGAATTCCTCCCCTTGGAGGAACAAAATGGATGCATACTAGAGCACGGGATTTTGCCAGCGAACTTCGATGCCGTGCAGACTCATAAGAAGACAACTTATTTGCAGTCTCCAAACCCGATCATGGCGAACACCGGGCCATACCATAAGCTAGCGTACCAGACACGCCGGCGCCCGCCCTCTCCACCAAGGACAACTCTACTGAACAGTGTGGTACAGGAGCTGTTTTATTTGGAGGGACAGGACCGACCGGCATACTTTCAGGGGATGGTGCATGCATACCAAGACAACCAGTATGAAGTACTATGGACAGATGGGAAAAAGGATTACTATTAGGAAGAACAAATCAAGGCTATGCTGTATGATCCAGTTTCGTACATATATGACTTCCAGCTCTAATTCGGATCGTCGCAGTGAGCCGGGAGAGTCTAACGGCCAGCGAGGCCTCCCAGGGTCCCTACGAGACCCTGGTCTACGGGACTAGACCCCCGGGACCCCATATGGATGAGGGGCAATGGTGTCCCCTCTCAAACAACGGCTGTACCGTTCCGGAACTGGAGTCAGTCCCCTTGGGGGTTCGTATTGAAGGAAGGTCGCCCCGGTTCAGAACGGGTTTTCTGTAAGGGACATCGGGGATTTAGACCGAAACAGACCGACTGAAGGGGACCGACCCCATCTCTACCTTTGCTTCTGGAAGGTAGGGCTGGGGTGCTGGACGGTGTCGATGCGACTGCCAGCTCACGTTCGCCCCGGGGCGAACGCAACGGACGGTCAGATGTGACTCTAGGGAGCACGTGGGCTGCCATGGCACCCCAGTTGCCCCAATTCCAACCGCCAGTGAGAGGCGGTGAGAGAGGTAGACCCTTGGTCCCTCTTTGCTTTGTGATACACTTCTTCTACTTGCCAAGCCAAGTGCGCAACACGCCTCCTCCTCCGACCCTGACCAACGCAACAGGAGAAACCACCTCGACGCTCCAGCACGTCCGTTCTCGCCTCCCACGCCGGCCGAGGCTCCTTCAACGCAAGGGAGAAAAGAGAGAGAGGAAGACCCCGGTACAAGGGGTGCGAATCCCGTCCACGAGACCCTCGTCACCAAGAGTACGTGTGTTGGGTCATTCAACCATGGACGCACGTCTAATACGGGCCGTGGAGTTGGCCAACATGTTGCGGGAGACCGGCAATCCCGTTACGGACTCCGCTGTGTTCATTGCCATTCTTTCTGGGCTTCCACCAAGCTACAATATTGTGTGCACTGTCCTGGAGAAGAACGGCATCGAACCTACCGTGGACCTCGTGCGAAACGCACTCATTCGGCATGAGTTGCATAATTCCAGGTCAAAGAGCCTCTATAGTGGCTCACAGACCTCCTCACCACTGAACTGGGTGATTTTCTGCAAGTACTGCAAGAGGCAAGGTCACACAGTTGACAACTGCCACAAACTTCAAGAGAAACGGGCAAGGGAGAAGGCAGCAAGTTTGTTGACCACCACAGCCAATGACCGTCTCAACGACACACCGCCCCTGGATACCAACAGCCCTTGCGATGGAATGGCTTTTTCTATGGTCAATCAGGCCAGCAATATGCTCAAGACCACCAGCAAAATTGAAGGAGGTCCATCTCAGCCCTGGATCATTGATTCAGGAGCCTCTTATCACATGACAGGAGATCTGGGTCTCCTTGAACAAGGGAACACGGACCTTCATATTTCAGACATCATGACCGCGGACGGGACTGTGGTGTCGAGTCGATTCAAGGGGACACTTCATATTACAACTCCAGATGGAACAAACATTCGACTGCTGAATGTCTTGTTCATCCCTGGTTTGGCGCACAACCTCATCTCGGTCAAGGCAGCCATGGAAGCCGGTGCCGATTTCCAGTTTTCGAAGGGTCAATGTCCAATCTCCTTGGCAGGAAGGGTCCTGGACGCCCCCCTGTGCCCCGGAAACGTTTTCGCCCTTTCTGCCCCAGCGCAATTCTGGCACGAACGACTGGGGCATGCCACCGAGGGAAAACTACGGCTCTTGGGTCTACCCCACAAACTGGATTGCCCCTGTACCCGTTGTATACAGGCCAAACAGTGCAGTAAACCATATAAACCCAGTGGATACAAATATGCCCCACTTAACCTTTTGTATGCTGACCTGGTAGGTCCCATGGAGGTAGAAAGTATATCTGGTCACAGATATTACCTCTCCATCTATGACCAAGGCAGCAAAGCAAGTCTGGTGTACTTGCTGCCGAACAAATCGAGTGGGGTAGGTGCACTCATGGAAGGGATACACACCTTTGAAAGGGTTTCCCCAGGTCAGACGGTGAAAGCCATGCGAACGGATCAAGGTTCAGAGTTTGTAAATGCTGAACTCAAAAAATTCTTACAATCAAAGGGCAAAGCCCATGAAACAAACGCTGGGTATACACCACAGCAAAATGCAGCAGAACGATTGCAACTGTTACACTTTCCTAGGTCACCCTCCCCATGGAGGAGCGTTTTCTTCCATCCTCGACCGTACATGTATAAATGCAGACATATAGTCCTCATATGAGAGTACTAACTGTACCTTTTTGGACACGTACCGCAGAGGATGACCTTGATGCACCATAGAGAGGAGCCACCGGTCTTTTTAATGAACAAGCCCTACTCAAGGCCTCCGAGCCACGTGCCGTCCTCATGTCCTCCGCGTCCGGGCATCATTGGAGTACTCAAGGAGCCGTTTTTCACCAAGCATCCGAGTTTATCCCACCTCGCCTCGTGGGACCAAGTGTATACGACCACTTTTCTTGTCCTCCAAAGGTCGAGAGTGGAACAAAGTCTAGAAGAGGACCACGAAGCTAGGGTTTCGTGACCATTGGATCTCGGAGTTTCGAAGGCTTGAAGAAAGCGAATCGCCTGATTTCCAAGGTCTTCTACCTTGATAAAGAGGGTAGTTTGACTTCACCACCTTGTTGCAGTGCGCTTTGAGTTGGAAGAACTCGCGTTCAACAAACCGCAAGCACTCAAAAAAAAAAAAAAAAATCAGATCTCGATACCTCCTAGACCTCGATTGAGATCTGGCTCTTTGATTCTGCTTAACTTTTAACAGTTAAGTGGCTGGTTCTTTCACGTGGACATTTAGTTAGGACAAAGCATTAGTGAAAGGTGCCACCTCAACACAATGTATCAGCCTAATGAACCCATGCAAGAAGCTACACCCCAAGAAAACAACATGGAAACTCTCATGGCACAAGTCCAAGAACTCACAAGACAATTGAGTTCATTGCCTCAAGTTTTCGAAAGGCTTGGACGCTTGGAACAAGCCCCACCTTCAGTGGTGCTTGAAGGAATCGCAACGCCGCATCGGGAAGTTCACTCGGAGGTTGAACCCGACGAGCCACGATCGAAAAACGATCCGCAAGTGGCGCTCTATAGGGAGCTTGGAGAAAGAGTGAGTCTCGCTCGCACCTCCATCAAACGGCCCATTGAATTCTCAGGTGACGATTGCGTCGAGAATCCATATGCATTAACATACTGGTGGGGTGAAGTGCTTTGCTGGGTTGTCTCCTTTACAAAGGACCCCGGGGCACAACTTGTGTTCGCCATTGATACTTTGACAGGGTCAGCGGCTTCGATGGTTTGTCATAGGATTAAGGAGGATCGGGATGCTTTGAGGACCATTGATGATCTCTATGGCCTCCTCAAGAAAGCATATCAGACCCGTGACCCTGGTCCCCAAGCTTTGAATGAGTTTCGCTTGGCACGACAAAGAATGGACGAGACACCGATCCAGTTGCTCAACCGTATTCGAAGGCTGACCTTCGTCATTGATGACTCGAAGGATCCACAATGCTTTCATATTGATGGACAGACCCTGGCCGAACGATTTCGTATGGCCCTGAAAACTCCTATCCAAAGAACCATGAGTAAACATCATGAGTTGCTGATTGAACTTGGGAAGACTCCTGATTTGTCAGTGGATGGAATGGCAGCACTTGCCATGAAGCTTGATGCTGATTTCAAAGCTCAACAGCTCCTCCGCACCAAGCGAGAAAAAATGGCCGATAGTCCAGGGCAGGTAGCTTCCCTACCTACAAAGCCGAAAAGTAAACCTTCCAACAGAGTTGAGAAGGGGTTTGAGCCTTCCAACCGCCAGCGTAAGCCGTTTTGGCAGCTCACCAAGCAGCAACAGGTTGATATAATCAATGCCAAAAAACATCTGGCAGCAAACCGTTCCGCGGTCACGGATCCTTTAAGTCCAGAGCTCCAGCAATTGTGCATGCAGAATGGTCTTTGCCAAAAGTGTCACTCTTACGGCCATGATACCACAAGGTGCACAGCATCTACCATTTTCAAGCCAAAAAACTAAGTAAGCTCCAACTAGCAGACCAGGCTGCTGGTATGGAGCGGGGAGAGGAAGGACCTCTCCAGAACAGATTTCCTGGAAAAACAGTGAGCCTGCGTGCGACCCGTTCAGGTCCTCGCCTAGAATTCCTCACAGCAGCGGCTTTCTTTGGTACAAGTGACTCTTTGGTCAGTACCAAAGCCTACTTTGACACTTTGGCTTCCTTCAGCTTTTTAAGTGTTCCAATATTTGACAAACTGCGGACTAGAGACACCAATGGTGAGACCTGGCAATATACCACAGAATACTTTGATTTTGAATGTGCAGTGGGAGAAAACACCCACCAAGCACAGATCATAAATGCCAGGATCTTGTTAGATACATTTGTAGCCTGGGTCCCCTTTTGGCATCACCCTCCTGAACTCCTTTGATTGTATTCTGGGCTATGACTTCTGCGCCGCCCATTTGGTTAGCATACCTGACTTCGTAAACCGACAATTGCACTTGCTTGATCAACATGGACAGTTGCACACGGTTAGTGGTGATGGGGATTTTATAACGAAACGAAAACTGGATCTTATTGTGCCTCCTGGAGAGGTACCGAAGGTTATACAAACACCAGGGTGCCTGTATTTAATGATACAGCCCTTGGACCCATCAAAGGAGCTACAGGCAGAAGCAGAAGACTTTGCGTTAAAGCGCTCCAGGCTCAGTGGACAGTATCCGCTGACCCCGTCCCAACAGCGAAGACTTACAGAATTGAAGGAGAAATATAAAATTTGTTTCGAGCCCAGAATGAGCCCTCCAACAGAACGCATACTAGGAGAGAGCTTTAAAATTGCGGTACAACCCGGAGCAACTCCTATTTACAGGAATTATTATCGCATATCCCCAAAGCAGCTGGATATTTTGCGTGAGATGCTTGCTGAGTACGTAGACTCAGGCAAGATGGACTTATGCTCAGGGTCAAGTTGGGGAGCACCAGTAATTCTGGTCCCCAAGAAGGACAAGGGGTGGCGTATCGTCTTCGATTACAGGCACCTCAACAGTGTCACTATCAAGGACCGATATCCCTTACCCTGTATTGATGATTACCTGCAACAACTTACAGCAGCCTCGCTATTTTCAGCGTTCGATGCTCTCGATGGCTTTCATCAACTACCCATGAGTCCTGATAGTATAGAAAAAACTGCAGTCAACACACCGTTAGGCTCCTATGTTTGGAAAGTGATGCCAATGGGGTTGGCCAACGCTCCTGCGGCTTTCCAACGTATGATGAACCGCATCTTTGGACACCTGATGTATGTCAAAGTATATATGGATGATATATTGGTACATTCATCCACAGTAGAGTCCCGCTTTCAGCACCTGGAGGAATTCCTCTCAGTTTGTGCTGCAAATGACATTCGCTTAAAAGCAAGCAAATGCCACTTCTTCTACACCAACTTGGAGTGGATAGGCTTCAAAATAGGGAATGGACAGATTACCCCAACTGAAACTTTGACCGATAAAATCAGACGCTTTCCAAAACCACATACGCAGAAGCAGAACTTAGCCTTCTTGGGGCTATGCAACTTTTACCGTCGATTTCTCGACCGATATGTGGAATTAGCCGCGCCGCTGGTGGAATTCAACAAGAAGACATACAAGCTGGACTTTGCAGATTATTGGAACTCAGAATGTGACCGAGCCTTTGTGCAGTTACGCCAAGCACTCATTTCCAATCCTGCCCTTGCTTTGTATGATCCAGACCTACCGACTCGGGTAGAAACAGATGCATCGGATGCTGGTATGGGTGCAGTATTATCCCAATGTCCTCACCGAGAATCTACAGAGAACCACGATTGGAAACCAGTTGAATATTACTCCCGGCGGTGGAACTCATCTCAGAGGAGTTACCACCCCGCTGAGAAGGAGACCTGTGCCATCATCTATGCCCTGCAGCATTGGCAGCATCTATTATTTGGTCAGCCCTTTACGATTCTGACTGATAGCAAGGTTGCACATTACTTGCAGACCAAGGGAACAGAGCAGCTTAGCCAACGCGTCATACGATGGATGGAAAAATTACAGTTCTTTGCACCGTTTGAGATTCTGTACCGCCCAGGCAAAGAAAATGTGCCGGCAGACTATCTTTCAAGACACCCTCCAATCCAGGGTGAAGAAATTCCAACCTTCTGCATATTGGACTTGTGCGGTGGAATGGGCACTGTTCTACGGGCTTTAGAATTAACCTGCAACTCAAACCATCGCATTGATTACATCGCAGTCGAACGCGACCCGTTATGCAGATTGGTTATACAACGGGTTTTTAACTATGTGCGGCTCGCAGCCCCAACCATGTTTGTACGCACAGACATGTTTCGTCTTGGGAATGATGTTCAGATATTAAAGGGACGCCGCCGCCTTCCCCGCGTAGATCTGGTTATCGCCGGTGCACCCTGCCAACCATTTTCCAGGGCTAACACTAATACAGAAGCATCACCCCTGGGACTGTTGGACGCACCAGAACTCTTTAGCGCAGTACGAGCCCTGCAGGATAGGTTGCCTGGTGGCAATTACATCATTGAATGCACCCCGTTCGCTCGACACCTGGATACCCACCTGCAACAGGTACAAGAATGGTTTGGTGCACCAAAACACCATGATATGAGCAATTTCTCGGCCCAGGCACGCCAACGCTTGGTTTGGACCACTGTAAGCCTGGACAGCCACACCGCTCAATATCGGTATCGAGGGGTCCCCTATACTTGGCAAGAATGTTTGGATGTAGAATCATCCCCACCTATTGATGATTATGGCATACTTATCAGTAAATGCCCCACTCTTATGGCCTCAAAGAACTCACATTCGGATCGATCAAAATCCACCTGGGTCTATAATTCAGACCATGAATTAAGACCACTAACGATTCGCGAAAAGGAACGCCTGACGGGTATGAAGCCCAATGATACGCAAGCGTACGGGGTCTGCGATGGAGCTCGCCATCATATGTGTGGCAATGCCTTCCCTGTGGGTTGGATTGCCCCAATGCTCAGCGCGGTGTTACGGAAACCTCCCCCTCCTATACTACTGGGGCTGGTTCATCAACGCAAAGGAATCCACCTGTATACACAAGCATCTAGACTGCTAGCGCGCCACAGTTTGCATGTGCAGGATTCCATGTCCTTGACAGCTGACGTTGATGATACAATTCCCAATTCAACGACGCCTGAACACACTTTGGCCGAAGCTAGCCCCACCGTAGGGACTGCCTCACTAGAACATCAGCTTGCTGCTGTCTCCGACACTACCGTAGTGCCACTTATTGAACGCATAAGAACAGCAGCTCAGGCCGATCCGGAGTATGTTCGGAACTTGAAGCAACCACCGACTGAATATGTCAAGCATTTAGATTTACTCTTTCTTCAGCCGCAACCCATGGAGGCTGACCATGGCCCGGCTGTATTAGTTATACCTGCAGATCTTTCTCTCCGACAAGACCTTCATCATGAGGTCCATGACAAATTTCACTTTGGACAGGCCCGCACATGGGCCGAGCTTCGTCGTCACTTTTACTGGCATGGGTACAAGAAACAGTGCACCTCCTTTGTTCAGCAATGTCCTACATGTCAATTGCAGAAACCAAGCACGCAGTCCCGACACCAGGTCATGTTCCCAGAAGCTCGTTTTTATCCACACCCATTTCATACTGTGGTACTTGATGTTGTGGAAGGTTTCCCTCTTTCTAGGCAAGGCCACAACGCCGTTATCACGGTCGTGGATAAATTTACCAAATTTGCTGTGTATATTCCTATACACACTTGCTGGAGTGCCTTTCGACAAGCAACGCTATTATTGGATCATGTGGTTTATCGTTACCACTGTCCAACACGCATCCATACAAATAATGGACCAATGTATCGTAAACTGTTCGATGCATTTTGTACTGCCCTGGGAATTCAGCACATTACGGGAACGCCCTACCATTCACAATCTCAAGGAGGTGCCGAAAGACAACATCGAACTCTTCTCACTTCAATACGCATTATGTGCAATGACAAAAGAGATTGGGATGATATTTTACAAGCAGCAGCTCACGGCTACAATGACACCATACATGCCGTTATTGGCTTCGCCCCCTTTGAGCTACTATATGGATGCAGATCCAGATTACCGTGGCACTTGGAGTTGCCATCCGTGGGCGATGTCGCCCCTGTCACAGACCTTGTCCCTTCACTGGATGCCCGTGTTACAACATTCTTGGAAAGACAGAAGCAAACGTATCAGAAAGTACTGCAAATGCTCGATAAACAACGCGCATTAATGCATCAACGTCGGGGCAACCAACGACGTACCTTTCAAGTTGGCCAGCAAGTCAAAGTTCAATTTGGATTAAAGTCCCCTACAGACAAGGACAAATTGGATCCCTGCTGGGTTGGCCCATTCACCGTTGCTACAGATTTGGGGAATGGAGCATACCGGTTGAAACTTCCTCCAGGATCCACCTATAGCGATCGATTCAATGCTGATCGGCTAGCCATATGGCACGACTCTGATTTGTCATTGTTTCCCTCGGCTACCTTGCCATCGGCAGAGCTGCTACCGGTCCCAACAACTGACGCGGAATACCCCATACGCAGGTATTTACTACGCGATTTCAGTAACTTTCCTACTGTTCGCTATTGGGTTGAATCAGACTCTACTACGAATCGCTACTTCTTCATTGATGAAACCCCTGCATTACTGGATGACATTCTAACTTTCGAAGAGACAAACGGGTCCTTACCGGAACAGGGTATCACGCCCCAGAATATTACGCAAGTACAGCAGCATAAAGAATCGGTATATTTGCAGTTTCCATCGCCAATTTTGGAAAACACTTGGCCATTCCGTTTTCTCCCTTATCAAACCAGATGAAGACCTCGGCATTTCCCACCTGCAACATTGCTGGATGCAGTTGTCCAGACCCACTTCACAGTGGACAATAGTGACATATATTATCAAGGCAAAGTCACTTCACTTATAGACAAGCGATATACAGTCCTCTGGACAGATGGTGGTCGTACAATTCACTCCCACGCAGATATCCAGGCCATGCTCTATGACCCTGTTTCTGCAGTGTATGATTTTCAGCCACAATAGCTGTGTCTGGGAGCAGGGAGAGTGTTACACTTTCCTAGGTCACCCTCCCCATGGAGGAGTGTTTTCTTCCATCCTCGACCGTACATGTATAAATGGAGACATATAGTCCTCATATGAGAGTACTAACTGTACCTTTTTGGACACGTACCGCAGAGGATGACCTTGATGCACCATAGAGAGGAGCCACCGGTCTTTTTAATGAACAAGCCCTACTCAAGGCCTCCGAGCCACGCGCCGTCCTCACGTCATCCGCGTCCGGGCATCATTGGAGTACTCAAGGAGCCGTTTTTCACCAAGCATCCGAGTTTATCCCACCTCGCCTCGTGGGACCAAGTGTATACGACCACTTTTCTTGTCCTCCAAAGGTCGAGAGTGGAACACACCGCACACTCAACGAAAGTGCGCGTGCGTTGCTGCTGTCCTCCAAGTTGCCTCGTACCTTCTGGGGAGAGGCCATCCGATGTGCCAACTACCTTCGAAACCGACTGCCCGTGAAGGCATCAGTAGAAGGAAAATGCCCAATTGAATTGCTGACCAACAAGCAGCCAAGCCTAGACAACCTGCGAACATTCGGTTGTCAGGCTTGGGTGCTCGTACCTGCAGAAAAACGCATTGGAAAGTTCGGACCAAAGTCAGTCGAGGGAACATTTTTGGGCTATGAAAACAGCTCAACTTACTGTGTCCTTGTAAAGGACCAAATTGTGCTCAGGAGAAATGTGGAGTTTGTGGAGAGCACTCCTGGACCTGCACCAAATCAAAGTCAGCAATATTTCGAAGGTCAGGTCCTCCCTGAACTCTTCCCTGAGCCTCCGCAGCTTCAGCTCTCCGAACTCCGCTCCAGTTACGGTCTAGATGGTTCAGTGATTCCACAGGATCCAAGCGCTTTGGACCTTATGGGATCACCAAACGGGGAGAGGAGTCCCGTGTATTCGGCAGGTGCAGAATTTCCACAAACTTTCGGCAGCGAGCAGTCCATTCGCCAGCAACCACCAGCAACCCTCCAGCAGGTTCCACCTGTTCCACCTGGTTATGTAGGTGATGAAGGAGGAGCTCAGCGAAGCCAAGTACCTTCTTCACCACCCAACCAGGCCATTGCCCAAACTACGGGCAATCCAAAATCTACTCCGGCAATCTTGCAACGCCCTCAGCAGCTCAGCAGCAGCGAAAACGACAATCCAGCAGGCATCCTAGATGATGGAGAAGGTGCTCAGCATGTTCAAGCACCTTCTTCACCATCTCCACATGGCATCCAGCAAGCAATGCAGCTGCAGGCTCCAGCCTCACCTCCAGCATCCAATCCAGCAGCCAGTCCAGCACCTCCAGCAAACCCAACGCATGGGTACAACCTGCGTCCTCGCTCCAGCAAAGCGTTGAAGACCACCTGCAAGGACGATTGGATGGTCAGCGACGAATTCTCAGGCTATGCCAACGCAATGCGTAGATCGGACGCCGACCTCTGGAAAGAGGCCATCCACGAGGACCTTACCTCGCTGGTGGCCAACGAGACCTGGACGCTCACCGAACTTCCTCCAGCACGCAAGGCCCTCACCACCACGTGGGTCTTCAAGGTGAAACGCGACGGTGGTGGAGACGTGGAGCGCTACAAAGCCCGCCTGTGCGTGCGTGGCTTCGAGCAACGTGATGGTTTGGACTACCAGGAGGTGTTTGCCACCACCTCTGGTAAGGTAACCCAACGAGTTTACTTAACTTATGCAGCCTTGAAGGACTATGAAATCAGGCAGGTGGACATCAAAACTGCCTTCTTAAATGCAGGATTGGATGAACCTATCTACATCCAGATACCTGATGGACTCAAAGGGAAAGAGTTAGATGGCAACAGCCATCTGGCTCTCAAACTCAACAAGGGTTTGTATGGCCTGAAATAGGCTCCAAGACTCTGGTTCCTCCACCCCATCAACATGTTAACTACAGAGCTGGGATTCGTAGTTAACCTAGTGGAGGACACTATTTTACAGAAAGTTAACGAAGAAACAGGCAAGGAGTGCATCCTGTGCATCTATGTGGATGACATACTCCTTGCAGCAGAAGATATCCATATGATTGAAGAAGTCATTGAGAGCATCTGCAAGAGATTCCAGGCCAGAGACCTAGGAACTGTGAGTTTCTTCTGTGGCATGGTGGTTCACAGGGGCAGAAAAAACAGGACCCTCACACTCAGTGAGCCTGAGAAGATAAGGCAGTTAATTAAGCAGTTCAACATGGAAAACTGCAGGGTGAAGCAGGTACCTCTGGAATACCACTTTACTGCACTAGAGAATGAACCTGCAGCCCCTCAACAATCCTACCAAGTGCTCATGGGCTCACTACTCTACTTGGCCACCACCACCAGGCCACATTTGTGTCATGCAGTGTCACATTTGTCAAGATTCATGGACAAGCCAAATGTGGAGCACATGAATGCACCAAAGTCAATGCTCAAGTACTTGAGAGGCACAAAGTACCTGGGCCCGGTTCTTGGAAATCGTATCGATGACAGTTCCGAAAATCTCGATGCACATATTGATATCTTTAGCCACACTGGTTACTTTGATGCAGACTATGGAGCAGACAAGTTAACAAGGAAATCCAGGACAGGTTACCTATTCTTCCTGAATGGGAGTTTAATCTCTTGGCAGAGCAAAATGCAGAAGACCGTATCTACCTCCACAGCAGAGGCAGAGTACCAAGCAGCAACAACAGCAATCAAAGAAGCCCTCTGGCTGAAGAGGTTAATTAACGGACTTAACTCCATGGGCAAAATTCACACTGTTAAAATGAAGTGTGATAACCAGGCCTGCATCAAGATGCTGAATGATGTTAAGTCCATCCAGCGGACAAAGCATATTGACATTGCTCACCACTTCGTCCGTGAGAGGATTATGAGACGTGAGGTGCAGTTCAAATATTGCCCAACAACAGAAATGTTGGCAGATTTCCTCACAAGACCCACCAGTGTTCAGAAATTTGGTGCCAGTGTTAAGCAGATTGGACTTGTGCAGTTACCTGAGTTAACAAGCAATGAAATAGGTCCTAAGGGAGAGCATGGAAAAGTGAAGTGGAGGACCAGTTCTGATGGAGTTTATTCTCGGAGGGACTGGTCGTGCAGGTCGTCCCCTCCGACCAGGACAGTCGCACGTTCGACCGCGGCTGTGGATAGAATACCCGATCCACAATGCCACGTAGGCATTGTGGCGGCTATTAGGGCCCAAGGGGCCACGCCTTCAATGCATGTATTACACTCTTTCCAGCCTCGCTCCTCCGTGCACCTCTGTGCTCCGAACTCCCAAGGACTTTCACGAACCCAGGTCCTCCAACGCTGCCTGTTAACCTTGCGGTTAAACAGCAGATCCTTTCAACATAGTCACCCCATTCAAGTCCCTCTTCAATCAAGTTGCGATGAAACCGGGTAATTTTCTTGGAGGAACCTGTCGGGCGTGCTCCGGTGTTGTGAATGGTGGATCCGAGGGATAGGCATCCCTCTCATGGCCTGGTGGCTCGGCAGCCCTCGTCGTCCTTCACGACACGTGCTGCGATGGCGACGGGCAACGTTGAACCTTCCGTGAGGTTGGTGGATGCTCGAAGAGGTGAGGAACGGCACGGTGTAGGGTGAATGAAGGTTTGAGAAAGTCGATTGTAACTGAGATGGCCTGCGCTATTTTTACTGTGCGCCAGCCAGTGTTTCGATGTTTTCCACGTCGTTAGCATCAAACGGTGACCTTTGGGTTCGTCGACCATGGTTCAGCTGCATAGATCTCCCCACGAGAGCTCTGCTCGTGGGTCTTGTCGAGTTCCACGTCTCGACTTATAGGGAAATCGGTGTTTGGCGGGTCCCCACTTTCGCTTGGATGGGGCCGTTCATTCAAGGAAGGGTATTCTTTCCAACAAATTTCTCTGTCAGGTCTAGTCTATGAACCGAATCCGATAGGATGTAAAAGTCGGTCTACAGTCCGTTCCTACCCGTGAAAACGTCGACGTGTGTGCGAAGGCGGCTGCAGATCGAACCAAGGACGAACGGGACGACAAAACGAGTGGACGATCGCCCCGTCAAGCCATCCTCTTGGTCATCGCATCCGTGCGAGCGCGCGAAGCTCCCACCAACTTTTCTATGCAGAAGTGTGGAACACAATAACGGTGGATGGAGAGAAGTGATCGAAGCTCAACATCGAGGAGGGGCAGTGATGGATCTTCGAAGTTGCAGGAGGGGTAATGCACCCTTGCACCCTAGTGAATGGGTAGGGAGAGGGGGCAATCACCTACGCGAACACATGCACTTGATACATTGGCAACGTGTATGCAATGCACGTTCGTTGAGAAGGCGTGTGCGTGATACTTGACTATGCCTTTGCAACGGATGAATACTGTAGCGTCCAAGTAGGGTCGCGGACAGGTGTCTCTTGATCAACGAGCGAGTTGAGCCTCTCGGCAGCAAATGAAGTTGTCGAAGAGTGTGGTGGAGCGAGGACATTGTCGCGTACTACAAGTAGGAAAGTGAATTGCAAGGCAAATAGACGGACTTCAAGTTCCTCTCTCATTAACACTCCATAGTGGTTGAAATGATGGCAGATGAGGTATGTAGAGGGCTCACGTGCTCCTAACGGTGAAATCAAACCATCCGCGCATTCACTCGTGGGGAGACTTGGAGCTCTCCAACTCATCGACACCATTCAACCTCCCCACCTCTACCTTCTCCATGTACATTGTGGAAGGGAAGGATGCGGCTGAAAAATGAGCCCACCGAGGGTTGCAGCTCGAAACCCCACTCATTTCAGACCCCATTATGATAATACACCCTGTTTCGGACCCAACCCAATCGAAGAGGGATGAAGACTCAATCGGAAGGGAATTTGCTTCGAGCTCATCGGGAAAAGGAGTTGAAGTACCCGAAGTATTGGAGGAGTGGACAACCGCAACCATGGAGGTTTCCTCTTGGATAGCCCCAACCAAAAGGTCGACCGACCGAGCGACATGTGGGCCGACAAACTTTTCGTGGGAAGAGACAAACTATGTGTCCAAAGAATGGGCAACCAAGCCCAACAAACTCGTGTCAACCATAGTAAAATATACTAATGATAAATCATTGGACAAACAAACCAACGCGACATCTTACTTGTAATAGAACTTAGAACCTGGCATGACATCAACAACGTGCCTTCTTCCTCCATCGACCTCCACGAACAGCTCTCGAACACGTGACGGACATCATCGTCCACGTAACGCCACACCGGATCAGCAAGTGAACATACGGAGGGCAAGAAAGAAACCCTACCAACTAGTTCACAACTTTGAACACTCCAGGAATTTACCAGAGGTAAGAAAACCCATCTTTCAACAAAAGGTCTCCGATGAGATCCATCGAGAACCGGACTCGAACCCAACGGAAAGGGAACCCATCGACAACAAATCCAAGGCCTCCAAAGGACCTGACAACCCAGCGTGCACGGGAGGGACAGACGACGCGACGCACGAAAAATGGTGTGGCAACTATGATGGCGCGCGCATGACACGAGATGCGACGGGCACGGGGAGCTGGAGGACGAAGGCAAGGAAGGAGGGATATTGTCCACGAGGACGAGGGGATGGAAAACGGGCGCACCTATGCTTGTAGGACGATCAAGCTGGCGTGGAGATGCTCGTCCTACAACTGCGAGTTCAAGGGATGTGCAAGCGGTTGTCTAGCTTCCTCAAGCATGACAATGAGCAAAAAGAAACGCAAATGGGGGGCACTAGCCGAGCGTCTATGAGGTGGGGAACTTGCTCCCATGCGAGTGGGAATGGGGAAAGTGCCACATGCAAGCAACTAGGTGCATCAATTCAAATGGGACGGGAGGTTGGCTTAGACCTGATGTAGAAACAAGCTGTCGTTGTAGCTGTTTCATTCTACCATGTTGCTCAAACGTCATGAGTAGGAGGGTTGAGTATTGGTGGGCATTGCCCAAAGGAACATTGTTAATCGTGCTATTGTTCCCAAATTCGGAGGACTGGGGCAAGCTCTTCCCGCCAAAACAGAAGATGCACGATGAAAAACACGTGTCACCTCGTGCAAACATTGCCCATTTACGGAGCGCATAATAAAAACAGAACAATTGGGCATTGGCCACAACGTGGGATCGTGCATTGGATGTCTATGAAGGACGACGATTGCATGAGACACATGGACGGAAATCAGGATGAGCATGCTTGCGAAAGTGTGAAATTTCAAGCACCAATGCTCAAAGGGTGGGTACCATTTGTTGTATGTGTTCCACCTTCCTAGGTCACCCTCCCCATGGAGGAGTGTTTCCTTCTTCCTCGACGGTACATGTACAAGGTAAGACACTGATTACTTAAGACAGAGTACTAAATGTACCTTTTTGGACAATTACCGCAGACGATGAACTCGATGACCCTTATAGAGGAGCCAGCGGTCTTTTTCATGAAACAAGTCCTCTGACCCAGGCGCCGTCCGCGTCCGGGCATCGATTCAGCACTCACGGAGTTGTCTCTTTGGCAACCATCCGAGTTTGTCCCACCTCTCCTTCGTGAGTCCAAGTGTATACTACCGCTTTTCTCGTCGTCCTAAGGTCGAGAGTGGAACACATGTGATTTGAAACCGAGGAAAGGAACCGCCCATCTCAATGTTTAAGAAGAAGCATGGTGTCAATCATGTGCAGCTTGTCTTCAAGCCGACACACTTGCAAGGTGGAGGAAGAAAACTTCGAAAGGTCAAAACAGATCAAAGTATCCTCAAGTACTTGTTAATGGTACAGTTTACTTGATCCTTGGGAATGCAAAGCTTTGAATCAATGCGGATGTCCAGCGCAAATCATGTTCACGAGAGGAATCGATGGGGTTCTCACTTTGTTGGAAAAGGGAAGGCACATCCACCAACTTGCATCTGTCGCTAGAAGACCAAGGGGTGTGGCAAGAAACTTGGAGGTAGAGTTTTTACAATACGTTGAGAGCAACATGACGGTGCCAAAAATCTTGCATGAGCTCGAGACCAAGGATAGGATTCTAGAAGGGGACACAAAAACACAAGCGAAGAACTTTCTTGCTCACGAGCGAAAGAAAATCTCTTTGAAAGGCACAATGTTGGGTTACCAAGAGTTCGTAAGCACATTCAAGTTTGATGCAGGCAAAGCATACAAGGGTGATGAGTGCTTTATCGTGAATTCAGAACTGCAAGTTGATGAGCAAACGGAAGAGGGGACTTACAAGTTGAAATTGAACATGAGTTGTCCGACTATGGTGTGGTGGGCACAGGCAGTCGCAAATGTAGATCAAGTTACACAATTGACTTTGGACGCCACTTTTAGAGTAGCCACCATCGATTCGCATATCTTAATGGCATTAGGTGCAACTGAAGGTGTTGGTCACGGGTTCCCGGTGTTATACTCCATCGTTTCTACGGGGAGCTCGCACACCACCATGATCCATGTGGACTCCTTATGGCAGGTGTTGGGGTCCAATGCAATGGCATTTTTTGACAATGCCTACAAACTGAGGGATGCGGGGCTGGGTTGCACACGGGAGTGCGTGCTTTCATGGAGAAGAGAGAGTGCACTAGGCACCAACAAGATTGGTATGCTCACTTGAGTAGAGTAGATGGGCATCTTCAACAAGCTTGCAAGAAGTACCAAGTTCCTACTAATGTCGAGTCATTAATTGGAAAAGTGATCAAAAACATTTCATATTTGGCATCCAAGAAGGTAAGGGACAAGTTGCGTGAAAAGTATGAACAAGAGTTTGCACCGTTTCAAAATTTCATGGTATGGTGGAAGCAGACATATGGCGATCCATTCAAATATTGGGCCAGATGTGATGCTCCAACAGGATACGCCGTATGTAACCAAGGACATCAGAGTCACAACAATATATTCAAAAGGGTTCATATGCCAAGTAGTATTGTTGCACATGGCAGGATCTCCCCTACGATGGGACCCAGTGCTTGACAACGATCGTTGTCCACAAGTAGCTTAGCTAAGCGAGCTTGGAGCTTGCTGTGAATCGTTGGATATCAAGTCAGGTACAAAACGGGTAACCCCTCCCCAACTCGACGAGTGCGACCGAGGACCAAGGAAGGCGGGGGATGGGAAGCATATGGTACCCCGGTCCGAGGGTACGAAGGATGTCCCCAATACCAGCCGTCCAGATAGACCCAGGGCGAACCCGATGAAGCCCAGGCTTAGTTCGGGGCAACCCTAGGAGACTCGGGCGGAAGGGGGGACCGGATCCCCCCGAATCTCCCGAGGTCGATCGAAGGGTGGGGAAGCACCCTGGGGATCTGGGTCACGTGCTTGCCTGTCGTGCAACCGTCCGATGAGGGCGACAGGGCCACGTGACCACCAGGCGCCCCATGGAGATAAGGGTACCACCCTGAACCGCTGCTGGTTTGAGGGCCTACTAGAGGCCCCCCTCACTTGACTTGAAAATAGACTTTTGCCTTGACGACTTCTCAAGTGCGTGCCTCCACCAACCACGAGCTTGCTGCGGCTTCTCAACACCGCCAAGACTCGCACAAGTCAGCAGGAGCCGTCCCACACGGCTGACGCTCCACAAACGCGCCCTTGAAGGCGATTCCGTCCTCTTCCCTTTGCATCTTGGCCTCGTTTTGGGTCACAACGTGTGTGAATTGGCAGTGTCGCCACGGACGCTGTGCAATATAGATCAACGCAAAGAAGAGTCGATCTACTCGAATTACTAGCAGTCTTGAAGCTTGGAGTATCATCCTTTGGAAGAGAGAAAACAAGGGAGTATGAAGTTCAACGCGTACCTCGATAGGACATGGACGCCAAGCTTCGGCAAGATGTGAATTCTCTCATGATGTCTTATGATTGGGCCTTGAGACAATGTGTCGAGCAATACAAATTCTCTCTCTCAAACAGCGTGATAGAGGCATCTTGGTGCGAGGCTTTGAAGCCACGGGAAGAGGACCTACTTGAGCTCAAAGTCCATTCTAACTTTATGGAGGTGGTTTATCACAAAATGCAAATGTTGGTACATGTGAAGGCCACCCCACATGTCGAGCAAGGCTGCGTGCTGCTTGATGGATAGTGCCTCGCTGACTTTTTCCATCGCACACATGAGTGGGATACCCTCCATCAGCAGTGCTCATGCTGGCGGTTCTTAGACAAGGAAGTATGCGAACACATATGTGCAAAGAAAGTTGCCGAAGGTTTGCAAAATATACCAGGCGCATTCAAGATATTTCAGTTTTTGAAATTTAGGCAACTCAAGATCCACTCCATGCGCTCAAAAGCCTACAAACAAAGGGCACGGGATGCACTTAACCATACCCACATCAAGCGAATGAAGTATGGTGAACAAGAGCTCCGGGAGCTTGTACTCACAAGTCGAAACGAAGCCAACCTCCCGTCCAATTTGAATTGATGCACCTAGTTGCTTGCATGTGGCAATTTCCCCCATTCCCACTCCCATGGCGGCAAGTTCCCCAACTCAAAGACGCTCGGCTAGGGCCCCCATTTGCGTTTCTTTTTGCTCATTGTCATGCTTGAGGAAGTGTTAGGAATGCGATGCTTCGCTCTTGAGCTCCGCCTACGCGGAGGAAGTTGCCTTGGAGGACGTGGAGGCGCTTGGGAGGCGGCTCGTCCTTCCAGGTCAAGATCAACTTGATTAAACCGTGTGGTTGGGGGAAATTAAGTACTTTCCCCAACCGGAGGTCACCCATCCATTGAAGGGCTCCAATGGGTGAGGACCCAATAGAGGTGTTGGATCCTAACACTCCCCAACCCCAGCACCGGCGTCCTCGACGGTACTTGACGTCACTGAAACAAGTAGGTAAAAAAGCAGAAAACCTGCCCTCAGGTCAAAAACTCCCTAGCTTTCCTAATCTATCCGGTTGGATGCTGTGTACAGCAGTCCTTTCAATTCTTGATGTCCAACTTTTTCCTCATAAGCATTTGTATAACGAATTGTGTACTTTCCATTGGCATTTTGTGGAGCTGCGACCACTTCACCTGCATAGTACATGAGGAGATCATGTTCATCGAAACGTTTCTGAACGACGCGATGTAAGTTTACTTGAGGGGTGTCATGCAGGCCTGCTAGCTTGACGGTGGGTGTACGTCCCAAGGCTGCTGCCCAAGGAGCCTTTCCTGTCCAGGTGTTGCGGAGGATTGGTGTCTTCTGCAGGTATTTGACCTGCTTGTGTTGTTGTACGGCTGCTGAGTTCGTTGCTGTGATTCCTGTTTCAGGCAAGATACCGTTGACTTTCTCATAGACAATCACATCGCTGATAATTCCGGCGTCTTCGATTGCCCACCCCAGGTCTTTGGAGGGGGTATCCCACTGAACATAATAGCGTGGAGGTACCGTACTCCAACTGCGCAAAAGATATTTCCTGATAGGATAGGATGGTCGTTTCTTTGAAGCCTGCACAGGTGGTTGTGTTGGCAACACTGATGGTGCAGGTTGTTGAGCCAAAGGGAACTTCGCAGAATCAGCAGTCCAGAACTTTTCTAACCTTTCTGCGTGGACAATCGGATGTTCGGTGCTGCCTTCCGGCAAGCGGATCTCATAATTGTCTTTTCCCGGCGAGCGGACGACCTCGGTCACCCGGAAGCGTGGTTGCAACTTGCTCTGGTCGGAGCGCGTTGCACGTCCAGTCTGGACCTTGACCACCTGTGCTGGGTTAAACAACTTGGTGGTCCGCTGCCGGTCGCTGAAATTTTCATACTTGCTTCTGCTTTGGCAATGTTGATCGCCATCTGGGGATATAGTGTCCGATGGTGTTCGCATAATTCTGAGACATGCTGATCCATCGTACGATCCATAGGTCGAGGCAGTAAATAGAACGGCATTGTCGGATGGCGTCCCAATTCTGCCTGAAATGGAGTGACCCCAGTAACGGCGCAGATGGTATTATTGGTGGCAAATTCTGCAATGTGCAGGTAGCGATACCAATCTGTATCTGCACTGAGTGTATCGATAATTGCTACGCGCAGATTACCAGCGAGCGTTGCGATTTGCCGCTCTGTTTGTCCGTCGGCTTGCTGATGGTAGGCAGTAGTAAGCCTAGCAGTGATGCTCAGTGCTTCCATGAAGTCGCGCCAGTATGTGGTGGTAAATTTTGGGTCGCGGTCCATTGTCAGATTGGTAGGACAACCACGCTTAGAGATCCAATGCTGCTCAAATTGGAAGGCCAATTCTGGTGCAGTGATGGTGGTAGTGATGGGTACATAGGCAGTATATTTGGTAAATCGATCAACGATAACCAGAACTGCATCGTACTGGTGGCTGGTAGGCAGCCCCATTGCTATGTCCAACGTTACCCATATGTTTGGGTACGAACCGTGGTTTGTAGAATGGTTCTGCGTCTTGTAACGTTGTCTACTAATCTTTCCCAACTGACAGGCATAGCATTGTTTGCAATATGCCTTAATGTCTGCATGCATGCCAGGCCAGTAATAGTGGCGAGTCACGAGTTCGGTTGTCTTAAGGATTCCTAGATGCCCTGCATAAGGTAGATCGTGCACAATCATAAGAAGAAGGTTCTTGACTGTTCGATCATTAGGTACATACAACCTCTTCTGATCATTGATAATTTTGTATCTCAAGTCGCCGACCTTCTGCAAACTATCTGTCTCAAGTAATTGCTGGTATTTTCGATCGTTCGATGCTGCTTTCGCAATTAGTGCATAAATTTGGCTGATTTTACCAATGTCGACTGCTGTGAGTATCGATTGCAGGGGTTGCGTTGAAGCACTCACAGCTTGGTAAAAAGGACTATCCTGTGCCCCGGGTGAGGGCGGAGAGTAGCATGCTGCTGAATGCGAAGCGCTATCACCTACTGTATTGATCCATATGGGTAAGATAGAATTGATCCAGGAAACTCGAAAGGCATTGCCTAACATGCGATTACGGGCTGCCTTGTCCACCCCTGGGGCCGCTGTATCCCCTTGCTCCAATCCTACCCGGAGCTCGCGCTCCTCGGGAGTCATATGCCTTTTAGTTGTTGACTCCTTCTGTTGCACCAAGGAGTGGCCATTACGCACGTTGTTCGTATTGCGCCAGGTGGCCATCACAGTGGGAGCCTTATCGGTGGGTGCTACCCACCCCACCTGGAAGCAATCCTGCCAGGAGAGCGGCTGAATTAGTTCCGTTGGTTGCGGCACTAGATTATCTGTATCCAAATTACTCCAAAGCAGCCTAGTGCGTCGTTGCGCTGACCACTGGCTCAAGTCATGGACAGTTGGTTGTCCCAACCAATGCTGAATTTGTGTAAGATCCCCTTGTAGGTGGGCCGCGAACGGCGTACATTCAATGGCATAGAAGGTAGTCTGTGTTCGGAGTATGAGCTGGTGTGCCGTTTGGAAAAGCGGACGCTCATCCTGTAATCCCTTGTTATTTGGGTTAGCGGTGCTGAAAGGCTGACATGGCACACCTGCAATGAGAAAGTCCACCTGAGGAACTCTCCTGTTGCACAAGTCTTTGGCATCATGGCCCAACCGAAAGATGTCTTTGCTCAGGAACAGGTTTGGGCGGTCCCGTTGAACCAAGTTGAACACCCTTTGCATCACCAATCGGCAATCTGCGTTGTTTTCCACTGCGAGGTAATCATTGCGGATGTGTTTTGGTACAATGTGCGCGAGACTACGAATGACGGTACCAGTGCCTGCGCACAAATCCAGTATAGTAAGCTTCAGCTCTGGGCGTCCACGACTGAGAGCGTCCGGCGATAAATTGCTCTTGCCTGGTTTGTACTCAATAGAAATCTGAAAAACGGTAAGACGGGGAAGCCACGACAACTCCCGTTGTTGTAGTTTTGCAGGTCGCTTGTGTAGGTAATGTACCAACGCTTGATGGTTAGTGCGCACAACAACGTGGACACCCAACAAATAATGGCGCCACGTTTCCAGTGCGAGCACGATGGCAAGCATCTCTAGTTCGGTGGTGGTATAGTTCTTCTGTGCGCCTTGTAGAGCTTTGCTCCAATAAGCGAAAGGGTGCCAACGGCCGTGGTGTTGCTGAAGCAATACAGCTCCAAGACCAATATTAGATGCATCGGTATGAATCTCCGTTGCGCATCCAGTCGTCCAAAGCTTCAATACAGGTTCTGAAGTCAAGGCAAGTTTAAGAGCCTGGAAGGCCGATTCGGCCTGGTCGGTCCATCGGGCGACCAACGAGTCTGCTGTCTTAGTCAATTCGTAAAGCGGTGATGCTTTGGTTTGAAATCCTGAAACAAACTTTCTGTAGTATCCTGCCAACCCCAAAAATGAACGCAACTGCGTGGGAGTCCTAGGTTGGGGGAAATCCCTTACTGCACTGATTAGTCGGGGGTCCGGCCGCAACTGTCCCTCCCCTATAATATGTCCTAAGTAGGTCAGGTGTGTCTGAAACCAGGTACTTTTGTGCATGTTTAGTTTGAAGCGATATCGATCGCAGATTTGCAGTACCTGTGAGAGGGTATCTATCATGACCTGGAAGCTGTTTGCGTAGATCAATAGGTCATCCAGATAACAAGCAACTGTTCGCTTGTCATATATCAGATGATGGAACCTTGCGTGCATCATGCGCTGAAAGGTTGCGACTGCATTGCACATGCCCATAACCAGTACCAGCCATTCAAACAACCCAAAGGGGGTGATTGTACCGGTGTATCTTATACTGTCTGGGTGCATACGGATGTTATTGTATGCTTCCTTAAGATCGAGGCTGATGAAGTAGCGGGCCTGACTTAACCTATCCAAGAGCTCGTCAATGAGAGGTAAGGGAAAATGATCCTTCACAGTCACTTCATTCAGCGCTCTGACGTCAACGACATCGCGATCGGGGCCGTCCTTACGCTTTACCATAAAAATTGTAGATCTGCAAGTTTGGCTATCACTAGCAGCCTTCCGCATGATACCACGGTTGCAACGGTGTTCGAACCGTTTTTGCAATTCAATTGTCTGATCTGCCGCTAAACGTATTGGGCGAGTTTGTACCCGTTGTGCTCTTCCCTCAGTTAAGATGATGTGATGATCGAATTCAAAAGGGGCAGGTGGTGGTTCATTGTCCCCAGGAGGTTGCATTAGATGCAGATATCTCCCCAGCAAGTCTTTCAATTGATTTTGCTGTGCAAGATCAAGTGTTTTAGGCAACTGTAAACTCTCGATGGTTGTCCTAGTGATTGTAGGGCGATTTTCCTGTACCGCACTCAAGGTTGTCGGTTCTACTGAAGCATGGCGGTTGATCTGCAGAGCTACCATTGGGCAGGTGGTGGCGCTACTTGCCTGTGCTACCGCTTCATATCCATAAGTTGTGTCCGCAAACGGTATTACCCTACCCTTTTGTATGAAGGGTCTTAGTTCCTGAAACCATGGACTGCTAGGCATGTAAGAAGCCAACAGCACCAAACTTAAGGATGCTATATTCTGCAGCTTTTGTGTGACTGTTGCAAAAGCGTCCGTGAGTTTTGGACACTCACACACGTGCCTTGGAGGAGAGCGTGTGTCGGGAAGGAGCCGGTGCACCGGTCTTGGGCGAGGGTCCTCGCACTCGCGGACAAAGTCCCCTTCTAGCCGGCTCGAGGCGTGGTATCTAGCGAGGTCGACCTTCTGGTGGTTGGGCAAGCGCGTAGGCCTCCGCAAGTCGTCGAGAGAGGACGGAAGGAGGCGCGCTGGTGGTTGGCAAAGTCAAATTCTATCACAAAGCAAAGAGGGACGATAGGTCTACCTCTCTCACCGCCTCTCACTGGCGGTTGGAATTGGAGCAAAGGGGGTGTCTTATCCGCCTTCGTCCTCCTCTAAGTCACATCTGACCGTCCATTTTGCTCGCCCCAGGGCGACTATGAGCTGTCACTTGTTCGGCACCGTTCAGCCCCCTCGGGCCCACCCCTCACAATTGCGGATTGGGACGGGGTCGGCTGGTTCCCTTCGGTCTGTCTCCATCAAAGTCCCCGGTTCCCCTTACAAGAAGCCCGTTCTGATCGAGGTGACCGTGCTTCCATACGCCTCGGGGAAAACTGGTTCTGATCCCGGATTGATAAGGCCGTTGCACTCCAATGGGGTATCATATCCCTTACTAGCTGGGTAGCCCTAGTGGTTTGGACCCATAAGTCTGGTCCCATACGGACCCTGGTGGGCCTCGTTCACAGGAGGAGGCCCCTGCCCTATGCAACACTCTCCCGGCTCCCTGGGACGAACCCGGCTATACCTGAAAGTCATAGATGTATGCTATGGGGTCATACAAAATTGATCTGATCTGGTCTGCAAGATAGTTGTCTTTCTTGCAATCTGTCCATAGCACCTCAAAGAGCCCATTGTCTTCATCTGTCACCAACCCCTGATAATAAGCTGACTTGTCCTGCCCCTCATGGAAAAGCTCCTGCACAACTGCGCCGGTTAGGTCAGTCCGTTGCGGCTTGCGTGGCCGCTGTCTGGTCTGAAAAGGTAGCTTGGTGAATGGCCAGGTGTTGATCATAATTGGGCTGGGTGACTGCAAGTAGGTAGTTTTCTTATGCGTCTGAACTGCTTCATAGTTAGCATCTGTGATACCTTGTTCTGGAATACACCCATTGTGTTCTTCCAGTGGTAAAAAGTCATCCAACAAAGCTGCTGTTTCATCCACCCAGAAGTAGCGTTGCGAAGGATCTGACAGATTGCTTTCCACCCAATAGCGTACTGGCCTCGCTGGGAACGCGGAGAAATCGCGCAGCAGGTAGCGTCGTATGCGGTACAGCCTTGACTCGGTACGCATAGCATCTGTATCCGGCAGCGGGGACGCTTGCAGTTGTCGATCTTCGTCCATCGGAAATAGCGTAAGGTCTGAATCTGTCCAGTGTTCAAGGCGATCAGCGTGGATTCGTTCTGAAAATACAGAGCCAGGTGGTAAGTCCAGTTCGTAGCAGCCGTTCCTTAGTGCCCCTTTAATGACATAAGGGCCAACAAAGTATGGGTCTAGCTCATGTTTGTCAGCAGGCCCCTTGAGACCATACTGCACCGTCACCTTGTCCCCAGCTTCAAATGGTCTCTTCGGTCGTTGCGCGGCAGCGGCAGCCATGCGCTCCGCAGCCTTACGCAAATTGGCCTGGACAGTATCGTAGACCGATCGGTGCTGTTTTAATAAACTGGTTACCCGGCGGTCGAATGTCGTTACGATGTCTGATTGATTAGTGCCCTCTATGGGTGGAGTCTGCAAATGCCAGGGCTGTCTGGATGGACATCCAAATAATAGCTGAAAGGGTGAGAAGTTAGTAGCTGTATGCACCGAATCGTTGTATGCGTGAGCTGCTGCTTGTAAGAACAGATCCCATTGGTGCTTATCAGAGCATGTTGTTCTCAGCGTTTGCAGGAGCGTGCGATGCCGTCGCTCTGCTCCTCCCTGCGATTGAGAATGGTATGGAGTGCCAGTAACATGGCGGACTCCCAAAGCTGCACAGAAAGCTTGAAACAACGATCGGTAGGCGGGCCCGTTGTCGGTATGTATATGAACTGGGGTGTGGTACTTGTACACCAGGTTATCCATTAAGCACTGAGCCTGACGATGCGCACTCCATGTGGAGTGGATCGGTATATAGATAGCGAACTTCGTGAAGCGGTCCACCACTGTCAGGACAGCATTATGGCCAAGAGCAGTGAGCGGTAGCTTTTCAACCACATCTATCACAACAGTATGGAAAGGATACGGAAAGAACCTGAACTCTGGGCAAAGCTGACTGTGTCGGGACCGGTTACTGGGCTTCTGCAGTTGGCACACAGGGCAGCGTGCGACGAAGAGTTCGACGTGTCTCTTCAGGTCCTTCCACGTGAAGTGTCTTGAGGCATCTGCATAAGTTCTCGCTGAACCAAAGTGTCGCTGATCATGAACCATGTGTAGCAGCTCCTCTCTGAGGCTATTGTCTGCAGGCACCACCAGTACTGGCTGTGCATTGTCACTGCTTGTAAAAAGAAGGTTGTTCTTGACAATATGGTCTTCAGTTGGAGAATGCAGAAGTTCCTGGTAACTGGCATCATTGTCGGTAGCGATGCGTATACGCTCTAGTAGAGTAGGTGGCTCCCCTTGCGTAGCGCAGAGCATTGAGCGCACCGATCGTGGCGTAGTAATTGACGCGATCGATCCACACACAGTCCCTGGTAGACTGAGGCATGCTAGCGGTCTAAGCGTCCGTGTGTGAATTTGCCAACGCAGCAGCATGTGGGCAATCCATCCAACTAGAAATGCATTACCACACATGCGCTACCGGCTTGCATTGCTTACGTTCGCTGCAGCAGTATCACCAGGCTGCATCCCAACCAATCGCTCTCGTTCGTTAACGCTCAGCGGGCGAAGTTTGCCTCCTTCATCATGGACCCAGGTGGTTTTCGCAAGATCGCTGTGCGACCGTGAGCTGGCCATCAAAGTTGGACATTTCAAGCGAGGTCGATTCAGAGCATCGCGTTGGACTGTTGCACCAGCATCCAAGCACTCCTGCCAGGTAAGAGGTATTGGTCCCATCGAGAGCTGAGGTTCCTGGAGAGGGGGTAGTGAGGTCCAGCATAACCTTGTACGAGCCTGCGCCCCATACTGTGACATGTCCTCAACTACTGGGGATCCAAACCATTCACCAATCGTGTCCAGGTGAGATTCCAGGTGAGTAGCAAATGGGGTGCACTCTAATATAAAGTCCGGACTGTTCAAGAGCTTGGTTATATTAGCAACTGCAGTGAACAGCTCTCGTTGGTCAAACAGTCCCAGGGGAGGTTTGCCTTGGTCTGTGTTCGCTCGTGAAAAGGGCTGGCAGGGTACTCCTGCTATAAGTAAGTGTACCTTGGGGAGTTTTCGCCGCTGCCCTAATATGGTCACATCATTGCCGTAACGGAATATGTCTTTGCGCGTAAACAGCCCTGGACGGGCGAGTCGTACTTGATTGAATACCCTCTGTATGACGCTGCGGCAATTTGGGTCCCTTTCGACGGCAATGTAATCGATCGTAATATCTGTGGATGGAGGCAGAGCAATTTCCAAAGCGCGTAGCGTTGTACCCATACCAGCACACAGATCCAGTATGCAGTAGACTGATCCACTGTCCACCTTAGCCGAATGGCGCGATAAGTAGTTTGCCCCTGTATTTTCTGATCCTTGTCTATACTCAACAGTGAAGGGGGCAAAGTAGGCTAATTTCTCAATCCATCGCATCTCGCGCGGAGACAGCTGCTCTGTAGACTTGGTGTTGAGGAAATGGCTGGCTTTGTTATCCGTAAGTACGCTGAAGTGCTGACCAAACAACAAGTGTCTCCGGTGCTGCAGAGCATACAAGATGGCACAGGTTTCCTTCTCTGCTGGATGATAATTCTGTTGGGCTTGATTCAGCTTCTTTGACCAATATTCAACTGGGTGCCACTCCCCTTGCTCATCCTGCTGCATCAGAACTGCTCCCATGCCGATGTCCGAAGCATCCGTCTCGACTCGGATCGGTCGGTCCTCATCGAAGAGTGCCAGGACAGGTGGGTTCGTGAGTGCTGCAACCAGCTTGTTATAAGCTTCTTCTTGTGGGCCTTTCCAGTAGGATGTGAACCCGTGTTTCATCGATGCCTGGTTCAACTCAGTGAATGGGGCTGTAAGTTCAGCATAATGCGGAACAAATCGCATATAGAATTGGCACAGCCCAAGGAAGGCCATATTATCGCGTTGCGACTGCGGTCGCGGGAACTGCTGGATCTTGGTAAGTAGGTGGTTGGTACAGGCCAACTGTCCATTACGTATCCGAAAGCCTACCCACTCCAGAGTACTTGTGAAAAAGTGACACTTCGATCGTTTCAGCCGGATGTCGGCCTGTTCACAGGTAGCGAAGAATTCCTCAAGGTGTTGGAAATGCTGTTCTTTTGTTTTAGAATGCACCAATATGTCATCCATGTACACCTTTAAGTAGAGCAGGTGACCAAATATTCTGTTCATCATGCGCTGAAACATCGCAGGCGCGTTGGCAGCACCCATGGGCATGACCTTCCACACATAGGATCCAAAGGGTGTGACCACTGCAGTTTTATCGATGTCGGCAGGATCCATCCTAACCTGGTGGAACCCATCCAAAGCATCCAGCGAGGAAAAGTATTTCGCACCTCTCAAGTTTTGCAGGTACTCATCTATACGGGGCAGCGGATATCTGTCCTTGACAGTAACATTGTTAAGCAGGCGGTAGTCAAACACGACCCGCCAGCCCCCGTCTTTCTTCGGTACTAGGATTACTGGGGCTCCCCAGCTAGAGCCAGCACAAAGGTCCATTTTACCGGCATCGACGTATTCGCTGATTAACTCCTTTAGGGCAGCCTGCTGGTGAGGGGATAGCCGATAATAATTCCTGTACTGCGGGGTCGCATTTTCAGTGAGCTGTATTTTGAAGGCCTCTCCGCTGACACGCTCTGGCGGTAGCTGCGTACGAGGCTCAAATAAGCCCTTATATCGGTGATTGATCAGTCGGTCCAGCCGGTACTGATCGCTGTGGTCCAACTCCCATTCATCGCTGACTTTTGTCCGCATGTGGTCAAGGTCTGCTTCTTCATCGATAATTTCAGGTCTGGGATCCAGAGGCTGTATCATAAGCAAGAGACAGCCTGGGTCCTGTACCGCCTTCCGAGCTTCGCATCTGGGGACGATTAAGTCCAGCTTTCTGGATGCGATGAACTGGTGATCTCCATACACAGTGTGCTTTCTGCCACTACTGTTCTTTAAGACCATTCGGTGGTTCTGCCAGTCTAGGGCCATCAGGTGTTTGTCACAGAAGGTCCCCCCTAATATGCAATCAAATGTCTCCAGTGGTGCAACTGCGAAGGGTACTCGACCACGGAAGCCATCGATCGTAAAGGTGGCCTGAATTACTGGGGCTGTATGAACCTGCTAGCCTACGGCTACGGTGAATTGCACGGCATCGCCAGTGTTCTTCTTGGTCACCCCTGCTGGGTCAGTGGACTGCAGTTCATGAAATAGTTTCCCTCTCATGAATGAGTAGCTTGCTAATGTATCAAGGTAGGCTTGTGTCCTGATTTTGTTCGTTTTCTTTCCAAAGTAAGTTTTTGCAGCTAGGAATTCCTGTCTAGGCCTTATATTACTGAATGAGTTCAGGCAGACAGGAGTCCTTTCATTGGTAACCGGGGCTGCTGCTGGTTTCGCTCCCGGCTCCACTCCGGTAACCTGGGTCACCGGGCGGAGTGTACTCAGTTTTTTGGGGCACCCATAACAGATGCCATTTTGCATGAGGACTGATCATGGCCGTAACGACGGCAGCGTTGGCACAGCCCGTGCGCAAGGCACATGTTCTTCTCTTCCTGGGACAGCGTGGCTCCGAGCGGCTTGTTCGATAGCTGAGTCTGCACCTTTATGATAGCACTCTTCTGCCCTTCATCGAGATCGTTGAGTTGCTTTCGCTCTCTCCTTGCGGAGCCGCTGTCCTGATTATCCTTCGATGGCGCCGGCATCGCAGCAGCTATTGGCCTTCGCATAGAGTCCAAACGGGGACGGTGATCGCTGTTGCGACGGCCAGTTGCGTAGTGATTCGTCCATTGATCATCAGCTGTCTTGGTCTCTTTGCGGGGCTGTTCAGCAGCTTCCTTTTCTAGCTTGAATATGACTGATGCTAAGTTTCCTGGTTCCATGTCAGGAACTTTATCCACATCCATCAGGTGGTCCAGGTGCTTATACAATGCTCGCTGGAGGTAGGCTGGCAGTCCATGCTGCAGCCTTGCTGATATATCATTCTCCGTTAGCGTACGGCATACAGGAGGTGTACTTGCGTTGACGACGAATGTCAATTGCACCAGCCGGTTCAGAAACTGTAAAGCATTTTCGCTCCGGCGCATACGGGTAGTATGCAATTCGCGCCATGCCTCAGGGCCTGGGTATTGATTCTGGAACGTACGGCGGAGGTAAGCGTACAATTCTTCCACTGATTTGAGGGCACCTGGATCGCGCATAATGAGATTCTGCACCATTGATTTTGCTGTGCCTCCCAAAGCTTGACTGATCGCAAGTACCAACTGCTCTTTTGGACGGTCGAGAGCGTATGCTTGGCACCAACACACAACATCACGATACCAGTAAGTCAAAGCATATGGATTTTCATCAAGCTCCAGTCCAGTAAATTTTTCAGGCTTCTCCAGGGAGACCTTTTGTATGTTCTTTGAGTCCTGGAGGGTTGTTCCATACAATGTGGTGAGATGAGGAAGTCCCTCTTCCTCGGAGGGCGCATGCGTCTCTCCTACGGTTGTCACTTGCTGATTTTCTTGGTTCTCATCGGTGATATTTTGTTCTTCACCATCAGTTGGGTTTGTTTGCAAGGCTTCAAGCTGACCTTCGAGCTCAGCAATGCGCTCTTGGAGCGTGCTTCGCATGGCTCGTTCTTCTTCCAAGTCCCTACGGAGCGAACCCATTCGAGTTGTGTGCTCCGGACCTTCCATTTACTTGAGCGTACAATAGTCTTCTCTGAAGTACAAGCTTAGAGAGTGTTGCAAAAGCGTCCGTGAGTTTTGGACACTCACACACGTGCCTTGGAGGAGAGTGTGTGTCGGGAAGGAGCCGGTGCACTGGTCTTGGGCGAGGGTCCTCGCACTCGCGGACAAAGTCCCCTTCTAGCCAGCTCGAGGCGTGGTATCTAGCGAGGTCGACCTTCTGGTGGTTGGGCAAGCGCGTAGGCCTCCGCAAGTCGTCGAGAGAGGACGGAAGGAGGCGCGCTGGTGGTTGGCAAAGTCAAATTCTATCACAAAGCAAAGAGGGACGATAGGTCTACCTCTCTCATCGCCTCTCACTGGCGGTTGGAATTGGAGCAAAGGGGGTGTCTTATCCGCCTTCGTCCTCCTCTAAGTCACACCTGACCGTCTATTTTGCTCGCCCCTGGGCGACTATGAGCTGTCACTTGTTCGGCACCGTTCAGCCCCCTCAGGCCCACCCCTCACAATTGCGGATTGGGACGGGGTCGGCTGGTTCCCTTCGGTCTGTCTCCATCAAAGTCCCCGGTTCCCCTTACAAGAAGCCCGTTCTGATCGAGGTGACCGTGTTTCCATACGCCTCGGGGAAAACTGGTTCTGATCCCGGATTGATAAGGCCGTTGCACTCCAATGGGGTATCATATCCCTTACTAGCTGGGTAGCCCTAGTGGTTCAGACCCATAAGTCTGGTCCCATGCGGACCCTAGTGGGCCTCGTTCACAGGAGGAGGCCCCTGCCCTATGCAAGAGTGACCTGGGACAACAATCTCAAAGGTGGGACACATATAATGGGTCCAGGTAATACCCCCTAGTCTTGGCGCATCGCTTCTTCTGGCTCAGCATAGTTGAGCGTTGCTAGGCCTGCTGTTGTTGCTACGAACAGCGCCGTCTTTAATGGCCCGAACTCTTCTTTCAATGTGCTAAAGGATACAGGATGGTGAGCCTGTTGCTCCGCAGTACTTACGCTTACTGAGGCCGGGCCATCGATGGGGGACGTCTCTCCTGTCTTGGACTTGGCTTCATCCGAAGTTGCCGTCTGATTGCGGTGTGTCAACTGGATCGTATTACGATCCACATTCAACGAATCTTGTAGTTGGCTCATAACATCGCACCCAAATATCAGATCGTAACTCTCAGGTAGGCCCATGGGGATGACCTTTACCTTTACCTCAATTTTTTTTTTACTTGGCGTGTCGCCTGGACCCAGTAAGACTGAAAGTTGCAGTAGTTCGTTGGTCGTATGCGTCTGCCCATTGGCAAATACGCTTCGAACATAGTGGGACCTACTGATAATTTTGCCCAAATTTTTGAACTCTTTGTGCACATAGGAACGGCCTGCACCGGTGTCCCATAGTGTCCTCAATTCTTTTCCTTGGACGTACGCAGGTCTGAGAAAGACTTGCGATCCTATCTTGGCTAAATTGACAACAACCTGGGATTGAACGATTGTCGATGAGTGCTCCCCAACCCCTGTTGTTAAGTCACTCCTCTAAAAAGTAGACCGGTCTCGACAATAATCAACATGATAGTTACTGTCTTCTGAAACTGTGTCGTCTTGCGACCTTAATTGGATGGCTGCTAAATTTGCTGGTTTTACAACACTTCCTTCCTCCTTAAACGGGCGATGTTCCAATGGGTTCACCCTGTTGCTGGGGGCAACGTAAGACTCAAGCCCCTCACCTTCACTCAAAGGGAAAGCTGTGTTTACGCCCTCCGGGGTATCCCGTTGCCGGGGGCCTAACCGTTTCCCGTTCTTGAATTTGTGTTTTTGAAGGGACAGTCATTGGCCACATGGTCTGGACATAAGCATCGAAAGATGAGGCACAATTCCAATTGTTTGCATAGTTCGATCGCATGGGGGGTCGGTCGCTTCCCCTTCCACTCGGCACGAAAGCTTTTCTGTTCAGGACTGATACGGTGTTCCGGGGTTGGCACAGCCACAGCCCAGAGGACCGCTCAATTTTCTGATGGACTGCCTTTGAGTTCGGCACGTAGCGCTGACTTTCGCGTTCCCGTGCCTCCTTCTCACGGGCATGCCGTTCCTCGCAATATTCCAGCAATTCCAACCAATCCTCCAACGTTTCCAATGCCTTTTTGTTCCCGTCCAATTTATCCACCTCCAAGTTAGCACGCAATCGGTCACGGATGCCGACCCATACGCTTCTACGTAGCTTGAGAAGTACCATATCGTCGCTGATTTGTGGGATCACGTTCCCATCATCCAAATTCACTTTCCTTTGTAACTCCTCAAGGTGTAGCAAGTAGTGGCGTACACTTATATCACGTTTTTGGTATGCCTTCTCAAACTCTTTATAGGCCGCCTCCGCCGATGGACGAACACGATAAATCTGGATGAGCAGCTTCTTAAATGCTCCCAATTCTCGCGGGAGCGTTCCCTTCTCATACAATGAGTTAGGAACGGCACACTTGGGCCCTTGTATCATGTCGAGAAGATCCACGACACACTCGGCATCCTCCAAATCCGGATTACGCGCTTTGCGCCGACCATACCACCTGGTGACACTACTCCACCAAGCCTCAAACATCTCGGAGAGAACTTCTTCCCCAATATTGTGGAAGGAAAACGACTTGGGTTTCGTTATGGTCTCCACGGAGCCGTGATGAGTCGGCGGAGGTAGCGTGGAATGAGTGACCGTTCCTCCTTGAGAAAAAGAGGAAGGGTTGTCTCTCAACCTCTCCAACTCCTCTCCTTGTAGGGTGAGTTGTAGCTTGAGGGCTTCCAACTCTTCCTTAAGCTCTTCCATCCTTGTCATCTCTTTTTTTTTTTTCACCTACCGATTTTGAACTTTTGACAGGGAACTCAACAGGACACATTCTACACACCGTTGAATGCGTCTCCTCACGGCCGTTCTAACGAGACGTCGAACGTCCGATTTGGCCTTGTTCCGACGAAGTAATGGCCCAAGAAACGATTTCAAGAAACCCTCGATGCTCGACCGCCACGTACGACAACCGCGGACGAGTTCGTCACGTTTCCAACGCACGCGTAGGTGTTCTCACCATGCTTGGAAGTCCTTTTTACTGTTAGGAATGCGATCCTTCGCTCTTGAGCTCCGCCTACGCGGAGGAAGTTGCCTTGGAGGACGTGGAGGCGCTTGGGAGGCGGCTCGTCCTTCCAGGTCAAGATCAACTTGATTAAACCGTGTGGTTGGGGGAAATTAAGTACTTTTCCCAACCGGAGGTCACCCATCCATTGAAGGGCTCCAATGGGTGAGGACCCAATAGAAGTGTTGGGTCCTAACAGGAAGTTAGACAACCGCTTGCACATCCCTTGAACTCGCAGTTGTAGGACGAGCATCTCCACGCCAGCTTGATCGTCCTACAAGCATAGGTGCGCCCGTTTTCCATCCCCTCGTCCTCGTGGACAATATCCCTCCTTCCTTGCCTTCGTCCTCCAGCTCCCCGTGCCCGTCGCATCTCCGTTTCATGCGCGCGCCATCCCAGCTGCCACACCATTTTTCGTGCGTCGCGTCGTCTGTCCCTCCCGTGCACGCTGGGTTGTCAGGTCCTTTGGAGGCCTTGGGTTTGTTGTCGATGGGTTCCCTTTCCGTTGGGTTCGAGTCCGGTTCTCGATGGATCTCATCGGAGACCTTTTCACGATGAGCCAGGAGCAAATTCCCTTTCGACCGGATCTTCATCCCTCTTCGATTGGGTTGGGTCGGAACCAGGGTGTACCTTTAGAATGGTGTGTGAATTGAGGGGGGGGGTCGAGTTTCAACCATCGGCGGGGTCATTTTCAGTTGCATCCAAGGGAGAAAATCCCTTCGATAAAACTCTGTCGGTCGAGGAGTCCGTGCATCTCTTACGAATGCCCGAACCTTGATCCGGGGTGTCCTTCATCTAGTCCCGGTCTTTGTTGGTCCATAAGTGTTACAAAGAGTCCGTGAAGGACGTTGGACACATGGTTTACTCCGAGAAATTTCGACTCCTCACGAAATGGAGGCGATTCCTTCTTCTCCCGGGAGGCGCACTTCTCGTTGGCGAGAAAAGCGTCCGTCCCCTTTTTTGCTCGGTTGTGCCTCCTTCCGCATTTGGAGAGACTTGGAGCTTTGCTTGGTGGGCGCAAAAAGTCTTCATGGCTCACGAAAATCCGTGGGAGAGGCGCCGTGGACGTCGTGGGGTCAAGCAAGTTCTCATCTACTACATGCTAGGGAGGTCCCCTTAAGAGCCTCCCCTTGAAGGTTGAGGGGTTCGTACGTAGCCCCCTCAACTGAATTGCGGTGGCTGATGGTCACGTGTTGCTTACGTCATCCATCGGACGGCCAAGATTCAGTTCCTAAGCCAACCGAATCTTCCACACAACATCTCCACCCTTCGTGCCCCCTTCTCGAATCTTCGAGGGGATTCGGCCCGGGGGTCGGTCGGTCAAGGTCCGCTTCCCCTGTACTATTCCGTCCGACTAACCCAGGGATTACTTGGGGACTCACTCGATTGACCTCCTGCTTGTCGGGGTCATGCCTCTCATTGCTCTTGGAAATGTAGGGGCATGGTTTCATAGAAGAGCCACGCCTACATAGCGAAGGAGTGTCTCTCGGACCAGACGCGTGTTCCCAAAAGAGAAAGGGATGTTCTTGCTCCTAAGGCGCCTGGTTGGTCTCAAGAATTTGCATCACCTCTCCCACACCTTCGACTTGAGCTCTAGTGCCCTATTGGAGCTCCACAATGTGATGCTAGATCCCAACTATCACTTCACAAAACAAACGATGGGTCTGAAAGTGTGGGCGAATGAGCTCCTTTGACTGGCACAAGCACTTGCAAGGAGAGGATGCCGGATCCCCTCGTGTTGTGGCTTTGTCGACGGGAAGCTGTTCAAGATTCGAAGGCAGAGAGAGGGCGAGGATGCGGCGTTCAGCCAGTGGAAATGCATGCACGCGACAAAGTACCAAGTGGTGGTACTATCTAACGTCATGATCGCGGGCTTCGACGGTCCAAACGCAGGTTCCGTGGGAGATGCGAACATCTAGAGATTGTGAAACATGCAGGAGCACTTGCGAGTGATCGACCGCGACTTGGACGAAGGGGTGACCTTGTATGGTGACGGTGCATATGCGTCCATTGTCGTATTACATCGGCCCTTCGTAGGCAACATCAACGCGGAGCAAGCGGTGTTCAACGAGCATATGAGCAATTTTCGACAAGCCGTGGAATGGATCTTTGGGAAGGTCGTGGGGTTGTGTCCGCTCGTGGGTGACAAGACGAGAAAGATGGTGCTACTCCATCCAACTAGTAAAGAGCACGTAGTGGCTGCGTTGTTGACTACGTTTCGCACCTCTTTTTGTGGGGGTGTGACGACCGACTACCTGGGATCACTCCACCCACTCTATGAGAGTATGCTACAATGGTTGGGGAGCACGCGAGTGGTTTGGCGAGGATTTCTCCCAACGCTCCCAACGACATTTAGTTTCTCGCGTACACGTTTCTAATAACATGTTCTTTGCATGCAAGAAGTTTCGATGACATCGCAGGAGGAAGTGAAGAAGCATGCCAGTCGTTGGTTGATGAAGGAGCTCCTAAATATGTCTCCATGTCAAGCACACGTTTCCTACATACACAAGAAGCAGCTGCACATCCGTGAAAAATAGAAAAAACACGCGTCTGATCCTCCTTCTATCCATAGGACCAGCATCGGATGATCACTTCCTTCTTTCCATCCACAACACTACCACCGGATGATCTCTCCCTTCCTTGCTTTCAAACAACGGCAGCAGTTGCATAAGTAATGGACGCATGCAAAGAAAAGCTTCCCATTGCAATGGGAAGGGAAAAAGAATATGAAAGACTATGGACTTAAAAAAAAAGAAGTAGTATTACACTTAACAAGTACATCACACATAGCTTGCATCTCTTCCCTCCTGCCCTGAGGATTCGACTTCCACTTCCTCTTGCTACGTGGCAGACGGTCCCCTGTTCACGTTGGTGCCTTGCCCATGAGGAACGGAGTACTCGCGGGTCCGATCGTCCATGGAACCTCGATGGGTGTGGCGGAATGAATCATTGCGATGCGCCTTGTCACATTTCGACTGTCGTCAAGAGCATCCAATCGCTCGTGGGAACGAAGAACACCAACCTGTCTTTTTTGCGATTTAGGGATGATGACCGCAAGACCCTCCTCGCTAGAAGTGAGTCGTGCACGACTGCTTGTCCGCCTTGCACATTCCTCCCGTGAACTTTTGGGGCGTGGCGGTGGTCGTGCGCCCTTTCCTTTGGTTTGTACCTGCGTATTGGCCCACATTTCTCCATTATTTTCCTTCTGTTTGCGCGCCCGCGCTTTCTCCTCGTGCGCAGCTCCTTTCCTACCATCCGCCTCTGCAACTCGCTCAGCTACCTCATCGTAAAGGTGCGCGAGCTCCTCGTCCCTCATGCCTCCTCCTCGTCTAGTTGCTCACATCGCTCCGTCCTCATGCGCTCGGTGCGCCTTGAGCAAGGCACGGATCCTCTCGCGGACTTGCTTCCGGTCCTAATCCCACGACTCGAATAGCGTCGGGTATGCATCCTTTAGGCGCTTGACGAAAAGCTTCCAACGAACGCCCTTGTCGCCGTTGGTCCTCCTTAAGAGGAAGCAACGGTCTTTGTCTTACAAGACAACCAACATCGCCTTGTTTTGCGCGTTAGTCCATACCCGACCCTTGGGAGGAGCCACGTTGTGTAGCGAATCTTTGCGAGACGACGAGATCGTTGTTGTCACCACATCGCGCGTTTCTTCGTCCGTCGCGGCCTCCACGATATCGACCGCACTCTTGTTTGCACCATTTTGGATGAGGCCTGCACTTGTAGTGCCGACGGAGGTGGCACCCGTCGTGTCCTAAGCTAATACGACAAGAACAATCGTTAGTCTGTCTATCCTATTCCCTTCCTCGACATCGTGGTGATCGAAGACGCGCCTTTTGCAATAAAAGGGTATGCGCTCGTTCAACAAGTGTGGGTGGGTCCAACGCAGTTGCACCGATTCGAACGGCGGCTCTCGCAAATACCGAACATGGCTGAAATTTTACATGGCTTGACGAGGAATGAAACCGGGCCCGGTTTTCAAAAACTCGAAACTTAAACGAACGGTCGAAGCCCGAGACCAACTAAAAACGGGTCAAGTGGCCCTTGATCCTTTTTTCGGTCTTGATCCCAAATCTAAACTCCGCTAGGGAGTCTATGAACACTCTCCGGGGAGGAAGCGCTAATTAAACCACACAGGACCCTTTGGCGGTCTTTCAACTTGCATTGCCATGCTAGCACGTCCACTAGAATCTTCCCCCTCACGGGGAGTGCGCGGAAAAACACCCGTAGCACCCATGGGCTCCTTTTTGGGCGCGTTGGTCCGAGAGGGTCATGTTCCGCCTCGTGGCCCATTCCGCACTTGCTTGGTTTCATTCGGCATGATTTTCGATGCTCTTTCCGGAGGTGTGAGTCTTGAGTGCTGGATTCACGCTCGTGTCTTCGAACTGGTGCCGGTTCACTCTTGCGAGTCATGAAAGCCAAGCTTTTGGGAATGTTAGGGGCCACGAATAGGAGTACGTTGTAGGACGCCCATCGCGTTGATTGAGTGCGCTTCTTTTCTCTCGTCCTTGCCACCGCTTTTGATCTTTCCTTGAGAGCTTGTTTTGTCCCCTTCCCGGGCATGGCTGAGAAGATGCTGTCCAAATTTGCCTTTGGAGCTGGTGAGGCAGAACTTGTTCGAGGTGCATGCCTTATTGGGTCTCTTAAATCTTGCACAGGCCGTTTCAGAGCACATGTTTGGCCTTCTTCAAATGACTGCAACAAGGTCAATGGAACGGCAATAACTAGAAGTTGATTTGGTCCTTGGTTAAGATGGTACGGAGATTTGAAGTCGAAAGCAACAACCTCTACTAGATGCAACGTACCGACCCTTGGGATTGGTCACACGGAAAGGTTCCAAGGCGTGGACGGAAGATCGTTTCAAGAAACGTGCTATCAGTCAAGAAGACGCGTTGTGCGAGGTAAAACAATTTGGATTGACAACTCCGAGCATAGGTCGGCCGTCCCCAAGCAAGGCAGTGGAAAACACAACAGTGCCCCCACAACCCACCAAAAAAGTGGCACGGGCGTGGAGGGGGGGTCTAGCGGAGTGGTGCTGTTGTGCCTATGAAGGCGGTCCGCACTGAACCGGTTCGAATAATGGTTCCTACTAGAAACGATTCGAACACTCGTATTTGAGCCCGGCGATCGCTTCAAGAAAGAGGGTAAGGACGTTGCGTCTCTAGCACCAAGCACCGTTGGTTATTTGGCTCGGTCCAAGGACACGTCATACACTTGCCGACTGTTGTGGACGTTGCCAAACTCCAAGGATCCTCTAAGGAGAAGATACTTCCCTTGGATGTTGGAACAGGGTCCATGACGCCCCTCCACAAGGCCGGGGACAAACTACCCTTCCCTAGGCCAACCTACTTCGAAACGAGTGCTTGCACGGACCAGTAAACACTTGATGGTTTGCGGAGTGCAAAGCGGTCTTGCGCGAACAATTTGATCGTTCCCAAGGCAGGGCTACGATATGGAGTGACTTGAGGAACCTTTCCCTATGCCTAGAAGTTCCCAAGTTTACAAGTTACAAGGATGATGCTCAAACGTAAGCTCATGAGTAGCAAACCTCTCCTAAAATCAACGCAAAAGCCAACGAACATGCGAAATTGTGATTAGCACCTCACGGTCATCGTCAACCATTGCTTTCATAAAAACTCCTCTTTTGCATCGTGTCCGAGATTTGCAACCATGCTCATTGAGAAAGTGGAATTGGGATATCGCTTTGAAGAAGTACTTTTAGGCATGGCATTGGCAACTTGGTTCGCTGCCCAATACGTTTCGTGGGGTTTGGTCTTGAAGAAGAAGGCAGACATGGATGGTATACTAGTGCAAGTTTGTTCTTCGGCTTGCAAGGCTTGCCCTATCTAAGGGATTGGGAGAGACTTAGTGTTGTAGATTGTGAAGCTCCTAATGTAGGCACATGTCTTCTCTGACATGGACGGCTATAACCTTCTCCTTCATCTTCCGAGTTTGCTTGCGAACTCGTACGGTGGTGAGAAGCGTAAAGATAGGAAAGTTCTCATGCTCGCCTACTTAGAAAAATCGATATGACTCGCTAAAGTACACACTCGGGCATGTACACAATTGTGACACATGTTGCGAACCTCGCAAGTTCCCCACTTTCAACCATACGTCATACATTTTGCATCGCTTGTTAGAGTAGGAGATGTCACCATGATCCCTTTTAACGAATTGGTGGAGCGGATTTGTAGCGCGCTAAAAGCCATTGTTGCACAAGGCAAAGTCCATCCGAGGGCTACCCACCCTCGGCCGTGCTTCAGGGGCGGTAGATCTCGCTTGCCAAGGACGTGGCGTCCGGTTTTTCGGGTGTGTACTCTGAAACTCTCGTAGATGGGATTCCACCCCTCTCCCCTCGGAACGGACGCCCGCCTTCTCCAAAAAGGGCCAAACATCCCAGGGCAACTTTTTTGCAGCATCTGAAAATCTCGTTTTTCGGCCTTCCTTTTCCTTTTCCTAGTCCTTCGGAGAGCCGCCTACGGCGGCCGCCCACCAACGGACTTAAAAAGAGTTCCCCCTCCTCTTCCTTTTCCCGCAAAAACTTCCGCCATCGCCCGCTCTTTCGCGTGCAAAAATCGTCGAAATCCATCGTGGGTGGGGTCACGAGCAAGGATTTTGGAGGGTCTCGTTTGAAGGGGCCTCCCTCCTCGAATAAGGATCCGTTCTCCATAGTTTTTGACACAAGCACGTGTGGTTGGCTCTTCTACCTCGTCCTAGAGTTTGGACGCAGACCCTTCCAAATTCACGACGGTGCACCCAAGAACACACGGTCGCTCGAACGAATCTCGATGGGTTCGAGACCCCCCCTCTCCCCTTCCCCCCACTTGGGGGAGACCTCACGCCCAGCTCATGGAGGGACACGAGCCCATCTCAAGGGGGAGGCACGAGGAGCGAGTGGTGGTGAGAGAGGGAAGGCTTCCATCCTCCTTCGAGGACATGGTGGAGAGAAGGGGGGGGGAGAAGGGAAGTACCACTCACCACACTCCTGAAAAAGTGGCCCACCCCTGTTCCCCCACAATGCGACCACAAGTTTGACAACGAACGTTGCGACGCAATAGCTTCGGTAAAATGAGCTTGGAGCTTGATGTGAATCGTTGGATACTAAGTAATTGCTACATAAGGCCGGGGCCTCCTCCATTGAACAAGGCTCAACAGAGTCCGTATGGGACCCTAGCTTACGGGTTGCGATCCATAGGGACTACGTACCGAGCAAGCGCTATGATGCCCGTCCGAAATACAAAAGGCGGTACCGTTCCGGAAATCGGAACCAATCTCTTGAGAATCGTATTAAAGGAAAGTCCCCCATATGAGAGCGGGTACTCCTGTGAGGGGCATCGGAGACCTTGATCAAGGTAGAACGATTTTAGCGAAGCGACCCCGGCCCAATCCAAAATCGTAAGGGATAGGATTGGGAGGCTCAACGGTGCTAATACAAGTGATAGCTCATATTCGCCCCGAGGCGAACACAATGGATGGTCAGATTTTACTTCATGGGGGCACATAGGGGTCGTAGCCACCCCGTTGCCCCAATTCCAACACCTTATGAGAGGCGGTGACAAAGAGGTAGACCCATCGTCCCTCTTTGCATTGTGATAGAATTCTTGCCTTGACGCCTTCTCAAGTGCGTGCCTACACTAACCACAAGCTTGTTGCGGCTTCCCGGCACCGCCAAAGATCGTGCAAAACAACAACAGTCGTCCCACATGGCAAACGCTCCAAAAAAAGCCTTTGCATGCGGTTCCCAACTTTTTTCCCGGTACTTTGGCCTCGTCGTAACCCACAAGGTGTGGAAATCGGCAGTGTCTTAGCAGAAGTTGTGCAATACCGTGTTTGCACATTCAAAAGTGCAGCATAGCATCTTTGTAGATCTCACTTTGGCAGACGAAGAAAATGACCTACAACATCTACATGGTGACTTTATTTGGGGCAAGGTTACTCTTAACACTCTTCACCATCCTAGTGTGGTGGTTGTGCCGTTTTGCTCCAACAACACTCTCACTAAGGTTGTGGTTGTTCACAAACCTCCTCCTCAAGTAACGTTCCAATTCATCCCTTATAAGTAACTTGAACCTTTTGCATTGGTGGACCAACCAACAATGGATGGAAAGGACAAGCTCGTGGTGTATTATGCTCCCATTCTCAAGCCTTGCGTAGGAGATGAGGTTGACGAGAAGAAAATAAGCGATACAAAGGAGTGCTTATAACCTTCCTTGCAATTTCCACAAACGTGGCAAATGCTTCAAGCAAAGTGAATCCAACCATTAGAGAAATTTATTCATTGACCTTATTTGGAACTAGCGTACAATCGGGCATCCTGTATCATATGCTACATTTACCCCGGTCGAAGGAATTCGTTTCACAGGCCGAAAACCAGCACATGGTCCCCCGGGGAGTCCTCATCGTGTGGTATCGACTTGAGCATGAGTAATAGGGAAAATCGATATCAAGCCTTGAGTCTTGAATCGTCACGTCTACACCGTTCCCACCATGCCTTCCCAAGGTGGTGTACAAGTAACATTCTATATCTTACCTCTACTACCGCACATACCATCGCCCGTGGAGGATTCGCCCTTCACGCTTTGTGTCTCTTCGCGTCGAAATTGCACCGGGGGAATGGCCATGAAGGACGGAAGTGATCCTCTCGAGGAGTTGGACATCAATGTCGAAACTCCATGTACAGTGGCCATCCCGACGACGAAGAAGACACGAAACACATGGACGGAGAAGCATCGATTGGCTCTGCTTGCCGAGTGTTGTTCTAATGAGTGCAACTCGATTGGCAAGCCGGATAACAAGTCTATCAATGCCGCATGGGCACTTCTCATCTACGGATTCCGATCGCTCCTTAAGCAAGTGTACGATGGAATGTCCCTCTCAAAAGATTCGGTGAGGCGCCAGTTGCAAACGATCCTCGAGAAGCACCAACCACGGATCAAGGAGGCCCGCAAAGCCAGTGGTCGTGTGGGGAGCAATGTGGAGATCGACGAAGAAGATTTGGCCTAGTATCTCCTCGACTCGAAGCAAGAGGCGCTCCGTTTGAAGTCGACCACGAGGGAAGGAGAAGCAACAAGGAAAGCGAGACTAGACACAAAAGGACGTGTGCTTGTGCACTACCAAATGCACACCTATGTGACGAAGAAGCCCCACTCGAGGTCGTCGACTTCGAGTGGGAGTCCTTCTTCACGTTCTTCAGGGTCAACTGCGGATGATGAGCACAAGGCGCTATTGCGCTACATGATGAAGTAAGCGATGGGGGAGAAGGTGCACGAACGAGCGGAGCGAAAATAGATGCCCAAGTACGATCTCCATGTACGCGATCCGGAAAATGGGCCACATCCTCGTGCGGAGGATGTATTTGTGGAGCCGGCGATCGGAGACCATCGTGTCAGACTTTCTCGCGAAGTTGAAACGAAATTGGGCCCGCTTCGCATTTGGCAATGTAGAACAAGCCTAGTAGTGAAGATGCCGGTGATGCTTCTTTGTCGTCGATGGAAAGCATGGACATTTCCTTCTTTCCTTTCCCTCGTGTCCCGCGGTCGCTAGCACGGAAACTATTGGACTATTGTGGTTCTTGTTACTTGCACAACGATTTGCCGTGCAGCAAGCTTGGACAATGGCACTTTTCGTGAGGCGGAGCAAGGTGGCTGGCGTGGTCGCGTGGAGAACCCGAGCACGCTTGAGAGCTGGAGTCAGGACGGTTCTGGATCGATTACAAAGTCCCGTGAGAGGTCCTAGAGAGGTCTCGCACAGGGGGATGGTCTCGCCAGGCCTTATCCGCCCAAGATGGCCAAGGGCCAAGATCTCCTGGCGGCTCCTGTGCTCCATCGGATGGTGGAGCACAGGCGACCTGGTCGATGCATCCGGCTGGGGCGCTCCAGGCCGTTCGATCCCTCGATCGGATCGAGCCAATAGATTCGATCCCCCGGTTTCGAGCACCGGATCGTGTGGAGGGCAGCCGACCTGGGGGTCGAAACCTCCACCTGGTCGGGGCACCGATCGGTGCTGAACCGAGGATCCCGTGAGGGGGAACCTCGCCCCGGTCCGTCTGGTACAGGTGGGGGGATCCCTACTGTAAGGGAATACCCCAACCCCAACCATCCATTCAAGCATGCAAATCCGAGTCCCCTGCCCTTGTCTGGGCGGCTGAGGACACTAAGGGGAGAAAGAGGCTCCTCGATGGGGGGCCTGGGACGATGAGTCCCTTACAGGACCGAGTTCATCTTTTTGCCACATGGCGAAAGCCTTCTAGATCTAGGTACGTAGGATGGAAGCTTCGACGCCATGATATCGCCCAAGTTGGTGTGCAATGGATTATGTTTCAAGGGAAAGGTTCCAGCACTTGCCCATCTGTTCAGCTCGTTGCTGTTTCTACATGCATAGGAGGTGGAAAATAGGTGGGAGTGAAGAGGACAACAAATGGAACATTTCAATTACAAATACAAAGAATTGCAAAGTGCCCTTCCCCGGGCTAAGAAATTGAGCTTGTCATTCTCGTACCTTTGTAGCTTGGCATTGCAAGATGCTTCTTCCTCTTGGTGGATATTTTTTGCTACTATCGGATCGATGCTTCTTGCATTACTTGTACCACACAAGTACGAGAATGACAAGCACAATTTCTTTGCCCAGGGAAGGGCACTTTGCAATTCTTTGTATTTGTAATTGAAATGTTCCATTTGTTGTCCTCTTCACTCCCACCTATTTTCCACCTCCTATGCATGTAGAAACAGCAACGAGCTGAACAGATGGGCAAGTGCTGGAACCTTTCCCTTGAAACATAATCCATTGCACACCAACTTGGGCGATATCATGGCGTCGAAGCTTCCATCCTACGTACCTAGATCTAGAAGGCTTTCGCCATGTGGCAAAAAGATGAACTCGGTCCTGTAAGGGACTCATCGTCCCAGGCCCCCCATCGAGGAGCCTCTTTCTCCCCTTAGTGTCCTCAGCCGCCCAGACAAGGGCAGGGGACTCGGATTTGCATGCTTGAATGGATGGTTGGGGTTGGGGTATTCCCTTACAGTAGGGATCCCCCCACCTGTACCAGACGGACCGGGGCGAGGTTCCCCCTCACGGGATCCTCGGTTCAGCACCGATCGGTGCCCCGACCAGGTGGAGGTTTCGACCCCCAGGTCGGCTGCCCTCCACACGATCCGGTGCTCGAAACCGGGGGATCGAATCTATTGGCTCGATCCGATCGAGGGATCGAACGGCCTGGAGCGCCCCAGCCGGATGCATCGACCAGGTCGCCTGTGCTCCACCATCCGATGGAGCACAGGAGCCGCCAGGAGATCTTGGCCCTTGGCCATCTTGGGCGGATAAGGCCTGGCGAGACCATCCCCCTGTGCGAGACCTCTCTAGGACCTCTCACGGGACTTTGTAATCGAACCAGAACCGTCCTGACTCCAGCTCTCAAGCGTGCTTAGGTTCTCCACGCGACCACTCCAGCCACCTTGCTCCGCCTCACGAAAAGTGCCATTGTCCAAGCTTACTGCACGGCAAATCGTTGTGCAAGTAACAAGAACCACAACAGAGTGTACGAGTTCCGTCGATCGTGATGCCCGAAGCAACCGTGGACGACACCACCTCAGTGGAAGTCCTCCTGGAACGGATAAAAGAGTTGGAAGAGGAGTTGGCCAATGCTCAGCCATCTCCTGAAGACCACAATCCAAAGCATGTCCCCGCTGAATTCAGCGACATGTTCGAAGCATTACGCAAATCAGGAGCTGTCAAGGGCATCGACTTGCCCACGCCCACGATCTTTACTGGTGAAGAACTCAAGAAAGACCCCTATGCCTTGCATAGGTGGTACAAGGAAGTGTCTTGCTGGGTAAAAGCAAGAGTTGGCAAGGAAATACCACAAGCTGCCATGGCGTTGCAAACGTTGGCGGTACGGCAAGATTGGCCATGGAGAACAGGGAGTCATCTCATCCCGGACAGTTGAAATCAATCGATGCGATCTTCCAGGCCCTCTTGGACATCTTCCAAAGATGTGATCCAGGCCCAAGGGCATACGATGAGTTCTTACGAACTCGTATGCGATCTGAAGAAACGGCCGTTGATTTCCTCAACAGGTTGTTGTCCCTTTCTGTGGTCATCAACAGCAGCAAGGACCCAACAGTTCATCGTATTACCGACGAAGAACTAGCTGCCCGCTTCCGTGCAGGCTGCCAGGATGGATGATGCAGCAGCTTCGCGAAAAGCATCAGTTGCAGGTCAGCCTCCATCAAGTTCCAGATGTGAGTGCATGGGGACTGGCAGGAACCGCAATGGAGATTGAACAAAACAGATCCCATGACCAGGTGACCACAAGGAAATTCAAGAAAAAGTATGTCCCCGGACGTACAAATGCCGTTCTGGAGAGCAGGGTCCAACATCACCAGCCCAACAGGCAGCAACGCTCATCGAAGCGATTTCAAGACCTGGAGGAACAAGACAAGGATGCCATCAGGGCTCTCCAGGAAGAACTCAAGCCTTATGAACTGAAGGCCACACTGCCTTCCGAGATTCTCAAGCGATGCCGCGAGTTGTCGGTCTGCGAATCATGCCACCGATATGGACACAACAGCAAAGGGTGCAAAGCCCGCGATGTGTTTAGTCCAAAAAACTAGGCAAACTCCGGCGGTCAATGGGGCTTGACCGCATGGAGCCGGGAGCGTCAGCGAACGCTCCCCCAAGTATGGATCTGCCCCCTTTGAAAGATCCAGAAACCAAGCAAACAGATTGGCAGGCTTTGCAGGAGCACGCTGTCCGTAATCGCCGACCAGGGCAGGTGCTGCCACTGCATGCCATCAACAACCTTACACCAAGAAAAGAGTTTCTCACCTCGCAGTGTTCGTTTGCCCACAGACGATCTCCGGTGAACAGCCAAGCCTACCTGGATACTCTATCCAGTTTCTCCTTTGTGACGCCCCAGCTCTTACGAAGGATTCAACAGTCCGATACCACGGGCAGAACCTGGAGGACAACCCAAGAATTTGTGGAATTTGGAGTTGCTGTGGGTAGCAACATCCACAAAGCACCCATCGTCAACCAACAGATCAAGATCGACAGTTTCTGTGTGTGGCACGACTTCGGAGTGGCCCCTATACAAGAACTCGAATGTATACTGGGCAGTGACTTTTCGAATGCTTATCTCCAGGTGCTCAATTGGCAGCAAAGAAAAATGGTCCTGTTGGACTCAGCAGGAAAGCGCCACACCGTTCACGGGGACGGCAAGTTCATCCAGGCACGACGACTCGACTTAGTCGTCCCTGCCGCTGAAGTTCGAAAAGCCGTTCGCACACCAGGATGCCTTTACCTGATCGTACAACCGCAAGACGCTCGATGGGAGCTTGAAGCTGAAGAACAGGAGCTCCAGTTGGAAAAAAGCCAACTCAGCTCACAAGTAACACTCACAAAACAGGAACAGCAGCGATTGCAGGATTTGCTGGACTCATATGCAGACTGCTTCCAGCCCCGGAAGGAACCACCCACTGAACGGGTCCCGGGCGAGAACTTCAGCATCCCACTACAACCAGGAACATCACCCGAGTTCACCCAATATTACAGGCTATCGCCATCGGAGCGCGAGGAGTTACGCAAATTGCTTGCAGAATATGTGGATGCAGGAAAGATGGATATTTGTGCTGGCTCAGCGTGGGGGGCGCCCGTGATCCTCGTTCCGAAGAAGGACGGTGGATGGCGCGTCGTCTTTGACTATCGTAAACTGAACAACGTTGCGATCAAAGACAGATATCCCCTACCGCGCATCGACGATTTCTTGCAAGGTCTCGGTGGATCCCAGTTCTTTTCAGCAATGGATGCATTGGATGGGTTTCACCAGCTGCCCATGAACCCAGCAGACACTGACAAGACTGCAGTACAGACCCCTTTTGGTAGCTACACCTGGAGGGTGATGCCAATGGGAATTGCAAATGCACCTGCAGCTTTCCAAAGGATGATGAATAGAATCTTCGGTCACCTGACCTTTGCCAAGGTCTATGTGGACGATATTCTGATTCACTCCAGTAGCAAGGAAGCCCACTTCCAGCATCTGGAGGAGTTGTTGCAGGTGTGCAGGACTGCAGACATCCGCTTGAAGCGGTCAAAATGTCATTTTTTCTGTACCACTCTGGACTGGGTAGGTTTCCGCATCGAAAACCAGGAGCTGCGATGTTCACCCCAAAAGCTCAACAAGACACAGCATTTCCCCAAGCCAAGGACACAGAAAGAAAATATGGCCTTTCTTGGCCTTTGCCAGTTCTATCTCAGATTTGTGCCACACTTTTCAGACATTGCAGCCCCACTTACAGAATTGAACAAGAAAAAATACGCTCACGATTTCCAACGCTATTGGATGGAACAGCATGATCAAGCCTTCCAGCAACTCGTAAAGCATCTCACCACTGCCCCAGCACTGGTGCTGTTCAATGAGGATCGCCCCATTCGGGTAGAGACAGATGCGTCGAGCATTGGAATGGGGCCTGTGCTCAGCAAGAAATCGCCCCAGGCGAATGGCGACCAATCGAATACTGGAGTCGCAAGTTCAATGCAGCCCAGCGTAACTATCACGCTGCGGAACGCGAGACTTGCGCTATCGTCTACGCACTGGCGCATTGGAGACATCTGCTATTTGGGTGCCCATTTACTGTCATCACCGAGAACACAGCATCCAAATACTTGACCACCAAAAGTGTCCAACAGTTATCGCCACGCGATGCCCGCTGGATCGAAAAGTTAGAGTACTATGCTCCGTTCAGCGTAGAGTATCGCCCTGGAAAAGAAAATGTGGGAGCCGACTATTTCTCCCGTCATCCGGTGAACGATGCAGCAGTACCGTTACGAACAATGACGTTCCTGGACCTCTGTGCAGGAATGGGCACGACACTTCGCGCCCTCGAACTAGCCATACCTGAAGATGCAGCACTCACTATAAATTACATTGCAGTGGAACAAGATCCAGATTGTAGAGCAGTAATCCAAAGGGTCTTCAACTCAGTACACTTGACCCGTCCTGGATTCTTCATACGGGAAGATATATTCAGATACGGAAACGACGTGCGCACCCTTGCGCATCGCCGGAAACTTCCCGCGGTGGACTTGCTGATTGCAGGAGTACCTTGCCAGCCATTCTCACGTGCCAACACTTCAACCACAGACCCGCCATTGGGCCTGCGTGACGCACGAGAGTTATTCACAGCCATCAGGGACATACGAACCCGTATACCAACAGAACACTCCTACATCGTAGAGTGTACTCCGTTCGCAGCCCACCTGCAGAATGATCTGGAGCGCATCAGCGAGTGGTTGGGAGAACCCCGGGAACACAACATGGATGAATACTCCGCGCAGCAGCGAACAAGACTTTGCTGGACGAATCTTCCACCGCCGAAACCCGATCATGACTTGCTGTCCACAATACCGCTTACGTGGCAGGACTGCCTGGAAGACGGATCGACGCCCCCGCTCGATTCACGGGGCCTGCCCCGCTTAAAATGCCCAACACTCATGGCTTCCGCCAACAGTCACAGTGACCGTTCGCGTACCACCTGGGTAGTGGGACAAGACAATCTTCTGCGCGAACTTTCCATCCAGGAGCGCGAAAAACTGGTAGGCATGCAGCCTGAAGATACTGCAGGGCACAAAATCACACCTGCAGCAAGACGACGAATGTGCGGCAATGCGTTCCCCGTCGGCTGGCTCGCTGTCCTTATTGTAGACATGCACAAGCTGTGGAATCGTACACTGCTAGGTACCCGTAGTGCAGATAATACAACTTGTGGTTCTGTGAACGCAATACGGACGCAGCGCAGCTCGTCCAACGACAATGGGTCAGCAGCACACATCACCAACGTACCGCTGCTATCGCGTATTCGCACAACAATCTTGCATGACAAAGACTATCAAAACAAACTGAAGCATCCACCTGCAGGTTACATCTGCAGAGATGGCCTCTTATTCCGTGACAACGCAACATCACCACTGGGACACTATGCAGGACCAGCAATTCTCCAAGCCCCCTTGGACAACGCTCTCCGCCAAGACATGCTCCACCTGGCGCACGATCGCGCCCACTTTGGCGCCCATCGTACATATGAAGCTGCCCGCCGACACTTTTATTGGCCCGGCATGAAGGCCCACATCAAGCAGTTTGTGGCACGGTGTCCCACATGCTAGAGGATGAAGCCTACAAACACCAGCCGTGCGCGCCCGCAGCTGCCAGAAATGAGGTATTATCCACATCCTTTCCATACAGTAGGGCTTGATGTGGTAGAAGGCCTGCCACTCACCCCTGATCATCACAATGCAGTGATCACGGTAGTGGATCGGCTTACGAAGTTCGCTGTTTACGTTCCCATGCATACATCATGGTCAGCCACTCGTCAAGCTCGTGCCTTGCTAGACAATGTGGTGTACAAGTACCACCCACCCACCATCATACATACCGATAATGGTCCAGCCTATCGGAAGCGGTTCGCTGCTTATTGCACAGCTTTGGGGTCTAGCCACAAGACAGGCATCCCTTATCATTCACAGTCTCAAGGTCCGGTCGAACGCCAACATCGCACGCTGTTGCAGACACTGCGAACAATGACCGATAAACCAGAGAGTTGGGATCAGTATTTGCAGGCCGCAGCGCACGCATACAACGACAGCGTGCACTCGCTTTTGGAACGCAGCCCCTTTGAAATGCTATATGGCTGCCCTTCCCGCCTACCGTGGCACCTGCAGTTGGTGACCACTGGTACTGAAACAAGAAATCGGCTTACTTCCCCAAACAAAATGATCACTGGATTGCTTACAGCACAGAGAAAAGTATACAGTGCCATTCAAGACTTACTGGTGGACCGCGCCAAACAACAGGCTGCCTCCACCCAACATCTTCCTGCTCGTACGTTCAAGCCTGGCGATTGGGTAAAGTTACAATACGGACTGAAGGACACGCAGGATCGCCCGAAGCTCGAACCTTACTGGGAAGGACCGTACTGCATCGATAAAGCACTTGGCAATGATGCATACAGTTTAGTGCTGCCCCCTGGCACACGCTTTCAGAACCGCTTTCACGTGGACCGCCTGCTACCATGGATTGATTCAGATCTGTCCCTCTTTCCATTGGACCATCCTATACAACCCTTGGACAGTATTCCCACCTCAGTGCAGGAGACAACGATGGATCGATGGCCAATTGCACGGTACTTGGTGCGAGACTTTTCACAGTTTCCTGCAAAGGCAATACGTTACTGGGTTCGCGGACACGATCAGCAGACTTACTGGATTGAAGAAGATGCAACAATCCTGGATGAAATATTGGACTTGGAAGAAACTAATGGATGCTTGCCAGAGTGCGGCATCACCAAACGCAATCGTCATGCAGTGGAACAACACAAGCAGGGTGCATACCTGCTTACACCGAATCCAGTACTGCAAAACACCTGGACTTGGACATCCATCCCTTACAGCACCCGTCAACGACAGCAGTGGCAGCCACCTACCAAACTTCCTGGATCAGTGGTTATGGACGCTTTTGAAGTGGATCAAGGCGTGCAACATTATCAAGGCATCGTTCAATCGGATGGACATACCGTACTTTGGACAAACGGTTACAAGACTCGCCACACAACAACACAGGTCAGAAGCATGCTTTACAACCCCGTTGCGGTGGCATACAGCTAGTGTTTTCTTGCTGCTACGCAAGGAACCGGGAGACTGTAAGGGACTCATCGTCCCAGGCCCCCCATCGAGGAGCCTCTTTCTCCCCTTACTGTCCTCAGCCGCCCAGACAAGGGCAGGGGACTCGGATTTGCATGCTTGAATGGATGGTTGGGGTTGGGGTATTCCCTTACAGTAGGGATCCCCCCACCTGTACCAGACGGACCGGGGCGAGGTCCCCCCTCACGGGATCCTCGGTTCAGCACCGATCGGTGCCCCGACCAGGTGGAGGTTTCGACCCCCAGGTCGGCTGCCCTCCACACGATCCGGTGCTCGAAACCGGGGGATCGAATCTATTGGCTCGATCCGATCGAGGGATCGAACGGCCAGGAGCGCCCCAGCCGGATGCATCGACCAGGTCGCCTGTGCTCCACCATCCGATGGAGCACAGGAGCCGCCAGGAGATCTTGGCCCTTGGCCATCTTGGGCGGATAAGGCCTGGCGAGACCATCCCCCTGTGCGAGACCTCTCTAGGACCTCTCACGGGACTTTGTAATCGATCCAGAACCGTCCTGACTCCAGCTCTCAAGCGTGCTCGGGTTCTCCACGCGACCACGCCAGCCACCTTGCTCCGCCTCACGAAAAGTGCCATTGTCCAAGCGTGCTGCACGGCAAATCGTTGTGCAAGTAACAAGAACCACAACAGTCCAATAGTTTCCGTGCTAGCGACCGCGGGACACGAGGGAAAGGAAAGAAGGAAATGTCCATGCTTTCCATCGACGACAAAGAAGCATCACCGGCATCTTCACTACTAGGCTTGTTCTACATTGCCAAATGCGAAGCGGGCCCAATTTCGTTTCAACTTCGCGAGAAAGTCTGACACGATGGTCTCCGATCGCCGGCTCCACAAATACATCCTCCGCACGAGGATGTGGCCCATTTTCCGGATCGCGTACATGGAGATCGTACTTGGGCATCTATTTTCGCTCCGCTCGTTCGTGCACCTTCTCCCCCATCGCTTACTTCATCATGTAGCGCAATAGCGCCTTGTGCTCATCATCCGCAGTTGACCCTGAAGAACGTGAAGAAGGACTCCCACTCGAAGTCGACGACCTCGAGTGGGGCTTCTTCGTCACATAGGTGTGCATTTGGTAGTGCACAAGCACACGTCCTTTTGTGTCTAGTCTCGCTTTCCTTGTTGCTTCTCCTTCCCTCGTGGTCGACTTCAAACGGAGCGCCTCTTGCTTCGAGTCGAGGAGATACTAGGCCAAATCTTCTTCGTCGATCTCCACATTGCTCCCCACACGACCACTGGCTTTGCGGGCCTCCTTGATCCGTGGTTGGTGCTTCTCGAGGATCGTTTGCAACTGGCGCCTCACCGAATCTTTTGAGAGGGACATTCCATCGTACACTTGCTTAAGGAGCGATCGGAATCCGTAGATGAGAAGTGCCCATGCGGTATTGATAGACTTGTTATCCGGCTTGCCAATCGAGTTGCACTCATTAGAACAACACTCGGCAAGCAGAGCCAATCGATGCTTCTCCGTCCATGTGTTTCGTGTCTTCTTCGTCGTCGGGATGGCCACTGTACATGGAGTTTCGACATTGATGTCCAACTCCTCGAGAGGATCACTTCCGTCCTTCATGGCCATTCCCCCGGTGCAATTTCGACGCGAAGAGACACAAAGCGTGAAGGGCGAATCCTCCACGGGCGATGGTATGTGCGGTAGTAGAGGTAAGATATAGAATGTTACTTGTACACCACCTTGGGAAGGCATGGTGGGAACGGTGTAGACGTGACGATTCAAGACTCAAGGCTTGATATCGATTTTCCCTATTACTCATGCTCAAGTCGATACCACACGCTGAGGACTCCCCGGGGGACCATGTGCTGGTTTTCGGCCTGTGAAACGAATTCCTTCGACCGGGGTAAATGTAGCATATGACACAGGATGCCCGATTGTACGCTAGTTCCAACTAAGGTCAATAAGTGAATTCCCCTATAACTTTCTGATAGTTTTGGAAGGGACGCTTCTTCCTACCTAAATTACTCTATTTCATGTATCAGAGTCTCAATTTATATCATACAAGCCAAAATGTGTAAATCCCCAGCTCATTGTCCTATATATAGGACAATCGGGGACAATGACGTTTGGCGCGCGTTCGCCACCATAACCATGCGCGTTTCTTTTGCGCGTTCTAGGACGTGTAGAGAACTCTTTGGAGCTTCTAAGTCCACGCGCATGAGCGGAGAGATGCCCTGTGTCGTCGTCCAGCCCCCCGTACGTCCGGCCCTTCGTCGACCCATAGGACAATAGCGCCCAACTTTGCGCGGTCCGTGTGCACGCATCGCGCAATTCCACGTCGCGTGGCACGGCTCATTTGAAAGCTTAGGAGGTCAACGTTTGGATCTATTACTCTGTGGAGCTACGCCGCCGACCTCGCATCAAACGGGCCGGTGCAGGTGTGTGCACGTCCGCCCCCGACACCCTCCGGCGTCGCCTAGAGGGGACTCCCGCCATGTGCAGTGCAGCGCAATCACGGCCCGTGTATGGCCCACAGAGGTAGGCAACGATGCCTTTGCTTGGCTTGTGACATGCCTGGCATGCTGCCGAGGCTTTCCTACCGCACATGACGCCGCGTCGCCGCGTCACCTTCCTCACTTGCGTGTCTTCGCCACTCGTCCTCATCACTTCCTCAAGTGCCACCAGACGGTGTCCACTTCCTCCACCCAAATTACCCATCGAAGCGATCAACGGACGCAGACGGAGAGCTTGCTGCCTCTCCGTCTCCAACTCTGCCATTATCCACGGATTCTCCAGGAGCTCCTTTGCGAGGAGCATCCGGCACTGCTTCTGTCGCACCTGCCCCTGTTCCGTTTGCACGCATGAGCAGGAAGGTGTTCACCTCCGCCAATCCAATCAGCTCACTCAACTCGCGAATTCGATAGGCGTGCGTTTTCCACACGTCGTGGAACGCAACGCTACCTGTTCGCAACCGGTTGTGCTGGTCCACAATGCTGTACTTGGATCTGTACATCTGCTTTGTCTCATCTAGTGGGATTTGCTTTGCCAGCAGATAAGTGGTGTCCGTTGGATGCTTGATCATATACTTCACGGTGCCTGCTGCCTGTGTTGTGAAGCAGGAAGACACCAAGCAGAGTGGTACACCAGCAGGCCCACGATGGGCAGTTGCCTTGATCAAGGTGCGGGTCCTGCGCACAGAGACTTCTGGAATGCAAATAGTCAGTCGAGGTTGGTTGGGCTCACTCGAAAGGAAACGTTGAAGTGCACCCTTGGGGTAACCCCTGTGTGCTCTTTTCACATTCAACACGGAGTACACACCGCGCTCCAGCAACGCACATCATGTCTTGACTAACCCAAACCAGCAGTCACCAAGGCAGACACGCCCACTGCCAAAGAACGGCTTCATCAGCCGGAGGGTAGTTGCCGTTGTGGTGCCAAATTCTGCAAAGAATTCTTTCTCCTTCATCAAGCCTGCATTCTCCACAGGTTCCATACGAAAGCAAACACCAGTCAGCCCATCACATACAGTTTTCAGCTCCGTGCCCTGCGGGTCAGGTTTCCTGCGCAGAAACATCCTAGAGGGCATGTACCGGCCCATCCATTTCAACATGGATTCATCCACAACCACCAGCTAGCTTGGAGTGTAATGCTGGGATGCATGCGCATTCCATGCGTCCCAGAACCTGCGCAGTTCCCAATGAAGATCATCTCGCAGTGTATGCAGGGTGCCTCTGGGTCCCTTGCAAGCTCCAGCTCGGTCAGGTCTGTCCACTCTCGCTCCTCGCTCCGCTGTGTATTTTGGCACACTGTCTGCCAAAAATTCCAGGATGCGGTCAAAGTCCCTCCTGTAGAGGAACTTGTTGAGGTTGAATTGGACCGCCAGTGGGTCCTTTTCCACATCAATCACCTGCCAGAAGGACTTTCTGCTCTGTCCAGGGTGCAACAACATGTACACAAAGCACCCTCAACAACATACCAGGTGTACACGCTCAGTCGTAAGACAAGAAAGTGTCACCTGGTCTGTTGTACTTGCTTCGACCACGGCTGGTGATCTCGGTAGTCCAATGAGGCAACAGTTCGTACGGGAAGAAGCGTAGGAAATACTGCAGTGCTTTTGTCTCAGAAAAAGGCTCTGGTATGTAGGACAAAGGCGAGGCATAGCCTTGCTGCCTGTCTTTGACGCCATTGGCTGCACGTGAGTCGACGGTCACATGTGCCTCCACCTCCCACACCACTCCAAAAGCATTCGTAGCAACTTCATTGGCGTCCACGCCATCTCCAAGCGGGTCCAAGCCTCCCTCGTGGAGCGTTGCGCACTCCTGGACGTCGAGGAAGGCCTCCTCCGGTGGCACCTACGTGGGTGGAGGTACCAAGTCGTCGTCCCCACCGGCATCCATTCCGGTGGGTCTTTCTTCCTCCGTGGCCGCGCGCTGCGGTTCTTCTTCCGGTGGTTGCTCGACAACCCTGTAACGGTTCACCATTTCCTCGGTGACCGGCCATTCCTCCGCTGAGGTGCCCGCCGTGTGGCAGCGAACGATGGCCTCCTGCTCTCCTGTACGTAAACGTACGAGGCGGAGCACCACGCCGTCATACCACGTGTCGCTCCACGCCTCCCCATGCGCTTCACGGGCCCATTCAAAGCCAAACTCTGTTGTTGGAATGCGAACGCGCGCTCCGGTGAGCGGATTCGGCGGCCGTTGCTGGCGTTGCTTCCGTCGCGGAGCCATGCGCAATCACGTACGAAACTCCGTAGGGCTTCGTTCGTGGTTCGACCGCGCAGAAACCGATACTGAACTTGCTCATCGGAATTCCGTCCCATGATTGGAACATGTCTTGGGTATCCAGGCATCAATTCTCCCATCTAAATTGGGTAATTTGCAGAAAAACGTTCCTATTGGGAAGATTGTCCTATATATAGGACAATAACACCCTCATTGTCCTATATATAGGACACATGGGGATTCGTACAAAAAATGCCGCGTAAGTAGCATAAGGTTTCATTAGGGCTTCATATCGCAACCAATTTCTTGCCGTAGATGCAAAGTGCTATTTGGAGAAGAATGCCCTAGAGGTGATCGAAGTGTTGCGCCGCCGGCCGTGGCGTATTCCTGAGTGCAAATACATGACTAGTGGGATCGCCATGGGTTAACGAGTACCTTGGAAATTACTTTTTACTGGCCAACACGTACTAGTATGGAAGTTCATTGAATCGCAATAGTTTGCCTTTAGAAATGATGACCAAAATCGAACATTCAAAACAAGAGATCTTACAATTCATATTACTAAGGGAGATACAGGCGTGTCTTTCATTGCAAGATGGGATCCTTTAAGGAGCCACTAATCGAGCATCACACATGTACAACGAAGTTGTGATTCAAGGCATGTGTCAACCTAATATGGAGTTCCTACTTCCCTAGACAGGGAATAGCAATGGGTTGGACATACAGTGATTTGGCTCACCTCCACGATTGCATGTGCGTCAGCATTTGACCATACGGACTTGTTGCTCGGCTCCACATGCCTAATCACAACTTTGTTTCGTACGAATTATTGATGTGGGATCGGTCTCTACTTCAAGATAGACATTTTGAAATAATCCGAAATTGCCAATGTTCCTATTTATGCACTGCTCTCGAGTAGTCTTGTCTAATGTGCCTTTTGCATGGTTGATGTTAACAAAACCGAATGCCATTGGATGAATTGTGCGAGCAACCTACGGCAAAAAATGCCATCGAAAGTCTTCGGTAGAATTCAAAAAAGATCATTCCGTGGATTCGAGCCGTCTTCGGGTGCAAGCTCGTGTACATTCCATCTACGACGGTAGTAATGCTATTCAGACTTCAATGATCCTATTGCAAGACTCATTTCCCCTACCTTGAATGGGGCCTCCAATCCGTTTGCCTAACCAAGCGTGGCGGGTTCGGACGATGGAGGGTGCGATGGCTTCGAGGTTCGAAGGTTGCTCAACGTGAATACCAGAGAGTGTCATACATGCATCAACCCACTCAATGCATGTAGTGGGTGGTGTGTCATCAAAGTAAAGTCACGGGCATAGTTTCATGCGTGGAGGACGAAGGATGAATTCGCATGGGCCGTTATTCTCGAGGATGATGTTACTATAGCACGACTTAGAACAAGTACTTCAAAGCCGCATGGGTAGTTTATGGCACATACACCTACTAAGCAAGCTTTTCTTAGTTACACTAAACCTTCCTTCGTTTGAAACCATTTCAAAAGTACGCAACGGGGAACAAATACCAACCATTTGTGTGTCGTGTAGTGGGATCCAAATGATTGTCTCCAAAACCAATGTTCGAGAATTGGGCCAGGAGTGAGAATTCATTTGTATGACATCCACCAACTCCGGATCTTCTTGTCTATGATTGGGGGGTAGGGTGACAAGAACCTCATGTGGACATTGCATATCATTTATTTCCGTCTAATGCACACACTGTACTATACGCACTAATCTATCTCACGAGATGTCTCTAGCTGTACATACCGGAGCTAAAGGTCAGCATTTCCGCTACAATACATGTCCGTACTTTGAGGTGGCGTATAAGGTCCCACTAATTTTGTCGAACTTCCTTTTCATCTATGATTGGAATGCCAAGTTTGTTACACGTATATGTTATTTTGCGAAGAAAGTGAGAGATTCGGCATCCCTTCCCGCTAGAAGGATGAAGTGATCTTGTACACGAATTGTGTCGGCAATATTTATCAAATAACGGAGCCTACGGACGACATTCAAGTTAAATCTGGGTTCATGCTTGTATTGTCATTGACAAGTTTTTGGTGCTAAAGAAGGACATATCATAAGTCACTTTGAGTATTTGTCCCAAATGCGACCAAGCTACTATCATGGTTTATTCGTTGCTATTGTTTAGTAGTGCGATGCTATCTGTTGGATATCCCCCAAGTGGGATCTTGTACTCCACGATATGAGTCCTTAAATTGATGAATCAAGATATACAAACTATCCAAGGGCACATAGCCCACATTCTCTTGGTAATGAGTATATTATGGCTGCTAGCCATCCTCGATATTTTTGGAACAATGTGTAGGTTGAGAGCCTTAGTGTGTTCCGGTGCAAGACAATGATTTTGACAATTCAGCAATTTGTGATTTGACCGCTGGAGTTCTACTTTGCTATTGCAACTTTCCCAATATCAAGATCTTTTCCTCTTTCCTAAAAGAGCCGGGAAATTTGGAATTATAGGAAGATCAAACTTCGCCTAATACTAGGACAGTTAGTGGATTGTTTGGCGTTTTTTTTCGAAAGTATGCTACCTCTATGCGAAGGCAATCCCCTTAAAAGTCAACTCCGTAGCCACCAAATTTTTTTACATCCCAAGCACTTCAGCTAGACACTCTAACGATGAAGCCTCTCCAAGCAAGTTCACAAAGGTCCGAAGATTTGCTAGGTTACCAAATTGAGCAGAAAATATCACGGAGTAGAGAGGGTACTCAACTAAACATACAGCTAGCCCAAGCACACCACATGAAGCACTTGGGAGTTGATTATGAATCAATGTCTAAATTGCATGCGACATCAATGCCTATCCATGTGTAAAAACCTCGAGTCTACTTTCAACCACACACTGTGTCCCCCTATATCGACCATCTTGAAACGTTGCCAAAAAACTGCCATCATGGCGTCGTAGGATGTTGTCTTATATGTACCTACACTACCCAATGCACTATCTTCGATAGGCCGGATTCTGTACTCTGCCAAGTGTTCAACTCGTCACATCTCATTCGCACACACGGGCTATGGTGCATTTAGGAAATACAAAGTTCCCCTTTCGTGCCGAGTCCGATATGGAAAATGACGTAAGTAGGAACGTTCGTATTTAACTCTGAGAAATTCGCTACTCTCAAACTCTTCATTCTATGTTTTGATACCTTCTTTTGACGCGTATTGAAAGAGGCATTGGAGGATGTGATGAATATTTCAGAAATGGAAGCGGGCACTCCATAGAATAGGGGCTGGTTCGAGTTGGATGGCCATTGAATGATTTTGTTCCTTCTACAATGTTAGTTGTAGTTCGCTTATGTACCGCATAGGTAGGACAGCGTCGAAGGTGTGTGGAGGGGACTAGGAGTCCGTGTACGATGGTCATGCAACGAACTATTTATGAAGGCTATGGCAAGCGCTACAAATGGTGCTCTCAAGTGAGCTTCACGTTGTCACCTGTCATGGATAGTTCACTAGCCTTACACGTTGCTTGTGTCCTTCAATCTAGCTCGGTGTATTGCAGTGCAAGCTTGCGGTGGAACGTCTTTGTCAAACTTTCTGTCTCAAACCTTTCCTTCACTGCTCCTACTTTACAGGTCCCCGATTATTATGTGGTTCCTTATACCAAGCTTAAACCCTCTTGTAGCAAGGGACATGCAGCGGGAGAAGCAAAGTAGAGCCCCCCTCGTCTGTATAAGCGTTTGACCTGTTTTTTACAGTGGCCCTGCAGGTCAAAATGTTCGTCCTGCCTGTTAATCCAAAGCATCAGAAACGTGTTAGGGCAGAGAATCTATCAAGAGCACAAGACACTTGATCAATGAATTTAGATTCCTCTTCAAGATATATACCAAGCATGTTTATGCACACTTGATCAGTGCATTTTCTTTCCTCTCAATTGGATTCCACTCGCTACTCGAGAAACCTGGCTTCCGACACAGACATCTGTGGCATTCCTTGCAGTCTAATACAGCTGTATGAACAATATATAGAATCAGTACACTTGGCGTAGATGGGAATGGCTTCTTTATCCAAGGCAGACGAGGACATCCTTATTCTTAGTCTCGACCTCAACTGCTTACACACACATTACAGAGGATACTTGACCAAGCATGTACTCATAGCTTAGGATAATCAATTCGATGTCCTTTGCCCTGCAATTGAAACTGCTCTCATGTTTCATCTACCTGGCAACATTGTGGCTTGGATTAGTTCCCGCATGGATGAGAAATTGGGCTTTAGTAGTGAATGCAGTGGTCTTTTGAACACTCAGACCACGGGACAATGTGCAATTCGGATCTTCAACTCCATTTATTGATGCCATTCGTCAATTACTTGAAGGGCATAGTCCTGAATCAGACTCAAGTTCAATTCGTGTACCGATGTTCCCATCACCTCCATGCAATGTTTCGAAATCTTCCGAAAAATTAATTTTTCTAATTTCATTGGATGGACAACGTTCTTGTGATAAGCCTCTTCTAATACGTTCTTATTCTCAAAGTAGTGCCCTGGTGAGAGCGGGCTTCTTTTGAAGCCATAAGCCCATGCCCGCTCGCAAAAAAGAGGAAGCATAAATGTGCCCCAGAATCCCGTTGACCAAGCTCCAGGCGTCGGGCATTTCCTGCAGATATGTGGTGGCAGTGTTGACCTCGGACTTTCTGATAATCTCACCAGAAGCAATTTTCTGTTTGGATACGAGCGAAACGAGAGCTCGGAGGGAATGCGGTCGCCTCGCAAGACAACCACCCTTTCCTGTGTGATATTCACATCCAATTGAAGTTTTCTTCCGTTCAATTTCTGGAAGTGCCGTGTTCCCCGCAGGCCAGTCACGTCCTTCCACGCACCAAAAATACGAATATCCGTCCGTTTTCCAACATCAGCTTCAAAGTTCCTAGTAAAAGCGTAGTTAAACCTGAACACAAGGCTATGCGAATCAATCTCTTGACCTAAACCACTGCGAAGGAGTGTGCCTGAGTTGCCGACGTATGAACACGTGGAAGCTTTCTCCGATGGAATTGCCGCAGCCTGAAGGACATACAAGAATAGGATGCGTACCCTACAGGACATAGTCGCGCCAGTAGAACGGCTTCGAAATGCGGTGACAACCTCAAAACGTCGTACTGTGAATTTCAAAACCTAGTGTCCCCATCCATTTCCACAACTCCGGGACGCTCGCCCCCCGGGCCCGGAGGGAGAGTATTGAGAGACCTGGGTCCAGGGATCCCTCTGTGGGAGTTTCTTCTCTATTGGGAGAAGAAACTCTATCGTGCAGGCAGGCAGGGACGACGGTCCCGAACGGACCGGCTGGTGCCGGACTCTCGATAGGTCGCACGAATGCGACCTCGGATACTTAACATGCGTGAGTTAATAGATCGATTACACGCTCAAAAGCCGCCACCAAGCACCCCCGCCATCAACACGCTCGTCCATTGGATCCATCGGCGGAACTCTGTCGGTTCAGACCGACCCACCAGCCGAAGGGAATCCTCACTCCATTGAGGATCATCTGTTTTTTAGGTTAAGAGCCTCGTAAGCTTCCCTTCCAAGATAAGACGAAGAATCAAAGGTCATGGCTGCCCAATCCGCCATTGAAAACCTCGATAGGGACGGGGTACCGGAACTCAACCCCACAAATTGGCCATCATGGTCATTCAAGATGGTGAATTGCCTTGAGATCTTGGATCTCTGGGAATATGTGGAGGAGGAACCACACATGCTGGTGGATGAAGGTGGGAATCTCACCACCGAGAGCCAAGAATTGGCGAAAATGGTCCGAAAAGCCCGGTCCCGGATCCTCAGGAGTGTGTCAAGCCGGTACCAAGGTGTCCTCAAGCATTGCACAACAGCAAAGCAAGTGTGGGACAAGTTGGAGAGCTTCTACAAGGATCGGTCACAATCCCGATTGACCCACCTTAAGAGAGCCTTCAACAATGTCATGATGGAGCAAGGAGAGGATGTAGACAACTACATCAACTGTGTCGCCAATCTCGTTGACGAGCTCAACGAGAACGGTGCGGAGATCAGCGAGGCCACAACGTGCACCGCCATCGTTGCGAGTCTCCCACCCTCCTACAAACACCTCATGCATATATTGGACAATCAAACGTGTACGTTTACGATCGAGTCCGTTCGAAACTCAATTCTCAGGTTCGATGCAACGGAAAGCCTTGGCAAGGGTCTCTCAGCAGTGACTTTGAGTGACCAAAGGCCAAAGTCCAAGAAATTCTACAGTTTTTGCAAAAAATATGGACATGTTGTCAAAAATTGTTGGACAGCAAGGTCCATCAAGAAAAGGGAGCTACAAGAGGCCACCGCTGATCAACAGATCACCTGCAACGGTGACGGGGCGGTTGACGACACCGACGGTGAACATGCCCTCTCCTTCATGGCCATCGCCGTGCGCACTCCGACCATGCAATCCAGGTTCCCTCATGTGCTAGGCAAACCATTGATCCAGCAATCATCTCGCGCTTTCACAGCCTCCACAGCCCAATTGGACACGTGGATCATCGATTCAGGAGCCTCCTTTCACATGACAGGTGACCCTGATATCTTGGAGCCAAGCTCCATTGAACACAAGTGCATCCCCGTTACTTGTGCGGAAGGCGGTGAATTGACAAGTCAATTGAGAGGAAATGCTCAGATTCATGCATCAAATGGCACTCAAGTGCGCCTCACGAATGTCTATTACATTCCTCGATTCAAGCACAATTTGTTTTCAGTGAATGCAGCAACTTCGAATGGGGCCCAGGTCGTTTTCACCCAGGGTGCCCGTAGGATCGTGAGTGCTTCATGGGCGATCGAAGGCCCCCCTGACCCCCGACCGAGTGCACGCCCTGGTGGTCACTGCCCGAAGGTGGCACGAACGCCTTGGACACCCCAGCGAACCTCGAATGAAGCTCCTTGGACTGCCCCACAAGTTGGACGGGGCATGCGAAGCTTGTATCCAGGCCAAACAGATTGCTCGCCCCTACCACCCCAGTGAATACAACCTTGAACCATTGGACCTGGTGTACATGGATTTGGTGGGGGCCATGCCTGAGACCATGGCTGAACAACAATATTATTTGTCCATGTATGACCAGTCGACAAAGACTAGTCAAGTGTTCCTGCTGCCCAACAAAAATCACACTGCAAGAGCAGTGATGGAGGGCATCAGTACGTTCGAGAAGATTGCAAAGGCAGGATGGAAAGTGAAAGCGATTCGATCAGACTTGGGTACAGAATTTATTACAAAAGAATTGCAAATGTACTTGCAGGATAGAGGAATAGTCCATGAGACCACTGCTGGGTCCACACCGCAGCAGAATGCAGCCGAGCGACTGCACCGCACGTTGAACGACAACGCTAGGGCCATGCTCATTCATGCCAAACTCCCTGAAAAATTCTGGGGTGAAGCATTGCGTTGTGCCAACTACTTGCGAAACAGAACGCTGGTCTCTTTGTCAGCCAACGGGAAGACTCCCTTGGAACTACTTACCGGTGCACCTACTCCCACCAGCCACCTACGAGTATTTGGGTGCGAGGCATGGGTGCTCATCCCTGAGGCAAAACGATCGAGCAAATTTGGAGCCAGGTCAATACCAGGCATATTCATCGGTTATCAAAACAATTCAACTTACCGTGTCCTGGTGGATGACAAAGTTGTCACGAGCAGGAATGTTTCCTTCGTTGAAAACAAACTTCCGGTCAGCAAGCACACATCTGATTCGCAGCCCGAAGTTGTCGCAGATTTGCTAGCCGAACCACCGCAATTCTCCATGGAATCTGAAGGGTCTCACCATGAAAGTGAAGACGACCATCTGATCTCAAGGAGGGCAGTTCAGCCAAGCTCTGCAGGCGTGCCGCTGTCACAACGAAAATCAGACTGGCCTGCCATCGAGAATTCTGCAACTACCACACCTGCAGCCCACCGAAAACCAGCATCACCTGACAGCAGACACCAGTCCATGATGTCAAGAGATGAGGGAGCAACTCATGCTGCTCAAGTGACTCCCTCACCTCTTCCGGACATGGTGTATTTCCCTGTGGCTCCAACAAATTCAGCAGCAAGTCCAGCAAATCCAGGAGCAAATCCAACATCAAATCCAGCACGTCCAACAGCAAGTCCAGCAGCAAATTTAGCTCCAGCAACAGAAGCACCAGCAAATCCAGCTCCAGCAAATCCAGCCATGGTAGAGGGAGAGGCACCAACAGCCATCTCCCATCCATACAACGTGCGTTCACGCGGAAATTAAGCCTTGGAAGCGGCAGCAACGCGTCAGTGGGAGATCAGCAACGATTTCTCAGGCTACGCTCGCGCCATGGCTCGCCCAGACGCCGACCTATGGCAGGAGGCCATCACCAACGAACTCACCTCGTTGGCCAAGAACGGCACTTGGCGTCTCGTTCCACTTCCTCCTGGTCGCACCCCCTTGACCACCACGTGGGTGTTCAAGGTGAAGACCGACGGCGACGGTCAGGTGGAGCGCTACAAAGCCCGCCTGTGCGTGCGTGGCTTCGAGCAGCGTGCAGGAGTGGATTTGCGCGAGGTGTTTGCCCCTACCTCGGGCAAAGTGGCTCAAAGGGCCTTTCTCACCTATGCAACCTTGGTTAACTACGAGGTTCAGCAAGTCGATATTAAGACTGCTTTCCTCAACGCTGAACTGAATGAAGACATCTATTTGCAGATTCCAGAAGGATTGAAGGGGAGCATGAAGACAACAGGTGAAGAGGAACACGTATTGAAGCTGGAGAAATCCCTTTATGGGCTGAAGCAAGCTCCCAGAATGTGGCACCAGCACTTAACTCAGGCACTTAAGTCTGAACTTGGGTTTGTGTGCAATCCTGTGGATGAAACCATCCTGAAATGCACACATCAAGACACTGGAAACGAATGCCTCATTCTGATCTATGTGGATGACCCGCTGATTGCAGCAGAAGATCTCAATACAACACAGATGGTGATTGAGTCCATTTGCAGAAAATACGATGCCCGGGACCTCGGACCGGCATCGTTCTTTTGTGGAATGGTCATCCAGAGAAACAGAGAAAAGAAGTTAATATACCTCTCTGAACAAGAAAAGGTAAAAAATTTGATCCATCAGTTTAACATGGACAGCTCCAGGACAAGGAAGACTCCCCTGGACTTTACCTTGACAAAAGGGGAAGAGGAGGAATCATGCCAGACTAAACCCTACCAGGTTTTAGTGGGCACTCTGATGTATCTGTCCACTACTACACGCCTAGACCTGTGCCAAGCAGCCTCACAGCTCTCCAGGTTCATGACTGACCCCAAAAACAGCCACTGGGAAGCAGCCAAGAATGTACTGAAGTACTTAAAGGAGACAGTTAACTATGGACTGTGCCTGGGGAACAGGATCGATGTCTTGCATAAAGAACTCGATTAAGATATCGATATGTTTACACTTACTGGCTACTGTGATGCAGATTATGCCACAGACAAAGTGACCAGGAAATCGAGAACAGGATATGTATTCCTGCTCGGTGGGAGCCTTATTTCATGGCAAAGCAAACTCCAAGCAACTGTGTCAACCTCCACTGCAGAGGCTGAATATCAAGCGGCATCGAGTGCCGTCAAGGAGGGACTTTGGCTCAAGAACCTGCTGACTGACTTAACTTCTGGTGCAGTTAAGCAACAGATCAAAATGTTTTGTGACAACCAAGCCTGTATCAAGATTGCACAGAGCTCAGGGTCCATGGTCAGAACCAAGCACATTGATGTGGCACACTACTTTGTCCGGGAGCGAGTGCTCTTTGGGGAAGTGAACTTCCAGTATTGTGACACATCCAAAATGCTTGCTGATTTTCTGACGAAACCCAGTAAAGTCCAGCCTTTCTGGAAATGCATCACAGGAATCGGAGTCATGAACTCTCCAGGTTGGTGCACCTCTGTGCAGCCCACAGAATGACCCTGAGTGGGAGTATTGAGAGACCTGGGTCCAGGGATCCCTCTGTGGGAGTTTCTTCTCTATTGGGAGAAGAAACTCTATCGTGCAGGCAGGCAGGGACGACGGTCCCGAACGGACCGGCTGGTGCCGGACTCTCGATAGGTCGCACGAATGCGACCTCGGATACTTAACATGCGTGAGTTAATAGATCGATTACACGCTCAAAAGCCGCCACCAAGCACCCCCGCCATCAACACGCTCGTCCATTGGATCCATCGGCGGAACTCTGTCGGTTCAGACCGACCCACCAGCCGAAGGGAATCCTCACTCCATTGAGGATCATCTGGTTCTTAGAGAGGTATCGATCCAAGGGACCGAACGGGGGTTCGTCTCGATCCAAGGGCCCGAAAAATCACGGGAAGATTCAGAGGGATTGGGAGCGTCCCGGGGGTAAGTCGGGTCCACCTCGTCTAAAACGCGAACGCCCCGTCGGATAACCATCGGTGAAGGTGGGGGCTCAAAGGGTGGATTTGAGCTTTGCTTTTAACCTCGCCGGGACGGCTGCTCCGGGACGCCCGGGACGCTGGAATTTGGATTCCACTAAATTCCAACACGAACCCCATACGGTTCCTACACTGCGGGACGGGAGCGTCCCGGGAAAAATCGGTCGAGATATCGATCCACCTCCTCCAGGGACCCGAGCTATCGATCGAACCACCCCGAAAAACCCAAGGAGATACTGAGGGGTTCGGGGGGCGTCCCGGGCCCTATTGAGGGACCGGTCGTCTGAAAGACCATCGTCCCGTCCCTCGGGGGTGGGATGAAAGTTAAGCAAAGCGGTCGAATTTCAGGTGGAAAAACCGCGCGTCCGGGACGCCCCTCCGGGACGCCCGGGACGCCGAATCAATTTTCATTTTGATTCACTCTCAAACGTCATACGAATCCATTTTGATTCCACGTAGGACGGAACCCGAACTTGAAACCGAAATGATTCCCCAATCGACCGCGAGGTTGACCGGGGCTCACGGTCTACTTCTTTCCAATGAAGCCACCTTTTTGACCCCGGACTGTACAAGAACAGGGCCGAGGACACGATCGACGTCGCCTCCGACTTCGACACAAGAGGTGACGAAACCAGCAAGGAGAAGGGAGCGCCGTCCACGGAACGGACGCCACACAGACTCGAACCAGATGGAGAGATGGACGTTGATAGGGATAGGAATAGAAAAATCGCGTGCGGGCATGGAAGAAGAAATGGGTAAGGCACTCCCAATAGGAACGCATCTTGCCATCCAATCCACGTACGAAGTGCACGTGTAGAGTGACTCGTACAGCCAAGCAATGGAAATCTGCAGGTGCACCTACAACACCCAGCACTTTGGAGTGCTCGATCTTGCAGGTGAAGCAAGTGGGACAAATTGTGGAGCCGAACTAGGTTAGGCATGTATTGATGCAATCTGTAACTTGTGCCACTAAGCGATCTATTTACGATCCATGAATCCATCTCAACAACAACCAGCTCTCATGCATCACGCATACTTTAAACGAGTTGAAGGATGGTACTCACGAAAGAAGAAATGTCACGGGGGTGGTCATTGAAGGTTGTTCGGTGCCCGATGGAGGAGGCAAGGACTGCCCACCTGCACCAGTCAACACCAGAGGATTCACATCCTTGTACCATTTGTGGGAGCAACTCGTAGGTGCAAGCCCTTCCTCCCCTCATTGTTCTTTCATGGAAGCGGAGGCACGTGGGGTAGAATGGAGGAGAGATTCTCCACCCTCGTCACATAGGAGAAAGTTTTGGTTTAAGCTGAAGCGTCTACATGCTTGGGTCAAAGGGGCTGTGGGCAAAGGGTGCTTCGCCACTGCCAAGGATGCCCTCCATTGCTTGGAGGGATGGAGAAAAAAGGAGAACATTGGTCTAGGCACGCTCCTCATGATGGTGGAGACCCAAAAAGTGCCGTCCCCGGCCGCTCTTGCGACACGAGGGGTGCCCACCGTTGTGTAAGCAGCCGTTCCCATCCCCCCCACCACAGAATATTCTCCCTCCCCGGTGTTCCTCCCTCGAACCCGGGCCCCGTCCCTCCGGGACACAGGAATCCCACGGATTCTCTTTCTTTTTTCAATGGAGGTATTTGGATTTGCCAAAGTATTTTTTTCGCTTCGGATTTCGCCCCGATTTTTGACCGTTGGCTCTCCCGAACCGAAAAAAATATTTCTTTTCCGGAAAACTACCCCTATTAGCGAACTATTTTTGGGGCTCCTCTGCGCATTCTGTTCGAAGAGGGGTGGTAGGGTGTGGTGCTGCCCACTATGTTAACTCAGGAATGAGAGTAAAATAGGCTTCACGCAAGTTTGGGCAGTAGGCCTACTTGGATCTTGGAAGTTCTTGGCTCTTGGAGATGAACGGACTTGTTGGAGCTTGCATGGAAGAGGGTGAATGCTCGAGTGCTGTGGCGATCCGGACTTGGAACTAGCGAAGGCGACGGAGTGATGCGCGGCTAGTCAAGTCAAAAGGGATCTGATCTATTACAACACAGCGTGTGCCATATATAGGGGCTGTCGGAAGTCAAATCGTTGACCGATTGACTACGGGGCGACCCTGTCCATAAGGGACCTGGTAGGGACCCTGCGATTCTTCTCGGTCTGTAGGGTCTTCACCGAGACAAAGCGTGTTTATATCAAGGTTAATATTGTGACGAGGCACGGGGCGTCACAGTCCCCCCTCCTTAGATACCAAGCGTCCTCGTTTGGAAGAGTCTCTGGGTGTCTTGGAGTAAACTGACTAATTCTTGAGGTGAGAGGTATTCTACATCTCCTGGTTCATATCTGATCTTGTACCCTTCCTCAGTAAAGTCGATAACTTTACCCTTGTACCATCGCTCTTGATCCATCTCGTCTACGAAACGTTTGCAGACTATTCGGTACAATAGATTCTCTTGAGGATCCAACAGTTGTGGTTGGCTCGGCTTTACAGATCGGTGACGGCCAGTTAATGTGAATGTCTTCATTGGATGTTCCGTAGTCCAAGTGTCGTGGATCACCGGAAAGTACTGATGGTAGGTCTTGTACTTGTGATGTGAGACTTGTTCACGACGTTCACGTCGTTGTTGTGAAATTGCACCTTGAGTAATGTTGAGTTCTGGTATTGGTCCATGCTGATATTCCCAGTCTGAAATAGCTTGAACGCCACCTGGTGCTTCTTGTTGAGCGAGAAACGATTCGCGATTTGTTCCTTCCAGACCTTTCCAGCGAACCCAGTATCGTGGTGGGATTGTATTCCAGTCACGCAGGACGTACTGGTCAACAACATGATTCTGTGTATCAGGGGACAAAAGTGTATCATCATGATCTGCGGATGCTTCTTGCGTACCTGAAAATGGTTCAATATGTTCTACATTGATCCATGGACTAATGCACGAACCTGCTGGCAAATCTAGTTTTATAGCACCTGTTGGTTGTATCTCCAGAATTGTAAATGGTCCACAGAATGGTGTTGCATATTTTGCAAGTCGACCGAGTCTTTGTAACTTTACCAACTGTCCAATAGAAAACTGCAATAATTTTTCACGTCGAGACTGATTAGCATATTTTTCTATTCTTGAATACTGTTCGTCCATGTTTTCAAATACTTCATGATATACATCTGCTAAGTTCTGCTGATGTTGTTCACTACGCGTACTCACAGTTTGCCACGCGGTGACAAGTGTTGGTAAGCGTGGTGATCTGCTCAAATGTAAATAAAATGGCGAGTACTTGGTTGAGGCTGTAACGGCATTGTTGTGCGCAAACGGAATCATCGGTAGTAAACTGTCCCAATCAGTTGGATGTTTCATCATCGTACGTAAAGCTGCTTTTAAACTCTGATTCTGACGTTCCGTTTGTCCGTCGGAGTGTGGATGGTATGGTGTACTGCGATGCAGTTTTGTATCCAGCATCGATCCAAAGTTGTTCCAAATTTCTCCAACAAAGCGTGAATCATGGTCTGTAAATATCTTTTCTGGAGCACCATAATGTCAAACAACATGCCTTAGAAATAGTTGAACCTTCATGGAGGCAGTTGCTGCTTTCACTGTGGGTATGTAAATTGTCATCTTGGTGAACTTGTCGACTATCACAAACACTGCATCATATCCTGTAGTTGTAAGAGGCAGGTCTGTAGTCAAGTCACAATACACATCTGTGAACGGTCCAGTGGGGGAGGGCATTCGCTGGAGTAAATGCGATTTACGTTTGTACGATGGTTTCGCAAGCTGGCATGCTTTGCAGTTTTCCACGTACTGTACAATATCCTTTGACATACCTGGCCATATGTATTGTCTCTTCATCAGTTCCAGCATCCTTGTCTGTCAAGGGTGTCCTGCAGTGGGTAAGTCATGATTGATTTGCATGAGGTACTTCCTAAGGTCAGCATCATTTGGTACTGCGATGCGACCTTCAACTGTTAGCAAACCTGAAGAGTCATCATAGTTTTCATCCTCGGCTACTGCTTGAAGTAGGCGTTGATGCAATTCGTCTGACACAACATAGCTGTCGATTGTATGTACTAGCTGGACACTGTTACATACATCGTCGGCCCGAGTACTCGGTTGGGTTGTATCAATGTGAAACTGAATTGTGGTAGGCCCACTCTGAAATACCCACTTTGGTATAAAGTGTTTAAGAAGGAGCTGCAAGAACGGTACGGGCACTGCGTTGCCGAGAAAACGCTGCTTCTGTTGTTCATCACCCATTAGCAGACTGGCTGATGGTATGCCAATCAATTTTGCTTTCTCATCCAGTGTCATCGGACGTAACTTCATGGCCTGGTGGATGTCATGCACCCACATAGATTTCTTTCTGTCACCATAAGTGTTTGCAGATGCCATCAATGTTGCAGACTTTCGACGAGGCAGACCGTTCGTGTCCAGTTGTGGTACTGCATTCGATAAACAATCGATCCACAAGGGCGCGGATTTGGCACAAGTTCTATTAATCTGTTCACTGTCAAGCTTGATGTTGGCCCATAGCCAGCGTATGCGTTTCTGCGCAGTATATCGCTCCAGGTGATGTACCTGAGGTTTACAGCGTAACATTGTATTGATGACCTGTAAATCTTCCTTTCAGTGATCTGCGAACGGTACGCACTCAATAGCAAAGGCCTGTGGTTGCAATAACTGAATAAGTTTTGCTCGCTGCGTAAAACACTGACGCTCATCCTTTAATTCTTTTGCAGAGCTCTTTGTTGCCCGTGAAAAAGGTTGACATGGTACCCCTCCAAATAGGAAATGTATGCATGGTAATTCCTACTGTTGCAACTCAGTAATTGTTGATCCAAAGCAGTTGATATTGTCTACTGATCCCAAAAATGTATGGGGCCGCAATTTCTGTATATGAGCGAACGCAAACTTAAGCGAGTTTGCCGCTGCTAAGTCCTTTTCCACAACGTAATACGAAACTTGTACGTAGTCGGGTAATTCTGCAACAAGGGCAAGTAGCAAAGTTCCTGTACCACCTGCACATAACTCTAGTACATTGAGTGTGGGGTATGTGCTCCACCTGGAAATGGCATCGGCAACAACGTTCTTTGGTCCAGGTTCATACTGTGGAGTGTAATCAAATTGCGACAGTACGTCAATCCAACCTTGTTCCACTCTAGTAAGTTGTTCAGCCTTCTTTGTTTTCAAGTATTGAATCGCGATATGATCGGTGAACAATTCGAAGTGCTGACCCTGCAAGTAGAATTTCCATTTTCGCAAGCACGAAATCACAGCAAGTGTTTCTTTGCCAGTAGTTGAATATCGCCGTTGGGCTGGATTCATTACTTGGGAATGAAAAACCACAGGATGCCATGTTTTCCCATGCAGCTGTGACAAACATCCTCCAATAGAATGATTACTGGCATCAGTATGTACTCTGATGGGCTTTTCTGGATCAAATATACGTACGATGGGTGGTTCTCCATTCAGAAAGATATCTTTCAGCCTTACAAAGGCTTGCTGCTGCTCACTGTCCCAACACCATTGTTCTTCTTTCTTTGTGAGTTTGATAATAGGTGCAGCAATGCGAGCGAACTACGGAATAAGTTGCCGATAAAATCCTACAAGCCCTAGAAACGATCGGGCCTGACTGATAGATTGTGGTGGCTGTGCAATGCGTATCGCTTCCAATAAGTGTTGAGCAGGTGTAAGTGTCCCATTTTGAATAGTACAACCCAAAAATTCCACTTCTGTTTGACAGTAATATGCTTCACTGCTTTTCAACCGTATGTGATGTTGCTGACATAACTCAAAGAAACGCCGGATGCTGCGTACGTGCGATGCATAGTCAGCAGTATGTACTAAGGAGTCATCCAAGTATACTTTCAAAGTAGACCACTGATGCACCAACTCTGCAATTGCATGGTTGACAAACCTTTGAAAAGTGGCTGGTGCATTGCATAGTCCCATCGGCATCACTACCCACTCATAGTGTCCAAAAGGTGTTGTTACCGCTGTCTTAGCAATATCTTCTTCTCGAGTTCTCATATGGTAGTACCCATCCTGTAAGTCAAATGTTGAATACATTCTGCTACCATACAATGTGTCAAATAATTGCTGACTGCGAGGGATGGCGTGACGATCCTTGACAGTGATCGCATTGAGTGCCCGAAAGTCAAATACGATGCGCCATTGTCCAGGTGTCTTCTTAGGAATGAGCATCATTGGTGCTGCGAACGGCGATTTACTCGATCGCAGAAATCCTGCATTCAGGAATTTAGACAGCAGTTGTGTAGCTTCACTTTGCATTTTTACAGGTATGGGGTAATAATTGCGATGCGGAATTGCCGATCCAGGTTGTAACTCAATACGATGATCGAAGTCTAGACGTACGGGGGGCAGGTCATCCTGTTCCCATTCCTTGAAGAGCAAACTGTACTCTTGCTTTACCTCTTCAATTTGCTGTATCGCACGATCGCGATCGTCAACGCTACAGCCTGGATAGTCATGCACGGTGTCAACGGGAAACTTGGTCTCGTTGGTGACGGGTGGCGCAGCCTCTGGAATCAACTGTCCTTGAACGAACATGGGCACCAGGTTTTCGTGTTTGCAATCTTTCAGTTGGACTTTGATTTCTTCAATGTTATGGATGATGTTACAAGCAGGATGCTGCTGCTTGGCACCATATTCTCCATGAATTCCAATTTTTGTTCTCTTGACGAGACCTGTTGCGAAGTTACGATATGTGTCCAGAACAATGCGATGCTGTTGCATCCACAATTTACCCAGCAGGAGGTCATACGTTGGCGCGGCCGGTAATACGGAACAGCAAACTAAAGTCCTGATTCCATTTCCCAAATTGATATTCAGTCGCACAGCATACGTTGTGCGTTCCTTCGGCGAATCGGCGATGCGATAACGCACGGTCTAATTGACAACAGGACAGGGGCCAAATAATTGCTCGTACCGACATAGCCACTTTCTGCTGATGAAGTTATGTGAAGCTCCTGTATCCCAAAGAACATGGAGTTCCAGGGATCCTTTCTTATCAGGGGGTAGAGCCAGACCGGTGGTCGTAAAGTAGCGGCAATATTCCAAGGTATCAACGCCATTCGTATCCCCAGTGGACTCCACAGGGACAGTTGGCGTGACTCGCTGATGCTCCACATGGAACGATTGTAGGATAGGAATTTGCTGCTCACTATTGATCGAAGAACCCATGACATAAGTGGAATCTGGATTGTTTTGCTCTGCCTGTCCACCACTCAATGAGACATAGCTTGATCGTTTTCCGGCCTAGCATCATCATCACAGCAGAGGTGTTCCATAAGTTGGTCTGAGATGTCCATATCCATATAATAGCAACCTTCTGGCTCTGTTACGGACAGCGGTTCTTCAGATTCCTCAGTATTGTATTCGCCATTCTCTATGAAATGCGACTGATGAGGCAACTGAGTGTCCTGGGAGGGTTCTTTATCTCCTGCCATGACCTTACGGAGTGGACAGTCTCGGGCGATGTGATCGCTGGAAATACAGACCACAGCCTTTTTAATTATGCAGAGACACAAGTGGAGTTCCCTTGCTTGCTTAATCTGATCAGGAGTGAGTATTCTATGCAAGAAGCGTTGACGGAACGCGAGTTACCGCTTCGTACAGTCTTCCAACTCCTGGTCTTGCATGGTTGCATGAACCGCTTGCGTTCTCGGCAGGCTGTCCTATGGGTATGACAGCTGTTTGTCGCGGCTAGCAGCTCCTCTTTGCTTGCTTTGCTGCTCTTGCTGCCATATTGCTTGTGCGGCTTGTACGATCCGTGCAAATTGTATCTCAGTGAGGATCGAGAGAGTGGTACGATCCAATTCCAATGCTTTTCCCATGAAGGTTGTATGTAATTGTTGCGATATGTATCGCTGCAGCCCTGTTATGAACTAGAGTTGCTGTCTATCATCTTGGAGTCGAGCACCAGCACCTTCTCCAAAGTGTTTGAGGACTGCTTGATAGCCTTCGAGACGGGTCGCAAATTCTTGTGGAGACTCATCCGAGCGCTACCACACTCGTTGAATGTCTACCAATGTTTTGGTTATTGGTTCTTCTGCGAGATGGAATTTTGCGAGACGCTGAAAAAAGTCTCGGAAGCTTTGAAATTGCGTTGATTTAAACTGCTCCTGGTTGTTAGCCTACTCATAATATTTGCCGGCTAGTCCTTCGGTAAGAATGGTGGCTAGGATCTCCATCTCCTCCCAATTTTGTTTCATTCCAAAGGCCTTCCACTGCCCTTTGAGGGTGACAATTTGCAAAGCAGTAGCTTCTTGGCCACTTTCCAGGTTGAACTTCTTAGGCTGTTCTGGTTTGTATTTCCCAACTTTGGAAGCAATTTGTTGCAATCCCCTAGAAGCTCTTGAGGAATTCTGCCCGGGTTCAGTTGGACGGCCAGTAAGGTTGGACCTGGTTGCAGTTGGGGACTGAATCCCAACTGGAGCCTGTTCTGTCCCTAACTGAGTTGGGACTGGGTTCGACCCTGCTGTGGAGTGTTCGAATTGTCGAAGGAACTGGTCCAATGTTGATCGAAGTGCAGAAGTATGATGTTCTTGAGTTTCGAAGTGCACCTGGAACCTTTCCAAACGATCTTGAATACTTGCGGTGATTTGGTTCACCGTTTCTCGCAAATTCTGAATGTCATGCAAGGAGGCCAAGCCTTGGGCCTCGCTAGTTTCCCCTTCTTCGCCGGTGCGAGCTGTTGGCTTGATCTTAGGAGCCATGTTGGTACTTGATCCAAGCTCAAATTCAGTTTCTAATTGTGGTGCTGCCCACTATGTTAACTCAGGAATGAGAGTAAAATAGGCTTCACGCAAGTTTGGGCAGTAGGCCTACTTGGATCTTGGAAGTTCTTGGCTCTTGGAGATGAACGGACTTGTTGGAGCTTGCATGGAAGAGGGTGAATGCTCGAGTGCTGTGGCGATCCGGACTTGGAACTAGCGAAGGCGACGGAGTGATGCGCGGCTAGTCAAGTCAAAAGGGATCTGATCTATTACAACACAGCGTGTGCCATATATAGGGGCTGTCGGAAGTCAAATCGTTGACCGATTGACTACGGGGCGACCCTGTCCATAAGGGACCTGGTAGGGACCCTGCGATTCTTCTCGGTCTGTAGGGTCTTCACCGAGACAAAGCGTGTTTATATCAAGGTTAATATTGTGACGAGGCACGGGGCGTCACATAGGGTGAAGTGCTTGTATAACGCAATCCGTCGTCCTTTACACGTGCTATGAGGAAAATATTCCGCTCGAGAGGGTTGGACACACCGGATCCCTTTCCTCCGCGGCATGGAGCCACTAAAAGAGCGCGGGAAGGAGGGGAAGGAGCGGCGTCATGCCGCAGTGGAAAGGCAGGATCCGGGAAATCATGGAGATGGAGCGCTTTCGAGTGCGCATCGTCGACCTCCGTGTCGTCATGGTGGTGGTCGCGGACGGGGATCCGTACCTCCTCGTGGCGTTCACGGCCATTCTGGTCGTGCTCGCGAGCGAATGCAAGGAGCGCCTGCGGACGCTCCATGAATGGTGAAGTCCGAGAGCTCCACCAGCGAGTCCTGGACGAAGTGGAGCGTCGTTCACGGATGACGAGCAGCGAGGGAGCTTTCGGTTTGGGAGGGACGCAATCGCGGAACTCCTAGGCCTCCTTGGGTTCCCAACCGTGCTGCGATCGGCGAGCGGGAGGCGGTTTGGAGGCGAGGAAGCCTTTCTGCTTTTGCTGCGGCGTTAAGGTGGGCGCGAGCGGGGATTGGAACTAGCGCAGGTATTCGGTCGATCGCCACCTGCCATTTCAGAAATGTATAACGTGGCGTTGGACCAGTTTTTTTTGCACGTTGCGTCTGCAATGCGATTGGAGATTTGGGAGGAGCACTTGCCTGCGTTCGCACGTGTGCTGCGCGAGCGTGGTTGTCCCGAAGGACATTGTTTTGGATTTATTGATGGAACGATGTTCACGATTTGCAGGCCCACTGCGGGACAGGAAGCCATGTACAATGGCCGGAAGCGACAACACAAGGTAAAATACCAATGTGTTGTCCTTCCAACTTTTCTGATTGGTGACTGGTTTGGGCCCGCAGCAGGACGTGCGCACGACTCGCAGGTGCTAGCATACTCGAATTTGGTGGCGCGGCTGCAAGGGATGCGAGGTCGGCTGGACGTCGAACTCTGCATGTACGGGGATCCGGCGTACCCGTACACGACGTGCTTCTACGTGCGCCCAAAGGGAGGATGACGAATGCGATGGAGGCGTACGCAACGCAAATGTCCCACAACCGGGAAAGCGTCGAATGGGTTATTGGGGAAATGGGCGAGCTATGGCCGTTTGTGACGGACGTTCGCAGAAAGACGACTGGATCGCATGCGACGAGTAAAGAGGATTGTGTTGCTGCGTTGCTGACAAACTACCATACTTGTAGGTACGGTGGTGTGGCCATTAGGTACTTCGATACCTTGCCGCCCTCCATGAGTGAGTACCGTGCCATGTACCATCTCCACTTGGACAATCAGAACATGCAATGACACGGCACTTGGAGCAGCAGCAGCAGCAGCAGCGGTGGATGGATGGACTTGCTGGAGCAGCAGCAGCAGCAGCAGCAATGGCAAGAGTGGATGGATTGTGTTGTAGGGGCAACGCCTCTGTTGAGGAATATAACCGGGACCATAAGCCTCGTTCACGCACGGTGAACGAGGCTATTGTTATTGAATAGTCAACTCTCGTATTCACGTTTTAATATTTCTTATCGTCTTTTTCGTTTGCTCGAATGACCGTGACGCAATTGCCTGACTTCGTGAACACGAGAGTGTTGGGACGATTATTGCGAACTCGTGCAAGGAAGGCACAATAGTACAAGTTCATTACACGTTCGTTTCAATTGTCGACGTCTGCAACTATTTCATCGCTAACGGACGAAGCCTCTGGAGCGTCCTTCAACTTGGAGGTGTTCACATTTCGTATCTTCATGCGATGGGCCGCCACGGCTGCTTCCACAAAAGCGTCCTCGGATCCTGGGTGTTCGCCTAGCGTGGGATGGTTGGCGTGCAGTTGCACCTTCGTCAACCACTCCATCCTCGCGCTTCGTTCGATGAACGATTCCATTGCGACTGCAGCGAAGTCCTCCGCGGCTTCGAGCTTCACGGCGAATTCCGTGCCACTCCTTCGCAGTCCGCTCCATCCTCCACTACTCCCGCTTCCTCCAGATCGCCGCGGTTTTTTCGCATGCCTCTCCATCGATCGCTTTAGCGCATCCTTCGCATAGCCATCCAGCCGCGCCAGCTTCGAAGCCTTCCCTTTCTTCTCGGTCGCGCGCTAGGTGTCCACGTGTTCCTGGAGGTCCAGCAAGTGTTGTGTACCGGCCTCTAGGTCAGTGTGCATTCGAGCCCCTCCGAGACCGGTGGCAGCGAGGGCCTCGCGATTCAGCTCCTTCTGCCTGCGCATGAGGTCCTTCACCTGCCTCCGCACAGCCGGTATCGAGAGGCCGAATCCATCGAAAAGGCCATCGCCACGAATGCTTAATGCTCGAATGAGGCTCGTCCATGCCGCATTCACCTCCTTGTGGGTACGCTTGCCAATCGGGCAGCACTCATCCAAGTAGATCTGATTGACGAGCGCCATTTTGTGCGCCTCCTTCCAAACATTCCGGTTCTTCTTCTACGACGCAGCGACGAGCTCCTCATTGGCGTCCGCATTGATGTCGATTTCCGCCAAAGGCTGGCTCGCTGCCACGGCGTCCGTCTTGCGCTCGGTTCAAACGTCGTCGACCCGCTCAAGCAATCCTGCTTCCTCCTCGAGCCATGGCTTGGAGCATAATTGGATGTGCAAGTATAATTGCTCCATTTCGATAGGATGCCATGTGTGTATGGAAACGAACAGTCCGACCATTCGCGCCAAAACCAGACCATCCTTACTTTCCTTGTTAATTGCCCGAATCCTTGCAGTCGTCGCAGAGGAAGGGGTCCCCCATCATCGCACTCTTTTCCGGGGAGAAAATCCGAATACCTATTTGGGGCCGAAAATATTTTTTTCGGTAATGGAGTCCAAAACCAAAGTGAAAAAAATATTTTGGCAAATCCGAATACCTCTAATCTTTCTTTTTCTCTGGTTTGTGGTAAGTTTCCAAGATGAAGTAGAGGCATTCGGCAAGCCCCCCAAAAAAAACTTCCGGTTTTGCATTACGTAATTTTTTGACCGTTGACCCGGGTTTCCCGACCGGAAAATAAAATCCGGTCCGTTTTCGCCGCAAATAGTGGTTCTATTTTGGGGGATCCTCTGCGGGTCCGCGAAAAAGGAACGAAACGAGGAGGACACTCCATCGGTCATTATGGAGCGATTTGGACACATGCTGTGAGGAAAATAATCCCTTCGTGGCCTCGGCCGTGATGGGACCCCTTCCTCGGCGGTAGCAAAGCTTGGACAAGAACGCGGGAAGGAGGGAGGAGAGAAGCACCCTGCCGCAGCGCAAAGGCAGGATCCTCGAGATCATGCAGCTGAGGCGAATGCGGGTGGAGATCGCGAGGATGCGCGCCTTGTCCGTCGTCGTGACGCGTCAGTCGCCTAGCCTTGGTCTCGCGTTCGCAGCTGCGTTCGACGCCATCGCGACGGAGTGTGACGCGTTACTGCGAGAAATGATGGGCTGGTGGAGTCCGCAATGCTCTCTTGCTTCGACGGCGCGCACAGTGGACTCCTTTACGGACGACGAATTGCGGTCGTGGTTCCGGTTCGATCGAGAGGCGATTTCCGAGCTGCGAGGGTTGCTGGAGGTCCCAGAGGTGCTGCGGTCGCGGTGCAGAAGGCGGTTTGGCGGTGAGGAGGCGTTCCTCCTCCTCCTTCGTCGGTTGGCTGGGCGTGAGCGCAACATGGAGCTCGCGCAGATTTTCGGTAGGCCTCCGCCGGCAATATCGGAGATGTACAACGTGATGCTAGACCACGTGTACGAACACGCGCGACGTGCGATGCGATTGGAAATGTGGGAGGCCCAGCTCCCGTTGTTTGCGGATGACTTGGCGCGCTGCGGGTGCCTCGAAGCTCACTGTGTGGGCTTCATCGACGGCACCATGTTCACCATCTGCCGCCCAGTGGTGGGACAGGAGAGCATGTACAATGGATGGAAGCAGTCGCACAAGGTCAAGTACCAGTGCGTTGTCCTTCCAAACTTCATGATCGGCGATTGGTTTGGACCATCTGCAGGTTGTACGAACCATCCGCAAATGCTGGTTGATTCTGAGCTTGTGCCTCGATTGCGTGCTATTTGCGAACGACTTGGACAACGGGTGTGCTTGTACGGAGATGCAGCCTATCCAGCGAGCGAGGTCCTCCTCCGTGCACCGAAACGATCGAACAGGACACCTGCCATGGCAGAGTACGCTACCGCCATGTCCCAGTACAGGGAGTGTGTTGAATGGGTCTTTGGAAAGATCGGCAATTTGTGGCCGTTCGTAACGGATGTCACAAGGAAGATGACAGGCTCCCGTGCAACTAGTAAGGAAGATTGGGTAGCAGCTTTACTAACTAACTTTCATACGTGTCGTTACGGCGGTGTTGCGAACAGTTACTTCAACACAACACCTCCTACTATGCAGGAGTACAGAAATATGTACTCGGTGGGGGGTGCACAATTACAAGGTACGAATGCGGTTGAAGCTGACCATTGACCATCCAGCAGTGCAGTAACCAGCAGCACCCATCCAGTAGCGGCAATCTAGCAGCAGCAATCCAGCAGCGGCAATCCAGCAGCAACCATCAGCAGCAACCATCCAGCAGCAACCATCCAGCAGCATCCATCAGCAGCATCCATCCAGCAGTGCAGTAACCAGCAGCAACGGCAATCCAACATCAACTATCAGCAGCATTCATGCAGCAGCAATCATCCAGCAGCATCCATCAGCAGCACCCATGCAGCAGCGGCAATCCAGCAGCATCCATCCAGCAGTGCAGTAACCAGCAGCAACGGCAATCCAACATCAACCATCAGCAGCACCCATGCAGCAGCATCCATCTAGCAGCGGCAATCCAGCAGCAACCATCAGCAGCATCCATCCAGCAGTGCAGTAATTAGCAGCAACGGCAATCCAACATCAACCATCAGCAGCATCCATCCAGCAGCGGCAATCCAGCAGCATCCATCCAGCAGTGCAGTAACCAGCAGCAACGGCAATCCAACATCAACTATCAGCAGCACCCATGCAGCAGCAATCATCCAGCAGCATCCAGCAGCAGCATCCATCCAGCAACGGCAATCCAGCATCAACCATCAGCAGCATCCATCCAGCAGCGGCAATCCAGCAGTGCAGTAACCAGCAGCAACGGCAATCCAACATCAACCATCAGCAGCATCCATCCAGCAGCAGCATCCAGCAGCAGCATCCATCCAGCAGTGCAGTAACCAGCAGCAACGGCAATCCAACATCAACCATCAGCAGCATCCATAAAGCAGCGGCAATCCAGCAGCATCCATCCAGCAGTGCAGTAACCAGCAGCAACGGCAATCCAACATCAACTATCAGCAGCATCCATGCAGCAGCAATCATCCAGCAGCATCCAGCAGCAGCATCCATCCAGCAACGGCAATCCAGCATCAACCATCAGCAGCATCCATGCAGCAGCAATCATCCAGCAGCATCCATCCAGCAGTGCAGTAACCAGCAGCAACGGCAATCCAACATCAACCATCAGCAGCAGCCATGCAGCAGCAATCATCCAGCAGCATCCATCCAGCAGTGCAGTAACCAGCAGCAACGGCAATCCAACATCAACCATCAGCAGCATCCATCCAGCAGCGGCAATCCAGCAGCAGCAATCCAGCAGTGCAGTAATCAGCAGCAACGGCAATCCAACATCAACCATCAGCAGCACCCATGCAGCAGCAATCATCCAGCAGCATCCATCCAGCAGTGCAGTAACCAGCAGCAACGGCAATCCAACATCAACTATCAGCAGCACCCATGCAGCAGCAATCATCCAGCAGCATCCAGCAGCAGCATCCATCCAGCAACGGCAATCCAGCATCAACCATCAGCAGCATCCATCCAGCAGCGGCAATCCAGCAGCAGCAATCCAGCAGTGCAGTAACCAGCAGCAACGGCAATCCAACATCAACCATCAGCAGCACCCATGCAGCAGCAATCATCCAGCAGCATCCATCCAGCAGTGCAGTAACCAGCAGCAACGGCAATCCAACATCAACCATCAGCAGCACCCATGCAGCAGCAATCATCCAGCAGCATCCATCCAGCAGTGCAGTAACCAGCATCAACCATCAGCAGCATCCATCCAGCAGCGGCAATCCAGCAGCAACCATCCAGCAGCATCCATCCAGCAGTGCAGTAATTAGCAGCAACGGCAATCCAACATCAACCATCAGCAGCATCCATCCAGCAGCGGCAATCCAGCAGCATCCATCCAGCAGTGCAGTAACCAGCAGCAACGGCAATCCAACATCAACTATCAGCAGCATCCATGCAGCAGCAATCATCCAGCAGCATCCAGCAGCAGCATCCATCCAGCAACGGCAATCCAGCATCAACCATCAGCAGCATCCATGCAGCAGCAATCATCCAGCAGCATCCATCCAGCAGTGCAGTAACCAGCAGCAACGGCAATCCAACATCAACCATCAGCAGCACCCATGCAGCAGCAATCATCCAGCAGCATCCAGCAGCAGCATCCATCCAGCAACGGCAATCCAGCATCAACCATCAGCAGCATCCATCCAGCAGCGGCAATCCAGCAGCAGCAATCCAGCAGTGCAGTAACCAGCAGCAACGGCAATCCAACATCAACCATCAGCAGCACCCATGCAGCAGCAATCATCCAGCAGCATCCATCCAGCAGTGCAGTAACCAGCAGCAACGGCAATCCAACATCAACTATCAGCAGCACCCATGCAGCAGCAATCATCCAGCAGCATCCAGCAGCAGCATCCATCCAGCAACGGCAATCCAGCATCAACCATCAGCAGCATCCATCCAGCAGCGGCAATCCAGCAGCAGCAATCCAGCAGTGCAGTAACCAGCAGCAACGGCAATCCAACATCAACCATCAGCAGCACCCATGCAGCAGCAATCATCCAGCAGCATCCATCCAGCAGTGCAGTAACCAGCAGCAACGGCAATCCAACATCAACCATCAGCAGCACCCATGCAGCAGCAATCATCCAGCAGCATCCATCCAGCAGTGCAGTAACCAGCATCAACCATCAGCAGCATCCATCCAGCAGCGGCAATCCAGCAGCAACCATCCAGCAGCATCCATCCAGCAGTGCAGTAATTAGCAGCAACGGCAATCCAACATCAACCATCAGCAGCATCCATCCAGCAGCGGCAATCCAGCAGCATCCATCCAGCAGTGCAGTAACCAGCAGCAACGGCAATCCAACATCAACCATCAGCAGCACCCATGCAGCAGCGGCAATCCCGCAGCATCCATCCAGCAGTGCAGTAACCAGCAGCAACCATCAGCAGCATCCATCCAGCAGCGGCAATCCCGCAGCATCCATCCAGCAGTGCAGTAACCAGGAGCAACGGCAATCCAACATCAACCATCAGCAGCACCCATGCAGCAGCAATCATCCAGCAGCATCCATCCAGCAACGGCAATCCAGCATCAACCTTCAGCAGCATCCTTCCAGCAGCGGCAATCCAGCAGCATCCAGCAGCAGCATCCATCCAGCAACGGCAATCCAGCATCAACCATCAGCAGCATCCATCTAGCAGCGGCAATCCAGCAGCATCCATCAGCAGCATCCATCCAGCAGTGCAGTAACCAGCAGCAACGGCAATCCAACATCAACCATCAGCAGCATCCATCCAGCAGTGCAGTAACCAGCATCAACCATCAGCAGCATCCATCCAGCAGCATCCATCTAGCAGCGGCAATCCAGCATCAACCATCAGCAGCAACCATCCAGCAGCATCCATCAGCAGCATCCATCCAGCAGTGCAGTAACCAGCAGCAACGGCAATCCAACATCAACCATCAGCAGCATCCATCCAGCAGCGGCAATCCCGCAGCATCCATCCAGCAGTGCAGTAACCAGGAGCAACGGCAATCCAACATCAACCATCAGCAGCACCCATGCAGCAGCAATCATCCAGCAGCATCCATCCAGCAACGGCAATCCAGCATCAACCTTCAGCAGCATCCTTCCAGCAGCGGCAATCCAGCAGCATCCAGCAGCAGCATCCATCCAGCAACGGCAATCCAGCATCAACCATCAGCAGCATCCATCTAGCAGCGGCAATCCAGCAGCATCCATCAGCAGCATCCATCCAGCAGTGCAGTAACCAGCAGCAACGGCAATCCAACATCAACCATCAGCAGCATCCATCCAGCAGTGCAGTAACCAGCATCAACCATCAGCAGCATCCATCCAGCAGCATCCATCTAGCAGCGGCAATCCAGCATCAACCATCAGCAGCAACCATCCAGCAGCATCCATCAGCAGCATCCATCCAGCAGTGCAGTAACCAGCAGCAACGGCAATCCAACATCAACCATCAGCAGCATCCATCCAGCAACGGCAATCCAGCATCAACCTTCAGCAGCATCCTTCCAGCAGCGGCAATCCAGCAGCATCCAGCAGCAGCATCCATCCAGCAACGGCAATCCAGCATCAACCATCAGCAGCATCCATCTAGCAGCGGCAATCCAGCAGCATCCATCAGCAGCATCCATCCAGCAGTGCAGTAACCAGCAGCAACGGCAATCCAACATCAACCATCAGCAGCATCCATCCAGCAGTGCAGTAACCAGCATCAACCATCAGCAGCATCCATCCAGCAGCATCCATCTAGCAGCGGCAATCCAGCATCAACCATCAGCAGCAACCATCCAGCAGCATCCATCAGCAGCATCCATCCAGCAGTGCAGTAACCAGCAGCAACGGCAATCCAACATCAACTATCAGCAGCATCCATGCAGCAGCAATCATCCAGCAGCATCCAGCAGCAGCATCCATCCAGCAACGGCAATCCAGCATCAACCATCAGCAGCATCCATGCAGCAGCAATCATCCAGCAGCATCCATCCAGCAGTGCAGTAACCAGCAGCAACGGCAATCCAACATCAACCATCAGCAGCAGCCATGCAGCAGCAATCATCCAGCAGCATCCATCCAGCAGTGCAGTAACCAGCAGCAACGGCAATCCAACATCAACCATCAGCAGCATCCATCCAGCAGCGGCAATCCAGCAGTGCAGTAACCAGCAGCAACGGCAATCCAACATCAACCATCAGCAGCATCCATCCAGCAGTGCAGTAACCAGCATCAACCATCAGCAGCATCCATCCAGCAGCATCCATCTAGCAGCGGCAATCCAGCATCAACCATCAGCAGCAACCATCCAGCAGCATCCATCCAGCAGTGCAGTAACCAGCAGCAACGGCAATCCAACATCAACCATCAGCAGCATCCATCCAGCAGCGGCAATCCAGCAGCATCCATCCAGCAGTGCAGTAACCAGCAGCAACGGCAATCCAACATCAACCATCAGCAGCATCCATCCAGCAGCAGCATCCAGCAGCAGCATCCATCCAGCAGTGCAGTAACCAGCAGCAACGGCAATCCAACATCAACCATCAGCAGCATCCATAAAGCAGCGGCAATCCAGCAGCATCCATCCAGCAGTGCAGTAACCAGCAGCAACGGCAATCCAACATCAACCATCAGCAGCACCCATGCAGCAGCGGCAATCCAGCAGCATCCATCCAGCAGTGCAGTAACCAGCAGCAACGGCAATCCAACATCAACCATCAGCAGCACCCATGCAGCAGCATCCATCTAGCAGCGGCAATCCAGCAGCAACCATCAGCAGCATCCATCCAGCAGTGCAGTAATTAGCAGCAACGGCAATCCAACATCAACCATCAGCAGCATCCATCCAGCAGCGGCAATCCAGCAGCATCCATCCAGCAGTGCAGTAACCAGCAGCAACGGCAATCCAACATCAACTATCAGCAGCACCCATGCAGCAGCAATCATCCAGCAGCATCCAGCAGCAGCATCCATCCAGCAACGGCAATCCAGCATCAACCATCAGCAGCATCCATGCAGCAGCATCCATCTAGCAGCGGCAATCCAGCAGCAACCATCAGCAGCATCCATCCAGCAGCGGCAATCCAGCAGCATCCATCCAGCAGTGCAGTAACCAGCAGCAACGGCAATCCAACATCAACTATCAGCAGCACCCATGCAGCAGCAATCATCCAGCAGCATCCAGCAGCAGCATCCATCCAGCAACGGCAATCCAGCATCAACCATCAGCAGCATCCATGCAGCAGCAATCATCCAGCAGCATCCATCCAGCAGTGCAGTAACCAGCAGCAACGGCAATCCAACATCAACCATCAGCAGCAGCCATGCAGCAGCAATCATCCAGCAGCATCCATCCAGCAGTGCAGTAACCAGCAGCAACGGCAATCCAACATCAACCATCAGCAGCATCCATCCAGCAGCGGCAATCCAGCAGTGCAGTAACCAGCAGCAACGGCAATCCAACATCAACCATCAGCAGCATCCATCCAGCAGTGCAGTAACCAGCATCAACCATCAGCAGCATCCATCCAGCAGCATCCATCTAGCAGCGGCAATCCAGCATCAACCATCAGCAGCAACCATCCAGCAGCATCCATCCAGCAGTGCAGTAACCAGCAGCAACGGCAATCCAACATCAACCATCAGCAGCATCCATCCAGCAGCGGCAATCCAGCAGCATCCATCCAGCAGTGCAGTAACCAGCAGCAACGGCAATCCAACATCAACCATCAGCAGCATCCATCCAGCAGCAGCATCCAGCAGCAGCATCCATCCAGCAGTGCAGTAACCAGCAGCAACGGCAATCCAACATCAACCATCAGCAGCATCCATAAAGCAGCGGCAATCCAGCAGCATCCATCCAGCAGTGCAGTAACCAGCAGCAACGGCAATCCAACATCAACCATCAGCAGCATCCATCCAGCAGCAGCATCCAGCAGCAGCATCCATCCAGCAGTGCAGTAACCAGCAGCAACGGCAATCCAACATCAACCATCAGCAGCATCCATAAAGCAGCGGCAATCCAGCAGCATCCATCCAGCAGTGCAGTAACCAGCAGCAACGGCAATCCAACATCAACCATCAGCAGCACCCATGCAGCAGCGGCAATCCAGCAGCATCCATCCAGCAGTGCAGTAACCAGCAGCAACGGCAATCCAACATCAACCATCAGCAGCACCCATGCAGCAGCATCCATCTAGCAGCGGCAATCCAGCAGCAACCATCAGCAGCATCCATCCAGCAGTGCAGTAATTAGCAGCAACGGCAATCCAACATCAACCATCAGCAGCATCCATCCAGCAGCGGCAATCCAGCAGCATCCATCCAGCAGTGCAGTAACCAGCAGCAACGGCAATCCAACATCAACCATCAGCAGCATCCATCCAGCAGCGGTAATCCAGCAGCATCCATCCAGCAGTGCAGTAACCAGCAGCAACGGCAATCCAACATCAACCATCAGCAGCATCCATCCAGCAGCAGCATCCAGCAGCAGCATCCATCCAGCAGTGCAGTAACCAGCAGCAACGGCAATCCAACATCAACCATCAGCAGCATCCATAAAGCAGCGGCAATCCAGCAGCATCCATCCAGCAGTGCAGTAACCAGCAGCAACGGCAATCCAACATCAACCATCAGCAGCACCCATGCAGCAGCATCCATCTAGCAGCGGCAATCCAGCAGCAACCATCAGCAGCATCCATCCAGCAGTGCAGTAATTAGCAGCAACGGCAATCCAACATCAACCATCAGCAGCATCCATCCAGCAGCGGCAATCCAGCAGCATCCATCCAGCAGTGCAGTAACCAGCAGCAACGGCAATCCAACATCAACTATCAGCAGCACCCATGCAGCAGCAATCATCCAGCAGCATCCAGCAGCAGCATCCATCCAGCAACGGCAATCCAGCATCAACCATCAGCAGCATCCATCCAGCAGCGGCAATCCAGCAGTGCAGTAACCAGCAGCAACGGCAATCCAACATCAACCATCAGCAGCATCCATCCAGCAGCAGCATCCAGCAGCAGCATCCATCCAGCAGTGCAGTAACCAGCAGCAACGGCAATCCAACATCAACCATCAGCAGCATCCATAAAGCAGCGGCAATCCAGCAGCATCCATCCAGCAGTGCAGTAACCAGCAGCAACGGCAATCCAACATCAACTATCAGCAGCATCCATGCAGCAGCAATCATCCAGCAGCATCCAGCAGCAGCATCCATCCAGCAACGGCAATCCAGCATCAACCATCAGCAGCATCCATGCAGCAGCAATCATCCAGCAGCATCCATCCAGCAGTGCAGTAACCAGCAGCAACGGCAATCCAACATAAACCATCAGCAGCAGCCATGCAGCAGCAATCATCCAGCAGCATCCATCCAGCAGTGCAGTAACCAGCAGCAACGGCAATCCAACATCAACCATCAGCAGCATCCATCCAGCAGCGGCAATCCAGCAGTGCAGTAACCAGCAGCAACGGCAATCCAACATCAACCATCAGCAGCATCCATCCAGCAGTGCAGTAACCAGCATCAACCATCAGCAGCATCCATCCAGCAGCATCCATCTAGCAGCGGCAATCCAGCATCAACCATCAGCAGCAACCATCCAGCAGCATCCATCCAGCAGTGCAGTAACCAGCAGCAACGGCAATCCAACATCAACCATCAGCAGCATCCATCCAGCAGCGGCAATCCAGCAGCATCCATCCAGCAGTGCAGTAACCAGCAGCAACGGCAATCCAACATCAACCATCAGCAGCATCCATCCAGCAGCAGCATCCAGCAGCAGCATCCATCCAGCAGTGCAGTAACCAGCAGCAACGGCAATCCAACATCAACCATCAGCAGCATCCATAAAGCAGCGGCAATCCAGCAGCATCCATCCAGCAGTGCAGTAACCAGCAGCAACGGCAATCCAACATCAACCATCAGCAGCACCCATGCAGCAGCGGCAATCCAGCAGCATCCATCCAGCAGTGCAGTAACCAGCAGCAACGGCAATCCAACATCAACCATCAGCAGCACCCATGCAGCAGCATCCATCTAGCAGCGGCAATCCAGCAGCAACCATCAGCAGCATCCATCCAGCAGTGCAGTAATTAGCAGCAACGGCAATCCAACATCAACCATCAGCAGCATCCATCCAGCAGCGGCAATCCAGCAGCATCCATCCAGCAGTGCAGTAACCAGCAGCAACGGCAATCCAACATCAACTATCAGCAGCACCCATGCAGCAGCAATCATCCAGCAGCATCCAGCAGCAGCATCCATCCAGCACCGGCAATCCAGCATCAACCATCAGCAGCATCCATCCAGCAGCGGCAATCCAGCAGTGCAGTAACCAGCAGCAACGGCAATCCAACATCAACCATCAGCAGCATCCATAAAGCAGCGGCAATCCAGCAGCATCCATCCAGCAGTGCAGTAACCAGCAGCAACGGCAATCCAACATCAACTATCAGCAGCATCCATGCAGCAGCAATCATCCAGCAGCATCCAGCAGCAGCATCCATCCAGCAACGGCAATCCAGCATCAACCATCAGCAGCATCCATGCAGCAGCAATCATCCAGCAGCATCCATCCAGCAGTGCAGTAACCAGCAGCAACGGCAATCCAACATCAACCATCAGCAGCAGCCATGCAGCAGCAATCATCCAGCAGCATCCATCCAGCAGTGCAGTAACCAGCAGCAACGGCAATCCAACATCAACCATCAGCAGCATCCATCCAGCAGCGGCAATCCAGCAGTGCAGTAACCAGCAGCAACGGCAATCCAACATCAACCATCAGCAGCATCCATCCAGCAGTGCAGTAACCAGCATCAACCATCAGCAGCATCCATCCAGCAGCATCCATCTAGCAGCGGCAATCCAGCATCAACCATCAGCAGCAACCATCCAGCAGCATCCATCCAGCAGTGCAGTAACCAGCAGCAACGGCAATCCAACATCAACCATCAGCAGCATCCATCCAGCAGCGGCAATCCAGCAGCATCCATCCAGCAGTGCAGTAACCAGCAGCAACGGCAATCCAACATCAACCATCAGCAGCATCCATCCAGCAGCAGCATCCAGCAGCAGCATCCATCCAGCAGTGCAGTAACCAGCAGCAACGGCAATCCAACATCAACCATCAGCAGCATCCATCAGCAGCACCCATGCAGCAGCATCCATCTAGCAGCGGCAATCCAGCAGCAACCATCAGCAGCATCCATCCAGCAGTGCAGTAATTAGCAGCAACGGCAATCCAACATCAACCATCAGCAGCATCCATCCAGCAGCGGCAATCCAGCAGCATCCATCCAGCAGTGCAGTAACCAGCAGCAACGGCAATCCAACATCAACTATCAGCAGCACCCATGCAGCAGCAATCATCCAGCAGCATCCAGCAGCAGCATCCATCCAGCAACGGCAATCCAGCATCAACCATCAGCAGCATCCATCCAGCAGCGGCAATCCAGCAGTGCAGTAACCAGCAGCAACGGCAATCCAACATCAACCATCAGCAGCATCCATCCAGCAGCAGCATCCAGCAGCAGCATCCATCCAGCAGTGCAGTAACCAGCAGCAACGGCAATCCAACATCAACCATCAGCAGCATCCATAAAGCAGCGGCAATCCAGCAGCATCCATCCAGCAGTGCAGTAACCAGCAGCAACGGCAATCCAACATCAACTATCAGCAGCACCCATGCAGCAGCAATCATCCAGCAGCATCCAGCAGCAGCATCCATCCAGCAACGGCAATCCAGCATCAACCATCAGCAGCATCCATCCAGCAGCGGCAATCCAGCAGCAGCAATCCAGCAGTGCAGTAACCAGCAGCAACGGCAATCCAACATCAACCATCAGCAGCACCCATGCAGCAGCAATCATCCAGCAGCATCCATCCAGCAGTGCAGTAACCAGCAGCAACGGCAATCCAACATCAACCATCAGCAGCACCCATGCAGCAGCAATCATCCAGCAGCATCCATCCAGCAGTGCAGTAACCAGCATCAACCATCAGCAGCATCCATCCAGCAGCGGCAATCCAGCAGCAACCATCCAGCAGCATCCATCCAGCAGTGCAGTAATTAGCAGCAACGGCAATCCAACATCAACCATCAGCAGCATCCATCCAGCAGCGGCAATCCAGCAGCATCCATCCAGCAGTGCAGTAACCAGCAGCAACGGCAATCCAACATCAACTATCAGCAGCATCCATGCAGCAGCAATCATCCAGCAGCATCCAGCAGCAGCATCCATCCAGCAACGGCAATCCAGCATCAACCATCAGCAGCATCCATGCAGCAGCAATCATCCAGCAGCATCCATCCAGCAGTGCAGTAACCAGCAGCAACGGCAATCCAACATCAACCATCAGCAGCAGCCATGCAGCAGCAATCATCCAGCAGCATCCATCCAGCAGTGCAGTAACCAGCAGCAACGGCAATCCAACATCAACCATCAGCAGCATCCATCCAGCAGCGGCAATCCAGCAGTGCAGTAACCAGCAGCAACGGCAATCCAACATCAACCATCAGCAGCATCCATCCAGCAGTGCAGTAACCAGCATCAACCATCAGCAGCATCCATCCAGCAGCATCCATCTAGCAGCGGCAATCCAGCATCAACCATCAGCAGCAACCATCCAGCAGCATCCATCCAGCAGTGCAGTAACCAGCAGCAACGGCAATCCAACATCAACCATCAGCAGCATCCATCCAGCAGCGGCAATCCAGCAGCATCCATCCAGCAGTGCAGTAACCAGCAGCAACGGCAATCCAACATCAACTATCAGCAGCATCCATGCAGCAGCAATCATCCAGCAGCATCCAGCAGCAGCATCCATCCAGCAACGGCAATCCAACATCAACTATCAGCAGCATCCATGCAGCAGCAATCATCCAGCAGCATCCATCCAGCAACGGCAATCCAGCATCAACTATCAGCAGCATCCATGCAGCAGCAATCATCCAGCAGCATCCAGCAGCAGCATCCATCCAGCAACGGCAATCCAGCATCAACCATCAGCAGCACCCATCCAGCAGCGGCAATCCCGCAGCATCCATCCAGCAGTGCAGTAACCAGCAGCAACGGCAATCCAACATCAACCATCAGCAGCACCCATGCAGCAGCAATCATCCAGCAGCATCCAGCAGCAGCATCCATCCAGCAACGGCAATCCAGCATCAACCATCAGCAGCATCCATCCAGCAGCGGCAATCCCGCAGCATCCATCCAGCAGTGCAGTAACCAGCAGCAACGGCAATCCAACATCAACCATCAGCAGCACCCATGCAGCAGCAATCATCCAGCAGCATCCAGCAGCAGCATCCATCCAGCAACGGCAATCCAGCATCAACCATCAGCAGCATCCATCCAGCAGCATCCATCCAGCAGCGGCAATCCAGCACCGGCAATCCAGCAGCAACCATCAGTAGCATCCATCCAGCAGCGGCAATCCAGCAGCATCCATCCAGCAGTGCAGTAACCAGCAGCAACGGCAATCCAACATCAACCATCAGCAGCATCCATAAAGCAGCGGCAATCCCGCAGCATCCATCCAGCAGTGCAGCAACCAGCAGCAACGGCAATCCAACATCAACCATGAGCAGCACCCATGCAGCAGCAATCATCCAGCAGCATCCAGCAGCAGCATCCATCCAGCAACGGCAATCCAGCATCAACCATCAGCAGCATCCATGCAGCAGCAATCATCCAGCAGCATCCATCCAGCAGTGCAGTAACCAGCAGCAACGGCAATCCAACATCAACCATCAGCAGCACCCATGCAGCAGCAATCATCCAGCAGCATCCAGCAGCAGCATCCATCCAGCAACGGCAATCCAGCATCAACCATCAGCAGCATCCATCCAGCAGCATCCATTCAGCAGCGGCAATCCAGCAGCAACCATCAGCAGCAACCATCCAGCAGCATCCATCAGCAGCATCCATCCAGCAGTGCAGTAACCAGCAGCAACGGCAATCCAACATCAACCATCAGCAGCACCCATGCAGCAGCAATCATCCAGCAGCATCCAGCAGCAGCATCCATCCAGCAACGGCAATCCAGCATCAACCATCAGCAGCATCCATGCAGCAGCAATCATCCAGCAGCATCCATCCAGCAGTGCAGTAACCAGCAGCAACGGCAATCCAACATCAACCATCAGCAGCACCCATGCAGCAGCAATCATCCAGCAGCATCCAGCAGCAGCATCCATCCAGCAACGGCAATCCAGCATCAACCATCAGCAGCATCCATCCAGCAGCATCCATTCAGCAGCGGCAATCCAGCAGCAACCATCAGCAGCAACCATCCAGCAGCATCCATCAGCAGCATCCATCCAGCAGTGCAGTAACCAGCAGCAACGGCAATCCAACATCAACCATCAGCAGCACCCATGCAGCAGCAATCATCCAGCAGCATCCAGCAGCAGCATCCATCCAGCAACGGCAATCCAGCATCAACCATCAGCAGCATCCATGCAGCAGCAATCATCCAGCAGCATCCATCCAGCAGTGCAGTAACCAGCAGCAACGGCAATCCAACATCAACCATCAGCAGCACCCATGCAGCAGCAATCATCCAGCAGCATCCAGCAGCAGCATCCATCCAGCAACGGCAATCCAGCATCAACCATCAGCAGCACCCATCCAGCAGCATCCATCCAGCAGCGGCAATCCAGCACCGGCAATCCAGCAGCAACCATCAGCAGCATCCATCCAGCAGCGGCAATCCAGCAGCATCCATCCAGCAGTGCAGTAACAAGCAGCAACGGCAATCCAACATCAACCATCAGCAGCATCCATGCAGCAGCAATCATCCAGCAGCATCCAGCAGCAGCATCCATCCAGCAACGGCAATCCAGCATCAACCATCAGCAGCATCCATGCAGCAGCAATCATCCAGCAGCATCCAGCAGCAGCATCCATCCAGCAACGGCAATCCAGCATCAACCATCAGCAGCATCCATCCAGCAGCATCCATTCAGCAGCGGCAATCCAGCAGCAACCATCAGCAGCAACCATCCAGCAGCAACCATCCAGCAGCATCCATCCAGCAGTGCAGTAACCAGCAGCAACGGCAATCCAACATCAACCATCAGCAGCACCCATGCAGCAGCAATCATCCAGCAGCATCCAGCAGCAGCATCCATCCAGCAACGGCAATCCAGCATCAACCATCAGCAGCATCCATGCAGCAGCAATCATCCAGCAGCATCCATCCAGCAGTGCAGTAACCAGCAGCAACGGCAATCCAACATCAACCATCAGCAGCACCCATGCAGCAGCAATCATCCAGCAGCATCCAGCAGCAGCATCCATCCAGCAACGGCAATCCAGCATCAACCATCAGCAGCATCCATCCAGCAGCATCCATTCAGCAGCGGCAATCCAGCAGCAACCATCAGCAGCAACCATCCAGCAGCATCCATCAGCAGCATCCATCCAGCAGTGCAGTAACCAGCAGCAACGGCAATCCAACATCAACCATCAGCAGCATCCATCCAGCAGTGCAGTAACCAGCATCAACCATCAGCAGCATCCATCCAGCAGCATCCATCTAGCAGCGGCAATCCAGCATCAACCATCAGCAGCAACCATCCAGCAGCATCCATCCAGCAGTGCAGTAACCAGCAGCAACGGCAATCCAACATCAACCATCAGCAGCATCCATCCAGCAGCGGCAATCCAGCAGCATCCATCCAGCAGTGCAGTAACCAGCAGCAACGGCAATCCAACATCAACTATCAGCAGCATCCATGCAGCAGCAATCATCCAGCAGCATCCAGCAGCAGCATCCATCCAGCAACGGCAATCCAACATCAACTATCAGCAGCATCCATGCAGCAGCAATCATCCAGCAGCATCCATCCAGCAACGGCAATCCAGCATCAACTATCAGCAGCATCCATGCAGCAGCAATCATCCAGCAGCATCCAGCAGCAGCATCCATCCAGCAACGGCAATCCAGCATCAACCATCAGCAGCACCCATCCAGCAGCGGCAATCCCGCAGCATCCATCCAGCAGTGCAGTAACCAGCAGCAACGGCAATCCAACATCAACCATCAGCAGCACCCATGCAGCAGCAATCATCCAGCAGCATCCAGCAGCAGCATCCATCCAGCAACGGCAATCCAGCATCAACCATCAGCAGCACCCATCCAGCAGCATCCATCCAGCAGCGGCAATCCAGCACCGGCAATCCAGCAGCAACCATCAGCAGCATCCATCCAGCAGCGGCAATCCAGCAGCATCCATCCAGCAGTGCAGTAACAAGCAGCAACGGCAATCCAACATCAACCATCAGCAGCATCCATAAAGCAGCGGCAATCCCGCAGCATCCATCTAGCAGTGCAGTAACCAGCAGCAACGGCAATCCAACATCAACCATCAGCAGCACCCATGCAGCAGCAATCATCCAGCAGCATCCATCCAGCAGTGCAGTAACCAGCAGCAACGGCAATCCAACATCAACCATCAGCAGCACCCATCCAGCAGCGGCAATCCCGCAGCATCCATCCAGCAGTGCAGTAACCAGCAGCAACGGCAATCCAACATAAACCATCAGCAGCACCCATGCAGCAGCAATCATCCAGCAGCATCCAGCAGCAGCATCCATCCAGCAACGGCAATCCAGCATCAACCATCAGCAGCATCCATCCAGCAGCATCCATCCAGCAGCGGCAATCCAGCACCGGCAATCCAGCAGCAACCATCAGCAGCATCCATCCAGCAGCGGCAATCCAGCAGCATCCATCCAGCAGTGCAGTAACCAGCAGCAAAGGCAATCCAACATCAACCATCAGCAGCATCCATAAAGCAGCGGCAATCCCGCAGCATCCATCCAGCAGTGCAGCAACCAGCAGCAACGGCAATCCAACATCAACCATCAGCAGCACCCATGCAGCAGCAATCATCCAGCAGCATCCAGCAGCAGCATCCATCCAGCAACGGCAATCCAGCATCAACCATCAGCAGCATCCATGCAGCAGCAATCATCCAGCAGCATCCATCCAGCAGTGCAGTAACCAGCAGCAACGGCAATCCAACATCAACCATCAGCAGCACCCATGCAGCAGCAATCATCCAGCAGCATCCAGCAGCAGCATCCATCCAGCAACGGCAATCCAGCATCAACCATCAGCAGCATCCATCCAGCAGCATCCATTCAGCAGCGGCAATCCAGCAGCAACCATCAGCAGCAACCATCCAGCAGCATCCATCAGCAGCATCCATCCAGCAGTGCAGTAACCAGCAGCAACGGCAATCCAACATCAACCATCAGCAGCACCCATGCAGCAGCAATCATCCAGCAGCATCCATCCAGCAGTGCAGTAACCAGCAGCAATGGCAATCCAACATCAACTATCAGCAGCATTCATGCAGCAGCAATCATCCAGCAGCATCCAGCAGCAGCATCCATCCAGCAACGGCAATCCAGCATCAACCTTCAGCAGCATCCTTCCAGCAGCGGCAATCCAGCAGCAGCAATCCAGCACCGGCAATCCAGCATCAACCATCAGCAGCATCCATCCAGCAGCATCCATCTAGCAGCGGCAATCCAGCAGCAACCATCAGCAGCACCCATGCAGCAGCAATCATCCAGCAGCATCCAGCAGCAGCATCCATCCAGCAACGGCAATCCAGCATCAACCATCAGCAGCATCCATGCAGCAGCAATCATCCAGCAGCATCCATCCAGCAGTGCAGTAACCAGCAGCAACGGCAATCCAACATCAACCATCAGCAGCACCCATGCAGCAGCAATCATCCAGCAGCATCCAGCAGCAGCATCCATCCAGCAACGGCAATCCAGCATCAACCATCAGCAGCATCCATCCAGCAGCATCCATTCAGCAGCGGCAATCCAGCAGCAACCATCAGCAGCAACCATCCAGCAGCATCCATCAGCAGCATCCATCCAGCAGTGCAGTAACCAGCAGCAACGGCAATCCAACATCAACCATCAGCAGCACCCATGCAGCAGCAATCATCCAGCAGCATCCAGCAGCAGCATCCATCCAGCAACGGCAATCCAGCATCAACCATCAGCAGCATCCATGCAGCAGCAATCATCCAGCAGCATCCATCCAGCAGTGCAGTAACCAGCAGCAACGGCAATCCAACATCAACCATCAGCAGCACCCATGCAGCAGCAATCATCCAGCAGCATCCAGCAGCAGCATCCATCCAGCAACGGCAATCCAGCATCAACCATCAGCAGCACCCATCCAGCAGCATCCATCCAGCAGCGGCAATCCAGCACCGGCAATCCAGCATCAACCATCAGCAGCATCCATAAAGCAGCGGCAATCCAGCAGCATCCATCCAGCAGTGCAGTAACAAGCAGCAACGGCAATCCAACATCAACCATCAGCAGCATCCATGCAGCAGCAATCATCCAGCAGCATCCAGCAGCAGCATCCATCCAGCAACGGCAATCCAGCATCAACCATCAGCAGCATCCATGCAGCAGCAATCATCCAGCAGCATCCATCCAGCAGTGCAGTAACCAGCAGCAACGGCAATCCAACATCAACCATCAGCAGCACCCATGCAGCAGCAATCATCCAGCAGCATCCAGCAGCAGCATCCATCCAGCAACGGCAATCCAGCATCAACCATCAGCAGCATCCATCCAGCAGCATCCATTCAGCAGCGGCAATCCAGCAGCAACCATCAGCAGCAACCATCCAGCAGCATCCATCAGCAGCATCCATCCAGCAGTGCAGTAACCAGCAGCAACGGCAATCCAACATCAACCATCAGCAGCACCCATGCAGCAGCAATCATCCAGCAGCATCCATCCAGCAGTGCAGTAACCAGCAGCAATGGCAATCCAACATCAACTATCAGCAGCATTCATGCAGCAGCAATCATCCAGCAGCATCCAGCAGCAGCATCCATCCAGCAACGGCAATCCAGCATCAACCTTCAGCAGCATCCTTCCAGCAGCGGCAATCCAGCAGCAGCAATCCAGCACCGGCAATCCAGCATCAACCATCAGCAGCATCCATCCAGCAGCATCCATCTAGCAGCGGCAATCCAGCAGCAACCATCAGCAGCACCCATGCAGCAGCAATCATCCAGCAGCATCCAGCAGCAGCATCCATCCAGCAACGGCAATCCAGCATCAACCATCAGCAGCATCCATGCAGCAGCAATCATCCAGCAGCATCCATCCAGCAGTGCAGTAACCAGCAGCAACGGCAATCCAACATCAACCATCAGCAGCACCCATGCAGCAGCAATCATCCAGCAGCATCCAGCAGCAGCATCCATCCAGCAACGGCAATCCAGCATCAACCATCAGCAGCATCCATCCAGCAGCATCCATTCAGCAGCGGCAATCCAACATCAACCATCAGCAGCACCCATGCAGCAGCAATCATCCAGCAGCATCCATCCAGCAGTGCAGTAACCAGCAGCAACGGCAATCCAACATCAACCATCAGCAGCACCCATCCAGCAGCGGCAATCCCGCAGCATCCATCCAGCAGTGCAGTAACCAGCAGCAACGGCAATCCAACATCAACCATCAGCAGCACCCATGCAGCAGCAATCATCCAGCAGCATCCAGCAGCAGCATCCATCCAGCAACGGCAATCCAGCATCAACCATCAGCAGCATCCATCCAGCAGCATCCATCCAGCAGCGGCAATCCAGCACCGGCAATCCAGCAGCAACCATCAGTAGCATCCATCCAGCAGCGGCAATCCAGCAGCATCCATCCAGCAGTGCAGTAACCAGCAGCAACGGCAATCCAACATCAACCATCAGCAGCATCCATAAAGCAGCGGCAATCCCGCAGCATCCATCCAGCAGTGCAGCAACCAGCAGCAACGGCAATCCAACATCAACCATGAGCAGCACCCATGCAGCAGCAATCATCCAGCAGCATCCAGCAGCAGCATCCATCCAGCAACGGCAATCCAGCATCAACCATCAGCAGCATCCATGCAGCAGCAATCATCCAGCAGCATCCATCCAGCAGTGCAGTAACCAGCAGCAACGGCAATCCAACATCAACCATCAGCAGCACCCATGCAGCAGCAATCATCCAGCAGCATCCAGCAGCAGCATCCATCCAGCAACGGCAATCCAGCATCAACCATCAGCAGCATCCATCCAGCAGCATCCATTCAGCAGCGGCAATCCAGCAGCAACCATCAGCAGCATCCATGCAGCAGCAATCATCCAGCAGCATCCATCCAGCAACGGCAATCCAGCATCAACTATCAGCAGCATCCATGCAGCAGCAATCATCCAGCAGCATCCAGCAGCAGCATCCATCCAGCAACGGCAATCCAGCATCAACCATCAGCAGCACCCATCCAGCAGCGGCAATCCCGCAGCATCCATCCAGCAGTGCAGTAACCAGCAGCAACGGCAATCCAACATCAACCATCAGCAGCACCCATGCAGCAGCAATCATCCAGCAGCATCCAGCAGCAGCATCCATCCAGCAACGGCAATCCAGCATCAACCATCAGCAGCACCCATCCAGCAGCATCCATCCAGCAGCGGCAATCCAGCACCGGCAATCCAGCAGCAACCATCAGCAGCATCCATCCAGCAGCGGCAATCCAGCAGCATCCATCCAGCAGTGCAGTAACAAGCAGCAACGGCAATCCAACATCAACCATCAGCAGCATCCATAAAGCAGCGGCAATCCCGCAGCATCCATCTAGCAGTGCAGTAACCAGCAGCAACGGCAATCCAACATCAACCATCAGCAGCACCCATGCAGCAGCAATCATCCAGCAGCATCCATCCAGCAGTGCAGTAACCAGCAGCAACGGCAATCCAACATCAACCATCAGCAGCACCCATCCAGCAGCGGCAATCCCGCAGCATCCATCCAGCAGTGCAGTAACCAGCAGCAACGGCAATCCAACATAAACCATCAGCAGCACCCATGCAGCAGCAATCATCCAGCAGCATCCAGCAGCAGCATCCATCCAGCAACGGCAATCCAGCATCAACCATCAGCAGCATCCATCCAGCAGCATCCATCCAGCAGCGGCAATCCAGCACCGGCAATCCAGCAGCAACCATCAGCAGCATCCATCCAGCAGCGGCAATCCAGCAGCATCCATCCAGCAGTGCAGTAACCAGCAGCAACGGCAATCCAACATCAACCATCAGCAGCATCCATAAAGCAGCGGCAATCCCGCAGCATCCATCCAGCAGTGCAGCAACCAGCAGCAACGGCAATCCAACATCAACCATCAGCAGCACCCATGCAGCAGCAATCATCCAGCAGCATCCAGCAGCAGCATCCATCCAGCAACGGCAATCCAGCATCAACCATCAGCAGCATCCATGCAGCAGCAATCATCCAGCAGCATCCATCCAGCAGTGCAGTAACCAGCAGCAACGGCAATCCAACATCAACCATCAGCAGCACCCATGCAGCAGCAATCATCCAGCAGCATCCAGCAGCAGCATCCATCCAGCAACGGCAATCCAGCATCAACCATCAGCAGCATCCATTCAGCAGCGGCAATCCAGCAGCAACCATCAGCAGCAACCATCCAGCAGCATCCATCAGCAGCATCCATCCAGCAGTGCAGTAACCAGCAGCAACGGCAATCCAACATCAACCATCAGCAGCACCCATGCAGCAGCAATCATCCAGCAGCATCCATCCAGCAGTGCAGTAACCAGCAGCAATGGCAATCCAACATCAACTATCAGCAGCATTCATGCAGCAGCAATCATCCAGCAGCATCCAGCAGCAGCATCCATCCAGCAACGGCAATCCAGCATCAACCTTCAGCAGCATCCTTCCAGCAGCGGCAATCCAGCAGCAGCAATCCAGCACCGGCAATCCAGCATCAACCATCAGCAGCATCCATCCAGCAGCATCCATCTAGCAGCGGCAATCCAGCAGCAACCATCAGCAGCAACCATCCAGCAGCAACCATCCAGCAGCATCCATCAGCAGCATCCATCCAGAAGTGCAGTAACCAGCAGCAACCATCCAGCAGCATCCATCCAACATCAACCATCTAGCAACGACAATATGAAGAAGAAGCAGGTGCCAAATGTTCATGTATGGCACCTGACTCCGCTCGTAAACCAACAACCTGCCTTGTAATAATTTTGTACTGTTGCTGCCAAAAAGAATGTACGCGCGTCTTCCCAATGTAAATACGACGAACACAAACGATTTCAAGCACCTGCACGAAAACTTCCGACGCGAATGAGGTAGATTCTTGCGTAGAGAACAAACAATAGGGAAATTTGGCAAAGAATGATAAAGAAAAGAAAGGAAACAGGAATTTACACAAGGCAAGTTAGACGTCACATACGTTTGCTATGTCGACGTTGTTGAGGTCATCCTCTTCTGATGTCGGATTGTCCTCCACCGACGAACGGTGCAGCTTCGCGCGATGCGCTGCCACTGCTTTCGCAATCCAAGCTTCCTTTGGTCCAGGATCGGGCGCCACGTGCGGATGCAATTTGTAGAATTTGTCCGCCTTCATCCACGCCATCTCCGCTTGCGTCTCAACGTGCTCCTCCATAGCGAGCATGAGTAGGTTGTTGGTATCGCGCATACTCGCTTCCAGTTGCGCGATACTGGAGCGACCTCCGCCGCTGCCATGGCTCTGGCGATCGGACGAGGCGCGCCTTGCCCGTTTTCCGTGTGTTTCCATGGACTTCCTCAGGGCTTGCTTCGCATCCTCGTCCAGTCGCGCCAGCTTCGTGTTCCGCTGCTCCTTCGCAATCGCCCGTTGCTGCTTCAAACCGTCGCGCAAGTCCAACAGGCGCTGGACTCCTTGTTCGAGGTCGGTGTGCACTGCACACCCCCCTCGACCGGTCGCAGCCTAGGCCTCTGCATTTCGCTTGTCGTGCTTCTCCATCAAAGCAGCCAATTGGCGCTGGACAGTCCTCTGACACAGGGTGAAGTTGTCGAACAGGCCGTCTGGATGCCTTCGCAAGCCATCCAGCAAGTTCGACCAGGCCGCGTTGATCGCTCCATGGGAGCCCTTGCCAATCGGACAGCATTCGTCCATATACATCTGATTGACGAGCGCAATCTGTTGCGCTTCGTTCCACGTGTTCCGCTTCGCCTTCAATCCTTCATGCGCGACGTTTGGCGTCTCCGTGATTTCGACATTGTCGTCACGCACAGCCAATGGGTGGTGCGCCTGGATACTGCCCATTGCGCACTCAATTCAAACGCCATTGCTCGACGAAAAAGTCCTGCTTCCTCGTCGATGGATGCAAATTACAGAATTTTGCAGAATTGTTGGAACTCTTCGCCCTCCATCGGATCATCGTCCAGGTCAGAAACCAACAAGGTGTCGACCAAATAGCTCGAAAAACCCAGATCTTTTGAGAGTAGACGACTCAAACACGTACAATGAAAACGTCAGTCAACACACTGATCGTTCAACCCCTTTGTCCACGACTTCGGAAACCCTCGTTGGTCGTTCTCGTGTTCGCTGCCTCCAGTTGCAAGGCTCTCGTTGAAGTGGGAACACGACACCTGCAACAAGCTCACGTCAATGTCACTCTAAATGTATTACACGATGTCAGCCCCCTTAAATACCCCGCGTCCCCCCTGTTCTAGAAGGACCAGGCTGGCAGGTGCGTGACACAGGTTGCTGTCGTCGCGCCACGCACAGGCTGGCTGGATCGGCTGGCAAATCCCCCGACCGAGCCAGAGAATATTCTCCAAACGAATGAACAGTATGGTTGCCCCATATCACACAAAGTTGACACTCCCGCTCAACCATGGTGTTCATATTTCGATCTTTTGCACATGCAATGCACTGATTAATTTTTCAAACCTTCCTGGAGCCAATACCTTGGTAAGGTAATCTGCAAGCATGTCCTCAGACCTACAATAGGCAAACTTAACTTCACCTCTCATCCATCGTTCACGAGCAAAATGATGATGCACATCAATGTGCTTTGTCCTTGTCACCGAATTCAAATCTTGCAACATTCTTAAGCACGCTTGATTGTCATTGAAGATCTGAATACCATTCCATTTCTTATGCAGAAGGCTCCCCATGAAGTTTCTTAACCATAGAGCTTCTTTCACACAAGCGCTTACTGCCATATATTGTGCTTCAGCTGTACTACAAGCCACTGTCTTTTGCAATTTACTGTACCAGGTGATGAGACTTCCGTTTAAGAGAAACAGATACCCCGTTCTTGACCTTCTTGTGTCTTTGTCGGTAGCGTAGTCAGAGTCACAAAAACCAATCAACTCAAACTCTTCATCGCTTTCTTCATTGAGTTGTCCAAGACAAAGGCCATAGTCCCTCGTCTTCTTTAGATACCTTAACACTGCTTTTGCAGCATTCCAATGTGTCTCACCAGGCTTACTCATATACCTTGATAATGTTGCCGCGGCATGGGCAATATCCGGCCTCACTGTTGTAGAAATGTACAAGAGTTGTCCAACTAGTTGTTGATATTGTGTCACAACTATTTCATCGTCCTTGCACTTCATCTCTGAAAGAGGTACGCCCAGCGGCACTCTCGCTTCTTTTGCTTGTTCCATTCCATAAGTATGAAGCAACTGGTCAATTTTCTGACTCTCTGATAAGTAGAGAACTCTCTTTTCTCTACGACGTGTGATGACCATGCCACAAAACAAACTAGCCAGTCCTAGATGCCTTGCATTGAACTTACCACTGAGCTCCTTGATCAGTTCCTTCAACAATTGTTGATCACTCGTGGCAAGAATGATGTCATCAACATAGACACAAATGTAGCATACCGAGTTGTTTCTCTTGCATGTGAGTACTGACTCATCGACCGATATACACTCACATCCAATGTCTTCGGTGAGAACCCCAGTAAGTAACTTTTTCCACATTCTTGGAGCTTGCTTAAGCCCATAAAGACTCTTCTTGAGTCTCAACACCTTTCCGGGTGTTTCAACAACTCCTTCCGGTACTGCCATATATCTCCTCCTCAATGCTTGCATTCAAGAAGGCAGTCTTCACGTTAAGCTGTTCTATTTCCAAATCCTGCACAGCAGCCACTGTAAGGATCACCCTCATTGCGGACTTGCTAACCACGGGTGAAAAAACTTCTGAGTAATCCACACCCTTCCTTTGTTGGAAACCTTTGATGACTAGCCGAGCCTTGTACCTATCCACATTACCATTGCCGTCACGTTTCACTTTGAACACCCATTTACTTTGTAGTGCTTTGCGACCATTGGGTAAAGAAGATAGCGCCCATGTCTCATTTTCGCACAATGAGCGTAGCTCCTCCTCAATTGCAAGTTTCCAGAGTTTTGCATCAGGTCTTTCCATAGCTTCTGTATATCCAGAAAATTCATCAGGTAGATCTTCGATAGCTATCCCAACCTTCAGACCCATAGCCATTCTTTTGTAGTCTATTGTTTCCCTTTCTCTTAGGTTGTATGTTTGATTCATCTCAACTCCCGCTGACTCAACAACATGTGTACTGTCAAGTTCCACCATCTGATTCTTCTGGTTGTCTCCGAGTTGTGATTCCATAGCTTGACTTGTTGCGCCCAGCCCTCTCGAGACACCTGTCTTGCCGAGGTTGTCCTTCGACGATGAGGAATATGCACTCAATCGTGAGGCTTTTGAGAGGTTCTCAATTATATTCGGGCCATTCACTTGGGACTTGTTTGCCTCGCCAAACAATGCCCAATGTCCGGCCTTCTTTACACGGGAGACCAATGCTCTCACCCAAGAATGGGCTAGTCTTGGCAACCTATGGGCACACCCACCCTGTTGCCTCATTGACTCCGTGATAGGCAAGCTGGAGGCCGAACCTAGAGCCCTTGTGACCATGATCACTCCGCATTGGCCAAAGGCTCCCTGGTTCCCTCGCTTGCAGCATCTCGCTACCTACCAGGAGGTACTAGGGAGGCATGAGGGAATATTCTCGGATGCCCAAGGAAGGCCCTTGCCTTCCCCTCACTGGGACGTCCTCCTTAGCCATGTCCCTAGGCGGATGCAGGGCCAGGACTAACCCGAATAGGGACCGGTTTGTCCCCCTTTCTAATAAGGGCTCTGTGGCCGATGAACCGGATAAATACGTGGCTTAGCCACGGGCGGATTCCCCAATGGAGTTAAGATGTAATATTAATTGCGGCGGAGGGGAACGGGAACAACAACCACGTTCCTCAACGTTCCGCCCAACGGTCTCGAGCACCGCGGCGACACGAACGCACGAGCGAACGAGCGCGAACGCACGCCGACGCCACCACCCTCGTCGTCTTCGCGCCACAGGAAAAGGAGGTGGGCGCGCAAGCGCCACAGACTTTCTCCTTCACAGATATCTGTCATTTGCTCCCTATCTACGTTACCTCCCACTTGATCCACTTCATTCAGTGGAGCATCCTCCTCAGTATCGTGGTTTACCATGCCGGTTGTTTGGGCATAGGTCGCACCTCCATCGATGCTTGGGCTAGTGGGCTCTATATCCGCAATAGGATCAGTTTGTCCACTTAAATTTCCCTTGACGCCAGGCTCTACAAGGAGATCAAGGATAACCAAATCAATCTGTGATTCTGTTGGCATTTTTCCTTTCTCTTCTTCAAAGAATTGTGCTGTACTTGATAGCACCAGCTTTCCATTTACAAGGAATCTATAAGTTGCACTGTTTTCATACCCTATGAAAATTCCTTCAATAGCTCGTGGGGCGAGCTTTCCTGTCCGTTTGTCTTCTGGGACGCGAACCAAGGCTTTACATCCCCACATCTTCAAAAAATTCAAGTCAAAAACCTTTCCTGTCAAAAGCTCAGCGGGACTCTTGCCATTTGTGCCCTTCGCAGGTCTGAGATTCCTAACAAACGCGACCATTCGCATTGCTTCACCCCATAGAGTATTGGGCAACTCACTCCCAATCAACAATGCTCGAGTGCCCTCCATGAGCGTCTTGTTAAGTCGCTCCACCATGCCATTTTGTTGTGGCTCGTATGGTGCGGACAGCTCATGTACTACTCCACGCTCTCTTAGCCATGTGCAGAATTCTCTCTCCACAAACTCACTTCCGTTGTCAGTCCTAATTGCCTTTACCTTGCCACCAGCTCGTTGTTCAAACCAGCTTATTGCTTCCTTTGCGTAGCCGCTTGTTGCGTCCTTGCTTGGAAGCAGGTAAACCTTGCATGCCTTCGTACATGCATCAATTACTGACAACGCATACCTTTGGCCTCCTAGAGTTTCTGGTTGGATTGGTCCTATGAGATCCATTGATAGCCTGTCCAACGGTTGCCACTGTCTAAGATCAGGCTTGTGACTTGCCCTGTTTAGTTTCGCCTTTGGGCAAACCTCACATTCCTTCGTCATTTTCCAAGGCAGCCCCATCTCTTTTAGAACATACACACTTGTGTGTCCTAGCCTGGCATGCCACTTCTCAGCACTGGTAAGTAATGCCAGGGTCCCATCATCTTGTGGAGTAGCTCGCATTTTTACATTACCTTTCTCAATCAAACAGTAGTTATCTTCAAAGGTTACACGAGCGCCTGCCGTCATTGCTCTCTGTACCGAGAACAGATTGTACTCCAAGCCAGGTACATACAACACATCCATTAAGACCATTCTCAGGCCTCCCTTTAATACGTAAACATGGCCATGGCCTTTGATTGGCAGACTGCCGCTTGCCGTATGTACTCTCCCTGTTTCCTGCCACTCTAACTCATCATCAAACCAACTCAGGTCTCCAGTTAGATGATCCGTGGCACCACTATCGACGATCCAGTCTCCACATGCAGACTGTACTTTTCCTTTGCTTGCCATGAATGCTGTAGGGGCATTTTGATGACCGCTTTCCGCTCGTTCGTGAGAGTTTCCTCTCCCTCTTTTTGGGCAGTTGGCCTTCACATGACCAACCTCATTGCACACCCAACACCTTGCCTTACTTTTATCAAACTTCTTCTTGGAACTCTTCTTTTTCTCACCTGTTGAACTGACCTTCAGTGCTTTAGGTTCCTGTTCTCTGTGTTGTACAAAACAAAGAAGTGTTGACCTCACCCTATCTACTGTCAATGGTAGATTTGAGGTCTGTAGAGCAAGTAAGACTTGTCGATACTCGCTTGTCAAGCCATTCAGAATTGTGATTGCCAAATCCTCTTCAGTTACCTCTCTATTGAGTTCTCTTAGTTCACTAGAGAGTGACACAGCTCTGCTAATGTATGCCTTGACAGATTCGCCAGTAGCCATCCTAAGTGCCCTGTATCTCGAGTGCACTGCTATGGCATTAGCTTCCGTTTTGTCGGCATACGCTCGCAAGAGCCTGTCCCAAACACTTTTCCCATCTTGAAGATGTTTCACCAGTGAGAGATCGTCACTTCCCAACTTCTGGAATATGGCCCCCTGGCTGCCCTTGATCTGCTCCTACTAGCATCATCGTGTGCACCGTTTGTAAGTGCATCCAAGAGTCCAGCTAGTTCCAAAGCAGCTTCCATCCTGGTCTTCCACAAAGACCAATTAGATCCTGACAACTCAGGTACTGATGCTAAATCCAATCTCCACACCATAGTATTACCAGAAGAAAATCCACTTGTAGTGTTTATGGATGCTTCCAGCATCATTCCTGGGTTTTCTCCCTGTGGTTCCATGTTCTTTTCACGCTCAAGGCTCTTAACCTGTCGACCAAATAGCTCGAAAAACCCAGATCTTTTGAGAGTAGACGACTCAAACACGTACAATGAAAACGTCAGTCAACACACTGATCGTTCAACCCCTTTGTCCACGACTTCGGAAACCCTCGTTGGTCGTTCTCGTGTTCGCTGCCTCCAGTTGCAAGGCTCTCGTTGAAGTGGGAACACGACACCTGCAACAAGCTCACGTCAATGTCACTCTAAATGTATTACACGATGTCAGCCCCCTTAAATACCCCGCGTCCCCCCTGTTCTAGAAGGACCAGGCTGGCAGGTGCGTGACACAGGTTGCTGTCGTCGCGCCACGCACAGGCTGGCTGGATCGGCTGGCAAATCCCCCGACCGAGCCAGAGAATATTCTCCAAACGAATGAACAGTATGGTTGCCCCATATCACACAAAGTTGACACAAGGTTCCCTTTCGCGCCAAATCGCAGGATCCGTATTTTCGGTATTAACAGATCGCTATCTTACAATCCCCGCGGAGGACGAGACCCCCCTCTTTCGGGACGATTTTGGGAAAGAAAAGCCGAATCTCGATTTCGACCCGAAAAAATACGACCGCTACGACCGGGGCGAAACGGACCGGAAGTTTTTTTGGGGGGGCTTGCCGAATGCCTCTAGTGATGGATTCCTTCATTCCACTACAGTTGACCCTGCATCGAAGTTCGACCCTGGACCGAAACATAAGACAATTCCATCGATTGAGGTTTTTGCAAGGTCACCAATCTGTTTCAGGCGAACCTTGCGCAGTTCGAGAGCGAGAACAAACGCTGCATGCACGTCGAATCCAACGAAGTTCCTGCTCACTCGTACGCGAATCTTACTCGTCGTCATGCGAATCGTGACTTGAAGGTCCGCGTGGGTAGTGTTTGCGGCAGGAAGAAGCGAGTCAGGACACGCACACCTAACGTAACTGGTGGTGTTCGCATCGTTTGACCTAGCAGAGCTAAAATGTGCCATTGCACGAACAAGTAGAAGAGCCATTGAGTCTACCGTAGTAGAAGCTCATCGACCAGTAGAAGCTCTCACTCTCAGCATCGGGCAGTAGATGCCGACAGCTCCATGAGTGTATCAAGCTCGATTGCGGTGAAGCGCAGGGGATAGAGAGTACAAAACGCATTGGAAATAGAAGACCACATGAACCTGCCCGTCAGGTGGCGAATATGTGAGAGGTGCAACGATGCATTCCTCTCAGAATACGCACCGTGGGAGAGCAGAGTGTGTACGGGCTCGCCTGGAAAACTGGCATGGAATAGCACTTTGAGCAGACCAGGGTCAGAAAGGATACCCTGTCATTCATGCGAACATTGTTCGGCATGTGAGGCATGCAGTGTCAAAGCTAGCCCTTACGTCTTTGCTGAACAAGATGGTGCTCGCACAAAGCTGCTGCTCAAATTTCAAGATAGAGAGAATCAAAGCTTTCTTGCAAAGATTGCAAAGGTCTCATATGCAAAACATGTGAAGGTGATTCGAGAAATAACCCATCGTTGTGGATTGGAAGACATCTTGCCAGCTGAACGGTACGGGCCGTTTCATGGATGGTGGAGCAAAGATGGCCAATTTCATGAGGTTGACGCAACAAGCGTTGTTTTTTCTGAACTGAGGGGAGGGGACTGGATAGGTCTCCCAAGTGGCAAAGCAAAGTTGAACAGAACACAAGTGTACATATCCGCAGTATTTGATTTCTTAATAGCTGCTAGTGATAGGAAACCTCGAAACGTTCTAATCGAAAGAGCTACACACTCTCTTTTGTTGATCGATAATAACCAAGGCAGTTTTCGTACTGCACCGCGGAGTATTTTCGTTCCAGGAACTGAAAAGTTCTTCCTTTGGTGGGATACTCACTCAAAATATTTAAACAGCATACTCAAGGCAGGTACATTCAAGTATCCTGACCAACTGCAATCATGTCTGGAGCAATATGCCTCCGGCATCTGGTCTAGAAGTGCTCAAACACTCAATCTTTCCCCTGAGGCTCTGCACATGCTGCAAAAGAGGAGTATATTGCTGCTGAGGGGCTTTCGATACGCAGTTCTGCGCAACCATTGTACATATTTTGCTTGGAACTCGTCTGCTTATTTTAATTTCTTGCAACATGAACATCACACCAAGAAGCCAGAAAGAATTCAGAGACAGATTGAAGCAAAATGGAAAGCATTTTCCTCCAAGTGCAAATTGTAAGCAATAAAGAAGTAAGCTAATGCTTGTGAACTCATCAGAGAGAAGTTGTTACACCAGATCAGATGGTAAAGAATGTTGCTATACTTTCTCTCCACATGCAAAAGTCGATTGATGCTTCACGTAGCTTCCGATCCACGACTTACCCCAATGGTTAGCTTAAGGTGGCAGGATGGCTCAATTTCAATCCATTCTCTAAGCATTGCTCAATTTTCTGTTGCTATACTGTCTAATTAAAGCTCTTCGTGGCACATGATTCAATTCAAAGGATAGTAGTTGCGTCTCATGCATGGGAACATCTGATGCTTAGAATCCAACGTTAACGCTAACTTCACTTGGAGTACGATTTCTGAAAAACAATTCTGACAGTAGCATCCTGCCTGACAGCCACTTTCCTACCCTTCCAAATGAGAAGTCCATGCGCTTTCTTCATCCCTTCTAGCATACCATTCAATGACATGCAGCACTTCATGTGTTCTATATAAGTCCTGCTGCAATGCCAACCTTGACAGTAAGCTAGTCAATGAACTTGTAATTCGGATTGCAAGCAACAGAGATCAAGGCCAGGGATACCGTAACTTCACTCATCACTGAAGAGTTATTGCAGAGATGCCTATGCTTTAGTGTTGAGATGCGAATCATGGCGAGAAAGAACTTTTCGGATTAGGAAGCTTCTATCGTTTTGTTCTCTCATATCTTGAACTCCAAGCTCAACCACATCGAGAAACACTGTCCTCAATAGAGTGGAGTTCAGACCGTGACCCAAGCATATTACTATTGAAACTTTCTACCACTGCATGTGTTTTCCGCAAGCCCCTTTCTAGATAGGTCCACTCGCATGCCCGCTGTAAACTGACCAAAAAATTTTACATGACGAACAACATTCTGCGCTTTCCCCATCTCATCGTATGCACCATTCAAGCAGACATGGCTTTTACACAACGTTCTCTGCTGAGTCAAGCAGATGCATGTAGGGTGTTCCAGATTCTTCAAAAAAAACCTCAAGTCCAGCATCAAAGGTTTCATGGTGTTCCCAGTCATCTACAGACTTTCACCGGCATACACTCTGCCTCCTTCAGATCTCTCAGCTAATCGGACATTCTGCTGCAAACAGTGATACCTAGTCGTGTTTTTACATTTATCATATTCGTTGTCCCTCGCACAAGTCAAAATACAGCGCCTTCCACTATGGTTGATTATGCGCGACTGCGGACACCATAATACTAATTCAATTCATAGTATTCCCAATGGATATGTGGCAACAATCACTCTGCTTCTATGATTCTGCGGTTCTTCATCTGTGAAGGGCCCGACAGGCTTTCAAAAGACCATTGAGTTGTCTCCCGCCATTTCCCCTTGCCTCATGACAAGTTCTTCCTTCTTCAGAACTCATTTTTTCCTTCGAATGTTCCACAAGCAACTCAAGGATTTGGATGAAGTTTCCTGGCCGCTATCGACAATTTTTTTCAAAAGTAGATCCAAAATTTTACCACAGAGTATTCAAAGTATATCAAAGTCCTCATTCAATCTGTCAATGTGGGGTAGATGCACGATATACAAAGGCACATTCACGTGATTGAACAAGCTAAGTTCAAACTTTCCAAATTCATAAGTTGCAGCTAACTTAGGTACGCGCTCGTTAATAATCGGGACCTTTGCGCAACCTCGATGCAAAGACTTAGCCAGCTATGCTTTGCTAGCATAACCCTTTGCTCACGAGAATCCAGGCTTACTGCTTTCCTATGCGTATCGGAGCAGCAGTGTGTCTTCTTCTGTACTTCTCCTCTACATGATGGCGATGGGCCTGCTAGGTAGATTACTTTGCCATCCTCCTGTCCAGTCTTTTGAGGTGAGGAGATGCCAACTACTTGACAGCAGTTTTGTTTGTCAGTAACACAAAAGAAGTCTTTCAGTAATTTGATATTTACTGCAGGCTTTTGCTCCTCTTCACGGAAATAATTCGCCCAACGACAGTGTTGAAATTAGATATGATATGTGACAGCGTTGCCGGAGCTTGCTTTGCAAAAACAGGCTGATTCCAGAAAGAGGAAAGGGCCTCCGTGTCATCAAGGAGTTGTCTAACACGAGCTGCCATCTCTTGAGCTGAGCTGCCAGGAGAAAAAGTGATGATGCGATCTAAGTTGATAATGCCACCAACACAGCTGGCATCCCCCCAATATATGGGAATCACTCCGGTAAGTACAGCTTGAAAGAGCTTTTCGCTAACATAGCATTTTCCGAAAGAATTCTCAGGGCACAAGTTGAACACATAGCGCTCTAGGAATTTCATCTTTGTCACATTTTGAACCTCAAGGGATACCATGTTGTTCTGAAACTTTCCAGGTGAGTCAACAATGATTCCTTGTTTCTCCAAATTTTCGTACCCTTCAAGTCTTGCTCTGCCATCCAAACCGCCAACCATTTTTGCATGACTGTTGATAATGGTGACTGCATGCTTTCGCCCTTGCAACATTGGTTGGTCGTTCCAAGCTATTGCCTGACTTGCTGTGCTGAACGGGTTTGCAAGATCCATTGCAAAAAACCATGGCGGCACAGCCAAGCTAGAATTGCTGAAGTCTTGCTCAAGTGTCCATGGAACAATTTCGCCCTCTATCTGTGATCTGAGATAAGCGCTGAACTTTTGAAAACGTAGCAATTGCAGGTTTTCACCGCTGTAGAAAATCTTAAGCTTGCATCTATGGTATATATGCAACTCTCGCAAAGAGCCGAATACAGAGAAGAACAGGATATCAGCATCGGGGGAATTCGAAAGGCACAGCTCAAATCCACGACTTTCCAACGCACTCGATAAATATCCAATTGCACGATGGTTCGTCGAAAAGCGTTTCCAGAAGCATGCATAGGCCAGAGATATTTGTTTTCCCCGATGTTGGATTGCGTCACATATAGGCAGTTCGCCATTGATAATCCTCCAGCACAAGCAGAAGTGGAGGATCAGCACATTGCGGCTCCTCGCGCCACCCATACAGATGCAACGCTTTTCCGTACAGGTAACACCTGCTCGATGACGCTACCCAAATCAACCCCTCCAGAGCAGCTCTTCCCGATGCGCGCGTCAAGCAAGAGTCAAGGCGAGCATTGTCCGAAAGCAGTCCAATCCGTGAAGGAGTCGTCAGTACATCGGAACGAAGTTCAATAGTTTACCTTTGACTTCTTTCATGCATGGGGGTACACTTGATGGATCGAAGACGGAGCATTGGGGGCAAGTGCCACCGTGGACGTTTCTAAGTTCCTGGTGGTTCGTAACAAGGCACGGGGTCGAGTACCAAGAAGATGGAAAGTTTGTCGTTTCTATGTGAGAGACATTACTCGATAGATTCGGGTCGGCGAAAGCACATACACGTGGCGTTCTGGAATGTGCGTGTGATCCATAATCCACATCAAAGGTGTGAACGCCTTCATCGCAAGGAAGAATCTCTACAAGGCGTCCATTCGGGATGGTAGTAAGACATTTGGTAAAATTTTGCAATGGCAGATCCTTCAAACGCAAAAGGCACGACGCCTTCCATTCGACATGTGATGTTGTTTGAAGGTTGAAGCTTCGACGCTCTTTCATGCAATCAAATTGTGCAAAGCGAAAGAGATGCACAACTTTTCAAATAGTGTTTTACCAACGGATGAATTTTCTAGAACCTAGTGAAACATACGGCAAAGGAAGCTCTGTTGGTGAGAACCAAATGAAGCGGTACTTCGCATGGTAAGCACCGACTAGGGAGTTGTAGTACGACTGAAAGACGTACCGCGAATCCAACGATCTACCCTTCAAGAAGTGTAAGTCTATATACACTAGCGAAGGGCACCAAGCAAGTGAGACTCCTTTGCCGAGGTAGGGACTAATCCCATATGAAAGGCGAAGGCGACCGTTTTAGTACAGTGAATTTGCTAGAAAGATGATAGCTCGGGCGAGTTTCTCCGTGTCCTCGACTCACGTTTTGTGGGAAGCGGAATTGTCTTGCGGACTCGCTCGCACATTCGTTCGTTTACATTTTTACAATGGTTGAAGTTGTTGCGGGGGGACTCCAAAAACGCCGCTATCTTTTTCGTGGTCCCATTGTAGCAGTTTTAAGGACATGTTACGATGTTGGGTAATCCGATCGTGGTTTGGCCACGTCGTCATCCAACGTATTAACCAAAGAGCCCCCACTAGCATGGAGGACATGCTCATCCCTACACGGGTTTGTTCGATACATCCATTGGCCGAGGGACATGCCTAACGATGATGTCTAAGTGAGGAGCTAGGAAGATTCACTCTTTGGAAGTGGGTTATGAAGGAATGCACGTGCGCGTACCCGTAGTAACGTGCTGGGCATGAATCCTACCTCTACCATTCAATGAATTTCTTGCATGACTTCCGCTTTGTCTTGATGATCGAACGACTTTACCATGATGCATACATCCTCGTCATATTGTAGTAATCTTATCTATGTTGCTACGGGATCTATTAGTGCTCCCCTTTCTATTGATAGGTAGGTGGAGTCTTCCTCTTGTTGCCCCTTTGAAGCAAGCTCGATTAATATGCACACTACTCCATTCGAAGGACTTCGATGTGCATCATGAAATGATACCATCTCCACCTTCCAAAATGGCAAACATGCGCGATTTTGCCGACCAAAAACGTCAAGCACCTCGACGAGTCGACAAGTTCTCGCTACACACGTACATTTAGCATGGTAGTTCCAAAAGAGGATCACATACGTCCTCAACGATATCCTTGTTGCGACCTTGATCGGAACATCCTCAAGAAAAGAGCAAGAGGTAGAGACACGGAACAAAACGAAAAATAAAGGCAAATGTATTGTTGATCTCCTACCGTGATTTTCAATCGACCTATCAAAATGAACGAGTGAGCTTGTTTTCAAAAGGTGAGATCTTTCACCAATCGAATCGTAGGCACATGTCATGATGCTCCTCGTTCAAACGAATCCACCACGCGAAGGAGTGATCAAAAACTGATATAAGATTGCCTATACCCCTTGCATTGGATGTCATGCTAGCATGGTAGTATCAAGCAGCTATTTGCATAGAAACTAGCTCTATGGTGGAGTAATTCGCCCCCTTTCATATAAATATTTGTTAGTAGATGAGCTTGATCGGTTCGGGGCTTGGCTAGGGATGGATTTCGCACTGAAATTGACATTGAGGATAAAACGCCTTTGCGGGACACAACAACAAGTCAACAAGTGTCTGAGACGAGCTACCACCGGTTTTGCCTTCCCTTGTAACATGATTAAGCGAACAGCGAGTACTCTTGCGTGAAAACGTGGTCATCCACGTTGTAACTCTAATGAAGAACCGGATAGGCGTTCCAAACGTCAAATTTTCTTCCATCTAGTTTTTTTGTGTTTGGGTTACTACGCTTGCAAAAAGAATAGTCCGCAAGGGGATGAAATGACTTGCATAGCTATATACTTCAACATCCATTGTGCTAAACTTTACTTAGAGCACCATGCTTACATTTGTTGATAACGAGGCTAGATTTGAAGGTTTTTCAATATCTCCATTTAACTCTTTGTACATAAAATACGAAAACGCACTGAAGAGGCAAGGTCTCTTTACATAGCCTCTTCTTCCAGCGTAGGCAAAAACAATCCGAGTTTCTTCTCTCCAGACAATCGGATTCGCGTAAGTGTCGTAGGCACTTCCTTGACAACAACCGCATTTTGAGGATGGAGGGAGGGGGCTATTGGATTGTCAAATAAGTTTTCCTTTCATCGCTGCGAGCCATCCTACAATCTTCTTGTTCTTGTATATTTATCACAGTAAAGAAGTATCAAGTAGCACAATCTAGATGGCCGAATCTTTGAACTCTTCTAGGTTTCGCGGGATGCGCTTGGTTTCTAGTTAATTCAGTCACTTTTAACTTTGCTCTCGTAATCCGGCGTCTCAAACATTCTCATGGTTTGAAAACAGGCGTCTTGAGTAGACCGAGATGAATTGGAAGAGGTACCTTCCTAAGCTCAATCGAACTTGTGATAATCGTGATCAATTTGGGGAATGAATGAGAATTGCTTAAACATATGGTTTGAAATACTTTTTCAGCCGTAGCGTGTTCATCATCTCAATTAACGAGCCTATTTACTCCGATCAACTAAAGAGGTTTGGTATGATGATGCTATATTGGTCACTTTGTAATAGAAAGCCGCAACTCTGATCAATCTGCTCTCTGGACTTTCCCACATATTTTCTACGTTCCCTCAAGTTGTAGCCTCCTTATTCTTGTCTCGTCATATTTCGTTCCCGACCACATCCACCCAACGTTCAATACGAAGGAAGCCTCGACAAATATAAGTTTACTTTCTATCCTTGCATTGTGCTTGTAACATTACTTCCAAAGCCTGCGCCACTCGTGAAGTAGAAGGTAGGCCAAATCACACGAACACCAAGGTCAAGCTATTGTGCACATTTACCAACACTGCATGTTTGAGTATGTATCCTTACAATGATATATACTTCCGACAATTTCTTAGCGGACGTTTTCAACCTATGATTTGCCAATGTGAAGAGACACCATCTCAACGAGACGACTTATATTCGTGAGAGGCTATCCTCGTAGATATGGACGAGAAGGAAAATCAATAAATTGGAGAATAAATTTTATGTGGCCAGTTTTCAACCTTAGTTGAAGAGTCCTAGAGTGCCTGTGGAGAGGCCGTTGCGCCATCATGCCATTGATGGGCACATTTGATACAATGAATAAGTCCATATCCAAAGACATGTTCAACAAGGGTATGAGAGAAGTACGAGACTCGTTATCTCTAAACGAGTTTTGAACATGTCGGCTTTCGCTTGTTCGTTGAAAGGTCTATGCAAGCCACGACAGTAATTAGAATTGAAGCACTTCTTAGTGTAGATTACCACAAAAATAAGAAGGGTGAAAGTATTGTGGAGAATATGCGAAAGATGGGTACACCCTCGTGCAGCTGTTAGGAACCAAGGTCCCCCTTTAATTCCTCACCCATTGAACCCCTTCAATGGATGGCTAAGCCTCGATGGGGAGGAGTACTTATCTCCTCCCCCACACACCTTGTAATTAAGTTGATCTTGACCTCGAAGGCGGAGCCGTCTCCCAAGCGCCTCCTCGACCTCCGAAGCAACTTCCTCCGCACCGGCGGAGTTCAAGAACAAGGAGCTTCGCTCCTTACAGCAACTTTTCGGGCGGAGGAGTCCTTAATCTTCCCTTGCCCCACGACATGCTTTGCCAATCAGTGGCACCGATACTCATCGTCATAATTAGAGCTCTTTCTTGAGCACTAGCCTCGTGTGTCATGATCCGTTCTGCCTCGGTGGGGGGCGTGACGTTTGGAAACCAAGCTTCTTTGGCATGTTTGAGCAGCTAATTGCCAAGTGGTATCCTAGGGATAAGCAATGCACTGTGGATCATGTTTTTGTGTTCGTCGTAGCATTTGCTATCATAAGTCCTTTGAAGGTCTTGTTTGTCGCCGTAGGGTTCGTGTTTGGGGAGCTTTCTTTTCTAACGTGTCAATCTCAGAGGATGAGACATCGGGTTTGAGATTCGTGTGATTGTGATCCTCTAAATTCGTATAGAGGATGCCTTCGACACCACTCTTAGTACAATTCAATAGTATACGTCAAGAGCTATCGAATGACCGGTCGTACGTGTCAATCCAACCCGCACTATGAATGATACGTTGGCTCAAAGATCGACTACCGCACTAGCAAGAAGGGGAACACCAACGGACCCCGGCAATGAACCGGATAGAATCGCTTCATCACGGACAGGAAACCGACTTTAAGGGTATGGTCTGTTGAAAGGATCCGCTGTTTAACCGCAAGGTTAACAGGCAGCGTTGGAGGACCTGGGTTCGTGAAGGTCCTTGGGAGTTCGGAGCACGGAGGTGCACGGAGGAGCGAGGTTGGAAAGAGTGTAGTACATGCATTCAAGGCGTGGTCCCTTAGGCCCTACTAACCGCCACAGTGCCTACGTGGCATTGTGGATCGGGTATTCTATGCACAGCCATGGTCGAACTTGCGGCTGTCCTAGTCGGAGGGGACGACCTGCACGAGCAGTCCCTCCGAGAATAAACTCCGTTGAACGGGTCCTCCACTTCACTTTTCCATGCTCTCCCTTAGGACCTATTTCATTGCTTGTTAACTTTAGGTAACTGCACAAGTCCAATCTGCTTGACACTGGCACCAAATTTCTAAACACTGGTGGGTTTTGTGGGGAAATCTGCCAACATTTCCGTCGTTGGGCAGTATTTGAACTACACCTCACGTCTCATAATCCTCTCACGGACGAAGTGGTGAGCAATGTCAATATGTTTTGTCCGCTGGATGGACTTCACATCATTCAGCATCTTGATGCAGGCTTGGTTATCACACTTCATGTTAACAGTGTGAATTTTGCCCCCGGAGTTAAGTCCATTAATTAACCTCTTCAGCCAGAGGGCTTCTTTGACTGCTGCTGCTGCTGCCTTGTACTCTGCCTCTGCTGTGGAGGTAGACATGGTCTTCTGCATCTTGCTCTGCCAAGAGATTAAACTCCCATTCAGGAAGAATAGGTAACCTGTCCTGGATTTCCTTGTTAACTTGTCTGCTCCATAGTCTGCATCACAGTAACCAGTGGGGTTAAAGATATCAATATCTGCATCGAGATCTTCTGAACTCTCATCGATACGATTTCCAAGAGTGAGGCCTAAATCCACTGTGCCTCTCAAGTGCTTGAGTAGTGACTCTGCTGCATTCATGTGCTCCACAGTTGGCTTGTCCATGAGTCTTGACAAATGTGACACTGCATAGCACAGATCTGGCTAGGTGGTGGTGGCCAAGTAGAGTAGTGAGCCCATGAGCACTTGGTAGGATTGTTGAGGGGCTGCAGGTTCATTCTCTAGTGCAGTAAAGTGGTATTCCAGAGGTACCTGCTTCACCCTGCAGTTTTCCATGTTGAACTGCTTAATTAACTGCCTTATCTTCTCAGGCTCACTGAGTGTGAGGGTCCTGTTTTTTCTGCCCCTGTGAACCACCATGCCACAGAAGAAACTCACAGTTCCTAGGTCTCTGGCCTGGAATCTCTTGCAGATGCTCTCAATGACTTCTTCAATCATATGGATATCTTCTGCTGCAAGGAGTATGTCATCCACATAGATGCACAGGATGCACTCCTTGCCTGTTTCTTCGTTAACTTTCTGTAAAATAGTGTCCTCCACTAGGTTAACTACGAATCCCAGCTCTGTAGTTAACATGTTGATGGGGTGGAGGAACCAGAGTCTTGGAGCCTATTTCAGGCCATACAAACCCTTGTTGAGTTTGAGAGCCAGATGGCTGTTGCCATCTAACTCTTTCCCTTTGAGTCCATCAGGTATCTGGATGTAGATAGGTTCATCCAATCCTGCATTTAAGAAGGCAGTTTTGATGTCCACCTGCCTGATTTCATAGTCCTTCAAGGCTGCATAAGTTAAGTAAACTCGTTGGGTTACCTTACCAGAGGTGGTGGCAAACACCTCCTGGTAGTCCAAACCATCACGTTGCTCGAAGCCACGCACGCACAGGCGGGCTTTGTAGCGCTCCACGTCTCCACCACCGTCGCGTTTCACCTTGAAGACCCACGTGGTGGTGAGGGCCTTGCGTGCTGGAGGAAGTTCGGTGAGCGTCCAGGTCTCGTTGGCCACCAGCGAGGTAAGGTCCTCGTGGATGGCCTCTTTCCAGAGGTCGGCGTCCGATCTACGCATTGCGTTGGCATAGCCTGAGAATTCGTCGCTGACCATCCAATCGTCCTTGCAGGTGGTCTTCAACGCTTTGCTGGAGCGAGGACGCAGGTTGTACCCATGCGTTGGGTTTGCTGGAGGTGCTGGACTGGCTGCTGGATTGGATGCTGGAGGTGAGGCTGGAGCCTGCAGCTGCATTGCTTGCTGGATGCCATGTGGAAATGGTGAAGAAGGTGCTTGAACATGCTGAGCACCTTCTCCATCATCTAGGATGCCTGCTGGATTGTCGTTTTCGCTGCTGCTGAGCTGCTGAGGGCGTTGCAAGATTGCCGGAGTAGATTTTGGATTGCCCGTAGTTTGGGCAATGGCCTGGTTGGGTGGTGAAGAAGGTACTTGGCTTCGCTGAGCTCCTCCTTCATCACCTACATAACCAGGTGGAACAGGTGGAACCTGCTGGAGGGTTGCTGGTGGTTGCTGGCGAATGGACTGCTCGCTGCCGAAAGTTTGTGGAAATTCTGCACCTGCCGAATACACGGGACTCCTCTCCCCGTTTGGTGATCCCATAAGGTCCAAAGCGCTTGGATCCTGTGGAATCACTGAACCATCTAGACCGTAACTGGAGCGGAGTTCGGAGAGCTGAAGCTGCGGAGGCTCAGGGAAGAGTTCAGGGAGGACCTGACCTTCGAAATATTGCTGACTTTGATTTGGTGCAGGTCCAGGAGTGCTCTCCACAAACTCCACATTTCTGCTGAGCACAATTTGGTCCTTTACAAGGACACAGTAAGTTGAGCTGTTTTCATAGCCCTAAAATGTTCCCTCGACTGACTTTGGTCCGAACTTTCCAATGCGTTTTTCTGCAGGTACGAGCACCCAAGCCTGACAACCGAATGTTCGCAGGTTGTCTAGGCTTGGCTGCTTGTTGGTCAGCAATTCAATTGGGCATTTTCCTTCTACTGATGCCTTCACGGGCAGTCGGTTTCGAAGGTAGTTGGCACATCGGATGGCCTCTCCCCAGAAGGTACGAGGCAACTTGGAGGACAGCAGCAACGCACCCGCACTTTCGTTGAGTGTGCGGTGTGTTCCACTCTCGACCTTTGGAGGACAAGAAAAGTGGTCGTATACACTTGGTCCCACGAGGCGAGGTGGGATAAACTCGGATGCTTGGTGAAAAACGGCTCCTTGAGTACTCCCATGATGCCCGGACGCGGATGACGTGAGGACGGCGCGTGGCTCGGAGGCCTTGAGTAGGGCTTGTTCATTAAAAAGACCGGTGGCTCCTCTCTATGGTGCATCAAGGTCATCCTCTGCGGTACGTGTCCAAAAAGGTACAGTTAGTACTCTCATATGAGGACTATATGTCTCCATTTATACATGTACGGTCGAGGAAGGAAGAAAACACTCCTCCATGGGGAGGGTGACCTAGGAAAGTGTAACACTCTCCCTGCTCCCAGACACAGCTATTGTGGCTGAAAATCATACACTGCAGAAACAGGGTCATAGAGCATGGCCTGGATATCTGCGTGGGAGTGAATTGTACGACCACCATCTGTCCAGAGGACTGTATATCGCTTGTCTATAAGTGAAGTGACTTTGCCTTGATAATATATGTCACTATTGTCCACTGTGAAGTGGGTTTGGACAACTGCATCCAGCAATGTTGCAGGTGGGAAATGCCGAGGTCTTCATCTGGTTTGATAAGGGAGAAAACGGAATGGCCAAGTGTTTTCCAAAATTGGCGATGGAAACTGCAAATATACCGATTCTTTATGCTGCTGTACTTGCGTAATATTCTGGGGCGTGATACCCTGTTCCGGTAAGGACCCGTTCGTCTCTTCGAAAGTTAGAATGTCATCCAGTAATGCAGGGGTTTCATCAATGAAGAAGTAGTGATTCGTAGTAGAGTCTGATTCAACCCAATAGCGAACAGTAGGAAAGTTACTGAAATCGCGTAGTAAATACCTGCGTATGGGGTATTCCGCGTCAGTTGTTGGGACCGGTAGCAGCTCTGCCGATGGCAAGGTAGCCGAGGGAAACAATGACAAATCAGAGTCGTGCCATATGGCTAGCCGATGAGCATTGAATCGATCGCTATAGGTGGATCCTGGAGGAAGTTTCAACCGGTATGCTCCATTCCCCAAATCTGTAGCAACGGTGAATGGGCCAACCCAGCAGGGATCCAAGTTGTCCTTGTCTGTAGGGGACTTTAATCCAAATTGAACTTTGACTTGCTGGCCAACTTGAAAGGTACGTTGTTGGTTGCCCCGACGTTGATGCATTAATGCGCGTTGTTTATCGAGCATTTGCAGTACTTTCTGATACGTTTGCTTCTGTCTTTCCAAGAATGTTGTAACACGGGCATCCAGTGAAGGGACAAGGTCTGTGACAGGGGCGACATCGCCCACGGATGGCAACTGCAAGTGCCAAGGTAGTCTGGATCTGCATCCATATAGTAGCTCAAAGGGGGCGAAGCCAAGAACGGCATGTATGCTGTCATTGTAGCCGTGAGCTGCTGCTTGTAAAATATCATCCCAATCTCTTTTATCATTGCACATAGTGCGTATTGAAGTGAGAAGAGTTCGATGTTGTCTTTCGGCACCTCCTTGAGATTGTGAATGGTAGGGCGTTCCCGTAATGTGTTGAATTCCCAGGGCAGTACAAAATGCATCGAACAGTTTACGATACATTGGTCCATTATCTGTATGGATGTGTGTTGGACAGTGGTAACGATAAACCACATGATCCAATAATAGCGTTGCTTGTCGAAAGGCACTCCAGCAAGTGTGTATAGGAATATACACAGCAAATTTGGTAAATTTATCCACGATCGTGATAACGGCGTTGTGGCCTTGCCTAGAAAGAGGGAAACCTTCCACAAGATCAAGTACCACAATATGAAATGGGTGTGGATAAAAACGAGCTTCTGGAAACATGACCTGGTGTCGGGATTGCGTGCTTGGTTTCTGCAATTGACATGTAGGACATTGCTGAACAAAGGAGGTGCACTGTTTCTTGTACCCATGCCAGTAAAAGTGACGACGAAGCTCGGCCCATGTGCGGGCCTGTCCAAAGTGAAATTTGTCATGGACCTCATGATGAAGGTCTTGTCGGAGAGACAGATCTGCAGGTATAACTAATACAGCCGGGCCATGGTTAGCCTCCATGGGTTGCGGCTGAAGAAAGAGTAAATCTAAATGCTTGACATATTCAGTCGGTGGTTGCTTCAAGTTCCGAACATACTCCGGATCGGCCTGAGCTGCTGTTCTTATGCGTTCAATAAGTGGCACTACGGTAGTGTCGGAGACAGCAGCAAGCTGATGTTCTAGTGAGGCAGTCCCTACGGTGGGGCTAGCTTCGGCCAAAGCGTGTTCAGGCGTTGTTGAATTGGGAATTGTATCATCAACGTCAGCTGTCAAGGACATGGAATCCTGCACATGCAAACTGTGGCGCGCTAGCAGTCTAGATGCTTGTGTATACAGGTGGATTCCTTTGCGTTGATGAACCAGCCCCAGTAGTATAGGAGGGGGAGGTTTCCGTAACACCGCGCTGAGCATTGGGGCAATCCAACCCACAGGGAAGGCATTGCCACACATATGATGGCGAGCTCCATCGCAGACCCCGTACGCTTGCGTATCATTGGGCTTCATACCCGTCAGGGGTTCCTTTTCGCGAATCGTTAGTGGTCTTAATTCATGGTCTGAATTATAGACCCAGGTGGATTTTGATCGATCCGAATGTGAGTTCTTTGAGGCCATAAGAGTGGGGCATTTACTGATAAGTATGCCATAATCATCAATAGGTGGGGATGATTCTGCATCCAAACATTCTTGCCAAGTATAGGGGACCCCTCGATACCGATATTGAGCGGTGTGGCTGTCCAGGCTTACAGTGGTCCAAACCAAGCGTTGGCGTGCCTGGGCCGAGAAATTGCTCATATCATGGTGTTCTGGTGCACCAAACCATTCTTGTACCTGTTGCAGGTGGGTATCCAGGTGTCGAGCGAACGGGGTGCATTCAATGATGTAATTGGCACCAGGCAACCTATCCAGCAGGGCTCGTACTGCGCTAAAGAGTTCTGGTGCGTCCAACAGTCCCAGGGGTGATGCTTCTGTATTAGTGTTAGCCCTGGAAAATGGTTGGCAGGGTGCACCGGCGATAACCAGATCTACGCGGGGAAGGCGGCGGCGTCCCTTTAATATCTGAACATCATTCCCAAGACGAAACATGTCTGTGCGTACAAACATGGTTGGGGCTGCGAGCCGCACATAGTTAAAAACCCGTTGTATAACCAATCTGCATAACGGGTCGCGTTCGACTGCGATGTAATCAATGCGATGGTTTGAGTTGCAGGTTAATTCTAAAGCCCGTAGAACAGTGCCCATTCCACCGCACAAGTCCAATATGCAGAAGGTTGGAATTTCTTCACCCTGGATTGGAGGGTGTCTTGAAAGATAGTCTGCCGGCACATTTTCTTTGCCTGGGCGGTACAGAATCTCAAACGGTGCAAAGAACTGTAATTTTTCCATCCATCGTATGACGCGTTGGCTAAGCTGCTCTGTTCCCTTGGTCTGCAAGTAATGTGCAACCTTGCTATCAGTCAGAATCGTAAAGGGCTGACCAAATAATAGATGCTGCCAATGCTGCAGGGCATAGATGATGGCACAGGTCTCCTTCTCAGCGGGGTGGTAACTCCTCTGAGATGAGTTCCACCGCCGGGAGTAATATTCAACTGGTTTCCAATCGTGGTTCTCTGCAGATTCTCGGTGAGGACATTGGGATAATACTGCACCCATACCAGCATCCGATGCATCTGTTTCTACCCGAGTCGGTAGGTCTGGATCATACAAAGCAAGGACAGGATTGGACATGAGTGCTTGGCGTAACTGCACAAAGGCTCGGTCACATTCTGAGTTCCAATAATCTGCAAAGTCCAGCTTGTATGTCTTCTTGTTTAATTCCACCAGCGGCGCGGCTAATTCCACATATCGGTCGAGAAATCGACGGTAAAAGTTGCATAGCCCCAAGAAGGCTAAGTTCTGCTTCTGCGTATGTAGTTTTGGAAAGCGTCTGATTTTATCGGTCAAAGTTTCAGTTGGGGTAATCTGTCCATTCCCTATTTTGAAGCCTATCCACTCCAAGTTGGTGTAGAAGAAGTGGCATTTGCTTGCTTTTAAGCGAATGTCATTTGCAGCACAAACTGAGAGGAATTCCTCCAGGTGCTGAAAGCGGGACTCTACTGTGGATGAATGTACCAATATATCATCCATATATACTTTGGCATACATCAGGTGTCCAAAGATGCGGTTCATCATACGTTGGAAAGCCGCAGGAGCGTTGGCCAACCCCATTGGCATCACTTTCCAAACATAGGAGCCTAACGGTGTGTTGACTGCAGTTTTTTCTATACTATCAGGACTCATGGGTAGTTGATGAAAGCCATCGAGAGCATCGAACGCTGAAAATAGCGAGGCTGCTGTAAGTTGTTGCAGGTAATCATCAATACAGGGCAAGGGATATCGGTCCTTGATAGTGACACTGTTGAGGTGCCTGTAATCGAAGACGATACGCCAGCCCTTGTCCTTCTTGGGGACCAGAATTACTGGTGCTCCCCAACTTGACCCTGAGCATAAGTCCATCTTGCCTGAGTCTACGTACTCAGCAAGCATCTCACGCAAAATATCCAGCTGCTTTGGGGATATGCGATAATAATTCCTGTAAATAGGAGTTGTTCCGGGTTGTACCGCAATTTTAAAGCTCTCTCCTAGTATGCGTTCTGTCGGAGGGCTCATTCTGGGCTCGAAACAAATTGTATATTTCTCCTTCAATTCTGTAAGTCTTAGCTGTTGGGACGGGGTCAGCGGATACTGTCCACTGAGCCTGGAGCGCTTTAACGCAAAGTCTTCTGCTTCTGCCTGTAGCTCCTTTGATGGGTCCAAGGGCTGTATCATTAAATACAGGCACCCTGGTGTTTGTATAACCTTCGGTACCTCTCCAGGAGGCACAATAAGATCCAGTTTTCGTTTCGTTATAAAATCCCCATCACCACTAACCGTGTGCAACTGTCCATGCTGATCACGCAAGTGCAATTGTCGGTTTGCGAAGTCAGGTATGCGAACCAAATGGGCGGCGCAGAAGTCATAGCCCAGAATACAATCAACGGAGTTCAGGAGGGTGATGCCAAAAGGGGACCCAGGCTACAAATGTATCTAACTGGATCCTGGCATTTATGATCTGTGCTTGGTGGGTGTTTTCTCCCACTGCACATTCAAAATCAAAGTATTCTGTGGTATATTGCCAGGTCTCACCATTGGTGTCTCTAGTCCGTAGTTTGTCAAATATTGGAACACTTAAAAAGCTGAAGGAAGCGAAAGTGTCAAAGTAGGCTTTGGTACTGACCAAAGAGTCACTTGTACCAGAGAAAGCCGCTGCTGTGAGGAATTCTAGGCGAGGACCTGAACGGGTCGCACGCAGGCTCACTGTTTTTCCACGAAATCTGTTCTGGAGAGGTCCTTCCTCTCCCGCTCCATACTAGCAGCCTGGTCTGTTGGTTGGAGCTTACTTAGTTTTTTGGCTTGAAAATGGTAGATGCTGTGCACCTTGTGGTATCATGGCCGTAAGAGTGACACTTTTGGCAAAGACCATTCTGCATGCACAGTTGCTGGAGCTCTGGACTTAAAAGATCCGTGACCGCGGAACGGTTTGCTGCCAGATGTTTTTGGGTATTGATTATATCACCCTGTTGCTGCTTGGTGAGCTGCCTAAACGGCTTACGCTGGCGATTGGAAGGCTCAAACCCCTTCTCAACTCTGTTGGAAGGTTTACTTTTCGGCTTTGTAGGTAGGGAAGCTACCTGCCCTGGACTATCGGCCATTTTTTCTCGCTTGGTGCGGAGGAGCTGTTGAGCTTTGAAATCAGCATCAAGCTTCATGGCAAGTGCTGCCATTCCATCCAGTGACAAATCAGGAGTCTTCCCAAGTTCAATCAGCAACTCATGATGTTTACTGATGCTTCTTTGGATAGGTATTTTCAGGGCCATACGAAATCGTTCGGCCAGGGTCTGTCCATCAATATGAAAGCATTGTGGATCCTTCGAGTCATTAATGACGAAGGTCAGCCTTCGAATACGGTTGAGCAACTGGATCGGTGTCTCGTCCATTCTTTGTCGTGCCAAGCGAAACTCATTCAAAGCTTGGGGACCAGGGTCACGGGTGTGATATGCTTTCTTGAGGAGGCCATAGAGATCATCAATGGTCCTCAAAGCATCCCGATCCTCCTTAATCCTATGACGAACCATCGAAGCCGCTGATCCTGTCAAAGTATCAATGGCGAACACAAGTTGTGCCCCGGGGTCCTTTGTAAAGGAGACAACCCAGCAAAGCACTTCATCCCACCAGTATGTTAATGCATATGGATTCTCGATGCAATCGTCACCTGAGAACTCAATGGGCCGTTTGATGGAGGTGCGAGCGAGACTCACTCTTTCTCCAAGCTCCCTATAGAGCGCCACTTGCGGATCGTTTTTCGATCGTGGCTCGTCGGGTTCAACCTCCGAGTGAACTTCCCGATGCGGCGTTGGGATTCCGTCAAGCACCACTGAAGGTGGGGCTTGTTCCAAGCGTCCAAGCCTTTCGAAAACTTGAGGCAATGAACTCAATTGTCTTGTGAGTCCTTGGACTTGTGCCATGAGAGTTTCCATGTTGTTTTCTTGGGGTGTAGCTTCTTGCACGGGTTCATTAGGCTGATCCATTGTGTTGAGGTGGCAACTTTCACTAATGCTTTGTCCTAAACAAAAGTCCACGTGAAAGAACCAGCCACTTAACTGTTAAAAGTTAAGCAGAATCAAAGAGTCAGATCTCAATCGAGTTCTAGGAGGTATCTAGATCTGATTTTTTTTTTTTTTTTGAGTGCTTGCGGTTTGTTGAACGCGAGTTCTTCCAACTCAAAGCGCACTGCAACAAGGTGGTGAAGTCAAACTACCCTCTTTATCAAGGTAGAAGACCTTGGAAATTAGGCGATTCGCTTTCTTCAAGTCTTCGAAACTCCGAGAGCCAATGGTCACGAAACCCTAGCTTCGTGGTCCTCTTCTAGACTTTGTTCCACTCTCGACCTTTGGAGGACAAGAAAAGTGGTCGTATACACTTGGTCCCACGAGGCGAGGTGGGATAAACTCGGATGCTTGGTGAAAAACGGCTCCTTGAGTACTCCAATGATGCCCGGACGCGGATGACGTGAGGACGGCACGTGGCTCGGAGGCCTTGAGTAGGACTTGTTCGTTAAAAAGACCTGTGGCTCCTCTCTATGGTGCATCAAGGTCATTCTCTGCGGTACGTGTCCAAAAGGTACAATTAGTACTCTTATATGAGGACTATATGTCTGCATTTATACATGTACTGTCGAGGAAGGAAAAAACACTCCTCCATGGGGAGGGTGACCTAGGAAAGTGTAACACTATCTTGGATAGGCAAGTGCCATTTTTGTATTGCTCTAGAGAACACGTACCTATAAGTTGTTGTGAAATCCAAGGCTTATCTTCAAACACAAAACAAAACATGAATGGTCTCTCTAGGAACATTGATTTGAGGTGGCGGTATCCTTTGTGCGAAGAATATTATTACAAAGGCACACTTGACGCAAAGGACGGTAGTTGGTTGCATTGTTCCTATCTTGGGCGTGGTAGGAAAGTGCCCGAAGGAACTAAAGACGCTATCTATTTTACAAGTGGCACTTGCTTCTAGCCCCCTCCAAGCATTTGGTCGAAACCTACAAGCATTTTTCAATTAAAGTTTCAAGCTCTCCTTGCCGCTTCAAAATAGAATACCATATCCAAGGTTGAGTCAATATCTCCGTTGGAGAAGGGACTACGAGCAAAATTTTGTTGCAATAGTGGCACTTGATACTCAAGTCGTATTCTAGATACTTCGAAGGATGTGTAGATGGCGGCAAGTTCCGCAAACAACCATTCCATCCACGGAAGGAAGGTGCCGAAAATTTCACCATAGCTCGTGAACGCTGATCGTTGCGCAAAAACGTTGTTGATGCCTACGACAAACGAAATAAGGCGAGATTGATAGCAACAACGGATAGTTCATTAAGTAACAAATATTACATGCGCATAAGGCATGCTAGTGCATACCTTGAATTGTGAAAGAGTAGTATGAAGCATAAGGCAACGCAACTTCACCTTTTGTAATTTGAGGGCTTGGCGAAAACCGTTGTAAACGTGAACGAGTAATCAACCAAGTGTATATCAGCCAACCAAATTGGCAGGTGGTTGTCATATAAAAATGGTGATACATTTTCTATTCCCTGGTCCATTTCGCGACGAGAGGCTGGAGGAGGGTTCATGGGAGGAACCATGGGATTCAATCTCTTCTACACCTCAACCGAGTGCATGCCAACATTTTTGATAGCGTCGATTTTGACCGTTTTCGACCAAATACGGTATATGCTTGCAAGTCTGAGCATACTTACAACTTTTTTCTTTCACTACGGAGGATAATTCACACGATGTACGAAGCGTGGACGCACGTGCTTCATGAGCATGGACGTGGTGGAAAAAGGCATCCGATGTGTAAGCGGCATTTGGGTTGTTTTTTTTACGACGTGACCCGCAATGTACGACTGGAAAGATCATCCATTGCATGAGTTCCGAGTGTGGTTTTTCGGCGATCGATGTCGCTCTCCACACGGTCGTGTGAATTCAACTCGCATGCATCTTCGCATGCACTGCAAGGAGCTCGTTTCCAAGCACATCAACCAAATGGACGAAGAAGCAGGCCCAGCAAAATGCACCTGCAACTCGTGGTTCGTCACGTTTCGCATTCCCCTCCCTCGAGAAGAAACTCTTCTCAGCTGCATGTGTCTTGGCTCTCTTTGTGCATCCATCGTACTGGAAATTGGTGTGGTGGCATGGCATGGCGCAATCCGACGCTTGTGGAGGTGGCCATCGCGTTGGGCGGCAACGTAGGATCTCCTCTCGTTGCATTCGAATCTGCACTGGCAGGATTGGAACGCAAGGGGGTGCTGCACGTGTCCCACACGTCCTCGTTGTACCGTTCCAAACCTGTAGGACAAGTGCTGGACCAACCGATCTTCCTCAATGCTGCAGTGAGAGCCACCACGTCGTTGGATCCGCATGCGCTGATGCGAGAGCTGCAAGCGGAAGAAGATGAAGCCAGGAGGACGAGAGACGGACCCATCGGAGGTCCAAGAACCCTGGATCTCGACCTGGTCTTCTATGGGAACCACAACCTGGTGCAAGGAGAACCGAAGGATGGACCAGGAAAATGGATCCATGTGCCACATCCCAGATGGAAAGAGAGAGAATTCGTGCTTGCACCACTCGCAGAACTTCTTGAAAAAGGAGAAGACGGATCAGAAAGATGTCAGGAAAGCCAGGAAAGGACTTGTGCGAAGATGTTGGGCAGGGCCAAGAGGCGATGGATGGAGCTCGGAGGAGAGAAGCTTTTGCGAGAAAAAGATGCCCCCTTGCGCCGCGTGTGTGCCATGAAGACCCCCAGATGTGGAGATGGCTACGGAGATGTGCACCCGGTGCAGAATTCCAGCATCGGAGGAGATGCACACACCCTCTACGCACCAGGAGCACGCACGATGGTCATGGGCATACTGAACCTGACTCCGGATTCTTTTAGCGATGGTTCGTCAAGAGCCATGGAACCACAACATGTTCTAGACAATGCGAGACGTATGGTGGAAGCCGGAGCAGATATTCTGGACCTAGGCGCACAATCCACCCGACCAGGATCACAACCAATCGATGCAGAAGAGGAACTCCAAAGGTTGATGCCTGCGCTTGACAGGGTTCTGCACGACGAAGAATTGAAAGGAGTGCCTATATCTGTAGATACCTTCCTAGCACAGGTGGCCAGGACGGCCTGCGATGCAGGCGCACACATTATCAACGATGTTGGTGGGGGTGCACTAGACCCACTGGACCCCCTGCTAGCAACCGATTTGCGCAATCAAGACCAGGATGCGCCTTTGCCATCATCAATGTGGGAAGCAGTAGCACAAGCGGAGAATTGCCCTGCTTACGTGATGACTCATTCACGTAGCTATCCATCTCGCATGATGCAGGACCAGCGTGCCCTTCACTACGAGATGAAGGCCGAAGGGCCAACACCAGTGGTGGGAGAGGCACTGGTACGCAAGGTGCACTCAGCTCTCAAAGGAAAGCTGTATCCCTGGCGTATGCTTTGGGATCCTGGTTTCGGTTTTGCGAAAGATTCCGACACCAACCTTGCCCTCCTCAGGAACCTAGGCCACATACGGAAGCACATGGAAGGTAGCAAGCCCTTGCAAAATGCACCAATGCTGGTGGGAGTATCAAGGAAGGCCTTCCTTGGGAAAATAACAGGCTTGACCAATCCTAAAGATCGCGACTTGGCTTCGCATGCAGCACTAGTTGCTTGCGTAGCAGGGGGGCAGATATTGTGCGCGTTCATGATGTGCGGGGGGCTTGGGCCGCTTCTAGGGTAGCTGACGCAGTGTGGAAAGGAGAAACCAATATCTTAAAATGAAACGTCGAAATGATAACTCAATAACCTGGAAGAATTCTTGCCATGATTGGCTCTATCTAGGCTTCTTTATCCAGCATTGCATCTTGCAAACACTATCTTTGCAGCCTGCAAGCATGCAAGGAGGATTTCACACCAAATATTGCATGCAATGTAACAAGCCTCAAATTTTGCACATGGTAGAAATTGGCTACGGGGCATCGTGCTACATCATGCTCAGGACTTTTTCAACGTGAAACTTGTTGACTTAACAACTTGAGGAATCAGCTGTTTAACATTAGCAAAAACACTCGAGTCGAAAAAGGCAACTCCTTGGGGTACCCCTTGGTTGTATGAAGCAGTGCAGAACTGCAGATGAGACCTGAACCTTCCTCTGAAAAGGGAGAGCTGGGACGATCTTGGGCCTAAGGAGACAGCGGCAGAAGGCAGATACACCCATTCGCGGGGCAATCCATGGCTACACCTGTCGTCCGCATGGTGCCTTGTCATTGATTCAGCAGCGACATGTGCCCGTTGTCAATGATTTCCATTAGATCTAAATCTTCTATTTCTCCAGAGGTATACTGTATGGTGGCGTTTCTTTCTTTGACGTCTAGCCTGGCAATCTCCACCAGGTACCACAGGTTGTCATCTGGCCAGTACAATTCGGCTTGTCTTCCCACCAGCTGCGGTGTAATGTCAGAGACTCTCAACAACCTACCCGATGCCAAAGGGGTGTCTGCAGCCTGTGCAGGTGGTGGTTCTGGCGCGCCAGCAGTTGCATTGGTTTGTTTCCTCTTCTTTCCGGTTCCTGATTTGTTGGGCACGTGTCCAGTAACAGTTTCGTAGAGTGTGGGGTATTGATTCAGCATTCTGAACAGTTTCTCTCGTCCCTGTCGGTCCATCTTGGCCCCGTAGAAGAAAGCCACGGAGAGCAGCCAGCAATCGCTGTGTACAGCTACCAGAGCCAGCCAATCCTTGCGATGCATTCCATCTCTGGCAAAATTGATGCCAAGCACTGGTTTTGGCAGCTCAAGCGGGACCTGTTTCGCATTTCCACGCGTCAGTTGTTTTCTTTTCTATCCCATCTTATTCCTTCCATCGCTTCCCGAGTCGAGATGTTTGCGTCGTTTTCGTTTCCCTCCTTTTCCTTCCTCGTAGGTCGGCTCACCTCTTCGGCTGGCAAGCCCACTTCCCAGCTACCGTCTGGATGTCCATATAGGCACAAGTTTTCTTTCTCTGGATCGCATGCGTTGTACAACTTGTCGCTTTCTGTCGTATGCGTCGTACGTCGTATGGTTTTTCGTTCCGATTCGTCCGGTCAGCGTCTTTCCTTGGTTTCGTCTTTCGTCGCAAGTGTACGCTTGCATGCAAACGCCGTATGTGTCTCACACGGATCTTTCATCTTCCAAGCACGACGAAGTCCACAGGTCACGCTTCCTCGTCGATCTTCCTTTCCGCTTCGAGCCTTTCCACGCTTCTCTCGAACGTTCCTCCAAACGTCCCAGCATCTGTGTGGTCTTCTTCTCGTTTCCACCGTTCTCACGCGACGTTACGTAGGCTTCGAGGCGCACCTTTGGTGATGGCACGCATCAACCCTTCCCTTCTCTTGCTGCAATCGTCGAAGATCTCGTCCAACGTGCGCGGATGTTCCGCCATGGCCACGTCCATGCAACCGAACCACACCCTTCCAAACACACCCACAGGCACTCGTCCACCCCCTCCCTCCCTCTCTCTCTCTCCCAGTCGCAGTCCCTCAGAACCTCTCTCTCTGTCCCACTCGCAGTCCCTCAGAACCTCCCTCCCTCTCTCTCCCACTGGCAGTCCCTCAGAACCTCTCTCTCTCTCTCCCACTCGCAGTCCCTCAGAACCTCTCTCTCTCTCTCCCACTCGCAGTCCCTCAGAACCTCCCTCTCTCTCTCTCCCACTCGCAGTCCCTCAGAACCCAGTTCCTCCAACGCCGCCTGTTAACCTTGCGGTTAAACAGCAGATCCTTTCAACATTCTTGCCCGGCTTACGTTCCCACGAATGGCGGAGAGATAAGAAGCATAGGATGTACAACGAAAGACGAGCCACCAAGTTTATCGGAGAATGTCCTAGATCGGATACCAGTTAACATTCAAGAAGCAAGGGATATCTATAGGCGAAACGACTTAGACGAACATTCCAATATATTTGAATTAGAAATTCGTGTGCAGCATGGTTTACTCTTCCCTTCGATCGATAGTTGCCACTGAAACCGGCGGTGTTGGTAGGAAAAGCATTTCATTTAGCACGTCAACAAGGGGCTTGCTACGTAAGACATTCAAATGTTTTTTAGAGATTGCACACAGGGTGCATATCATGCAACAAGAACTTTCCGGCAGGAGTAAACTTCGGTCGTGTGTCTGTTGATGTTCTCTTCTGAAGATTGAAGGACTCTGAGTGAACATATCTGGTATCGAAAGGAAGTTTGGCAAAGTACCTTAGGGTAGTGCATCAACATCCTAGAATCGGCGAAGCCCTAGTTTCTAAGTGGTATAGTTCCCGCACAATTTTCAATCTCTACTCAAGGAAATCTCTATCATGAACGGGCCTTGTCTACAATAATCAGAAGCCAAGTTTCTACGTGAACTTAGTATTGGGAAAGATTTTGCTTCTTTTCCCTGGAGTAAAAGAGATGACACTTCAAATCGTTACCAATTCCTGCTCCGAAAATAGTATTGTGCACACTTCTTATCTGAAGTCGGATGCTTTTGCCTAGCAAACATTTAAACCTGGTGGTGCATGAGGTTTAGAGGACCAGACAATTGTGCAAGGTTCACTAGGATGCTACTTGTTCAAGGGGCTGCATCATGGCTGTAGGATTTTACAGCACATAGAGTAAATTTTGGTCAAGTGCTCCTTGATCAAATTCATAATACATGATGCCACTTTTAGTAAAGAATCCTAACATTGCTTCAATACTTCTTCAACGTGGACATCAAAGTGACCTTTCTGATTGACACATTGTCTAGGAAAATCAAAGCCTAGCAAAAGATACTCTTCCCTTAGTACATAGCATAAGGAACGTGCTTCTACCCTTGGCATGCTGTTTATCCTAGAATATAATCCCAGAGAATCCCTCCCATCAGTTGCACTCGTTGTCCGCAGCAATGTCTTGGGCTTTGTCACATTAATAAGCTTGTGAATCTGCATCCAGTCTGTTCGAAAAGTGTTTTGGGTCAGTTTTCCTATAAATTTGAGAGGATACTTCCAAGACACTGACTTGTAAACAGATTGCACAAGACCGAGTTCTGTACGTGCATTTTCCAAAAAAAAGATTTGTGAAGCAGAACGGATATCGCATATCTGCCCATCAGGATTTTGCACCTCGATGCCAAGGCTTGCACATGTCCAGGTTCTCCAATAAACTTGAAAGTCACGAGACAAATTTCTGTTGTGTGGGGATGAGAATTCGTGTGTCTCTAGGAACCCCTGGATAAAGTGCTCTACAGGTTCATGGACAAACGTGAAAGGAAAATAGCTGAATTTGCTAGGGTCTCTTAAGAAGTCTAGTGTGGTGATGTAGCCTGTACCAGCTAAGTCAGCTTCCAACATTGAGGATCCACAGTTATTTTCTTGTCGACAAGTGATCTCCAGAAGAGATTTCCAAATTTTCAAACAGTCCGTCCTTGGGATGTATAAATACCGGAAATTGTAATTTTGGAAAACTGCCCACTTAGTAGATGAAGTCCATCCTCTCCAATTATTAAAGCAATGAACAGTGCTGTTTTCAACACTTGAAGGGGGAGAATTGCTTGACGATGTCCAAAAGGTGCCAGGTGCAAATAGAGGCCAAAAGTGTTTCCTCTCCAGAAAAAAGTTTTCAATGTTCCTAAAACCATCCGCAAGACAGGACTCTGCAGACCTGTTGCAGTCGAGATGCCTGTCCAACTTGTAGTAATGAAGATTATCCAACAATACCGAAGATTTGCAACCTGTGGATAGTCTGGCAGAACTGCGTATTGACTTTTTCTCAGCCTTTGTTAGCTTCAAAAATATCTCCAATGCTGGGACAACCGCATCCCATCTACACTTGACTGTTTCGTACGGAAGAAGTAAAGTCTGTTGTCCAAGAGTGCTTGCAAGAACATGCTGAAGGTACAGTAACTCATCTTCGATTGTATGAGCAGCAAAATTCAGGTTTTCTCGAACTTCATTGTTGTAAGCTTGGGACCCTTTGAAAGCCCGGGAAAATCGTCTTGAAGAAGACAGCAAGCACTCTATTGGATCTCGAATCAAAACTATCACTCTAAGCGAGACCATATGTGATACTTTCGTAAGGATGTGAGCCAAATCGGGACGCCTGACCGCGCTAAATTGTCCCATTGGAAATGAATTTTGAGTATCAAACACTCTGACAAACCCTGGTGGTTTTTTTTTTGAGATAGTGTTGCAATGCTGGAGAAGATTGTGGAAACTGAAAGATGTTAAGTTGTTTCCCATGGAAAACTGTAGATGCAATAGGGGATCATAGCGTATCGGCTCGATCATGAGCTGTTGCAACCTCTGCCTCAACAAGTGATGACCACTTCCTTCGAGACCAACAAAAAGAACATACATACACTTATCCAATACTCCCCTTTCTGTGAACTGTAATTTACTTTGATCCCCTAACGTTGATGTGGCGCCTAGCTGTAAAGTCGCCATTGGTAGGCGTTCTACATCTGGACCGTAAAATAACTGAAGTTCACGGAAGTACGGTTGACGAGCCAACCCCCATGTTTCACAGCCATTTGACATATGCAAATGCAAGGCTTCCTGGACATGCAAAAAGCCAAACTCCACACAAGTAGAAGCTTGGCATGTAAAGGACTTTCTTTTCAGGAAAAGCATGAACCCTGCTGCACGAACTCTCTTCATCAAGAGCTGAAGTTTCAAGCCATCGACTTCACGAATCAAAACTTGGATCTGCCCTATGTTCAGAATTCCATCCTGAACCATCTTCGATAAGCGTGGAAGCAATTCGTTCTCACACCCAAAGCAATCAATCCGAATTAGACGGAAAGTCTTGTGCAAAAGGAACAGGCCCTGTGCGCGCTCCTCCCATGTCTGAACAACACCTGCAGTGTGTTCTCTAAGCCGATAATCCCATGTCCAGTTGTGGAGATGAAAATTATGTGATTTTGCAGTGGATCTAAGGGACTCATTTGAGAAGGCAGAGTCCTCGATAAAAGCATGCAGCTCGCACTGTGGGAGGAGCACTTTCACACTTTGTTCAAATTCTAGCTTGTCAGTGCTTCCAATGGAGTAAATTAGACAGTCCTCTTGTCTCTTTAGAGCTTCTACACCACATATAGGGTTGGATTCACCCTGCTCTGTAAGCATTCCAGACATGCCACTCTTACCAGTGTCACACAACCAGGTTGGGTTATACATGTCAAAGACTTGCGTGCTATTCCAGGAGGTGACCGATTCGGTCAGAGCTTTCTCCTGCTGTACTGTTACTTCACTGTTAATCACATGTGTATTCCATTTGCGGTTCCAATCACCCCCACATGCATCATTCCAAGGAGGAGGTCGCATCTTCGTGTCAGCCTTCTTATAGCAATCCACCAAAGTGACTAGATAACAGAAAAAAAAAGCAACCATGGGCCACGAAAGGGCCTCAAATCTTCTCCCAACCATGTAAACGTGTCCTGATTCTGCTTTGACAAAACCCTCATTCGCCGCAGAGGAAGAAATCACTAAAATGTGTCAAATAAGCCCGTATAGTCGAACTTCGATCTAGTTCACACAACCATTCGGGTCTTTAACATGGCGAACTCTTCGTACATAAACCTTTGATTGTTACTTGTACGACGACTTCTGTCGTCGTAGCGTATCTCAAGGAGGGGTCGATCTGGGGTGACGAAATGCCTAGAACCCAGGTCCTCCAACGCTGCCTGTTAACCTTGCGCTTAACAGTAGATCCTTTCAATAAAGATCCCCAACTTAGATATCGATCTGGGCCACGTAGCCACTTTATAGCGATGACATAATTTACAAGCGCTTAAGAGACCAAAAAACATATATTCAAATGCTCTTCGCTAGTAAAGTTGGCAAGGAAGTCTCAAAAGGAATACATGTCTTTCTTTGCAGAAACTTCCTAGACGGGGTTGTTAAAATAAAGTGCTTACCCAATGGAGCTTAGGGAGTAGCAACAACTCCCTTCCTGCCTAAACCATAGAGAGGTTTTGAACTCTTCCTTTCATCATTCAATGTTCTTTCGTGGAAGTAGTCGGATAAGCAAAGCTGAAATTGCCATGGGCACAATTTTATCGATTTCCTTTACTCGTTCAAGAGGGTTTCATTGCAGAATTCAAAGCGAGCTCTTGTGCGTGAGTGATCTGCATGCAGGCTCTGTACTGGTACTTTTGTGAGGGATAATAATCTGCAATGGCAGAATACACAGTAGAGTACACTTCTGCGTTGCTTCAATTGAATTGGTAGGCTGCAACCTTCTCTGACCATCCTTGGAGCCGTAACTTCACCTTGCAAAGAAATGGCATCCCACATTCCTCTTACATGAAATTTGCTTCCCTTCACTTCAATAGAGGGACCGATGGTTGGCGATCGAGCTACAGATTAGCAACACGATTCCCAAGAAGTACGTCAGAGGAGATTAACAATGCTATCAGTATCTCCTCATGAAGGTACAGCATTGTACAACTATCTTGTAAATGCTGTCATCTTCATTCTGTCGAGCAAGGAGTTATCCTTGTCCCATGAGAACTGCAGAATATTGGCTGGAAAGTGTATTGCCTACCTCAACTAGGACTGATGGACTTTCAACTCCTATTTGCAAAGACAAACCAGAACATGAAATAGAATCTTAGTTTCCCAAGGATTTACAATATTCGCTAAACATCTGCCACTCCTTTTCGACTATTGCAGTTACTGCTGCAAATCGCTGTTTGTGACGGGGATTTTTCTGCACAAATGAATGGAATACAGATCCATTCCATCTGTATAAAGTACAGTGCTTTTGAATTATAGCATCACGAAAGTCTACTAGCAATCTCTTTGCACGCTCGCGGAGCGCGCAAGCCTCTTTGAAATCTAGTTTGTACACTTCTTCAATCTCACTACAACTGGTTGATACTATTTGTTGAAGGCATTCCCTCTGTGGTAGTGGTAATGGCTGACTCGACAACCTTAGCAAGCGATCATTCCACCCTACTGGTAGCGTCTCCCACCAACTGTATCCCATGGGGGAACCGGGGACAAAAATACTCTGGACTTCTCCACGGAAAACACTTGCATCGTTATCTATCAGAATCATTTTCTTTTTTTTAGTCTCTAGCAGAACATTATGCGGATGACGGGCACTATGACTGACTAAAAAGTCGAAAAACATTGCAGAAACCAAGTCTTCATCTTCGAGGCCCACTTCTGGAGAAAAAGGAACCCAAACCCCATGCCGTAGCTCAGAAAAAGCTACACTTGATGCATCAATCGTAAGCGGCTTGGTTGAGAATGCTGTTGATCCACGCAGTGTGCCATACCACCCTTGTGGTATAATATGGGTAATCATACAGTCATGGACAATTTGCCGCACTCCGTGGATTCCGAGAGGTCTTCTCCTTGATATCTTGGCCAGAAAAGACACGCCTTGACTGTCGACGACTTGAAAGAGCAAGTTGCGATTCTCCTTACCACGGTGATCGCGAAACATAGCTAGCGAGATATTACAACTCTCGCAGCCTTCACAATCCAAGCAAGAGTTACATGGCATTGATCGCGTTTCGTAATCGGAAAAGGTATCCATCCACGAAAGGTGCCTTCTCTCACCAACACACACCCTTGATCGCCAAGGTAGTGGCTCCATGAACTTGTCATTGCACTTTTCACATGCTCTCCAACTAAGCGCATTGACTTCTAGCCATCGGAACTCGCTGTGCCTTAGAGTTGTCATGAAGTAGGAAATGATCACTGTAGGCCACGAATGAGAGACCACGAATTTCCAATGGAGCCGTGGTCTACCATTGCCTTGATGCTGCGGCATTTCGAACTTGCCGACGCTTTCGAGCTCCGGCTACCCTCCGCATCAAAGTCCAATTCAATTTCGATTCGCTTTCGACACATTTCCGTCAGTTTAAGGGCGGAAGATTGTTGAAACGAATGCTAATTCATCTAGGGTTTACAGCTCTACTTCCAAGACCGAGTCCTTTGACCGAGGGGAAAGAACAATCGACGGCTCGCCACGTGGATTGTCGACGACATGACCAGCGACGAACAAAGTTCGTGCAAGACCAAACCATTGAATTCAACGTTGATCTGTCGAATACACTCAAGTACATCAATGTGAATACATTGGACGGAATCGAACACCTGCGACTATTTAAGAGCGCAGTGCATGCCTTGTATTACAGCACTTTGACGAAGTCACCACCTCCACACTAGAATTCTCTTGTCATCGAGCAAACACATCGAAACTCGTTGTCGAAGGACAATGAACACATTGAAAAAGCAGAGAGGGGCATCAACTACCCACGCACTAGCGAAAGAAATACTGTATAGTGGTTCGGGACCACGTCACAACAGTGCGTGGAAAACAGAATTTAAACTCAGAGAAGTTTGATAATTTTCAACAACGATTCCCTAATTGTTGAATGGATCCGCTGTTTAACCGCAAGGTTAACAGGCAGCGTTGGAGGACCTGGGTTCGTGAAGGTCCTTGGGAGTTCGGAGCACGGAGGTGCACGGAGGAGCGAGGTTGGAAAGAGTGTAGTACATGCATTCAAGGCGTGGTCCCTTAGGCCCTACTAACCGCCACAGTGCCTACGTGGCATTGTGGATCGGGTATTCTATGCACAGCCATGGTCGAACTTGCGGCTGTCCTGGTCGGAGGGGACGACCTGCACGAGCAGTCCCTCCGAGAATAAACTCCGTTGAACGGGTCCTCCACTTCACTTTTCCATGCTCTCCCTTAGGACCTATTTCATTGCTTGTTAACTTTAGGTAACTGCACAAGTCCAATCTGCTTGACACTGGCACCAAATTTCTAAACACTGGTGGGTTTTGTGGGGAAATCTGCCAACATTTCCGTCGTTGGGCAGTATTTGAACTACACCTCACGTCTCATAATCCTCTCACGGACGAAGTGGTGAGCAATGTCAATATGTTTTGTCCGCTGGATGGACTTCACATCATTCAGCATCTTGATGCAGGCCTGGTTATCACACTTCATGTTACCAGTGTGAATTTGGCCCCTGGAGTTAAGTCCATTAATTGACCTCTTGTTGCGCCCAGCCCTCTCGAGACACCTATCTTGCCGAGGTTCTCCTTCGACGATGAGGAGTACTCCCCCAATTGCGAGGCTCTTGAGAGGTTCTCAACCATGTTCGGGCAATTTACTTGGGACTTGTTTGCATCCGCGCACAATGCCCAATGTCCGACCTTCTTCACATGGGCGACCAATGCTCTCGCCCAAGAATGGGCTAGTCTCGGCAACTTGTGGGCACACCCACCTTGTTGCCTCATAGATTCCATGGTGGGCAAGCTCGAGGCCGAACCAAGAGCCCTTGTGACCATGATTACTCCGCATTGTCCAAAGGCTCGTTGGTTCCCTCGCTTGCAGCATCTCGCTACCTATTAGGTGGTACTAAGGAGGCATGAGGGAATAATCTCGGATGCCCGAGGAAGGCCCTTGCCTTCCCCTCACTAGGATGTCCTCCTCACCCATGTCCCTAGGCGGATGCAGGGCCAGGACTAACCCCGAAAAGGGACCGGTTTGTCCCCCTATCTAATAACGCTATGTGGCCGATGAACCGGATAAATGCGTGGCTCAGCCACGGGCGGATTCCCGAATGGAGCTAAGATGTAATATCAATTGCGGCGGAGGGGAATGAGAACACGACAACGTTCCTCGACGTTCCGCCTAGCGGTCCCGAGCACCGCGGTGACACGAACGCACGAGCGAACAAATGCGAACACACGTCGACGCCACTACCATCGTCGTCTTTGCGCCACAGGAGAAGGAGGTGGCCGCGCAAGCGCCACAATCCAAGTCAGGGTTGATCGCTCGCAAGCGCTTGTGCAGGTTCGACTGTCTCAGATGTTCGCATCTCCCACAGATCTGCGTATTGTAGCGTCCAAGTAGGGTCGCGGACAGGGGACACTTGTACAAGGAGCGAGTTGCGGCTCTCAGCAGTCGTTGAGGTCCTGGAAGAGGCTGATGAGGCGAGGAGGTCGTCTCGGAGGACAAGTAGAAAAGTGAATTGCAAGGCAAAGAGAGGGACTGGAGGTCCGTCTCTCAAAACCACTCAGTGGCGGTTGAGATGAGGGCAAGTGGGGCACAAGGAGGGTCCACGTGCTGCTGACGGTCAAATCTGACCGTCCGTGCAGCTAGCCGTGGGGCGTCCGCCAGCTGTCCGAGTCATCGACACCGTCCAGCCTCCCCAGCCCTACCTTCTAGAAGTACACGGGGAAAGGGAATCCTTTCGACTCAACTCTACCGGTCAAGGGTTCCCTTCATCCCTTACTGAAACATGTCCATTGACCCGGGGCGTTCTGCATCTATTCCCGGGCTCTGTTGACCCACATTCAATCCAGACCCGGATCTATGGTATAACGGTAGTAGGGAACAGTAAGGCAATGACTGCCCTTTCACTCCCCAAAGTCTCGGGGTCTTCACGCAGGGTCTCGTAGGGTCCCTGCTAGGCTACATTCTCCTGGCTCCTGTCAGGTCACTGACACATCAGACGTGAAGAAAGTCATACACATAACTGATGGGGTCATATAGCATCGCACGTATCTCAGCAGCTGTATAACTTTGCTCGATCCCATCAGTCCAGCGCACGCAATAGTTTTCACCCGATGTGCCAATCACAATGCCTTGAAAGTATGCTTGTGTGCCATCGGAGGCATGAAACAACTGTTGCACCACTGCCTGTTGCAGGTTATGGGGTGACTTGTAAGTCGGTCTTCGTCGGGTCTGGAATGGTAGCTTTGAAGAAGTCCAGGTGTTCACTAATATAGGTGCTGGATACTGTAAATATACTTGGTGTTTATGCTGTTCCACTTTCTCAAGGTTAGAGGCAGTAATGCCCTGTTCGGGAATGCAGCCATTGTTTTCCTCCAGCACCAAAAACTCATCTAGTAGTTCACTAGTTTCATTGACCCACATGTAGGGTTCTGTAGTTGAAGTTGTCTTGACCCAATAACGAACAGGCTGTTGGGGGAAGAGGTGATAGTCTCTCAATAGATAGCGCTGTATGATTACGGCGGGTTCCACGTTGGCATCCACGGGAAGGGAGGTGGATGCACCAGTAGGTTCTTGTGAAGGGAAGAGCGTTAAATCCGAATCAAACCACGGTGCCAAACGGTCAGCATTGAAGCGGTCAGAATAGGGCGAATCAGGGGGCAGTTGTAGCCTGTAAGCCCCTTTTCCCAAGTCTTCAGTAACGGTGAATGGACCGACGTAGTATGGGTCCAGTTTGCGTTTATCAGTTGGCCCCTTCAGGCCATACTGGACTTTCACTTGATCACCAACCTTGAAAGAGCGAGTCGGTAGTTGTGAACGCAGAGCCTGGAATTTCTCAGCTTGTTTATGCAAATGTTCCAGCATGGTTCTGTACAATTGTCGCTGTTTGTCTAGTAGGACAGTAACCCGTTGGTCTACTGTGGATATCATATCTGTGAGACTCTCTGTATTGTCCTATAAGGTTAGGAACTGCAAGTGCCAGGCCAACCTTGAAGGGCATCCGAACAAAGCGACAAACGGCGCAACTTTTGTAACAGGATGTACGCTGTCATTATAAGCATGGGCAGCTGCCTGTAAATAGTCATCCCAGTTTAAACGGTCATCGCACGTTAAGCGCAGCTGCTGTAAAAGAGCGCGATGCTGTCGCTCTGCACCTCCTTGGGATTGTGAATGATACGGTGTTCCAGTGGAATGCTGAACTCCCATTGCAGCGCAGAATGCCTGGAAAAGGTCGCGATACGCTGGCCCATTGTCAGTGTGAATGCGCTGCGGCGTATGGAAGCGGTACACGAGCGCATCTAGCAAGCATTGCGCTTGTCGGAAAGAACTCCAGGAAGTGTGTATAGCAATGTAGATCGCATACTTCGTAAAACGATCGACAACGGTAAGCACCCCATTATGCCCCTTGGCTGTAAGGGGCAATCCTTCGACCACATCCATTACCACTGTGTGAAATGGATAGGGATAAAACTTAGTCTCGGCAAAGAGGGGCTGGTGCCTAGATGTTGTTCCTGGTTTTTGCATCTGACAAGTTGGACAGCGCGCGACAAAGTGATTTATATGCTGTTTCATTCCTTTCCAAGTGAAGTGGCGCTTGGCGTTTGCGAAGGTACGCTCTGCACCGAAGTGCGCCTGGTCATGTACTAGGTGTAATAAGTCCTGACGTAAGGCGTCATTTGCGGGAACCAGTACCACAGCAGGGCCGTCGAAGACATCGATCTGATTTGGAGGGCTGACTTCAAAAAGCAGTCCATTGGTGGCACGCAAATGTGGGGGCGGCGATCGCAGCCATGCCTCATACTGAGGGTCAGATAGAGCGGCGGACCGTAGGCGCTGCAGAAAAGAGGGAATGCCCGGATCGGCTAACGCGGACAGGATTCTGGACTGTTTGCCTTGAACACACACAGCCTCGGTAAGACTGCGGCTAGCTAGCGGTCGAAGCGTCCCTGTGGGTGTTTTAAAGTAAAGGTCCAGAAGGTTGGCTATCCACGCTACGGGGAATGCATTGCCGCACAACCGATGTCGCATGCTTGTTGAGACATTCTCGGCAGCTGTGTCTCCAATTTCCATCCCAACCAAGCGCTCTTTTTCTGCAACTGTCAGCGCTCTTTCAGTTCCATCTGAGTTACGTACCCATGTTGTCCGATTGCGGTCACTATGCGAGTTACTCGTGGCCATCAAAGTGGGGCATTTAAGAACGGGCTGGTTCATTGCCCCAGTAGGAACCGTAGCTCCATCGGTCAAACAATCTTGCCAGGTAAGGGGCAGACCGGGTACATGCCATATACGTGAATTGGACGGAAGCGAAGTCCAGCAGTACCTGCTCCTTTTCTGGGGGCAGTACTGGGACATGTCATGTAAGGCGGGCTCTCCAAACATTTCCGCAACCTGCTGAAAATCTTTGTAAAGGTGGCCTGCAAAAGGAGTACATTCGATGATATAATCTGGTCGACCAAGTCGGTTGTAAAGGGTATGTACCGTTGTAAAAAGTTCTCTTTCATCCCGCAGCCCATAACTGGGGTAGTCTGGCGAGGTATTGGCTTTGGAGAACGGCTGGCATGGTACCCCCGCGATAAGCAGGTGGACAGGTGGTAGCTTTCTTCGATGCGCCAATACTCGTACATCATTGCCATAACGGAAAATATCTGTGCGGTGAAAGAGTCTAGGTCGATCGAGGTTCACCTCAGCAAACACCCTCTGTATTACCTTTCGGGCATGCTCTTCTATTTCGACTGCTATGTAATCAACTTGTATTGGATAGCCAGTTGGTATGAGATGCCACAGAGCTCGAAGGACTGTGCCCATACCTGCACATAAGTCTAAAATCCGGATGATGGGAGGACCTGTGCTAGGGGGGTTGCGCGATAAGTAATCTGCAGTGATATTTTGAGATCCTGGGCGGTACTCGACAGCGAAAGGTGCAAAGTATGCCAACTTCGCCGTCCAGCGCTGATCCCGGGGACTGAGTTGTTCTGCGGACTTGCTTTGCAAGTACATGCTGGCTTTGTTGTCTGTAAGGACAGTGAATCTCTGTCCAAAGAGAAGGTGCCGCCAATGCTGGAGAGCGTAGACGATAGCACAAGTCTCCTTCTCTGCTGGATGATAGTTCCTTTGTGCTGAATTGAACTTTTTAGAGTAATACTCAACTGGTTCCCAGATGTTGGGGGAGGTTTCTTGTAGTAGTACAGCCCCCATACCCAAATCCGAAGCGTCAGTCTCAACGCGTATAGGCCGGTCTTCATCAAATAACTGTAAAATAGGTCCAGTAGTGAGCATACGCACAAGGTGTTCAAAGGCCTGGTCATGTTGAGCCTTCCAGAAACGACAGAAGTCGTGGCGGTACTGTTTGCGAGTGAGCTCTGTAAGAGGTGAAGCAATCTCTGCATAATTGCGTACAAAACGCATGTAGAATTGACAAAGTCCCAGGAATGCTAAGTTTTGTTTGTGAGTGACAGGTTTAGGGAACTTTTGTATGCGCTCCACCAAATGGTCTGCACAACTGAGCTGGCCAGCATGTATGCGAAAACCAACCCATTCCAGCGTTCGGTGGAAGAAGTGACATTTTGACTCTTTCAGTCGTATGTCGTTACGCTGGCATACCTCGAGGAAGTCTTCCAAATGTTCAAAGTGTTTCTCTTGATCTACAGAGTGTATCAATATGTCATCCATATAGACCTTTAAAAAGGGCAATGCCCCAAAAATTCGATTCATCATTCTCTGGAACATTGCAGGGGCATTGGCCAGACCCATTGGCATAACCCTCCATACATAGCTGCCGAAAGGAGTAACAACTGCTGTCTTGTCAACATCTTCTCCATTCATGGGAAGCTGGTGAAAGCCGTCTAGGGCGTCTACTGATGAGAAGATACTTGACCCTCTCAAGTTCTGCAGGTGGTCATCTATTCGCGGCAGCGGGTAGCGGTCCTTAATTGTGGCTGCATTTAGCATTCGATAGTCGAACACGACCCTCCACCCCCCATCCTTCTTTGGGATGAGGAGGACAGGTGCCCCCCAACTCGATCCCGCACAGACATCCATTTTCCCAGCGTCCACGTATTCGGTCAGCAGTTCGCGTAGAGCATCCTGCTGTTGTGGGGACAACCGATGATAGTTGCGATGCACCGGCTGAGTACCAGGTTCCAGCTGAATCTTGAATGACTCACCGGGTACGCGTTCGCAAGGTAAGGTGGTACGCTTTTCAAAGCAGAGCGCGTACTTGCTGAGCAGCTTCTGCAGTCTCTCTTGTTCGTTGGGTGACAGCGTGCAGGCATCACTGAGCTTACTGCGGAAGGTCGAAGTTTCTAGTTCTTCCGATGCTAGCTCACAGGTGACATCAAGAGGTTGCACCATTAGTAATAAACATCCTTCTGTTTGCATGGCCTCTTTGATTTCAGAGGGGGGCACTATAAGGTCAAGTTTACGGGCTTTTAAAAATGCTGTGTCGCCCTGTACTTTATGAACTGTCCCATTAGGATGTTTAAGTTCCATGTACTGATGCTGCCAATTTATGTGCAGCAAGAAGAGGTGGCAGAAGTCGACACCTAGTATGCATTCAAAGGTCTCAATGGGGGCCACAACAAAATAATGACTCACCTGAAAGGTATCGATTGTAATCTGTGCTTGAATAACTTGGGCCTGGTGCACTTCTGTCCCTATTGCTAAGCTGAAATCAAAGTATTGGCCAGTAGGCCTCCAATTCTGCTGTGTTGGGTCATGCTTCTTCAGTTTTTCAAAGTAATGAATGCTTAAGAAGAAGTTGCTGGCAAGCGTGTCCACGTACGCCTGTGTGGACAGGTCAGTAGGACCTGTAGGTCCAATAGTACTACTGGCTGTGAGGAACTCACAACGGGGACGAGGGTTTGGCGACGCTCGTAAGGCTACCACCTGATCTGGGTATAAGTTGTTGAGAGTCAACGGATCAGACCTCGCGCTTGCGGGTGGCACCTCTCCTGGCTCCATCCCGACGGCCTCTTCCGTCGGGAGGAGCCTGTTCAGTTTTTTGGCATCATTGGCTGGGTGTGACGGCAATGTTTTGCGTCATGCCCGTAGCGTCTACACTTGATGCACAAGGAATTACTCTGACAGAGTTGAAGTTGGTCTTGAGAAAGACTGGCTCCCAAAGGCAGACTTTTCATCTGTGTCTGCGCAGCCACTATCTTTTTTTGAAGTTCCTCCGATAAATCTCTGAATCGCTTGGCGGCCCGTCCTTCGATCGATCGTACATTGGGGCTGTAGCTCCCTTCCTTGTGAGGTAAGGCATGGACCGTGGCCACAGATTTGGCTCCATGACTATTTTGATTGAGCGGCCTGGCCGTGCGTGAAACGCGCCGAGCTTTCTCTCTGTCCTGGGCTTCCACCTTCAATGCGATGGCTGCTAGGCCCCATGGGGACACATCTGGCTTGCGTTCCAAATCAACCATCAGTTGCATGTGTTGCTCCACCTTATTGCCAATGTCATATGGCAGGCCGATGCGTAACCTGGTGGCGATGTCATTCTCCTCAACCCTTGGACAGGTGGGGTCATCACTCATATTTATCACAAAACTCAGAAGAAGGAGTCGGTTCAAGTAAGTGATCACATTCTCCCTGTTTTGACGAAACCGAGCTCGCTGAAACTCTTTCCAAGCATCAGGCCTTGGGTCTCTCCTTTGAAAGGTCTCCTTGAGTAGACTGAAGGGACGGTAAGTTTGGAACGCGCTCCCGATCAGCCATGATAATATTATCGACCATGATGCGGGCTGTGCCTGTCAAGGTCTGGAGAGCTAGTACTACCTGCTGAGTTGGATCGCTCGCGTAACCTTCAACCCAACAGGCAACCTCCCTATACCAGTGGGTGAGTGCATATGGGTCATCTATCACTTCCGTTCCAGAGAAGCTTTTTGGCTTGGACAATGCCACTCCTTGCAACCGGTGGGAGCCTTCCATAGATTGGTACATCTTGGTGAGTGAATGAAGTCCTTGTTGGCTCAATGGTTGCATAGCCCGGTGGGAAGCATTCCCAGCTGCCTTCTCATTGGGTTCAACTGATGGTGGAGTAGGTCCATTGTCCTCGCGAGGGAAATCCTCTTCCCCAAGCGGTTCTTCTTCTTGCACTTGCGGGTCTTGAGCGGGGGTGTCGTTACGCAAACGACGTAGTTGACTTTCCAACTCCTCCACTTGCTGAGCAAGGGCGGATCGAGCTTGTTGCTCACGTTCCAACTCACCTCTCAACCGTTGCATTCGTGTGGCGGTTCCGGAGAGGAATTCTTCCTCCGAGTCGCTCATCGCCAAGCGAGGCTTCGACAATGTAGCGTCCAAGTAGGGTCGCGGACAGGGGACACTTGTACAACGAGCGAGTTGCGGCTCTCAGCAGTCGTTGAGGTCCTGGAAGAGGCTGATGAGGCGAGGAGGTCGTCTCGGAGGACAAGTAGAAAAGTGAATTGCAAGGCAAAGAGAGGGACTGGAGGTCCGTCTCTCAAAACCACTCAGTGGCGGTTGAGATGAGGGCAAGTGGGGCACAAGGAGGGTCCACGTGCTGCTGACGGTCAAATCTGACCGTCCGTGCAGCCAGCCGTGGGGCGTCCGCCACCTGTCCGAGTCATCGACACCGTCCAGCCTCCCCAGCCCTACCTTCTAGAAGTACACGGGGAAAGGGAATCCTTTCGACTCAACTCTACCGGTCAAGGGTTCCCTTCATCCCTTACTGAAACATGTCCATTGACCCGGGGCGTTCTGCATCTATTCCCGGGCTCTGTTGACCCACATTCAATCCAGACCCGGATCTATGGTATAACGGTAGTAGGGAGCAGTAAGGCAATGACTGCCCTTTCACTCCCCAAAGTCTCGGGGTCTTCACGCAGGGTCTCGTAGGGTCCCTGCTAGGCTACAGTATGGACCGTCAAAGTCCGCGATCATGAAGTTAGAGAGTACCACCGCTTGGTACTTCGTTACATGCATGCGTTTCCACCAGTTATACGCCGTGTCCTCGCCGTCCGTCGGCCTTCGAATCTTGAACAACGTCCCATCGACGAATCCACAATATGAGGGTATCCGGCATCCTTTGCTCGGTAGTGCTTGTGCCAGCCGAGGGAGCTCGCTGCCCACACTTCCAAACGCAGCGCTCATTTTGCGCAGGGATAGATGTGATGAAGCATCGCGTTGTGGAGCTCCGATAGGGCACTAGAGCTCTAGTCGAAGGTACGGGAGAGGTGATCCAAGTTCTCGAGACCTCCCAAGCGCCTCAATAGCACCAAAATCCCTTCTTCTCCTGTGAAGACGCGTTCGGTCCCACGGACACGTATGGTACCTCGCATGCGGCGAATACGCATGAGCTCGCGTATCTCCGGGCCAACAAAGCATCGATAATCCTGCAACCAAACGCCCGAGAACCCCTCGATCATTCGCGGCACGTTTGTTATCGTACTTCTACACGTCCAAAACTGCGTCGCCCTCTCGAGAGCGTCCCAACATTGCTCGATCGCAACAAGCAAGAGGCGTAGAACCCCAATCCACACGTCTACGCGCAGCCGATGTGCCGCCAAGAAGCCCACGAAGAGCTCCACAAGCACGTCGAATTGCTTTCGTAGCATCCTTCGCTACAACGCGCACCCCACTCGCGATGGCATGGCCCTCCCTCCATTCCCGCGAAATGTCGGCCCTCTCGTGCGCGTTCGACGGCCAAAACCACACCGCGGGTAGAGGAACGAGCTCCACTTGATCCAAAAGTCCTCCACGGAAGATGGCGAATGAAATAATTTTCGCTTGGAACCTCGTGACTAACCGCCCCCCGTTTTTACAGTCAGTGAAGTGCCCAAAATGAGAAAGGATCAAGCTGCGGGCCCTTCACTTGCTCCTTTTTTGAGAAAGGATCTACACTAAACCCTATTTTACGAGGATAAACTCTCACTTGATCCGAACATTTGTCTTGGTCCTAAATCTAAACTCCTCTCACGCTACAAACAGATAAACCGTTTTCGTCGATGTAAGGACGTCCAACAACCGAGCTATGGATTAACATTGCCATAAATATTATCCATCGTATGAGATTGTCACAGCAAGCTGGTGGCACCTTGGTTGCGTAAACTTATTCAACACCAACATCCTCCACTACCAAGCCGGAATTGAACAAACTCCAGGAAATTGGAGAGGCAATCCCCAGTAGCGCTACGTTTGACGCATTGAGCAACATTGGTAGTCAAAATCGAGGACGCATGCTGTGGAGTACACTTAAGTAGCGTCCGTGACACCTTTTAAAACTGTCGTAGGACAAATTCGTGCGGAAGCTTTTCCATGCGGAGGGCCCCACCTTCCGAAGTACGCGCTAGCAAACATTCTGTAGATTTACTCACTCCTGACAGCTTCGGCAGTTTCACAGGCAACTGTGCTAACTTTGCTTGCACTGCGCAATATCCGAGTTCACACTTGCGTAAAGCATCTCTACTGACACTTGCTCCGGGTAATGGTCTGAAGGATGGTCCCCCCCTTCCATGACAAACCAATTTTTTACTTGAGGGAGACAGGGCTAGTTTCAGTCGAGCTTACCAGCTCTGAACCTAAAACGGGAACCACGGTGTTGGCATGGTTGGTTGCCGCGCTCTTCAAAAGGATATGCAAACAAGTTTCAAATGATGTGAATGTTCCTTGTCGGGCTGAGGTGGATGGTAGACCCAAATTCGACTATGTACTGAAGATTGCAGGACGTACAGTCCACTTCTTTGGTAAAGGGAAGCATGATGTTTACGCCTGTGGGCATAAGCTCACAACAAGGAGCACAATAGAGAGAACTGCAAATGCATGTGTTCAAAATAGCATCCCTGCATGGAGTGTAGAATGTTTGCAGCGCCTAAATTTGTCCATGCCCCATCGAATTCAGCTTTGTAAAGGGAAGCAATCAGTCAATGTGATGACTTTCAGGCATCCAGTTGCTACGACACTTTCCTGGGTACACTACAAATATGGTTACTCCTTATCAAGGGCTGGCTTAAACGAGCAGGTGAAATCTAATTGTGAGCAAATAGCTGCAAGAATTGGCTTGCGGTACCACTTATTTCTGTTTCTGTTTTCAGAAAAGGGTTACAATATGCACACGTTTGCGTATGCAGATTTGCATGACCATCCGCTTATCTATGCGAGCCGTTTGGCACGAGTGCTAGGATTCGCACTGCACCAGAAAATGTTGGAAGAAGTCTTGGAAGATACTGCACCTGATCGGATGCGTTCCATCCAAGAAGACATGAAAAATGGGAAGTATGGAAGCACGATGTACCATGGCCTCTCAGGATATGGCGAGAATTCTAGAAAAGTAGGCAATGCCACAAACAAACTCTATTTGCAATTGATTGACCCTTCTGTTGTAGATTGGTGTAGAAGCGTAGGAAATTTTCATCTTCCACAAGAACTTGCACTCTACTTTGGTTTCAATTAATGATGATGGAATGGCCAGGTTTCAATGTATACTGATGATGGCCATGTAGGAAGTTGATTGCAGGCAGGATAACCTGGCTTCAGAACGAGATGTATAGTCATAGGGGATTCAATTGAGAAAGTCACTGACAGTCTTTGCACATCTTCCAACTTCCAACAAGTGACAGCAAGAAGCTGAAGTACCAGCAAGAGTTTCCGTTAGTGCAGACTTTGTACGAGGTGTGCACCACTTGTGTTTTTTCCAATCTCCACGATCCGAAACCAGGTCGTCATTTTCAAAAATCTGTTTGTAGCAAAGTTGTACAATTCTAGCTTTATTGCCCCCTGCCAAACCTCCTCAGAATATATGTGGAGGTGGAAGCACTATATGCTAGGGCAGGCATATGACATGTTCGTTTCATTGTACTAGAGTAGTATACATGCAGAGATCAATCAAATGTAGGCTTCTTGCGGGTTTGGGAAGCAGGGCTATTGTGGAGCATATATGGAATTGCGTGAAATACTTGATGCCGAATTCAATATCAGCTTGCCTCGAGAGTAATATATTGCTGCCAAACGTGCAAGCACTGCACTATTTCATTTAAGCCCTCCAGAATTTTCGTAGTAGTAGCCATGGTGAGCACTTCCTTGGGACAGTTTGTGTGGTAGTAATATTATCACCTAAGGGCACTGCTAGTAGGGTGTAGTTAACTGAATTCCTGTGCAGATTTTCTACCTCGGGATACTTTGCTCCTATCTCGAGAGGCTGATGTGACATACCATTTCATTTCAGCGATTATGGAATGGCTGGTCCGTGTTTTTGAGGGGGCTGTAATCAGAGAGTTGTTGATGAGGTGCAGCAGCGTGAAGAATGGCGGTAAGGGGGGGGAACAACTTGAAGACAGATAAGGGAAAACGAAAAAGGAGCAAGAAGAGGAGTGTCCATGCACGGAATCGGGTCCTCTTGCAGGAACACGCATGCGTTCCTGTACGTATTCTTCATCTTAAATGACGGGGGTGGACAGCTTTGCATCAATATGGGGACCAATTCCTACTTTGCAACACTAGTTACGCTTAATATTGCTAGCTTGCTCTACCCTCTGATATTGAGCAGTATCCAATGATGGAGATTTTACAATTTCTAGAAGCTAGGCCGGTGTGGTTCTCTTGCTTGTGAAGGGATATTGAGCTTGCCGCTGTGCGCCTTCACTTTCCAAAACTGCATGTAAGCATTCATGTCCAACAAGACATTGCAAGTGCAGCCCATAATTCTGGAAGTGTGGTAGAAATACTGATGCTCTTGCATGCCGTCTTGTAGTAGAATAATACTCCAGGTTTTGCAAGACTTATTTGCCTCCTTTAAAAGCAGATTTGCAATTGAGAAATCTTCTCTTTGATTTAATCTCTGCATTTTTGCAATAAGTCATGAATAGTCGGGATGTTGTTGGAAATTTTTCTTTGTCCTTGGCTTTAGAAGGGTGGGTGAACGTCTAGCAAGCGTAGCAACTCAAATTCTCATTTCCTATTACAAGCTTCAATGTATTGAAATGGGATTTCACTAAGTTTTAACTTCTGCTTCCCGCGCACTAGTTGTGACGTCGTTGTGACCAAGTGTGTAGTACGTCTTTCACTACTGCGTAGGGGGTTCGAGTCCCTATTCTCCTTCTTCAGGCTTTCTTTTGTCCATCGACAACGAAGTTTGATGGGTTTGGTCGATGGTAGGAGGATTCTGGTGTGAAGGTGGTGACTTCGTCAAAGTTCTGTGTTGCATGTCATGCATTGCGCTCTTAGATAGAAGCACGTCTTCGATTCCGTCCAATGTATTCACATTGATGTACTTGAGTGCATTCGATAGATGAATGTCGAATTCAATTGTTCGGTCTTGCACGACGTTGTTTATCGGTGGTCATGTCGTCGGCGATCCACTTGCTCGGTGGTTGATCGTCCCTTCTCCCTCGACGGAGCACTCAGTCTTGGAGGGAGAGTTGTAGCCTCAAAATGAATTAATGTTCATTTCAACACAATGTGTGCACTTCATAGTTTAGTAGTCCTCATGTCGCATTGAGACGACAAGCCTACTCTTGACGATGGTGGACTATTGTATTTTTTTGCCCTTATCACGACTCTTATGGAAATAGCTATAGATAGATCTCTCCGAGTTCTAGCAAGTCAAATCTTTGCTAACTTGACCAAGTACACATGTTAAGTATCGAGATGGCGTTCATGTGTAAATTCCCGGCTCATTGTCCTATACAGAGGACAACCGGGGACAATGATGTTTGCCACCCTTTTGCAACCATGACCATAGACAACTTTTTTGCGCCTTTCAAGACATGCAGCAAACTCTGTCAAGGTCCTAAGTCCAAGCGCATGTATGGAGAGACGCCCTCTTCCGTCATCTAGCGCCCCGTATGTCCGGCCCTTTGTCAACTCATACGGCAATAGCGCCCGACTTCCCGTGGGCCGTGTACATGCATCGCGAAATCACACGTCATTTCGCACGGTATATTTGAAAAATTTAGAAGTGAATGTTTCAATCTATCACTCTATGGAGCCGCGCCTCCGAGGTTGCATCAGACGGGCCGGTGGAGGTGTGTGCACGTCCCCCCGTTGCCACCTCCATCGTCGCTTCGAGGGCACCCGTGTTAGGTGCTGTGCGGCGCAATCACTGTCCTTGCAGAGTGCACAAAGATAGGCAACGATGCCGTCCCATGGCTCGTGGCATGCTTGGCATGGTGCCAATTATTTCTTGACACACATACCGTGGTGCCATTGCGTCACATTTCTCACCTTGATGTCTTTGCCATTCGTCCTTTTCACTTTCTCAAGTGCCACCGAACGGTTTGCACTCCCTCCACCCAAAGCACCCATCACAACAATCAATGGACGCAGACGGAGAGCTTCTCGCCTCTCCGTCTCTAACTCTGCCATTATCCATGGATTCTCTAGCAAATCCTTTGCAAGGAGCGACCTGCAATGCTTCTGTCGCACTTGCCCTATTCCATTTGCACGCATGAGCAGGAAGGTGTTCACTTCCGCCAACCCCATGAGCTCGTTAAACTCACGAATTTGAAAGCGGTGCGTTTTCCAAAGGTCGTGCATTGCAATGCTGCCTCTTTACAACCAGTCCTACAAGGCGACAATGTTGTACTTCGACTTGTAGATTTGCGTAGTTCCATCTAATGGAAATTCGTTTGCCAGTAGATGAGTAGTATCCGTGGGATGCTTCATCGTGTATTCCATAGTGCTTGCTCGGTGCGTGCTAAAGAAGGAAGACACCAAGCACATTGGTACGCCTGCATGTCCACGATCGGCAGTTGCCTCGATCCTAGTCCCTGTCTTGCGCATACGGGCTTCACTTGGAATACAAACAGCCAATCTAGGTGGGTCGGGCTCACTGGCAAGTAAATGCTGAAGTAGAGCTTTTGGGGTACACTAACTATGTTGATTTCACATTCAACACAAAGTACAAACAGTGCTCCAGCAGTGTACAACACGTTTGCACTAATCCAAACCGTTTGTCATCGAGGCATGCACGCCCACTACTATTGCAACAGCGTCCGTGAGTGTAAAACGCTCACACACGTGCCTTGGAGGAAAGCGTGTTAACGGAAAAGGGGGCGGTCCACCGGTCTCGGATGAGGGTCTTCTCATTTTCGGATGAGGTCCTCCTTTTGCCGACTCGACGCTTGTTGCCTAGCGAGGTCGGTCTCCTTGTGGTTGGGCAAGCGCGTGGGCCTCCACAAGTCGTGGAGAGGGCGGAGCGAGGCACGCTTGTGGTAGGCAAAGTCAAGAAGTCTATCACAAAACAAAGAGGGACGATAAGTCTACCCCTCTCACCGCCTCTTACTGGCGGTTGGAATTGGAGCAAAAAGGGTGTCTTAGCCGCCTTTGTCCTCCTCTAATTCACACCTAACCGTCCATTTCGCTCGCCCCGGGGCGACTATGTGGTGTCACTTGTTCGACACCGTGCAGCCCCTCTGGCCCAACCCTCACGGTTGTGGATTGTGACGGGGTCGGCTGGCCCCCTTCGGTCTGTCTCGACCAAAGTCCCCGGTTCTCTATGCAAGAAGTCCGTTTTGATTGGGGTGACCGTGCTTCCATACGACTCCGGGGAAACTGATTGTGATCCCGGAATGATGTGATCGATGTATTTCGAAGGGTTATCATATCCCTTACTTGGTGGGTAGCCCAGTGGTTCTGACCCGTAAATATGGTCCCATGCGGAGCTTTGCGGGCCTTGTTCATAGGAGGAGGCCACTGCTTTATGTAGCCCTACCTAAGAAAGGCTTCATGAGCCTGAGGATGGTTACCGTGGTTGTTCCACATTCTATGTAAATTTCCTTCCCTTTCATCAATGCTGTATTCCCCAAATGTTCCATGCGGAAACACACACCAGTTAGCCAATCTCGTGCGGTTTTGTACTTGCATCGTAGGGGATTTGGCTTGCTACGCATGAACACTTGGGAGGGCAAATACCTGCCTATCCATTTCAACGTGGACTCATCAACGATCAGGAGCCAACTCAGAGTACAATGCTTGGATGCATGTGCATTCCATGCATCCTAGTACCTGCATACTTTCGATATGAGGATCACCTTGTAGTGTATGCATCGTGCCTCTAGGTTCCTTCCAATCACCACCTTTCTAGCGCCCGTCCTCTCTCGTTTGTCAAACCGCCATGTACACTGGGACACCGTCAACCAAGAATTTAAAGATGCGGTGAAAGTCCTTCCCGCGGAGGTACTTCCTCAAGCTAAAGTGCACGGTCAATGGATCTTTGTCCACGTCAATGACCTACTAAAAGGATTTGCAGTGTGCTGAGAGTGCGATGACATGTAGATGAAGCCAAACACCCTCAACAACATACCTAGTGCACAATCTCTGTCATAAGACAAGAAGGTGTTACCCGGCCTATTATAATTGCTTCGGCCACGCTTGGTGATCTCAGCACTTCAATCAGGCAACAATTTGTACGGGAAGGCTTGTAACAAGTACTACAACGCCTCCGTCTCACAGAACAATTCTGTTAGGAACCTGGGCATCCCCACTTGATTCCTCAGCCATTGAACCCCTTCAATGGATAGTTACTCCTCTATGGAGAGGAGTACTTAACCTCTCTCACACACACTTTGTAATTAAGTTGATCTTGACCCCGAAGGTAGAGTCGCCTCCCAATCCCCTCCGAGGCAACTTCCTCCGCACCGATGGAGTTCAAGAGCAAGGAGCTTCGCTCTTAACAGTAAAAAGGACTACCACGCACGGAGAGAGAACGTACGCGTGCGTTTTAAGCTTTGCGGACGCGTCCGTGGTTGTTGTGTCACGTCCGGTCACCTAGGTTTTCGTGGAAATTTCATTGGGGCATAACTTTGCCGTTACTGGCTCAAATTGAACGTTTGACGTGTCGTTGGAAAGTGCGTCAAAAGACGCATCGAAAGACATAAGGAACGTGTTCTGGAATGGTCTGTGTCAAAAGATAGAATTTGAGTGGTAGAAAAAAAAAAGAGAATGAGAAGGATGGAAGAATTGAAAGAAGAGTTGGAGGCATTGAAAGTGCAACTCATCCAACAAGGTGAAGAGTTGGAGAAGTTAAGAAGTAATCCATCTTCTTCCGTTCAAGATGGAACTTCCACTCAAGCCATTACGATGCCGTCCATCCCTCGTGGACCCATGGAGACGATCGTGCGGCCCAAGGGCTTTTCCTTCCATAACATGGGGGAAGACGCGTTGTCCGAGGCTTTTGAGGCTTGGTGGGGTAGTGTTACAAGGTGGTTTGGAAGGCGCAAGGCCCGCCAACCGGATTTGGAGGAATCGGAGTGCGTGGTGGACCTCCTTGACATGATCCAAGGACCCAAGTGCGCCGTCCTCGATTCTCTTTACGAGAAGGGGACACTTCCCCTAGATTTGGGAGCATTCAAAACATTATTGGTTCAGCTTCACCGTATCCGTCCTTCATCCGAGGCCGCATACAAAGAATTCGAGAGGGCTTACCAAAAGAGGGACATGACGGTCCGCCACTTCCTACTCCACCTTGAGGAGTTACAAAGGAAGGTGAATTTGGGAGATGGTAAACTCATTCCCCATGTGAGTGAGGAGATGGTGTTATTGAAGTTGCGCAGTAGCGTATGGATTGGAATCCGTGACCAACTTCGTGCGAAGTTGGAGGTGGACAAGCTCGATGGAAATGAGCGGCCGTTGGAAACTACGGAGGAGTGGTTGGAGCTTTTGGAGTATTGTGAGGAGCGTTACGCGCGCGAAAAGGAAGCGCGGGAACGCGACGATCAGCGTCAACTGCGTAAAGCGAAGGCCGTCCCCCAGAAAATGGAGCGACCGTCGATGGTAGCGGTTGTGCCGGCGTTGTCGCACCGTCTCACGGACGAACAAGAAAAGTTCCAGGCTGAATGGAAAGGAAAAAAACCAACGCCAAAGGCGATCGAGCGGTGTAAGCAGTTGGGATTGTGCCTTATCTTCCGTTGCTTAAGCCCCGATCATGTTGCGAACAACTGTCCCAACAAGGGAAAGAGTTGGGAAACGGGAAACGGCCAGGCCCCCGGCAACGGGATACCCCGGCGGGCACAGAAACAGATTCCCCTTTGAGCAAGTGTGAGGGCGAGGATCCTGTTCCTGCCTCCACCATCCAGGTGAGTCCTGCTGGGTCTCACTTCTTTGAGGAAACTGGAAATTGGGCTGAAGATATACCCCTTAATGCAGCCGTGCATGGCGCACGTTCCGATGAAACAGTCTCAGATATGAGTAATTACCATGTGGACTATGCGAGGGAGCGGTCCGCGTTTGAGTTGAGTGATTTGACAATTGGGGCTGGGGAGAACCCCCCAACATCCTCCTATCCACGGATTGTGGTGAATTTGGCACAATTTGGAGGGTTGACCTTTATCAGGCCTTCCTATGTTGAAGGTACAGAGTTGAGAACATTGTGGGACACCGGTGCAGGGTGCTCCTATATTCACAGAGAATTCAGTGCTTTAGGTACCATTGCCAGCAAAGCGCACTTTGTGCGAAGCGTGTTCGCCAACGGCCAGGCGCACACGTCCAACGAACTTTTGCAGATTTCAGTTTCTCTTGGTCCGTTTGATCTGCCGTTGGAAAAACATATTCCGATAAATATAAAAGTAATACCTATGGATCTACCAAAGAACTTTGATATGATCCTGGCTTGTGATGTTATGAAACAACTTCAGGCTTCGCTGGACATCGAGCGAAACACCATTCAGTTGAGTCATCGCGGACGGATCGTAACCCTGGTCATGGACAAACACAAGAAAGTAGAGACGACCTCCGTCAACAGTCTGTCATCAGTAAGCGTAACGACTGCAGAGCTGACTGCTCAACACCCAACTTCTTTCAGCACTTTGGGCCATTCAGTAACACCTTGTTTGTCTCCGCAACAGCGGGGCTGGCAACCCTCAATTATGAGGAGCCTGTTGAGGCTTTGGAACAAAACTGGACAGAATTGCCTGGACCGATACTCTGCGTTCCGCCGTTAAGACTACCGCCCCAGGTTACGCAGAAATTACGAGCTTCGACACCTATGGATCTGGTCCTGTTGACGCCGTATCTACCCCGGAGTCCATGGTTTAGGGAACTACAGCCCCTGGTGCAAAAGGGTAGGGTGGTTCCATCAGCAGACAGGGCTTGTATGCAACAGATAGAAACTTATGGACACAGTATCCGTGCCTGTGAAATGGTAGCTTTGCAGATCAATCGCAACAGCAGTGTAGAGGTAAGGACGCTAGGAACGATCCAAGTGAACCGTCCAACAGTCACTCGGGAGGCCGTCGAGGGACTTCAACTGCCCGAGTCGCTGGACGCAATACAGCAACAGCAATCAAGACACCTGCTGCTCAAATATTTGCACCTCATGCAACCACCAGGTGACGATGAACCACCGCCGCCGCCATCGGAATTCGACCATCGTATCGTCCTCACGGAGGGAGGGTCACGGCGAGTACAAACCCGACCGATACGCTTGGCCGCTGACCAAATTATTGAGTTACAGAAGCGATTTGAACATCGATGCAAGCGTGGGATTATGCAACGGGCGGCCAGCGACAGCGAGACCTGCAGATCTGCAGTTTTCATGGTGAAGCGTAAGGATGGACCTGATCGTGACGTCGTGGACTTTCGAGCGTTAAACGATGTTACAGTTAAGGATCATTTCCCTCTACCTCTCATTGAGGAACTACTGGATCGATTAAGTCTGGCTCGCTTCTTCATAAGCCTAAACCTGAAAGAAGCCTATTACAACATACGCATGCATCCGGACAGTGTGAGGTACACTGGCACCATCACTCACTTTGGTCTATTTGAATGGTTGGTGTTGGTTATGGGCATGTGCAACGCCGTTGCTACATTCCAGCGTATGATGGATGCTAGATTTCATCACCTCATATATGACAAGCGCACAGTCGCTTGCTACCTCGACGACCTGCTGATCTACGCGGATAGTTTCCAGGTCATCTTCGACACACTTGAGCAGGTGCTTCAGATTTGCGATCGGTACCGGTTCCGACTGAATATGCAAAAAAACACCTGATTTCAGACTCAACTTACATACCTGGGGCATGTAATTGGGGAGGGACAGCTACGACCGGACCCCAGACTGATAGGGGCAGTGAGAGAATTTCCTCAACCCAAGACGCCAACGCAGTTGCGATCTTTCTTGGGGCTGGCAGGTTATTACAGAAAATTCATTTCTCGCTTCTAGGAAAAGGCGGCTCCGCTTTACGAACTAACTAGGCCGATAGAACCTTTGGCTGCTCGTTGGGATGAGCGAGCAGAATCGTTGTTTGTTGAGTTGAAGTTAGCGTTAACTTCAGAACCTGTTCTTAGGCTCCGGACTCCAGGGTACCCAATTGAGCTTCACACCGATGCGTCTAATGTTGGCCTGGGAGCTGTGTTGCTCCAACAACACAGCCGTGGTTGGCACCCCGTGGCTAATTGGAGTAAATCGCTTCAGGGTGCGCAGAAAAACTATACTACCACTGAACTGGAAATGCTAGCTATTGTCCTAGCATTGCAGACATGGCGGCATTACTTGCTGGGAATCCCCTTCGTTGTTCGCACGGACCATCAGGCACTGGTGCATTATCTGAACAAGCAGCCAGCAAAGCTTCAGCAGCGCGAGTTATCGTGGTTACCCCGGCTCGCCGATTTCCAGCTCACCATAGTGTACAAGCCTGGAAAATTCAAGTTGCCGCCCGATGCGCTGAGCCGCGGACGTTCTGCGCTTCACCTCACTGTGCTCGATTTATGTGCAGGGACAGGAACAGTAATCCGCAGCCTGGTCCATGCAGTACCAAACCATGTTCGCATCAATTATATTGCAGTTGAAAACAATGCAGATTGTCGCACTGTTATTCAGAGAATCTTCAGTTCAGTTCAGCGCGACCGTCCAGGTCTCTTTCTACGCAAGGACATATTCCGCCTGGGTCATGATGTTAAGGACCTGGTAAACAAGAAACTGCCTGCAGTGGACCTCATCATAGGAGGGGTGGCATGCCAACCTTTCAGTAGAGCGAATCCTGCTCGCAAGGGATTGTAGGATGACCGCTCGGTATTTCAAGTTGTGCAGAAACTACTTATGCACAGCTGAGCTACCTTTTGTGCAGTTGACTGCACCCCGTTTGCCCAGCACTTGCGAAAAGATCTGGAAGTGGTGCAGCAATGGTTGGGGCAACCTATCCAGCATGACTTAAGTCAGTGGTCAGTAGAGCAGCGCACGAGGCTGCTTTGGAGTAATCTCGACACTGAAAATATGAAGCCGCTGTTGAAGGAAATTGTCTAGCCGCTTACTTGGCAGGCCTGTCTCCAATCAGGTTGGACAGCGCCGTCCGAAAAAGCCCCGACGCTGATGGCCAGCTGGGACAACACCCATAATGTCCGAAATGGTCAGTCTATGATTCAACAACAGGGTACCACTATCACCAAGCAGATGGCTCCCGAAGAATGAGAATTATTCGTTGGGCTCCAGCCAGGAGACACACCAACACCAGGGTTGGATAAATCCACCAGGAACCGTATGCTCGGCAACGCGTTCCCTGTCTCCTGGATAAACTCCATCATTCGTATCTGGATCAACACCGTCGACATCGATGATGTACAAGCAGCAGCATGCTATCCTCTTCCCTCACCCGGGGCACAGGATAGTCCTTTTTACCAAGCTGAGAATACTACTTTGCAACCTCTGCAATCAGTACTCACAGCAGTCGACATTGGTAAGATTAGCCGACTGGATGCGCTACTTGCGAAAGCGGCATCGATGGACGCAGACTATCAGAAACTTCAGGAGACAGATACCCTGCAGAAACAAGATGGAATGATGTATAAGGTCAGCAAGGGGCAGAAAAGGTTGTATGTTCCTAACAACCGCACAATTAAGAACCTCATCCTGATGACCACTCATGATTTGCCGTACGCAGGCCACCCAGGAGTTCATAAAACCACTGAACTGCTAACGCGACGATATTACTGGCCTGGAATGCACGAGGACGTCAAATCCTACTGCAAACAATGTTATGCTTGCCAACTGGGCAAAATCAGCCGGCAGCGCAGCAAGACCATTCTCCATCCTACAGACCATGGGTCGTACCCAAACCGCTGGGTAACACTGGACATAGCGATGGGATTGCCGCCCAGTCACAGTTACAATGCAGTTCTGGTTGTCGTAGATCGGTTTACCAAATACACCGTCTACATTCCTATCACCACCAGCATCACTGCGTCCGAATTAGCCTTTCAGTTTGAGCGTCACTGGGTTGCTAAACGCGGATGCCCCAGCAACTTGATCATGGACCGAGACACAAAATTCACCTGCGCGTACTGGCGCGATTTCATGGAGACCTTGGGTGTCACGGCCATGCTTACAACTGCTTACCATCAGCAGTCTGATGGTCAGACGGAACGTCAAATCGCAACGCTAGCAGACCAACTGCGGGTCGCGCTTATAGATACTTTCAGTGCTGATGACGATTGGTATCGATGCCTGCACATCGCAGAATTTGCGACCAACAACACTGTGCGAGCAACAACAGGGGTCACCCCTTTTCAGGCAGAGTTGGGTCGCCATCCAACCATGCCCTTCTATTTGCTGCCCGGACCCAGCAACCTTACCATCGACAAGCATGTAGCTGAATTGTGCAAATACAGCAGGACGATATATCGTCTTATGGCGATCAATCTCGCCAAGGCTGAGGAACGCATGCAGTATTTCAGTAACCGTACGCGAACCAGTAAGACATTTGCAAAGGGAGAAATCGCTAAGCTGCAGGGAGGACGTGCGACACGCAGTGATCAGCATAAATTACAGCCACGCTTCCGGGTTACCGAAATTGTCCGCTCTCTGGGCAAAAATAATTATGAGATCCGCTTGCCGGAGGGCAGCAACATACACCCCGTCGTGCATGCTGACAAACTGGAAAAATTTTGGACAACAGACCCTACAAAGTTTCCGTTGGCTCAGCAACCTGGACCGGCAGTGCTACCGCCAGATACGTCACCGCAACCAACCGACCAAGCGCAGAAATACCCTGTCAGAAAATACCTCCTGCGCAACTGGAATTCAGTGCCACCCAGATACTATGTTCAATGGGATACCCCTGCCAAAGAATTGGGGTGGGCATATGAAGACGATGCGCTGATCAGCGACGTCGCTGTCTACGAAAAAGTGAATGGAATCCTGCCAGAAATTGGTATCACTGCTGCCAACAAGGCTGCAGTTCTCAAGCACAAACGCGTCAAACTTCAGCAAAAATCACCCATCGTTCAGAACACGTGGACTGGCAAAGCTCCATGGGCAGCAGCTATTGGACGTGCGTCCACCGTGAAACTTCCAGGTTTGCAAACATTGCCTGCAGCTAATCTGCACAGAATAGTGCAGAAACGCTTTGAGGAACAGGGACTTCTCATGTATTACGCTGGACAGGTCGTCGCCACCCCCAAAACTGGTACTGGACGATACACCATCCGTTACACCGACGGATACGAAGAAGCTGTCACACATCAAGAATTGGACAGGCTCCTTTATCGAGCCTCCGCTAGGATAGATTAAATTTTCAGAAGGAGTTTTTGACCTGACGGCAGGTTTTCTCCTACCACCTATTTGTTTAGTGTACAAGAACCGTCGAGGACGCCGGTGTTGGGGCTGGGGAGTGTTAGGAACCTGGGCATCCCCCCTTGATTCCTCACCCATTGAATCCCTTCAATGGATAGTTACTCCTCTATGGAGAGGAGTACTTAACCTCTCTTTCTCACACCTTGTAATTAAGTTGATCTTGACCTCGAAGGTAGAGCCGCCTCCCAAGCGCCTTCTCAACCTCCGAGGCAACTTCCTCCGCACCGACGGAGTTCAAGAGCAAGGAGCTTCGCTCCTAACAAATTCGAGCAAGTACGAGCAAGGCGAGACATAGCCTTGTTGTAGGTCCATGATGACATTGCCAACACGTGAGTCGACCATCACGTGTGCCACTTCCTCCTCCCACATTGCTCAAAAGTCATCCCTGCCGCTTTCCTTGACGTCCACGCCGTGTTCAAGCCTTGCGCTCTCTTGGACGTTGAGGAAGGCCTCCTCCAATCGTACCTCTGTAGGTGGAAGTACCAAGTCGTCGTCCCCACCGGCATCAATTGTAGTGGCTCTATCTCCCTCGGTGGCTCCGCACTACGCTTCTTCTTCCAATGGTTGCTCCACAACCCTTTGATGCTTCACCGTTCTGTCGGCGACCAACCATTCCTCCGTCGACATGCGCGATGCGTGGCAACAAACGATGGCCTCCTGCTCTCCCGTACGTAAACGTACAAGGCGGAGCACCACGTCGTCATAACACCTGACGCTCCACGCCTCCCCATGCGCTTCACGGGCCCAATCTTCGCCAAAATCGGCTGCTAGAATATCAACGTGCGTTCCGAGGAGAGGATCGAGCGGCCGTTGTAGGCGTTGCTTCCGCCCCTACGCCATGTGCGATCCCGTCTGAAAAGTCGTTGTGGAGCATGGGCGCCCATCTCCTTCTCCCGTGACGAGCCGGCGGCGCTTGTAATGGCATTGGCGTGCCTTTGCGCTCGTTCGCTCGTGCATTCGTGTCGCCGCAGCGCTCGGGAACGTTGAGGAACGTTGTTGTTGTGTTCTCGTTCCCCTCCGCCGCAATTAATATTACATCTTAACTCCATTGGGGAATCCGCCCGTGGCTAAGCCACGTATTTATCCGGTTCATCGGCCACAGAGCCCTTATTAGAAAGGGGGACAAACCGGTCCCTATTCGGGTTAGTCCTGGCCCTGGATCCGCCTAGGGACATGGCTAAGGAGGACGTCCCAGTGAGGGGAAGGCAAGGGCCTTCCTTGGGCATCCGAGAATATTCCCTCATGCCTCCCTAGTACCTCCTAGTAGGTAGCGAGATGCTGCAAGCGAGGGAACCAAGGAGCCTTTGGCCAATGCGGAGTAATCATGGTCACAAGGGCTCTAGGTTCGGCCTCCAGCTTGCCTATCACGGAGTCAATGAGGCAACAGGGTGGGTGTGCCCATAGGTTGCCAAGACTAGCCCATTCTTGGGCGAGAGCATTGGTCTCCCGTGTAAAGAAGGCCGGACATTGGGCATTGTTTGGCGAGGCAAACAAGTCCCAAGTGAATGGCCCGAATATAATTGAGAACCTCTCAAAAGCCTCACGATTGAGTGCTTATTCCTCATCGTCGAAGGACAACCTCGGCAAGACAGGTGTCTCGAGAGGGCTGGGCGCAACACCCTCCCGGACCACCATTAAGCGCAACTCAGCCCGATCGTCGAGTGGCTCTGGCGAGACGAGGGAAGCTTGGCCGTACACAGCCACCACAGGATCGAATAGGATCGTGTGTGTGTCATCGGGACGGTAGGAGGAAGTAGTCCCGTCCGTCCACCGGATGACGTAAGCAGCGGGAGAAGATGTCGCCGCTTTTCGAAAGCGTTCCACAAGGCCAGTCCAAAACTCCAGGCGAGTTGAGCCGTCCATGAGCTCGAGCAAGAACCTTGCTTGCACGACTTGCCCAACCAAGTTCGTACTTGGCGGTTTCGCAAAGCGCGGTTTCCTTAGGCTAGTGTATGGCAGAGCGTACGGCCACGTATCCTTTAGGATGGGCCTCTTCTGGTGATAAAATTTGGACTTGTAGCGAGACACGCGACTCTTGTTACGTGCGGTGATGCCTTGCTCGGGGAAATCCCCGAGGAGTTCCTCGATCTCACAAACGTGGTCGATGAGATCCGACGTTTCCTCTACGAACCCGCGATGTTCGTGAAGAGGGGCATCGGCGCTACAAGCAAATTGGACATAGTACCTAGGTGGAAAAGTGGTCCAATCACGTATGTAGAAGCGCTCTACCTGGAAACGAGTTTCCTCTGATCCATTTGGGAGAGGAACCGTTTGAGGTTCAGGAGTAAGTTCGCGATGGGGGAACTTTGAATGGTCGCTCTCATGCCAGGGATGCAGTCGTTCGATATTGACTGTGGCGGAATGTCGAGTGCCGTCGGGTAGAACCAAGTGGTAAGCTCCCTTTGGTAACACCTCCCCAATGGTGTACGGCCCTACAAAGTAGCTCTCGAGCTTTCCTTTGTCCCTCGAGGACTTCAGACCACGTTGCAGTTTGACTTTATCCCCGACGCGAAAGCGTCGAACCTGCCTTTGGCGGTTCAATCTATCTTCAACTTGTTTTTGATAGAGGGCGTGTCGTTTTTGCACTTGAGCATAAAGCTCTCGGCGAGCATCAAATAGCGAATGGAGTCGCTTGCACGCAGGGTCTGCATTCTCTCTTAGGAGGGAATATGTCCACGGCAAACTGGCGTTTGTACCGAAGAGAACGTAATGAGGAGAGTAGCCAGTGACTCTATGCACCGATGTATTGTAGGAGAAGGACGCTGTTTGAAGCAGCTCATCCCACTCTACATCTGGCCGTGATGTTGCCAATGCCCGAAGGGTGGATAAAAGGGTGCGGTGCTGCACCTCCACTCCTCCTTGTGTCTGGCTATGGTAAGGCGCGCCGCTTTTATGCTTGGCCCCGAGCTCGATCAGGAATGGATCAAAGAGCTCGCGAAATCGGGGCCCGTTGTCGGTGAGGACAACTCGCGGACTTCCGAACTGATGGATTACTCGGTCCATGAGCACCTTGGCAACGTCGTGCGTTGTCCAATCAGTGTGCATCGGGAAGTAGAGAGCGTACTTGGAAAACCGGCATGTGACGGTTGGTACCGCGTTGTGACCTCTCGAAGTGGCGGGAAGCCCGACAACTTCGTCTACCGCAATTGTGTGGAAAGGGTAGGGGAAGATCTCTTGCATGTGGACGAGATGCTTCGCGGGTCGATTGCTCGGCTTGAGGAGCTGGCAACGAGGACAAGTACGGACAAAGTCGATAATGTATGACTTCATACCTTGCCAAACAAAATGTTGTCAGCATTGCTCATAGGTGCGTTGAGCGCCAAAGTGGGCATCCGCGTGGACACGGTCCACAAGTCGTTGTCGCACGGCAACATCATTCGGCACCACCAGGCAAACACGATCTATCTCGGGATCGATGCGCCACACGAGGTTGTCACAAACTTCGTCCTTCGTCGGTGGTGACGCTACAAGGGCCTGATAAGCTTTGTCTTTCTCACCCGCTCGTTGCACCAATGTATAAAAATCTTCCTCCTGGGGGTCAACCGATGGAATCTCAAGGGAACCACCCATAGCTCGAAAAGCTGGCCCGGGAGGCGGCTGAACGAGTGCTGGGATGGTGAGCAAAGGCATCGACCGCCGGAGGAGGTTTGCTAAGGTGATCAGCCTGAGATCAGTACCTGGGTTGACTTGCAACGTGGTGCGCACGGTGAGACCGGACGCAAGCCTATAGGACTTGGTAGCACGGGCGCACGTTCCATTATACGTGGCCGAATGAATCACATGGGTAGAGGCAGGCATCCTACTAAGGAGTCGGTCGCAAGCGGGAAGGTCAAGGTGCTTGTCATCGGCGAGCAGCACTACGTGAGCCTGCGGGAGCCGCTTGCGGTTGGCTACCTCCGCGAGGGATGTTGTCTCAAAGCGGAGGGGACGGCTTGTACGCCATTGAACGGGGGCCTTAAGGCGTGCCCGATCATATTGCAGCATCCAACGTTCTCGAGCAGCTTTCGATCGAAAGGTACCAATGACCGCTAGATCGAGGGAGAGCATAGGCTCGATCAACAAGATCTCTTCCAAGGAGGGAATCAAGTCTTCCGCGGGTGGCCCAACATGGAGGACACGAAAGACTTGGCCCCTGTCCCAATCGGTGCGACTGAGAGCGTCCGCTCTAGGGTTGGCGATGCCTTGACGGTACTGGACCTCGAAAGGGGTAAACTCAGCCAAGGCGTCTAGCCAGCGGATCTCCCGAGAGGAGAGTTGATCAGCATTCTTCGTTTGCAAGTATTTGGACGCAGTGTTGTCGGTTAAGATAGTGAAAGAGCGTCCTTGCAGAAGATGCTTCCACTTGACGAGACTTTGCAAAATAGCAAGAGTCTCTTGCTCAGCTGTGGAGTAGTTGCGTTGGGCATCATTGAATTTTCGCTCATAGTAAGCAACCGGATGCCAGTTGCCATCCTCATGTAGTTGAGAAAGGATCGCGCCGGTAGCGATCTTACTAGCATCCGTCTCTACGCGCGTCTCTCTGTCCGGATCGTATTGGACGAGGACGGGCTCTTGAACTAGAGCAGCCTTGAGGCGCTGGAACGTGTCCTCTTGAACCTCAGTCCAGGAGCCAACGAAGTCTCCTTTAAACGCCTTTCTATTGATGTCCGAAAGAGGAGCAGCAAGAGTGGGGAAGTCCTTCAGGAAGGAGGAGTAGTAATTGCACAAGCCTAAGAAGCTTTGATTCTCCTTGATGCTAGTTGGCCGGGGAAAGTTCTCAATTTTCTCCACGAGACGCTTTTGCATCATCACTCGGCCATCGCCAATATGGAATCCGGCGTAGTCGAGGGCTTTCTTAAAGAGCGCCGTCTTCTCCTTGGCGAGCACGATATGCTCAGCCTTGCAGCGTTGGAAGAAAGCCTCGAGGTGATCCAAGTGATCAGCCTCTGACCCAGAGTGGATGAGGATATCATCCATGTACGCCTTGGTGTTCGTTAAGGGCGACACGATGCGGTTCATCATGCGCTGGAAGATAGAGGGGGCGTTTGCCAGGCCCATCGGCATGACACGCCAAACGAATTGACCAAACGGCGTCACGCATGCTATTTTGCATTGATCCTCGGGGGCCACAAGCATATTGTAAAACCCGTCTTTCACGTCAAAGGACGAGAAGACCGTCGAGGTGCTCAAGTCTAGGAGCAAGTCATCGATCAAAGGAAGAGGATATTTGTCCTTGATCGTGAGGTTGTTCAGCATGCGGTAATCAAAGACAATACGGTATCTCCCATCCTTCTTCGGTATGAGGAGTACCGGGGCTCCAAATGGCGATCCGGGCGAATGCGCCATTTTGCCGTCTTTGAGTAACTGGTCGATGAGCTCTCGACATGCCTTGGTCTTCTCCGGGGAGAGACGGATAGGTGGCCGACTTTTGGGACCGTCTTTTGCGACGTCCAAGGGTATGCGACACACCTCTCCCGACACTCGTTCGGGAGGCAAGGCAAAGCTTTCCTCTTTGCCTCGGAAGACCGATGCATATTTATGGAGGAGCTTGTCGAGCCGCTTCTTGCCTTGGGAGGTGAGAGAGTGATCTTCGGAGAGGGTAAGGCTAGCTATCCTTTTTCCGAGATCGTCCTCCTCATGTTCCAAGTCGGGTAGACGTTGGATGAGCACGAAAAGGCTACCTTCACGAGCCTTGCGGCTGGAACGTAGGATTTGGGCGGCTTCTTGCATAGAGCAGAATGCATCCATCCCATGCTTCGAGGCGAAGTTCGAATCGCCGCGAAGCTCATGCTTTCTCCCTTGATGGCGAAACGTTAGAACGTTCCTTGGGAACTCTAAGCTCGCGTGGAACGAGACCAGGAAGTCCATCCCCAACACCACGTCATAAGTATTGAGGGGACACACCGCAAAAGGCCTCTCGACCTTCTCCTTATCGATGGTGAAGGTCAAGCTCACGACGGGTGCCTTGTGCAACGTCTCACCAACGCCTAAGCGGTACGTCAGATTTTCTCGCTTGGGGGTGGATGTACGACCACTTGGGTCGGCTTGGCACACACGATCGTGGAAGCGACAGCTTATGAAGTTGTGGGTGGCACCCGTATCGACAAAGGCTTTTGCCGATAACCCTGCTATGGAAAGCATCACGACCATGCTCGTGCATAGTCCCGAGCTAAACTCACATAGGGTACCGATGGTAGACGGGAGGTTCGCGCTCAACGGAGTCGAGTGAAGGGGAGAGTGAAACTCTCCCGGACTTAGTGGGAACTCTGGGGGTGCGTCCACCTTGGGAGTTTTCACCGGGACCGAAGTGTGCAATGGAGGAGGGCAAGGATAGCGGTTTTCACAAGCGCAATCATCCAAAGTCCTATTACATAGTGCACACTTGGGTGCTTCACGATATGTCGCACGGCAAGGGGGACTTACATGCGTCCTTTTCCTTTGCCTTGGCACAGACATAGTGAGCAACTCACCGTCAGTCATCAGGTTCGAGTTGTCGAAGGCCTCGTGGGTCTCCTCGGAAACTTCGCTGCTCCACAACCTACCTTTTTGTGCGGAGGTGCCTCGGCGGGTTTTCTTCTTGCCGCCGGGCTTGAAAGCTCGCTGATGCGGCGCCAGCGGAGCTTGAGGAGGCGCTCCTTGGGGCCTTGTCCAACCTTGGGCGGCTTGGAGCTGCCCGAAGGTCAATGCCGAGGCTGGGATTTGCAACATGGCCTCCTGTGGCAACCCTTGGGGAACCGGGGACGGAGCGTAACGAGGTTGGCCGCTTCCAGACCCTGCCATTCGCGCATAGGTGGGACCCTTTGTGAGGGGTGGCATGAGAGGAGATTTTCCTTTGCCTTTACCACCTCCCTGAGGCCCTTGGGGCTCGGAGGGGAGTTGCCCTTCGAAATGTTTCACCTCTCGGAGAAGTTGTTCCCCATTGACAATCTCCTGTCCTACTCTCTGAGCGTGACGGATATGATGGTCGAGGAGCCTCCCCAACTGTGGTCGGAGTTTGGCTCGAAACACAATCAAGAAGAATTGCTCCCAGAACCTCCTTTGGCCATCCGGGGTGCGCAAGGCACGGAGGAATGGATCGGTGGATTCCATGGCCCCTTCAACTTCCTTGCGCATGCGCAAGTAGAAGTCCTCCGCACTCTCGCCTTGGCGTTGGTAGCCACGGGCGAGTTCAAGGACACACTCCCATCCGACATCGTCAGGGTAGTAGTGTCGTCGCGACACACTTGAAAATTGTTTCCAAGTGGTCGGCGGATGGGCTTGAGTGGCCAATTTATAGAACCTTTGTGCGCTCCCTATGAGGTAGCGTGCGGCAAGCGCAACTTGCGCTTCTTCCTTGTCCGAATGACCGGAGGTGAAGTCTCGGACCGATTGAAGCCAATCCCTCAAGGAATGGCGGTCGAGTTTCGTACCGTCAAAGGTCGGAGGCAAGGGGAGTGTGGCGCGCGTGATCCTTTCGGGATCAAGGGCGGTCGCCGTAAGGGGGCGCATCTCGTGCGGCTCCTCCACCACTCCAGCACGAACCAAGGCACGCTCAATGAACTTGTCGCGTGGTCCTTGGCTCTCCTCGTGGAGAGGATCTACCAAAAGATCGAGCGCGGATTCTGGGAATGCCGATCGAGCCAGCTGAGTCAAGGACCCTTTCGGTTGCGACTCTCGTAGGAAGTCGAACAAGTCCATCGCACTGTTGAATAGCTTATGAGCCTCGGCTGGAGAGAGCGCGGCCATGCTACGCAAGCTCTCGCTTCGGTCTCTTACAAAGCCCGCAATCTCACGTTGCCGCTCAAGCTCAATGCGTTCCCGCTCTTTCTCGATGGCCACCTCACGGTAGGCGAGCTCGTGTTCACAAAGCTTTTCGAGTCGGGCGAGGTCTTGCATCATGTGGGTGCGAGACCTCTGGATGGAGTGTTTCTTCTCTTCGGAGGTAGCAGTAGATGCTCTCCGGGCGAGCAAACGGCACTCGCGGGAGTAGGAGTTTTTCAACTCCTTGACGGCTTGAAGCTCGTCGTCGGTGAGTCGACGTGGGTCGGCTCCCCACTCCATGATCCAAACGGGTAGAGGCCGATTCACGTAGCGGAGTGTCTCCTCCACGTGTGGATCCTGCAAGTCCTTCAGAGGACCTTGCTTGGCTCGGGCCTCCCCTTCGTCGGAGAGAAGATTCTCGAGGTAGATGGGCCTTAGGCTCTCATCCTCACTCTCATCCATGGACTTGGTCCCTGATCCCTCGGCCGGGGGCAGAGCCTCTCTCGCTCGGTTTGCCCTGGCTCGGGGCTTGCCGGGATCGGTAGCCAATGGGGCTGCCCCAACAGGGGATCCAGCCAACGGCGAGCCCCCAACAGGGGCGTCTGCCTGGAGCGAGCTCCCAGATCCTGCTTCGGCCAATGGCGAGCCGGGACGAGGGGCATCAGCCAATCGGATCGTTCGATCAACGTCGCCGCGCGCGCGCGCGATGGAGCGCGCATGATCGGCACGATCGGTGCGACCGACGGGCCGATCGGCGCGTGCGACGGGTCGAACAGTAGCCTCGGAGGCACGGCGCAGTTTCCGTGCGTCCGAGGAGGCCAGATCGGCTTTCGCAGCCGATCTTTTGGCCTTCTTCCCACGGTGCTCGAGGGTTTCGAAACCCTCGAGCGCACCGTCGTCCGGAGACGCCATGGCCAAGGCCGTGGGGGTGCGAACGGGTTGGATAGCCTCTCGACCACCTCCAGAAGCACGAGGCTTCTTCTGCTGGGAGGTGGGAGCGGCGAGCGTGGCTTTCGAAGCCATTTCTCGCTCTTTTTCGTTCGCCTCCTCCACGAAACCCTCGCGAGCGGTTCGTGGAGGCACGGCGCCTCTCTCCGGGCGCGCGCGTTGTCGCTTGGCGTCGGCATTGCCGACAGCCACCACCGTCGAAGCATGGAGGGGTCGTTGGCCGTCGGCATTGCCGGCGCGTCCCTCGCTCGCTCCTTTTTTCTTCGCCATGTCTTCGCCGCCACTCGCAGGCGGAAGGCTCGTTGAACGGTGTGGCGCTTGCGCGCCCACCTCCTTTTCCTGTGGCGCGAAGACGACGAGGGTGGTGGCGTCGGCGTGCGTTCGCGCTCGTTCGCTCGTGCGTTCGTGTCGCCGCGGTGCTCGAGACCGTTGGGCGGAACGTTGAGGAACGTTGTTGTTGTGTTCTCGTTCCCCTCCGCCGCAATTAATATTACATCTTAACTCCATTGGGGAATCCGCCCGTGGCTAAGCCACGTATTTATCCGGTTCATCGGCCACAGAGCCCTTATTAGAAAGGGGGACAAACCGGTCCCTATTCGGGTTAGTCCTGGCCCTGGATCCGCCTAGGGACATGGCTAAGGAGGACGTCCCAGTGAGGGGAAGGCAAGGGCCTTCCTTGGGCATCCGAGAATATTCCCTCATGCCTCCCTAGTACCTCCTAGTAGGTAGCGAGATGCTGCAAGCGAGGGAACCAAGGAGCCTTTGGCCAATGCGGAGTAATCATGGTCACAAGGGCTCTAGGTTCGGCCTCCAGCTTGCCTATCACGGAGTCAATGAGGCAACAGGGTGGGTGTGCCCATAGGTTGCCAAGACTAGCCCATTCTTGGGCGAGAGCATTGGTCTCCCGTGTAAAGAAGGCCGGACATTGGGCATTGTTTGGCGAGGCAAACAAGTCCCAAGTGAATGGCCCGAATATAATTGAGAACCTCTCAAAAGCCTCACGATTGAGTGCTTATTCCTCATCGTCGAAGGACAACCTCGGCAAGACAGGTGTCTCGAGAGGGCTGGGCGCAACAGGGGCCGAACCACGAGCCCTTGTGACCATGATTACTCCGCATTGGCCAAAGGCTCCCTGGTTCCCTCGCTTGCAGCATCTCGCTACCTACTAGGAGGTACTAGGGAGGCATGAGGGAATATTCTCGGATGCCCAAGGAAGGCCCTTGCCTTCCCCTCACTGGGACGTCCTCCTTAGCCATGTCCCTAGGCGGATCCAGGGCCAGGACTAACCCGAATAGGGACCGGTTTGTCCCCCTTTCTAATAAGGGCTCTGTGGCCGATGAACCGGATAAATACGTGGCTTAGCCACGGGCGGATTCCCCAATGGAGTTAAGATGTAATATTAATTGCGGCGGAGGGGAACGAGAACACAACAACAACGTTCCTCAACGTTCCGCCCAACGGTCTCGAGCACCGCGGCGACACGAACGCACGAGCGAACGAGCGCGAACGCACGCCGACGCCACCACCCTCGTCGTCTTCGCGCCACAGGAAAAGGAGGTGGGCGCGCAAGCGCCACACCGTTCAACGAGCCTTCCGCCTGCGAGTGGCGGCGAAGACATGGCGAAGAAAAAAGGAGCGAGCGAGGGACGCGCCGGCAATGCCGACGGCCAACGACCCCTCCATGCTTCGACGGTGGTGGCTGTCGGCATTGCCGACGCCAAGCGACAACGCGCGCGCCCGGAGAGAGGCGCCGTGCCTCCACGAACCGCTCGCGAGGGTTTCGTGGAGGAGGCGAACGAAAAAGAGCGAGAAATGGCTTCGAAAGCCACGCTCGCCGCTCCCACCTCCCAGCAGAAGAAGCCTCGTGCTTCTGGAGGTGGTCGAGAGGCTATCCAACCCGTTCGCACCCCCACGGCCTTGGCCATGGCGTCTCCGGACGACGGTGCGCTCGAGGGTTTCGAAACCCTCGAGCACCGTGGGAAGAAGGCCAAAAGATCGGCTGCGAAAGCCGATCTGGCCTCCTCGGACGCACGGAAACTGCGCCGTGCCTCCGAGGCTACTGTTCGACCCGTCGCACGCGCCGATCGGCCCGTCGGTCGCACCGATCGTGCCGATCATGCGCGCTCCATCGCGCGCGCGCGCGGCGACGTTGATCGAACGATCCGATTGGCTGATGCCCCTCGTCCCGGCTCGCCATTGGCCGAAGCAGGATCTGGGAGCTCGCTCCAGGCAGACGCCCCTGTTGGGGGCTCGCCGTTGGCTGGATCCCCTGTTGGGGCAGCCCCATTGGCTACCGATCCCGGCAAGCCCCGAGCCAGGGCAAACCGAGCGAGAGAGGCTCTGCCCCCGGCCGAGGGATCAGGGACCAAGTCCATGGATGAGAGTGAGGATGAGAGCCTAAGGCCCATCTACCTCGAGAATCTTCTCTCCGACGAAGGGGAGGCCCGAGCCAAGCAAGGTCCTCTGAAGGACTTGCAGGATCCACACGTGGAGGAGACACTCCGCTACGTGAATCGGCCTCTACCCGTTTGGATCATGGAGTGGGGAGCCGACCCACGTCGACTCACCGACGACGAGCTTCAAGCCGTCAAGGAGTTGAAAAACTCCTACTCCCGCGAGTGCCGTTTGCTCGCCCGGAGAGCATCTACTGCTACCTCCGAAGAGAAGAAACACTCCATCCAGAGGTCTCGCACCCACATGATGCAAGACCTCGCCCGACTCGAAAAGCTTTGTGAACACGAGCTCGCCTACCGTGAGGTGGCCATCGAGAAAGAGCGGGAACGCATTGAGCTTGAGCGGCAACGTGAGATTGCGGGCTTTGTAAGAGACCGAAGCGAGAGCTTGCGTAGCATGGCCGCGCTCTCTCCAGCCGAGGCTCATAAGCTATTCAACAGTGCGATGGACTTGTTCGACTTCCTACGAGAGTCGCAACCGAAAGGGTCCTTGACTCAGCTGGCTCGATCGGCATTCCCAGAATCCGCGCTCGATCTTTTGGTAGATCCTCTCCACGAGGAGAGCCAAGGACCACGCGACAAGTTCATTGAGCGTGCCTTGGTTCGTGCTGGAGTGGTGGAGGAGCCGCACGAGATGCGCCCCCTTACGGCGACCGCCCTTGATCCCGAAAGGATCACGCGCGCCACACTCCCCTTGCCTCCGACCTTTGACGGTACGAAACTCGACCGCCATTCCTTGAGGGATTGGCTTCAATCGGTCCGAGACTTCACCTCCGGTCATTCGGACAAGGAAGAAGCGCAAGTTGCGCTTGCCGCACGCTACCTCATAGGGAGCGCACAAAGGTTCTATAAATTGGCCACTCAAGCCCATCCGCCGACCACTTGGAAACAATTTTCAAGTGTGTCGCGACGACACTACTACCCTGACGATGTCGGATGGGAGTGTGTCCTTGAACTCGCCCGTGGCTACCAACGCCAAGGCGAGAGTGCGGAGGACTTCTACTTGCGCATGCGCAAGGAAGTTGAAGGGGCCATGGAATCCACCGATCCATTCCTCCGTGCCTTGCGCACCCCGGATGGCCAAAGGAGGTTCTGGGAGCAATTCTTCTTGATTGTGTTTCGAGCCAAACTCCGACCACAGTTGGGGAGGCTCCTCGACCATCATATCCGTCACGCTCAGAGAGTAGGACAGGAGATTGTCAATGGGGAACAACTTCTCCGAGAGGTGAAACATTTCGAAGGGCAACTCCCCTCCGAGCCCCAAGGGCCTCAGGGAGGTGGTAAAGGCAAAGGAAAATCTCCTCTCATGCCACCCCTCACAAAGGGTCCCACCTATGCGCGAATGGCAGGGTCTGGAAGCGGCCAACCTCGTTACGCTCCGTCCCCGGTTCCCCAAGGGTTGCCACAGGAGGCCATGTTGCAAATCCCAGCCTCGGCATTGACCTTCGGGCAGCTCCAAGCCGCCCAAGGTTGGACAAGGCCCCAAGGAGCGCCTCCTCAAGCTCCGCTGGCGCCGCATCAGCGAGCTTTCAAGCCCGGCGGCAAGAAGAAAACCCGCCGAGGCACCTCCGCACAAAAAGGTAGGTTGTGGAGCAGCGAAGTTTCCGAGGAGACCCACGAGGCCTTCGACAACTCGAACCTGATGACTGACGGTGAGTTGCTCACTATGTCTGTGCCAAGGCAAAGGAAAAGGACGCATGTAAGTCCCCCTTGCCGTGCGACATATCGTGAAGCACCCAAGTGTGCACTATGTAATAGGACTTTGGATGATTGCGCTTGTGAAAACCGCTATCCTTGCCCTCCTCCATTGCACACTTCGGTCCCGGTGAAAACTCCCAAGGTGGACGCACCCCCAGAGTTCCCACTAAGTCCGGGAGAGTTTCACTCTCCCCTTCACTCGACTCCGTTGAGCGCGAACCTCCCGTCTACCATCGGTACCCTATGTGAGTTTAGCTCGGGACTATGCACGAGCATGGTCGTGATGCTTTCCATAGCAGGGTTATCGGCAAAAGCCTTTGTCGATACGGGTGCCACCCACAACTTCATAAGCTGTCGCTTCCACGATCGTGTGTGCCAAGCCGACCCAAGTGGTCGTACATCCACCCCCAAGCGAGAAAATCTGACGTACCGCTTAGGCGTTGGTGAGACGTTGCACAAGGCACCCGTCGTGAGCTTGACCTTCACCATCGATAAGGAGAAGGTCGAGAGGCCTTTTGCGGTGTGTCCCCTCAATACTTATGACGTGGTGTTGGGGATGGACTTCCTGGTCTCGTTCCACGCGAGCTTAGAGTTCCCAAGGAACGTTCTAACGTTTCGCCATCAAGGGAGAAAGCATGAGCTTCGCGGCGATTCGAACTTCGCCTCGAAGCATGGGATGGATGCATTCTGCTCTATGCAAGAAGCCGCCCAAATCCTACGTTCCAGCCGCAAGGCTCGTGAAGGTAGCCTTTTCGTGCTCATCCAACGTCTACCCGACTTGGAACATGAGGAGGACGATCTCGGAAAAAGGATAGCTAGCCTTACCCTCTCCGAAGATCACTCTCTCACCTCCCAAGGCAAGAAGCGGCTCGACAAGCTCCTCCATAAATATGCATCGGTCTTCCGAGGCAAAGAGGAAAGCTTTGCCTTGCCTCCCGAACGAGTGTCGGGAGAGGTGTGTCGCATACCCTTGGACGTCGCAAAAGACGGTCCCAAAAGTCGGCCACCTATCCGTCTCTCCCCGGAGAAGACCAAGGCATGTCGAGAGCTCATCGACCAGTTACTCAAAGACGGCAAGATGGCGCATTCGCCCGGATCGCCATTTGGAGCCCCGGTACTCCTCATACCGAAGAAGGATGGGCGATACCGTATTGTCTTTGATTACCGCATGCTGAACAACCTCACGATCAAGGACAAATATCCTCTTCCTTTGATCGATGACTTGCTCCTAGACTTGAGCACCTCGAAGTTCTTCTCGTCCTTTGACGTGAAAGACGGGTTTTACAATATGCTTGTGGCCCCCGAGGATCAATACAAAACAGCATGCGTGACGCCGTTTGGTCAATTCGTTTGGCGTGTCATGCCGATGGGCCTGGCAAACGCCCCCTCTATCTTCCAGCGCATGATGAACCGCATCGTGTCGCCCTTAACGAACACCAAGGCGTACATGGATGATATCCTCATCCACTCTGGGTCAGAGGCTGATCACTTGGATCACCTCGAGGCTTTCTTCCAACGCTGCAAGGCTGAGCATATCGTGCTCGCCAAGGAGAAGACGGCGCTCTTTAAGAAAGCCCTCGACTACGCCGGATTCCATATTGGCGATGGCCGAGTGAAGATGCAAAAGCGTCTCGTGGAGAAAATTGAGAACTTTCCCCGGCCAACTAGCATCAAGGAGAATCAAAGCTTCTTAGGCTTGTGCAATTACTACTCCTCCTTCCTGAAGGACTTCCCCACTCTTGCTGCTCCTCTTTCGGACATCAATAGAAAGGCGTTTAAAGGAGACTTCGTTGGCTCCTGGACTGAGGTTCAAGAGGACACGTTCCAGCGCCTCAAGGCTGCTCTAGTTCAAGAGCCCGTCCTCGTCCAATACGATCCGGACAGAGAGACGCGCGTAGAGACGGATGCTAGTAAGATCGCTACCGGCGCGATCCTTTCTCAACTACATGAGGATGGCAACTGGCATCCGGTTGCTTACTATGGGCGAAAATTCAATGATGCCCAACGCAACTACTCCACAGCTGAGCAAGAGACTCTTGCTATTTTGCAAAGTCTCGTCAAGTGGAAGCATCTTCTGCAAGGACGCTCTTTCACTATCTTAACCGACAACACTGCGTCCAAATACTTGCAAACGAAGAATGCTGATCAACTCTCCTCTCGGGAGATCCGCTGGCTAGACGCCTTGGCTGAGTTTACCCCTTTCGAGGTCCAGTACCGTCAAGGCATCGCCAACCCTGGAGCGGACGCTCTCAGTCGCACCGATTGGGACAGGGGCCAAGTCTTTCGTGTCCTCCATGTTGGGCCACCCGCGGAAGACTTGATTCCCTCCTTGGAAGAGATCTTGTTGATCGAGCCTATGCTCTCCCTCGATCTAGCGGTCATTGGTACCTTTCGATCGAAAGCTGCTCGCGAACGTTGGATGCTGCAATATGATCGGGCACGCCTTAAGGCCCCCGTTCAATGGCGTACAAGCCGTCCCCTCCGCTTTGAGACAACATCCCTCGCGGAGGTAGCCAACCGCAAGCGGCTCCCGCAGGCTCACGTAGTGCTCCTCGCCGATGACAAGCACCTTGACCTTCCCGCTTGCGACCGACTCCTTAGTAGGATGCCTGCCTCTACCCATGTGATTCATTCGGCCACGTATAATGGAACGTGCGCCCGTGCTACCAAGTCCTATAGGCTTGCGTCCGGTCTCACCGTGCGCACCACGTTGCAAGTCAACCCAGGTACTGATCTCAGGCTGATCACCTTAGCAAACCTCCTCCGGCGGTCGATGCCTTTGCTCACCATCCCAGCACTGGTTCAGCCGCCTCCCGGGCCAGCTTTTCGAGCTATGGGTGGTTCCCTTGAGATTCCATCGGTTGACCCCCAGGAGGAAGATTTTTATACATTGGTGCAACGAGCGGGTGAGAAAGACAAAGCTTATCAGGCCCTTGTAGCGTCACCACCGACGAAGGACGAAGTTTGTGACAACCTCGTGTGGCGCATCGATCCCGAGATAGATCGTGTTTGCCTGGTGGTGCCGAATGATGTTGCCGTGCGACAACGACTTGTGGACCGTGTCCACGCGGATGCCCACTTTGGCGCTCAACGCACCTATGAGCAATGCCGACAACATTTTGTTTGGCAAGGTATGAAGTCATACATTATCGACTTTGTCCGTATTTGTCCTCGTTGCCAGCTCCTCAAGCCGAGCAATCGACCCGCGAAGCATCTCGTCCACATGCAAGAGATCTTCCCCTACCCTTTCCACACAATTGCGGTAGACGAAGTTGTCGGGCTTCCCGCCACTTCGAGAGGTCACAACGCGGTACCAACCGTCACATGCCGGTTTTCCAAGTACGCTCTCTACTTCCCGATGCACACTGATTGGACAACGCACGACGTTGCCAAGGTGCTCATGGACCGAGTAATCCATCAGTTCGGAAGTCCGCGAGTTGTCCTCACCGACAACGGGCCCCGATTTCGCGAGCTCTTTGATCCATTCCTGATCGAGCTCGGGGCCAAGCATAAAAGCGGCGCGCCTTACCATAGCCAGACACAAGGAGGAGTGGAGGTGCAGCACCGCACCCTTTTATCCACCCTTCGGGCATTGGCAACATCACGGCCAGATGTAGAGTGGGATGAGCTGCTTCAAACAGCGTCCTTCTCCTACAATACATCGGTGCATAGAGTCACTGGCTACTCTCCTCATTACGTTCTCTTCGGTACAAACGCCAGTTTGCCGTGGACATATTCCCTCCTAAGAGAGAATGCAGACCCTGCGTGCAAGCGACTCCATTCGCTATTTGATGCTCGCCGAGAGCTTTATGCTCAAGTGCAAAAACGACACGCCCTCTATCAAAAACAAGTTGAAGATAGATTGAACCGCCAAAGGCAGGTTCGACGCTTTCGCGTCGGGGATAAAGTCAAACTGCAACGTGGTCTGAAGTCCTCGAGGGACAAAGGAAAGCTCGAGAGCTACTTTGTAGGGCCGTACACCATTGGGGAGGTGTTACCAAAGGGAGCTTACCACTTGGTTCTACCCGACGGCACTCGACATTCCGCCACAGTCAATATCGAACGACTGCATCCCTGGCATGAGAGCGACCATTCAAAGTTCCCCCATCGCGAACTTACTCCTGAACCTCAAACGGTTCCTCTCCCAAATGGATCAGAGGAAACTCGTTTCCAGGTAGAGCGCTTCTACATACGTGATTGGACCACTTTTCCACCTAGGTACTATGTCCAATTTGCTTGTAGCGCCGATGCCCCTCTTCACGAACATCGCGGGTTCGTAGAGGAAACGTCGGATCTCATCGACCACGTTTGTGAGATCGAGGAACTCCTCGGGCATTCCCCGAGCAAGGCATCACCGCACGTAACAAGAGTCGCGTGTCTCGCTACAAGTCCAAATTTTATCACCAGAAGAGGCCCATCCTAAAGGATACGTGGCCGTACGCTCTGCCATACACTAGCCTAAGGAAACCGCGCTTTGCGAAACCGCCAAGTACGAACTTGGTTGGGCAAGTCGTGCAAGCAAGGTTCTTGCTCGAGCTCATGGACGGCTCAACTCGCCTGGAGTTTTGGACTGGCCTTGTGGAACGCTTTCGAAAAGCGGCGACATCTTCTCCCGCTGCTTACGTCATCCGGTGGACGGACGGGACTACTTCCTCCTACCGTCCCGATGACACACACACGATCCTATTCGATCCTGTGGTGGCTGTGTACGGCCAAGCTTCCCTCGTCTCGCCAGAGCCACTCGACGATCGGGCTGAGTTGCGCTTAATGGTGGTCCGGGAGGGTGTTGCGCCCAGCCCTCTCGAGACACCTGTCTTGCCGAGGTTGTCCTTCGACGATGAGGAATAAGCACTCAATCGTGAGGCTGTTATGCCCAGCCCTCTCGAGACACCTGTCTTGCCGAGGTTGTCCTTCGACGATGAGGAATAAGCACTCAATCGTGAGGCTGTTATGCCCAGCCCTCTCGAGACACCTGTCTTGCCGAGGTTGTCCTTCGACGATGAGGAATAAGCACTCAATCGTGAAGCTGTTGCGCCCAGCCCTCTCGAGACACCTGTCTTGCCGAGGTTGTCCTTCGACGATGAGGAATAAGCACTCAATCGTGAGGCTGTTGCGCCCAGCCCTCTCGAGACACCTGTCTTGCCGAGGTTGTCCTTCGACGATGAGGAATATGCACTCAATCGTGAGGCTTTTGAGAGGTTCTCAATTATATTCGGGCCATTTACTTGGGACTTGTTTGCCTCGCCAAACAATGCCCAATGTCCGGCCTTCTTTACACGGGAGACCAATGCTCTCGCCCAAGAATGGGCTAGTCTTTGCAACCTATGGGCACACCCACCTTGTTGCCTCATTGACTCCGTGATAGGCAAGTTGGAGGCCGAACCTAGAGCCCTTGTGACCATGATCACTCCGCATTGGCCAAAGGCTCCCTGGTTCCCTCGCTTGCAGCATCTCGCTACCTACCAGGAGGTACTAGGGAGGCATGAGGGAATATTCTCGGATGCCCAAGGAAGGCCCTTGCCTTCCCCTCACTGGGACGTCCTCCTTAGCCATGTCCCTAGGCGGATGCAGGGCCAGGACTAACCCGAATAGGGACCGGTTTGTCCCCCTTTCTAATAAGGGCTCTGTGGCCGATGAACCGGATAAATACGTGGCTTAGCCACGGGCGGCTTCCCCAATGGAGTTAAGATGTAATATTAATTGCGGCGGAGGGGAACGAAAACACAACAACAACGTTCCTCAACGTTCCGCCCAACGGTCTCGAGCACCGCGGCGACACGAACGCACGAGCGAACGAGCGCGAACGCACGCCGACGCCACCACCCTCGTCGTCTTCGCGCCACAGGAAAAGGAGGTGGGCGCGCAAGCGCCACACCGTTCAACGAGCCTTCCGCCTGCGAGTGGCGGCGAAGACATGGCGAAGAAAAAAGGAGCGAGCGAGGGACGCGCCGGCAATGCCGACGGCCAACGACCCCTCCATGCTTCGACGGTGGTGGCTGTCGGCATTGCCGACGCCAAGCGACAACGCGCGCGCCCGGAGAGAGGCGCCGTGCCTCCACGAACCGCTCGCGAGGGTTTCGTGGAGGAGGCGAACGAAAAAGAGCGAGAAACGGCTTCGAAAGCCGCGCTCGCCGCTCCCACCTCCCAGCAGAAGAAGCCTCGTGCTTCTGGAGGTGGTCGAGAGGCTATCCAACCCGTTCGCACCCCCACGGCCTTGGCCATGGCGTCTCCGGACGACGGTGCGCTCGAGGGTTTCGAAACCCTCGAGCACCGTGGGAAGAAGGCCAAAAGATCGGCTGCGAAAGCCGATCTGGCCTCCTCGGACGCACGGAAACTGCGCCGTGCCTCCGAGGCTACTGTTCGACCCGTCGCACGCGCCGATCGGCCCGTCGGTGCAACCGATCGTGCCGATCATGCGCGCTCCATCGCGCGCGCGCGCGGCGACGTTGATCGAACGATCCGATTGGCTGATGCCCCTCGTCCCGGCTCGCCATTGGCCGAAGCAGGATCTGGGAGCTCGCTCCAGGCAGACGCCCCTGTTGGGGGCTCGCCGTTGGCTGGATCCCCTGTTGGGGCAGCCCCATTGGCTACCGATCCCGGCAAGCCCCGAGCCAGGGCAAACCGAGCGAGAGAGGCTCTGCCCCCGGCCGAGGGATCAGGGACCAAGTCCATGGATGAGAGTGAGGATGAGAGCCTAAGGCCCATCTACCTCGAGAATCTTCTCTCCGACGAAGGGGAGGCCCGAGCCAAGCAAGGTCCTCTGAAGGACTTGCAGGATCCACACGTGGAGGAGACACTCCGCTACGTGAATCGGCCTCTACCCGTTTGGATCATGGAGTGGGGAGCCGACCCACGTCGACTCACCGACGACGAGCTTCAAGCCGTCAAGGAGTTGAAAAACTCCTACTCCCGCGAGTGCCGTTTGCTCGCCCGGAGAGCATCTACTGCTACCTCCGAAGAGAAGAAACACTCCATCCAGAGGTCTCGCACCCACATGATGCAAGACCTCGCCCGACTCGAAAAGCTTTGTGAACACGAGCTCGCCTACCGTGAGGTGGCCATCGAGAAAGAGCGGGAACGCATTGAGCTTGAGCGGCAACGTGAGATTGCGGGCTTTGTAAGAGACCGAAGCGAGAGCTTGCGTAGCATGGCCGCGCTCTCTCCAGCCGAGGCTCATAAGCTATTCAACAGTGCGATGGACTTGTTCGACTTCCTACGAGAGTCGCAACCGAAAGGGTCCTTGACTCAGCTGGCTCGATCGGCATTCCCAGAATCCGCGCTCGATCTTTTGGTAGATCCTCTCCACGAGGAGAGCCAAGGACCACGCGACAAGTTCATTGAGCGTGCCTTGGTTCGTGCTGGAGTGGTGGAGGAGCCGCACGAGATGCGCCCCCTTACGGCGACCGCCCTTGATCCCGAAAGGATCACGCGCGCCACACTCCCCTTGCCTCCGACCTTTGACGGTACGAAACTCGACCGCCATTCCTTGAGGGATTGGCTTCAATCGGTCCGAGACTTCACCTCCGGTCATTCGGACAAGGAAGAAGCGCAAGTTGCGCTTGCCGCACGCTACCTCATAGGGAGCGCACAAAGGTTCTATAAATTGGCCACTCAAGCCCATCCGCCAACCACTTGGAAACAATTTTCAAGTGTGTCGCGACGACACTACTACCCTGACGATGTCGGATGGGAGTGTGTCCTTGAACTCGCCCGTGGCTACCAACGCCAAGGCGAGAGTGCGGAGGACTTCTACTTGCGCATGCGCAAGGAAGTTGAAGGGGCCATGGAATCCACCGATCCATTCCTCCGTGCCTTGCGCACCCCGGATGGCCAAAGGAGGTTCTGGGAGCAATTCTTCTTGATTGTGTTTCGAGCCAAACTCCGACCACAGTTGGGGAGGCTCCTCGACCATCATATCCGTCACGCTCAGAGAGTAGGACAGGAGATTGTCAATGGGGAACAACTTCTCCGAGAGGTGAAACATTTCGAAGGGCAACTCCCCTCCGAGCCCCAAGGGCCTCAGGGAGGTGGTAAAGGCAAAGGAAAATCTCCTCTCATGCCACCCCTCACAAAGGGTCCCACCTATGCGCGAATGGCAGGGTCTGGAAGCGGCCAACCTCGTTACGCTCCGTCCCCGGTTCCCCAAGGGTTGCCACAGGAGGCCATGTTGCAAATCCCAGCCTCGGCATTGACCTTCGGGCAGCTCCAAGCCGCCCAAGGTTGGACAAGGCCCCAAGGAGCGCCTCCTCAAGCTCCGCTGGCGCCGCATCAGCGAGCTTTCAAGCCCGGCGGCAAGAAGAAAACCCGCCGAGGCACCTCCGCACAAAAAGGTAGGTTGTGGAGCAGCGAAGTTTCCGAGGAGACCCACGAGGCCTTCGACAACTCGAACCTGATGACTGACGGTGAGTTGCTCACTATGTCTGTGCCAAGGCAAAGGAAAAGGACGCATGTAAGTCCCCCTTGCCGTGCGACATATCGTGAAGCACCCAAGTGTGCACTATGTAATAGGACTTTGGATGATTGCGCTTGTGAAAACCGCTATCCTTGCCCTCCTCCATTGCACACTTCGGTCCCGGTGAAAACTCCCAAGGTGGACGCACCCCCAGAGTTCCCACTAAGTCCGGGAGAGTTTCACTCTCCCCTTCACTCGACTCCGTTGAGCGCGAACCTCCCGTCTACCATCGGTACCCTATGTGAGTTTAGCTCGGGACTATGCACGAGCATGGTCGTGATGCTTTCCATAGCAGGGTTATCGGCAAAAGCCTTTGTCGATACGGGTGCCACCCACAACTTCATAAGCTGTCGCTTCCACGATCGTGTGTGCCAAGCCGACCCAAGTGGTCGTACATCCACCCCCAAGCGAGAAAATCTGACGTACCGCTTAGGCGTTGGTGAGACGTTGCACAAGGCACCCGTCGTGAGCTTGACCTTCACCATCGATAAGGAGAAGGTCGAGAGGCCTTTTGCGGTGTGTCCCCTCAATACTTATGACGTGGTGTTGGGGATGGACTTCCTGGTCTCGTTCCACGCGAGCTTAGAGTTCCCAAGGAACGTTCTAACGTTTCGCCATCAAGGGAGAAAGCATGAGCTTCGCGGCGATTCGAACTTCGCCTCGAAGCATGGGATGGATGCATTCTGCTCTATGCAAGAAGCCGCCCAAATCCTACGTTCCAGCCGCAAGGCTCGTGAAGCTAGCCTTTTCGTGCTCATCCAACGTCTACCCGACTTGGAACATGAGGAGGACGATCTCGGAAAAAGGATAGCTAGCCTTACCCTCTCCGAAGATCACTCTCTCACCTCCCAAGGCAAGAAACGGCTCGACAAGCTCCTCCATAAATATGCATCGGTCTTCCGAGGCAAAGAGGAAAGCTTTGCCTTGCCTCCCGAACGAGTGTCGGGAGAGGTGTGTCGCATACCCTTGGACGTCGCAAAAGACGGTCCCAAAAGTCGGCCACCTATCCGTCTCTCCCCGGAGAAGACCAAGGCATGTCGAGAGCTCATCGACCAGTTACTCAAAGACGGCAAGATGGCGCATTCGCCCGGATCGCCATTTGGAGCCCCGGTACTCCTCATACCGAAGAAGGATGGGCGATACCGTATTGTCTTTGATTACCGCATGCTGAACAACCTCACGATCAAGGACAAATATCCTCTTCCTTTGATCGATGACTTGCTCCTAGACTTGAGCACCTCGAAGTTCTTCTCGTCCTTTGACGTGAAAGACGGGTTTTACAATATGCTTGTGGCCCCCGAGGATCAATACAAAACAGCATGCGTGACGCCGTTTGGTCAATTCGTTTGGCGTGTCATGCCGATGGGCCTGGCAAACGCCCCCTCTATCTTCCAGCGCATGATGAACCGCATCGTGTCGCCCTTAACGAACACCAAGGCGTACATGGATGATATCCTCATCCACTCTGGGTCAGAGGCTGATCACTTGGATCACCTCGAGGCTTTCTTCCAACGCTGCAAGGCTGAGCATATCGTGCTCGCCAAGGAGAAGACGGCGCTCTTTAAGAAAGCCCTCGACTACGCCGGATTCCATATTGGCGATGGCCGAGTGATGATGCAAAAGCGTCTCGTGGAGAAAATTGAGAACTTTCCCCGGCCAACTAGCATCAAGGAGAATCAAAGCTTCTTAGGCTTGTGCAATTACTACTCCTCCTTCATCAAGGACTTCCCCACTCTTGCTGCTCCTCTTTCGGACATCAATAGAAAGGCGTTTAAAGGAGACTTCGTTGGCTCCTGGACTGAGGTTCAAGAGGACGCGTTCCAGCGCCTCAAGGCTGCTCTACTTCAAGAGCCCGTCCTCGTCCAATACGACCCGAACAGAGAGACGCGCGTAGAGACGGATGCTAGTAAGATCGCTACCGGCGCGATCCTTTCTCAACTACATGAGGATGGCAAGTGGCATCCGGTTGCTTACTATGGGCGAAAATTCAATGATGCCCAACGCAACTACTCCACAGCTGAGCAAGAGACTCTTGCTATTTTGCAAAGTCTCGTCAAGTGGAAGCATCTTCTGCAAGGACGCTCTTTCACTGTCTTAACCGACAACACTGCGTCCAAATACTTGCAAACGAAGAATGCTGATCAACTCTCCTCTCGGGAGATCCGCTGGCTAGACGCCTTGGCTGAGTTTACCCCTTTCGAGGTCCAGTACCGTCAAGGCATCGCCAACCCTGGAGCGGACGCTCTCAGTCGCACCGATTGGGACAGGGGCCAAGTCTTTCGTGTCCTCCATGTTGGGCCACCCGCGGAAGACTTGATTCCCTCCTTGGAAGAGATCTTGTTGATCGAGCCTATGCTCTCCCTCGATCTAGCGGTCATTGGTACCTTTCGATCGAAAGCTGCTCGCGAACGTTGGATGCTGCAATATGATCGGGCACGCCTTAAGGCCCCCGTTCGATGGCGTACAAGCCGTCCCCTCCGCTTTGAGACAACATCCCTCGCGGAGGTAGCCAACCGCAAGCGGCTCCCGCAGGCTCACGTAGTGCTCCTCGCTGATGACAAGCACCTTGACCTTCCCGCTTGCGACCGACTCCTTAGTAGGTTGCCTGCCTCTACCCATGTGATTCATTCAGCCACGTATAATGGAACGTGCGCCCGTGCTACCAAGTCCTATAGGCTTGCGTCCGGTCTCACCGTGCGCACCACGTTGCAAGTCAACCCAGGTACTGATCTCAGGCTGATCACCTTAGCAGACCTCCTCCGGCGGTCGATGCCTTTGCTCACCATCCCAGCACTCGTTCAGCCGCCTCCCGGGCCAGCTCTTCGAGTTATGGGTGGTTCCCTTGAGATTTCATCGGTTGACCCCAGGAGGAAGATTTGTATACATTGGTGCAACGAGCAGGTGAGAAAGATAAAGCTTATCAGGCTCTTGTAGCTTCACCACCGAAGAAACACGAAGTTCGTGACAACCTCGTGTGGCGCATCGATCCCGAGACGGATCGTGTTTGCCTGGTGGTGCCGAATGATGTTGCCGTGCGACAACGACTTGTGGACCGTGTCCACGCAGATGCCCACTTTGGCGCTCAACGCACCTATGAGCAATGCCGACAACATTTTGTTTGGCAAGGTATGAAGTCGTACATTATTGACTTTGTCCGTACTTGTCCTCGTTGCCAGCTCCTCAAGCCGAGCAATCGACCCGCGAAGCATCTCGTCCACATGCAAGAGATCTTCCCCTACCCTTTCCACACAATTGCGGTAGACGAAGTTGTCGGGCTTCCCGCCACTTCGAGAGGTCACAACGCGGTACTAACCGTCACATGCCGGTTTTCCAAGTACGCTCTCTACTTCCCGATGCACACTGATTGGACAACGCACGACGTTGCCAAGGTGCTCATGGACCGAGTAATCCATCAGTTCGGAAGTCCGCGAGTTGTCCTCACCGACAACGGGCCCCGATTTCGCGAGCTCTTTGATCAATTCCTGATCGAGCTCGGGGCCAAGCATAAAAGCGGCGCGCCTTACCATAGCCAGACACAAGGAGGAGTGGAGGTGCAGCACCGCACCCTTTTATCCACCCTTCGGGCATTGGCAACATCACGGCCAGATGTAGAGTGGGATGAGCTGCTTCAAACAGCGTCCTTCTCCTACAATACATCGGTGCATAGAGTCACTGGCTACTCTCCTCATTACGTTCTCTTCGGTACAAACGCCAGTTTGCCGTGGACATATTCCCTCCTAAGAGAGAATGCAGACCCTGCGTGCAAGCGACTCCATTCGCTGTTTGACGCTCGCCGAGAGCTTTATGCTCAAGTGCAAAAACGACACGCCCTCTATCAAAAACAAGTTGAAGATAGATTGAACCGCCAAAGGCAGGTTCGACGCTTTCGCGTCGGGGATAAAGTCAAACTGCAACGTGGTCTGAAGTCCTCGAGGGACAAAGGAAAGCTCGAGAGCTACTTTGTAGGGCCGTACACCATTGGGGAGGTGTTACCAAAGGGAGCTTACCACTTGGTTCTACCCGACGGCACTCGACATTCCGCCACAGTCAATATCGAACGACTGCATCCCTGGCATGAGAGCGACCATTCAAAGTTCCCCCATCGCGAACTTACTCCTGAACCTCAAACGGTTCCTCTCCCAAATGGATCAGAGGAAACTCGTTTCCAGGTAGAGCGCTTCTACATACGTGATTGGACCACTTTTCCACCTAGGTACTATGTCCAATTTGCTTGTAGCGCCGATGCCCCTCTTCACGAACATCGCGGGTTCGTAGAGGAAACGTCGGATCTCATTGACCACGTTTGTGAGATCGAGGAACTCCTCGGGCATTTCCCCGAGCAAGGCATCACCGCACGTAACAAGAGTCGCGTGTCTCGCTACAAGTCCAAATTTTATCACCAGAAGAGGCCCATCCTAAAGGATACGTGGCCGTACGCTCTGCCATACACTAGCCTAAGGAAACCGCGCTTTGCGAAACCGCCAAGTACGAACTTGGTTGGGCAAGTCGTGCAAGCAAGGTTCTTGCTCGAGCTCATGGACGGCTCAACTCGCCTAGAGTTTTGGACTGGCCTTGTGGAACGCTTTCGAAAAGCGGCGAAATCTTCTCCCGCTGCTTACGTCATCCGGTGGACGGACGGGACTACTTCCTCCTACCGTCCCGATGACGCACACACGATCCTATTTGATCCTGTGGCGGCCGTGTACGGCCAAGCTTCCCTCGTCTCGCCAGAGCCACTCGACGATCGGGCTGAGTTGCGCTTAATGGTGGTCCGGGAGGGTGTTGCGCCCAGCCCTCTCGAGACACCTGTCTTGCCGAGGTTGTCCTTCGACGATGAGGAATATGCACTCAATCGTGAGGCTTTTGAGAGGTTCTCAATTATATTCGGGCCATTTACTTGGGACTTGTTTGCCTCGCCAAACAATGCCCAATGTCCGGCCTTCTTTACACGGGAGACCAATGCTCTCGCCCAAGAATGGGCTAGTCTTGGCAACCTATGGGCACACCCACCCTGTTGCCTCATTGACTCCGTGATAGGCAAGCTGGAGGCCGAACCTAGAGCCCTTGTGACCATGATTACTCCGCATTGGCCAAAGGCTCCTTGGTTCCCTCGCTTGCAGCATCTCGCTACCTACTAGGAGGTACTAGGGAGGCATGAGGGAATATTCTCGGATGCCCAAGGAAGGCCCTTGCCTTCCCCTCACTGGGACGTCCTCCTTAGCCATGTCCGTAGGCGGATCCAGGGCCAGGACTAACCCGAATAGGGACCGGTTTGTCCCCCTTTCTAATAAGGGCTCTGTGGCCGATGAACCGGATAAATACGTGGCTTAGCCACGGGCGGATTCCCCAATGGAGTTAAGATGTAATATTAATTGCGGCGGAGGGGAACGAGAACACAACAACAACGTTCCTCAACGTTCCGCCCAACGGTCTCGAGCACCGCGGCGACACGAACGCACGAGCGAACGAGCGCGAACGCACGCCGACGCCACCACCCTCGTCGTCTTCGCGCCACAGGAAAAGGAGGTGGGCGCGCAAGCGCCACACCCCGAGCTTGCCCACCACAGAATCTATGAGGCAAGAAGGTGGGTGTGCCCACAAGTTGCCGAGACTAGCCCATTCTTGGGCGAGAGCATTGGTCTCCCGTGTAAAGAAGGCCGGACATTGGGCATTGTTTGGCGAGGCAAACAAGTCCCAAGTGAATGGCCCGAATATAATTGAGAACCTCTCAAAAGCCTCACGATTGAGTGCATATTCCTCATGGTCGAAGGACAACCTCGGCAAGACAGGTGTCTCGAGAGGGTTGGGCGCAACAGGGCCTTCCTTGGGCATCCGAGAATATTCCCTCATGCCTCCCTAGTACCTCCTAGTAGGTAGCGAGATGCTGCAAGCGAGGGAACCAAGGAGCCTTTGGACAATGCGGAGTAATCATGGTCACAAGGGCTCGTGGTTCGGCCCCGAGCTTGCCCACCACAGAATCTATGAGGCAAGAAGGTGGGTGTGCCCACAAGTTGCCGAGACTAGCCCATTCTTGGGCGAGAGCATTGGTCGCCCGTGTGAAGAAGGTCGGACACTAGGCATTGTGCGTGGAGGCAAACAAGTCCCAAGCAAATTGCCCGAATATGATTGAGAACCTCTCAAAAGCCTCGCGATCGGGGGAGTACTCCTCATCGTCGAAGGAGAACCTCTGCAAGACGAGCGTCTTGAGAGGGTTGGGCGCAAGAGTTGTTTTTCCATCATGCGAGGAATCGAAAGAGCTAACAAGATTATCATCAATGACCGTTGTGGTTCACCGCGCAAGGCAATTGTAAATCATCCAAAGCATCACGTTGTTCCTTGGGATAACAACACAAGTTCCAAACTCGCGTTTCCTTTCGGGTGCAAACGGCGCAACTTTGGTGTTTCACCATCGGTCTCTACCTCCACGTCCTCTACAGTTGACTTCAACAGGTGAACTACTTGAGTGACGTGCACGAGGTTATGCTTCCCACGTATCTGAAGTCTCCAAAGGACCAGAAGTTGACTCTTAGCTTGTGCACCTTAAGAACAAATGCTTTTTGCGTGCAAGTGACGCACTTGTTCATATGCACCGCCCTTATTCAACTGTCCATCAATCGGAACACTTGTCCGAATTTCTCATCTACCAAATCTTCTCTCAGCCAACAATATAGATCTTCCTCGCAACACAATCAACAAGACAAGCTCTCTCTTTAAGCGTCAAGGGCCTTTGAGAGGGTAAACACCACGTCCCGAACGTGCTACTAACCGGAAATTCTTTTTTTGACAATCTCAAGACACCTACAATTCAAATGCTTGCAATGAAGAGTTGAGGCATATCTACTTGTGGCATTGGCTCTCTTCCACGTGAAGTGTCTATCACCATGTCAAATCACACTTAAGATGACCCTATTTTGCACCGTTCATGAAGTATAACCATGTAGCATCGCCGAGAAGAAGAAGGCTCTCCCCCATACTTTGCATCCGAGTGTTTCTGCCCTCTCGTCCGCTTGTGCACTCGTCTACGCTTGCATGATTTCAAGAACATTGTGATTTATGAGAGGTTGGGTTGGGGCTACACGTTTCACGGCATGTCTACCGGCGACACTGCTTCCTCGCAAGCGCAATGCGCGACCTAGACTATCGTTCAAATGCCTCTTTCCTTTCCTACACATGATGTGGCAGAAATTCGGCGGTAGTGGAAAATTTGTGTTCCCTCGCGAGTCAAATGGCTGTCGAAAGGAAACACGGCTGCGTTTTCATAGGAAGCAGTCCCGCCAACACCGACCTCTACAAAAACATTCACTCGCCGCCAAGGATTCGTATCCGCGTGGGACATCCTCGACCGAAAGCGGCACACTTCATCGAGAGCTGGGACGGGTTGATATTGGAAGCGCCATCGTTTTCTCACAACCATAAAGTGCCGCCGCTGAGTCGTCTGCATGCATCATGGCATATTGGTTCAATATCTTGGTGGTGATCGTCGCGACCTTGAGCTGTGGGATGTGCCTTCGCGATGACAAGTGGGCAGTGACCTCGAAGCAGAGTGCCTGGCGACGGAGAGAGCGGATGGCAAGTGTCATACCTGGAGAGGGTGTAAGAAGAGTCTTGGAACGAGATACTGGAAGAAAATCCAGATATAAGACCCATGCGCAGGACTGCGTTGTCACAAGGGTTGGAGGGAATCCCTTGAATGAGCATTACGGTGCATGGTACTTGTGCGAGGGGTTTTCTTCACGACCGTTTACTCTTATTTCTGTGGGATCTGGTTGTGATTCAACTTTTGAACATGATTTTGCAAGGAAAAGCCCTGATTCTCTGATCCATGTGTTTGATCCAACGATCAACCATGCTCGGTTCCATGATTGCTCACAGAAAAGTGTCGAGATATTAGGGCTCAATAGCCAGAAACATGAAGATCAAATAAAATTCTGGGAGCTTGGACTTTCTGCGGCACCGAAAGTTGTAAGTTTTTATAAAAGCAGAAATGAAAAGATCAGTTCCCTTTCAGAAGTGGAAGTCAGAGGCTACCACAGAAGCCGGAATTATGGCACAGTATTAGACGTGAACTCGATAATCAGTATCGCAGAGTTCTGGGAACCAAACAACCCTGTTATCTTGAAGATGGACATTGAAGGATCGGAGTTCGACACCATACATTCGTGGTGTGTGACGAAAAGGCCTCCAGAAAAACTATGGAAAGTAGACCAGCTTACTGTAGAATTCCACAGCCGCTTTCTCTTCAATGGAAGTGCACAGCAAGATAGTGCGATAAATTGCCTAGCATCGCTCGGTTTTGTGAAAGTATATGAGCACTATCCGAAAAAGGAGGAAATGCTCTTTGTAAGATAATGAATTGACCTGCTGATGCCATGTTGAGCCAGTTATAATCATCTGGTAGGCGGTGCAAGTTTGCTCCATTTGCCTGGACAAACTTTGTAGAGAGAGTTCTGGACGCCACTCGCAGCGAGTTTTACTTCTCTCAGCCAACAATGCAAGTGGGGACAAAATTTCCAGGAACAACAGCAAATATATATCGTTTCAAAAACTGCTGCCCTGCAAGCATGCATGACAGTTAGTGCAAGCACTTCACGTTCATCTTACTTCAGACACAAACTCAGTATCTATCTTAGAGTCATCCAACTTTGACATCAGTAGTGCAGAACTACTGATCACTACTGAGAATAAGAGTGAGGAATATTTCATCAGGATCCAAACATCGCAATGATCGGGTTATGTCCACATATCTTCTGTGTAAAGCTGGCGTGGCAGCGCATTTCGTTTTAACGGTGAGCTTTATCATTGCAAAAACCAAAACGAAACGGGACGGATAGATTCATTGGTAGAACCGCAATTATGGAAAGTCTCGGTCCGAAAGCTTGCTTCCTCAGGAGTATGCCAATTTCTCGACTTGGTGGCTAAGGGATGCGATTGTATGCTCATGTGATATTCACGAACGCTCGAATCACGATTCGGCAATTCAACGAACGTTGTTGCTTGTGTCACAATCGATCTGTCCATCGATCGGCATGTCCAAGCGACACCCTGGTCCACGATGACACGTCGTTGCCATTACTCTCGTCTAAGCCCTTGCTATCCTTGGTCCTACCAATCGAAAAAGTGTCTAGTCTTCACTGATCTTGGCCAAGTCTGATGGTTCAGTCGTTTGGTTTTCATGTGCCCAAAGCAACCGAAGGCTTTGCTCCTTCTAAGTTCTACTCCCGCAATCAGCGTTGTGGGCTGACAGAGGTTGCATTGACACAATCGATCAATTGCACGTAGCCTTTCTGCTATATATTCCGCGCTAATGAAGGCATGGTAGTTGTATATCCTACATGCAGTAGCATACGCTTAGCTACGAGGTGAGCCACATATACGTGTGTTTCATCTCAACGAGAGCATTCGTCCTTTCGAAATTCCTTGCTGGATCACCTAATCATTCTCTCTAGCAAGAATGGAAGTTACTTCGTTGCGCACTCCTTTCTTTTCCTATTTACTTCTAGCAATTGTTGAACTCATCAATACTTCCTTGCAAATCAACTTTGAATCTTGTTACATCTTTAGCTTTTTGCTTCATAAAAGGCACATCCCTTGGTATGATGATCGCGAGGTGGCCGATGAGTTGATGGAAGGTATCGTTCGAGCAATGGCCCATGCATTACATTGGAAGCCGAAACCTGCATGTATCCCTACGAGGAAATATCAAGTCGCACGACGCCCAAGTTAGACAATGTAACTTTTAAATAACAAACAACGCTAATGAGATGGGCAACTTTACACACAGAGACAAAGCTGTAGCAAATTGCCAAGGCGGTGACACTATGCAAAGTTGGTACGTTTGACGAACGAGTGGCTTTAAAACTCTAGTAAGAGAAACCATAGCGCTTTGTTTCCAAAGTATCTACCAAACGATCGGACGATGATACATAAGATGCGGTACTACCTCTTAGGATAAATGTGGAACATAAAGGGGTGTTCCTTTGCATGTGGGTGCACAATGATTTCACGTCGAGTGCAAGGCGTGGAAATACAAAGTCGCATGAACTCGTCCTCGTGGCACGGCGCATCGGTACACCTTACTTGCCATATTGGTGCCCGGTGTATGTAAAGCTTTCACCATTTTCAAATGTATGGTACAAGTTGGTCGGTAACACTATTTGCGGGGCTATGGCATGCACCATTCGTTTGTATCTCCCCTCACACCTGTCGCAATATTATCATGGGTACCAACTTGAGAGGTATCACTCGTTTTGATGTTCACGAGCAACGAATGGTGAATCGCGTTCTCGCTTCAATTTCTGATTCATCTTTCTACGCTTGCTTGGCATGGTGTGCAATCTTTTGGTATGTCTAAGATACTTGTGGACATTACTTTGCCTAGCTTGGTCTCTAAAGGCGCCAATCCTTTGCCATCATAGTTTCCAATTCTGCATACTTCTACTTCCTACGATGTAGAAGGTGCAATAGTGCCGATTGAGAAGTGCAACGATTGAGTTCAAAATGTTGCAAAGAAAACGGCAAGATACGTCAATTGTTAAAGCTGTTGAAGGAGTTTAACCCTAACTCTCGTGAGTAAAGACTTTATGGGGAGACGAATGCATTCAGAGGAAAGTTGAGGAGTTCTACTCCGGCCTCTCCGCTTGTGTTGACTTTGGCAAGTGATTGGATATTCATGTAGAGATCGACTTAGACAGGGTTGGACACCTCAAAATGGGATAATGCGCGATGTTACAAATCCACGTATTCTTGTATTCTTGAGCCTTTACAAACGAAGTGGTAGGGATTTCTCGTCTTGTTGGGTCACAATTTTTGTATCTTCGTTAGTAGCTAAACAAAGGCTAGATAGCATTCATGATATTCCTACGGTGAAGTGGCAGCAAAGAAAACGATTGAAATGCTAACACAAAAGTTATCATGGGAAAAGCAATCAACCTACCACTCGACCGAGGCAGGTTTTTCCCATGGAAGGATTTCACTAAATGATTTCCTTCGAGGAACTTCCTTTCTACATTTTTCGCCCAGTGTTTTATGATGGAGATCCTCCTGTGTGAATGACACTAAGACTTGGTACGTTGCTCCCAATATAGTCGGGGTCTGCAAATCTTCTAATTGGAAGAGCAAAATTATAATTCTCAAGTTGTTGCGATCAAGGTCGCAACAAAGTAATTGAAGCAAGTCTCCGTTTTCTAAGCGAGGCAGATCATGAAGAACAAGATCGCAATAAACTTTGCCATCAATTTTAAGGATCTCCCGGGCGGCTGAAATATGGACGTGGACAACTATAGGGCGGAGTTGCTTCATTAGAAAGTTGTCCATTCTTCTAATCGGGATTCAATTCTATGCATATTGCCGAGTAGTTTGTAAACATCCCTAGACAATAGCCACAAGTACCTTTTCAAATCGCATATTCTTTCGGATACTGAAAGAGTGTGGTAGATGCTCCAAAGCATTCCGTTGGTACAATGGCTCGTGTGAAATCGAAGGAAACAACTAGGCATGGCATGGCCCTTTCATACACGTTTTGGTCCCTACTCACGAAGCAATCTTCCATAAGTGGGAACAAACTTTTGGATAGGGATCTTGCATCACGAATCTCGCTCATGGTTCTTGTCCCCATAGGACGTCATGACTCTTGTAGGAAGCCACAATCTTCTCTTGAATCGGTCGAATGAAGCCTCACTTGAGGTGCCTAAGGGTGGATGCTCCATTATAGAAGTGCAATATGCAACAATAGGTGTGGTAGCGATCTCCTACAATAGTATCCTCCAGCAAATTGGACTGTGCAAGTTAACACCGAATGCATCGTTAGTTGGTGTGGCAACGAGGTACTCGAGGAGCCGAAAAATTAAAATTCTGCAATTATTCGCCTTCCCTTATGCTTTAGAAAACGTGACAAGCAACACTCCAAAATTTGCACTTAGGGAGTCAAGGCGGATGAACTCCAATGAGTGAACTTCAGGTGTAGTCATCTGATGGAGTTTTGTCGCTTTTGCGTCACCTTCAAGGAATCAGTGTTCGATCATGGAACACGATTGCCCTCATTCTTGACGTTTTTGTGATATAATTTAGTAGGACCATTGCTGTCACATCTCTCCATGATTATGCGCAAGTGAGGCAACTTTCAGTTTGTACAATTGTGATCTAAGCACTCGTCTACACATATGGCAAGGAAAGCTCAATCCACGGCATCCGGCCAATACTCGTATCTTCTCGTTTGAGTACATCCTGAAAGTCACATAGCATTGTATTGCCATGGTACCATCAGGTTTGATATCCACAAAGTCACCTTTTGTAAACAACGGAGAACCGCAGAAACCAAGACCCCATTCTGAATTGTTTGTATGTAGGAAATCTAAGGAAATTGCTACTGTTAGAGAAATTGCAATCTGGACGGTACTCCGGGTAGGACATGTCCATAGAGTTGTTCTTCACTGCAGTGTAATATTTTCTTCAGTTAGGTGTGAAGTGTCTGTTATATAGACCTGATTTCACTGGACGCATGACGGTTTCTTGCTTCGCAGCTAACTCACCGTTTGTGCTAGAGCTGACACAGACATTTATAGCAATATCATCTTCTTTCTCTAGTGGCATAACACTTTCTTCCAGGTCATCCATGGGCCAAGTGGTGCTCTGGTTTTTTATCGTGTGTCGTAACACCTCCATGCTCATTTGGTGAGCAGTAAGAACTATCTACTTTGATTCTGAAAGACTAATAATCGCCCTGCACTTTCTGCAAAGTCACTAACTGATCGATCAACCCCACAAACTAGAGTCGATTGCTGCTCTGCGAACCGGAAGCAGTTATATGGTACATCATTAGCCTCCCATCCTAAGGTGCCCATCTTCGATTACGAGCTCTTTCTACAACTGTTTTGGACAACATTTCATGTAGTAGATCTTTTTCTTGCAGCAGGGCTCTGAGCAATGGCCAACCCAAAGAGACAAGCTATTGATTCTGTACTTGAGGGTGGAACGCCAAATGTTTTGACAATGAAAAGATTCCTTTGAGAGCATCAAAGTTTATTGGACCCACTGTTGCTCTGCAAGCAATACTTTAAGGAAGATCAGAAGTCAAAGTCAATCCACCTGGATAGTGGGTATCTCCTTTATAAAAGAATGTGCATGGGCCTACAGGCAGGTTCTTACTTCTCAATTGACTTGTACAGGACAACCGCAAGTGATACCACTGAAGACTAATTTCAGCGAAGTTGAATTTCCTGTCCTCAAATACTTGACCAGAAGCTAATCTGGCACCTGCCACTATTAATTGAAGCAAGTAAAATGCAAGCAAACAGACAAATTCTCTGAGGCAGAGGAGATGAGTTAGATGGAGTTTCTCCAGGATATCACCAAACCTTTGAGGAAGAGAATCCAACATAGGTTGATTTGTGGTTGAATAGAGGTACCACTGTGAAAAAGGAGCCTAGTTCACTTTGAAGGAACATGACACTCTATTGTCAAGTATAGGAGCCATGGAGACCATTGGATTCACGAATCAGATATCTCATCTACATGTTGAGATCTCGAAGAGGCAGTTGAGGTAAACTCTGTCAGTAGCAGTTGACCTTTTGCTGATTGGGTCCACCATCTTTCAATTTCTATCTAGCAAGCTAACGCAGGGGGCTTGTTCAAGATGACAGTGCCTTCAACATTTTGCCCTCTTTGGCCACTTCCGGAACGGAACACGATGCTCTCTCTTTGCTTCAATGTGACTCCATAACGTGCCAAAATTCTTGAATGCCTCGTCACCAACAACATTTGCAAGTGCAAAATTCAAGGCAGACTGATCATCTCTGTGTGCAATGTATTCACTCCCGTTTGGATTTGAACCCCTAATGTGGGCGCCATCAGGCAGTAGACATTTCTTAAATTGTGCACATTTTCTCCATAGAGCGAACACTTGCCTCCATAAGGGAGATTTTGGGCGGAACAAAATGCTCCCACTTTGGTATTGCTGAAGCGTACATTTGGAAGGAGACCGGGAAAACCATTTGTACATGTCAGGGTGAGTCCACGAACGCTGCGGCGCATGAATGAAGTACAAGTTGATGTCTAAGACGTCTTGCTTGGAAAGAACATACTTAGGAAAAGTTTGCCGGAACCTAATAGAAGCGTCAGCGTACATGACCAAAGAACAATCCACCTTGCTAGTGAAATCCTCCAAAATCCAGGGTTTGAATCCATGATTGAAACGCTCAAACTGTAAGGCCCACTCAGGTATGGTTGTTGGTGCTGCTAGAACTTGTGCGCACTTTTGCAGATATTGCATTGTATCAAAATACAAGCCAAGATCGTACACAAAAATTTTCCAGGATGGGATGTACCTCAAAGCGCTCAAGATCATACCATGCGCTTCCTCAGCATGAGATTCATCAATCCCTGTGATCACGCATCCAGCGTGAGCTTCTGCGATCACGAGTCCTTTCGAAATCATCTGCAAACAAAGCAAGACAGAGAGAAGGGTGTACAGTGCAACACATCTTCCTCTGCGGAAAGGGAACCTTGGCGGAAGGTGAAGATGCGACAGTTGAGGTATCATGCGACTCTTATTTTTCTTCGAATGCGACTGATGGGCACGATTCTTCGGCTTGTGTGTACTCCAGTGGCTGGACTGGACTTTGGGAATTGCTGTCGATGCGAGCCCAGCGCTTGCGTTTCAATATTCCGAGTGTCGTAGCGGCGTCCAACCTGTCAGCACATCATCACGTGCATGTGGCTTCAACCAGTATTTTCGCTTGACAGAATTTCGTCATCCAGGTCAATTCCCTCGGGTCAAGTTCAGGTCCGAGCAACTTCCTACACTTACGGTTGATGCAATATCCACCGAGATTTGAGTGTAGTGGCGGCGGTTTGTCCAACTCGTTCTTCTTACAACGGTAAAGTGCAGACCCCCGAGTTGCAACACACAAAGGTCAAGGAGGAACGTTGTGGTTATGCAACCTTTACTAGAGATGCCGTAACGGATGGACAACATGGTTGTAGTTGCAGACTAGTGCAGACACACACGAAGGAGACGCATTTCCTAGTGCATTGATTGACGGAAGGAAGAAGGAAGAGCATCCCAAAGACGAAGGAGATGGCGATGTCAATGATGGAAGCATGCCGAATGGGACGACGAGGGCGTTGGAACAACAAATGGAGGCGGGCTAGAATGTAATGGTTTCCAAGTATTGCCAACGAATAGTTGCCTTTACCCTAAAGCGAAGCTCCGTCGACCAACTTACGAATGGTTTCAAGAGTTCTTGAATGGAAGAGCGGTCGAAAACTGCGGTGATATGTAGCTTCAAACGGCGAAAGGAAGTAACTTTCGTATTACTACAGAAGATGAGCTCCTCTCCACCCATTGTCCCTATTTGGCGGTTCCGTGAGTCCATTGCCGTAGTACCTTGCCTAGGCTTGACATTGCTTCCATTGCAAGGCAAGTAGAGGTAAATTGAGGTTGATAAGTCGAATAAAGAACCTCGTGATCTATGGAGGTGCTCTTGTTGGCACTGCGTCACAGATTGGAGCGTTGTTATCTATAATCTCCTCCACTTTGCATGGTTGGGGTAAGCAATGACTTGCTTCGGGCATAGACCTCTTGCGTTGATTCTTCAAGTGGTTCTTCACCACTATGATTTGCAGATTACGGACAAATTTCTCATCGCTTGGTAAAGCCATGCGTCCAGCATGTGCTTTATGTTAGCATCTTCTTGGCAATTGTTTCATGCCAATTCATCCATTGTTACCTTACACCAATTTAAGGAAACTAGGACCTACAAGAAAATATTTAAGCCGTGTCGATGGTAGGAGTCACTGTATTGCATCACAATCGATCGATGGATCGAATGGATTTCCAAATTGAGGACATATTAGAGGAGATCGGATAGCTACAAGACAACGCAACCGATGGAGAGAAAGCACCCTAGACTCCCTAGCCCACCAAATCGACATTGACTTGGGGTAGTAGCATCGTGGTGGCACTACCTACGAGGAAAACTCTTGGATAGATTGATGGGAAAGGAATGAAGGATACGTCTCGGAGGAAGAAAGCCGCCAAACGAGGTAGTACGGAAATGCCGTGGATCCTTGTGTATTTGTACCCTTCCCTCTCTTGAAAAAGAGTGGCGAGGGTTGGCATTGCCAAATAGCTTCGAAATCCAGCAGTTCGAGTGTGTGCGACCAGTTCACGAGCAGCAGTTCCGTCAGTTTAGACACTCCGTTCGTGGTTACTCACGTCAATGACTCCAACTCTCCACAGTCGTCATGTGTTCGTCGCTGATCCCGTTGCTATCGGTCCTTTCGACGCAGATTCGACGCCATGCAACAAGCGCTCTTCACAATCATATACACTAATTCTATCACAGAGCATCAGCCTCTTAAATACACCCCGCGTCGCCTTTCGTTCCACGGGGACAAGTTGGCTGAAGCGCAATGGCGGGTTGCCGTCGTCCCGTCACGGACACGCTGATTGGATCAACTGGCAAACCGTCTAGTCCCATTGGAAGAATATTCTCCCAACGAGTGAACAGAATGGTTGCCCTCAAACAATCTCTAACTAATAGTTGGGGATTAATCTTCCTAATCAACATCAACTATGTCCGAGGTCTAGCTTTCGACAAACCAGCTTGCTCACTAGGGAATAAATTACTTGTTGCCATCGTCTGTCCTTCTTAACTATTTTGGTTCATTCCCTCAAACTCGACCATTGGCTAAATCGTGAAGGTCACTACTAGCTAGGCCTCGTTCAACGGAGGAGGCCCGGCTTTTTATAGTTTTATTTACCCGGTACACTTTCGTGTGTAGAAATGACCGAACAACTACCGATCACCGCCTAGTGAAAAAGACAATGCCTAAAGAAGTAGTTAAAAAAAATACTGCTTCTTAAAATATGGCTTTTTTACTCACGGTTGTATCCAAGCATAACTTTGGAATAGCAAGAACAAGAGGATTTTTAAACATTGAGGATGAGAACGGCAATGTTTTCAAGTCTATGGCATTTAGTGGAACGGAACCCAATGCAAGCATGCTTGTTGAAATCTCATGAAACTTCGTACTTTCCAACACAAGGCACTATTCGCAAAACTCCACTAAGTTCCTGCGAAACAACATAGAGTGAACTGAAACGAGGGGAACACACTCGTTTACTCTCTTGAAAGGGACTCTGGGTCCCAGGCCCCCCTACGAGGAGCCTCGGTCTCCCCTCCATCCTGGGTCACCCAACCAAGGGCCCCAGGATTCGGTTATACTAGCTTATGCGTGGGTGGTCCCTTCTGGCTTGATTGGAGACAGACAGTCCCCCCCGGTCATTTTGGGTGAACCCCCGGTCCACCCCACCGCCACTTTTTCTTCATAGGGAGAGAGGGGGTGTCGCTGTGGGATCCGTGGAGCCTCCGGAGGACCTCTCCAGACGTTGCTCCTCCAATCGAAGTTGTAGAGCACTCCGTGTTGAGGGGTTTGTATCGATGGACCCCGACCTGGTTCGGCCCGTGCAAGAGCAGGGAGGCCCGTGCACGTCCCAGGGTCTTTCGGGGCTGGATCCTGCCTCGTTTCCCCTGGCGGGTGCTCCTTCCTTTCGACGCGCGTATCTCTTCGAATATGGGTTCAAATCGAGCGAACGATAGCTCGTTGGATAGGTATCGGCGCGTTCTTTCGAACGGTGCTCTGAAAATGGCCAAATTCTGCCTGGCGCGATTTCTAGAGGTGAATATCCACCACCAGGTGGTGGGGACCCCAAACGGCACCGCTGCTGCGCACCTTCCCAACGGCAGCCAGGCATCCACAAAGAACCGGACCGCCAAACCCGGGGAAGGGAAAGACAGAAAGATAGGACACCTTCATGAGAAAAAACACATCGAGAGTCGATGCTCCTGGTGCCATGAAGCGCATGTTCAACCGCCTGGCCAAAACGCCCCAAAAAGGGTGAATTTGGTGAACTCCCCGAGCCAGCCGCGCCGAGTTCACCCAGAAGACAAACGATCCAGGACTAACCAAGCTCAGATTCGGATTCTTCTCGTCGAATCACCTGGAAACACCACAAAAAAGAACGGGGAACAGGCCTGATGTGAAGAAAAAGCCCGAGGACTCACGCTTCCCCAAAGTGGCGGTGGGGTGGGTACGTGGGGGGCGTTTCGGGATCTGCTGGATTGGGGGGGGCGTGGCGCCCAAAGTACGAGGTATTTGGTCCTGAAATTCAAACCGTACATGATCCATGGGGCGTACAGCTCACCTACCAAATCTCGTTGTCGTGCCATCACTCTGTGAGTGGCAGTGCCCCCGAGGGTCACCGCTGGTAGGTATGACAGGACTGGAGGGGGGGTACTTTCAGCTCCCCTCCCCAGGCACACAGAGGCAACGAGGGGAAGCTATGGGGTGGAATCGAAAGAGGAAAGACCAAATTCAGCACCGACAGGATTTCAAGGCAAAACGCTTCGTGATGGGGAAGAAGCGCACAAAAAAGCCATCACCAGGCCTCATGGAGGAAGCGGCCATCCAGGCCACCAAAGCGGCGTACAAGGTGCTGAGTGGGAATCTCTCCGCCACGTCCAAGGTTATGAAGCGGAGTTGGGTGACAGTGAAGTCTTGGGTGAAGGATCGTAAGCCCAAAGCTTCCCCCTCTTCGAAACGCCGTTCCCTCTCTTATGCCCGTGGTCATGACAAGTGGCTGTGCAACTTGCTCAAGTCTCGTGCACTTGAAGGCCAGGCCATGGGGACAAGGGACGTCATGAACGAGTGGGAAGCACGGTACGGACGGAGAGTACCGTTGAGGACCTTGCAACGGCTGTTGAAGGATTTGGGGGTGAAGACCAAGGTCCAAAAAAAGGTGATGAAGTTGCAGGCCTCACACAAGGCCAATAGAGTGAAGTTTGCGGAACGGCACTTGGGGGATGATTTTGAGCGGGTTCTTTTCACGGATGCCCACCAAATTTACCTGGGAACCACCAAACACAAAGGCTCCAAACGAACCCTAGTCCCTCCTGGTACCACACCCCTCGTGGAGTACAACAAGGCCCCCCCACGAATCAAAGTGTATGGTGGGGTGTGTGCTCGTGGACTCACAGGCCTAATGACAGTCACGGGGACCACAGGGCAGCCTTGTGCCTTCAAGGATGGACAAGGGAAGGTGTCCAAGGGTGTAGGACAGCAGGAGTATGCAGAAAAAGTCCTCCCTTGGCTGATGAAGGAGGGCACCAGGTTGTACAAGAAGGCCCCCTGGACCTTTCAACAGGATGGGGATGGGGCCCATCGATCGAAGGCCACCATTCTCAAGTTGGTGGAGCTCTCCACTCAAGCTCACGTGGATCTCATGTTGGATTGGCCCTCTCTCAGCCCTGATCTCAGTCCCATTGAAAACGTGTGGTCTTGCTTGGACAGGAGGGTGGAAGCCATGAGACCCACCACATTGGAAGAGCTCAAAACCTGCACCTTTCGTGCATGGAAGGAGCTCTCCAAAGAGGGGCTAGGTTCCAAGCTCCTCAAAACCATGCCCAAGAGGCTTGAAGAGGTCATCCTTAACCGTGGTGGCTTCACCAAGTATTGATTGCCTCCCATGAGAAAATGGCTTTTCTTGTAATTTGACTTGAAAGTTTCTGTCAGTTTTTCCTACCGTTTCTCGCTCAAAACCAGGCACCCCCATGGACTCGTGTGTGGGGCTCCTGCGGACGTGTGGCAGCTCCACGCAGCTCAAATCAACTAATGGAGCCCCTGTGAACGCCTGCATGCAACTGAAACGGCTTGAGAAGGCCAGCCTGGGGCTCGGTCCTGTTGATGGGACTCATGGGACCTCTCAACACACACCCCCAGGCTTCCCTCCCCAGGCTCTCGGGGAGCCGTGTGAGGGGGGATCGTAACCAAACTCCGTGAGCACCACCTCTGACATGTGATTCAACTACCCTCCAGTTTTTGTGTCCCCAAACGTCGTGGTTCGTACGATATGCCGATAAGCCTCTCCCTGGAGGACAGGCCTGAATCACTGAGTTTCGGCCTGTTTTCAGCACCAAACTGTGGTCGCCCTTTCTCAGCCACCACATTGTTTGAAGAGATACCCATCCATCACTGGATTCCTCCCGCCCACGTGATGGGTCACCCGGATTTTCGTAGCCATCCAAGGCGCAGTGCGTCCACGGTGGCCTCGGCAGCAAGCCCTTACCCACCCCACCGCCACTTTTTCTTCATAGGGAGAGAGGGGGTGTCGCTGTGGGATCCGTGGAGCCTCCGGAGGACCTCTCCAGACGTTGCTCCTCCAATCGAAGTTGTAGAGCACTCCGTGTTGAGGGGTTTGTATCGATGGACCCCGACCTGGTTCGGCCCGTGCAAGAGCAGGGAGGCCCGTGCACGTCCCAGGGTCTTTCGGGGCTGGATCCTGCCTCGTTTCCCCTGGCGGGTGCTCCTTCCTTTCGACGCGCGTATCTCTTCGAATATGGGTTCAAATCGAGCGAACGATAGCTCGTTGGATAGGTATCGGCGCGTTCTTTCGAACGGTGCTCTGAAAATGGCCAAATTCTGCCTGGCGCGATTTCTAGAGGTGAATATCCACCACCAGGTGGTGGGGACCCCAAACGGCACCGCTGCTGCGCACCTTCCCAACGGCAGCCAGGCATCCACAAAGAACCGGACCGCCAAACCCGGGGAAGGGAAAGACAGAAAGATAGGACACCTTCATGAGAAAAAACACATCGAGAGTCGATGCTCCTGGTGCCATGAAGCGCATGTTCAACCGCCTGGCCAAAACGCCCCAAAAAGGGTGAATTTGGTGAACTCCCCGAGCCAGCCGCGCCGAGTTCACCCAGAAGACAAACGATCCAGGACTAACCAAGCTCAGATTCGGATTCTTCTCGTCGAATCACCTGGAAACACCACAAAAAAGAACGGGGAACAGGCCTGATGTGAAGAAAAAGCCCGAGGACTCACGCTTCCCCAAAGTGGCGGTGGGGTGGTCCCTATACAGGGATCGGTCCCTACCTCGAGGCCCCAACACAGAAGGGTACTCGATCGAGGGTTCCCCAATCCCGAGGCTCTGCCCTGGAGGATCGGACGGCCAGAAGGGCTCCAGCAGCCCTTGCTCCCCAACAGAACGGATCTTCACCGTTGGGTTGGGCACCAGACCCACCAAGAGATCTTTGCGGAGCAGATCTCATGGTGGATAAGGCCTGGAAACACCACCCCCCTGCGAGAAGCCACCTAGGGCTTCCCACAGGATCTTGTAATTGAATTAGAACCTTCCTGATCTCAGCTCCAGGTGCACTTTGGTTCTCCGCACCTCCCAACTCAACGTGGAACCTTCTCCACACGCAAAGTGCCAGAAACTTGGGCTGTTGTACGACCTGCTGTCGCTTCACAACCTGCCCCAAGCCATCCAACCACAACAGAGTTTACGAGTCCATCAGGCGTGATGGAAGAAGATTCGGTTCTGGCTGCTACCACAGTAGCACGCCTTGAAGAAAGGATAATGGAGCTGGAAAGGGACTTGGCCAGGTCGCTGGCCACTCCCGAAGACATCGAGGAAGAGGAGGACTTCAAACATGAACCTGCTGAATTCAGCGACATGTTTGAAGCCCTCCGAAAGTCCGGAGCAGTCAAAGGCATTGTAATGCCGTCTCCCACAGTCTTCACTGGGGAGGAGCTGAATAAGGATCCTTATGCCCTTCACAGGTGGTATAAGGAGACCTCTTGCTGGGTCAAAGCAAGAGTGGCGAAGGACGTTCCGCAGGCCGCTATGGCCCTCCAAACACTTGGAGGCACAGCCCGCCTTGCAATGGAAAACATGGAGACAGCAGCCCCTGGAAAGCTACAGTCTTTGGATGCGATATTCAGCGCACTGCTGAATATCTTCCAAAGATGTGACCCAGGTCCAAAAGCATACGATGAGTTCCTCAGAACTCGTATGCGAACGGACGAAACAGCGGTGGATTTTCTGAACAGGTTGCTGTCACTGTCAGTAGTGATAGGCAGCAGCAAGGATCCCACAGTCTCCCGCATTTCCGATGCGGAACTGGCTGCACGCTTCCGCGCAGGGCTCCCGATATGGATGATTCAGCGGATGCGCGAAAAGCACCAGCTGCTGGTGACGCTTCACCAGACCCCGGACATCAGCCCCTGGGGATTAGCAGGAACTGCCATGGACATTGAGCAGAACTGCTCCAGTGAACAGACTGGACAGGCTGCCAAACGCCCACAGCATGCTGGACGCGTCAGCGCTGTGAAGGACAGCAAGTCCTCCAAGGAGGAGGCAGTGAAGACCCAGCGCGCGTCCAAGCGCTTCAAGGACCTGGAAGAGAGAGACCAAGAATTGGTCATGGCCCTCCAGGGGGACCTCAAGGGCTATGAGCTGAAGGCAAAGCTCCCTGGTGACCTGCTTCAGCGATGCCGCCAACTCTCGGTGTGCGATATCTGCCATCGCTATGGCCACAGCGGCAGCGGCTGTAAAGCCCGTGCCGTGTTCAGTTCAAAAAACTGAACGCGCTCCAGCGGTCGATGGGGGTTGACCGCATGGAGCCGGGAGCGTCAGCGAACGCTCCCCCTAACCTGGACCTGCCCCCCTTGAAGGAACCAGGACTCAAGCAGAATGATTTGCAGACGTTGCAGCTGCAGGCCGTCCAGAATCGCAGACCTGGACAGGTGCTGCCATTGCATGCAATAGATAATTCAGCTCCAAGGAAGGAGTTTCTCACCTCTCAATGCTCGTTCGGTCGCAGACCAGCGAAGGTGAGCAGTCAAGCATACCTGGACACACTGTCCAGCTTCTCCTTTGTAACACCTCAGTTGTTACAAAGGATACAACGGGCTGATGCACAAGGCATCACCTGGAAAACCACAGATGAGTATGTGGAATTTGGTGTGGCTGTGGGGAAGGAAACCCACAAGGCCCCCATTGTGCGCCTGGAACTTAGTATGGACAGCTTCAGAGTTTGGCATGACTTTGGTATTGCTCCTGTCCAGGATTTTCAGTGTATCCTGGGCAGTGACTTTTCAAACTCTTACCTGCAGGTGCTGAATTGGCAGCAAAGGACCATGATCCTCCAAGACGCAACCGGACGTCGCCATACAGTACATGGCGATGGGGACTTCATCCAGGCATGACGACTCGACTTGATCGTCCCTGCCGCTGAAGTTAGGCAAGCGGTGCGCACACCGGGTTGCCTGTATCTCATCGTACAACCGCAGGACACGCGATGGGAATTGGAAACAGAGGAGCAGGAGCTCCAGCAGGATAGAAGCCAGTTGAGTGCGCAGGCCGCGCTCTCAGAAGCGGAACAGCAGAGGTTGGACAACCTCCTGGACCAATATTCAGACTGCTTTAAGGCAAGGAAGGGTCCACCCGCGGAACGGGTCCCCGGCGAAAACTTCAGTATCCCCCTGGAATCTGAAGCAAAACCACAGTTCACGCAGTACTATCGCTTGTCGCCAACAGAACGCGAAGAGTTGCGAAAGCTGCTGAGTGAATATGTGGATGCAGGGAAAATGGATGTTTGTGCAGGCTCAGCCTGGGGTGCACCAGTGATCCTGGTCCCCAAGAAGGATGGAGGCTGGAGAGTGGTGTTCGATTATCGCAAGCTGAACAATGTTGCGATAAAAGATCGATACCCTCTGCCACACATCGATGACTTTCTGCAGGGGCTGGGCGGTGCCCGTTACTTTTCTGCGCTGGACGCATTGGACGGGTTCCATCAGTTGCCAATGAACCCAGAAGACATCCAAAAAACAGCAGTTCAGACTCCCTTTGGGAGTTACACCTGGAGGGTAATGCCCATGGGCATAGCAAATGCCCCAGCAGCCTTCCAGAGAATGATGAACAGGATTTTCGGACACTTGACCTTTTCTAAGGTCTATGTGGATGACATCCTGGTTCACTCAACCAGCAAGGAAGCTCACTTCCAGCACCTTGAAGACCTTTTCCAAGTGTGCAGGGCTGCAGATGAACGTTTGAAACGTACAAAGTGCCATTTCTTCTGCACCAAATTGGACTGGGTTGGGTTCAGGATCGAGAACCAGGAGCTGCGGTGCGCACCGCAAAAGCTGAGCAAGATCCAGCACTTCCCCAAACCCAGATCGCAGAAAGAAAACATGGCCTTTCTGGGCCTATGCCAATTCTACTTGAGGTTTGTACCTCACTACTCAGATGCTGCAGCTCCACTCACTGAGCTCAACAAGAAAAAGTACGCCCACGACTTTCAGCGCTACTTGTTGGATCGACATGACCATGCTTTTGATTTGCTGGTGACCCAGCTCACCACTGCTTCTGCGCTGGCGCTGTACAATGAGGACCACGCGATCCGCATCGAGACAGACGCGTCAAATATTGGCATGGGGGCAGTACTGCACCAGGAAATCTCCCCGGGCGAATGGCGTCCGGTCGAGTACTGGAGCCGCAAGTTCAATTCAGCTCAGCGAAACTACCACGCTGCTGAACGCGAAACGTGTGCCATCGTTTACGCATTGGCTCACTGGAAGCACTTGGTGTTCGGCCGACCGTTTACGGTCATCACCGATAACACAGCATCCAAGTACCTTACGACAAAGAGTGTAGAGCAGTTGTCGCCCCGCGACTCTCGCTGGATCGAAAAACTGGCATACTATGCCCCATTCAACGTGGAATTCCGCACTGGAAGTCAGAATGTGGCCGCAGATTACTTCTCACGCCACCCGGTGGATGATTCAGCCAAACCGCTCAAGACGATTACTGTCCTGGACCTTTGTGCAGGAATGGGTACGACCCTTCGTGCCCTCGAACAAGCCATCCCAGAAACTGCAGAGTTGTCCATCAACTACATTGCAGTGGAGCAGGACCCCGATTGCGCAGCAATCGTACAGCGAGTGTTCAATTCTGTTCACCTCTCAAGACCTGGCCTGTTCATACGCGAAGACATCTTTCGCTATGGCAGCGATGTGCGCACCCTAGCGCATCGTCGCTTGCTGCCACCGGTGGACCTATTGATCGCTGGCGTGCCGTGCCAGCCCTTTTCGCGCGCCAACACATCAGACAGAGACCCTCCTCTGGGGCTGCGCGATGTGCGTGAACTGTTCACAGCGGTGCGAGACATTCGCAACCGCCTGGTAGGGGGACACTCCTACATCATAGAGTGTACCCCGTTCGCTCCACATCTGCAGGATGACCTGGAGCGCATCAATGAATGGTTTGGAGAGCCACAAGAACACAACATGGCTCACTTTTCTGCCCAGCAGCGCACTCGCTTATGCTGGACAGATCTGCCTCCACCCAAACCACAGAAACATCTATCGTCAGGGTTGCCCCTAACCTGGCAAGACTGCTTGGAACCTGGGGCGACTCCCCCATTGGATAACCAGGGCCTGCCCCGCCTGAAATGCCCCACTCTGATGGCATCGCCAGGCAGTCACAGTGACCGCTCGCGTTCCACCTGGGTCATGGGACAAAACCAGACCCTGCGCGAATTGACGATAGAGGAACGCGAACGCTTGGTGGGCATGCAGCCCAATGACACAGCAGGGTACAAGATTACCCCTGCTGCTCGCAGAAGAATGTGTGGAAACGCCTTTCCCGTAGGTTGGCTGTCCGTGTTAGTAGCAGATTGGTACCACTCGTGGATTCGTAAACTGCTCGGTACCCGTAGTGACATCACTATGAGTGGTTTGGTAACGGCTGCTCCACGACACTCCCCTTCTAGCGACAATGGATCGGCAATTCACCTATCAGGTGTACCTTTACTGTCACGCATTCGTACAGCGATTCAGAATGACCAGCAATACTTGACCTACCTGGACCACCCACCTGGTGGATATACATGCAGGAATGGTCTGCTGTTTCAAGACAATGCATCTGCAGAATTTGGACGCTACGCAGGTCCAGCAGTTCTGCGCGTCCCTCAAGACAATGCGCTACGCCAGGATCTGCTACACCTAGTGCACGATCGCATCCACTTTGGAGCCCATCGTACGTTTGAGTCAGCTCGTCGACACTTTATCTGGCCTGGCATGAAGACACACATCAAGCAATTTGTGGCACGGTGCCCTACCTGCCAGAGAATGAAGCCAGCAAACAAGAGCGCCGCTCGGCCTCATCTTCCAGAGATGAGGTTCTACCCTCATCCATTTCATACTGTAGTGGTGGATGTGGTTGAAGGCTTGCCAGTCACTCCTGAACACCACAATGCAGTGATCACCGTAGTCGACCGCCTTACGAAGTTTGCTGTGTACATTCCCATGCACACAACCTGGTCCGCAACGAAACAAGCCCGTGCGCTGCTGGATTGTGTGGTGTACAGGTATCATACCCCATCCATCATTCATACAGATAATGGGCCTGCGTATCGCAAACTGTTCGGCACGTACTGTACAGCCTTGGGTGCCAGCCACAAGACCGGTACCCCGTACCATTCGCAGTCGCAGGGACCAGTGGAACGCCAGCATCGCACGCTTCTGCAGACGCTGCGCACATCGTCCGAACGCCCCGACAATTGGGATCAGTACCTTCAAGCTGCAGCGCACGCATACAACGATAGCGTGCACCCGTTCCTGCAACGCAGTCCCTTTGAGATGTTATATGGCTGTGCATCTCGCTTGCCGTGGCATCTGCAGATCACAACAGCAGACCTGCCAACAAGGCAACTGCTGACTACACCCAACAAGATGGTCACTGGTTTGCTAGACGAGCAGCGCAGAGTGTACAATGATGTACGGGACCTGCTAGTGAAACGCGCACGCGAACAGGCAACCATGACACAGGACCTCCCCAACAGGACATTCAAGTTAGGGGATATGGTCAAGCTCCAGTATGGACTAAAAAGCACACGGGATCGCCCAAAGCTGGACCCATACTGGGAAGGGCCCTACTGCATTGACAGAGCATTGGGTCAGGATGCCTATAGCCTGAAGCTGCCCCCCGGTACTCGCTTCCAGAATCGATTCCACGTGGATCGTCTCAGACCGTGGATTGAATCAGATCTGACACTGTTCCCAATGGATCGCGTTGCGCAGCCATTGGACCAGCTTCCCACCTCAGTGCAGGAACTCGGCGGGACGCAATTTCAGATTGCGCAATATCTAGTGCGCGACTTTGTGGATTTTCCAGCAGGTGCAATAAAGTACTGGGCTCGCTCGCACGATGGCCAGACTTCCTGGGTCAGCGAGAGCGCACAGAATCTGGATGAAATATTGGACCTGGAGGAAACGAATGGATGCCTGCCCGAGCGCGGCATCGGCAAGCGCAACCTGGACGCCGTCCGGCAACACAAAGAAGACATCTACATGCAGACCCCCAATCCTATTCTGCAGAATACATGGACCTGGTCATCTCTGCCGTACAGCACTCGACAGCGGCAGCAGTGGAAGCCTCCTTCTAGGCTGGCTGGACAAGTAGTGATGGAGGCCTTTGAGATTGACCAGGGCGCGCAGTTCTATCAGGGTCTCGTACAGACCGATGGACGCACGGTGGTATGGACTGATGGGTTCAAGACAAAACAAAGGACATCAGAGCTCCAGGCTCTTTTGTACAACCCTGTAGTTGTAGTTTACAGTTGAACTTTTTCCTGCTGCGCAGGGAACCGGGAGACTGAAAGGGACTCTGGGTCCCAGGCCCCCCTACGAGGAGCCTCGGTCTCCCCTCCATCCTGGGTCACCCAACCAAGGGCCCCAGGATTCGGTTATACTAGCTTATGCGTGGGTGGTCCCTTCTGGCTTGATTGGAGACAGACAGTCCCCCCCGGTCATTTTGGGTGAACCCCCGGTCCCTATACAGGGATCGGTCCCTACCTCGAGGCCCCAACACAGAAGGGTACTCGATCGAGGGTTCCCCAATCCCGAGGCTCTGCCCTGGAGGAACGGACGGCCAGAAGGGCTCCAGCAGCCCTTGCTCCCCAACAGAACGGATCTTCACCGTTGGGTTGGGCACCAGACCCACCAAGAGATCTTTGCGGAGCAGATCTCATGGTGGATAAGGCCTGGAAACACCACCCCCCTGTGAGAAGCCACCTAGGGCTTCCCACAGGATCTTGTAATTGAATTAGAACCTTCCTGATCTCAGCTCCAGGTGCGCTTTGGTTCTCCGCACCTCCCAACTCAACGTGGAACCTTCTCCACACGCAAAGTGCCAGAAACTTGGGTTGTTGTACGACCTGCTGTCGCTTCACAACCTGCCCCAAGCCATCCAACCACAACACTCTCTAAGGAAGCTCGAAGACAAGTAAAGCCTGAAATTTCTAAAAGAACGCCATAATTCGACAAAACTCTGGAGCAAATAAGTCTCCCAAAATATGAATACGAATTCCAAATCACACCGCAACAACAGTCGTTTTCCATCCACTCACAAGCGGTTGGAGCAAGTCTAATAACGAGGCAGCCATTGCTCAAGGCACACAACTAAAAATTCACTTCCACACTTTGATGGATAACGTGTTTCCGTTTGTAGCTATATGCTGTTGCCGGCGACTTCATCGATCAATCTCAATAGAGTGACTATCTTTGGAACTAGAAAGACGTCTTCTATGGTAGTTTTGGTGACGCCAATACTCACGCTTCTAGATGGCAGCTCATCTTCTGTAGTAGTACGAAAGTTACTTCCTTTCGCCGTTTGAAGCTACATATCACCGCAGTTTTCGACCGCTCTTCCATTCAAGAACTCTTGAAACCATTCGTAAGTTGGTCGACGGAGCTTCGCTTTAGGGTAAAGGCAACTATTCGTTGGCAATACTTGGAAACCATTACATTCTAGCCCGCCTCCATTTGTTGTTCCAACGCCCTCGTCGTCCCATTCGGCATGCTTCCATCATTGACATCGCCATCTCCTTCGTCTTTGGGATGCTCTTCCTTCTTCCTTCCGTCAATCAATGCACTAGGAAATGCGTCTCCTTCGTGTGTGTCTGCACTAGTCTGCAACTACAACCATGTTGTCCATCCGTTACGGCATCTCTAGTAAAGGTTGCATAACCACAACGTTCCTCCTTGACCTTTGTGTGTTGCAACTCGGGGGTCTGCACTTTACCGTTGTAAGAAGAACGAATTGGACAAACCGCCGCCACTACACTCAAATCTCGGTGGATATTGCATCAACCCTTGCCAAATAAACGACTAGAAATCCAGGGTTGGGAAAAATCATTATTTGGTATCTCGGTGTGAATTCTAATGTTTTATTTCACGTGAAAACCCTCCTGCGATGGGAGCAGAATGCTTTAGGTGGGCAAAGGCAGTTGAAGGCCATACCCTCTCCATCGAATCATCCACCAAAGCCCGTACGAAGTCGATTATGCGGTGCAGGCTCCATTGGGTCACCCTAGTCATCATGCATGTAGATGCACAAACACTTGAACCGCACAAGTGAAGTGCTTGCACAGCGGTGATGTCTCCAGGAACCAAATTGAATAACATTCCAAGAAGTCTGAATCGCATTGATCGTCGATTATCTGCTGCTGAACATGTTGGATGGACAGTTGGTTCTGTTGGAAACCAAGGCCAAGAAAATTCGAAAACCTATGAGCACAAATAACCATGTGTACCACGCAGTCATGAAGTTTTGCTATGTATAGATGTTTGCAATCAGGGTGATACTTGTAGATGACTGCCATCTGTACTGCACATGATCTGTCCACAGGGCCACACAGTAAAAGTAGTACACGTGGGGTCAGATCACGGTTTAACTGCAGATGCATTACTGTGCTTTTGTTTACTTGAAGGAAATGCTTGTCATGGGCTTCTACTGCCAAGCTCCTTCGACTTCGTCATGCGAATGGATCTGAGCTGAGGAGTTGGTGTAAACTCGTAGAAATTCATGTAAAGCATGTACTGATCTTTATTGCCCTACATAATACGGTAGAATGTGATCAGGTTGGGTGCTAGTGTGCTTTACTTACGCATGAACTATAGGTTTACCATCCACGTATGACAAGGAAAGAGTACAAAGCCGACAGAAGACAGATGAGGATTGCTTCTGAAATCACACCTGCTTCCTTGCTAGTTCTCCAGAGGATGCCTGGACCCCAACTGCAAACTACAGAAGCGTAGAACCTAGTTAAGAGATACTTGCGCTCTGGCTATCCAGCATGTTGCGGGTCCCTTAAATTTCGCCTCAGAGAGGCTTTAACTAGGTACCAATGACAGTGGCAAAAACACACTTCAAACAAGGTTCAAGCTCCAGAGCTATAGCTGTAAGGTTTGGGCAAATAGGGCTGGCATGTCCTGCTCAAAGATAGTAAGATAGCTTCGAGCCAGATCGTTCAGAGTGCAAATCCCTATTTCCAAGTATACCAGTTAAGTGAGTTTAAAGCAGCGCGCATCTCTTGATCTCTTTACACCCTAAAATTGCGCATACTTTTGAATCTAGGAATCTGCATTTGAAAGAACTAGGAAGACGATTTCTGGCAGTGCCCCTCTCGCGTTACAGTCGAACAGCTTGTCGGGCTAGTTTTGAACTGGATGCAAGATTATGATCACCATCCGAGTCTGACAAAGACTGTACATATTCAGACAGTCCAGTAAATTCTTGCGACTTTGATGTGCTATAAGCTGCCTCTCTTGGTAATAAAAATTGTGCTAGAGTCCTACTTTGTGCAGTCTCATCGAACTATTCAATGGTAGCACACAGGCGATGACACTTCTAGTCAAAATGCAGCTGTCTTGTCAATGCGAACGGTGATGTAGTGTATCCTCCGCTTGGAGAGCGATCACACCCAAATTTAAGAGCACTTCCTGCATCCTGTCTGAGCAACGTTTGGATGGGTTGGGTTAACCATGGAGCAGCATGTTCGCCACATAAACTTAGCATTCCAATTGTACGTGGCCAGAGAGTCTGGCATGACCAAAGATACATCAGAAGCAGTAGCAAAATCTTGGCCCAAAGTCCTGCGGAAGTGCTCGCCTTTCGCCCTAGTATGGGCTGCAAGAGTCTTCTTATGCGGCAGGTTGACGTAAAGAGTAAACAGCTTATTTTTGTGGGAAAAATGAATGAAATGTTGTGTCCACATCTGCCTCTTGTCTCCATTGCGCCACCAGTCATAGGTCACAAGGTCAGGAGTGGCAGGGTCTGAGAGAGTTGGACTTCCGCTTTCAATCCATTTGAGGAACGACAGCCAACTTTCTGGATGAGGAGAAAATCCTGTAGAGCCAACCAACGGGTACAAAAAGGGCTGATGGTGGTTGACAATCTCAGATCTCCGAGATGGTTTTTTGGGAACAAGGGTCTGGCGCTGAAGAGATATACCTGCCAAGCACTTGCAAGTGCCATACCTTGCCCACGCATTCGCAAGCCATCTGTACCAGAATTTTGACAAAAGAATGTCATCCTCAAAGATTATTCCCCTTGCATTACTTGTCTTGGGCCTCCAGGCATCATACCATGCACGGGCGAGACCTTTTCTACTAGAGGACACCTCGACTGCTTTCTGGCCGAAATCCCAATTGAAGTCCTGTGCAATGTCAATAACTTTGGTGTTGTCTGGAGCGTGGTCAACCTTGATTGTAAGATCAACTTTATCCATGCCATAGTATGAGCTTGCTAGTGATTCTAACAATTGGGCTAAAGACTCGTGACGGTTCATGGTTAACACAACAATGGTAAAAGGAGGGGTAGCTTCCATGACTTCCTTAGCCTGGGGATACACTAATGAAGCATATGCTCTCTGTGCCCATTGCAGTATCTCCAACTGCTCTTTCAGAGCTGGGGCCTTTGCAAGATACCTCAGCATGATCTCATTGAACTGGGGACACCAAACTCCTGGGGTGAGAAGATGTGCATGTAATGTGTCAACTCTCCTACCATTCATGCGTAGAAACCCTGCTGTGTCTATATCTATTTCTTCTTGAAATTCCTCTTCAACGCTCAAAGACTCATTCCTTCTTACTTTCTGACAGAGCTGCCACCATCCAAGGTTGACATGCTTGCCAAATGTAAACGTCTTGAATGTTTCTGCCAACTCCTCTAAAGCTGCCTGGTCAAAAAATCTGCTACGAGCACTAGCCTGGGTCCATGCTTCTGGGATGCGTTTCGAATTCGTCCAGAGGAAACCTCCATTATATTTCCCATGTTTCGCTTCGTACATTTCAAGCATGTAGTGTGGGCTCAAGCCAAGTTCCATGTGCATCGCTTCTACAGGTAAGAGGATTTCGTGAAGGACAAATGAGTCGGCATCCATGTACAATGTATCTGAGTGGGAGATCAAAGCAGCACGTATTGCTGATCCCTTTTCCATTTGAAATTGGCTCCAAACCTGGCTGTCAACCATCCCTTTGCGTGTCAAACTTAGGTCGTATTTGTCCAGGACTGGCAGCCAGAAAACCTGAAGTCGTAGCAATCTAGTGCTGTTCAAGACCTGAAGTGATCGCAAGCCTTCACCTGTCCCCGCCACATATACGGATGCCCACGGATCGACAGATGCCAAGCTGTACAACATCAATGTGCCTTCCATGGTGCTTCGGCCTCCAATCATGCTCGCATAGCTCGAGGGTTTTCGCCATTCTCTACCGGGCATCAGTGGAGACGCGGCTGGCAACTTCAGAACAAATATCGCCAGCATAAGCATGCAAAACCAACCTTTACATCTAGTTCCTGCTTCTTGTGTCTTCCGACGTCCAATCCACCTCATTTTTGTGTTTCCTTTCGACCCTGCGTGCTCTGATTGCAACTGGAGAAATGGAGCTGCAGAGCTACCTTGTATGGCAGCTATAGGATGTAGCTATCCGTAGAAAAGGGCACACGCACATGTACACGTCACTGCGGTAGTCCACAGTCGATTTGCTGCTGTTGGTCTTGGGGGTAGGATTGTTTTGTGACTCTAGGCGCGTCTTGAATTGGATGCTGGAAACTGAATTTGTCCAAGATGACAGACGGAAACTTCAGGTCCTGTCTTGGGGAGAATATTCTACAGTGCAAACCAGACCTAAGTCCGCCGATCCAAGCAATCCACAGCTTGGATCTCGAAGGTAGCTCATAACTATGATCTCATGAGCCGAGCTTTCGTGCAGCCGAAGAATGTGCGGAGGAAATCAAGATTTTAGGGGTCCAACGAGAACCTACGTGCAAATGAGATACTACTCGCCGTAGGGTGTATAGACCACCAACATGCAATCGATCCGAAGCAAATGTGAGAGGGGCATGACGATTGTGTGGTCTTATACCTCGTGCCATCGAAAAGCATGTAGAACATGTCCTGCTAGACGATCCCACTGTCCGTAAGCTGTTGAAGTACTCTCGAAGCTCCTTCATGACAAGAAAACATAAGTCGATGAAATGAATTTGCCTTCCCACTTGGGACAAGGATTTCATACAATGCCCGACTCACGGATCTCTCAATAGAATGGCAATACTATCAACTAGAATGCGATCTATATGATCTCTATATTCGAGATGGGCCCATTGAATTTTTGGATAGGAAGTGCGTACAAGGTTACGTTAGCAATACAATCAAGCTCGTCGATTTTCGAGTCGAGGAAGAAAGAAGTGGACTACTCCATGTGACATTGAGGGTGCCACATCGATCCTCGGGGAGGAAAATACACAATAGGTTTTGATTTTAGTCTTTCTCAATGGCAAGTCTACTCCGACAATTTTGACGTCAATTCACAACCACTAAGTAGTGTTTGCCCGTCGAATAAGTGACGATTTTCTTTGTGTGTGTGGAGTATGATGAGTGCTTTTGTGAAAGACATTGTGGATATTGCAAGCAATGTCCGACAAAGCTCAATGGGAGACAAGATGGAACAAAGCCTAAATCGCAACATCTACGAAGCATGTGAAATGTTATGTTTGTGATGGCAAGATCGATTGGCTCATCATTTCTGTTGATTGGGATGCCACGAATGCCAAGTCGAACTACGAGGAATACGTTTGTTGGAGCTACTATCTTTAGATCGATTCAAGTGCACCAATACAACCTAGAAAAGATGGTGGAAGATTTGGAAAAGAAATAATCATTCATCCGTCAAAGCCTTCCTTTGTGAGCCAATTCTTTTACAAACGAGTGGCGAGGGATTGAAGCAATTTTTGCATCTTTGAAAATGTCTTCCGCATGTGTTGCGTTTGATTGTCATTCGTTTGCTAGAACTTATGGGTGGTTTGCATGCACAAGTTGAGACATGGTCAAGAACCAAACAAGCTAATTTTGAAAGTGGAGTTATCATTCATTGCTAATTTGGTTTCATGGCCACCTTTGTACGCCTATAAAGTTGGCAAAGGCCCGCACATAAGTTCCTACCATTGAAAGCCATTTCGCTTCGTTCGATGGCTAGTGAAAATTGTTGGTTAATATAGTGAAACATGGCGGTAGAAGAAAGGGACATAAATCACCTCACTTTATCTCATAGCGGAAAGCTCGCAAAAACTCGGTAGTCACCTACATTGGCTAGCAAGTTGCAAGTCGAACATTGGTTGGTTCTGCTTCGAAAGGTTTGATTCTGGCAGCCTCTTTCTTCAAGGGAGGTGTTTACCATGTACTAAGATCATCAATAGCACATACCAACCAAAAGCAAACAATTGGTACACTTAGAAAGGCCCCGGTATGCGCTTCCAAGTAAGAGTAAGGAGTATATTATGCCTACAGTCTTTCCTTGATTATCTAGCAAAAAAACACAATATCGAATGCTCAACTGAGACAGGATGGTTTTAGAAGGTGCCTCAAGATGTGCCACCATGCCCATTGGCTATTCCCCATTTTCCACAGGATACACGTCGGTAGTATCGCATATGCATGTCTTGCAGCTGTGTGCGTAAAAGGAATGACAAACCTGACATTTGAATATCAATCTTACAGAGGTAAACGACTGATGTGGAAACTTGGTATGCTTGTAAGTCAGACAGACTGCTGTACACTGATACAGTAGATGGACAGCCTGTTCACTTTCTGCCATTTTGACATTTCAATAAGTCGATGATACAAGCAATGAATGTACAAGCTGCCTCTTGGACAGTGCTTCTTGATCTTCTGGATAGAGTTGTAGAGATCAAGGTCAACCTGATAGGCCAAAAATGTATGAGCCACCCTGCTGTTATCATGGTCGGAGAGAATGGGCGACAGTGAATAGCATATCAGCCAGGGTAACTGCAAATTATTGCGAGAAATAAACCTGGTGCAAACAAGCTTTAGAATAGAAAAGCAAGCGCAACATCCGAAGATACAGTGCGACTTTGAAGCAGTAGCTACTACTAATTCATAGGTTGCAAAAAAACCTGCTCACATTATTGGAGGGCATCACAGCTCATGTTCTTCTTTGAACCTACATATCAGCTTTTCTACAAGAGCAACATCTTCAGGTAGATCGACACCATGTGGGGATTCGTCCACAACAACACACTTCATCCGATAACCATGCTCTAGCACCTTGAGGTGCTCAAGATCTTCCATCAACATACATGGTGTTGGTTCCAGCCTACAATAAGTGTCCAAGAAATGTCGACGATAGCAATGAATACCTACATGCAGCATATATGCTCCTTGCTGAAAAGGTGGAGGAAAGTCCCGTACACAACCTTCTTTGTTGTGTGGTATCAGCCCTCGTGAGCTATACATCACGTATCCATTCCGGTCCAGAAGAATTTTGACACGATTCGTGAGTTTCGCTTCTTCTTTGACTTTGAAAGGGGTGCATGCGGTGCTATAGACGATATCATCAGTATTCAATAGGCACTGTACAACGCGATCTATAATCTCGGGTTCAATCAAAGGTTCGTCCCCCTGCACGTTAACTACTATGTCGTATTGCCCCTCCAAAAGCGACACTGCTTCCTCGCACCGCGAAGTCCCATTGGGACAACTCGCGCTTGTAAGCACTACTTTTCCACCGAAGGCACGACAACAATCTACAATCCTCTCATCGTCGGTAGCAACCACTACCTCGTCGATAGTCTTGGCACGTAGTACTTGTTCGTAGGTCCATTGGATCATAGGTTTCTCGCACAAGAGTACCAGTGGTTTGCCTGGGAATCTTGTCGATCCATATCGAGCTGGGATCACGGCCACCTTTTTCGACATCACATGAGGCGAAAATATCGTCAGCCATCTTGTCCAGCGAGGTTTCAGGTCTGTTGCAACAGACTAGTTCTCGCCGAGCCCACACCTACCACACGGGGACAAGTTTGCTTTTCCATACCAGGGATACGCCGCATCCCTCGTGCAATCCATGCAAGTGCATAGAACCACGCAGATTCCGCGTAGTACACGAAGTGTCGATACAACGACGTCATGGCCACAACAGCACGACGATGGTGAGGATGCCGCACTCGCTTCAAGCCAGGGTCTGCAATCCCTTCTTCGGGAGTTTCTTCTCTTCGTGGGAGAATCCAGGCTGTCCTACATCGCTTGAGACTAGCTTGGGACCCAAGAGAACGGGCATTGTTGCATTGTCCATTCCTCCTGGGAAGTGGCCATCGAGTCTTGCATCAGCAGCTTCGCCCTAATCCACGTCTCCAGTCTCCAAGCTGCGTTCCAACAGTCCTGCCCGCTTGCTGGTGGCGGATCCTACATCCAAACACCCACGAATTCGCGGTGATCTTCGCCTCCAGAGAATTCGATCCGAAATAACACATCGAAATCGAACGGATTCTCTTTCTTTTTTCAGTCTTTCTTTTTCTTTGGTTTGTGGTGAGTTTCCAAGTTGAAGTGATGGATTCCTTCATTCCACTACAGTTGACCCTGCATCGAATTACGACCCTGGACCGAAACATGAGACAATTCCATCGATTGAGGTTGTTGCTTGGTCACCAATCTGTCCAGGCGAACCTTGCGCAGTTCGAGGGCGAGAACAAACGCTGCACGCAAGGCGAATCGAACGAAGTTCCTGTTCACTTGCGCGCGAATCTTACTCGTCATCATGCGAATCGTGACTTGAAGGTCCGCGTGGGTAGTGTTTGCGGCAGGAAGAAGCGAGTCAGGACACGCACACCTAACGTAACTGGTGGTGTTCGCATCGTTTGACCTAGCAGAGCTAAAATGTGCCATTGCACGAACAAGTAGAAGAGCCATTGAGTCTACCGTAGTAGAAGCTCATCGACCAGTAGAAGCTCTCACTCTCAGCATCGGGCAGTAGATGCCGACAGCTCCATGAGTGTATCAAGCTCGATTGCGGTGAAGCGCAGGGGATAGAGAGTACAAAACGCATTGGAAATAGAAGACCACATGAACCTGCCCGTCAGGTGGCGAATATGTGAGAGGTGCAACGATGCATTCCTCTCAGAATACGCACCGTGGGAGAGCAGAGTGTGTACGGGCTCGCCTGGAAAACTGGCATGGAATAGCACTTTGAGCAGACCAGGGTCAGAAAGGATACCCTGTCATTCATGAGAACATTGTTTGGCATGTGAGGCATGCAGTGTCAAAGCTAGTCCTTACGTCTTTGCTGAACAAGATAGTGCTCGCACAAAGCTGCTGCTCAAATTTCAAGATAGAGAGAATCAAAGCTTTCTTGCAAAGATTGCAAAGGTCTCATATGCAAAACATGTGAAGGTGATTCGAGAAATAACCCATCGTTGTGGATTGGAAGACATCTTGCCAGCTGAACGGTACGGGCCGTTTCATGGATGGTGGAGCAAAGATGGCCAATTTCATGAGGTTGACGCAACAAGCGTTGTTTTTTCTGAACTGAGGGGAGGGGACTGGATAGGTCTCCCAAGTGGCAAAGCAAAGTTGAACAGAACACAAGTGTACTTATCCGCAGTATTTGATTTCTTAATAGCTGCTAGTGATAGGAAACCTCGAAACGTTCTAATCGAAAGAGCTACACGCTCTCTTTTGTTGATCGATAATAACCAAGGCAGTTTTCGTACTGCACCGCGGAGTATTTTCGTTCCAGGAACTGAAAAGTTCTTCCTCTGGTGGGATACTCACTCAAAATATTTAAACAGCATACTCAAGGCAGGTACATTCAAGTATCCTGACCAACTGCAATCATGTCTGGAGCAATATGCCTCCGGCATCTGGTCTAGAAGTGCTCAAACACTCGATCTTTCCCCTGAGGCTCTGCACATGCTGCAAAAGAGGAGTATATTGCTGCTGAGGGGCTTTCGATACGCAGTTCTGCGCAACCATTGTACATATTTTGCTTGGAACTCGTCTGCTTATTTTAATTTTTTGCAATTTGAACATCACACCAAAAAGCCAGAAAGAATTCAGAGACAGATTGAAGCAGAATGGAAAGCGTTTTCTTCCAAGTGCAAAGTGTAGGCAATGAACTAGTAAGCTAATGCTTGTGAACTCATCAGAGAGAAGTTGTTACACCAGATCAGATGGTAAAGAATGTTGCTATACTTTCTCTCCACATGCAAAAGTTGATTGATGCTTCACGTAGCTTCCGATCCACGACTTACCCCAATGGTTAGCTTAAGGTGGCAGGATGGCTCAATTTCAATCCATTCTCTAAGCATTGCTCAATTTTCTGTTGCTATACTGTCTAATTAAAGCTCTTCGTGGCACATGATTCAATTCAAAGGATAGTAGTTGCGTCTCATGCATGGGAACATCTGATGCTTAGAATCCAACGTTAACGCTAACTTCACTTGGAGTACGATTTCTGAAAAACAATTCTGACAGTAGCATCCTGCCTGACAGCCACTTTCCTACCCTTCCAAATGAGAAGTCCATGCGCTTTCTTCATCCCTTCTAGCATACCATTCAATGACATGCAGCACTTCATGTGTTCTATATAAGTCCTGCTGCAATGCCAACCTTGACAGTAAGCTAGTCAATGAACTTGTAATTCGGATTGCAAGCAACAGAGACCAATGCCAGGGATACCGTAACTTCACTCATCACTGAAGAGTTATTGCAGAGATGCCTATGCTTTAGTGTTGAGATGCGAATCATGGCGAGAAAGAACTTTTCGGATTAGGAAGCTTCTATCGTTTTGTTCTCTCATATCTTGAACTCCAAGCTCAACCACATCGAGAAACACTGTCCTCAATAGAGTGGAGTTCAGACCGTGACCCAAGCATATTACTATTGAAACTTTCTACCACTGCATGTGTTTTCCGCAAGCCCCTTTCTAGATAGGTCCACTCGCATGCCCGCTGTAAACTGACCAAAAAATTTTACATGACGAACAACATTCTGCGCTTTCCCCATCTCATCGTATGCACCATTCAAGCAGACATGGCTTTTACACAACGTTCTCTGCTGAGTCAAGCAGATGCATGTAGGGTGTTCCAGATTCTTCAAAAAAAACCTCAAGTCCAGCATCAAAGGTTTCATGGTGTTCCCAGTCATCTACAGACTTTCACCGGCATACACTCTGCCTCCTTCAGATCTCTCAGCTAATCGGACATTCTGCTGCAAACAGTGATACCTAGTCGTGTTTTTACATTTATCATATTCGTTGTCCCTCGCACAAGTCAAAATACAGCGCCTTCCACTATGGTTGATTATGCGCGACTGCGGACACCATAATACTAATTCAATTCATAGTATTCCCAATGGATATGTGGCAACAATCACTCTGCTTCTATGATTCTGCGGTTCTTCATCTGTGAAGGGCCCGACAGGCTTTCAAAAGACCATTGAGTTGTCTCCCGCCATTTCCCCTTGCCTCATGACAAGTTCTTCCTTCTTCAGAACTCATTTTTTCCTTCGAATGTTCCACAAGCAACTCAAGGATTTGGATGAAGTTTCCTGGCCGCTATCGACAATTTTTTTCAAAAGTAGATCCAAAATTTTACCACAGAGTATTCAAAGTATATCAAAGTCCTCATTCAATCTGTCAATGTGGGGTAGATGCACGATATACAAAGGCACATTCACGTGATTGAACAAGCTAAGTTCAAACTTTCCAAATTCATAAGTTGCAGCTAACTTAGGTACGCGCTCGTTAATAATCGGGACCTTTGCGCAACCTCGATGCAAAGACTTAGCCAGCTATGCTTTGCTAGCATAACCCTTTGCTCACGAGAATCCAGGCTTACTGCTTTCCTATGCGTATCGGAGCAGCAGTGTGTCTTCTTCTGTACTTCTCCTCTACATGATGGCGATGGGCCTGCTAGGTAGATTACTTTGCCATCCTCCTGTCCAGTCTTTTGAGGTGAGGAGATGCCAACTACTTGACAGCAGTTTTGTTTGTCAGTAACACAAAAGAAGTCTTTCAGTAATTTGATATTTACTGCAGGCTTTTGCTCCTCTTCACGGAAATAATTCGCCCAACGACAGTGTTGAAATTAGATATGATATGTGACAGCGTTGCCGGAGCTTGCTTTGCAAAAACAGGCTGATTCCAGAAAGAGGAAAGGGCCTCCGTGTCATCAAGGAGTTGTCTAACACGAGCTGCCATCTCTTGAGCTGAGCTGCCAGGAGAAAAAGTGATGATGCGATCTAAGTTGATAATGCCACCAACACAGCTGGCATCCCCCCAATATATGGGAATCACTCCGGTAAGTACAGCTTGAAAGAGCTTTTCGCTAACATAGCATTTTCCGAAAGAATTCTCAGGGCACAAGTTGAACACATAGCGCTCTAGGAATTTCATCTTTGTCACATTTTGAACCTCAAGGGATACCATGTTGTTCTGAAACTTTCCAGGTGAGTCAACAATGATTCCTTGTTTCTCCAAATTTTCGTACCCTTCAAGTCTTGCTCTGCCATCCAAACCGCCAACCATTTTTGCATGACTGTTGATAATGGTGACTGCATGCTTTCGCCCTTGCAACATTGGTTGGTCGTTCCAAGCTATTGCCTGACTTGCTGTGCTGAACGGGTTTGCAAGATCCATTGCAAAAAACCATGGCGGCACAGCCAAGCTAGAATTGCTGAAGTCTTGCTCAAGTGTCCATGGAACAATTTCGCCCTCTATCTGTGATCTGAGATAAGCGCTGAACTTTTGAAAACGTAGCAGTTGCAGGTTTTCACCGCTGTAGAAAATCTTAAGCTTGCAACTACGGTATATATGCAACTCTCGCAAAGAGCCGAATACAGAGAAGAACAGGATATCAGCATCGGGGGAATTCGAAAGGCACAGCTCAAATCCACGACTTTCCAATGCACTTGATAAATATCCAATTGCACGATGGTTCGTCGAAAAGCGTTTCCAGAAGCATGCATAGGCCAGAGATATTTGTTTTCCCCGATGTTGGATTGCGTCACATATAGGCAGTTCGCCATTGATAATCCTCCAGCACAAGCAGAAGTGGAGGATCAGCACATTGCGGCTCCTCGCGCCACCCACACAGATGCAACGCTTTTCCGTACAGGTAACACCTGCTCGATGACGCTACCCAAATCAACCCCTCCAGAGCAGCTCTTCCCGATGCGCGCGTCAAGCAAAAGTCAAGGCGAGCATTGTCCGAAAGCAGTCCAATCCGTGAAGGAGTCGTCAGTACATCGGAACGAAGTTCAATAGTTTACCTTTGACTTCTTTCATGCATGGGGGTACACTTGATGGATCGAAGACGGAGCATTGGGGGCAAGTGCCACCGTGGACGTTTCTAAGTTCCTGGTGGTTCGTAACAAGGCACGGGGTCGAGTACCAAGAAGATGGAAAGTTTGTCGTTTCTATGTGAGAGACATTACTCGATAGATTCGGGTCGGCGAAAGCACAGACACGTGGCGTTCTGGAATGTGCGTGTGATCCATAATCCACATCAAAGGTGTGAACGCCTTCATCGCAAGGAAGAATCTCCACAAGGCGTCCATTCGGGATGGTAGTAAGACATTTGGTAAAATTTTGCAATGGCAGATCCTTCAAACGCAAAAGGCACGACGCCTTCCATTCGACATGTGATGTTGTTTGAAGGTTGAAGCTTCGACGCTCTTTCATGCAATCAAATTGTGCAAAGCGAAAGAGATGCACAACTTTTCAAATAGTGTTTTACCAACGGATGAATTTTCTAGAACCTAGTGAAACATACGGCAAAGGAAGCTCTGTTGGTGAGAACCAAATGAAGCGGTACTTCGCATGGTAAGCACCGACTAGGAAGTTGTAGTACGACTGAAAGACGTACCGCGAATCCAACGATCTACCCTTCAAGAAGTGTAAGTCTATATACACTAGCGAAGGGCACCAAGCAAGTGAGACTCCTTTGCCGAGGTAGGGACTAATCCCATATGAAAGGCGAAGGCGACCGTTTTAGTACAGTGAATTTGCTAGAAAGATGATACCTCGGGTGAGTATCTCCGTATCCTTGACTCACCTTTTGTGGGAAGCGGAATTGTCTTGCGGACTCGCTTGCACATTCGTTCGTTTACATTTTTACAATGGTTGAAGTTGTTGCGCGGGGACTCCAAAAACGCCGCTATCTTTTTCGTGGTCCCATTGTAGCAGTTTAAAGGACATGTTACGATTTTGGGTAACCCGATCGTGGTTTAGCCACGTCGTCATCCAACGTATCAACCATAAAGCCCCCACTAACACGGAGGACATGCTCATCCCTACACGGGTTTGTTCGATACATCCATTGGCCGAGGGACATGCCTAACGAGGATGTTTAAGTGAGGAGCTAGGAAGATTCACTCTTTGGAAGTGGGTTATGAAGGAATGCACGTGCGTGTACCCGTAGTATCGTGCTGGGCATGAATCCTACCTCTACCATTCAATGAATTTTTTGCATGACTTCCGCTTTGTCTTGATGATCGAACGACTTTGCCATGATGCATACATCCTCGTCATATTGTAGTAATCTTATCTATGTTGCTACGGGATCTATTAGTGCTCCCCTTTCTATTGATAGGTAGGTGGAGTCTTCCTCTTGTTGCCCCTTTGAAGCAAGCTCGATTAATATGCACACTACTCCATTCGAAGGACTTCGATGTGCATCATGAAATGATACCATCTCCATCTTCCAAAATGGCAAACATGCGCGATTTTGCCGACCAAAAACGTCAAGCACCTCGACGAGTCGACAAGTTCTCGCTACACACGTACATTTAGCATGGTAGTTCCAAAAGAGGATCACATACGTCCTCAACGATATCCTTGTTGCGACCTTGATCGGAACATCCTCAAGAAAAGAGCAAGAGGTAGAGACACGGAACAAAACGAAAAATAAAGGCAAATGTATTGTTGATCTCCTACCGTGATTTTCAATCGACCTATCAAAATGAACGAGTGAGCTTGTTTTCAAAAGGTGAGATCTTTCACCAATCGAATCGTAGGCACATGTTATGATGCTCCTCGTTCAAACGAATCCACCACGCGAAGGAGTGATCAAAAACTGATATAAGATTGCCTATACCCCTTGCATTGGATGTCATGCTAGCATGGTAGTATCAAGCAGCTATTTGCATAGAAACTAGCTCTATGGTGGAGTAATTCGCCCCCTTTCATATAAATATTTGTTAGTAGATGAGCTTGATCGGTTCGGGGCTTGGCTAGGGATGGATTTCGCACTGAAATTGACATTGAGGATAAAACGCCTTTGCGGGACACAACAACAAGTCAACAAGTGTCTGAGACGAGCTACCACCGGTTTTGCCTTCCCTTGTAACATGATTAAGCGAACAGCGAGTACTCTTGCGTGAAAACGTGGTCATCCACGTTGTAACTCCAATGAAGAACCAACTAGGCGTTCCAAACGTCATATTTTCTTCCATCTAGTTTTCTTTGTGTTTGGGTTACTGCGCTTGCAAAAAGAATAGTCCGCAAGGGGATGAAATGACTTGCATGGCTATATACTTCAACATCCATTATGCTAAACTTTACTTAGAGCACCATGCTTACAATTGTTGATAACGAGGCTAGATTTGAAGGTTTTTCAATATCTCCATTTAACTCTTTGTACATAAAATACGAAAACGCATTGAAGAAGCAAGGTCTCTTTACGTAGCCTCTTTTTCCAGCGCAGGCGAAAACAATCCGAGTTTCTTCTCTCCAGACAATCGGATTCGCGTAAGTGTCGTAGGCACTTCCTTGACAACAACCGCATCTTGAGGATGGAGGGAGGGGGCTATTGGATTGTCAAATAAGTTTTCCTTTCATCGCTGCGAGCCATCCTACAATCTTCTTGTTCTTGTATATTTATCACAGTAAAGAAGTATCAAGTAGCACAATCTAGATGGCCGAATCTTTGAACTCTTCTAGGTTTCGCGGGATGCGCTTGGTTTCTAGTTAATTCAGTCACTTTTAACTTTGCTCTCGTAATCCGGCGTCTCAAACATTCTCATGGTTTGAAAACAGGCGTCTTGAGTAGACCGAGATGAATTGGAAGAGGTACCTTCCTAAGCTCAATCGAACTTGTGATAATCGTGATCAATTTGGGGAATGAATGAGAATTGCTTAAACATATGGTTTGAAATACTTTTTCAGCCGTAGCGTGTTCATCATCTCAATTAACGAGCCTATTTACTCCGATCAACTAAAGAGGTTTGGTATGATGATGCTATATTGGTCACTTTGTAATAGAAAGCCGCAACTCTGATCAATCTGCTCTCTGGACTTTCCCACATATTTTCTACGTTCCCTCAAGTTGTAGCCTCCTTATTCTTGTCTCGTCATACTTCGTTTCCGACCACATCTACCCAACGTTCAATATGAAGGAAGCCTCTACAAATATTAGTTTACTTTCTATCCTTGCATTGTGCTTGTAACATTACTTCCAAAGCCTGCGCCACTCGTGAAGTAGATGGTAGGCCAAATCACACGAACACCAAGGTCAAGCTATTGTGCACATTTACCAACACTGTATGTTTGAGTATGTATCCTTACAATGATATATACTTCCGACAATTTCTTAGCGGACGTTTTCAACCTATGATTTGCCAATGCGAAGAGACATCATCTCAACGAGACGACTTATATTCGTGAGAGGCTATCCTAGTAGATATGGACGAGAAGGAAAATCAATATATTGGAGAGTAAATTTTATGTGGCTAGTTTTGAGTCTTAGTTGAAGAGCCCTAGCGGGCTTGTGGAGAGGCCGTTGCGCCATCATGCCATTGATGGGCACATTCGATACAGTGAATAAGTCCATATCCAAAGACATGTTCAACAAGGGTATGAGAGAAGTATGAGACTCATTATCTCTAAACGAGTTTTGAACATGTCGGCTTTCGCTTGTTCGTTGAAAGGTCTATGCAAGCCACGACAGTAATTAGAATTGAAGCGCTTCTTAGTGTAGATTACCATAAAAATAAGAAGGGTGAAAATATTGTGGAGAACATGCGAAAGATGGGTACACCCTTGTGCAACTTTTTGGGCGGAGGAGTCCTTAATTTTCCCTTGCCCCACGACATGCTTTGCCAATGAGTGGGACCGATACTCATCGTCATAATTAGAGCTCTTTCACAAAGTAGGTCTTTCTTGAGCACTAGCCTCGTGTGTCATGCTCCGTTCTGCCTTGATGGGGGGCGTGACGTTTGAAAACCAAGCTTGTTTGGCATGTTTGAGCGGCTAATTGGCAAGTGGTATCCTAGGGATAAGCAATGCGTTGTGGATCATGTTTTTGTGTTCGTCGTAGCATTTGCTATCATACGTCCTTTGAAGGTCTTGTTTGTCGCCGTAGGGTTCGTGTTTGGTTAACTTTCTTACCTAACGTGTCAATCTCAGAGGATGAGACATCGGGTTTGAGATTCGTGTGATTGTGATCCTGAAAATTCGTATAAAGGATGCCTTCGACACCAATCTTAGTATAGTTCAATAGCATACGTCAAGAGCTATCGAATGACTGGTCGTACGTGTCAATCCAACCCGCACTATGAATGATACGTTGGCTCAAAGATCAACTACCGCACTAGCAAGAAGGGGAACACCAACGGACCCCAGCAGTGAACCGGATAGAATCGCTTCATCACGGACAGGAAACCGACTTAGAGGGTATGGTCTTTTGGTGAAAAAGATAGAACTTGTCACGGAGAACAAAACTCATCGAATGCGCGGTCGAGGATTCGAATGTCCTCGGTACCTTCCGGTACATGCATATGCATCCCTCCAATGCCTGCCAGAAAAAGTGGCACAGGGGTTGTACCTATCAGCACATGAGGCAATGTCACAAATTAGACATTGAACAAAGTTCAGAAAACATGTAGCTTTGCATGTGAGCATGTGAAGTCGTGTTGTAGTGCATTTCATAGCAAGACACGAAGCAGACCAGAATTTGTAGTTGAGGGATGCTATAAGTAAAAATTGCCATTATCCGTCTTGCTGCCAATCAATGCAAGACACATTCTACTAGGTCCTCTTTTGTTCAGGTTCTCACTGTATCATACTTAAGGCACTTGCCTGTAGTTCGCTGCTAAACGATGTTTTCATGCAGCGCCTAAGCTAGGTCCTTGAGAGCATTGCCTTCATTTGTGTGTTCTTTTCATGCAACCACCGACAACCTATTTAACTTGTGCTATTACTGCATGTTGTAATTGCGGTCCAAAGCTCAACGAACGGCTTGAAGCGCACAACTTAAACTGATCATTCACTGATGATTGATAAGATCGAAACTCTGCTGTCAGGAAAACCACGGCTCCTTCTCAGAGACAAGTAGCCTAGAGTAAATACTAAAGAAATCCCGAATCCAAACTGATTTGGCCTTCAAATGGTATGAAAAGGTCACCTTCATGAGACAAGTGGCTTGATGTCCAAGGTTGAATTATAAAAATGCTCCATTGTCCAAGTCATCTCCTCAGGAGAATGATGCGGTAGCTCCAAAAGTATCTTATTTTGCAATCACATGAGCATCCGCAGAAAGCAGGAAGGTATCTGATAGCGCTCTGTCAATACTTTCAATGCATTCCTGACAACAGGGTGAGGGCAAACAAGCTAAATAAGAAGCTTCAACACCAGCTCCTTTCAGAAGATCATCCGAAATGGTTTGCAGCGTGGATTTTTCCAATTCCATTTGTTGCTTGGAATTGGATTCCTCCAATTTTCTCCATATAGAGCGACCAATTGGTCCTCGATATTCAAGGGTACCCTGAATACATGCCTTTCGACCAGAAGTAGCGCACTGCTGTCAAAATGCTTCATTGGGCACATTCTAAGCTCCCCCTTAACCCATTGTGGAGTCCATGGAGTATCTTTGATATCGTTAATTGAGAAAAAGTCATATTTTGTTCCCTTTCCATCAGACACACTGAGTTCATAACCTGGGTCCGTTTCTCTACCTATTTCATGAAAATCGTATCCTTGTGTTTGTAACAGACCGCGTACTGCAACCATTTCCTCCAGTGGAATGGCAAAATCAATGTCATTTGTGTCAGGTAGAAGGGTGCAGTTACGATACAAGTGAAGCAGTGTTCCAGAGTGAATATAAACACTAATGCCACTCTTCTGCAAAAGGTAGTACAGCTGAAGCATTCCAGACAGGAATGGCATATTGTGCCTGGCTTTGTCACCCACACACTGAATGATACTCAAATCTAACTCCTCAAATCGTACTGGAGACTCTGTTACAAGGTGAACATCAGGATCATCTGAAGAGCCACGGTATTTGTAGCCTCTGTAAGATCTGTACTTGAATAGAGGACCTTCCCCCTCCAGACCATACATTGCTTTCACATACCACGTGTTATTTACTAGACAACGGACATATCTACCCTCGTATAGACAGCTTTTTATGAAGGAAGGCTTCTCTTTCGGAACCCTGATATAGTGGTGTAGCCCCTTGTGGAAGTGAACGATGGACACAAAGCGTTTACTTTCCACATAATGCCAGATGTTGACATGCACCCGGTTCAGTTTGCTAAAATACAATTTGAGTGGTGATTGCTCACCTCCCACCAGTTCAAAATGATAGTTGTGCTTCTTGATGAAAACAGCAAAAGCTTCTTTAAGAAGAAATTCGCGATTGAAAGGGATCGCAATATCCACATCAGTTTGGAATGGTAGATGGCTATGATTGCTTGCGACTCCTAGCGCTGATCCAAAGGTAACGAAATAATTGACATTCGCCATCCTACAAATATCATCAACAAACTGAACCAGGACTAAAAGATTTTGTAGCTCACATGGAGGGATGGAACGACCTATACGCTGCCAGTTACACCGTCTACTCTTGCTTGAACAACAGTTCATCCTCGTTACTACGGGCGATCGCCTGTTCTGCAACCTTGAAACGCGTCCACCACGTTTTTGTAGCAACGAGGAGCAACCAACCATCAACCTGTCGCAGGGGATGAGGAACCATACAATCTCTAGTGCGAGTACGAGGATAGACAACATCGCTCCTGTGCGGTGTCCATGAACCCCAGGACCAATCAAGTGCGAGTCGGTCTGCTCGGAAGGAAATGAAGCCATAGACACACAGCAGTCTCGCATGCAGATTGACTGGGGTCGAATGTGAAAATACCGAAAGGCAGATCTTGCCAATCGAAAGGGGGGCCACTGTTGGAAGGAATACCCTTCCTTAAAAGAACGGCCCCATCCAAGCGAAAGCGGGGACCCCCCAGATACCGATTTCCCTAGAAGTCGAGACATGGAACTCGACAAGACGCACGAGCAGAGCTCTCGTGGGGAGATCTATGCAGGTGGATCAAGGTCGACGAACCCAATGGTCAGCGTTCGATGCCAACGACGTGGAAATCATCGAAACCCTGGCTGGTGCACACTATAAATAGCGCACACCAGCTCAGTTGCAATCGACTTTCTCAAAACCTTCATTCACCCTCCACCGTGCCGTTCCTCACCTTTTCGAGCATCCACCAACCTCACGGAAGGTCCAACGCTGCCCATCGCCATCGCAACACGTGTCGTGCAGGACAACAAGGGCTGCCGAGCCACCAGGCCGTGAGAGGGATGCCTCTCCCTCGGACCCACCATCCACAACAACGGAGGACACCCGACCGGTTCCTCCAACAGGTTAAGAGCCTTGGTAGCTATCCTTGAAAGCTATTGAATACAGAACTATAGAAATCATGGTAGGAACAAGAATACAAATGGATGAATAGAAGAAACCAAAAGAATATATAAATATCAAGTTGTCACAATGAAACGGAATCATGCTTGAGTGCAAAAATGGTGAGCTGAGCGTAGCTCGGAAGAGAAAGTCCCTCATCATACATGTTATAAAGAACAAGCTGGATCCAAAAGAAACCACCTGGTGCCCAGATGAGTGGGAGTGCGAGTATACCACAGCCGAGAAGAGCATGGTCAATGCTACTGTCACCAGAAAATATTGGAGTGCGAGTATACCACAGCCGAGAAGAGCATGGTCAATGCTTCTGTCACTAGAAAATATTGGAGTGCGAGTATACCACAGCCGAGAAGAGCATGGTCAATGCTTCTGTCACCAGAAAATATTGGAGTGCGAGTATACCACAGCCGAGAAGAGCATGGTCAATGCTACTGTCACCAGAAAATATTGGAGTGCGAGTATACCACAGCCGAGAAGAGCATGGTCAATGCTACTGTCACCAGAAAATATTGGAGTGCGAGTATACCACAGCCGAGAAGAGCATGGTCAATGCTTCTGTCACCAGAAAATATTGGAGTGCGAGTATACCACAGCCGAGAAGAGCATGGTCAATGCTTCTGTCACCAGAAAATATTGGAGTGCGAGTATACCACAGCCGAGAAGAGCATGGTCAATGCTTCTGTCACCAGAAAATATTCGAGTGCGAGTATACCACAGCCGAGAAGAGCATGGTCAATGCTACTGTCACCAGAAAATGTGAAGCCAAATCAATGCCGCAGTCGCAAGAATCTTCAGTCTTTCATGGATCAAAACACCTGAAACTCAATTGATCAACACTAGTGGACATATGCCTAGTTGTTGCCGAGTGGGAGTGTTGGAAGGAATACCCTTCCTTAAAAGAACGGCCCCATCCAAGCGAAAGCGGGGACCCGCCAAATACCGATTTCCCTAGAAGTCGAGACGTGGAACTCGACAAGACGCACGAGCAGAGCTCTCGTGGGGAGATCTATGCAGGTGGATGAAGGTCGACGAACCCAATGGTCAGCGTTCGATGCCAACGACGTGGAAAACATCGAAACCCTGGCTGGTGCACACTATAAATAGCGCACACCAGCTCAGTTGCAATCGACTTTCTCAAAACCTTCATTCACCCTCCACCGTGCCGTTCCTCACCTTTTCGAGCATCCACCAACCTCACGGAAGGTCCAACGCTGCCCATCGCCATCGCAACACGTGTCGTGCAGGACAACAAGGGCTGCCGAGCCACCAGACCGTGAGAGGGATGCCTCTCCCTCGGACCCACCATCCACAACAACGGAGGACACCCGACCGGTTCCTCCAACAGGTTAAGAGCCTTGGTAGCTATCCTTGAAAGCTATTGAATACAGAACTATAGAAATCATGGTAGGAACAAGAATACAAATGGATGAATAGAAGAAACCAAAAGAATATATAAATATCAAGTTGTCACAATGAAACGGAATCATGCTTGAGTGCAAAAATGGTGAGCTGAGCGTAGCTCGGAAGAGAAAGTCCCTCATCATACATGTTACAAAGAACAAGCTGGATCCAAAAGAAACCACCTGGTGCCCAGATGAGTGGGAGTGCGAGTATACCACAGCCGAGAAGAGCATGGTCAATGCTACTGTCACCAGAAAATATTGGAGTGCGAGTATACCACAGCCGAGAAGAGCATGGTCAATGCTTCTGTCACCAGAAAATATTGGTGTGCGAGTATACCACAGCCGAGAAGAGCATGGTCAATGCTTCTGTCACCAGAAAATATTGGAGTGCGAGTACACCACAGCCGAGAAGAGCATGGTCAATGCTACTGTCACCAGAAAATGTAAAGCCAAATCGATGTCGATCCCACCGATGAATGCGTGGAGTATGTTGCTGTCACCATAAAATGTGAAGCCAAATCAATGCCAATGCCACCGATGAATGCGTGGAGTATGTTGCTGTCACCAGAAAATGTGATGCCAAATCAATGCCAATCCCACCGATGAATGCGTGGAGTATGTTGCTGCCACCAGAAAATGTGAAGCCAAATCAATGTCGATCCCACCGATGAATGCGTGGAGTATGTTGCTGCCACCAGAAAATGTGAAGCCAAATCAATGTCGATCCCACCGATGAATGCGTGGAGTATGTTGCTGTCACCAGAAAATGTGAAGCCAAATCAATGCCAATCCCACCGATGAATGCGTGGAGTATGTTGCTGTCACCAGAAAATGTGAAGCCAAATCAATGCCAATGCCACCGATGAATGCGTGGAGTATGTTGCTGTCACCAGAAAATGTGAAGCCAAATCAATGCCAATGCCACCGATGAATGCGTGGAGTATGTTGCTGTCACCAGAAAATGTGAAGCCAAATCAATGCCAATCCCACCGATGAATGCGTGGAGTATGTTGCTGTCACCAGAAAATGTGAAGCCAAATCAATGCCAATCCCACCGATGAATGCGTGGAGTATGTTGCTGCCACCAGAAAATGTGAAGCCAAATCAATGCCGCAGTCGCAAGAATCTTCAGTCTTTCATGGATCAAAACACCTGAAACTCAATTGATCAACACTAGTGGACATATGCCTAGTTGTTGCCGAGTGGGAGTGTTGGAAGGAATACCCTTCCTTAAAAGAACGGCCCCATCCAAGCGAAAGCGGGGACCCGCCAAATACCGATTTCCCTAGAAGTCGAGACGTGGAACTCGACAAGACGCACGAGCAGAGCTCTCGTGGGGAGATCTATGCAGGTGGATGAAGGTCGACGAACCCAATGGTCAGCGTTCGATGCCAACGACGTGGAAAACATCGAAACCCTGGCTGGTGCACACTATAAATAGCGCACACCAGCTCAGTTGCAATCGACTTTCTCAAAACCTTCATTCACCCTCCACCGTGCCGTTCCTCACCTTTTCGAGCATCCACCAACCTCACGGAAGGTCCAACGCTGCCCATCGCCATCGCAACACGTGTCGTGCAGGACAACAAGGGCTGCCGAGCCACCAGACCGTGAGAGGGATGCCTCTCCCTCGGACCCACCATCCACAACAACGGAGGACACCCGACCGGTTCCTCCAACAGGTTAAGAGCCTTGGTAGCTATCCTTGAAAGCTATTGAATACAGAACTATAGAAATCATGGTAGGAACAAGAATACAAATGGATGAATAGAAGAAACCAAAAGAATATATAAATATCAAGTTGTCACAATGAAACGGAATCATGCTTGAGTGCAAAAATGGTGAGCTGAGCGTAGCTCGGAAGAGAAAGTCCCTCATCATACATGTTACAAAGAACAAGCTGGATCCAAAAGAAACCACCTGGTGCCCAGATGAGTGGGAGTGCGAGTATACCACAGCCGAGAAGAGCATGGTCAATGCTACTGTCACCAGAAAATATTGGAGTGCGAGTATACCACAGCCGAGAAGAGCATGGTCAATGCTTCTGTCACCAGAAAATATTGGAGTGCGAGTATACCACAGCCGAGAAGAGCATGGTCAATGCTTCTGTCACCAGAAAATATTGGAGTGCGAGTACACCACAGCCGAGAAGAGCATGGTCAATGCTACTGTCACCAGAAAATGTAAAGCCAAATCGATGTCGATCCCACCGATGAATGCGTGGAGTATGTTGCTGTCACCATAAAATGTGAAGCCAAATCAATGCCAATGCCACCGATGAATGCGTGGAGTATGTTGCTGTCACCAGAAAATGTGATGCCAAATCAATGCCAATCCCACCGATGAATGCGTGGAGTATGTTGCTGCCACCAGAAAATGTGAAGCCAAATCAATGTCGATCCCACCGATGAATGCGTGGAGTATGTTGCTGCCACCAGAAAATGTGAAGCCAAATCAATGTCGATCCCACCGATGAATGCGTGGAGTATGTTGCTGTCACCAGAAAATGTGAAGCCAAATCAATGCCAATCCCACCGATGAATGCGTGGAGTATGTTGCTGTCACCAGAAAATGTGAAGCCAAATCAATGCCAATCCCACCGATGAATGCGTGGAGTATGTTGCTGTCACCAGAAAATGTGAAGCCAAATCAATGCCAATCCCACCGATGAATGCGTGGAGTATGTTGCTGTCACCAGAAAATGTGAAGCCAAATCAATGCCAATCCCACCGATGAATGCGTGGAGTATGTTGCTGTCACCAGAAAATGTGAAGCCAAATCAATGCCGCAGTCGCAAGAATCTTCAGTCTTTCATGGATCAAAACACCTGAAACTCAATTGATCAACACTAGTGGACATATGCCTAGTTGTTGCCGAGTGGGAGTGTTGGAAGGAATACCCTTCCTTAAAAGAACGGCCCCATCCAAGCGAAAGCGGGGACCCGCCAAATACCGATTTCCCTAGAAGTCGAGACGTGGAACTCGACAAGACGCACGAGCAGAGCTCTCGTGGGGAGATCTATGCAGGTGGATCAAGGTCGACGAACCCAATGGTCAGCGTTCGATGCCAACGACGTGGAAAACATCGAAACCCTGGCTGGTGCACACTATAAATAGCGCACACCAGCTCAGTTGCAATCGACTTTCTCAAAACCTTCATTCACCCTCCACCGTGCCGTTCCTCACCTTTTCGAGCATCCACCAACCTCACGGAAGGTCCAACGCTGCCCATCGCCATCGCAACACGTGTCGTGCAGGACAACAAGGGCTGCCGAGCCACCAGACCGTGAGAGGGATGCCTCTCCCTCGGACCCACCATCCACAACAACGGAGGACACCCGACCGGTTCCTCCAACAGGTTAAGAGCCTTGGTAGCTATCCTTGAAAGCTATTGAATCCAGAACTATAGAAATCATGGTAGGAACAAGAATACAAATGGATGAATAGAAGAAACCAAAAGAATATATAAATATCAAGTTGTCACAATGAAACGGAATCATGCTTGAGTGCAAAAATGGTGAGCTGAGCGTAGCTCGGAAGAGAAAGTCTGTTAGGAACCTGGGCATCCCCCCTTGATTCCTCACCCATTGAACCCCTTCAATGGATAGTTACTCCTCTATGGAGAGGAGTACTTAACCTCTCTTTCTCACACCTTGTAATGAAGTTGATCTTGACCTCGAATTTAGAGCCGCCTCCCAAGCGCCTCCTCAACCTCCGAGGCAACTTCCTCCGTACCGACGGAGTTCAAGAGCAAGGAGCTTCCCTCCTAACAGTAAAAAGGACTACCACGCACGGAGAAAGAACGTACGCGTGCGTTTTAAGCTTTGCGGACGCGTCCGTGGTTGTTGTGTCACGTCCGGTCACCTAGGTTTTCGTGGAAATTTCATTGGGGCATAACTTTGCCGTTACTGGCTCAAATTGAACGTTTGACGTGTCGTTGGAAAGTGCGTCGTAAGATGCGTCGAACAAAATCAACAACGTGTTCTGGAACGGTCTGTGTCAAAAGATAGAATTTGAGTGGTAGAAAAAAAAGAGAGAATGACAAGGATGGTAGAATTGAAAGAAGAGTTGGAGGCATTGAAAGTGCAACTCATCCAACAAGGTGAAGAGTTGGAGAAGTTAAGAAGTAATCCATCTTCTTCCGTTCAAGATGGAACTTCCACTCAAGCCATTACGATGCCGTCCATCCCTCGTGGACCCATGGAGACGATCGTGCGGCCCAAGGGCTTTTCCTTCCATAACATGGGGGAAGACGCGTTGTCCGAGGCTTTTGAGGCTTGGTGGGGTAGTGTTACAAGGTGGTTTGGAAGGCGCAAGGCCCGCCAACCGGATTTGGAGGAATCGGAGTGCGTGGTGGACCTCCTTGACATGATCCAAGGACCCAAGTGCGCCGTCCTCGATTCTCTTTACGAGAAGGGGACACTTCCCCTAGATTTGGGAGCATTCAAAACATTATTGGTTCAGCTTCACCGTATCCGTCCTTCATCCGAGGCCGCATACAAAGAATTCGAGAGGGCTTACCAAAAGAGGGACATGACGGTCCGCCACTTCCTACTCCACCTTGAGGAGTTACAAAGGAAGGTGAATTTGGGAGATGGTAAACTCATTCCCCATGTGAGTGAGGAGATGGTGTTATTGAAGTTGCGCAGTAGCGTATGGATTGGAATCCGTGACCAACTTCGTGCGAAGTTGGAGGTGGACAAGCTCGATGGAAATGAGCGGCCGTTGGAAACTACGGAGGAGTGGTTGGAGCTTTTGGAGTATTGTGAGGAGCGTTACGCGCGCGAAAAGGAAGCGCGGGAACGCGACGATCAGCGTCAACTGCGTAAAGCGAAGGCCGTCCCCCAGAAAATGGAGCGACCGTCGATGGTAGCGGTTGTGCCGGCGTTGTCGCACCGTCTCACGGACGAACAAGAAAAGTTCCAGGCTGAATGGAAAGGAAAAAAAACCAACGCCAAAGGCGATCGAGCGGTGTAAGCAGTTGGGATTGTGCCTTATCTTCCGTTGCTTAAGCCCCGATCATGTTGCGAACAACTGTCCCAACAAGGGAAAGAGTTCAGAAACGGGAAACGGCCAGGCCCTCGGCAACGGGATACCCCGGCGGGCATAGAAACAGATTCCCCTTTGAGTAAGTGTGAGGGCAAGGATCCTGTTCCTGCCTCCACCATCCAGGTGAGTCCTGCTGGGTCTCACTTCTTTGAGGAAACTGGAAATTGGGCTGAAGATACACCCCTTAATGCAGCCGTGCATGGCGCACGTTCCGATGAAACAGTTTCAGATATCAGTAATTACCACGTGGACTATGCGAGGGAGCGGTCCGCGTTTGAGTTGAGTGATTTGACAATTGGGGCTGGGGAGAACCCACCAGCATCCTCCTGTCCACGGATTGTGGTGAATTTGGCACAATTTGGAGGGTTGACCTTTATCAGGCCTTCCTATGTTGAAGGTACAGAGTTGAGAACATTGTGGGACACCGGTGCAGGGTGCTCCTATATTCACAGAGAATTCAGTGCTTTAGGTACCATTGCCAGCAAAGCGCACTTTGTGCGAAGCGTGTTCGCCAACGGCCAGGCGCACACGTCCAACGAACTTTTGCAGATTTCGGTTTCTCTTGGTCCGTTTGATCTGCCATTGGAAAAACAGATTCAGATAAATATAAAAGTAATACCTATGGATCTACCAAAGAACTTTGATATGATCCTGGGTTGTGATGTTATGAAACAACTTCAGGCTTCGCTGGACATCGAGCGAAACACCATTCAGTTGAGTCATCGCGGACGGATCGTAACCCTGGTCATGGACAAACACAAGAAAGTAGAGACGACCTCCGTCAACAGTCTGTCATCAGTAAGCGTAACGACTGCAGAGCTGACTGCTCAGCACCCAACTTCTTTCAGCACTTTGGAAGAGGAGTTTGGGCCATTCAGTACCACCCTGTTTGTCTCGGCAAGAGCGGGGCTGGCAACCCTCAATTATGAGGAGCCTGTTGAGGCTTTGGAACAAAACTGGACAGAATTGCCTGGACCGATACTCTGCGTTCCGCCGTTAAGACTACTGCCCCAGGTTACGCAGAAATTACGAGCTTCGACACCTATGGATCTGGTCCTGTTGACGCCGTATCTACCCCGGAGTCCATGGTTCAGGGAACTACAGCCCCTGGTGCAAAAGGGTAGGGTGGTTCCATCAGCAGACAGGGCTTGTATGCAACAGATAGAAACTTATGGACACAGTACCCCTGACTGTGAAATGGTAGCTTTGCAGATCAATCACAACAGCACTGCAGAGGTAACGACGCTAGGAGCGATCCAGGTGAACCGTCCAACAGTCACTCGGGAGGCCGTCGAGGGACTACAACTGCCCGAGTCGCTGGACACAATACAGCAGCAGCAATTAAGACACCTGCTGCTCAAATATTTGCACCTCATGCAACCACCAGGTGACGATGAACCACCGCCGCCGCCATCGGAATTCGACCATCGTATTGTCCTCACGGAGGGAGGGTCACGGCGAGTACAAACCCGACCGATACGCTTGGCCGCTGACCAAACTATTGAGTTACAGAAGCGATTTGAACATCGATGCAAGCGTGGGATTATGCAACGGGCGGCCAGCGACAGCGAGACCTGCAAATCTGCAGTTTTCATGGTGAAGCGTAAGGATGGACCTGATCGTGACGTCGTGGACTTTCAAGCGTTAAACGATGTTACAGTTAAGGATCATTTCCCTCTACCTCTCATTGAGGAACTACTAGATCGATTAAGTCAGGCTCGCTTCTTCATAAGCCTAGACCTGAGAGAAGCCTATTACAACATACGCATGCATCCGGACAGTGTGAGGTACACTGGCACCGTCACTCATTTTGGTCTATTTGAATGGCTGGTGTTGGTTATGGGAATGTGCAACGCTGTTGCTACATTCTAGCGCATGATGGATGCTAGATTTCATCACCTCATCTATGACAAGCGCACGGTTGCTTGCTACCTTGACGACCTGCTGATCTACGCAGACAGTTTTCAGGTCATGATGGACACACTTAAGGAGGTGCTGCAGGTTTGCGATCGGTATCGGTTCCGACTCAATATGCAAAAAAGCACCTGGTTTCAGACTCACCTTACATACCTGGGACATGTAATTGGGGAGGGACAGTTACGCCCGGATCCCCGCCTTATTGGGGCGGTGAGAGAATTTCCCCAACCCAGGACGCCAACGCAGTTGCGATCTTTCTTGGGGCTGGCAGGTTATTACAGAAAATTCATTTCTCGCTTCTAGGAAAAGGCGGCTCCGCTTTACGAACTAACTAGGCCGATAGAACCTTTGGCTGCTCGTTGGGATGAGCGAGCAGAATCGTTGTTTGTTGAGTTGAAGTTAGCGTTAACTTCAGAACCTGTTCTTAGGCTCCGGACTCCAGGGTACCCAATTGAGCTTCACACCGATGCGTCTAATGTTGGCCTGGGAGCTGTGTTGCTCCAACAACACAGCAGTGGTTGGCACCCAGTGGCTTATTGGAGTAAGTCGCTCCAGGGTGCGCAGAAAAGCTACACTACCACTGAACTGGAAATGCTAGCTATTGTCCTAGCATTGCAGACATGGCGGCATTACTTGTTGGGTATCCCGATCGTTGTTCGCACCGACCATCAGGCACTGGTGCATTATCTGAACAAGCAGCCAGCAAAGCTTCAGCAGCGCGAGTTATCGTGGTTACCCCGGCTCGCCGATTTCCAGCTCACCATAGTGTACAAGCCTGGAAAGTTCAAGTTGCCGCCCGATGCGCTGAGCCGCGGACGTTCTGCGCTTCACCTCACTGTGCTCGATTTATGTGCAGGGACAGGAACAGTAATCCGCAGCCTGGTCCATGCAGTACCAAACCATGTTCGCATCAATTATATTGCAGTTGAAAACAATGCAGATTGTCGCACTGTTATTCAGAGAATCTTCAGTTCAGTTCAGCGCGACCGTCCAGGTCTCTTTCTACGCAAGGACATATTCCGCCTGGGTCATGATGTTAAGGACCTGGTAAACAAGAAACTGCCTGCAGTGGACCTCATCATAGGAGGGGTGGCATGCCAACCTTTCAGTAGAGCGAATCCTGCTCGCAAGGGATTGTAGGATGACCGCTCGGTATTTCAAGTTGTGCAGAAACTACTTATGCACAGCCGAGCTACCTTTTGTGCAGTTGACTGCACCCCGTTTGCCCAGCACTTGCGAAAAGATCTGGAAGTGGTGCAGCAATGGTTGGGGCAACCTATCCAGCATGACTTAAGTCAGTGGTCAGTAGAGCAGCGCACGAGGCTGCTTTGGAGTAATCTCGACACTGAAAATATGAAGCCGCTGTTGAAGGAAATTGTCTAGCCGCTTACTTGGCAGGCCTGTCTCCAATCAGGTTGGACAGCGCCGTCCGAAAAAGCCCCGACGCTGATGGCCAGCTGGGACAACACCCATAATGTCCGAAATGGTCAGTCTATGATTCAACAACAGGGTACCACTATCACCAAGCAGATGGCTCCCGAAGAATGAGAATTATTCGTTGGGCTCCAGCCAGGAGACACACCAACACCAGGGTTGGATAAATCCACCAGGAACCGTATGCTCGGCAACGCGTTCCCTGTCTCCTGGATAAACTCCATCATTCGTATCTGGATCAACACCGTCGACAACGATGATGTACAAGCAGCAGCATGCTATCCTCTTCCCTCACCCGCGGCACAGGATAGTCCTTTTTACCAAGCTGAGAATACTACTTTGCAACCTCTGCAATCAGTACTCACAGCGGTCGACATTGGTAAGATTAGCCAATTGGATGCGCTACTTGCGAAAGCGGCGTCGATGGACGCAGATTATCAGAAACTTCAGGAGACAGATACTCTGCAGAAGCAGGATGGAATCATGTATAAGGTCAGCAGGGGGCAGAAAAGGTTGTATGTTCCTAACAACCGCACAATTAAGAACCTCATCCTGATGACCACTCATGATTTGCCGTACGCAGGCCACCCAGGAGTTCATAAAACCACTGAACTGCTAACGCGACAATATTACTGGCCTGGAATGCACGAGGACGTCAAATCCTACTGCAAACAATGTTATGCTTGCCAACTGGGCAAAATCAGCCGGCAGCGCAGCAAGACCATTCTCCATCCTACAGACCATGGGTCGTACCCAAACCGCTGGGTAACACTGGACATAGCGATGGGATTGCCGCCCAGTCACAGTTACAATGCAGTTCTGGTTGTCGTAGATCGGTTTACCAAATACACCGTCTACATTCCTATCACCACCAGCATCACTGCGTCCGAATTAGCCTTTCAGTTTGAGCGTCACTGGGTTGCTAAACGCGGATGCCCCAGCAACTTGATCATGGACCGAGACACAAAATTCACCTGCGCGTACTGGCGCGATTTCATGGAGACCTTGGGTGTCACGGCCATGCTTACAACTGCTTACCATCAGCAGTCTGATGGTCAGACGGAACGTCAAATCGCAACGCTAGCAGACCAACTGCGGGTCGCGCTTATAGATACTTTCAGTGCTGATGACGATTGGTATCGATGCCTGCACATCGCAGAATTTGCGACCAACAACACTGTGCGAGCAACAACAGGGGTCACCCCTTTTCAGGCAGAGTTGGGTCGCCATCCAACCATGCCCTTCTATTTGCTGCCCGGACCCAGCAACCTTACCATCGACAAGCATGTAGCTGAATTGTGCAAATACAGCAGGACGATATATCGTCTTATGGCGATCAATCTCGCCAAGGCTGAGGAACGCATGCAGTATTTCAGTAACCGTACGCGAACCAGTAAGACATTTGCAAAGGGAGAAATCGCTAAGCTGCAGGGAGGACGTGCGACACGCAGTGATCAGCATAAATTACAGCCACGCTTCCGGGTTACCGAAATTGTCCGCTCTCTGGGCAAAAATAATTATGAGATCCGCTTGCCGGAGGGCAGCAGCATACACCCCGTCGTGCATGCTGACAAACTGGAAAAATTTTGGACAACAGACCCTACAAAGTTTCCGTTGGCTCAGCAACCTGGACCGGCAGTGCTACCGCCAGATACGTCACCGCAACCAACCGACCAAGCGCAGAAATACCCTGTCAGAAAATACCTCCTGCGCAACTGGAATCCAGTGCCACCCAGATACTATGTTCAATGGGATACCCCTGCCAAAGAATTGGGGTGGGCATATGAAGACGATGCGCTGATCAGCGACGTCGCTGTCTACGAAAAAGTGAATGGAATCCTGCCAGAAATTGGTATCACTGCTGCCAACAAGGCTGCAGTTCTCAAGCACAAACGCGTCAAACTTCAGCAAAAATCACCCATCGTTCAGAACACGTGGACTGGCAAAGCTCCATGGGCAGCAGCTATTGGACGTGCGTCCACCGTGAAACTTCCAGGTTTGCAAACATTGCCTGCAGCTAATCTGCACAGAATAGTGGAGAAACGCTTTGAGGAACAGGGACTTCTCATGTATTACGCTGGACAGGTCGTCGCCACCCCCAAAACTGGTACTGGACGATACACCATCCGTTACACCGACGGATACGAAGAAGCTGTCACACATCAAGAATTGGACAGGCTCCTTTATCGAGCCTCCGCTAGGATAGATTAAATTTTCAGAAGGAGTTTTTGACCTGAGGGCAGGTTTTCTCCTACCACCTATTTGTTTAGTGTACAAGAACCGTCGAGGACGCCGGTGTTGGGGCTGGGGAGTGTTAGGAACCTGGGCATCCCCCCTTGATTCCTCACCCATTGAATCCCTTCAATGGATAGTTACTCCTCTATGGAGAGGAGTACTTAACCTCTCTTTCTCACACCTTGTAATTAAGTTGATCTTGACCTCGAAGGTAGAGCCGCCTCCCAAGCGCCTCCTCAACCTCCGAGGCAACTTCCTCCGTACCGACGGAGTTCAAGAGCAAGGAGCTTCCCTCCTAACAAAGTCCCTCATCATACATGTTATAAAGAACAAGCTGGATCCAAAAGAAACCACCTGGTGCCCAGATGAGTGGGAGTGCGAGTATACCACAGCCGAGAAGAGCATGGTCAATGCTTCTGTCACCAGAAAATATTGGAGTGCGAGTATACCACAGCCGAGAAGAGCATGGTCAATGCTTCTGTCACTAGAAAATATTGGAGTGCGAGTATACCACAGCCGAGAAGAGCATGGTCATTGCTTCTGTCACCAGAAAATATTGGAGTGCGAGTATACCACAGCCGAGAAGAGCATGGTCAATGCTTCTGTCACTAGAAAATATTGGAGTGCGAGTATACCACAGCCGAGAAGAGCATGGTCAATGCTTCTGTCACCAGAAAATATTGGAGTGCGAGTATACCACAGCCGAGAAGAGCATGGTCAATGCTACTGTCACCAGAAAATGTGAAGTCAAATCGATGTCGATCCCACCGATGAATGCGTGGAGTATGTTGCTGTCACCAGAAAATGTGAAGCCAAATCAATGCCAATCCCACCGATGAATGCGTGGAGTATGTTGCTGTCACCAGAAAATGTGAAGCCAAATCAATGCCGCAGTCGCAAGAATCTTCAGTCTTTCATGGATCAAAACACCTGAAACTCAATTGATCAACACTAGTGGACATATGCCTAGATGTTGCCGAGTGGGAGTGTTGGAAGGAATACCCTTCCTTAAAAGAACGGCCCCATCCAAGCGAAAGCGGGGACCCGCCAAATACCGATTTCCCTAGAAGTCGAGACGTGGAACTCGACAAGACGCACGAGCAGAGCTCTCGTGGGGAGATCTATGCAGGTGGATCAAGGTCGACGAACCCAATGGTCAGCGTTCGATGCCAACGACGTGGAAAACATCGAAACCCTGGCTGGTGCACACTATAAATAGCGCACACCAGCTCAGTTGCAATCGACTTTCTCAAAACCTTCATTCACCCTCCACCGTGCCGTTCCTCACCTTTTCGAGCATCCACCAACCTCACGGAAGGTCCAACGCTGCCCATCGCCATCGCAACACGTGTCGTGCAGGACGACAAGGGCTGCCGAGCCACCAGGCCGTGAGAGGGATGCCTCTCCCTCGGACCCACCATCCACAACAACGGAGGACACCCGACCGGTTCCTCCAACAGCCACCCCAGTCACCCATCAAGGGGACGACCTTCCTCCTGTCCCAAACGTTTCGTGTGACAGCGAGGAAATGCCAATAAATGTGCCCGTGGTGTCTACGAACGTTCCAAGCAAACCACTACCACTCGGCAAGCGCTGTTCTTCGTAGCACGTTACAATGTTGTCATTGTGGAACCTCGCTGACAAGTCCTTTCACCTGTAGTGATGCGGCTTTGTTGCCCACATTACCGTTGGGGTCTACTGGTCTTTCCCAACCAGCCGATAGGATCCATGAACTTTGTGCACTTCGATCTCGTCATGCACAACCTTAACATAAATGCATTTCCTGATTGTTGAGATGCAACAACGTGGATTATCCACTGACACCATTCAAATATCGGGAAACGGCTTGTCCGTGGTTGTGCAAGCAAAAACCGAGACCTATCTCGAAGAGGATCCATCCATCCATTCGACAATCTCATTTGGGAAAACGAAGAGATAACCAAAGATAGCGCGACAAGATATCAGACTTACAGAAAAAAACATTGCGACATTGTCAAACAAAAAGTATGCCGATTAGTGCGTTGCATGCTACTACAACGTGGTTTTCCCTCTTGAGAATATTCTCCCACAGGCGGAACAAGCGGTCTGCCAGAAAAAGCTTGGTTCCACGGGTAGGTTCAAATGCCTTCGGACGAATATTATGTTACAGGTATGTGTCGATTATCGTCTGCCTCGGAACTGTGACATTTTCTACCCTGCTGAATTGACTTCTACCTCGTGTCCACTTCACGCATCTCGGAGGTTTGCACGTTTGGCGCAGTCTGACGAACCTACAGCAATGGAGGAATCCACACTGTACAAGACCTTGAAGGTGGGTGAAGCGAAACAACTTATGAGCTCGTCCATGGGCGCCGCACCGTGAAGTCGCATAGAGCAATCGTGATTGACAACTGGTGCTTGTTTGCCATGGGATCGCGGCCCATATGACGACGCTGCACTGTATAACCAGACCGCGAGGCCGTTTTTCCTCATGGCAGGTCCGAATGTGATCCAGTCTGAAGAGCACGCACTGTCGATGTGCAGACAAATCAAGGAGGTGACGGACGCACTGGACATTGAATTCGTGTACAAGTCTTCTTTGGACAAAGCCAATCGGACAAGCGCTAGTTCCTTTCGTGGTCCCGGCATGGATGAAGGGCTGCGCATCTTGGAAAAGGTGAAAACCACCTATGGAGTTCCAATCGTGACTGACATTCATGAATCCTATCAAGCAGAAAGAGTGGGACGAGTGGCGGATGTCATCCAGATACCTGCTTTTCTGTGTCGCCAGACAGACCTTCTGGTTGCAGCAGCAAGAACCCAGCGTATCGTCAACATAAAGAAAGGACAATTCTGCGGACCATCCATTATGGGGCACTCGGCAAATAAATGCCGTGCTGCTGGCAATCCAAATGTCATGGTCTGCGAGCGCGGAACCATGTTCGGTTATGGAGATCTAGTGGTCGATCCAAGGAATTTAATTTTAATGAGAGACGCAAACTGTCCAGTTGTTGCGGATGTGACACATTCACTTCAACAGCCCGGAAGAATGACCAGTGAATGTGGGGCAATTAGTAGTGGGGGTACAAGAGGTCTGATACCTACCATAGCTCGGACTTGTGTAGTATGCGGAGTAGATGGCCTCTTCATGGAGGTACATGACAACCCTGACAGTTCTCCTGTCGATGCCCCAACTCAGTGGCCAATGGGGCACTTAAAGCCACTGCTTGAAGAATTGTCGGACATTGCTAGAGCCACAAAGGGGAGATCCGCTACGGCAGCATCATGCTTTGGCCCTACCATCTAATTAAAAGTGTTTTTAAGCCCAACGGCCTTCCTTGCCTACCTCATATACCCAGAAAGCGATGACAAATTGAATCATTGTGATTGGTGTATCAAGACTCTCTGCCAGATCTTCAGCCTTTAACAACCTCAGTAGTTCATTATTGTCTCATCTACAACGGAACCCTCTTAAATCTATTCCAAGTACGGTGTAGTGGGCTGTTTAAGAGCAATCAATCTGTCACATGTGGTGCCGAATTTCGACCCCCTTTCTTTGGTGCTCAGGCCTGTCTCTCGAGGATGGAGAGGTCTATTAGCCACTACTTGGCAAGATCATTACAGACAACCAGTTGGACGTGCCTTTAATCTAATTTCCGTTTAATTCTCCCTTTGCAAGTTAAAGAGCGAGCAGTTGTAGCTAGATTCCAGATTATTTTGTAGGGAAAGAAGCAAGTTTGTTTCCAAGCTTCCTTCTTGGAGCTATTGGATAGTCGCAATATCGAACAAGGGCGGGATTGAAGGTGAAACAAGGAATGAAGGGATCCCACAAGGATGATGGTAGATCTTGCTTTTGCCTTGCCACATTCGCAATTGTGCCAAACCCACGAAAAGTGACTGTACACTTGCTTCTTTCGGCGCGAGCATTGATCAATATTCCATTACTTTAAGGATGATTCTCACTGGTGACCAACTTGGAACTTTAGAGTTTCGATTTCATTGCAAATGGGAACCTCGTGTTGGAACCACGATCGCTTTGCTGCTTACAAGTCGGGTATTGTGGTCCTAAAGAATGCAAGCGATTACGCTTTGAATTCCTTCCCTCCTTTGGTGGAGAAGCTGCGGCTACAAGTTGCAATCTCAATCAATGCCCGATCAAGCCAATTTGCTCGCAATCAAGAAACGAAGCAAGCGGCTGCCTTTACTTCTCACAACACAAAAGTATTTGGCCCAAAGTCTCCAGTGCTTTATGAAGTGCCCTCTTCTTAGATACACGATGTCACATGACGTGCCTCGCTCCCCAAGTGTTTGAATTTTGCCGTGACCCTAGAGGATGCATTGCTTCTTGTTGAGAGAGCGTTCCCTAGCACTTTTTTGCAAGAGCCTACATTTCCTCTGGAACGGTATCATTCTTTGCCTAATTTCAATTAAATTCTTAGTTGGTGGTATTCGATTGGATGGCTAGTCCACTCAAACATTTACCAATATTTTGGCCCAGGCTGTTTTAACTCGAGATGGCCGTTTTTATTGGAAAGGAGTTGTGATTTTAGGTCGGCCCAAGAATCGGGACGAGTTGAACACATTTTTTCGGAATTCCCGAATCAATCCCCAATTTGTTCGAGTTTGACGTTTTCTCTCTTGCGGCGAGTTTGGTCCAAGAAATCCTCGATGAAAATGAAAGGTTTTAGCAAGCCTATGGAGGGTTCATGATCGAAGTGAATAACTTCTATTGAAGGCCGGTGTATAGGAAAAGAAAATTGGATACGTAGAAAAGTTGATTGGATGAAGACGGATCATGCCATCGTGCTGTGGGCGGCACTCGAACCAAGCGACGTTTATTGCAACTTCGAGGCATTTGAAATACTCTGCTTCGAATTCTAAGGAGGTTGAGAGTGCTACGAGGTGACGTCTTCAATCTAGAATTTGTTACTAATGTCATGGAGGATTACCTTAGGGATGGTTTTAATGTCGAAGGTTACTAGGATTATAAAGCGCTGGTCGGGACCGTTCCGCGAAGCTTTAACGACTTCGACATTCATTCGTGGAGGTAGCATGGTAGGTTTATATCTCCAAAGGTGCATGAATTCTTGCGAATCCTTTGCACCCCATGTACGATCTGTTTGCATGGTATCGGTAGGATATTTGCAAGCAAAAGGGGAATGCTCATCACGTTTCATCGCGTTGCCACAATGGAGAATCGCAATCATTCAAGTGCTATGTACCATCTCGCTCGATCAGCATTCCCAAAATATACGAAGCCACTCTCGCTCGTGTCTATCCAGTTAGAAAGGAAGTGCTATCTCCAAAAGCATGGGGGGACGGGTCGCCATGTCTTGCTACAAAGACCCACGCGTTTGTTTGCCTCGTCATTAAATTTTATGGGTTCAGCAATGGAATCACTTGCAAGAATTGAAGGTCAAAAATATTAAGCAAGAGGTGTGCGATGGTTGGAGGCACATGCATAATACGAGATTTGTTGCACGATGCAAACTCTCTTCTTTGGTAGGACTAGGTGTTTAGAGGTTGAGCTCCAAGAAAGCAGAAAAGCAAAAGCAAAGTTGTAGCTTGATGTCAAGTATTCAATAAGCTACATTATGCTAAACTAGAGCTTCCCCATGGGACAATTGCGATTTTCGGAGCAAGGAAGCCGGGCATTGAAAATCCTTCGTACCTCTCTTGGGCGATCGGAGGGTTCTCCAATGGACAAGTACTAGGGAAGACCCGAAGCAATCCTCTTGAACTCCATGTCTTGTTCGAAGCTACCCTAGAAGGTTTGACACATTGGAGATCAACCCCTTCCATATCTAATGTCATCCATCGAGGGATGGAGAACTAGCCTAGGGATTTGAATCACGTGGGTACCTTACGTATACTTGTCCAATGAGGAAAACATGGGCACGTGACCACAAGGCCAACCGTGGAGGTAAAGGAGCAAGCCTCGGCCATGGCTTGCCAAGGGCCCTTTTACCAACCTCTCACTTCGCTTGAAATAAACTTTTGACTTGGCAACATCTCAATGGCCTGGCTCCTCCATCCACAAGCGTGTTATGTCTTTGCAATAGCGTCACGAGTTGTCCAAGGTAGCCGAAGACACCTCAAACAAACAACTCTTTAAAATGCTTTCATCAAGGCGGTTCCCAACCAATCTCTGGAAATGTCCTTGCCTCCATGTCGCCCAACTGTGCGTGGATAGGTAGAGGCAGCAGGGACGTTGCGATGTATGTACCGAACGGTTGCACTCGTTGCCTTTGTGATTGCCAACTTCGAAGTTCCATAAGCAACTTTTATACGTCATTTGAATATGGACCTCATATTAAACTCGAAGACGCGAATGTAGCTCATCAACATGGGGACAAAAATGATATCAACCACCAAGAGTGAAGCAACCTTCCCTCTTTCTGCCGCCGTGTGCCGTCCGTATCATGGAGATCTTAAGGGCGCATCACCCGAGAAAGTGACACTTACCATAAAAACAACTTTATATAACAAAGTTGTAGCATGAATATTTGGAAAAATGGAGCTTCTATGGCCATAAATTGTTGACAAAACCGTTCAAAGTGTTACATTGTGACACACGGGTAAAGAAGATGTGGTTGCAACATTGTATACAGATTTGCACACCAATCTTTGCGAACTCTCAGAAATTAGGGCTTTGGGCTCTCACTCTCCATTTTGCGCAAACCTAGGGCTATGAATCGTCTTGAGACTTTTGGTTTGAGAACTCCACTTGCGTACCCCCAGGCGTAATGAAGGACATGTTTCTAGACTCCTCCTCATCAAGTACATGAGAAACATCAACATTGATGCATAGATGTGCAAAATGGTAAGAACTACCGCGCAAGTGGGATGAAGGAGTTTAAGTGATGCGGCATTTCCTCTTTCCCAAAGCAACAACCATGGCTACGAGTCATCCAACATAGGAATTGTACCTCTTGCAACCAAGTTCCACTTATACACGAAGAAAGCATTTGATAGGCACCATTTCATCCTACGAAGAGTAAATGTGAGTAGGGCATCGACGATTCTACAAAGTATAGATCTATTGTTGGGGGTAGATTGAAAGCAGGAAGGGATCTGCACGTGTATCATTTATGGATACACAAGAAAACCAACTCAAACAGTCGACCGAAATTGTTCTCGCATCAGCACATCTATATTGCGAAGTACATCCTTCGTTTTTTTTTGCTTACAAGCTTCGTAGCCAAGGGATTCGACCTCAAGCTCTACTAAGGGCGTTGTTTGGATGGCATGGAGGAAAGAAGCCCGGTCAAGGCAATGCATGATGGTACGCTCCTACTATAGCTCACCACGTGAAGGTGCAAGAAAATGTTCTATACTCTAGAAGAGATGGTTTCACCACAATTCACATTCTTCCAACACTTGGACACAAGCCCTTTCATGAGAGACTTCAATATGCTAATGCCTATGTGGAAGGTTTTTCTATGGTCAAAAAATAAAGTTTGTTCTGCATACAAGGATCACGCTTAAGCACCATTCGAATGGTGTTGCGCTTTGCATCCATCGCACGAATGCGACCTCACATCCTTCCCAAGCATGCGTTCCAGCATCGCTGTTCACCCGTCCAACCACCTTGGAGCGTTCTTGTCCATTTCATCCCAAGTCTTTGGAGTCCATCGGTCGCATTCTTTTGGTTTCAATTGATCCATCCGTCCCAATCCATCTTCCTGGATGAAAAAACTAACCCGATCCAGAAACCAACTGATTAATAACTGATCCTTTCAACACTCCTCTCCTTGTTCCAGGCGACGATTGAAAAACGCATCCGGTTTCGAACCCACTCGTCCAAATACCAAGACTTACGCGCCGCGCTTCGTAGACAGAAAAGCTGGAAAATCACGAGGACGAAGTTTGGAAAAACTCAAACGGGCGATTCAACATTCGATCGACTTCACTCCGACTGCTATCCTTGAGACTGTGCATGGCATGCAAGTAAGTGGTATCGAGCGTGCGATGTGGGCTGTTGCCATCAGCAGAGTATAGGATAACCTTGTGAAGGGAAGCGATTGGCATTCCATTCAGCCAATGATCCCGCAACCAATGACAGACAGCAGAAGAAGAATCGTTGCTGTCTGTTTTCTTGCAAGTGCCCTTTTACTTCGAAATGTACATGCTGCCGCAGAGGAGAGGCAGCAAACGCGAAGTCCAAGTTGCAGAAGGACTTGTTCCATTGCTTTCGTCATCCTTACAACCTCAGCGCAGCAGGCTTGCCGCGCATGGGCAATAGACGAAACCTGGGGATCACACTTTCGCATTTATTTCATCACAGGCATGTCAGCAGCGAACAGGCCAGGGGCCCGGTTTGTTCATTTTCCTGGAAATGATACGTATAGAAACCTGAAGTCGAAAATGAAGTGGTTTTGGCTCACGTACTACGAGGAACTGAAAGGATTTGACTGGATTTTCAAAGGGGATGATGACACATTTGTGCGGGGATGGTGGTTGTGCCAGTATCTGGCTGGTTTGAATTCATCAGTACCGCTTTACTTAGGCTCAAATTACGGTGGAAGAAATCAACTGGCACTGAATTCAGGTGGTGCAGGCTATGTGTTAAGCAAATCTTCTCTGGCCTTGCTATATACCTGTCTAGTGGAGAACAGAGAACTCTTTGAGGAGATCCGTGGTTCTGAAGAGGATGTGATGACCCTCCGCTGTCTGGAGTCAAGTTCCAACGTACTGCAATTGAACACGCAGGATGACAAAAAAATAAGGTTCAGCCCTTTCTCCTTTAACAAGCGTAATTTACCAGATTGGACGCGCTTAGTGATGCCTGAGCCGGGCTCCGATCGACGATGTCGTCTATCAGATAGTTTTTTCACTTTTCATCGGGCTTCGGTGAGAGATATTTGTATCTTCCATGAGAGATATACGCGTGAAGATCAACGCAGGTTCTGTCAAATTGATCACTTGAATAGTTACCAGCATCCTTCGATTCTAAGTCATTCACTCTATCATTTAAGTACTGCATCTGCCAATTGTACTTTTCTATCTGATCTTGACTGCCCGGGGTGATTCTGTGACCTGACTGGATGCTGTTGTGCACTTCAGCTCAGGTGAAAAGATTGCTGGTCAGTGCAAGCAAATGCTTATGACCACCGTGCTTTTCTGGTTCAATAATCTTGCATTATTAGCTTCTATGGATGATTTCAAATCATCTTCACCAATCACATATTTGGCGGAGGCCTCTCATTTTCCATTGATTTGACATCAGACTGGCAGGTAGTATCCAAACGATGCAGTAGCTTAAGTTTGAAAGCTTCTCAGATAGTACAGGAAGCAAAGTGGTCAAATCAAAGAAGTAAGGTGTATGTATTCAGACCCATTAGGTACACTGCTGCTGGCGTTTCATTGCAAAAATCCTTTCTCAATGTAGAACAAGACTGCTGTCCCTGTACAGTGCAGCTTTTCAGGAATTCTGCACACACCACATTTCCAAATACCAATTGTATATGATGTTACTTCGGTGCAAAGAGTTAACTAGTGCTGTGTAAATCACACTTTCCAAACACTCGGAGAAGTTCTCATAATAGTCCCACTTAAATGTGGTCTATTAAATATGGTGGAGGGATTTCTATTCATCCTGTTCGGGTCAATTCTAGAAAATAACAGCTTCGGTGTCATGCCGCAATTTCTAGGAATGGAGTCGTCAAGAGTTGGACTGAAAAATAATAATCTCCTTTTCAAAGGATACACCTGTGAAGTGTGTACACTAATGCATTCGATAAGAGTATCCGATCGCATGCTTGAGTCATGCTCTCAGCTCTTGTAGTCTGCCCCAGCGAGGTTGCTTGCAGTACCATGTTGTGGTTGGCATGTGGCTTAAGGCATGATTGTACGTTTCTAAGGCCACGCTTGCCTAAGAAACTTGGCTGATTTCACCGTGTTTTAACTGTCACCGGTAGGTCAAACAGTGGTTTACTTGTGACCTCGATGCGTCTTCCTTCGCATGATGAAGGAACACCATGTCCAATCGATGGCACCCCAATGAATAGCTTGATTCGTCACCAACACGTATTAATCTGGTCAAATTTAGTGCCATTCGAATAGGTTCAGTTTGCCCCCATGCAAGCCTTGTCGTAGCATGCTTTAAAAATAGCGTTCGGGTGCAAAGTGGGACTCGCATGAAGGTAAATAATGAGTTTTTGACAGGACTGGCATAGGAGGATGTGGGAAGTGCATGTTGAGTGTTTCCTTGCGTCAGGAACTCGTTGCCTCTCTCACTTCAAGAACTTGCAATTCGAAAGTCGAGAGATGTTTTAAGTAATGTAATCTAAAAGAATAGTTCTAGATTGATTGTTTCGATAATTTTACTAGGTGATTCTCCCGCAAAAACTTTGGGCCGTGTAGATTTGCTACAGGTTCGACAAAGAAGTACTTGAACGTTCAATAATACATAGTAATTGTGATGATAACTTACGAACGTAATCCCTCTATGTTCCTTTGCTAGCCAAACATTCTTGTCCTTCGCGGGATTCCCTTGAATTCAGTTCGGGCAAACTTTGAGAAGATTTGAAGGCGCCAAAACTATACTTTGTCAAGGAACGAGTTTCTATCGCCTTTGATAAGGATTGGAAGAGTCATTCCTCGAATATTCCACGAATGTAAAGAGAAGTATCAACACTCAAATTCGAGGTCGTTTGAAGCAAATGACTTGATATATACAATCAAAATGAAGCGAAATTTCCCTTTCCAAAAAGCGGAGACCTATAGAGTTGCTATGACAACAACGCTTTGTTCATGATAATTGTTTGTAGGAAGCATATTACCAGGTAAAGTGGGCCTCCATAAATGAACCGTTTCATAACATTTCTTTCGCAAGTAAGACTAAGGTCCCGAGAGACATCAACGAAGCCCCTTCAAGTGAATGTAGGTCTCCAAGTCAAGGTTTCTACAAGCCGGTTTACTAGTGTGTATTTTGCATCACCCATTTGTGAGTGCAAACGTCTATCGAAGCAATTCTAAAGAAGTTCGTTTTTGCAACGTTGCTTTGCACATACGAAAAGTCAAACATTGCGAGAAGTGGTTTGACCTTTTCACTATGAAGTATTGATTCAAATATATGTAGCTCTCTGACATCTTCTTCCCTACACCACGATGAAAGCACATTGTAGATATTTCTCAAAGTCGAATCGCTGTACTTAGATGGGCTTCTCCTCCGCTAGCTTGATAGCAAAGGTCGAATCCAAGAATTCGCTCTGGCAAGAAGGGGTGATCTCAAGCTCCTCGCTCATGTATTCATCCCAACTTGACAAAGCCTACAAAGATATGCTAATGCTTAATTGTTGGCACTTGATTCCATTTGGTGCCTAGTAAGACACCCAACTCGTCAAGCATTTGATTGTTGCCGAGTCTATCGTGAGTTGTTATGAGTTGAGATATGCGAAGCGACTTCACCCTTCGTTCTCGAATGACAACAAGTGCTACTTTAGCATCCTAGCGCAACATTAGCGGCCCAAACCACTTAGCAAAACGCCATATGAGTGAGGGGGTGGACGAGACGGTCCAACCGCGCTCTATAGAGTTGGATTGGGTAATTTCCTTTATTTTCCGGGGTATTGTCGATGGTAATTTGAGAGACATCATTGTGTCCACTACTTCGGAAGTCACTTACCATTGGAATGAAAAGTATATACATTGGTCAAGATATTTATTCTTTGAGGCACTTGCACAAGTTTCGAGGAATTCGCTACCTTGACAATCCTTCTTCGGCGAGAGAATAAGTTCTGTATTGCTTGTGAAGACGGTGGTGCGGATAAGAACGAAAAGTCGTATGCTCAACATGAATCCCACGGGTGCGATAGTTGAAACGATAGTCGCACGACTTGTTCCATCGATGAGCGCTCTACTGGAGCGCTTATTCCCCAGTCTCATCCCACTATCGATCATCTCGGGAACCTTCAAAGTATAGCCACCGAGTAAAGCCGAGTGACCCGTAGAAACATAGCGATTTTGACTTCATGCATTGAGGTCTTGTTTGGGGACAAGAATTTTTTCAAGCAGGATCCCGTCTTCCACCTCTTGTTGCGGATATCCTTTTGAATGGACCGGTTGTTCATTTGCGAGGTTCATCGGCGATGTTGGTCAACCCGGGATTGTGCAAATCCTTGGCATTTCGGAGTACGACAGTGTGCGGAAAGCGTAATGACATCGCTACACCTCGATGCAAGGTATGCGGGAGTAGACCCAACGAACCACCACAAGGTCATCATGTTGAAATAGATCGTTTATTTCCATCATCTCCATCATCGACCATGTTTCTTACCAAGTTACAAGGGACGATTGGCCCCATTTGTTCCTCCGAGAGTAAATTCCATCGACCTGGTTGTGGATTTCAATACACCACGCACCCTTGTGCCACTTTTTGGGCGTGTGAGTCCGAGAGGGTCACGTGCCGCCTCGTGGTCCATTCCGCACGTGCTTGGCCTCCCTCAGCATGATTTTCGATGCTCTTTCCGGTGGTGTGGGTCTCGCGTGCAGGATTCACGCCCCTGACATCGAACTCGTGCGGGTTCACTCTCGCGACTTTTGAAACCGAGGCCAATTTGGGCTGTTTGGGACCACAGATGGGAATGCGTCGGAGGACGCCCATCACGCCGATTGAGTGCGCTTCTCTTCTCTCGTCCGTGGAACCGCTTCCGTTCTTTCTTTGAGGACTTGTTTCGCCCCCTTCCCGGGCGTGGTTGGGGAGATGTGATCCAAATCTGCCCTTTGCGCCGGTCAGGCGGACCTTGTTCGAGGTGCATGCCTATTTTGGTCTCTAAAATCGCGCACAGGCCGTTTCAGAGCATACCAAGGACACGATTCAAGAGAACGCAACAAGAGCTAGCGAACGAGAGTACTTACAAGTCAATGCAACACGTCATTGCGAAGATACAGAGGTTTGAAGTCGAACTCGTCGACCGCTAGTAGATGGGACCCCAACGGACCCACGCGCCTGCCCACACGCGAAGGCTCCGAGGCGTGCAGGGAAGATCGTTTCGGGACATGTGTCATCGATCGAAAAGATGCACCGTAAAACGTAGAGCAACTTTGATCGAAGACTCTGAGCCTGGATCGGCCGTCCCCGGCCAAGGCGGTGGGAAACGCAGAAGTACCCCCACATCCCACCAAAAAAAGTGGCACAGGGGTGGGCCCTCTCATGGATAGGGCCTATGGGGCCTACACTAGCCGCCGTCCAAGGCGTGCATCTGGCGACCCGGAGCGTGAAGCCCTCCTACCGATCATTCAGAACACGATGAGTGGCTTGCTGCGCAACGACACACGTCAAACAGCAGCACAAGAGTGGAAAATGCTAGTCGATTACCACTTGCTAGATCCGTCGAAATGGCCGGACCCAGGTAACTTCGCTTATTACATAGCAAAGCAATTTGGGACGGTCTCGTGCGGTGGCACAACGCAATTTCCAACGTCAAGTTCCCAATTGGAAGACGCAGAGGTCGAGTCCCCCATGAAGATAGCACCACGTGCACCTTAATGCAATACATTTCTATTGGTATCTACATTACACCATCGTGATTTTAGAAACACCGTGTGCGGGCTCAAGCACTTTCTCCACTGTCCACCTTGTCTTCACGATTCGTACTAGCTAAGCGCAAGACTTGGAGTTTTAATTTCTAGATACCCTCTCCCCACCTTCTTTCCTTTGCGGTTGCTCCCAACTTTCCGCTCCAAATCTGGCTCCCGTTTCATTTATGCTGCTTTTGCATTTCCAGGTGGGTTCCAAATGCCGGTGTCTAGTTTCCAGGTGGTTTCCAATTGCTGCTTTGGCATTCCCAGGTGGATTCCAATTGCTGCTTTTGCATTTCCAGGTGGATTCCAAATGTTGCTTTTGTGTATTTACTAGCACGCAAGCAGACATTCACCTCGTGGATTGTGAAGGCTTCCTTCCATGCGACAATTATCCAGCAAGCCTATGAACGCAAGACTACGATGGCTACTCACGTTTGCAAGAAGTATGTTAGCTTGTGTCGTCGTCTCCTCAAGGTGCAATGCCCTTTGTCAAAGAAAACAGTTGAACACATGCAACGCTCCACGGGCCGCAGAAAACAAACACAACGCTGAAAGTGCACTACTTACCACTTGACACCCTACGAAATCATGTCTTCGTACTCCTGCAACGTCGGTGGCGCAATACCCATGTAATCCGTTGTCACGCCACCATGCAGGCACGTGTGGAAGTTCGTCAGTAAAGCCGCAACTAAGCCTTCCTTACCTGTTTGACGCAACAATACAGCCCTCCGCGTCTTGTCACCTACGAGGGGCCATAGTTGCTCCAACTTCCCAAATATCCACTCCACGGCTTGTCGATAGCTGCTCATGTTTTCGTTGAAGGCTGCTTGCTGCGCGTTGAGATCCCCTTTATGTGGACGATGCACGAAGTCTGAAAGAGGGTACGCTCCATCCCCGTAGAGGGAGACCTCAACCCCATTATCTTCCACAATCATTCGCAGCCTCTCTTCGATGCATGACCTCCGCAAGATGTTTGCGTCCCCGGAGGAGTCAGGATGCGGGCCATCATAATCTGCAATCATGAAGTTGGACAAGACGACCGCCTGGTATTTTGTCGCATGCATTCTTTTCCACCCTGTGTACGCAACGTCCTCCCCTTCGGTTGGCCTGCGGATTTTGAAAATCGTCCCATCGATGAAGCCACAACAAGTTGGCACCGGACAACCACGCAATGAGAGTGCCTCTGCAAGACGAGGCAGCTCGTCCGCCCATACCTCCAAGCGCAACGCTCGCCTCGCAAATGGGTAGACGTGGTCCAACATTGCGTTATGAAGTTCTGAGAGACCCGTTGATCGCCGGTTAAACGCGGCACTAAGATGGTGCAAATTTTCCAACGACGCGAGCCTCCGCAGCAAGACGAGCATGCCCACCTCTCCCGTGAAAACCCGTCTCGAGCTCTCTATTCGTATGATCCTCGGGACCTTCAGGATCCGCATGAGTTCCCGTATCTCCCAACCCACAAAGCGGCAATGTTGTCGTAACCAATCATCGTCAAATGCATCGATCGTGCAAGAGACGTTGGACACCGCGCACCTGTAGTTCCAAAAGCGTTTCGCACGTTGGAGGTCTGCCCAACATCGTTCGATTGCTGCGAGGATGGCTTGCCAAATCGCGAGTCTACCACCCCTTCTAAAACGCCTCATCGACGCCAATCCCACGAATAGAAAGGTGAGATCATCGAAGCGTTGACGCAACCGCCTCCGCTGGAGCGCACTCCCCACACGCGATGGCATGACGTGGATATTTTCCCGCGGAAACCGTCCACGATGCGCTTGCGATGGACTCTCAGCCACTGCTCGTGGAGGACAGAGAACCCCTTCCGCAAAAAATTCCTCAACGGCGATCGAGAATCAAATCAATATTCGCTTTATGTTCCATGTTTCAAACCCACCCCGATCAACGGTCCCCGCTTTTCCCTAAACCAAAAAAGTCAAAGCCAGTATACCCTACTTTTTGGGTTTTCGATTTTTGCGGAAGGGGATCGCCCCGGAAACCGAGAATAAACTCCATCCTTACCCGAATATTTTGCCTTTCCCCTTTTGCAGAACTCCTCTCAGGACCGAAAAAGGCCAACGAAGGGGAGAAGAGTGTGAGGGAGCGAGTCTGAGAGAGGAAGACTAGGGAGAGGAGTCTGAGTCCGAGAGAGGGAGATGGAGGGAGAGAGGGAGGAGAGGGAGAGAAGGTGAGGGAGGGAGAGGGAGAGGGAGAGAGGGAGGAGAGGGAGAGAAGGTGAGGGAGGGAGAGGGAGAGGGAGAGAGGGAGAGGGATGGAGAGGGAAGGTGAGGGGGGGAGAGAAGGAGAGGGAGGGAAGGAGAGGGAAGGAGAGGGAGAGAGGGAGTGAGGGAGAGGGAGAGAGGGTAGTGCCTCAACTTTTTGTAACGAGACGATTACAAAACGTTGGATCGAAATCTTGGGGAAAGATATCGATTAATGAACTGCAGGTAGATATCGATGGAACTAGGGTTTTTTCTCCCAGCCGTTACGAGGGGACAAGTTGTCGACCGATCCACGGCAGCGAAGGACGTCACGTAGATCCGCGAGCAAGTTCGCCATCTTCGTCGCGCTGGCACTCCCGTCTCCTGAGGTACGTCGCAGCCGTGCGCCAAGTTAGTTTGCGACCGTTGCGAGACGCGTTTGGTACGAGTGCTTGGACGTGTTGATAGATCTCGTCTGCACGATCTGCGGACACAACCGACCGTCCGTCCCATTCTCCTCGACGTTTCGCCTCGGACACGAGGCGACTCATGAGGTAATGCAGGTCCGCGAGGTGTGGTCGTTGCTCTCTACGCACGTGAGCTGACGTGAGACGCATCCATGGAAGGTCGCCTGAGATGTAGGACACGAATGCCTGGCGCACTGTCAGCTTCGTGGGCAAGTCGACCGATGAAGCTGGCAATCGGAGCAGACCGAGCATTGCATTGGAATCACGTGCCTCCACCGTTGCTGTTGGTTGTTGCATCTGGACAGCATCCTCGACTCTCTGCATCAGCGGAGTGACCAAGTCACTCACCACACTGCGGATGGTGGCAGGTGTGACGTTACCGCACTCAAAGTCCCTTTCTTGCATGCACTGAAGAAGGACATCACGGATGTCCTCCTTCAATGTGTTCAACTTGGATGTCGCTTTCTCACAGTGGCTGAGGATGTGAACGTTCATTGGTATACCTGTAGGACTGAGGTCATTTCCACATCGGTCATGTGTTGACTCGGCACTCACAAACTCTGCAATGCATGACCTTGAGCTGTCCCTCCATAAGGGAATGTTTCGGAGAGGGTGGTTGCCAGGGAGGTTGTCATGGATCCACTTCTCATGGTACAGCAAGTTTGCAAGTAGATGCTCCAGCACTATATCCAAAGCATTGGTTTTGCCGAATGCGGCAAATGTCAAGCGAGCAAGCCTACTTGCGATACTCATATCCACTCCAGGGATGAAATGCGGGGGTAGTTGAGCAAACTTTGAGCCACTTGAGGGTGCATGACCTGCCACAATCCTTCCAATATATTGATCACCTGCTGATTCATACCTCAAGTATGTACCGAGAACTTTGCCGGTGTCCCATCCGGCTCGGTTACAAATGCTCATCATGGACGGCCCATCGGTAATCCCTGATGTGACATATGTACTTGCGCCTTTTCTATTGGAATGAGTGCCAATATCACTTGGATCCAACCCATAACATTGCAATATTTCTTTGTTTTTCACCTTGAAGCGCTCCATGTGAGCCGAGTGAGCAGCGTAAATGTTGGCATGGGGGAAGATTGCATTGTTTTCCTTCCCCACCTCAAAGCATGCCAAGTATGCTGCCAAACAAAACAACGGGCATATTTCAGGGGTTGAAGGATTAGAATACACATGCTTAGGAAACCTTCCTTGCTTCTCACCATCTTGATCATTTTTCTGGTGCGGTATGTAGACCCTCAACCCATCATTCTCCCATTGGAGGTGGGAGAGGCAAAGCCCACATGTACTATGAGCTCGTGCGGCCAAGTTCCACGAAAAGACATGAATTAGCAAGGCACCCAATACACCTTCCACAAGGAGCTTCTTCGAGATTGCACAATACAACTGATATGGAAGGGCCATTTTGCCTCTTTCATGGGTAGAGTTTGGGTCTACTCCTCTTTCTTGGGCCGAAACTCTTCTCAATGCGTTCATGTATTCGCTCACTTGCTCATCAAACCATTCGGGCAAGGGGACATTTGCATGGCGATAGAGGTGTTTCAAGGCACTCCTATAATTCCCATACGTCCGCAAGTAAGTCTCACGGCCATTGAAGTCCCTTTTCCTTTGTTGTGCCAAAAACATCGCCCAAGCATTGAAGTGCAAGCACTCCAAATTGACTTTACCAACAAGCATAGTGTTGTCCAACTCCTCACAACTCGACAACGTATCTTTTATCGCAGCGAGACGATCCTTCTCATCCAAGAGTTGAAGAGAGGTCCTCCAAGTTTCTGTTATGAGTCCCCCACTTTGCAAAGATGGTAGATTTTCATAGTTGGCAAAGGCCCATGCCACAAAACGCTTGTTCATTCCTAGGTAAGCTTTCCGTGTCTTCTCGGACTTGCTATTCCGTTGTATCTCCCTCACGAGTGATGGTTGAAGGTGCTCCGAACCTCGGCCATGAAGCTCCGAACGTGGCGTTGGTTCCTCCGAAGGCGGAGGCTCGAACGGGCCCGTGGATGCCATCGCCAACTAACATTTCAACCCTCGATCGGATCGATCCATCGATATCCATCCGATCCACCATTGAGATCTTTCCCTCATTCGATCGGTATCTTTTTTTGTAAGGATCTCGTTACAAAAAGTTGAGCCATCGATCGATGGGAAAACGGACAATAGGAAAGGAGGTCGTTTCGATAGGGAAAACGGGGCGGGATCCATCCACTCGTGAATCAACTTTTTATAACGAATCGTTACAAAAACGGTCCATTCGATAGGGGATTTTGGAATCCGGGTTACAAAATGTTGGGAGAAAGGGAGGGGATTGGTAGAGGGTGAGGGAGAGGGAAGGTGAGGGAGAAAAGGAAAGGGAAGGAGAGGTGAGAGAGAAGGAGAGGTGAGGGAGAGAAGGAGAGGGAAGGAGAGCTGAGAGGGAAGGAGAGCCTTGTGTGTGGGGGTGGGCGTGGGCGTGTGTTCTCGTGAGTGTGTTGTGTGTGGGAAGGGAGCGAGCATGGCGGACCACCCACGCACCTTGGAGGAGATCTTCGAAGACTGCAGCGCCAGGAGGGAAGGGCTGATGCGTGCCATCACCAAAGGTGAGGGAAGCAGAAAAAACAGAGGGGAGAGAGAAGAATAAAGAGGAGAGGGCTGACGTTGAACGGTCGGTGCACGAAGACGGAGACAAGCTGTACGAAGCCTGCGATCCAGAGAAAGAGAACCTGTGCCTGTACGGACATCCGGACGGGACGTGGGAAGTGGGACTGCCCGCAGAAGAGGTGAGCGAAACCCACGGTTCCGTGCCGAATCGAAGAACGTGTACGAAGGACACCACCCAGGCGGAGAAATGAAAGAAAGAGAAGAAGAAAAAAAAGAGGGAGAGAGAGGCTGACGTGGACGTGGACGGTGCAGGTCCCGCCGGAACTGCCGGAACCCGTGCTGGGAATCAACTTCGCCAGAGACGGGATGCATCGAAAAGACTGGCTGGCCCTGGTGGCGGTGCACAGCGATTGCTGGCTCTTGTCCGTGGCCTTCTTCTACGGGGCCAAGATGGATGGAAACGGGAGGGAAAAGCTGTTCAAGATGCTCAACCAATATCCCACGCTCTACGAAACCGTCACCGGGAACGTGGCCCACAAACCCAGGACGGGGAAAAAGAGGAAACAAAACAACGCCAACGCCGCAGCCCCTGAACCACCCCCCGCACAAGCAGCGGACACCCCCCTGGCATCGGGAAGGCTGCTCCGAACGTCCGACATCACCCCGCAACTGGTGGGAAGGCAAGCGGAACTGTACTGGCCCGACGATAACCTGTGGTACCTGGTGGAAATCGCCAAGCTGGACGTCAAGGAGAAAAACGCGACCATACAATACACGTCCGGAGAAATAGAAGACCTAGACCTGGTGGAAATCATCGACAACGGACACATGTCGCTGCTGAACCAGTGATGGTGCACCGGGAGAGAGGCAGGAGGTGATCTCCACAGCGCAGGACACCGGAAGGTCCCCTCCTTCTCGCTGCTTTGCCTAGGCCGCGAATCCTCGCTACGGCGCCCTTTCAAAACCGAGATGGAGACCCGCCTCGTCCGGTGCACGGCACCGGGCGACTTTGCATTGCCTCGCAGAGTCCTCCTCCATGTGAGAAAGAGGTGGCAGAAGTGGTAGGGGCGTTTCCATCCATCGTGCAGTCGGAGCTGATTTCGCGAGGCGGACTTCCGGCACAATGCAGCAAGACGCTCGATCGTCAACCTGTCCCTTTGGCGGAGTCCGAGGCGGTGCTCGAGGCACAAGGCATTGAATCCTAGGCACCCCTCGCGTTCACACAGGGTGCAAAGGCAAGGTGGAAGAAGGGCATCGGGCAACGTGCAACGCTGGGACGGTACCGATGGCAAGAGCGTTCCTTCCAAGTAGCTGATTTATCTTTGCAACATTTCACTGCATCGCACTGACTTCTCCCTTCCACACAGCGTCTGCAACTCTAGCAGCTTCCCAGGCCCCTCGCACGTCGTGCACACGCACAATATCTGCCCCTCCCGCAACGCAGGCGACCAGCGCAGCATGTGAGGCCACATCTCGCGCAGCAGGATCGGCCAGACCCGTAATTCTCCCGAGGAATCCCTTCCTCGATACTCCCACCAGCATTGGCGCATTCTGCAGTGGGCCGCTGCCTTCCATGTGTTTACGCACATGGCCTAGGTTCCTGAGAAGGGCAAGGCTGGTGCTGGTGTCTTTGGCGAAACCGAAACCTGGATCCCACAACATGCGCCAGGGATACAGTTGCGCTTTGAAAGCGGCATGCACTTTGCGCACCAGGGCTTCTCCCACCGCCTGCGCCGGTCCATCGCATCCCTTGTCATATTGCAGTGCGCGAGGATCTTGCATCATGCGGGACGGATGGCTGCGGGAGTGAGTCATCACATAGGCGGGGCAGTTCTCTGCTTGGGCGACCGCCTGCCAGATGGAAGATGGCACCGGGGCATCCTGGTCTGCAGCACGCAAGCCAGCAGCTAGATTCGGGTCCGTGGGGTCCAGCGCACCCCCGCCGACATCGTTGACGATGTGCGCGCCTGCCTCGCAGGAGGTCCGGGCCACACGCGCCAGGAAGGTGTCCACAGAGATGGGCACCCCTTTCAATTCTTCGTCTCGCAGCACCGCGTCCAGTGCAGGCGTCAACCTATGGATTTCTTCTTGTGCATCGATGGGTTGCGATCCGGGTCGGGTGGATTGCGCCCCGAGGTCCAGGACATCTGCACCGGCCTCCACCATGCGTCTCGCTTTGTCCAGGACGTGCGTCGGTTCCATGGCTTTGGGCGAGCCATCGCTGAAGGAGTCTGGGGTCAAGTTCAGAATGCCCATGATCATCGTACGTGCCCCCGGTGCATACAGGGTGTGTGCATCTCCGCCGATGCTGGTTTTCTGCATTGGATGCACGTCCCCGTACCCATCTCCTTGCCGGGGGGTCTTCATGGCGCACACGCGGCGCAGCGGTGCATCTTTCTCCCGCAGCAGCTTCTCTCCTCCCAAATCCATCCATCGTCCCTTGGCGATTCCCAGCATCCTCGAACACGACCATTCCTCGGTTTCTTGACGTCCACTCGCCTGGCCTTGCTCTTGATCGAGGAGTTCCACGAGTGGTGCGAGCACGAATTCCCTCTCTATCCACCTGGGATGTGGCACATGGATCCATTTCCCCCGTCCATCTCCTGGTTCTCCGAACATCACCTTTTGGTTCCCATAGAAGACAAGATCGAGATCGAGCGTCCTGGGACCACCCGTGGGTCCTTCCCTCGTCCTCTTGGCCTCTTCTTCTTGCATTTGCAGCTGTCGCATCAGTTCCTTCGGTTCCAACGAGGTGGTGGCTCTCACAGCAGCGTTGAGGAAGATCGGTTGGTCCAGGACTGGTCCCACAGGTTTCGAACGATACAAGGAGGACGCGTGGGACACTTGCAGCACCCCCTTTCGTTCCAATCCCGCCAGTGCCGATTCGAAAGCACGCAGTGGCGATCCCAGGTTGCCTCCCAAGGCGATGGCCACCTCCACAAACTTCGGTTGTCGCCATGCCATGCCTCCACCAGGTCCAGTCCAGTCCAGTCCACACGCCCAGGCCGACCCCCCCCTCCATGCCTCCAGGGGAGTTTCTTCTCTGGGGAGGGGGAGGGGTGGAGGTCCGATGGACCGGAACTCGAAAGGGGATGCTTGGCGTGGGAGGAAGGACACGAACGGTGTGGGAAACAAACGACAACGCAAGGGTGGACGTCGTGCACGGGAAGGAATGGAACTCGTGTGGATCCGCACGAAAAGACGCGTGAACGAGGCGGGGCAGGGCCGTTTCGTCGAGGAAGGACGGGGTCGGACGATTTCCAAGGGATGTCCCTCTTCCATCCTTCCCACTTGAATGGGAGTGGAACGACACGCTTCCTCGCCGTGCACGTCGATCCTTCCCGGCGTCTCTACCGTCAATTTGCGATTCCAACGATACCCTCCTCTTCCCTCTCGTCTGCCAGTGGCAACCCCCCCATCCCCGTCCCTTCGCGCACGCGCCCCGCAATCGCACGTGCTCCCGTCCTTCGTGCGGGGCAAGGAACGGTCCTTCGGATCCGTCCATGGATTGCTCGCACCTTTGCGTGCTCGCGTGCGTGGAAGGATGCACGTCCTTCGCCTTCCATCCCGTGGTGTGGGTCAACCTTGGACGTGGTGGGGTCGACCCCCACGGATTGTTTTCCCCCCCCAACCAACCCCCGAGGGAGGGGGGGGTGACACAGGGGCGGTAGATTCGGGGTCTGGGGGGACAGGCTGGGGTCGCCATGGACGGGGAGGAGGCCGCCAGTCCCGTCTCCACCACGAGGCGGCGAAGGGAAGCGATGGAGACGGACGTGGGAAGCGATGGGAGGAGGTGGGAGAGGAACCGCACGAGGAGGAGGAGGAAGACGAGGATCCAATGGCGTGCATGGGAAGGTGGTGGGTGGTGGAGGATCCTCCTGGTCTGCCCGTGGACGCGGATGGCAAGTGCATCCCAAGGAGGACCGAACCAAGGAAACAAACAAACCTTGCACGTCGCGCTAGCACCAGGACCCAGCCACTGCGAACCAGCTGCAGTCACCGTGGCCTCCATCGGACTCTCCTTGCCCTGGACCTACTGGGCACACGTGCATGTGTTTCAAGGACGCGACAAATGCAATCCATTGATGACAAAATTGGACGAAAAGCTGACCAATGTGCAGATCAGCTTTCATCCCATCGTCCACAACATCTCCATGGAAGGACCCGTGTGCGAAAGGAGGAAGGAGCTCTGCACAAAAGAGAACTTCGCCAGCTTCCTGGCACCACAAATCCTGGATGTGGAACGCATCCTCTACTTGGACGTGGACACCTTGGTCGTAGGAGATGTCAGCCAACTGCTCGATTTCGAATTGGGACAAGCACCCGCAGCGGGAGTCGAAGACTGCTCGCAAACGATGGTTCGGTATTTTCCAGATCAGCAAGAAACACTGGAAAGGTACCCGTCCCTGCCTGAATCCTTCTTTGACGCATGCGTCATCAATCGAGGGGTCGTGCTCATCAACGTAGTAGCCTGGAAAGAATTCAGAATGACAGAAAAAATCCTTCAAATCTTCGCAGAAAACCTGGAGAAGCCGCTGTGGCAGTCCGGGGTCTCACAACCACCGTTTCTTCTCGCACTTGCCTACCATCCTTTCAAACGATTGCCGCACGAGTACAATGTCCGAGGGTTGGGAAGGACAGACATCAGCTCCAAGGAATTCACTCGTACGATCCATGAAGAGAAGACCCAGTGTGAGGTAGACAAGGATTTGTTCATGGAGCAGGTTTGGGGACATGCTAAGAAACTGTCGGTATTGTCACCTTTCGCACATCCCTTCACGCACTGTGGGAAAATATTGCACTACACCGGCACGAAGAAGCCTTGGAAAGGCAGATCCGATGCAATCTGCTCCTGTGGGTTCCAATGCCTCCAACCGTGCAGAGACTTTTACCTCTTTTTCGAGAGATACGTGGCGGTGCTGCTGGGGGAGGAAGAGGATAGATGGAGAGGAAAGTTGCGGCAATAGTGCTGTCACAGCTCGTGCCCTATCGAGGGTTTTTATCCCGTGAATTCCACGTCATGGCCTTGGTTCTCTATCCTTGGAACGCATGGAAACCTGTGTTTGGTGCAGACAAAGCGCACAGAATTCATACGCGATCGTGCGACTGATTGCTTCATGATCATACATTGAGAAAACAAAAATATTCTCCACACTTGACACTGTTACAGCCAAAGGCGTGCATCTACCATTGGCTACCTATAGGAAGCAGCACAGAAAAAGCTCTGGCATTCTCATGCTAGTATCGCACATAGGATGAGGACAAACAGTAGTAAGGTAGGACACCCGGTTCTAACACCATTTTTTTTAGCACTAGCATTCATGGCACACAGGTACAAAATAAATCCACGATGGCTTGTCTCTTTGGCAGACAGAATGGTACTCGCTCTGATGTTGACCTGAGAAGGGCCATCCTGACTTGCACTCACTCAATGCATGTGATTAGACACTGTACGTCTTTGCCGGAAAATGTTTGGGTACTCTACCAAAAGCTTCAATAAAAATAAAGACATGTTTGCTCGACACGCAAAGGACCAGAGCATGCAAAGTGCATTGAGCTTTCAAGGGCACATGCTCCTCTTGTACATGCTCGTGTCCCGTGCGCTGACATCTCACACATCGGCGGTGCTCATGAGCTACGCAGCGCAGGATAGAAAGTCCACGTATGCCGCAAACTGCCCAACACCTCCAGCGTTGAACTACCCTTCAGCGAAACGATAGCCGCTGGTATTCGCATATAGACCCTGATGTTAGGTAGCTCTTGGATAATTGCCAGTGCAGCGAACCCAATTGCGAGGAAAGGATGCACAACAAATGCATGAAAAATGAATCTTACAGGAGGGTCAAGAAGAAAGCGTGGCTAGCTGTGTTTTGCTTGCGAAGACTGGAGCAGCTGAAGGCACTACAATCCAGCGGCAATCCTTTTTAGAGAAAGGTGGGCAAGTACGCCTGAGATGAAATTATTGACAAGGCCCAGCATGAGACGTGCATACCAAAAACGTTCCTTCAGAAGTAATCGGAGGCTATGATGGCACGTAATTCCTCAATCTGTTTTATGGTATCTGGACGCATGAGACCTGCTGCATCCTTGATCATCGGCGACTTACCCTGAGTTCTGTACGCTTGCAAAACTGCGTCAACAACCTTAAGGAGCTTGTCTGGCGTCGTAGACAAGTAATCCTCTGTTGCTGTTTCATACTCCGGAGCTTCCGTGAAGGCTTCGGTCAGTCGAGTGCGCAGCTCTGTCTTGTCTTCGATTGTCAAAAGGTACTTCATTATTCGAGCTTCTTTTGGTTGTTGCCTAGCCATGTTGTCCCTGGCCCTGAAGTAGAGGTGGGCTAGCACATCTTTCACCTCGTCTCTGGTCATATCGCTTTCCTTTGCTCCAGCCCATGCCTTCGCCATGGTCAGCATGAACGCGGGAGAGAGCCTGCCTTCTGCGGCCATTCTATCAATTTTCGCCTCTGCTTCTCCTAGGGATTCGACATTCAATACGTCCGTAAAGTCTTCCGATGCGGCAGCCATGATTTCTTCGTCTTTGGTCACCGAATCGTGTATTTCACAGAGAGTTAGCAGCTTGGTGTACAGTGTGGCAAGCCCATCTTGCACATCTTGATCGATTGAGCTGTCTTGCAGGTCCACGAGGAACTGAAAGAAGTTATCGCTGAGTTCCTTTCGGTGCTGGACCACCAATGATTCCCACATGGTGCTGTGTGTTTCGAGAAAGGTGCCCAGCAGTTCCTTTTGGCGTTGGATCTCTTTCTCGAGGGTTCGCAGCGATCTGCGTAGGGTCTCGTACTCGTTCTCTCCATCGTTTCCCTTGGTGCTGCTGTCTCTACTGTCCTCTATGGCTCTCAAGATCGCTTCTCGGTCTTTCTCCCACGCTTCGGATTGGATCAGGTACGTCTTCCTTTCCTTCCTCGTGGCTCTGCGCAGCTCTTCCACCGCATCCAGGACGCCTTGCTTTTTATCAGGTCTTGTTTCCTCTCTTCCACTCGATCCTTCCTCGAACACCTGCTCTTTCTCTGCGTTTCCTGCTGCGCTTGTTCGTGTGCGCCACTCCCGTCCACGTGTCGTGTCCTTCGCCTTCCTGCACCACCTCGCGCGCCATCCTCGTGTTTCGCACCCTTCCATCCGTCCTTGGACCGTCCACGATCCCTTCTTCCCTCTCCTGCCCTCCAAAACCATCCGAGACGTCCTCCCATGCGCTGCAAAGCAGGTGAAGGTGGCATGGACGGCCATGTCGACGTCGGAATGGCCGACGCCATCGCCCAGGCCCTCGAAGGGGGGCACACAAGGTTCCCCAAAGGGGGGCATACAAGAAGGACAATGACCATCCACCCCCCTACTCGGGAAGATCCCCCTCCCGAGGAAACCGGAAGGGGGTGGAGTGCAAGAGAGGCGTGATTGCGCATCCAACCTTGGACGTACAAGAAAACCCGCCAAGGACGCGAAGCGATCCGATCGGTCCGCCATCGTGCTTGTCATGCACCCTTGATCGAGACTTGCACGTCGATGCGAACCAGTTCATGCCATGGCGGCGTGATTTCTCCGACCCTACCCGGACCAAGGAGACGGGAGTGGAACAGGCTGCTCACGGTACGTGGGCGACCTTCCTGCTCTACCACCATGCGTAGCACGCGAGATTGGAGGAGGTAGGACGTGGGAGTGGAAGCTTGGGGATCGGGAGGAAAACGACGGGTAGAACGAGTCCCACGGATGAGCGCAAGATGCATGAGACCTTCCTTGAGGTTCACTACGCGATGTGAGAGTGCCAAGTCATCCCATCTTCTAAAGCAATCTTTCTTCGCCCACGTCGTCCCTTGTCTTCTCTGTCCTTGCAGGCGGTGTCGCTTGCGTGGGTAGGATCTCGAAGGTGGGTGTGGTTAGGGGAATGTGCGGGATTCCTCTCCTACTCCGTCCATTTACCGGGCATGGCACCGTCGAGCTCGCGAACTTCCGCGTTCCTTCGTGTCCTATTCTTCGATGAAGCACGCATTCACACCATGCATGCTCCCTTCCCCTCCCAACCACTGCACCACAGACCATTGGAGATCCGATCCGACCCCATCCCGTCCACCACGGTCGACCCTTCGGAAGAAGAAACTCCCTTCTCGAGGGATCCCGGTCGGGCTCGTAAGGGTGGGAACCCGACCTCGTTCCCTTTCAACTTTGGGGTTCGATCCGATCGAACCGGGACACGTCCTTCCTTTCTGTCCGGGAACAGCACGGTGGTGGCGAAGCGACGATCGACGAAGGCAACGCGCGATTGCGACGCCATGGCGGCGCGAAAGGCGGCCATGCAGGCGGCCGAGAGAGTCCTGTCCGCCTCCTGGAGCGGTCCTGCGAAGCATTGGACGCCTGGAAGGTGCGCCTGGATCCCTGGCGGTGCGCCAAGCCGAAGCTGCCGACGCCATGCTTCGAAAGCGAGCGCGTCCACCTCCGCTTCGGCGGCCTCTGGCGCATCCCACGCGCCTCTCGATGGCGCCTCGATGGAGAAAGACGGACGGGAAGGTGCCGGGATCCAAAACAAGGCCAAGCAGATGGAGATGGCCAAGTTGTACGACCTTCTGCGACACGCATGGCCGCCGGAGATGCCAGGTGCCAGGCGGAGGCTGCTGTGGAGCGTGTCGCTGCTGTGCGGATCCAAGCTGTTGAGCGTGCAAGTGCCTGTGCTCTTCAAAAGCGCAGTGGACGCGTTGGCGACGGATCCTTCCTTGGCCACGGTGAGCATGGAAGCCATCTGGAGTGCACTCCCTCCCGCCGCACTGCTGGGATATGGCGCAGCAAGGACCGGATCGGCGCTGTTTCAGGAGCTCAGGAGCGCCATCTTCGCCACGGTGACGCAGGCCTCCATCCGACAGACCGCCAGGCGGGTGTTCGTGCACTTGCACGACATGGATCTGGCCTACCATCTGGATCGAAAGACCGGTGAACTCAGTCGAACCATCGATCGTGGAACCAGAGGGGTGGATTTCATCCTGCGTAGCCTTGTCCTCAATGTGGTGCCCACCGCACTCGAAATTGCCATGGTCACCTCCTTGCTGGTCTATCAATGTGGGACCAACTTCGGTCTGCTCACGATGGGAACCGTCGCGACCTACGCAGCTTTCACCTTGGCAGTCACTTCCTGGAGGACCCGATTCAGACAAGAACTCAATCGAAGCGAAAGCCAAGGAGCCGCCAAAGTGGTGGATTCGCTCATGAATTACGAGACCGTCAAGTATTTCGGCAATGAGAAACTGGAGCTGGAGCGATACGACAAGTGCCTCCGCAACTACCAGCAAGCTGCACTCAAGGTGCAAGCCTCCCTCAGCGGACTCAACTTCGGACAAAGTGCGATCTTCAGCAGCTCCTTGGCAGCGGCCATGCTGATGTGCTCGCAATCCGTGGCCACTGGAGAACTAACCGTCGGTGACCTGGTCATGATCAACGGCTTGCTGATTCAGCTCTCCTTGCCGCTGAACTTCCTGGGTTCCATCTACAGGGAAACCAAGCAAAGTCTGATCGATATGGAAGCGATGTTCTCCCTTCTCTCCTTGAAGCCAAGCGTTGTTGAGCGAAAAAATGCAAAGCCCTTGAACGCATGGTCAGGCCCGGATGCGGCCGATTCGTCTCAGGGACTCTCTCTGTCCCTCGAAGGAGTTTCTTTTGCATATCAAGACGGGCGGCCCCTCTTGCAAAACCTGCATCTACATGTTCCGGCCGGCAAGCGAGTGGCCCTGGTTGGACCTTCTGGATCTGGCAAGTCTACTATCATACGTCTCTTATATCGCCTCATGGATCCGCATGCTGGGAGGGTGCTAATAAATGGTCAAGATGTGAAGGATTTAACTTTGGACAGTTTCCGGTCAGCAATTGGAGTTGTACCTCAAGATACCGTATTGTTCAATGACTCCATCATGTATAATATTCGTTACGGGAGACCATCTGCCACCACTGAAGAGGTGTATGCGGCCGCCAGAAGAGCGGCAATTCACAACGCCATACTTGCCATGCCTAGAGGTTATGACACAGTTGTTGGGGAGCGGGGTCTGAAACTCAGTGGAGGGGAAAAGCAGCGTGTTTCTATCGCCAGAGCATTTTTGAAAGCACCACAAGCTCTGGTATGTGATGAAGCGACATCAGCACTAGACACAGAGACCGAGACGGAAATAATGGACTCCTTGTCGGAGCTTACGGCAGGAAGAACTTCTATCATGGTGGCGCACAAGCTTTCGACTGCAGCAGTTTGTGATGAAATTGCAGTTTTGGATGGGGGTCAGATTGTGGAACAGGGAAGCCATAATCTCCTGCTTGAACAGGGGGGTAGATATGCACAGCTTTGGCAGAGCCAGCATAGCTCATCCTGGAGTCAAACCTCATAGAAGTTAGAATTTCTGAAGCCAGGTAGAAGATGTGATGTGAGGAGTGAAAGGATTCAGTGAAGTTGTACAAGGTTGCCGAGACATCATGCAAATCCTCCATGTAATTTTGCACGTGCATGCCAGCATAACTTTAGCAAGTTGCAATTTGCTGCCCATTTGGACAATGAAAATGTGAGTGATATGCTCTTCACATACCGTTTTTCACTGCAATAAAAAGCTCATGCCTTACTTTGTAGGGTAGGAAGTACGATTAGGTTTGCAAACAATCTAGCAAGAAGAGATCATGGTGCATGTTTGATTGTTTCACTGTGTACAGCTTAACGTTTGCCAAAGGGGGCTACTTGTGTCTAGGGTGAATTGGATAAGAGGACGGAACATCAATGGCAGGATTGTGCCCCTCAAGACAAACAGCACAACAGGCCCTGTGCATGTACGACCAGAATATGTCCTTGAAATAAAAATGGTAGGCGGATGTCTCCCATGACCCTTGCATTGCACACTTTGGACCACACAAATCGAATTGCTTTCAGCCATACAAGGGTCTCAATGTATGGACAAGCTATCATTCTGAATTCAAGTGCGGCAGGATGTTGATTGTTTGAGTGACAAATGTGATAAAAATGCAAAGGAAATTGCCCTCTCCACATTAAAGGCCACGCTGCAATAACATAGACACTGCAACATGCTAGCTCTCTCGCTCTTATGTGCAATTTAGAAGCTGCCGCATGTACAAGTTGAGATAGGAGGAGTGAGGACTTCTCTTCGCTCGACATTGTTCACCAATGCAAATGAACAGTAAACATTCGTATTTTGTTCGGTAGCCTCTTGCGTGGTATTTTGTGGAAAACACAAGGGACAAAAGGTGATATGTGGGTCGGAATTTCCAATTGAAGACGGCTAGAGGAAAAATCTACATCGTGTTGGAGAAAAAAAATTCCCTTGTAAGACGGTTGGAAGGATGAGCTCCAAGCCAACATGAAGAGGGGTTTGCGAAGTGGAAGAGAACCAATTCGTGGAAGCAATGGAATGATCATGGAGACAAATCCGTGTGTAGATGTTGGATAAAAAGGCGCAACTATAACTCTTTGCATTATGGTAAACAAAACGTCCAATATTGTTGCACCTTGCGAGTTGCACATTGCCATGCAATTTTGCTCGTGAAAAGCCATTCACAATTGGCTCTGCAATAAGCGCGATGGACAGGGCGAGATTCCCAACACCTTCCAAATTGATTCGCATCAATTACACATAGATAAAGTCTAAAGAGTCCACTTCACACCCAAATACGAATCTTCAAATTCAAGCAAGCATCACGTTCAAGCGAACAAAACGTGATGCTTAAACGGATTAGGGGTCCTTTGTAGCTGGACCCCATGTTATTGAGTGCTCGGCCACTTGAGATGGTGCTTTCGGCTTCTACCATCCCACATAATCAAATGTCGCATGCGTGACAAAGGATGCATCCATTGCATTTTGGGGGCTGGAGTCCACACCGAAGGTTCCTATGCTTTCTCCGTCACCAACAACGCTGCAAGATTCCAACCATTTGCTTCACAATTTAGAAGCATCTTTCCGTCTATGGTGTAGATACAAAGCCCACACAAGTTCAAGGCAATAGAGATAACAATCGAAGCGGATGAAGACACGCTATCTTTCGAAAATGTACACTTTGAAGTAGCTGCTAAGTTACCTTCCAATGCCACTCCTCGAGACGCGTCTCTAAAATAAATCCGAATGATGGAGGTCATGGCGTAGTGTTTCCACCAATCTCAATAAATTCTTCCAAAAGTTGGGTCCTATTTTTGTGCAAGGAAAAGCATCGTGGGCATGGATGCATTCATTACCATTTCGATGCAGTCAAAGCACGTACTCACATGATTTTCGAGCAGAATGAGCCATCACGGTAACGAGTGACCTAGCAATCAACATTCATGGTCGCATATCAAGCTCAACTTCTCCCCATTGAAGCTTTGTTGGGCACTCCTGCAGATCGTTTGATGGACAGTTTAGTTCCATTCTCCATGTATATACTCTTCTTGTTGGGGTGTAGGCCAAGAATCCATCAAGAACCTAGAGCGAGTGACCGAGGCTGTGGTGTGGAGGGACTGACTGAGGTGTGACGACATGGAAATTGGGTCTTTACTTGACATACAAGGTGATGGAAGCCAGCAATAGTCCGAACTTTTATCCAGGTTGACTGCCTGAATTTTTGATCGAATTTCATGACGTACGACCGACCCCAATCAGCAGCAAAACCTCCACGAAGGACGCTTGAATTGCCAGCACTCGCGCCAATTTCAAGGGATTGTAGAGGCGCGTGTGATTGAGGGAAGGAACGGTTCAAGAAGAGCGTTTGTAGAACGCCAGTGTGGATGCCTTCGGATGCAAACCCTTCGAGGTATTGATGCAGCGGATTCGTTGAAGCAACGTCCAGTATGGTTCGTGTTGAAGCGACGTCGGCGCATGCCTTGCTCCTGTTCCCTTTGTTTTTGTTCAATGCGGCGAGGTGCTCGTTGCCAAAGATCTTTGTCCTGGAAGCACTCTCGGAGTATTCGACGAAAGTGTTCGAATCCTGTCCGATGGAAAAGTATGGGAACGCTGGATATGGTCGGAAGATGGACATTGGAATACAGACTTCCAGCTATGAGACTCATAACACAGGTCAGTTTTCTCTAGACGTAATCCTTTACCAGAAATTCATCCAGCATTCTGGTAGAGTTCAAGATGTGCAGAAAGCTGATTTCATTTTTGTCCCGTTTTTCTTCCAGCCCATCTTGCATTTTCAATCTCAGCAGCATTGCAAATCAACGAACAGCATTGTGTTTGGAAACAAGAAACCTCTTCGAATCACACGGAAGGTGTTGAACACTGTGATACTACCTGAATTTTTACATTCGCTCCTGGCATTATTGCGCCATATGAAGGCAACCAAGCAGACTGTGCTCATGTCATTGTCGAGGACACCAGGCAACAACTACAAGGAGAGTTTCTTTTCCAGCGAATTTCGTGAATCTCTTCATAACTTTCTGTTCGTTGGCATAGAGAACTGGGAAAACAAGTATTCAAATGTGTTGATGGTACCTTATCCCGCAATTTTCCATCTGCGAGGAAAGGATCCACCGACGATAAGTTTTGCCAACCGGACTACGTTCGTCTACTTTGGCTCTCCCAGAACGAAAATGCACAGTGCAAGGAAAGCGCCGACTTCGAAGACGTTGCGCCAAGCCATAGTTGACGAACTTCTCTTGGAAAAGCGAGCTTCCAAAGAAATACTACTGCAGGGAACTTTCAGTAAGATGAATGCATACACAGCTATGGAACGATCGGTGTTTTGCATTCACCCACCAGGCGACAGTCCAACGAGACGTGCATTCTACGATTCTATTTTGCTGGGTTGCATCCCAGTGATCTTTTCGGGCAGAGCCTACACACCTTTTGGTTGGACTTCAAGTGGACTGGCTATCCATTTGGATGCAACGCCTCGGCCACTTGGAATAGTTTCTGCCCTTCTCAAAGTGCCAGTCGTGGACATTCAAAGTATTCAGAGCAACATGCTACGTGCGATGCAGTCTCTCCAGTACTCTTTTCTACAAGACGAAGAGAGTGATGCTTTTGGGTTCCTTCTCAGAGCCATACAGCAAAGAAACTGTCCGTCATGCTCATGAGCACCTCATTGGATCAGGGGATTCGCAAATTTGCTCCAGCTTCAAGTTGCTTGATTATGGGTTTTGCTTGCAGTTTCCCAACACCCATCTCCAGTCCATTGAAGGGAGGCTGCTGGGATTGAGGAAATAAGAATTGCATCTCGGCCTGCATTCACACGGTGCGCAGCAAATTTCATCGGAACAGTGAGCATGGACCAAATGGAATGACCGGTTCAAGGTGGAGAGAGGTGATTATGGATGGCTTTGATGTGTTGCACATCACCTCTACATGGTTCGATTACTTTCGGCAGAGGTTGCGGTGTCCCCATTGTTCCTTAGGGAGTCTCCAGTTTTCCAAGCCTGAATTTTCCTGCTCTTGGGCGGCGTGGATCGGGGCTTTACACGTCGCGTTCCTTGGAGGTGGATCGATGGGAGCTGCTGCGTGCGAGTAGCATGTGTCCGCGAGGGCGCTCCTTTCATACAGCGGGGTGGGAGCGTTTCATCCATTTTCCAACTGGCACTTGAGGAGATTTCGCGTTTGTGGGTGTCTGCTAGGTTCCCCTTTGCACCTCGCACATTTGATTTGGGTCCACGGTGGGTTCCCTTTGCATGTCTCTTGTAGCACGTGCACCTGGAGAACTGCCTCGTGGGCACACACCTGCACCATCTTTGGATTGGGTTTGTCCTCTTCCACGCTTCCATCCCCCCATCCTATCCACCCTTCATGGCCTTGTCTGCCTTGCATTCTGCTCCATGTGTGGTGGTGGTGGTGGAGACCTTCCTGCACACCATCACCACCAGCACCCCATCCTTCCCAACCACCCAAAAAAGAAAGAAACAAAGAAAGAAAGAAACCCGCCCACGGCGAAGAAGAAGGAAGGAGAAGAAGGAAGGAGAAGAAGGAAGGAGAAGAAGGAAGGAAGGAAGAAGGGAGGAAGGAAGGAAGGGTGGTGGGACACCCATCAGGTGGATCTCATTCGTTGGGTGCATCCCATCCCACACGGTGCCATCCTGTTGGGTTCGACCATGGAAGGAAAGATGGTCCGTTCCTTCCCTTCGTTTCCATACGATGCCTACGTGGTGCAGCAGCAGCTGATGGAAGCCGTGCACGTGGCCTTGGAACAGAAACGCGTGGGCCTGTTCGAGAGTCCCACCGGAACCGGAAAGACGCTGAGCCTGCTGTGCAGCGCACTGGAATGGCTCAAGGAGCATCGGACGAAGGAAGATGGTGCAGGCGCGGAGAACCAGGAAGACGCCGATGATGAAGAAGAAGAAGAAGAAGAAGAGCCCGAATGGGTGCGTGCGTTCCCACGAAAAGCCGACGCCACCGAACGGGAAGGCACGCACTCGATGGAGGAAGCGAGGAACCAAGAAGCAGACCAAGTGGTGGAACAAGGCGTGGAAGCCGAACACCTCCGAACGGGAAAAGGTGCGGCGATCGGCGTTCCTCCCAAAACCAGGATCTACTTCTGCAGCAGGACCCATTCTCAACTCTCCCAAGTGGTGCGTGAGTTCCACAAAATCAAGGGGATGGAGGACATCGCCATGGTCGCAGTTGCCTCCAGGCAAGTGCTCTGCATCAACGAATCCGTCAAAAAAATGCCGACCGCAACCGCCGTCACGGAAAAATGCATGGATCTGCAGAGGAAGGCCAACAAACGATCCGCCCATGACGCACAAGAAGGAAGAAACAGCAAGAAGGAGGGTGCAGGATGTCCGTACCTGCAGGAGAAAGACACGCAAATCTCCGACCTGGGAAAGAAACTCCTCGCCCAGGCCATGGAGATCGAGGAGGTGGTCGACTCTGGCATGAGGAAAGGTGCCTGCCCCTACTACAGCAGCAGGAAAGCAGTCGAGTCGGCCGACGTGGTCCTGCTCCCTTACCAGGCTCTCTTTCACCGCGATGCAAGGGATGCGCTGGGAATCTCTCTCGAAGGCAACGTGGTTATCGTCGACGAAGCACACAACATCGTAGATGCAGTCAGCGACATTTACAGCACCGCACTGAGCAAAGCCAGCCTCATGTCTGCTAGCAACCAACTGTCAAGCTATTTCCAGCACGTGAAAGGAAAGCTCTCGCCAGAACTAAACCGTTGCATCAGGGTCTTGGTGAGCCTTGCCAAGAAAATTGCCGAGGTTCTCCGTGCTCCTGCAAGCCAGGCAGATGAAAGCGCAGGAAGGACACAACAGAATGCTGTCGCCGTGGAGTCTGTCTGGTCTATCAACGAGTTTATGTTTGCTGCTGGACTAGATAACTTCAACATTTTTAGAATTCTAGAGCACGCAAAGCAGAGTAAACTCATGCTCAGGGTATCCTCGTACACGCGAAGCAGGAGTGTCCAGCTGTTATCCGATTCTGCGCCCACTGACCAGATGTCCTCTCTGTTCTCGTTTGTTGAGTTTCTTCAGACATTATGCCACGGTAACTCTGATGGACGGGTAATTCTCCATCGAGGAGAATCCGCACACGAGGTGTATCTCAAGTTCATGATGCTGAACACAAATCACGCATTCAAAGAATTGGCAGAGAATGCTCGTGCCGTCCTGTTGGTTGGGGGCACGCTCACCCCCATGGAAGATATTAGGTCCCAGCTACTAGCACATGTACAGAAGTCACGCATCAGCACGTTTTCATGTGGACACATCGTTTCAAGGGACCGAGTTTTACCCATTTGCATTCCTGTTGGTCCGTCCGGTAGAGCGCTGACGTTTACTCATCCACAGAGGTCATCGGTGGGGGTGATCGATGAACTTGGTGGTGTTCTTGCAAGCATCTCTGCGCATGTGCCTGGGGGATTAGTGGTGTTCTTCCCTTCATATGCGTACGAAGCGGAAGTGTATGCGCGTTGGTCTGCCTCTGGTTTCCTTTCAAAGCTCAAAGAGAAGAAAAAAGTCATACGAGAACCTCGCACGGCAGCTGATGTTGATAAGGTTCTTGAAGTGTACGGGGCTGCTGCTAAGGCTGAAGGAGCAATTCTTTTGTGCATCATTGGGGGTAAAATGTCCGAGGGCATCAATTTTAGCGATGACATGGGAAGGTGTGTGCTGGTGGTCGGCCTGCCTTACCCAAATCCCCACAGCCTGGAGGTGAAAGAAAAAATAAAGTACCTGGAGAGAGAACATCAAGGATTGTCAATGGTGACAAAAAAAAGAATGGAATACCTGGAAAATATATGTATGAAGTCCGTGAATCAGTCCATTGGCCGCGCCATTAGACACAAGCTTGATTATGCCACGATTATACTGGCGGATTCCAGGTGGTCACTTCAACAGGGGGGCTCCAGAAAGGCCCCAGTTCATAAACTTTCCTCCTGGATCCGTGATAGCCTCGTTCCAGTTCCAGGAGATTTCAAGAATGCCCTACAAATGCTTGATGACTTCTTTGCAAGACATAGAGGCAGTCCAGCAACCGATAGCCATAAAATCTGTACATATTGAAAGGCGCATGCCGTACAGTTATCTATCTGTTTAAATCAAGCACACTGCGCTTCCAGACGTACCTTCATCGCATGAATTCAAGCGATCCCATAACCCCTTCAATCGCTCTTCTTTGCAATGCATCCATCACCTGCCCATGGCAGTTCTCTTGCTTCCACATGCACTGATCAACTACATGCAGTCCTCATTCGAACTTCCAGTTTGTCTGGATAGCTCTGTGGCAAAGCATCTGGAATACAGCAAAGAAGATCTTTCACAGCTTCCACCGAAATGCATGCGGCAAAATCATGCGCCAGCTCCATAGAAAGTTGATCCATGAGCTTTCTGAAACAGGGGAACAAAATTGTAGAGTTCGCTCCGACCAACAAGCACCATTTTACACCTTCTCAAGACAGCTGCTGAATCAAGCTGCTTCTGCCACTCGTAGTTGGTGCTGAATCTACCACTACACAAAGGCAAAGTGGACAAGAACTCGTAGCCGTTGTTTCCATGCCTAGAGCGGGAAAACAATCATATGTGGTTGAGAAAAGAACGTCTTCCTAGCATCCATTGCTTTGAACTCCAAAAGCAAAGTTCGCTTCTTGCATAATTGTGCAAGTGGGCGTTTGACGGTGAGTGTCAGGGCTTTGGTCCCTTAAAAAGGCAAAGAACTTAGGTTTTGCCATCGTATTTGTGGTGCAAGCAGGTAAGCTGCTATGGCCAAAGCAATTTTGAGCTTTTGTAAGCTGAGCTTATTCAGGACATTGTTCCCTGGTGCCCTCTTCAACATCTAACAAAAGCTCCTTCAGTACAAAAATACTGTGGGCAACGCATGCACTGACTGTTGGAGCCTCTGGCCGAATAATCATCGCTTCCGGTCAAAATCCAGCTTCGATCGATCTCCATGGAAGGGTCGTTGAAAGGATCGACAAATGGGATTTGCATCGGCCAAAGCGCAATAAAGAGGGAAGGGCATGCAGGTTGCACGGGCGCCTAAAATCCATGCAGCAGTAATGTCAGCGCATAATTGATGCATTTTACCCCAAAGTTGGTCCAAACATTCGCGAAGCCGTTCTCTTCTTTCACATCAGACTGTCTCATCTGTTAACCATTGGACTATTTCCCGCATGTGAGGCCTCTCGAGGGGGTCCTGCATCAGACACCTCCTTGCAACGTCAAGCATGGTTTTGAGGTGGGACGTTGGCCAGGAACTCAGCCGGCCTCCCCTTATTGTGCGGTGGTAATGTTGAATTTCTTCTATGCTTAGGTCCAAGCAGCCGCTAGGAGAGGATCGATTTATGAGTTGACCTTCAACTGGGTCGGGCAAAGCCAGAAGCTCGAACAGAATCATCCCATAGCTATATACGTCTGTCTCTATGCTGGTACCATGTCCAGGTTGTACTTCTGCACGATTATTCCTATGGCTTAGTATGCCTGCATCACTATACCTCTCGAAAGAAAAGGTTGAATTGTCACCGTCTTCTGGATGAAAGTGAGAGAACCTGAAATCACTGACGTGTGCCTCCAGCATGGCATCGAGCAGAATCTCTGAAGATTTCAGGTGCCCATGTACAATTCTTGGTTGAATAACACCATGAATGTACGCTAGCCCCTTTGCTGTACCAACAGCAGCCTTCTCAAGTTCTTGCCACGACAGCTCGGGGAGCAAATTGTCCAATGAACCCTTTTCCATAAGCTGATAGACAAGCATGCGCTCTCCGTTGTCAATGCAGCAGCCAAACAACCGAACGAGGTTGGGGTGCCGGATACGACTCAATATGTCCACTTCTTGATAAAATTCATGATCTGTCTGCATACCAAGTGAAGTCAGTTTTTTGATAGCTACGACTGTGCCCTCCACAAGTGTTCCCTTGTATACCTCAGTGCAAGCAGTCTGACAAAGTCGTCCTGATGCATCGAAGTTGTTGGTTGCCTGCTCGAGTGCATCAACGGAGAAAAATGTTGTCTTCCCTTCAAGACGGGAGCGTAAGTTCAGATCTTCAAGGGAAGTTTGAAATCTTGAGTTCCGTATTTGCATGGCTACCTTCCTCTTCCTGTACAAGAGGAAAAGCAGTAGGAGCAGGCACGATGAAGCAGCCAAAACAATAGCAACAAGAACGGGTACAGCAATTGCACCTCGGCCATTAGCTGTAGTATCCGCTGGATCGATGCTTTCCTCAAGGTCCACCACATCGGAAGGGGACCGCAGATGCTCACAAGAACCCAGGCAATAAGCATAGACAGCCCCTCCATTCGGACCTTTAGCCACATCGCTTGGAGCTCCAACCAAAATCAGGTTCTTTTCTGTGCTCACACTAGCACCAAAGTGCTGATTCGTGGTTGGGACATCAGGTTCAAGTTTGAACGGTAAGCTCCAATGCTCTTCGTCATTGAGAATATACACAAAGGCAGCCCCGGATTCCTTGCTGCTGTTGCCGAATTTGTAAGCCCCAACTACCAAGGTGCGTTCGGAGATGGATAATGCAGTACCAAATCCAGTTCCTTGCGGGAGACTTGTCTCAAGCTTCTTGCCTTCCGTCCATATGCCAGGATTCCCTCTGCTGAAAACCTGTATGATACCGGTAAAGGCTGTTTCTCCTGGGCGAGTACTGGTCGTGGCGATGGCTGCCATATTTCCCTCGGTGGACAATGCCAACTGCTGCCCAAAATTTCGGATTCCCTCCCTGACAATGAGTACATTTTCGAGGTCCCATTTCTCTCCACTCCAATGGTATACATATGCTTCTGCATCCGTACGATTGTCGCCATCCTGTCCCTGTTTGCCAGACACAAGAAGAATCTCTCCACGCAGAGCCAAGCTAGATGCAAAATTGCAGCCATGTGTACATTGCGGAGGCGGCTCCAGGGCGTGCATGCATTCCCATCGGTTGTCTTCTCCCTTGACATAGGTGTACACTATGCCAATTCTGTTGTCTCCATGTGGTGGGAGGTTTGGTTCGCTGAGCGCGGCCACAACTATATATCTCGTTCCATCGGTATCGACGCAGGCTCCAAAGTTTGTTGCTGAATTCGTGGTGGGTTCCTGTAGCACTTGCTTTCGTTCCCATTTCATCTTTTCATTTTTTTCGAAAACGTGCACTTCACCCCTTTCTCTGTTCCCTGTTCTGTTGTTTCCTGCCGCACTGACCAGCAGTATGGATCCACGTAGTGCGAGCTGAGTTCCGAACCGTTCGTCTTTGGTCCCATCTTCGTGTTGGTGAATCCATGCTTCTTGTTGCACCCACTCTACTTTGTTTACTTCAGCGTCATTTTGGCGTTGGAATAGGTACACTCTACCAGACAATGGATCTTGTGGATGGTCTCTGGCCACACCCACCACAGCCTCCACACCATTGAACGCCAAGGTCTGCCCTAAGCCCAACAGTGCTTGAGGAGGTTCTTCCACCACCAGAGCTTCTAAATGCAGAGACGGCTCCGACATTTTGATCCTTACAACCGACAGGGTCGAGTCAGAACGGGCAATTTCCGGGGTCGTAGCACACTTGTGAAGATCACCATGCCACGTGGATGACGTTCTGGGGTCGCTCTTCCAGGGGAACGCTTTCTTTCTCCACGCGGTGCAATGGTATTCCCGTCCCCAACTCGCTTTCCGTTCGCTTCCTTACGACACCACGAGCTCTCGGTTGTGGAGGTGAATGGAAGAGAAAGTAGGGCAACACACAAATAGGTTGACAATCGCCCTTCCCCTTCCCATACGAGGTGCCCGGGGATGAAAGGGAAAGTGGGGGAAGAATCCATGGAGAAAAAACTCCGAGCTTTTCGTGTGGTCATCGAGGATGGACCATGGACCCACGAGCGGGAAACGGTTTTCTATGCAACCGAGCCCGTTGCAACCCCTCCCTCTTGGTGTGCTTCGATGGATCGACCCGAGGTGAGCCGGTGTGTAGGATCTTCTCCTTGCATTCAAGCAAATGCGTGGCTTCATCCCCTCGATGATGCTCAGGAAGCGTTCCCTGCTTGAGACCAACACCTCTCCGAACCCTGCCATTTGCATCCTTCCCACGTCTGATTGGATCTACGACCTGCATCTCCGCTCCTGATCTATCCCATACAACCTCTCTTTACTCCCCAACAAATCCGTTCCATTGCTTCCAGTCAATGGAACGGTTTCTTGTACTTGTAGGGAAACGGGGGTGATGGATGCACTCGGATCTTCCACGCGAAAGAAAACTGCGAATGTGAGCTCGATACGTCCGCTTTGCCTTGGGATCGGGGATCCATTCCTTCCTTCCTCGTTCCATGGATCCTTGTGATGGGCCATCGGCTTGTCCGTGGTGACCTTCCTTGCCCCACACAAGCACTCCCCCCCCTCTCGGCCAAGGTGGCCCCACGGAGCATGTCCATGGCTGGTGGATGAGGTGTGGTGTGGACAGGCAGCGAGCAAGATGACTCGCTTGGAGCGATGGTGAGAGATGGCACGAGGAGAGGACAAGAGAGAACCACGGTGAGAGATGGCACGATGAGAGGGAGAGAGAAAGAGGCGAACGAGTGTGGGACATGGAGAGGGATGGGCAGGGTCAGAGAGAGATTGGGAGAGGGACAGTGAGGCAGGGGAAGGCGAGAGGGAGAGAGTGAGAGAGCCATTGGGAAGATGGCGGACGTGGGCGCTTCCCACGAGCTTCGCGAACTGCGGGATCGTTTGTGCAAGCTGCACGGGGTCAAGAGCAGCAAGGAGGTCCTGGAGAGCAAGACCACGTTGTTTCGAAGGGTGGTGCACCTCATGGTGGCGGGTGTGGACGTGTCCGAACTGTTCTCGGCCATGGTGCTTGCAGCTGCACCCGACGAACCTGCACTCAAGAAACTCCTGTACCTCTACTTGTGCACCTACGCCAAGACGAATCCAGATCTGGCACTCATGACCGTCAACACGCTCACGGTGGACTGCGCCAACGAAGATCCCACCATCCGCAGGAGTGCACTGCGATCGCTCTGCTCCATCGGCACCGAAGAACTGGCCGATTACCTCGTGCCGCCGCTCCAGGCTGGAATGAGAGACAGAAGCGCACTCGTGAGAAGCGTGGCCGTCGTAGGAACGTGGAAACTGCACCGCATCCAACCGGAACTCGTGGAACACTCCGGACTCTTGGAACAAGTCCAAACCATCCTACAACAGGAGATGGATCCACAAGTGTTGGCCAACGCCATGGCAGTCGTCGACCGGTTGGACAAAGGCCATGGAATGCATGGGCAAGCCTTCGTGTATGCTCTGCTCAACAGGCTGAGCGAATTCTCGGTCTGGGGAATGTGCACGGCACTACAAGTCGTCGCCAAGTACCAACCCGGCAGCGAAGCGGAAATGTTTGACATCATGAACATCCTGGAAGAACCCTTGTCCAGCGTCAATTCGGCGGTGTTCCTGGCGGCTGCAAAAGTCGTGCTTTGCATAACCAAAGATCTGCCTCATGTATACCAGCAGGTCCTCCAACGGATCAAGACCCCACTACTTACCTTTGCCAGCGGGGGACCCCCAGCTGCTCAGTACGTCGCCCTCTGCCACGTCCACCACCTGTGCCAGCTGCAGCCTATGTTGCTGAATCAGGACTTCACTAGGCTCTTCTGCAGGGATACAGATCCAACCTACGTGAAGCTTAAAAAAATGATGGTTCTTGTCGCTATCGCGAATGAACAAAACGTGTACGATGTTGTCTCAGAATTGAATGCTTACACCCTTGATGCCAAACAGGTGACTGCAGTGGCCGCAGTGAGTGCAATTGGCCAAATTGCGCTCAGGAACTTTAATGCAACGGGGATAGTGGAGCGCCTCTTGGAGTACATTGTAGAAGGGCGCAACCATGTAGTGTCCGCTGCAGTCGTATGTGTAAGAGAAGTGTTCCGCAAATACCCTGGTGCAATAGCTGGCTGTACAGAAGAATTGAGAAGCTTGGATTGCCAGGCGTTGGATACAGTGGAGGCTCAAGCAGCAGGGCTTTGGATCATGGGAGAATATTCTGAGTATTTTGACAATGTTGTCGGTGTCCTTGATTCCTACATGGAGCGCCTTGATCGCAACCTAGATCCGAGACTTAAGTGTGAACTTCTTGTCACCGGTATGAAGCTTTTTTACAAGGATCCCCCACAGTACAACAGCGTATTACAGGACTTGATCAAAGGAACTATCGATGATACAAACCCCATCGTGAAGGACAGGGCTTTGCTTTATTACAGACTTCTTCACCAACCAATGTCATCAGGCTACGAAGTTTCGATCATCAAAATTGGGGAGCAGCAGAACCCCGCAACCACCATGGTTGAAGATGCAGGAGAAGATCAAGATTGGTTGAACTCCCTCCAGGTGGTCTCCACTCCAACTGCGTCAGTCCTCTGAAAGACTGCATTGCCATTTCAACGGCACGTCAAGCAGCTCCAGTCGACATAACGCTTAATTTCACACTCAAAATCAACGTTCACATAGTACACTTCCTAGAGCTATGCAGTCAGTCGGAAAGCTGACAAGGCTTCGAACTGAAAGTGCTGCTAACATGGAACAGAAGTGACTTGATGCGCATCAAGCTTAGGTTGGTGCGCGAGAAAGACGATCATCAATGCAACGAAAGCAACCAATATATCATCAACAGTGTGGGCATCTATCGCGGTTCTGAAAATTTGGTGACCTTGCAGTTGCAAACGTCTACAGAAGACTTGATCTCCTGTTTTGCCAGCCATAGTGCGTATGTCTACACCACAAGCTTTTTGTTTGTACAGCCCGTCTTACCTGCTCGGTGCAACACTGTGTCGGGTTCATCCCCGACAAAGCTGATGGCTGCAGGATACCGAGTCCACATTGCTAGAGTTGATGATCAACCTCAACTTTTATTGGATGCCCAGTCGGCATTTGTGGAAGTATATGCCATGCTTAGCAAAATGGAGCACTTGTATGCTTGGCGGGGCCGGTACTCGCACATCGGAAACCGAAGAGCAAACCTTGGGGAACCTTGCCCTTTTCTCCACGAAAAAGCGGGACACTACCGCATAAGCAAATTGAATCTGATCTTTTGTAAAATCCATTCAAGCCTTCACCTGCCACGGCTATTGCTTTGTTTGATAAATTCGCTGATCTGTCGATGGGCAGGAAGTGCAACGACAGCCCGCATACTTTCAGCATCCTTCCATAGAAACTGCTGCAATTCCTTAGCCTGTCGAGCCACGCTGTTGAAAAGTGCACCGTCCGATGTGAAGTCTGTGTAAAGCACAGCCTCTTCCAAGCGCACCCTATTCAGTTCATCTTCCCAAGCAAAGAGCTGCTGTATGACGTTGTCTGGCAAAACGCTTTGAACATTGCCAGATGACTCGTAGCGTTGAAGAAAGGACACAATTTGCATGGCTTTGATACCTTGCCTGAAAGCAACTTTGGCCGCTTCCCTGTTCAACTCACCCACAAAAAGTGCTGGAAGCCGATACACTTCTCTGCAGAACATAGTAAGGATTGTCACAAACAGCCTGGAAGTGGTGTAAGCATAAAGCCTGAAGTTGGTTTCTACCACTATGCGATGTCCTTGGCCACCAGAGCCTTGTCGTTTGTCAGGCTGGCCAGAACAAAGAAGGGCAGTCATGGGTGTGAAAAAGTACAGTGTTTCATTTTTCGTTTCCATCATGACCAGTCCTAGAACAGACAAGAGTCGAAGGAGCTTCCTTTCTTCGTTCTTCCTCTGTTCCAGTACGCCGCCGGCTCCTGGAGCGAGGCAGCTTGATTCTAGGAGCAGGCTAAGCATGGCGACCACTTGCTCGTCTTTTCCGGCGAGTTCCATGAGGCAGCACTGGAGTAAGAGCCAGAGCTGTTCGGACTGCCGTTGCAGCAGGAACTGGAACCCTTTTTCTGTGATGGACCGGGTCCCATCCTTTCCGGACGCTTTCACAAGCCCCGCTTGTTCGATCAACCTCTCCAGTGTTTTGAACGCTTCCCTTTCTGCCACATCCTTCCCTGTCCAGGGCTTCCGTAGCGCTCCCAGGAGGTAGAGCAGGAAGCCTTCCCATCTATCCCTGGCCCAGTTGTCCATGGCGTTGACGTCTTTACCCAAGCCATAGGACAATCCCAAGGTAGAACGGATGGGTCCAGGTGTGCAGAGCACACGCCTCAGTCCAGGCACCACCCTGGACGTGTCGATCCCTCTGGTCCCGTTTCCGGACTCCAAGCGTGTTTCCATGAAGAACTTTTGCGACGTGGTCAGCTCCAGGCTACGTTCCTTCGTCCTACTCGCCTCGTCACGAACCTCACCTGCAGTCCTACGAGCAGCTCGAGTGCTCCTTCCACGCTTTCTCGGTCCGTTTCTTTCATCCAGGCCATCACCACGTCTGTCCACCGCCCATTCGTCGATCCCACGCGTCAGCAACACGCCTTGTTCCAGGATTCACGACGTGCCGTGCGTCCAGGTGGCGCACCTCGTGCGGTGGGCGCGTCCACGAAGGCCAGGCGCAGCACCAGGTGCTTGGCCGTCGGTGGAAGCAGTCGGAACACCGCCTGTCCGCATCCGTCGTGCTCGAACACCTGTGCGATCTGCGCGGCAGGCAACGTGCACAAGTAATGGAGGAGGCGATGGGACGCCATCGCCACACGTCCAAGCGGGATGGTGGCGCACGTGGCGCGCGTCCACGGGGGAAGGAGCGCCGTGTGCCGACGAGGAAAGGAGGGACGGGAAGGGACGGGTCGGGTTCGGCGTGAGCCATGGGAAACGGATGTAATGGACACACGAGGTGTCGTGGTACATGAGGTTCTCCTACCAACGGCATCACAAGGGGATGGGGTCCAAGACAAGAGATGGAGATGCATGCCATGGAGAAGTGGTTTGGATCATACGAATGCAGCACTAGGCAAGGGACGGTTTCACGCGCCGGGGCATCCGCCACGACGCCGGTCGATCTGGGCGAGAACGTCCGGCATGAAATCGACCGAGGTGGTGCCCGAGCTGACGCAGGCAATCCTTGTGAATCTAGGCTCGTGACGACGATGAAGAAGCTTAGAAACCACTCGATGAAAGAGCGGGCATGGACGTGCGCGCAGTGCGTCGCACGACGTACCTCTCTTCAACGCACTTTGATATGTCCGGGGAAGGAATGCACGCAACAGTCATCCACTTATAAGGTTCGAATTGACTATCCCAAGGATGGAAGGACGCAAAAGCCAAGCAAGGGATGCTAGAAAACATGCCGTCAAAACGTTTCTCATGTTGCTCAACTTTGTAAAAGAAAGAATAAACGTTGCCTTATCCTACTCTAGCATATCCAAACCTAGGTAGATACGCGATTTCATGAGATCGCCACGCCTGGACCAACTGGTGCGTCCACTCAAAATTTGCAACGTTGGATGAACAAGATACTTTGACACCTTCAAAAATGTTATCCCTTCGAGTGCGGTTCCAGCTTGGGCACGCTTGATTCGCTACATGCGCACAGGCACGAATAATGGACACGCAATCCTAGCTCAAGGTTGCCTGTGCAAACGAGCAAACTTTGCTATGCCTGACGGCATACTTTCTTTGGTATGTTGCGTTGTATATTGCGTTTCACTTCAACGTAGTTTATATTAGATGATTTCGCATCCATGGGAAAAATTCACTCTCAACATTTCAAGATGTACCAATCTTCAACCATCTCTGTTGACTGTTGTGAAGAATCGGGCTCGCATGATTTAAGTTAGATGCATATACTTCCTAAGATAACTCTTTGCTTCACAAGCACTCGCTTAATCTTCACCATGGCATTGCATATCGGCTCCCCCGCCGCTCATGCATAAAAACTTCTCTCTTGAATTCTACACGGCTTGCATCTACGCATTCGGGTCAAAGCGTGCAAGTGGAGGTCGACCTTCCCTTCGATCTACTCTTGATCATGTGTGGTTTTAGTGTAGATTGATACAATCATGGCGATCCTTAAGTAACCCAAGGGAGATCTATGGCTAGTCAAACTAGGCGTTCGTCTTTCTTCCTTACAAGAATCGTTGTATGCGAGGCGCTTCCGCTTTGACGCTGCAAGTACCGGAAGTATACTAGGTGTAGTCTTCGCCCCTACACGTGTGTTTCGTCAACACGTAGGGTTCGATGGATTGCGGCGTGTATCTTGCAACATGCCATGTTCGGACTTTCCACCTTCTCAGGAGGTGTGTTGGTTCCTTTGATCGTTCCCTCTCGTTCCTTCGGAGAACCATCACTTGGCTTGGTTTTCCACGGTGTCCTTGGACGATTTGTATCTTCAAGGATATCCAGGAGCATCATCCTGCCATCCACTCGTCACAAGGAACAGACCCGTTCCCCAACCGTGGCGATGTTCCAATCGATTGGAACCCTTCCTGGTTGTTCGGTTCGATTCACCGGGACAGAAGGTTGGCTTCTGTTCGATCGTCGTGGCACAAGGAACTTTGGCCGACATCGCTTGGACTTGCACCACCGCCAACACAGGACACCATGCAATCCTCCAGAAGCCATCACCAGGTTCGAAAGGAAGGCACGAGCGGAAGCAAAGGCAAGGAGGATCCCACGTGGGAGCGCGAGCAAGGGATCGTGATGGCTCTGCAACCGGACACCAGGTTGGCCAACGCCAACGCTTTGCGAAAAGCCATCGCACTGGTGTCCGTCTTCGGAGGCGTGACCGTTGGAATCGGAATCACTGGAAGCAAGTGGGACGCCATGGGATACGCGGTGCCCCTGTGCTTCGTACTGCTGGCCCTGGGGATCTCGACCGACCGAACCTTGCAGCACACTTTTGCTTTTCAAGGACAGTCACTGTCCAAGTCCCTCTTTCAAAGCTTGATGGCCTACGTCATGTTTTGGACACTGGCCTCCAACTTCTGCCACGTCTTCGTCTAGAGAAGAGGATATTTGGACATCGCTAGGGATTGGGGGGGAAAGGTAGGCTCACTCATGTCAGAAAGTACGTGTCAAGCCCTAGTCCAAAAAGCCATTCACGTTCGCAAAAGGAGCAAAGTCCGATTGCTGCAAATCACTGGCCATAATTACACCCACAGCAACAATCAAGTAAAGGAAGGGGGTTGAAGGTGGGGGCTCAATATTCGAAAGTTTCGCCCACTGTTCTGACAGGATGCTCGAACGTACATCTAGCTGCCAAAGTGTTTGGCCTGCGAGGTGCCTCCGTATGAATGTTGGCACAAAGCACCTTGTGAATACCATTTCGAATACTCAACGAGTGACACGTGAGTTCATTCAAGAGCATGGGCAATAGAAAAAGATTTGCAATGGCTGCAGGCTTGCTGAAAACGTCCTTTGCGTCGGTCAATGACGTACTCTTTGTTTCAGGGTGTTGTCCTTGTGACCGAGAACAACTGCAAATGCCTAAGCTTTTAATCCAATTGATGTTCTTCCAAACAGCAGAATGCACAAGATCATGTGTTGTTTATATGATTCCTTCTTTATGAAGCAAGCAGGATCCTGCATCAGCTGCCAGTCACAAGCTCTCGGGAATTGTGTGCTGCACTGATTGCATTCCTTCTGAAATTATATGCAGCGTTGGCTACTTAGAATATCCATCTCCTCTTTGTACAGACGTTGAAAATGAATGTTTTGATGTCCTTCGTCCAAGAAATGGAATCCCACAACCCCTCTTAAGAATCGGGGATTGGACTGAAAGCATTCTCTCAGCCTTCTTCCAGACAGCCGCTACACGTTCAACACATATTTCTTGCGGAAGTGACACAATTGTTTTGATTCTTTCCTCTGGCGAAACTACAATGAGTGCGTCCCGTGTTGTTTGCAAGGAAAGATGGCTCAAATGGGGCATTGATGGAGGTTCCAGGTTTGGGAGAAAGAGGCTCACCTGAATGGAAGACTCCTCGTCTAGGCCACGCCCAATCGTTTGTATGGTGTACGGTGGCACATGCAAGCGTGTGCCCTCAAACTGACGGGCGCTGCCATTCAAGAATTCTTGTGCTGCACCTGTCAGCCTCAGTGGTTCTGTCACCATCTTTCTCTGTCGTCCCACGAAGAAGTAAAGTGGGTTCCAATCTCTTTGGGGGTTGGATCCATGCCTTGAAAAATAAAGTGTTTCGACTGGTGCAGTCCAGTCTAAGAACGGATGCAAGGAGTTTTCTGTCCCGTGTGCATGGAGGACCTGAAGGAAGTTGTCTTGCAGAGCATTTGGAACAAAGAGGCTCACATCACAAATCCTAGGGTTTCCTTCAGCGGTTATATGTTTCTCTTTACGTGCAAGGAAAAGAGCTAGGTACGAAGGGGGGCCACAGAGTTTTGAAGGAGAAGGAAGTGGATAGTCTGCTTTGAACACCATGTCTGCTCGCACAATAAGTACTGCGTAGTCACCGCTCATAGCCTTGCAAGCGTACTCAAACGAACTGATCCAGCCTTGAACTTGAGTAGATGACACTTGCTTTGCCACTCGAATGCGTTGGAAACCGTGCTTCTGATATGCTTCTGTGTATATCTTTGCCCGTGAATCGTCGGATACCACCACATCTGCCACAACAGTAGTATCCCAGCCCAGCTTCGTCAGGGGTTGCACCACACGTTCCTTAAATTTGTGTAGAGCGAGCAGCTGTTCTTTCGGATCGCCTAACGTGTCTCTCGTGAATTGGTTACCATGCCGGAAGACTTCCCCACGGAGGATGAGCAGCAAACGACTGACAGGGCTCTTTCCGGTTGTGCAATTCTCCATGGACGTTTGCCATTGCGTGGCGCACAAGTAGAATGTCATGAAGAAGAGAAAAAGCGAAAACAGACGCTCCATAATGCACTTATTCCAGCCGCCTTTATTCGGCCATTCCCAGCCTCCAGTGATGTGCGAACGTATGGTGTCGAATGCGTCACCGCGCAGCGGATGGATTCTTCCACAGGCAACGTTCAGGTGTATCCAGTACGGTGCATGGCCTTGCGGGATCGACGTGAAGAGAACGAGCCGAATCACGGCATCGTGCAATCGTGAGTGGAGGTTGAGGTGCGGAATGGGACGTGCCTGGACGGATTCGGACGACCCCAGTGTGTCCTTGTGGGTCCGACATGTGTAGGGGCGAAATGAACTGGAGGGTGCCTTGGGGTGGACCAGCTCCACCTGTCCACCGAGGCCGTGAAGCGGTGCCTTCCTCGGAAAACCAATGGACACGTACGTCTGGGATTTCGATGTAGTGATCACACAGGGCGGCCAAGGGGGCACGTGTCCTCGAAGGGATAGGTGATGTTTTCCACGGACGCAAGGTCTTGCTACCATCTACAACATAGCAGATGCTAATCGAAGGAAAAGGTAAGGGCAGTGCGGTCGGGGTTTCTCGCAAGAAACTTCGTTTGACTGTGCTTGCGAGATCCAGATTTGAGGCATGGATTAAAGTCACTCTTTACATTAGTATCCAAACCTTGAGAACTCAAAGGATGGACTCCATACTCGAATCCACATTTGCTAAGGATGGGCAACTTACATCCAGTAGACATTGCTTATCATTCCCAGAGTATTCCGTATTTTCGCATGACAATGAATTGTCTTTAATGATAGATTGTAAGAGCGTACAATTGTTCGACTGTGGAATAGTGTCCAATTATCATTGTGTGTATACTTTAGCTCGATTTGCCAAAGAGGTGTCTGACCCACATGCTTGCGTCTATGGGCATATTCGAAAGAAGAAGCGATATTTATAAAACATCATCGCAATTTCTTGTGACACATTGTTGCATCCCGGAAACATTTTACTTGGAGCTACGTCAAAGCATGCAATTCCCCCTTGCTCGATTGGTGATGTATGCATAATCCCAAGCTCAAATCTACGAGCATCATGGCATTCAACAAGCCAACCAATCTCATGCACTTGCCAAGTCGCTATCTTTCGGCCCTTTGTGGCACGGGCACTTCTACGACGGCACTTGTAGTATAATGTCAATTCGATCTTTCGTGATTCTTGTGGGGGGAGGGTTCCCATCACCGAATTTTCTATTCCAGCAGCATTACTTGTGCGATGTGGAGATTGACTTCTAATACAAAGATCAAGTTGGACAACATTACTTCATCTCCTGACGGAGAAGTAGCATTGGCACAGCTTCGCATGTGACCCCAAACGTTGTTGCTAGTTCATACGCCTCAGAAGTAGACGCTCAACTTTCATCAGCATTTTCTTCATATTGTTACTTGGTCCTAGTTTTGCACTTCCGTTCCATTTCCAACATAAGAAATTGTAGAAGGATCCGTCCTAAAAATATGCAATGAACACTTGAATCACTTGTAATTCATAATGCGTTTCATACAAGTGAATTCTTCTAATTTACAATGGACATAGCAGATTTTGTGAGATAAAAACGTTTTGAAGTAGTCCACCACCTAGAAACTGAACGCTTGTCGTGAATTGTTGTTTTCAAGTCAATCTTGCGATGCTCATCTTGAAGAGGCGTACATGGAATAGTATGTCTAAGCATCTAGCAATTCGAAAGAAAGAGGGTCAAGAAAATCACGTGGAATCGTCTTAGACGCGAGTTTGGACTATGCTAATAAGGAAGAGTGAGGATGGCTATATCGGCAACAATGTGCCTCGAGAAAGGGCCGAAGCAATGTGTGGTGATGTTGGCAGTTTCTACTCTTACGCTTCAAGTTATTTTCAAAAGTTTCGCGGAAACCTAATCTATAGTATTCGGCGATCTAGAATCCTACTTCCATTATTTTTATTTGAATGGAACCGAATGGAAGCTTTTACGAGGGGATATCAATCACTTACAAGTCTAGAGGGCAATAGTACTCACGAGAATCGCCTTTTTAGAAAAGATGGCAATTGACACAAAAGGAAAAACATGCCTCACTTGAGAATGATCAGTGGAGAATTCGCTTGCACGTGTGGTTGTGCATCGCAAACGCATGTTTGCAATATGCATGCTTGATTGGCGACCGTGCAAGTAGCATGTAGTTGAAAGCTTGGAGGAAGAAGACACCACGTTGCAATGTCCCATTGAGTGAAGTCAACAATAACCAGTAGCCTTTCACAAAAGTCGACCTGGGTATAAGGCAGCTGCACCATATGTGCATGGACTTCTAGGTTTGTCTATCACATTATATCTACTACCGTTGAAGCCTTCAAAAAATAAATCAGAGTAATGTCTGGCGCTGTCCACATGGTACCTATAAGCTTTCAATCAAGACAGCATGCAATTTTTTCCAACCGAACACGATCTTGGATGTCCAAGTAGCATATGTCCTCCCACAATGAAGAGATTTCCGCACTTTGTCAACCCGTGGCTTCTCTATCTGCAGCTTCGAGTAAGTGTATCGTTACTTCCAGTTCCCGACAGATAGTCACAAAGGTAGGTCGTTCCTCTGGTTTGGTTGCCCAACACTTTTCAATCAGTGGTAAGAGCTGCGCAGCAATCCTTTTGTTTGCTTGCTCTGCCAAATCTTTGCTAGTTCCCGGTCGTGCGTCCTCCACAACAACGGCATGCATAACCTGCCAAGCGCTCAACCTGCTCCACGGCCTCTCAAATGTTAGGATTTCCCAAAGAATAATTCCGAAACTGTAAACGTCCGATGCTTTGCTGTATATTCCTTCTCCTAAAACTTCTGGAGCTGCCCATTGTGGTGAGTGTACTCCACATGAGGATTCATGTTTGGAACCAACAAGCATCGTGCTCAAGCCAAAGTCTGCTATCTTTGCCGTCCAGTTTCTGTCAATAAGAATGTTTGTCGACTTCAAATCTCTGTGCAAGATTGAAGGTGTCTGGTTATGCAAGTAGGCCATACCTGCAGCTGCACCCAGAGCGATGTGCAGCCTCAACCTTTCACTAAGCACAGTGCTGTACGTCTTGTGAAGCACATGATAAAGGGATCCCCTAGCACAGAACTCCGTGATAATGCACGGAGGTTCAGTGGAGTAACCTAAAAATAGCAGCACATTAGGGTGGCGAAGCGATCCCATCATAAATGCTTCGGAGGCCATCCTCTGTACCAACTGGAAAGGGATTTCAGGGACTTCTTTGGGCTTGTACCTCATGCTGTCAGGGGGTATCAATGTCTTCACAGCAACATCGACCACTCCCCATTTGGCATAGTAGACCTTTCCGAAACCACCTTCTCCAATTTCCTTTCTCAGTTGAACTCTATAAAACGAACCGTTGCCTGGATCGATTGTGCTCGGATGATTCAAGGCCGCCTCTAGTTTCTTGTCCGCATCGAGAATGTGCCCGACCTGCCCTTGTAGAGCAAGTTCAAATTGTTTGAGCTGCGATTCTCCATGCATACTTTCTGGCACTGCAAGGAGTAGATCGATCTCCTGCAAAGTCCAGTAGACAATGGCCCCTGTACAACTTGTTGTCAACATGCCCCTTGTCCCGTGCTGCCCAACAGGGCAAGCATTCGCCATGCCACCTTTGTGAGCTACTAGCTTGGATGGTGGCATCAACTTTTGGGGCAGTGTTACCTTTTCTTCCGGCCAGAAAAGCAATACTCCAGTCGAGTATGCTTGGCAAAATTTTCTCCCGATCATGAATGCACTCAAGAGGTCTCCCATGCCTCGGGTTTCTTGAATAGTCACTTTGCTCCTTTCCATTCCCGATCTAGGGTTAAGAACATTCCAAACGTGTACACGCCCCGATGCAAGAGCCCCAAAGAGAAAAAAGTGGTTCATCTGCTTGCTATGTAACACCAATTGTTTCAGACACTCATTTTCAGCACACCACCGGCCAATCATTGTACCCGTTTCAGCATCCCAGCATTTCACACAGTAACTATTGACATCACTGCTGGCACTCCAGAAAAAGTTTGAAGCACTTACCATGGTAACAATGCCAGTACTGTGTCCAGTGAATTGAAAGCAGATGACAATTTTTCTGCAGTTGGTATCAACTTTTCCACTACTGCTAGTGCTGCCAGCTGAAAGCGTCACACCGTACAACGTTCCATCAGATGTCCCAATCCACAAGCGATCGTCCACGCACTCCACCATCACTTGAGGCTGTGAGGAGAGAGCGTTTCGAGAATAGTGTAGAAGGGAGCAAGTGTCAATACACCACCACCCAAGCGAACCGTCCCTATGACCAGTCCATAGGTAATTCCCACTAAAGAGTAGGCACGTCACGTCTGCTATAGTGGTCTCCGGCAAAATCACTCGATATTCTTCATTGTCTATCATGTATATTGTGCACTTTTCTGTTTTGGTCCACCAGCATACTAGGTTTTTGTCGTGTGCTCCTACAGGTCCGACTACATATTCAGGGAGAGTGCCAGCCTTCCGCAATTGGTACTTTCCAGCAAGATTTTCAGGTGAAGATGACTGACGCTGAAGCTCCCACAAGGCCATGGAGGCTTTGTGCATCTTTGAAGACTGATCCTTCAGCTGACTCTTCGACCAAGAAATGCCACAAGATCCTACACATTTCCAAATTTTAGGAGTTTCTCCTGATAGCGTCTCATGTAGGGTGGTGCAGATGTTGCTGACCTGGTGTACAAATGGCTGCAATTGTTTGTGGGTTTCTTCAGTTAAAGATCCTGAGTTGAGTGTGAGTTTCTCCATTGCGTAGTAAGCGTTCTGCACCACGATAAGCAGGTTGCTCAGTGCCCAGTACTTGTTATCTGGTATACCTTTCTTCTTCCTTTTCACCTCAATCAACCCCTTGCACTGCTGCAGTTGTTCTATGACACCCTTTAAGAATGCCAGGTTTTCTTCGTTCTCCCCATCCGAACTGCTCACATTCACATAATACTTGGCCCCCTTAACAACGATAACACCAGGCTGTTCTAGGCTTCCACTTTGTTCGCACGGTGATGTACGACCTCCCGTAGACACGCTCGCGTTTGCCTGCTGTCCGTCGGGAGCACTTCCTGGCAGATGGGACTGGGATGCTTTCCCTATTCTACAAGTGCAGGTCATGGTCATGGAGGTAGCGGGTCAGCATCCACACAGCAGCGCAAGAACGGGTTCCTCGCCCAGGTCTTGTTGGCACTCACCTATTCGTATCCAAGCAAGTGTTGACGTGGTGATACCTCGCCGGTCTGTCCATTTTGGCGAGACTGACATCACACACCGGGCATCGCCTTTCCTCCATCGCGTCGGTGCTCCTGTGGATCGAGCACGTCGCTCAGTTCAGGTGTTTCGTCTCGTGGAGAGGATCTTGGTCCATTTTCGTTTCTCGATCGGTCTGAAGCGGCGGCAATGCGTGTTTCGTACAAGTTGTTCGCTTCCACTTGTCTCTTTCGGGGATGACCCTGCCCTGGAATTCTGGGATGGTGGATGGCCCAGATGGGGCGATGGTCCACGTCCAATGGATTGGATCAAATCCAAAGGATCGTTCAACAGATCGTATCCCTTGCCCCGGGTTGTATCACAAGGAATCCCACGCTTGAAGGGTTCCTCTGCAACCATCCACCCGAATTGCATGGGGAAGAAGTGATAACCGGGTCAAGTACGGCCAACACGCATTCGTGATACGGCTGGACGGGAGGAAGCGATGGAAAGGAATGCCGTGTTGCGTCGTCCTGTTGTACCGGTCACGCACTGCGTGCTCAAATGAAACTCCCATAGGAGGAAGAGACGGGGCGAGTCGTTTCGTTGCTGAACGCAAGACCATCCAACCTTCGAAATGTGAAGGCCAATGAATTCATTGATTTCGAACACTACAAAGTTGCCAAGCTAGGCGCGCCGAGGGGTGAAGTCTCTCGTAGGACAGGAATCCGTCCGTCTGAGGATCCTTAAACCAAGACTTCGAGAATGAAGCCCCTTAACCAGTACTGTCAGTGCGGAACCACCGTGACTGCGAGATTGGGTCGTGCTTCGGGTGAACCCCAAACCAGTACACATCAAGGCCTTCATACCTGCAGGTCGGGCTAGTATTCCTCAAGAACTTGGATCAAGGGATTTTCCTGTCAAGGGATCGTGCGAAAGGTTCTCTGGCGTGCTGGACGAACTCTGAAACGGTTGACATGGTTCGAGGCTAGGCTTCTGAATGTTATGTTGGTTTTGAAACACGGAAGCCAGGAAGCTATCCCCGTGTGACCTGCAAAAATATCCTGTTTGGGTGTACAATGCTCGCTTCTGCCACGGCATGGGCAGCATTTGTCTTGGCTACAGATGAGTAGTAACCAATTGTATCAGGGACCCTTATTGGCCTACAATGGCAGGTATGCAGAACAGAGCGAATCTTCAAGATATTCTGGAAAGCACGCGTAATCCATTGCTATCAAGTAGCATACTGCTCTTGCGATGGAAGTATTTTCACCCATTGCTTTCTTTGCTGCTTTTAAAGTGCCCAGAGGATCCTTTGTTGTATTGTGCTGCCCACAGTAGGGCACTGATGGAGTATGTTCCTCTGGCACATCGCACTGCTCCTGCAGAAACCTTGGTAGCGACCTTGAGAGACTCTCCAGTGGTATGAAGTGTATGGGCGTCTCTGTCCCTGACATGTGCAGTGCAAAGAGGGTGCCAGACATGAAAAAAATGTGTCTCACCTCGTAGTCTTCAGAGAGGACATGCAACATATCTTTTGGCGAGAGGACATTGTGAACATACCTCGCGAATCTACCAGAGTTACCCAGTGGTCGCTCCAGAAAGCTTCCGCCTGAAAACCGCCTGCGGGACAACCTGTGTATCGTGGATTTTCTCAGCTGCCTACTTTCATCCAATCTCCACTCATGCTCGTTGTAACCTGATAAAAACCTTGCAAGGGGGTCCCTGATGTAGGTTATTATACACTTGGCCTTTCTCAGCTGTTGGAGATATTCTTGACCTCGGACACGCTTCGAAGTCACGTTGAGCCTCTGCGCGACCTCCTTGAAGTAGCATCCCACTTGGTTGTTGCCCGCCTTCCAAATCCTCACGTAGGAGACAATTCCATTCGTTGGAGCTGGAAAGTGTATTCCACCAGAAGAAAACGTGTGTAAAGTCAGGGCGATCGTTGGATTCAGCGATTCTACTTTGAATCCCAGGTCAAGACCTACGGCCTTTTGGGCCATGCTGTATAGGATAGGAGCATACTTCATGTCTGGCACTTTATTCGGACATAGCTTTGCCCATTCTACACCGCTGTCCGCTGTCTCTCGATCACCGTATGTTTGTGCAAAGTAGGAGATCGAAGAGAAGAGCATCCAGGACCACAGGAGGTTTGTGGCGGGTGCTTTTCGTGTTCCAACCATCTTCGATCGCTCTCTCTGTCCACGGCCTACGAGTCCTTCGTTCAAGCGGTCGGGATCAGTCTGCCCAGATTTCGAGCAAGAACAATTCGATCTTCGGTGCTCCTTCCTTTCTTTATCCGCTGCACCAATGCTCGTTCAGTCGATGCAATGGAAGAAGAACAATGTGAAGATCGACGTGAGTAAGCAGTGGTTCCACCCCATCCACTGTTGGGTTGCTGACCCTATGACCCCAACACGGAACCAGACGGTCCGTTCCTGGGTCGGGTGACATTTGCCCTTGTCAATCACAATCATGTCGAAGAGAGAAGATGAACACATGGGCAAGGCTGTGCTTGGGGATAGGCAAGGAGACACAGCAGAAGGCCATGAACTGGCTTTCATGGGACCAAGCATGGACGGGAAGGGATCTGCATCCTGACAAAGTGTGCGATGATGGACAAGGCACCCTGTGTGGTATCCCTTGGGCTTCAGCCCGTGACGAGACACGTTGGCAATTGTCCCCAGAGAATCACCGAAGGAAGGCTCGAGTACATTTGGAGTGTAGGAAGGGTTTGCGAAAGAAAGCGAAACGACCCAGTGCCGTAGAGCACACATACTCGTCTGTGCTGAGCTTCACTTTCTATATGTCTCCGAGATTGTATGGACGAAGGGACCGTTGGGACAGTCTCAGACGATTGCAAATACTCGTTCGACGACCTCTGCCGATTCTGGTGGCTCAGACACAGCAAGAAGGCAAATCAATCTTCACGGATCGCTGCGGAATAAATGTCGATGTAGATAGATTTCAGTTGCCCCCCGAGCAAAGCTACTTGACATGAGACACCATTCCAAAAACAAAGGTGTAACATTGAGATGCTGCTCCATGGTCAGACAAACCAAGAAAGCTTGGCAGGACTGGAGAAGTGCTAGAGTTGATCGGCACAAGATAGAACCGATGCACGGGTGTAAAGCGTTCAAAACGCAATATGTATGAGCACCGATGTTGCAGTGCACACTCGCATTCACCACAGTATTATTTAAGCAGTCAAGCAGACCCAGTGTGGCTAGTGCATATGAATTTCTGGCCCATGCAATGACACAAGTGTAACTGGAAGCTGCAGATGCACAAAGCACAGAAGCTGAGCAAAGTTTTAGAAGTGGGTCTGTACCTGCTCTGATTTCTACCATAGCTGCTATAATGACCAGGGATTGAGTCCGTAGGACTTTATTAGGAGCGATAACCTCTTGCCTTGATATCTCGTTCAGCAAGGAGGCAAGGCTGAATTTAGAAGAAGTCAGCGAGTGTGAACATGACTGGTATTGTGCTCGGATTCTTCACCACTACCCTTCCCATCTTCTACGTAGGATTTCAAGAAGGATGCAAAAGCAGTCTCGTACCCTGGCATCTTCGAGTAGCCTGGGAAATAATTGATATCAATGATGTAGTAAACATCATGTTCTCCATCTTCAAAGTTTTCCTTGCAGCGTATCAAATCAAAATTGAAAAGCTCAAGATTGAGTACTTGACGCAGCTTCCTTGCAATTTTGCCGAGCGTCTCCTGGGGGGGCATCTGAACGTGCCACTCTAACGGCTTTTGCCCGTTCGGACATGTACGTGACATATACGTCCACATTTGCACATGAGGCTGCTCATGTACGGATCTGTGTCTCGCTTTCCCATCTCTTCCCATTGCATCAAGCTCTATTTGCTGGCAATTATACTTCGCTCCTTCACCGCCCCTTTGCATTTCCTTTCCCTTGGGATCTTCGTCCAATCGTGCGTTCTGCACAGATGGCCTGTGTACAGCCTGGACCGTGTCCCCCAGGACATACACCTTGAAGAGAACGCCTCCGTGTTCGAGAAACTGCTGCAGCACTACTGGCGGTTTCAGGGGTTCTAGCTTTCCCTCAAGCAGTTCCTGAACGCCTTCTTCGTCGTAAATGATGCCAAGGGTATGGCTTCCACTGCTTCCACCAGCCCTCAACGGTTTGGCCACCAGAGGTAGTTCCATCCCCCGTTTCTCGAGCGCCTCTTGCACCTCGCACTCTGGGCTCTCGAGCAGGAACTGGGCCGGGGTGTTGAGTCTGGCATTGCGTGCTGGTCTCAGCATGGTCATTCGATTCGCAAGCACGGCGATATCGTCTGGATGGTCCACGATGCACGTATTGGGATGTTCTCGTGCGTAGTTTTCCAGCCTTTCGGACCAGTCGTTCCTGGAGGTCATCTTGTGCAGCAGCACGTCGAAATGCCCTTGTTCTTCGAGTGGAAGGGACGGATCGAGTTGCTTCATTTTGAATCCGGCTCTTTCGAGTTCTTCCACCAGCTTGGGCGTGACGAAGCTCTTCATCTTCTTGGGATGGAGTGCAAATCCCACCCACTTCGGCGTCGGACGGGACGGATCTCCCTCGCGTTCCGCCGAGGTGGTGCATGGACGTTCCTCCTCCATGTCCAGGCACACCTCTCGAAGGTATGCCAGCGTCGGCGCCGCGTGTGCTCTCCTTCGTCTCGCGCGATGGTGGTCGCACCGCCGTGTGCGCGATGGACGGTCTCACCTGTCGATCCAAACGGTTGGGATGGATTCCCCTTCTAAACCGAGGTTCCACCCGACACGATCCCCTTTCTACCGGGTGGATCGAACCCGGTCGATCCTGGCTGAAGAAGGGTGGACCAACCGAAAGGATCTCCCAAGGGATCTGTGGAACCAACCATGTCCACCACGGAAAGAACCATGCCCATGCGACATCAAAGTGCAAAGGGAATCCAGGACATGCAACTTGGCCTACCTCAGATCGAGACAACAACGTTGGAACGTCGACGCGTCCAATCACGTCCGCCCGGGAGACGGAGGAGGATCCAAATCGACGTGCCATCCCAAACCATCGCAATACCACCCGACGTACAAATGGACTCCTGAAGGTCCCCTTCATGCACGCCATGCCTAAGAAGCGCACGGGAGCAAACCTTGTGAAGGAGAATTCCTTCTTTTGCTCTCGGGTAGGGGACACAACGGTCAAAAGCGCTCCATGAAAAAGGTGGCAACACACACACGAAGACACCATGGCGTAATGGAACACTGCTGAATCTTTAGCAATGAGCGGTAGAATAGGAGATGCGAAACGCTTCGAGCAATTGTCACGCACGTTGAGAATGAAGCTCTTGCGACTGCGGAACTTGATGCATTAATAAGAAAGCCCATGAATCTCAACCACACATACACATTGTCCACCGTCACAAACATGGCCAAAGATTCAAGCAAACACACGTACAATCAAGCATACTAAAACCACGGGGCATTGTGATTGGTGAGAGCAATCGACACGAAGGTGACACTCCGATGTACTCAAAAGCTTGCAAGGGAAACGTTTGTCGTCAGGAGAAGTGATGGGACATACGATGTTTAGCTCGAGACCCATCAAACTCTTCCTCTAGATTCTTGCACAAAAGCCGAGTTTTACGTCATGTCCATCCATCTAGATTTCGAGCTCAAATTCGCTAGGGTATGCCATTTCCATCCTACCATTCAAAAATGGGGTCCGTGTAGTTAAAGGCATCGATGCAACCCACATCCCCGACAATACTCTTCCCGTTTGGCAACTTGCACTCAAATTGTGTCAAAAGTCTACCACCGTTCCATAGTATGGATTTTCCATGTAGTGTCCATTTACTACCCGCTGCCACTTGAAGAGCCAAAGAACATGCGGTCACTCTTACTCATGGAAAGTAGAGTGAGAGCGCTTACGATCTCTTACCATTGCACAAGCTTGCTTTGCCTGCAATCGTAAACAAGGGTATGATACCGTGGAACAAGGACTCCATAGTACATATTACCAACATCGACGCATACCCACTACCAAGTGATGATGGGCAATGACTTGTCAAGGGCTCTCCAATCGTAGACATGCAAATGGGGGCTTTGTGATATCCTTTTAAATCTTGTTGGTCCATGGAGAGCTTGCGCTACGGTTTCATTCGTGGAATGTGTCAAGAAACCTTCCATTTTTTTCCAACTACAAGCGCGAAACATTCATGACCCATACATGAAGATATCAATCGAGGACTATCTCACTGGGTAATAGGATAAGCAAGAGAATGCACCATTTTTGCAGCTAGACAAATGCGCCAGATTATACTCATGGCCCTCCTTTTGCCTTTTGCTTATCTATCATCCAGCATTCCCATGAGCGGTGGATGTCGCAACGTGATTGAACCGACTTCTGGATCACATCGACACGTAAGGCTCCTCCATGACCCTTGCTCGAGCTCAAGGCAGTGGCGTATTTGCCACTACTGCAACTCCAAGAAACAAAAGTTCGGAAGAAAAACAGAGGATTGGTAGTGAGTAATGGTAGCTACTTTGGTTACAAAGGATACCATCAGGGCCCTGACACAAATCAAGAAGCCAGAGATGCCCTCTCTGCACGTTTCTTGGCAAGTGATTCACTGCGGCGTTCTCTCTGTTCCTTTACTCTCAGTGCAAGCAGCTTGTGGTACTCGGCTGCTTCAGACTTTGACTTGGCAAGCTTTTCTTTCTTCAGCGCGGTTCTTCTACGCTTGCGCTGAAGGACCTGTGGAGTGACGAGACGCTGGATCTTGGGGGCCTTGCTCTTCTGCTTTCCGTTCACCTCAAACGTCCTCCTGTACGTGTTCACGTACTTGCGCACGTCGTCCTCCTTGGTGAGGTTGAAGAGCTTTCGGATCTTAGAAGCTCTCTTTGGTCCACGCAGACGAGGCACTTCACGGTCGGTGAGGCCTGGGATGGGGTTTTCTCCTTGCTTCACGATGACGAGGTTGAGGGCAGAGACATCTGGCGAGACAATGCACCCTCTCACTGTTTTCCTCCTGCGTTCTCCGTCGCGCCTTCCGTGGCCCCGGAAGCATTGGTCGCCCCTGTTCAGCAGCAGGCGCACACGATAGGGAACCAGCACACCTTGCTTCATGGGGAAGCCTTCCTTGTCCTGCCCGCCCTTGATCTTGAAGACGTAGCCCTTGAATTCCTGTACGAGTGGAAGGAACCGCAAGAGCATCTCGCGTCAGCCATCCTCAGATTGCGCGTGCAACAGAGGCAAGGCGAACAGACGAGGCGAACGCTCCCGCCTGCGACGGGTGCGCGAGGTCACGATCGTCGGACGCGAAGAAATCGCGGCACGTACCTCTCCGAGTGCATCTCCGTCCACTTCTTGAGCGATGCGTTTGTCGTAGACGGCGCGGAGTTTCGAATCATCGTCGATCTCCACCTTCTTCTGCGCACCGGTGGCCGGGTTGGCGATGTTGAACTGCGGGCGCGGACGAGGACGACGACGAAGCAGGTCAGCATGCGTTCGTGTTCGTCAGAACCGTCGCACGAAGCATCTTCATTCGACGCTCGTGTGTGTTTTCCATTCGGGATCCGCATCCATCCTTCTTTCACTTCTTCTACCCTTCGATCCACGTCGAAGCAAACCCTGGCCTTGGCGCGGTCTATCGATCGCGCGTGCGGCCTTTCCTTCCCGCCGTCTATTTCCTTCCCTCCTTTCCATGGACGTGTCCACGTCCATCGCCTCCCATCGCACGATGCGGCGCACCTTCATGCTTCGATCCGGAAGCACGTGCGGTGTCGCGAAGGAAACGCGTCGAATGTGGAGTTGGGATGCGCCGCCACTGGTTGTGGCTTAATTTTGACCCCCCCGGTGCTGAATTTCGACCCCCCCCCCTTCGTAAACTTTATCGATGTTTATCGAGGGACGGCCCCACGAACGGTGGCAAAGGGACCCCCCTCTGGATCCACCGAAGATCGGCGCTTAAAATCGAACTTAACCACACAGAGCCAGGGAGGCAGAGGTGGAACCCCTGAGCCCTGTGCACAGGCTCGATTTCGGGCAAGTCGGGCAGGTTGCCTGTGCATTCACAGGCTATTTCGGGGGACGGGACGAACTTGGTTCGTGCTTCGAATATTCGCTACTGATTCGCACGGAACTCTACCCGTACAGGCTCGAAGCATAACCCTAGGAACGTGTATGGTTGTTCATCGCGCGCAATTCCGACATGGATTGGCTTGCGTTTTGGAGAAGACCTCCCTCGATCGACGTGGAAAAGGCCTTTCGAACCCGGGTCGCAACGAGGGAACGAAGGGAGCAGCATGAGGAAGAGGAGAGACGAGAGGCGAAACGAGCAAGGAACGAACGTATCACGCGCATGACGGCGAGATTGCTTGCTTGTGCTCAGGTTGCAAACGCAGCCTCACATGTGCTCGTCTTGCCCAATGCGGTGCGAATAGAGGGGGAGCGGGAATGTTGGAAAAGGGATAGGAGACAGAACAACTTTAGCGAGTTGTTCGATGACAGGATGTTGCAAAAGCGTCCGTGAGTTTTGGACACTCACACACGTGCCTTGGAGGAGAGCGTGTGTCGGGAAGGAGCCGGTGCACCGGTCTTGGGCGAGGGTCCTCGCACTCGCGGACAAAGTCCCCTTCTAGCTGGCTCGAGGCGTGGTACCTAGCGAGGTCGACCTCCTGGTGGTTGGGCAAGCGCGTAGGCCTCAGCAAGTCGTCGAGAGAGGAGGGAAGGAGGCGCGCTGGTGGTTGGCAAAGTCAAAATTCTATCACAACGCAAAGAGGGACGATAGGTCTATCTCTCTCACCGCCTCTCACTGGCGGTTGGAATTGGAGCAAAGGGGGTGTCTTATCCGCCTTCGTCCTCCTCTAAGTCACACCTGACCGTCCATTTTGCTCGCCCCGGGGCGACTATGAGTTGTCACTTGTTCGGCACCGTTCAGCCCCCTCAGGCCCACCCCTCACAATTGTGGATTAGAGGAATTCGTTTTTCGGGAAAAATGAAAAATCGGGGTTCGTGCCAAATCCCATTTAACGACGATTTTTCAAACCCTCTCGAGGGATTCGTTTTTTCGGGGGAAAACATCGGGGCTCGGGGGGACGGGTTTCCTCGACACCGATTGTACAATATCGGGCGTCTAATACTAAAACTAAGGATGTCCTTCAATGCCTCGAACCGCCGATAGCGATCCCTTTCCCGCCAGTACACAAGCGGTGTCCAATGGCTTGTCTCACGATTCCGAAACGACCAATTGATGATTGCAAGGTGCGAAGAGGAAGCAGGGGGGGTGAGCGCGAAGAAGCAGGCGCAAATTCCCGACACCATGGCGAAGGAAGGTGAACAGCCACCCCTCGAAGAGATGGATCAAAACGTGGCCCAAGACATCGTGCCTGTTGTGGCGTCCAAACAGGTGGTCGCACGGGGAACTTGGACGGCGGAACATCGAATTCTTTTGCTTCGCCAATGTTGCATTGACTCATGCAACCCAATCACAAAGCAAGGCAACATCGCAACGAGTTGCGCCCGGAATTGCCTTCAATTCGCTCTAAGAGCAGATCCGAATCGCATGTTTGACGGCTTCTCGCTATCGATCGATTCATTGCGTCGCCACGTCCGCCTTGCGATGTCCAGGCAAAAGAAGCGCAACCAACAGGCAAGAGCAGCTACAGGTCGGGGTGGGACGAGTGTGCACACGGACGAAGAAGAACTGGCCCAACACCTGCTTGAACAGCACGAGAAGATGGAGAACGAGCGCACCGCGCTCGAGGAAGGCCGAGCCGCGAGGAGCTCGAAGTTGGATGCCGAGGGGAGGGTTCACCTTTCGTGTCAAATGCATACGCACAGGAAGAAACGGCGTTCTGAAGATCCGGCCGCGACTTGCGTTGGAGCAGCACGCGCCAAGGGGCTGACGAGATGGGTCGGTGCCAATTCCACGTACGAGCGCATCCTCCAGGCGGCCGTGGAGGAACGAGTCCGTTTGCGCGCTGGCAAAGAGTGGATGCGGTTCTACAACTTGCACGAAGTATCGCCAGAGAAGTGGTCGGACCCAGGAACGCACATGGACTATGTCGAGCGTGCCTTGCTTGAGCACAGAAAATCGCTCGCCCCACAACCCACCCACGTGGAGGACGAAGTTGTGCCCCTTTCATCGGAAATGGAAGAAGAAGGAACCCCTGAAGCCTGAATCCGCATTGTGTATTACATTTTCCTTGATTTACATGCACTCCTTCCCTTTCTAGCTAGCAGGGAACAACTTTTTTCTCTAGTACTAAAAAGGAGCTAAAGTATGGATCGATCGATTTGAGAATGCACATGTATTACCACAACATGAAGTTCTTACTTATGCTATACAAGCTCTCATGAAAAGGCTCTGCTGTTCCATCTGTTGCTATTGTTGTTGTTGCTGCTGCTACTGACGATGCTAATGCATGCGGTATGTTCCTGCTGCTGGTGTGCTGCTGCTGATGGTATGCTGCTGCTAATGGTATGCCGCTGCTGATGGTATGCTGTTGCTAATGGTATGCTGCTGCTGATGGTATGCTGCTGCTGATGGTATGCTGCTGATGGTATGCTGCTGATGATGATTTTCTTGCCGATGCTGCTGATGGTATGCTGCTGCTGATGGTTTTGTTGCCGATGCTGCTGATGGTATGCTGCTGCTGATGGTTTTGTTGCCGATGCTGCTGATGGTATGCTGCTGCTGATGGTATGCTGCTGCTGATGGTTTTCTTGCCGATGCTGCTGATGGTTTTCTTGCCGATGCTGCTGATGGTATGCTGCTGCTGATGATTTTCTTGCCGATGCTGCTGATGGTATGCTGCTGCTGATGGTTTTGTTGCCGATGCTGCTGATGGTATGCTGCTGCTGATGGTTTTGTTGCCGATGCTGCTGATGGTATTCTGCTACTGAGGGTTTGCTGTTGCTGTTGATGTTCTGTTGATGGTGTGTGTTAGTGCCTTTGCTATCGAAACTTGTGCTGACGTCAAGAACCCAGGAAAAAGGTGACTCACCTAGGCACGTGTGCCGCGTACATCTCTTTGTACTGGCGCATGGACGGCGGACGCACACCAAAGTACGAGTTCGCGACACCACCGTACGCACAGGTGTGATAGTTAGTCAAAAGCGCCGCAACGCAATCTTCCTTACCCGTGGCTCGCGAGCCAGTTGCTTTCCTCGTCACGTCGGTGACAAAAGGCCACAACTCGCCCAACTTTCCAAAGATCCATTCCACGCTTTCTCGATACTTTGACATTTTTTCTGCTAGCCGAAGTTCTTCCGCGCTCGCGTTGTTCACCTTCGGTGCGCGCAGTAGCACCTCGCTAGTCGGATACGCCGCGTCTCCATAAAGGCAGATTTGCTGTCCTAGCCGAGCGCGCATGCCTTGAAGTCGAGGAACCAAATGAGAATCGTCCAGCATCGTTGCATCGTTTGCACGGCCGGTTGCCGGTCCATACCAATCGCCGATCATGAAATTTGGTAAGACCACACACTGATATTTTACCTTATGCTTCCTCTTCCAGCCATTGTACATGGCTTCCTGTCCAACCACTGGCCTGCAAATATCAAACATAGTCCCGTCAATGAAGCCGAAGCAATGGGGCAATGGACAACCACATCCATGCAAATCGTCCGCGAACGAAGGGAGCGCTTCTTCCCACATTTCGAGTAGCATTGCAACCCTAGCGTGTTGGTACACGTGATGCAGGACGACGTTGTACATCTTGGAGGTGGCAGGTGGCGATCGATCGAACACCACGGCATGGTGCACACCCTTCTCGCGTCCCGGAAGCCTACGCAACAAGAGGAGGAAGGCCTCCTCGCCACGGAACCGTCGTGTGCTGCCTCGTGCCCACAAGAATGCCGGGATTTCGAGGAGGCCCATGAGCTCGCGAAGTTGATCCGCGCCAAACCGGAAGCACCCTCGCAATTCGTCCTCGGTGAACCCGTCGATCCAACGCGCCTCGTTTGCGACCACGACACGAGGATTCCACCACGCCAGGAGCTCCTTCTCCTCAGCCCTACATTCGCCCAAATTCTCTTCTAGACATTTTTCCATCGCTTCCAGTAGCTCCGGCATGTCATCGAACTCGAGCCGGACGAAGTCTCGCATGACCTCGATCTCTTGCACCGCCTTCTTCACGTCCATGAGCTCGAGTGCCCTCCCTTTTCGCTGTGGCATAGCCTCCCGTGGATCTCCCTTCCCGCGTTCTTTTGATGGGCTACGTCCCGTCGAGGATGGTCGAGCTTGCCCTCCCGTGGTCGAGGACGCTCGATTGCTTGTAGCATATGGCGAAGAAAACGATTTTTACCCTGAGTAACAAGGGTCTTAGACCGACTTTTCCTTCACGACTCGTAGAGGATGCCCCCAAAAAACGTCCTTATTAAGGACGTTTTTCGGGTTTTTCGACTTTTCGGGGTTCGGAAAATTTGGGGCAACGGATAGATTCGTGAATATCGAGGCCCGATTTTTCATTTTTCCCGAAAAACGAATTCCTCTATTGAAACCTTTTTGAAACAACACCAACAGGTATACAAAGCTATTCTGCAGAATTTACAGAAACAGGCAGACTCATTCCGTGAACTGCGAAACAACCGTACGCCACGTAGCTTCAAGCCAGGAGATTTGGTCAAGGTTCAGTATGGACTCAAAAGTCCTACTGACAAACACAAACTCGATCCCTACGATGTAGGTCCGTTCACCATTGCAGAGGAGTTGGGGAAAGGAGCGTATCGCCTGGAGCTACCCAACAACTCCCCATATTCTGATCGTATTAATGCAGACCGCTTGGAAAAATGGGTGGATTCGGACCTCACAGTATTTCCTGCACATTCAGGACATCCGCAGCATGCATTACTGCCTCCAGACACTCAAGTGGAGCCAATTCATCACACCATCCGTTACTTGCTGCGAGATTATTCGTTGTTCCCAGCAGCCAACATTCGATATTGGGTCCAAACGGACTCCGTCTCGACCCCGTTCATGTGGATCGATGAAACAAGCTATCTTTTGGAAGAATTCCTCTCATTGGAAGAAACAAATGGCTGCATACCAGAAACAGGTATAACACAGATCAACTTTCAGCATGTTAAACAGCACAAACAACAGGTATATTTGCAGAGTCCTGCACCCATCATGGTCAACACCTGGACCTCAAGCCACCTGCCCATGCAAGTCCGTAAACGACCGCGGTTCAAACCACCTGCTAACGAGCCGCATGCCGTGGTACAGGACCTCTTCCATGTCACCGATGACAAATCAGAATTCTACCAGGGAACAGTGATCTAGAAGCATGACAAGAGATGCCGTGTGCAATGGACAGATGGATATGAATCAACACATACCGTGGCAGAAATTCAGACCATGCTCTATGACCCCATCAGTTACATTTATGATTTCAATCATGCTTAGGTGTGTCAGTTAGTGACAGGAACCAGGAGAATGTAGGCCCCATAGGCCCTACACCCCACCGCCACTTTTTCTTCATAGGGAGAGAGGGGGTGTCGCTGTGGGATCCGTGGAGCCTCCGGAGGACCTCTCCAGTCGTTGCTCTTCCAATCGAAGTTGTAGAGCACTCCGTTTTGAGGGGTTTGGATCGATGGACCCCGACCTGGTTCGGCCCGTGCAAGAGCAGGGAGGCCCGTGCACGTCCCAGGGTCTTTCGGGGCTGGATCCTGCCTCGTTTCCCCTGGCGGGTGCTCCTTCCTTTCGACGCGCGTATCTCTTCGAATATGGGTTCCAATCGAGCGAACGATGGTTGATTGGATAGGTCTCGGCGCGTTCTTTCGAACGATGCTCTCAACATGGCGACATTCTGCCTGGCGCGATTTCTACAGGCGAAAAACCACCGGCAGGTGGTGGGGACCCCAAACGGCACCGCTGCTGCGCACCTTCCCAACGGCAGCCAGGCATCCACAAAGAACCGGAGCGCCAAACCCGGGGAAAGGAAAGACGGAGAGATAGAACACCTTCATGAGAAAAAGCACATCGAGAGTCGATGCTCCTGGTGCCATGAAGCGCATGTTCAACCGCCTGGCCAAAACGCCCAAAAAAGGGTGAATTTGGAGAACTCCCCAAGCCAGCCGCGCCGAGTTCACCCAGAAGACAGACGATCCAGGACCAACCAAGCGCAGATTCGGATTCTCCTCGTCGAATCACCTGGAAACACCACAAAAAAGAAGGGGGAACAGGCCTGATGTGAAGAAAAAGCCCGAGGACTCACGCTCCCCCCAAGTGGCGGTGGGGTGGGTACGTGGGGGGCGTTTCGGGATCTGCTGGATTGGGGGGGGGCGTGGCGCCCAAAGTACGAGGTATTTGGTCCTGAAATTCAAACCGTACATGATCCATGGGGCGTACAGCTCACCTACCAAATCTCGTTGTCCTACCATCACTCTGTGAGTGGCAGTGCCCCCGAGGGTCACCGCTGGTAGGTATGACAGGACTGGAGGGGGGGTACTTTCAGCCCCCCTCCCCAGGCACACAGAGGCAACGAGTGGAAGCTTTGGGGTGGAATCGAAAGAGGAAAGAACAAATTCAGCACCGACAGGATTTCAAGGCAAAACGCTTCGTGATGGGGAAGAAGCGCACAAAAAAGCCATCACCAGGCCTCATGGAGGAAGCGGCCATCCAGGCCACCAAAGCGGCGTACAAGGTGCTGAGTGGGAATCTCTCCGCCACGTCCAAGGTTATGAAGCGGAGTTGGGTGACAGTGAAGTCTTGGGTGAAGGATCGTAAGCCCAAAGCTTCCCCCTCTTCGAAACGCCGTTCCCTCTCTTATGCCCGTGGTCATGACAAGTGGCTGTGCAACTTGCTCAAGTCTCGTGCACTTGAAGGCCAGGCCATGGGGACAAGGGACGTCATGAACGAGTGGGAAGCACGGTACGGACGGAGAGTACCGTTGAGGACCTTGCAACGGCTGTTGAAGGATTTGGGGGTGAAGACCAAGGTCCAAAAAAAGGTGATGAAGTTGCAGGCCTCACACAAGGCCAATAGAGTGAAGTTTGCGGAACGGCACTTGGGGGATGATTTTGAGCGGGTTCTTTTCACGGATGCCCACCAAATTTACCTGGGAACCACCAAGCACAAAGGCTCCAAACGAACCCTAGTCCCTCCTGGTACCACACCCCTCGTGGAGTACAACAAGGCCCCCCCAAGAATCAAAGTGTATGGTGGGGTGTGTGCTCGTGGACTCACAGGCCTAATGACAGTCACGGGGACCACAGGGCAGCCTTGTGCCTTCAAGGATGGACAAGGGAAGGTGTCCAAGGGTGTAGGACAGCAGGAGTATGCAGAAAAAGTCCTCCCTTGGCTGATGAAGGAGGGCACCAGGTTGTACAAGAAGGCCCCCTGGACCTTTCAACAGGATGGGGATGGGGCCCATCGATCGAAGGCCACCATTCTCAAGTTGGTGGAGCTCTCCACTCAAGCTCACGTGGATCTCATGTTGGATTGGCCCTCTCTCAGCCCTGATCTCAGTCCCATTGAAAACGTGTGGTCTTGCTTGGACAGGAGGGTGGAAGCCATGAGACCCACCACATTGGAAGAGCTCAAAACCTGCACCTTTCGTGCATGGAAGGAGCTCTCCAAAGAGGGGCTAGGTTCCAAGCTCCTCAAAACCATGCCTAAGAGGCTTGAAGAGGTCATCCTTAACCGTGGTGGCTTCACCAAGTATTGATTGCCTCCCATGAGAAAATGGCTTTTCTTGTAATTTGACTTGAAAGTTTCTGTCAGTTTTTCCTACCGTTTCTCGCTCAAAACCAGGCACCCCCATGGACTCGTGTGTGGGGCTCCTGCGGACGTGTGGCAGCTCCACGCAGATCAAATCAACTAATGGAGCCCCTGTGAACGCCTGCATGCAACTGAAACGGCTTGAGAAGGCCAGTCTGGGGCTCGGTCCTGTTGATGGGACTCATGGGACCTCTCAACACACACCCCCAGGCTTCCCTCCCCAGGCTCTCGGGGAGGCGTGTGAAGGCGGATCGTAACCAAACTCGGTGAGCGCCACCTCTGACATGTGATTCAACTACCCTCCAGTTTTTGTGTCCCCAAACGTCGTGGTTCGTACGATATGCCGATAAGCCTCTCCCTGGAGGACAGGCCTGAATTACTGAGTTTCGGCCTGTTTTCAGCACCAAACTGTGGTCGTCCTTTCTCAGCCACCACATTGTTTGAAGAGATACCCATCCATCACTGGATTCCTCCCGCCCACGTGATGGGTCACCCGGATTTTCGTAGCCATCCAAGGCGCAGTGCGTCCACGGTGGCCTCGGCAGCAAGCCCTTACCCACCCCACCGCCACTTTTTCTTCATAGGGAGAGAGGGGGTGTCGCTGTGGGATCCGTGGAGCCTCCGGAGGACCTCTCCAGTCGTTGCTCTTCCAATCGAAGTTGTAGAGCACTCCGTTTTGAGGGGTTTGGATCGATGGACCCCGACCTGGTTCGGCCCGTGCAAGAGCAGGGAGGCCCGTGCACGTCCCAGGGTCTTTCGGGGCTGGATCCTGCCTCGTTTCCCCTGGCGGGTGCTCCTTCCTTTCGACGCGCGTATCTCTTCGAATATGGGTTCCAATCGAGCGAACGATGGTTGATTGGATAGGTCTCGGCGCGTTCTTTCGAACGATGCTCTCAACATGGCGACATTCTGCCTGGCGCGATTTCTACAGGCGAAAAACCACCGGCAGGTGGTGGGGACCCCAAACGGCACCGCTGCTGCGCACCTTCCCAACGGCAGCCAGGCATCCACAAAGAACCGGAGCGCCAAACCCGGGGAAAGGAAAGACGGAGAGATAGAACACCTTCATGAGAAAAAGCACATCGAGAGTCGATGCTCCTGGTGCCATGAAGCGCATGTTCAACCGCCTGGCCAAAACGCCCAAAAAAGGGTGAATTTGGAGAACTCCCCAAGCCAGCCGCGCCGAGTTCACCCAGAAGACAGACGATCCAGGACCAACCAAGCGCAGATTCGGATTCTCCTCGTCGAATCACCTGGAAACACCACAAAAAAGAAGGGGGAACAGGCCTGATGTGAAGAAAAAGCCCGAGGACTCACGCTCCCCCCAAGTGGCCGGTTTATCTATTTGTAGCCAGGCTACAAATTAGCCAGTTTTTTCCTCTGCGGGATCAACCACCGTCCGTTCCATTCGAACCAAACATCGAGGAGTAAATATACACTTTTGAACAAAAGATGCAGAGGAACGAGGATTCCTCCTCGTGTCTTCGAAATATTCGCTTGAACGATTCACCGATTCATCGATCGCCTGTCTCGAAAGCGACAACTGCCGCAGAGCGATTCCCGCTCCATTGTGAGGCGAAGGGGGGGCACCCTTGGGTCTCACCGGAGGACAAGGAAACGACTAAGCCAAAACAACCAAAGGACTCATACATTGATCGACCTGCTGAGCCATTTCCGACGACTTTCCCGCCACAGACCACCGCGAAAGAACGCGAACACAGCCGAGAAAAAGACGGACGTCGATCAACACGTCTCGGCAGCCTGTTCACACCCGCCAGCAGCAACCGAAAAGACAGCAGGCGCCGACCGTGGGTGTTGTTGCGGGCTGCATTTGCGACATCCAGGACAGCAGGTGACGGTATCGGACAGCCAGGTGGGCTGCTTTGGAGGCATCCAGGACAGCAGGTGACGGCATCGGACAGCCAGGTGGGCTGCTTTGGAGGCATCCAGGACAGCAGGTGACGGCATCGGACAGCCAGGTGGGCTGCTTTGGAGGCATCCAGGACAGCAGGTGACGGTAATAGAGGCAGCCAGGTGGGCTGCTTTGGAGGCATCCAGGACAGCAGGTGACGGCATCGGACAGCCAGGTGGGCTGCTTTGGAGGCATCCAGGACAGCAGGTGACGGCATCGGACAGCCAGGTGGGCTGCTTTGGAGGCATCCAGGACAGCAGGTGACGGCATCGGACAGCCAGGTGGGCTGCTTTGGAGGCATCCAGGACAGCAGGTGACGGCATCGGACAGCCAGGTGGGCTGCTTTGGAGGCATCCAGGACAGCAGGTGACGGCATCGGACAGCCAGGTGGGCTGCTTTGGAGGCATCCAGGACAGCAGGTGACGGCATCGGACAGCCAGGTGGGCTGCTTTGGAGGCATCCAGGACAGCAGGTGACGGCATCGGACAGCCAGGTGGGCTGCTTTGGAGGCATCCAGGACAGCAGGTGACGGCATCGGACAGCCAGGTGGGCTGCTTTGGAGGCATCCAGGACAGCAGGTGACGGTAATTGAGGCAGCCAGGTGGGCTGCAGTTAAGAGCCACCTTTGAAAGTTGGTTGGAAAAGAGTTAAGGAGGTTGAGCTGGAGTGTGCTGTAAATGTGGTAAATGACTTCATCTTCTCAACAGCTGCATCTGCTATCCTTGAACTACTTATGAATCTCCGTACATGGCCTCCGCCTTTTTTGCTGTGGTCTCCCCCTGCCACGTACCGATGGAGGGTTTAACATTTGGCATGCTCCTTGCGCATGGATTGGAACGTTAGGGGGTGACCCAAGCGATGAGTGTTTTTCTACTATGGTGGCTGCAAGTTTGTCAAGTTCCCTTAGTACGATGTCGGTAGTGCTTTGATCATTCACACATGATGCCAACTCACATACATATTTGGCCTTTTGTTGGATTGCTACATAAACTTGTTCTTTTGTTTGCAATTCTTTCTCTCTAATGGCCAATAACTCAACATTTGGAGCATTGCTTGTTGAGTAAAAGTCTTTATATGCATTCAATGTTCGTTGGTTGCATTCAAGCTTCCAATTTTCATTGAATTCATCACCATTGAATGAGAAGATTTGCTTGTGAATATAGAGAGCCAACATATGCCTACAAGGCAAGCCCATGTTTAAGCTATATTGGCATGAACATCTCCCAAGGGAAGTTGAGCGGCTGTCCAATCTTGATGATATTCCTAGCTCCGCATCCAAAGAATTGGTAGTTTCAATGGTTTGCTCGGTAGCTTCATTAGCACCCTCCATACGGACACTATTTGGCTCGTTGTGAGTCGAATTTGTACGAATTCTTTGAACACGATATTGTTCACTTGCCATCCCACCTTCTTTACTCACAAGGTAATATTGTGCTTGGTTTAGTTGCCCGCTCAGATGACGCCATGCAAATGGAGTGATGAAATCAGCCGCACTATCAAGAAGAGGTGAATGCAAAATCTGGCTAGCTTGAAATAGTCTCCCATGTAGAACACGCATATAATTTTCACTCATTTTCTCATTGGCGTATTCAGACAACTTGTTCAACAAGTGAGTTAACGAACTCCGAGAGGAAAGAAACCCCTTGATGGCAGCGTGTATAGATTCTGACCGTTGAGTGGAATGAGCCCCTTGAGTGAAATGTTGCCAAGTCCATCTACTAGCCCATTGTCTCCTTTTTGCATACATCATATCTAAGTACCTTGTTGCTTTTTGTGTCGTCGTCCACTTTTTAGAAGGCATAGTTGAAGAGCCCATTGATTTGCCGTCTGCTTGGTATGTCCCTTCATCGAGTGGGGCCTCTACTTGGGACGTTTTCCAATCATTGTGATCTTCGAAAGATGTACCTTCAGCACGTTTTCCACCCTTGTTGGCCCTCTCTGCTAGAACCTTCGAAACAAGCTCCTTGAGCTGTTCAAAATTTCTCTCAAATGATTCGATTGACCGGGCATCCGAGTCCATTGCTATCTCCCAGAATAACTTGCGAAATGTGGACCATGAATTCCCAAGAATCGGCTTCAAGTTCTTCACCACGTTTTGTGCAAAGTGCCATAGGCATAGCAAATGAGTTACTTCCGGCCATGTACTCTTCAATGCATATGCCATCGCTTGGTCACCATCTGTCAACACCACACGGGGTGCATGACCATTTGAAGCATCCTCGAGGGATTTGAAAACCCACTCAAAATCTTCAACGGTCTCTTGCACGAGCAAAGAGCAAGCAACAATGACCGTCATCCCATTTGCATTAGTTGTACAAAAACACCCAAGCTTCATCCCATGTCTGTTCGTGGCATGACTAGTATCATAAAGAAGAACCCGCGAACTCGAAGCTTTGATCCACGCCTCTTTACCCTCCTCGAGGGTGAAGAATGCCCTCGACAATCTTCCTTCATTATCGCAATGAATGTTCCACGACTTGCTATCATGACGGTTGCGAAGTAGATTTAGAAAGTCACTACAATCTCTTGCTTTTTCCCCCAAAGAAGGTGCCAACTTGTTACAAACATCCTTGTATGTCCACATTGGTGTTTCTCCTTTGTCTTTCATCATTTGTTGTAAGCTCACATGTATATCTCGCATCCGCATACCCGATCGTAACAAGGATTGCCCATAATCCAATACTTCATTGGGAATGGTCCGTTCCGGGGGTATTACCCGCAATTCACCCACATGATCCTCCTTGAACAATTCATGGTTGTGAACTAGGGAAATAAAACGTTTCAAGTACCATTTGCCATCACGTTCCTCAACGATGAACCCATAGGGGCAACCATTACATTGAGTTGTTGTTCGCCGTATATGGGCTTGAGAGGGGCGGTTGCCACTTCTGCGACACAAGATTTTCTTCCTTTGTCCAGATTTTTTTGTAGCCGGTATCGACCCACCAAACCGAACCCACGATTTACCATCTTCACACAAACTTAAAAATGTGTTCACTTCACACAAAGCCCCCTCAGCCGTAGACCAAGGGCCCTGTGGGAAGCCAACAGGCCCAATATGGAGTAAACTTTGCTCCATGTGCTGAATGGGACCCAAGAGATCTGCCTCAATTACCGGCACCTGCTGTCCTGGAAGCCTCCAAAGCAGCCCACCTGGCTGTCCGATGCCGTCACCTGCTGTCCTGGAAGCCTCCAAAGCAGCCCACCTGGCTGTCCGATGCCGTCACCTGCTGTCCTGGAAGCCTCCAAAGCAGCCCACCTGGCTGTCCGATGCCGTCACCTGCTGTCCTGGAAGCCTCCAAAGCAGCCCACCTGGCTGTCCGATGCCGTCACCTGCTGTCCTGGATGCCTCCAAAGCAGCCCACCTGGCTGTCCGATGCCGTCACCTGCTGTCCTGGATGCCTCCAAAGCAGCCCACCTGGCTGTCCGATGCCGTCACCTGCTGTCCTGGAAGCCTCCAAAGCAGCCCACCTGGCTGTCCGATGCCGTCACCTGCTGTCCTGGAAGCCTCCAAAGCAGCCCACCTGGCTGCCTCAATTACCGTCACCTGCTGTCCTGGATGCCTCCAAAGCAGCCCACCTGGCTGTCCGATGCCGTCACCTGCTGTCCTGGATGCCTCCAAAGCAGCCCACCTGGCTGTCCGATGCCGTCACCTGCTGTCCTGGATGCCTCCAAAGCAGCCCACCTGGCTGTCCGATACCGTCACCTGCTGTCCTGGATGTCGCAAATGCAGCCCGCAACAACACCCACGGTCGGCGCCTGCTGTCTTTTCGGTTGCTGCTGGCGGGTGTGAACAGGCTGCCGAGACGTGTTGATCGACGTCCGTCTTTTTCTCGGCTGTGTTCGCGTTCTTTCGCGGTGGTCTGTGGCGGGAAAGTCGTCGGAAATGGCTCGGCAGGTCGATCAATGTATGAGTCCTTTGGTTGTTTTGGCTTAGTCGTTTCCTTGTCCTCCGGTGAGACCCAAGGGTGCCCCCCCTTCGCCTCACAATGGAGCGGGAATCGCTCTGCGGCAGTTGTCGCTTTCGAGACAGGCGATCGATGAATCGGTGAATCGTTCAAGCGAATATTTCGAAGACACGAGGAGGAATCCTCGTTCCTCTGCATCTTTTGTTCAAAAGTGTATATTTACTCCTCGATGTTTGGTTCGAATGGAACGGACGGTGGTTGATCCCGCAGAGGAAAAAACTGGCTAATTTGTAGCCTGGCTACAAATAGATAAATCGTCTCGATACCATGTCTTTCCTTCCTCTCGTGCCATCTCCTCGTCGGTCTCACTGAGGTTCGGGACGGGAGTTATCCTTCGAGTTAAGTGACCTGGCGGCGGCCCACAATCGTCCATCGACGCCATCACGAGCCGCACTTGCTTGTGCCTCGTTGTGTCAACATGAAGGTGCGTCACATGCGACGATGCGAATGGAACGATGGGATCCATCCTGCTGGACGTGGACGTGGCTGGACAGCGGTGGAGGATCCACGCGAACGCAACGGTGGCCGACTCGGATCGACCAGGGTTTTCTTCCGCAGGACGTGCAGGACCTGCCACGGACCACGACGATTGCGAAGGAGTTTCGCGCAGACATCCGATGGAAGACGTGAGCTGTCCAACCAAACGAAGCTGTTCGATGGCACGCGTGCTAACGAGACTCGTGTTGCATCGAACGCGCAGATGAACATTGCCAACCCCGCCACTGGCGCACAGAAGAAGGTGGAGATCGACGACGATGCCAAGCTGCGTGCGGTGTACGACAAACGTATCGCACAAGAAGTGGAGGGCGATGCACTCGGAGAGGTACGCACGACGTTTGATTTACGTCGCACGATCGAGCACCCCCGGACCTACTGCAGTTGTGGTCACCTCTCACGTCTGCTTCCATCGTCTACGACAGACGTACAATCGAAGAGACGACTGACACGAATGGTGCGTTTGCTGCTCTGGTATGTTCCAGGAATTCAAGGGCTACGTCTTCAAGATCAAGGGCGGGCAGGACAAGGAAGGCTTCCCCATGAAACAAGGTGTGCTGGTGCCATACCGTGTCCGCCTTCTGCTGAACAGGGGCGATCAGTGATTCCGTGGTCACGGAAGGCGCGATGGAGAACGCAGGAGGAAAACAGTGAGAGGGTGCATTGTTTCACCCGATATCTCTGCCTTGAACCTCGTGATTGTGAAGCAAGGAGAAAACCCAATCCCGGGCCTCACTGATAGAGAGGTTCCTCGCCTATGCGGACCAAAGAGAGCTTCCAAGATTCGCAAGCTCTTTAATCTCACCAAGGAAGATGATGTGCGCAAGTATGTCAACACATATAGGAGGACATTCGAGGTGAACGGAAAGCAAAAGAGCAAAGCCCCCAAGATTCAGCGCCTTGTCACTCCACAGGTCCTGCAACGCAAGCGTAGAAGAATCGCCTTGAAGAAGGAAAAGCTTGCAAAGTCAAAGGCCGAAGCATCGGAGTATCGCAAGCTTGTTGCACTGAGGGTCAAGGAACAGAGAGAGCGTCGCAGTGAGTCACTTGCAGAGAAGCGTGCAGAGAGGGCATCTCTTGCATCTTGGTTTGCCCAAACCCTAACCGCGTACTTTGTAACTAAAGTAGCTGTTACTTCTCGATGTCTTTCTGAAACCTAGATCATGCCACAGCTTCCCCTTGCCACTTGCTCTGTTGAACTCTTGCCATTACCGATCTCCTTTCCAGCCGATGGTTATAAAGGTATACCCAGGTTTGTTTGCATATTCCGCTTTGCAGATGTTGCATTTCTGCTGCATCTCTCAGAAAAAGAAATGGATGATCGCCAAAAACAGCTATGGATTTGCCGGTGCGACCGGTACCTTACGTCGCACAGTTGTTTCCTGCAGTGCATTCTCTTTACTTGTGCTCATCAGCCGATTTCTGCTCTTCTCTTCGTAACTTAAGCAATCGAAATCAATGGCTTTGAAGGACCGGACTTCAACTGTTTCCACCCGGCACTTGGAAACAAAGCCATATGATTGTTATTTTGCAAGGTGATTACATGCAAGTGGTTTGATTGTGAATCTCCTAAGGTCCTTTCTCGTGGACAAGAGCGTTGAGCGATCGATTGCAAACCACTACTTGCAATGCCTCTAGGTTTCTTGCTGCACTGTGCGTCCAAAACATCATTTGTTGTAGGGTGCAAGCCTACTTTGATAGTTGGCACAAAGCATAGACACATGTATTTGCTTCACATAGTGCTCGGTTTTCTTGTTGTTTCTTTCATGAAGATGGTGCAATTCCGTAGTCAGCTCTTAGCTTGCAAGGCAATGTGAACGATGCAATTTAATCAATAAAAGTGTTTTGTGCTTCAAGAGGGTAAGAGCTTCCACACATCTAGAGTGCAAAGCATCATAGGGTAAGACGAGGGCACGATATTGCATTGTAATTCACTTCCCATTCGTTGTCACTCTTCATGTTGCAAAGGTCAATACCTTCCTATGATTCGACGCGGTGTCTATGAGTCTTGGTTCTCACACTTAATGTCGGTGAACGCAAGATTGGAGTTTGTCACAAATTACTAGATGTACTTTCACTTGTACAATGGCTTCACCGGCCACCACGAGGCAACTGCAATCTTGGGAGTGAGGGAGGCGGAGGGTGGATAGCAGTTGGCATCTTGCTTCTAAGGTAGAACGGATCTACGAAACGACAACCATATGGAGAGGCTAGGATAGCCAAGGACGACTCCAACATCTGATTGGGGCTACCTTGGAGAACGAGGAAGAGTAGGGATCGAATCCACCACACCCTTGCGTTAGTTTTTCGCGTGGATGAGTTCCGAGAGGTCCTCTGCCTCAAAGGTATGCGATGCGAATGATATTGGCGAGCATTATTCTTATCTTTAGTTTTTTTTTCACGTGGTAGGTACCTTTCAATGAATTGCACTATGTCGCATGCCTACTTTGGTATAGGTTAGAGGTGGGACTTGTGGAGGCCAAGTTTCTCCAACATGTTCGACAGGGGAACTAGATAATCCATGCCATGGCGAGAAGCAAATTGTTGCACAGGGCAGGATCCCCCCTACGATGGGACCCGGTGCTTGACAAAGATCCTTGTCAAGCAGTAGCTTAGATAAGCGAGCTTGGAGCTTGCTGTGAATCGCTGGATATCAAGTCAGGTACAGGACGGGTAACCCCTCCCCAACTGGACGAGTGCGACTCAGGACCTGGGAAGGCGGGGGATGGGAAGCCCTTGGTACCCCGGTCCGAGGGTACGAGGGATCTCCCCAATACCAGCCGTCCGGATAGACCCAGGGCGAACCCGATGAAGCCCAGGCTCAGTTCGGGGCAACCCTAGGAGACTCGGGCAGAAGGGGGGACCGGATCCCCCCGAATCTCCCGAGGTCGATCGAAGGGTGGGGAAGCACCCTGGGGATCTGGGTCACGTGCTTGCCTGTCGTGCAACCGTCCGATGAGGGCGACAGGGCCACGTGACCACCAGGCGCCCCATGGAGATAAGGGTACCACCCTGAACCGCTGCTGGTTTGAGGGCCTACTAGAGGCCCCCCTCACTTGACTTGAAAATAGACTTTTGCCTTGACGACTTCTCAAGTGCGTGCCTCCACCAACCACGAGCTTGCTGCGGCTTCTCAACACCGCCAAGACTCGCACAAGTCAGCAGGAGCCGTCCCACACGGCTGACGGTCCACAAACGCGCCCTTCAAGGCGTTTCCATCCTCTTCCCTTGGCATCTTGGCCGCCTTGAGGCCCAAACGTGTGTGAATTGGCAGTGTCTCCACGGACGCTGTGCAATAAAATGAATTGGTTGGGTTTTTCTCTTGCACCAAGTCTTCATCTTTCGTTCTTCTTCATAGTTTCCGTTACTTGTGATTCGGTTTCAAGATAGGGAACCTTTCTACCAAGCATCCGTCTACTAGAAGGTTACAACCTTTTCGAGCTACTAGTCGTTTTCGGCTTGCGGAGTCGCGCCTAACCCGTTTCTAGCATTCCAAAGGTCTTTGTCGATACCGCACATCAAGAGCTTTCGAATTATGGGTGTACTGTAGAATAGAGTTTGTACCCACGGAAATACGGAAGGACAAGGCTCACCTAACCCTTGCCCACAAAGCGAACACCAAGGGACCCCATAAGTGACACCGACGACAATGTTGAATTATGCATGGACTAGAGTATTTCTACGCAAACATTTCGACGAGAGGATGGGACGTTAGATGTGTAACAACGTGAATTGAATGCTCGAGTTGGGTTACGTACCTTCCTTGACAGCATGGATTCATCCAAATGCATTCCTATATTTCCCCGCTAAAAGATTGGCATTTGTATGGCCCGGACTAGCCAATATATACCAAGTGGTGAGGAAGCAAAGGGGAGGTCTCTATTATTTGGATCCTTAAGTTGCGAAAGCCTCACGAGGAAATGTGGGGCACATAATTACAAGGCACTTTCTAGAGTTTTATGTGGCCGTCTTCAAGCATGCATTGCTTGGGGCTTTCTAAAGGACCCGTCAGTCGACTTGAAAATACATATTCGACTTCAATACACCGAAAAATCGTGCCTTTTTCGATCAATAACTTTTTGTCTTGTCCAACGAGCGCTTGGATTAGCTTAAGGCAAGGAGAGTCGTCGCATATGGTCGGCGTTTAAGAACGGCCCCAGTGAAGGCGGTCTTTGGCCATTCTTGAGAGATATGTCGGCTTCTGTGTGATATAAAGTGTGTAAAAAGAAGATGCTTCGCAAAGCCCGTCCTATTGCATGCCTCGAACTCCCTCCATCCTCTCCCATACAAATGGGCTTCTAATTGATTTCCACATGGGGCGTGAGGATGCTTTGTGAGAACGACAATCTGGACTCAACCCTCTTTTAAACACATACACGGCACATTCTTCGATTGATGTTGTTCGAAAATTTTACTCCACCAGATCGCAAAGATGTTTGAATGTCTTTAGATAGACGGTCATCCTCTTGGTCGGATTACGCAATGGTGACACAACTCATTTCCTTGCTCTTTTTAGCGAAGTGTCCGTAAAGTTTTGTCGGAACTCACGTGGTCTTGGTGATGTGGTTCGTTCGTGTAAGAACGACTTCGAAGAGTCTTATTCTTTCCCATAAGAGAGCTTTCTTCCATGTGTCTTCCCGCCCTAGGCTCGGTTAGCATGGAATGCACCAAGGAGGGTTTGGAGAAGCGTCTTATAGGCATGGTCGTCATGCCAAGGTGAAAACAAAACACGGAGACGCGTGGCACAAGTTGCTCGGCAAGTTCTTAAGCTTATTCAAGCACGGAGGGAAACCCCTCATTTTATGGGCTACCTCCAAAGAGAAGGTCCGTAGGTAGCCCTCCAAAGCTACTTCATGGTGTGAGATTGCCGTGGACTTCCTGCCCGCCACTGGATGGCTCATGGGACTTTACACGCTAGCCCATATTTTATGTAACATCTCCAACCTTGTATCCCCATGCAAATTTTTGGATAGACTCGTGCCAAGGAGATCTTCGATTCGATTCAAATTGATCGAATCGACCGTTGTTTACTTATGCTCTGTTTAAGAAGTGTACATCGTTAGCAAACTTATTGTTGCAAAAGCGTCCGTGAGTTTTGGACACTCACACACGTGCCTTGGAGGAGAGCATGTGTCGGGAAGGAGCCGGTGCACCGGTCTTGGGCGAGGGTCCTCGCACTCACGGACAAAGTCCCCTTCTAGCCGGCTCGAGGCGTGGTACCTAGCGAGGTCGACCTCCTGGTGGTTGGGCAAGCGCGTAGGCCTCAGCAAGTCGTTGAGAGAGGACGGAAGGAGGCGCGCTGGTGGTTGGCAAAGTCAAAATTCTATCACAAAGCAAAGAGGGACGATAGGTCTACCTCTCTCACCGCCTCTCACTGGCGGTTGGAATTGGAGCAAAGGGGGTGTCTTATCCGCCTTCGTCCTCCTCTAAGTCACACCTGACCGTCCATTTTGCTCGCCCCGGGGCGACTATGAGCTGTCACTTGTTCGGCACCGTTCAGCCCCCTCAGGCCCACCCCTCACAATTGTGGATTGGGACGGGGTCGGCTGGTTCCCTTCGGTCTGTCTCGATCAAAGTCCCCGGTTCCCCTTACAAGAAGCCCGTTCTGATCGAGGTGACCGTGCTTCCATACGCCTCGGGGAAAACTGGTTCTGATCCCGGATTGATAAGGCCGTTGCACTCCAATGGGGTATCATATCCCTTACTAGCTGGGTAGCCCTAGTGGTTCGGACCCGTTGGTCTGGTCCCATACGGACCCTGGTGGGCCTCGTTCACAGGAGGAGGCCCCTGCCCTATGCAACACTCTCCCGGCTCCCTGGGACGAACCCGGCTATACCTGAAAGCCATAGATGTATGCTATGGGGTCATACAAAATTGATCTGATCTGGTCTGCAAGATATTAGTCTTTCTTGCCATCTGTCCATAGCACCTCAAAGAGCCCATTGTCTTCATCTGTCACCAACCCTGATAATAAGCTGACTTGTCCTGCCCCTCATGGAAAAGCTCCTGCACAACTGCGCCGGTTAGGTCAGTCCGTTGCGGCTTGCGTGGCCGCTGTCTGGTCTGAAAAGGTAGCTTGGTGAATGGCCAGGTGTTGATCATAATTGGGCTGGGTGACTGCAAGTAGGTAGTTTTCTTATGCCTCTGAATTGCTTCATAGTTAGCATCTGTGATACCTTGTTCTGGAATACACCCGTTGTGTTCTTCCAGTGGTAAAAAGTCATCCAACAAAGCTGCTGTTTCATCCACCTAGAAGTAGCGTTGCGAAGGATCTGACAGATTGCTTTCAACCCAATAGCGTACTGGCCTCGCTGGGAACGCGGAGAAATCGCGCAGCAGGTAGCGTCGTATGCGGTACAGCCTTGACTCGGTACACATAGCATCTATATCCGGCAGCGGGGACGCTTCCAGCTGTCGATCTTCGTTCATCGGAAATAGCGTGAGGTCCGAATCTGTCCAGTGTTCAAGGCGATCAGCGTGGATTCGTTCTGAACATGCAAAGCCAGTTGGTAAGTCCAATTCGTAACAGCCGTTCCTCAGTGCCCGTTTAATGACATAAGGGCCAACAAAGTATGGGTCCGGCTTATGTTTGTTAGCAGGCCCCTTGAGACCATACTGCACCTTCACCTTGTCCCCAGCTTCAAATGTTTTCTTCGGTCGATGCGCGGCAGCGGCAGCCATGCGCTCCGCAGCCTTACGCAAATCGGCCTGGACAGTATCGTAGACCGATCGGTGCTGTTTTAATAAACTGGTTACCCGGCGGTCGAATGTCGTTACGATGTCTGATTGATTAGTGCCCTCTATGGGTGGAATCTGCAAATGCCAGGGGAGTCTGGATGGACATCCAAATAATAGCTGAAAGGGTGAGAAGTTAGTAGCTGTATGCACCGAATCGTTGTATGCGTGAGCTGCTGCTTGTAAGAACAGATCCCATTGATACTTATCAGAGCATGTTGTTCTCAGCGTTTGCAGGAGCGTACGATGCTGTCGCTCTGCTCCTCCCAACGATTGAGAATGGTATGGAGTGCCAGTAACATGGCGGACTCCCAAAGCTGCACAGAAAGCTTGAAACAACGATCGGTAGGCGGGCCCATTGTCGGTATGTATATGAACTGGGGTGTGGTACTTGTACACCAGGTTATCTATTAAGCACTGAGCCTGACGATGCGCACTCCATGTGGAGTGGATCGGTATATAGATAGCGAACTTCGTGAAGCGGTCCACCACTGTCAGGACAGCATTATGGCCAAGAGCAGTGAGCGGTAGATTTTCAACCACATCTATCACAACAGTATGGAAAGGATATGGACAGAACCTGAACTCTGGGCAAAGCTGACTGTGTCGGGACCGGTTACTGGGCTTCTCCAGTTGGCACACAGGGCAGCGTGCGACGAAGAGTTCGACGTGTCTCTTCAGGTCCTTCCACGTGAAGTGCCTTGAGGCATCTGCATAAGTTCTCGCTGAACCAAAGTGTCACTGATCATGAACCATGTGTAGCAGCTCCTGTCTGAGGCTATTGTCTGCAGGCACGACCAGTACTGGCTGTGCATTGTCACTGGTTGGAAAAAGAAGGCTGTCCTTGACAATATGGTCTTCAGTTGGAGAATGAAGAAGTTCCTGGTAACTGGCATCATTGTCGGCAGCGATGCGTATACGCTCTAGTAGAGTAGGTGGCTCCCCTTGCGTAGCGCAGAGCATTGAGCGCACCGATCGTGGCGTAGTAATTGACGCGATCGATCCACACACAGTCCCTGCTGGACTGCGGCATGCTAGCGGTCTAAGCGTCCGTGTGTGAATTTGCCAACGCAGCAACATGTGGGCAATCCATCCAACTGGAAATGCATTACCACACATGCGCTGCCGGCTTGCATCGCTTACGTTCGCTGCAGCAGTATCACCAGGCTGCATCCCAACCAATCGCTCTCGTTCGTTAACGCTCAGCAGGCGAAGTTCGCCTCCTTCATCATGGACCCAGGTGGTTTTCGCACGATGGCTGTGCGACTGTGAGCTAGCCATCAAAATTGGACATTTCAAGCGAGGTCGATTCCGAGCATCGTGTTGGACTGTTGCACCAGCATCCAAGCACTCCTGCAAGGTAAGAGGTATTGGTCCCATCGAGAGGCGAGGTTCCTGCTGAGGGGGTAGTGAGGTCCAGCATAACCTTGTACGAGCCTGCGCCCCAAACTGTGACAGGTCCTCAACTACTGGGGATCCAAACCATTCAGCAATCGTGTCCAGGTGAGATTCCAGGTGAGTAGCAAATGGGGTGCACTCTAATATAAAGTCCAGACTGTTCAAGCGCTTGTGTATATTAGCAACTGTAGTGAACAGCTCTCGTTGGTCAAACAGTCCCAGGGGAGGTTTGCCTTGGTCTGTGCTCGCTCGTGAAAAGGGCTGGCAGGGTACTCCTGCTATAAGTAAGTGTACCTTGGGGAGTTTTCGCCGCTGCCCTAATATGGTCACATCATTGCCGTAACGGAATATGTCTTTGCGCGTAAACAGCCCTAGACGGGCGAGTCGTACTTGATTGAATACCCTCTGTATGACGCTACGGCTATCTGGGTCCCTTTCGACGGCAATGTAATCGATCGTAATATCTGTGGATGGAGGCAGAGCAATTTCCAAAGCGCGTAGCGTTGTACCCATACCAGCACACAGATTCACTATGCAGTAGACTGATCCACTGTCCACCTTAGCCGAATGGCGCGATAAGTAGTCTGCCCCAGTATTTTCTGATCCTGGTCTATACTCAACAGTGAAGGGGGCAAAGTAGGCTAATTTCTCAATCCATCGCATCTCGCGCGGAGACAGCTGCTCTGTAGACTTGTTGTTGAGGAAATGGCTGGCTTTGTTATCCGTAAGTACGCTGAAGTGCTGACCAAACAACAAGTGTCTCCAGTGCTGCAGAGCATACAAGATGGCACAGGTTTCCTTCTCTGCTGGATGATAATTCTGTTGGGCTTGATTCAGCTTCTTTGACCATTATTCAACTGGGTGCCACTCCCCTTGCTCATCCTGCTGCATCAGAACTGCTCCCATGCCGATGTCCGAAGCATCCGTCTCGACTCGGATCGGTCGGTCCTCATCGAAGAGTGCCAGGACAGGTGGGTTCGTGAGTGCTGCAACCAGCTTGTTATAAGCTTCTTCTTGTGGGCCTTTCCAGTAGGATGTGAACCTATGTTTCATCGATACCTGGTTCAGCTCGGTCAACGAGGCTGTAAGTTCAGCATAATGCGTAACAAATCGCATATAGAATTGGCACAGCCCAAGGAAGGCCATATTATCGCGTTGCGACTGCGGTCGCGGGAACTGCTGGATCTTGGTAAGTAGGTGGTTGGTACAGGCCAACTGTCCATTACGTATCCGAAAGCCTACCCACTCCAGAGTACTTCTGAAAAAGTGACACTTCGATCGTTTCAGCCGGATGTCGGCCTGTTCACAGGTAGCGAAGAATTCCTCAAGGTGTTGGAAATGCTGTTCTTTTGTTTCAGAATGCACCAATATGTCATCCATGTACACCTTTAAGTAGAGCAGGTGACCAAATATTCTGTTCATCATGCGCTGAAACATCGCAGGCGCGTTGGCAGCACCCATGGGCATGACCTTCCACACATAGGATCCAAAGGGTGTGACCACTGCAGTTTTATCGATGTCGGCAGGATCCATCCTAACCTGGTGGAACCCATCCAAAGCATCCAGCGAGGAAAAGTATTTCGCACCTCTCAAGTTCTGCAGGTAGTCATCTATACGGGGCAGCGGATATCTGTCCTTGACAGTAACATTGTTAAGCAGGCGGTAGTCAAACACGACCCGCCAGCCCCCGTCTTTCTTCGGTACTAGGATTACTGGGGCTCCCCAGCTGGAGCCAGCACAAAGGTCCATTTTACCGGCATCGACGTATTCGCTGATTAACTCCTTTAGGGCAGCCTGCTGGTGAGGGGATAGACGATAATAATTCCTGTACTGCGGGGTCGCATTTTCAGTGAGCTGTATTTTGAAGGCCTCTCCGCTGACACGCTCTGGCGGTAGCTGCTTACGAGGCTCAAATAAGCCCTTATATCGGTGATTGATCAGTCGGTCCAGCCGGTATTGATCGCTGTGGTCCAGCTCCCATTCATCGCTGACTTTTGTCCGCATGTGGTCAAGGTCTGCTTCTTCATCGATGATTTCTGGTCTGGGATCCAGAGGCTGTATCATAAGCAATAGACAGCCTGGGTCCTGTACCGCCTTCCGAGCTTCGCATCTGGGGACGATTAAGTCCAGCTTTCTGGATGCGATGAACTGGTGATCTCCATACACAGTGTGCTTTCTGCCATTACTGTTCTTTAAGACCATTCGGTGGTTCTGCCAGTCTAGGGCTATCAGGTGTTTGTCACAGAAGGTCCCCCCTAATATGCAATCAAATGTCTCCAGTGGTGCAACTGCAAAGGGTACTTGACCACGGAAGCCATCGATCGTAAAGGTGGCCTGAATTACTGGGGCTGTATGAACCTGCTGGCCTACGGCTACGGTGAACTGCACGACATCGCCAGTGTTCTTCCAGGTCACCCCTGCTGGGTCAGCGGACTGCAGTTCATGAAATAGTTTCTCGCTGATGAATGAGTAGCTTGCTAATGTATCAAGGTAGGCTTGTGTCCTGATTTTGTTCGTTTTCTTTCCAAAGTAAGTTTCTGCAGCTAGGAATTCCTGTCTAGGCCTTATATTACTCAATGAGTTCAGGCAGACAGGAGTCCTTTCATTGGTAACCGGGGCTGCTGCTGGTTTCGCTCCCGGCTCCGCTCCGGTGACCTGGGTCACCGGGCGGAGTGTACTCAGTTTTTTGGGGCACCCATAACAGATGCCATTTTGCATGAGGACTGATCATGGCCGTAACGACGGCAGCGTTGGCACAGCCCGTGCGCAAGGCACATGTTCTTCTCTTCCTGGGACAGCTTGGCTCCGAGCGGCTTGTTCGATAGCTGAGTCTGCACCTTTATGATAGCACTCTTCTGCCCTTCATCGACATCATCGAATCGCTTTCGCTCTCTCCTTGCGGAGCCGCTGTCCTGATTATCCTTCGATGGCGCCGGCATCGCAGCAGCTACTGGCCTTCGCATAGATTCCAAACGGGGACGGTGATCGCTGTTGCGACGGGCAGTTGCGTAGCGATTCGTCCATTGATCATCAGCTGTCTTGGTCTCTTTGCGGGGCTGTTCAGCAGCTTCCTTTTCTAGCTTGAATATGACTGATGCTAAGTTTCCTGGTTCCATGTCAGGAACTTTATCCACATCCATCAGGTGGTCGAGGTGCTTATACAATGCTCGCCGGAGGTAGGCTGGCAGTCCATGTTGCAGCCTTGCTGATATATCATTCTCCGTTAGCGTACGGCATACAAGAGATGTACTTGCGTTGACGACGAATGTCAATCGCACCAGCCGGTTCAGCAACTGTAAAGCATTTTCGCTCCGGCGCATACGGGTAGTATGCAATTCGCGCCATGCCTCAGGGCCTGGGTATTGATTCTGGAACGTACGGCGGAGGTAAGCGTACAATTCTTCCACTGATTTGAGGGCACCTGGATCGCGCATAATGAGATTCTGCACCATTGATTTTGCTGTGCCTCCCAAAGCTTGACTGATCGCAAGTACCAACTGCTCTTTTGGACGGTCGAGAGCGTATGCTTGGCACCAACACACAACATCACGATACCAGTAAGTCAAAGCATATGGATTTTCATCAAGCTCCAGTCCAGTAAATTTTTCAGGCTTCTCCAGGGAGACCTTTTGTATGTTCTTTGAGTCCTGGAGGGTTGTTCCATACAATGTGGTGAGATGAGGAAGTCCCTCTTCCTCGGAGGGCGCATGCGTCTCTCCTACGGTTGTCACTTGCTGATTTTCTTGGTTCTCATCGGTGATATTTTGTTCTTCACCATCAGTTGGGTTTGTTTGCAAGGCTTCAAGCTGACCTTCGAGCTCAGCAATGCGCTCTTGGAGTGTGCTTCGCATGGCTCGTTCTTCTTCCAAGTCCCTACGGAGCGAACCCATTCGAGTTGTGTGCTCCAGATCTTCCATTTACTTGAACGTACAGCAGTCTTCTCTCAAGTACAAGCTTAGACAGTGTTGCAAAAGTGTCCGTGAGTTTTGGACACTCACACACGTGCCTTGGAGGAGAGCGTGTGTCGGGAAGGAGCCGGTGCACCGGTCTTGGGCGAGGGTCCTCGCACTCGCGGACAAAGTCCCCTTCTAGCCGGCTCGAGGCGTGGTACCTAGCGAGGTCGACCTCCTGGTGGTTGGGCAAGCGCGTAGGCCTCAGCAAGTCGTTGAGAGAGGACGGAAGGAGGCGCGCTGGTGGTTGGCAAAGTCAAAATTCTATCACAAAGCAAAGAGGGACGATAGGTCTACCTCTCTCACCGCCTCTCACTGGCGGTTGGAATTGGAGCAAAGGGGGTGTCTTATCCGCCTTCGTCCTCCTCTAAGTCACACCTGACCGTCCATTTTGCTCGCCCCGGGGCGACTATGAGCTGTCACTTGTTCGGCACCGTTCAGCCCCCTCAGGCCCACCCCTCACAATTGTGGATTGGGACGGGGTCGGCTGGTTCCCTTCGGTCTGTCTCGATCAAAGTCCCCGGTTCCCCTTACAAGAAGCCCGTTCTGATCGAGGTGACCGTGCTTCCATACGCCTCGGGGAAAACTGGTTCTGATCCCGGATTGATAAGGCCGTTGCACTCCAATGGGGTATCATATCCCTTACTAGCTGGGTAGCCCTAGTGGTTCGGACCCGTTGGTCTGGTCCCATACGGACCCTGGTGGGCCTCGTTCACAGGAGGAGGCCCCTGCCCTATGCAACACTTATCGATAATCAAGACTAGCATAAGCTTACGTTTACCTATTGCTTATGTGCATCGGGATGGGACTTGCATCGTTAGAGGCCCCACGTAGAAGAGTGGTGATGTATTTGAAAACGAATTCTACAAAACACAACGTTGGAAAGGTACGTAAGCATTGAAAGTTTCTTCACACGTACAATAACTCGAAAGCGCTTTTTGCATGCGTATTATCTTACTAAGTGCAATATTGATTGCTTTTCTTTATAGCAACACTTGCCACTTGTTGCGCTTCTACCTAATGCACTATTCAACGAGTTTGCAAGTTATGATGGTGTCGTTTTGTGTTCCTACCCTGCATTGGCTTCAATGCGTACACTTTCCCTATACAGGAGGAACTCCATATTGTACCTACTAACACTTTGTCGAAATTGTTTACTTCGAATGAAAATTCGGAAACATAACGGTATTCGCATTAGTTCGTTTGATTGTTTCCATGCTCAAAGTTGTCGTGAATAGTGCTTCTTCCACCGCTTCTGGGTAGATCTACCATGTTTATGGTTCTTTTTCTAACGTGCTGTGATGATTGCTATGTTGTAAGCTATGACGTATTTGTAAGCCGTTCGTGCTCCAAGTCAATGTAGAATACAATGGTTTGATCTAGCAAGAGTGTAGATTTTCATTGTCCACCGTTGAACGGTTTTCGTTGCTCGAATTTCCATGTCAAAAGTATGATCCTGTGCATCTTCAATTTACGTGCAAAAGGGAAATGCACGCTTGAATGTACGAATCCCCACGTGTCCTATATATAGGATAATGAGGGTGTTATTGTCCTATATATAGGACAATCTTCCCAATAGGAACGTTTTTCTGCAAATTGCCCAGTTAGATGGGAGAATTGATGCCTGGATACCCGAGACATGTTGCAATCATGGGACGGAATTCCGATGAGCAAGTTGAGTATCGGTTTCTGCGCGGTCGAACCACGAACGAAGCCCTACGGAGTTTCGTACGTGATTGCGCATGGCTCCGCGACGGAAGCAACGCCAGCAACGGCCTCCGAATCCGCTCATTGGAGCGCACGTTCGCATTCCAGCAACCGAGTTTGGCTTTGAATGGGCCCGTGAAGCGCATGGGGAGGCGTGGAGCGACACGTGGTATGACGGCGTGGTACTCCGCCTCATACGCTTACGTACAGGAGAGCAAGAGGCCATCGTTCGCTGCCACACGGCGGGCACCTGAGCGGAGGAATGGCCGGTCACCGAGGAAACGGTGAACCGTTACAGGGTTGTCGAGCAACCACCGGAAGAAGAACCGCAGCGCGCGGCCACAGAGGAAGAAAGACCGACCGGAATGGATGCGGGTGAGGATGACGACTTGGTACCTCCACCCACGGAGGTACCACCGGAGGAGGCCTTCCTTGACGTCCAGGAGTGCGCAACGCTCCACGAGTAAGGCTTGGACCCGCTTGGAGATGGCGTGGACGCCAACGAAGTTCCTAGGAATGGTTTTGGAGTGGTGTGGGAGGAAGAGGAGGCGCATGTGACCGTCGACTCACGTGCAGCCAATGGCGTCAGGGACAGGCAGCAAGGCTATGCCTCGCCTTTGTCCTACATACCAGAGCCTTTTCGTGAGACAAAAGCACTGCAGTATTTCCTACGCTTCTTCCCGTACGAACTGTTGCCTGATTGGACTGCTGAGATCACCAGCCATGGTCGAAGCAAGTACAACAGACCTGGTGACACTTTCTTGTCTTACGACAGAGAGTGTACACTTGGTGTGTTGTTGAGGGTGTTTGGGTGCTTTGTGTACATGTTGTTGCACCCTGGACAGAGCAGAAAGTCCTTCTGGCAGGTGATTGATGTGGAAAAGGACCCATTGGCGGTTCAGTTCAACCGGGACAAGTTCCTCTACACGAGGGACTTTGACCGCATCTTGGAATTCTTGGCAGCGAGTGTGCCAAAATACACAACGGAGCGAGGATCGAGAGTGGACAGACCTGAGCAAGCTGGAGCTTGCAAGGGACCCAGAGGCACCCTGCATACACTGCGAGGTGATCCTCATTGGGAACTGCGCAGGTTCTGGGACGCATGGAATGCGCATGCATCCGGGCATTACACTCCAAGCTGGCTAGTGGTTGTGAACGAGTCCGTGTTGAAATGGATGGGCAGGTATATGCCCTCCGGGATGTTTTTGCGCAGGAAGCCTGACGACCTAGACAAGGAGCTCAAAACTATGTGTGATGGGCTAACCGGTGTTTGATTTTGCATGGAACCTGTGAATGGAGGCCTGATGAAGGAGGAGTTCTTTGCAGAATTTGGCACCACAACGGCAACCACCCTCAGGCTGATGAAGCCGTTCTTTGGCAGTGGGCATGTCTGCCTTGGTGACAGCTGGTTTGGGTCAGTCAAGACATGCTGTGCGCTGCTGGAGCGCGGTGTGTACTCCGTGTTGAATGTGAAAACAGCACACAGGGGTTACCCCAAGGCTGCACTTCAACGTTTCCTTTCGAGTGAGCCCAACCAACCTGGACTGACTGTTTGCATTCCAGGAGAAGTCTCTGTGCGCAGGACCCGCACCTTGATCAAGGCAACTGCCCATCGTGGGCCTGCTGGTGTACCACTCTGCTTGGTGTCTTCCTGCTTCACCACACAGCCAGCAGGCACCATGAAGTACATGATCAAGCATCCAACGGACACCACTCATCTGCTGGCAAAGCAAATCCCAGTAGATGAGACAACGCAGATGTACAGATCCAAGTACAGCATTGTGGACCAGCACAACCGTTTGCGAACAGGTAGCGTTGCGTTCCACGACGTGTGGAAAACGCACGACTTTCGAATTCGCGAGTTGAGTGAGCTGATTGGATTGGCGGAGGTGAACACCTTCCTGCTCATGCGTGCAAACGGAACAGGGCAGGTGCGACAGAAGCAATGCAGGATGCTCCTCGCAAAGGAGCTCCTGGAAAATCCGTGGATAATGGCAGAGTTGGAGACGGAGAGGCAGCAAGCTCTCCGTCTTCGTCCGTTGATCGCTGCGATGGGTGATTTCGGTGGAGGAAGTGGACACCGTCTGGTGGCACTTGAGGAAGTGATGAGGACGAGTGGCGAAGACACGCAAGTGAGGAAGGTGACGCAGCGACGCTGCGTCATGTGCGGTAGGAAAGCCTCGGCAGCATGCCAGGCATGTCACAAGCCAAGCGAAGGCATCGTTGCCTACCTCTGTGGGCCATACACGGGCCGTGATTGCGTTGCACTGCACATGGCGGGAGTCCCCTCTAGGCGACGCCGGAGGGTGTCGGGGGCGGACGTGCACACACCTGCACCGGCCCGTCTGATGCGAGGTCGGAGGCGTAGCTCCACAGAGTAATAGGTCCAAACGTTGACCTCCTAAGCTTTCAAATGAGCCATGCCACGCGACGTGGGATTGCGCGATGCGTGTACACGGACCGCGCAAAGTTGGGCGCTATTGTCCTATGGGTCGACGAAGGGTCGGACGTACGGGGCGTTGGACGACGAAATGAGGCATCTCTTTGTACATGCGCATGGAATTAGAACCTTCGAAGAGTTCTCTACACGTCCTAGGACGCGCGAAAGAAACGCGCATGGTTATGGTAGCGAACATGCGGCAAACTTCATTGTTGCCAATTGTCCTATATATAGGACAATGAGCAGGGGATTTACACATGAATGTTCCATGCCAATTCGAAAAAGGCGTTTCCATGTGAGTGGAGGGGTTTCCCTTGCTGCAAAGATGTTGGTCGCTAAAAGGGCAACTATTGACAAGAGTGACTCGCCAACACATGTAGAAACGAATAAGTGGTAGAACCCGAGGGTAGAAATCAGGTGGACCCGCGGCTCAAAAGTGTAAGCCTAAATAGACGTATAACATTTTGCACACCGTTCCTCCCGACTTGTCTTAGATTGCAGATCAAGCACCAATAGGCGCTCGTCTATGTACTTGGCATTTCCCAACTAGTCATTGGACAAGTTTTCGCTTTGACATATGAAATTTCATGAAAGTGCGAAGTACCTCGTCGCAAAAGACGCGCAATTATTAGCTCAAGTTATCGTCCATTCAAGATTACGTGCATCTTGAATGGAAGCATGGCAGTACCATTCTCTCATCGCCATCTCCACCTACTTTTCTTTCTCTTGAAATGGGACATCTTCGACGAAAACGCGACCTTGTACGTCTTATTCAACACCACAACAACGACGGGATGTCACGGATCCGGTGCTTTGTCCGCAAACGCAGGGACATCCACGGCCACCCGCGTCATTGTACACGTCCAACAAGGTCAATCCTTTGGAGAAGAAACTCCACATAACTTGTCGTGGACCTCACGTGTACGAATCCATTTGTGAAACTTGATTTGGGACGTGCTCCTCCTCTTGTCTTATCAACGAAGCACGCGAGACGTGTTCGAGCGCGTGCAGTAGAAAGAACGAAGGATTCACGAAGGTTAGGTTGCAACCACCAGATTCGATGAAGCTTTCTGATCGACACCTCACCGAAGACGAGGACGCCGACAAGCTCGTGTTGGGTCCAGACTTCGAAGAAGCGAACGGGTTGTTGAACGACGAAGTGAGGATCGTGCTGGAAGCGTTGGTCAAATCCAAACGAGACGAAGGGAGAGAAGTGCCACCGCTCCTGGAACGTTCTTTGGCGTATGCCACACGACTCAGCGTGTATCAGAATCGGCCCACGCTCGAAGCAGCCAGAGAAGTCGTGCAGCGAGCAGGTCTGACCGGATTCCAGGCCGGAACCATTGGAAACCTAACCCCAGGATCCGTGGAGGAAGCGTTTGCACTGGTCCCTGGGCTACGGTTGACCTTTCCAGACGAGACCGAAGAAGAAAGAGAGACGTCACATGATGCTCTGCAGAGCATCCTGGAAGGCCTGGAGAAGTACAAAAAACACACCTGATCCGAATGTGAAGGTTGCTACTACAACTGTGCGTACCACTCATCGTAACTGAGGACTTTCTAAAGTTGCATGAAGAGCACTACGCACACCGCTGGTTCTAAGATTGCACGACGCAACTCTGCCAAAGGGTAACTAGTTTTGCCTAGCCACAGAAGAGTGCTGTGTGGGCAGCATATCTGTTCCGTTTTGAATACTTGTACAGGTTCTGCCATGTTTGCTACGAACGGTGATATGGTTGACTGCATCGTGTTCACGAAGATTGCAAACTTTGGAATCCATTCTCTTTTTAGTCACTTTGACATGTTTGAGCGGTGCTACACCGCAGATCAGATGTCAGCTAAAGTTACTATTTTTGCTTTCAAAAGGCTGCCCCCATCACAATGAACGACAATGGGGAGTTGAATATATTCCGTTCTTTGCGTGCTTCGGGATGGTCTGCAAGAAATATGCAACATTCTGCATCGACTCGCTTTTTTATTTTGCGATTCGATCCAGTGGAAATTCCACCTTGTACACTCCTCGGTGGGTTCAAAGTCTGGAATGGTGCTGTGGCGGCTAACCTATTCTAGGAAGGAACAATTCTTGAGCAGCATGCGAGGTCTGTTGGCTTGTTATATTTGACAACATGAGGCAGTCCCGTGCAGGCATTTCTAACTGGCATCCTCCCACAGCTGGTACACTTTGTGTTCTACACCCATCGGTTGCAGCAATGCGATTGTTCTGGCACCGCACGCTGCCGGAACACATAACCATTGAGAAGAGGGCGACTGGGTCCATGTATCCCTCACTACTTGTTCCTAGTCTCCACAGAGAGAAGGGACTCTGCCTTGTAGACATGCATGGACCATGCTTTTGCACCGTTCGTATGGTGCAGATCGCACCTCCTCCGTCGCACACGTGCAATATCCTGTCCTTCTTCTCAAGCAATGCATACCAGCATGGATGTCCACATGTGTCCAACCACCTCGGAACAATGGTGTCCATTCTCCAACATGTATTTGGGGTCCATCCATCCATCGAATGTATCCGATTCCTCCCACAGCTCCATCTGTCCCCATTCCATCTTCGTGGTTGAGAAATAAACTTGAAGAAAAGGAATCGACGAATCGAACAAGGTGGAGATGCAAATGGCAAAGTGTCGATGAAAGGGACGATGGAAGGCGGCACGAGCGACGATGGCACGTGCTGCTTGCGGGATTATGGAAGGAGGAGCACGTCTTGCGGATACTGCGAGGTTGGTACAGCGACAGCACATCACGTGGAAATCGGAACGTTGGACGTGGTGCAATACCAGAAGCTCCTGAACCGTGGGTGGAGAAGATGTGGGATGTGGTTGTACCAACCAGTGCTGGAAGCTTCCTGCTGTCGCACCATCGCCATGCGGGTGCGTGCGGTGGATTGGAAACCGAACAAAGAATTGAAGAAGTGCGTGCGAAGGATGGATGCGTACCTGAACGGAGAAAGAAGGAACAAGGCTGGAAAGTTGGAGAACACCCAAGAAGTAAGAAACACAGAGAAAGAAAGGACCAAGAGCATGTGTGAAAATGCCTTGGAAAATGCCTGGAAACGTTGCATGGAACAGAAAAACATGGATGGGCCGAGATGTCCAGCCTGGAAAGTGACAACACCTTCCAAAAAAGCCCGTACCAAGTTTCAGATAGACCTTTGTTGCAGCACCCCTTTTTCAATGGCCGCTTGGTTGCTGAAAAGGGGAGACACCATCGATCCCCATACCATCGCAGTTGATGTGATCAAGAACCTCCAGGCAGAAGGAACCCCAATTGAGAGAATGCAAGCGGAGCAAGGATTCATCAACATCTTTCTGTTCAAGGGGAGTGAGGTCCAGAAGGACGAGGAAGAACGTCCAAGGAAAATAAATCAAATGGCCACTGAAGGATGCAAAAGTGTGGCCAGGGAGAACAAACACCCACAACAGAAGCACAGACTTGACATAACCATAGTCCCTGCCAGGTTCGAAGAAGAGTCGTACGAACTGTTTTTCCTCTACCAAACCCAAATTCACAAGCAAGCACCATCCGCCGTTTCCAGGTCCCATTATCTCGACTTCCTGGTCAGCACCCCTTTTCCATGCACCAACAATGCTTTAGCTCGCGAGGAAAACAGGCAAGGAACTCCTTGCCCTGAGTGGCATGGGTATGGAACATTCCACCACCAGTACAAGATCGATGGAAAGTTGGTTGCCGTCGGTGTAGTCGATATCCTACCAGAGTGCCTCTCTAGCAAGTACTTGTTTTGGCACCCTGACTACCATGACCTTTCCTTGGGAAAATATTCAGCCATAGAGGAAATTCAATGGGTGGCGAGGGTTCAAAAGACCCATCGGCAATTGCAGTACTACTACCCAGGCTACTACTTGCCATCGTGCCCAAAGATGGCTTACAAAGCTATCTATCAGCCCGCAGGACTTCTATGTCCGCTCACCTACAAATGGGTACCTTTCTCAAACTTTGATCACTCACTCTTCCAAGCAGGTTCCCCTCTTCCAAGATTGCGTCTAGGTGCCCAAGAGACTTCACATGAAACACCCACTGACATCTATGGGACAAAAGTTGTAGTGCAAGTTTCTGATGGAAAAGCTTTAACAGTCCTGTTCAGGGACATTATGCTCAATCAAAGCAACGCTGCAGCAGGCAAGGAGCTATATACAAGGATTATGATGTGGCATTCTGCAGTGGGACCAGATGTTGCAAAGCAGGCCTATTATCTCCTCAATTGAGCGTCTTGATGATGTAAGCTTCATTTGACCAATCTTTGGTTCCAGCCACAAAGTGGGTGAACAGTTCTTTGTTGAAAAGTGCCAAGAGATCCGGAGCCATCTGAGTGGTGGAATGTGAATTTGCAGAGTGGATGAAGTAGGAAAGCCTCCCAAAGCATTGCCACAAGTCAGGAAGTGGGAAAATTAGGTGTCTGCTTTCCCACGTACATCATATGCAATAATGCTATTCTAAAAACTTTTCACTCTCCTGCTCCATCTTTAGACAAGGGGTACCCAAGAGTTCATTTTTGTCTATGCCTAGACAATGCGTTGATGGACTGTTCTCGATGCACCGAGATATGGCAGACAGCTACATGTCAAGTAACTGAGTGTGAATACATTGCAGAAGCTTGTCGGTGTGCCAAAGACCGTGCCCTCTTTTATTGCAAAGCACTCTATTTGATTTGAAACCTTCATTGCACATGAGATGGAATGCATTGAAGGTAACAGTACCATGATATTCTAAATCCGGGGCCACCCATCAAAAGATCTAGTGCCTGAAGATAAAATCTCTTCGCCGAGTCGCCATTTCGAGTTGCGAGTGCCAGAGTCTTGAACTTTGCGCTCGCTTTGTATCCACTTGAGTACACAGAGTGCCGGAACCAGCTGCAGTTTCTAAGCCGAAATCTCAAGCTGTAGAGCTTGTCAATCGAGTTGGAGTCGTGCCTGCTACAGAAGTGAAGCATCTTTGAAATGTGGAAGTAAAAATAGCCCGTGACTGCCACAAAAGGGATGCGGGCTGAATATCTGCAAGCCAACCTCTCTTCTCAAGAATTGGAGGGACATGTACAGTGTGCTAATGCCTTCAGCAACTTCTTGTCCAGCTGTTGCACTCTTCCTTTGAAGAGAAGTACACCACTAGCTTTGCCTTCATGCCCTTTCTGGTTCATTTGCCATGGCTACTTTAAGAGCCCAACCGAAAGTGCCGTACTCCACTTGCAGCATGTCTTTAAGCATCTGAGCAGGCACACGAAATACAAAGTAAACCTAAAGACACGGTACAAGAGTCCAATGTTTTGCTACCTGTTCCAAAATGAAAAAGACTCCAATAAGAAGCACCAGTTCCTTTGCTTAGTATCTCCAAAAATTCCAAAAGTGATCACATTTACCATCAATAGAACGCCGAATGCGGGTGCACGTGCAGTACACCTGATGAAATAGGGCAGAGTATGTGTTGTTTATTTGGTGCGTTTGTGTTACTTTTTGCGGGGTGTCTTTTTGAGTTGATAAACTTAGCAAGGGAACGGTTTCTTACCCTTTCACCTGTGCCCATGCCTGGATAGGCAACCCACTAGCTTCTCTCCCATTGAGTGCAGGTATTTTCCAACTGAAGAAAAGCAGCTGACCTTTCCAGTACATAGTGATCGTACGGAAAGAAGTTGAGTGCGCTTTCAACATGCTGTTGCACTGGTTCTTGGATGTCTGAACCGGAAGGGAGGAGATGACGCACACCAAACCTTGCTGCCTGAGATACAAATTCATCGACAACTGTCTGGAGGCAAACTTCTAGAGGGTCAAGGGTGCTGTTGAGGATCCTCTGGACTGGTACCGCAACCATCTTGGCTCCCTCCCTATCGTTGAGCACATCCTTCATCTTGAAACATTAACTATACAGAATGCAATGGCAGCAACTGTAAAAGACAAGATGGTTGCTCAACTTCAGTTCTGGGAAATTTGATCCTTTCTTTTCCAGCTGGTCAAGATATGCAATACACCAATTGCAAAGGCTGCCTAGAACACCCACAAGCTGAAGAACAGGCAAGAATGCAGCCCTTGCAAGATAGGAGGCAAGGTAGCAGGCACAAGAAAGACGCGTTTCTCTTGGTGAATCTTCGCTCAGCATGCCTTTAAGTAATAGATTGTGAAAGCATTCACACGTTCGCGCTGGCGAGTGACATCCCAACAGGAATACCACGTAATGCACAATCCTGAAACAGCGTGTTGGAAGTACTGTATGTTTCATGAATTGGGTGATCAATTGAAGCAACTCTTCCAGATGCCCAGCGTGCAGTTGCCTTAGCAAGTGGGCGAACAAGAGCTCCATTGCACTATCCAATTTGTCTGCAGTGGCCAAGGCCAATCTCTTCTGGTCATGAACAGTATCTCTGGTATCCTTCTTGGAGGTACCATTGATTTTGTCACTGCCCCTTCCATCTAGGAAATTACAGTTGCCAGTTTCATCAATGGGCTCGTCCTCGGATCTGTCTGGTCCATCAGGTACCTGCATGTGGGCATCTTCTGTATCCCATTCATCTTCCTCCATTTCAAACACTTGCCAATTCATGTGAAATTCGATGTGCAAGATGTTTTCCAAAATTGCCGCAAGTATCCTTGCGCGAATTTGTTTGCCCGCATTGCTCTCTGCCAGCTGCATGACGCCACATAGGTAGTAGCAATGTGCGTCTTGGTTCTGCTCTGGATGAGGAAATTGGTTGTTTAGCATGGGAAGAAGGATTCCAAGGGAGGAAGGATCCATTTCCACGATTTCATGCACCTTGTTCAGGACGAGTTCCAACACTCTGAATCCGTGTGGTTGCGGCACCCATGCTTCGCCAACGTTCGTTTCAACGTCTTCCTGCGAGGAATTGTCCTTCCAGGTGCCATCAAGAGGTGGCACGAAATTTCGGACGAGAACTTGCAGCACGAACGGCACTTGTTGCGCTTGGCACGCTGCCAATTCCACGATCAGATGCAGGTGTGCTTGGGCCACTTTCGTCGGCACGTTCCAACAGCCGAGTCTGGCCAAGGCGTGAACCAATTCCATGTGTTTTTCTTCGTCCACGTGCTCGACCGCCTTGGCCATGGCATCCAGCAGTTTGCAGAGTCCTTCTTGTTCTCTTTCCCACGAGTTTTCTTTTCCATTGGATGGTTCTTCCATCTCATGGATCCACACGTGGTGTGCTTGTACGTTCTGGGACAGATCCACCATCCTGGCCAACAGCTGTTGATACATCTCGTCTTGTTCCCCTTCTTTACGAAGCACGAGTGCTCTCTTCACGTACTTTTTCAACAGACGATCGGCTTGCCATGTATCGACACCAACCGGTGCGTGTAGTTCCATGTCGTTGGAAGACGTGGTTGACGACCTTGGACCATCCTTCCTCCCACTTCACCTTCGGTTAACCCCTCGAAACACTCCCTGTGCCCATGTTGGTCAATTGGCTGTATCTCGGTACAATCATGATGGTTCACTCGAGTCCCCCCAGTTCGGAGAAGATACTCCCACCCCCGGTGGTTTCGAGTCTCGGTAGGGATCGAAGGGACTGGGTCACCCCGTCACAGAAGATTGCAGTGGTAGGTAGCCTGTAGTGCATGGGACTGTAGCACTGCCCCCCCACCTGATATACTGCAGTGGAGTGTCAGAAGGGACTAGTAGAGAGAAGTGTGGACGCTTGCTGCTGTGTTGGACTCGTGAGCCTAATAGAAGACCTGAAGAGCACGGCAACGGGAACCGTTGGAACACACGTACAGTCAAACTTGGAACCTGGTTTGTGACTCGCACGCTCGTGAGTTGAACTGTAATACTAGGTAGTGAATTACTGGTGATAATTATCGATCTCTCTCACCCAAAACCCACTGAGAAAGACTATTCGGACAACAGCCCCTGACGAAACAGCCTGTTTACGAGAAGTTGGGTGGAACGGAAGGATGGGATCGCGTTTCGAAGCAGTTCACCACCACGGGTGTGTACACCCCCAGCCTGTCCCACGAATCCCAGGACTTACCTCGTGTTCACACGCTTGAGCCGTGGTCACACCCTCAAGGGATTAGGGTGAACCCGGGACTGCAACTTGAAACCGGATTCGATTGAGGTCACACCCTCTGTCAATTGGGGGCGAAACTCGGTGTTTTCTTCTGCTGTTTTTTCTGCGGGTGCAGGGTTTACTGAACTTGCTCGAGATCTTCCCGCCACTCGACAGGCCCCGATCGCACGGACGTGCGAAGTTTTCACGTCCTCCTCGCTTACGTCGACAAGAGCGCTAGCATGCCCCCTATGTCGAAACGCGTTACCAAGCCCACGGAAAAGGCGGCCTACCTTGCGAAGGCAGCCGAAGTTGCGAAAAAGAAACGGAGAAAGGATGCTGCTCCGATTGGGAACTCCTTGTCTAACCTGGGTACAGCAAGCATGCTCGACCAAGTACTGTACGTTGCTCCCACCAAACAGCTCCCACAAATCGAAGGTGATATACCTGGTTTAAAAGGCAATGGTGTAAATGGAGAGTCTGGCCCTCCACAATCCACGGTAGCACCAACCAGTGAGTGTGACATCATAGTTGGTGAGCCATCGCATACTCAAAGTGAGAAGGGACAAGAGAATGAAACAGAAGATGTACCCACGGACATGTCTATGGCTAGTGTAGAAAAAGAAAGTGGATGCATAGAAATGTGTGGCGAAGACAAGGAGCTTGAAAGAGTGAGCCTTCTTCATACTCCATCACAACACGTGCTCCACCGGGGTGGGTGTGTCATTAAAGGACCTGTGCGTAGTCCAATAAACCCTCATCAATTTCATCCTGTTCAAGGTATAGCAGAAGAAAACCTTGTACACATGACACAAAACAAAAGTCCAGCAGATTCCATCCCTTCACATGTTGATTTGCGATCGCTTTCGGCTATCAATGCCTCGACATACGCGTGGGGAAGGGATAGGAAGACAGCCAACCCCGTGATACTGGAATTCATCAAAGTGAGAGGTGAGTTGCTCCACTCTGCTTTCAAGCCAGCCATGGGTAACAACAGCACTGTACAAGGTTGGAGAAAAGTCCGCAAGGAATTGGTGTGTAGACTAATAGCTTCTGGAGAGGGTAATAACATCCCATGGTTCATTGGTGGTGGTACTACATGGCAGTATTATGTGCATAAACAGGGTTGGGATAAGCAAGAGGCTTTGAATGCTCTAGAAAAGCACTTTTGTGCTGCAGCAACCGAAAAATGGAAGAGCCTACAACGTACTTTCAGGGAAAACCATTTGGTTAAAGTTGTAGACAAAGAAGGCGTGCCCGTGCTTGATCCACAGTCAGGGAAGCCTTTGACACGTAAGTGGCGCACAGGTGATGCTTTTGATCCTTCTGCAGTCACGTGGGTTTATTTTGATGCGATGGCCCCGTGTATGTTGCGGAAGGGAACATACAACCGAGATCCAGGTGTTATTCTAGAGACAGGGAAACTTTTTCAGCATAATACTTCATCCGGGAAGAAACATTCTGACCATACTCAGCATGCCTTCACATCTTCCTCTTTCGATGATTGTATACCATCCACCAAGCAACTATCAAGAAAGACGGCACACCATCCACGAGATGAAGTTGAAGAAGAAGAAGATTTGACACATGCAAAGGAACAAGGCGATGAACATGACGGTGAAACGGCGGGTGGATCCGTGCCATGTCCAAGAAGTAGGAGGAAACGAAGCGTTGCGGACATGAGGCATGAGGAGAGTCTAGATACACTAAAACATCTTCACGAGAAAGTAATTGCTACATCAAAAGAATTCATGAATAAGATAAGCTTCACCGAAAAGATGCGTGCAGAAGCACGAACAAAGGCACATGAAGAGACTTTAGAAGAAATGCGAGAATGGGACTTGCTCATGTTAGAGTACATGGCCAAGGGATTGTCAAAGGAACAAATCATGGAAGTCATAGGGAAGAAGCCTGAATACGAAGCAACGTATGAAGCACGACTAGCAGCGCGCTTGAAGCTCATCTCTTAAATTTACAATGATCCAGTGGCATGGTTGAGAGTACTTTCATGTACGCTTCCTGCCCATGTCTACGTGATGCAGAAGCTTCAACGAGACATGTCCATGCTGAGCCGACGTCGCCTTTTCAACTTGCAAGAAGACCTGATTTGCTTTTTACAGTTCTGGATCGTTCGCATGATGTTCTCGCCATCGTACAACACAATTTTTGTTCACATGATGCGCAGCAGTGGAGGAGAGTAAAACTCATGCTGTGTATTCTTTCTTGCTGATTTCGATTATGTGTCACCTACCCCCATGTCGACGCCTTGGCTCATACATTCCTGAAGTGAAGTATTCAGCAAATTTATCTCTCACCACAGTTGCTCCACCTTGCGGTTGCAACAACGCATCCCTTTCATCATCGTGTAACAAGTGAATGGCTCGCGGTCCCTCCTCCAACTCCGGAACGCCCTCTGACCATTGTTGACGGTATGCATCGTTCTCCTCGAGGAGGAAATTATGTAGAATAACAGATGCATAAATACTCTTTGTGGCCATACTACGGCTAGTCCTATGAGCAGTGAGCAGCATTCTAAACCTACCCTTTAGTCTCCCAAAAGCATGCTCAACTATCATCCTCGCTGATGACATTGTGTAGTTGTATGTACGTTCAGGACCATGAATAGATGTGCCCTCAAACGGTGCTTGAAACCAAGGATACAACGTGAAGGCTGCATCGCCAAGGACTTGTGGAGAAACTGAGTAGTCCATACCTAGTGGGTATCGTAGCTTTGCATACAACCAATACATGTCTGTGAGAAAACCTGCTCTCAAGCGTTGGAAAAGTTCCATCCTGTCAATTACCGCTGCGTCACTACAGCCACCAGGACAGCCTACATGAATAGCAAGGAACTTGCCATTCCCATCCACGAAAGCCATGCATGTCACTGCATAGAAGCCTTTGAAGCACCAGTAGCTTTGATAATCTACTGGATCGGAGAGATCAACTGGAATGAACGATCCATCAACTGCCATACAAGCGTTGGGAAATCCCCTATGCTGCATGATCTTTATGAGGCGCGCGACTTCTTCCTCTGTTTCTGGTGCCCGCACCATTTGCTCTCCGAGAAGCTCAATGATTGCATCCACACCCACGCGGAATGCTTTAATGGCTGTAGACCTACCCACCCCGTACTTATACTCTAGCATGTCCCATGTGTGTCCATGGGCCAACCTCACCAGGACTATGGCAAGAATGCAAGCTGGCGTGAGATGGTCTTTTCGAGCATATCGAGAAGGCTGGAGTCTCGGAGACAAACGTAGCAAGAGTCTTTCGAAAGTCCCCTTCGTCATGCGGAAAACTCGTTTAAACCTAGCATCAGACACTTTTTCAGAAAAGAGATACTGGAAAGACCCACAACCATCGCGATCGAGTTTCCACACATCCTTGCACAAACGGTTCTGCTGTTCCTGCACAAAGCACAACATACCTAGCAAGTTCAAAGCAAGGCAAAAATACCACTGCGCACTTGCGACGCATAAACAACCATACCAATCATCGTCATCTGCATCGTTTTGTGTACAGTGGAGATATCTTCGGCGTTTCTGACCAGTAAAAGTTCTTAACGCACCCAGGCGGACACGTACCTCCCTACACCCATCCGAGAGTCGCATGAGCCTCGTTCGAGCGTTTCCAAGCCCACAAGCAGAACGTGCGACGAGCTACAAGCACACCCGTGGAATGGCGAACACGTCGAAGAGGTTCGTCAGCATACGTTGACGCACGTTGCGCCGAAGAGGAGGCACATTCGCTTCCGACACAGCCGACGTACAACCCAAGGAGTTTCACCCCTACCGTTTTCGAGCGTGGGTGCAGGGTGGCTCGTTTCACCCCCTCTGCGCATATGTCGAAAATCGACCTACATATAAGTCGAGAAACCCGTCTTGAAAAGAAACTAATCGTTTCTCTCAGAGGAGGATGTGGGGGCTTCCCCCCTGCCCCGGACCCAGAGTGAAACTCTTCAGTCCTCAAAACACATGTTCCATCTTCGGTTTTTTTCCCGACTAAAGCAAGTAATATTTTTGGCAAAATATACAAATTGCTTCGAGGAGGACAATCACCCCACCGGGGGGGCGATTTATCTATTTGTAGCCAGGCTACAAATTAGCCAGTTTTTTCCTCTGCGGGATCAACCACCGTCCGTTCCATTCGAACCAAACATCGAGGAGTAAATATACACTTTTGAACAAAAGATGCAGAGGAACGAGGATTCCTCCTCGTGTCTTCGAAATATTCGCTTGAACGATTCACCGATTCATCGATCGCCTGTCTCGAAAGCGACAACTGCCGCAGAGCGATTCCCGCTCCATTGTGAGGCGAAGGGGGGGCACCCTTGGGTCTCACCGGAGGACAAGGAAACGACTAAGCCAAAACAACCAAAGGACTCATACATTGATCGACCTGCCGAGCCATTTCCGACGACTTTCCCGCCACAGACCACCGCGAAAGAACGCGAACACAGCCGAGAAAAAGACGCACGTCGATCAACACGTCTCGGCAGCCTGTTCACACCCGCCAGCAGCAACCGAAAAGACAGCAGGCGCCGACCGTGGGTGTTGTTGCGGGCTGCATTTGCGACATCCAGGACAGCAGGTGACGGTATCGGACAGCCAGGTGGGCTGCTTTGGAGGCATCCAGGACAGCAGGTCACGGTAATTGAGGCAGCCAGGTGGGCTGCTTTGGAGGCATCCAGGACAGCAGGTGACGGCATCGGACAGCCAGGTGGGCTGCTTTGGAGGCTTCCAGGACAGCAGGTGACGGCATCGGACAGCCAGGTGGGCTGCTTTGGAGGCTTCCAGGACAGCAGGTGACGGCATCGGACAGCCAGGTGGGCTGCTTTGGAGGCTTCCAGGACAGCAGGTGACGGCATCGGACAGCCAGGTGGGCTGCTTTGGAGGCATCCAGGACAGCAGGTCACGGTAATTGAGGCAGCCAGGTGGGCTGCTTTGGAGGCATCCAGGACAGCAGGTGACGGCATTGGACAGCCAGGTGGGCTGCTTTGGAGGCATCCAGGACAGCAGGTGACGGCATCGGACAGCCAGGTGGGCTGCTTTGGAGGCTTCCAGGACAGCAGGTGACGGCATCGGACAGCCAGGTGGGCTGCTTTGGAGGCTTCCAGGACAGCAGGTGACGGCATCGGACAGCCAGGTGGGCTGCTTTGGAGGCTTCCAGGACAGCAGGTGCCGGTAATTGAGGCAGATCTCTTGGGTCCCATTCAGCACATGGAGCAAAGTTTACTCCATATTGGGCCTGTTGGCTTCCCACAGGGCCCTTGGTCTACGGCTGAGGGGGCTTTGTGTGAAGTGAACACATTTTTAAGTTTGTGTGAAGATGGTAAATCGTGGGTTCGGTTTGGTGGGTCGATACCGGCTACAAAAAAATCTGGACAAAGGAAGAAAATCTTGTGTCGCAGAAGTGGCAACCGCCCCTCTCAAGCCCATATACGGCGAACAACAACTCAATGTAATGGTTGCCCCTATGGGTTCATCGTTGAGGAACGTGATGGCAAATGGTACTTGAAACGTTTTATTTCCCTAGTTCACAACCATGAATTGTTCAAGGAGGATCATGTGGGTGAATTGCGGGTAATACCCCCGGAACGGACCATTCCCAATGAAGTATTGGATTATGGGCAATCCTTGTTACGATCGGGTATGCGGATGCGAGATATACATGTGAGCTTACAACAAATGATGAAAGACAAAGGAGAAACACCAATGTGGACATACAAGGATGTTTGTAACAAGTTGGCACCTTCTTTGGGGGAAAAAGCAAGAGATTGTAGTGACTTTCTAAATCTACTTCGCAACCGTCATGATAGCAAGTCGTGGAACATTCATTGCGATAATGAAGGAAGATTGTCGAGGGCATTCTTCACCCTCGAGGAGGGTAAAGAGGCGTGGATCAAAGCTTCGAGTTCGCGGGTTCTTCTTTATGATACTAGTCATGCCACGAACAGACATGGGATGAAGCTTGGGTGTTTTTGTACAACTAATGCAAATGGGATGACGGTCATTGTTGCTTGCTCTTTGCTCGTGCAAGAGACCGTTGAAGATTTTGAGTGGGTTTTCAAATCCCTCGAGGATGCTTCAAATGGTCATGCACCCCGTGTGGTGTTGACAGATGGTGACCAAGCGATGGCATATGCATTGAAGAGTACATGGCCGGAAGTAACTCATTTGCTATGCCTATGGCACTTTGCACAAAACGTGGTGAAGAACTTGAAGCCGATTCTTGGGAATTCATGGTCCACATTTCGCAAGTTATTCTGGGAGATAGCAATGGACTCGGATGCCCGGTCAATCGAATCATTTGAGAGAAATTTTGAACAGCTCAAGGAGCTTGTTTCGAAGGTTCTAGCAGAGAGGGCCAACAAGGGTGGAAAACGTGCTGAAGGTACATCTTTCGAAGATCACAATGATTGGAAAACGTCCCAAGTAGAGGCCCCACTCGATGAAGGGACATACCAAGCAGACGGCAAATCAATGGGCTCTTCAACTATGCCTTCTAAAAAGTGGACGACGACACAAAAAGCAACAAGGTACTTAGATATGATGTATGCAAAAAGGAGACAATGGGCTAGTAGATGGACTTGGCAACATTTCACTCAAGGGGCTCATTCCACTCAACGGTCAGAATCTATACACGCTGCCATCAAGGGGTTTCTTTCCTCTCGGAGTTCGTTAACTCACTTGTTGAACAAGTTGTCCGAATACGCCAATGAGAAAATGAGTGAAAATTATATGCGTGTTCTACATGGGAGACTATTTCAAGCTAGCCAGATTTTGCATTCACCTCTTCTTGATAGTGCGGCTGATTTCATCACTCCATTTGCATGGCGTCATCTGAGCGGGCAACTAAACCAAGCACAATATTACCTTGTGAGTAAAGAAGGTGGGATGGCAAGTGAACAATATCGTGTTCAAAGAATTCGTACAAATTCGACTCACAACGAGCCAAATAGTGTCCGTATGGAGGGTGCTAATGAAGCTACCGAGCAAACCATTGAAACTACCAATTCTTTGGATGCGGAGCTAGGAATATCATCAAGATTGGACAGCCGCTCAACTTCCCTTGGGAGATGTTCATGCCAATATAGCTTAAACATGGGCTTGCCTTGTAGGCATATGTTGGCTCTCTATATTCACAAGCAAATCTTCTCATTCAATGGTGATGAATTCAATGAAAATTGGAAGCTTGAATGCAACCAACGAACATTGAATGCATATAAAGACTTTTACTCAACAAGCAATGCTCCAAATGTTGAGTTATTGGCCATTAGAGAGAAAGAATTGCAAACAAAAGAACAAGTTTATGTAGCAATCCAACAAAAGGCCAAATATGTATGTGAGTTGGCATCATGTGTGAATGATCAAAGCACTACCGACATCGTACTAAGGGAACTTGACAAACTTGCAGCCACCATAGTAGAAAAACACTCATCGCTTGGGTCACCCCCTAACGTTCCAATCCATGCGCAAGGAGCATGCCAAATGTTAAACCCTCCATCGGTACGTGGCAGGGGGAGACCACAGCAAAAAAGGCGGAGGCCATGTACGGAGATTCATAAGTAGTTCAAGGATAGCAGATGCAGCTGTTGAGAAGATGAAGTCATTTACCACATTTACAGCACACTCCAGCTCAACCTCCTTAACTCTTTTCCAACCAACTTTCAAAGGTGGCTCTTAACTGCAGCCCACCTGGCTGCCTCAATTACCGTGACCTGCTGTCCTGGATGCCTCCAAAGCAGCCCACCTGGCTGTCCGATGCCGTCACCTGCTGTCCTGGATGCCTCCAAAGCAGCCCACCTGGCTGCCTCTATTACCGTCACCTGCTGTCCTGGATGCCTCCAAAGCAGCCCACCTGGCTGTCCGATGCCGTCACCTGCTGTCCTGGATGCCTCCAAAGCAGCCCACCTGGCTGTCCGATGCCGTCACCTGCTGTCCTGGAAGCCTCCAAAGCAGCCCACCTGGCTGTCCGATGCCGTCACCTGCTGTCCTGGATGCCTCCAAAGCAGCCCACCTGGCTGTCCGATGCCGTCACCTGCTGTCCTGGAAGCCTCCAAAGCAGCCCACCTGGCTGTCCGATGCCGTCACCTGCTGTCCTGGATGCCTCCAAAGCAGCCCACCTGGCTGTCCAATGCCGTCACCTGCTGTCCTGGATGCCTCCAAAGCAGCCCACCTGGCTGCCTCAATTACCGTCACCTGCTGTCCTGGATGCCTCCAAAGCAGCCCACCTGGCTGTCCGATGCCGTCACCTGCTGTCCTGGATGCCTCCAAAGCAGCCCACCTGGCTGTCCGATGCCGTCACCTGCTGTCCTGGATGCCTCCAAAGCAGCCCACCTGGCTGTCCGATACCGTCACCTGCTGTCCTGGATGTCGCAAATGCAGCCCGCAACAACACCCACGGTCGGCGCCTGCTGTCTTTTCGGTTGCTGCTGGCGGGTGTGAACAGGCTGCCGAGACGTGTTGATCGACGTGCGTCTTTTTCTCGGCTGTGTTCGCGTTCTTTCGCGGTGGTCTGTGGCGGGAAAGTCGTCGGAAATGGCTCAGCAGGTCGATCAATGTATGAGTCCTTTGGTTGTTTTGGCTTAGTCGTTTCCTTGTCCTCCGGTGAGACCCAAGGGTGCCCCCCCTTCGCCTCACAATGGAGCGGGAATCGCTCTGCGGCAGTTGTCGCTTTCGAGACAGGCGATCGATGAATCGGTGAATCGTTCAAGCGAATATTTCGAAGACACGAGCAGGAATCCTCGTTCCTCTGCATCTTTTGTTCAAAAGTGTATATTTACTCCTCGATGTTTGGTTCGAATGGAACGGACGGTGGTTGATCCCGCAGAGGAAAAAACTGGCTAATTTGTAGCCTGGCTACAAATAGATAAACCGCACCGGGGGGTGAAACCCAGACAAAATGTTTCACCCCGTCTGTTTCACCCTAATCCCTTGAGGGTGTGACCACGGCTTTGGGGAAGCGAGGTGGAAAACGCCTCCCCTCGTGGACCGATGTCTTCTCGGTCTTTTCACGGTCTCTGGATGATCCATGGGTCGAACGTCTGGTTCGCCCACCGCAAAGTCATCTGGACCGCGGCATGGAATGGACGGTGTTCGCCACTGCAACCGCACTTCGCATCGCGTTTCGATCGTCATGCGTGACAGAAGAAGGAGGAATGGACGGATGGATGGATGGATGGAAAGGTGACGAAGGAACTGGGTCGTGGCCTCGTGCAAACGTCCATGGGTTGGACCTGTCGAACCAACCAACCCCACCTGTGGTGTGGAGCGGCATGGATGCTTCTGTCAGCTGCAGCACGTGTCGAAACCGTGCAGGTGGTTCGAATGGCCGTCGAAATCCTCCTCATGCGCTTAGGTGAAGAATTGGAACTTGTGGGACCTGGAGAAGCTGTCCTCTTCGGCATAGGAACGATGTCCCTCCTGAAAGCCACGGCGAAATGGACAGTCACAACGGGAAGGCTTGGTTGTATCCCTTATGCAACCCAACTCCTCGAAAAAGTAGGTGTTCGACTACTTGAACAACCATCCGTATCATTCCTGCCCCCAGAAGCCATACTGTGGCACACTACCGTCGTGCTGCTATGCGGGCTGGGCATCTTCCTCCTCCTGGGCCTCTGGACCTCAAAAGGGAACCAGAAGCAGTCTGACCAAGGCCGTTCGTTTGCAGTCTTCCTTCTGAATTGCTGGGTCATTGCATCGCTAGTTTGGTGGAGAGTTATGGGGGTTGAGGAAGCACAGGTGTTGGTGAGAAGCGTGGTTGGACACGTTATGGAAACCAGGACCAGGATCCTCTGCTGCATAGTGTGGCTCCTCCAGCTGCTCGTGCTTGTTCCGGTGACATTTTTGCTTGCTTACACATGCGGTGATGGTCTAAAAGGGCAGTCGAAGGAGCACATGGTATCTTGCTGGCGCAAAGCCTGGCATGTGCTTCTGATGTGTATGATCGTCCCGTTTGTGGCAAATGGTGATACTCTCTTCGTTGGCCTGGCCCTTGCCTATGTAGTTATGGCTTTTGTAGTGTTGAACTGGCTGATAGTTTTCAACAGGGGAGGAAGAATTGTCTTCCTTGGCATAGCAGCTCCATTTCTGGACAGCAGAGATCAGGGTAACATCATCGCCTCGCACATCAGTTTGGTAGCATCCTTTGGTATTCCCATCTGGATCATCAACATGTTTTCCTTTCTGAAGGATGACAGTTGCTTTACGCTAAACAAGACCAGACTGCCACATCTTAAACTCTTCTCACACTCAGGAATGATTACAGTCGGAGTTGGAGACACGCTAGCAGCATTTGTAGGATGTTTTGTAGGAAGAACACACCTCTTCCACAAGAAAAAGACATTGGAAGGTACCTTGGCAGCAGTTGTTGGAATGGCGGTGTATGCAATAGTACTCAACCGCCTTGCTGACATCTTGGATAGTGCGAGTGCTTTTTGTTGCAGCAATCTGTGTTGCTGTTGTAGAGCTGGTGTCCATCGAGAGAGATAACACCATCTTGCCTGTTGTCTTCATGGCGTGCTATTGGCTATTTCATGCCATCATGCAGGCAGTCATATAAGAGCAAAACGGCATCTTACATAGAAACAATAAGAAAAGTCCCTCGGACTGCAGTACTCAGAGCCAGCTACGGGCATCACGTAGAAGTGGGCTTTCCTTCATTGGCTGTCGTGCTGAGCTTCGAGTAGGCTGTTTTCAAATAACTTACAATCTGGCAGCCATTCGGAATAATTGGTTGCCATTTGTGGCAGAACTTGTAAAAGTATGAGCCAGTCATTCATTCAAATCACACATAGAAGATTCTTATCTGGAACTCTGCACTGTACCAATTCAACTCAGCATGTTGGCAGCATATGCAAGGGACCTTACACATAACCTTCCAGTGCCTTCCAGGTCCAGGGTGGAGCATGGAGACATCAAAGTTGTTGCTTCTCATTTCTAGCATGAAGCTGGTATTTCCATGGTAAGGTTAAGTGGTGGCCACCGCCTGTATGCGCTCATCAGAGGACAACATAGCTCTTACCGTTGTTACCGTACCCCTTCTGGACATGGAAGAGGGTATACCTACCACAAGGACCCTCATTTTCCTCTGTTTGCTTGAATGGGTAGGGCTTGCGTACATTATCTCTTCCTGCAAAGGGTCAGACCATCGCCAATAGGCACAAGACTGTGTGACACTCTCTTATCTTCGTACACAAAATCATTGAATTGCCTAAGTGCGTTGGCCAACTTCGTATCGGTAGACGGGTTGGCCACTTGGCCATAGAATAAAGTATTGTCCACCAGAATGACTCCGCTTGGACGAACGAGCTGCAAACATGGTTCGTATTAGTCCAAGTATGCCCGTTTGTCGGCATCAATGAAGACAAGGTCGTAGGAATTTTCCTCACCTCCTTGGACCATTCCTTGCAGTATTTCCTTAGCAGGACCACACTTGGGTACGACTACGGCACTTACCCCCGCTTTGTCCCAATATTTTTGCGCCATTCTCATTGTTTCTTGGTCCCTATCGATGGCAATGAGCATTCCATCTTCAGGCAGGGCCATTGCCATCGCCAAGGAAGAGTATCCAATGTAGACACCTACTTCTACAATCTTCCTGGCTCCGATCAATTCTACCAAGAGGGCCATGAATTGGGCTTGTTCTGGAGGAACTTGCATCTTGTTTCCTGGAAGTTCAGACGTTTTCTCCCTCAATTCCTGCAACCAATCCGATTTTCTGGTGTGATCCAGGATGTACCGTCTTTCCCTTGGATCACACTGCGACACGATCTTTTCGCTCCGATGCGCATACACCCGGCCATTCGTCTGTTTCCTACCTTCTGTCTCCATCCATCGCATCCTTTCAGTCCGTTCCACCATCCACGTGAGCTTCGCGAATCGCCATCGCACGTCTTGCATCCTCAACGTGGCGAAGCACTTCTCACCTCCCATTCGTGTCTTCGGGTGAATGCGAAGTGATGCACAGATGGTAAAACGATTCAATGGAGACGAGGAAGCCTGAGGAAAGAGTGTTGTGGTGGGATCCCAAAATGGGCGTGCCTACGTTGCATGGAAGAGATGAAACGCTTGTCTTACAAGGTGGAATGGCGGTGATATCTTGACATCCGTTGCAAGTACGCAACGTGAGATACTACAGATGCACGTTTGCTTCAACGAGTTGCATGCTATAAAACGCCAACAAGCACTCTCGCCATCAAGGAGCATGTCTATTGGATCTGTCGGACGAACTTAATCAATTCAGCCTAGTCAAGCAATCTAGACGAATCTTTGATCTATGGAGGAGAAACTTTTTGAAGGTTGAAAGCCTTGGCAACTTTCCTTTCCAGAAGAGACGAAGAGAAAGAGTTAATGGCTGCCCGATCCGCCATTGAAAGTCTCGATAGGGACGGGGTGCCGGAACTCAACCCCACAAATGGGCCATCAGGGTCATTCGAGATGATGAATTGCCTTGAGATCTTGGATCTCTCGGAATATGTGGAGGAGGAATCACACATGTTGGTGGATGAAGGTGGTAATCTCGCCACCGAGAGCCAAGAATTGGCAAAAATGGTCCGAAAAGCCTGGTCCCGGATCCTCATGAGGATATCAAGCCGGTACCGCGGTGTCCTCAAGCATTGCACAACAGCAAAGCAAGTGTGGGACAAGTTGGAGAGTGTTGCGCCCAGCCCTCTCGAGACACCTGTCTTGCCGAGGTTGTCCTTCGACGATGAGGAATATGCACTCAATCGTGAGGCTTTTGAGAGGTTCTCAATTATATTCGGGCCATTGACTTGGGACTTGTTTGCCTCGCCAAACAATGCCCAATGTCCGGCCTTCTTTACACGGGAGACCAATGCTCTCGCCCAAGAATGGGCTAGTCTTGGCAACCTATGGGCACACCCACCCTGTTGCCTCATTGACTCCGTGATAGGCAAGCTGGAGGCCGAACCTAGAGCCCTTGTGACCATGATCACTCCGCATTGGCCAAAGGCTCCCTGGTTCCCTCGCTTGCAGCATCTCGCTACCTACCAGGAGGTACTAGGGAGGCATGAGGGAATATTCTCGGATGCCCAAGGAAGGCCCTTGCCCTCCCCTCACTGGGACGTCCTCCTTAGCCATGTCCCTAGGCGGATGCAGGGCCAGGACTAACCCGAATAGGGACCGGTTTGTCCCCCTTTCTAATAAGGGCTCTGTGGCCGATGAACCGGATAAATACGTGGCTTAGCCACGGGCGGATTCCCCAATGGAGTTAAGATGTAATATTAATTGCGGCGGAGGGGAACGGGAACAACAACCACGTTCCTCAACGTTCCGCCCAACGGTCTCGAGCACCGCGGCGACACGAACGCACGAGCGAACGCACGCCGACGCCACCACCCTCGTCGTCTTCGCGCTACAGGAAAAGGAGGTGGGCGCGCAAGCGCCACACCGTTCAACGAGTCTTCCGCCCGCGAGTGGCGGCGAAGACATGGCGAAGAAAAAAGGAGCGAGCGAGGGACGCGCCGGCAATGCCGACGGTCAACGACCCCTCGCCGCTTCGACGGTGGTGGCTGTCGGCATTGCCGACGCCAAGCGACAACGCGCGCGCCCGTAGAGAGGCGCCGTGCCTCCACGAACCGCTCGCGAGGGTTTCGTGGAGGAGGCGAACGAAAAAGAGCGAGAAACGGCTTCGAAAGCCGCGCTCGCCGCTCCCACCTCCCAGCAGAAGAAGCCTCGTGCTTCTGGAGGTGGTCGAGAGGCTATCCAATCCGTTCGCACCCCCACGGCCTTGGCCATGGCGTCTCCGGACGACGGTGCGCTCGAGGGTTTCGAAACCCTCGAGCACCGTGGGAAGAAGGCCAAAAGAGCGGCTGCGAAAGCCGATCTGGCCTCCTCGGACGCACGGAAACTGCGCCGTGCCTCCGAGGCTACTGTTCGACCCGTCGCACGCGCCGATCGGCCCGTCGGTCGCACCGATCGTGCCGATCATGCGCGCTCCATCGCGCGCGCGCGCGGCGACGTTGATCGAACGATCCGATTGGCTGATGCCCCTCATCCTGGCTCGCCATTGGCCGAAGCAGGATCTGGGAGCTCGCTCCAGGCAGACGCCCCTGTTGGGGGCTCGCCGTTGGCTGGATCCCCTGTTGGGGCAGCCCCATTGGCTACCGATCCCGGCAAGCCCCGAGCCAGGGCAAACCGAGCGAGAGAGGCTCTGCCCTGTGGCGCTTGCGCGCCCACCTCCTTTTCCTGTGGCGCGAAGACGACGAGGGTGGTGGCGTCGGCGTGCGTTCGCGCTCGTTCGCTCGTGCGTTCGTGTCGCCGCGGTGCTCGAGACCGTTGGGCGGAACGTTGAGGAACGTTGTTGTTTTCGTTCCCCTCCGCCGCAATTAATATTACATCTTAACTCCATTGGGGAATCCGCCCGTGGCTAAGCCACGTATTTATCCGGTTCATCGGCCACAGAGCCCTTATTAGAAAGGGGGACAAACCGGTCCCTATTCGGGTTAGTCCTGGCCCTGCATCCGCCTAGGGACATGGCTAAGGAGGACGTCCCAGTGAGGGGAAGGCAAGGGCCTTCCTTGGGCATCCGAGAATATTCCCTCATGCCTCCCTAGTACCTCCTGGTAGGTAGCGAGATGCTGCAAGCGAGGGAACCAGGGAGCCTTTGGCCAATGCGGAGTGATCATGGTCACAAGGGCTCTAGGTTCGGCCTCCAGCTTGCCTATCACGGAGTCAATGAGGCAACAGGGTGGGTGTGCCCATAGGTTGCCAAGACTAGCCCATTCTTGGGTGAGAGCATTGGTCTCCCGTGTAAAGAAGGCCGGACATTGGGCATTGTTTGGCGAGGCAAACAAGTCCCAAGTGAATGGCCCGAATATAATTGAGAACCTCTCAAAAGCCTCACGATTGAGTGCATATTCCTCATCGTCGAAGGACAACCTCGGCAAGACAGGTGTCTCGAGAGGGCTGGGCGCAACACCCTCCCGGACCACCATTAAGCGCAACTCAGCCCGATCGTCGAGTGGCTCTGGCGAGACGAGGGAAGCTTGGCCGTACACGGCCGCCACAGGATCAAATAGGATCGTGTGTGCGTCATCGGGACGGTAGGAGGAAGTAGTCCCGTCCGTCCACCGGATGACGTAAGCAGCGGGAGAAGATTTCGCCGCTTTTCGAAAGCGTTCCACAAGGCCAGTCCAAAACTCTAGGCGAGTTGAGCCGTCCATGAGCTCGAGCAAGAACCTTGCTTGCACGACTTGCCCAACCAAGTTTGTACTTGGCGGTTTCGCAAAGCGCGGTTTCCTTAGGCTAGTGTATGGCAGAGCGTACGGCCACGTATCCTTTAGGATGGGCCTCTTCTGGTGATTAAATTTGGACTTGTAGCGGGACACGCGACTCTTGTTACGTGCGGTGATGCCTTGCTCGGGGAAATGCCCGAGGAGTTCCTCGATCTCACAAACGTGGTCGATGAGATCCGACGTTTCCTCTACGAACCCGCGATGTTCGTGAAGAGGGGCATCGGCGCTACAAGCAAATTGGACATAGTACCTAGGTGGAAAAGTGGTCCAATCACGTATGTAGAAGCGCTCTACCTGGAAACGAGTTTCCTCTGATCCATTTGGGAGAGGAACCGTTTGAGGTTCAGGAGTAAGTTCGCGATGGGGGAACTTTGAATGGTCGCTCTCATGCCAGGGATGCAGTCGTTCGATATTGACTGTGGCGGAATGTCGAGTGCCGTCGGGTAGAACCAAGCGGTAAGCTCCCTTTGGTAACACCTCCCCAATGGTGTACGGCCCTACAAAGTAGCTCTCGAGCTTTCCTTTGTCCCTGGAGGACTTCAGACCGCGTTGCAGTTTGACTTTATCCCCGACGCGAAAGCGTCGAACCTGCCTTTGGCGGTTCAATCTATCTTCAACTTGTTTTTGATAGAGGGCGTGTCGTTTTTGCACTTGAGCATAAAGCTCTCGGCGAGCGTCAAACAGCGAATGGAGTCGCTTGCACGCAGAGTCTGCATTCTCTCTTAGGAGGGAATATGTCCACGGCAAACTGGCGTTTGTACCGAAGAGAACGTAATGAGGAGAGTAGCCAGTGACTCTATGCACCGATGTATTGTAGGAGAAGGACGCTGTTTGAAGCAGCTCATCCCACTCTACATCTGGCCGTGATGTTGCCAATGCCCGAAGGGTGGATAAAAGGGTGCGGTGCTGCACCTCCACTCCTCCTTGTGTCTGGCTATGGTAAGGCGCGCCGCTTTTATGCTTGGCCCCGAGCTCGATCAAGAATTGATCAAAGAGCTCGCGAAATCGGGGCCCGTTGTCGGTGAGGACAACTCGCGGACTTCCGAACTGATGGATTACTCGGTCCATGAGCACCTTGGCAACGTCGTGCGTTGTCCAATCAGTGTGCATCGGGAAGTAGAGAGCGTACTTGGAAAACCGGCATGTGACGGTTAGTACCGCGTTGTGACCTCTCGAAGTGGCGGGAAGCCCGACAACTTCGTCTACCGCAATCGTGTGGAAAGGGTAGGGGAAGATCTCTTGCATGTGGACGAGATGCTTCGCGGGTCGGTTGCTCGGCTTGAGGAGCTGGCAACGAGGACAAGTACGGACAAAGTCGATAATGTACGACTTCATACCTTGCCAAACAAAATGTTGTCGGCATTGCTCATAGGTGCGTTGAGCGCCAAAGTGGGCATCCGCGTGGACACGGTCCACAAGTCGTTGTCGCACGGCAACATCATTCGGCACCACCAGGCAAACACGATCCGTCTCGGGATCGATGCGCCACACGAGGTTGTCACGAACTTCGTGTTTCTTCGGTGGTGAAGCTACAAGAGCCTGATAAGCTTTATCTTTCTCACCTGCTCGTTGCACCAATGTATACAAATCTTCCTCCTGGGGGTCAACCGATGGAATCTCAAGGGAACCACCCATAGCTCGAAGAGCTGGCCCGGGAGGCGGCTGAACGAGTGCTGGGATGGTGAGCAAAGGCATCGACCGCCGGAGGAGGTCTGCTAAGGTGATCAGCCTGAGATCAGTACCTGGGTTGACTTGCAACGTGGTGCGCACGGTGAGACCGGACGCAAGCCTAAAGGACTTGGTAGCACGGGCGCACGTTCCATTATACGTGGCCGAATGAATCACATGGGTAGAGGCAGGCAACCTACTAAGGAGTCGGTCGCAAGCGAGAAGGTCAAGGTGCTTGTCATCAGCGAGGAGCACTACGTGAGCCTGCGGGAGCCGCTTGCGGTTGGCTACCTCCGCGAGGGATGTTGTCTCAAAGCGGAGGGGACGGCTTGTACGCCATCGAACGGGGGCCTTAAGGCGTGCCCGATCATATTGCAGCATCCAACGTTCGCGAGCAGCTTTCGATCGAAAGGTACCAATGACCGCTAGATCGAGGGAGAGCATAGGCTCGATCAACAAGATCTCTTCCAAGGAGGGAATCAAGTCTTCCGCGGGTGGCCCAACATGGAGGACACGAAAGACTTGGCCCCTGTCCCAATCGATGCGACTGAGAGCGTCCGCTCCAGGGTTGGCGATGCCTTGACGGTACTGGACCTCGAAAGGGGTAAACTCAGCCAAGGCGTCTAGCCAGCGGATCTCCCGAGAGGAGAGTTGATCAGCATTCTTCGTTTGCAAGTATTTGGACGCAGTGTTGTCGGTTAAGACAGTGAAAGAGCGTCCTTGCAGAAGATGCTTCCACTTGACGAGACTTTGCAAAATAGCAAGAGTCTCTTGCTCAGCTGTGGAGTAGTTGCGTTGGGCATCATTGAATTTTCGCCCATAGTAAGCAACCGGATGCCACTTGCCATCCTCATGTAGTTGAGAAAGGATCGCGCCGGTAGCGATCTTACTAGCATCCGTCTCTACGCGCGTCTCTCTGTTCGGATCGTATTGGACGAGGACGGGCTCTTGAACTAGAGCAGCCTTGAGGCGCTGGAACGCGTCCTCTTGAACCTCAGTCCAGGAGCCAACGAAGTCTCCTTTAAACGCCTTTCTATTGATGTCCGAAAGAGGAGCAGCAAGAGTGGGGAAGTCCTTAATGAAGGAGGAGTAGTAATTGCACAAGCCTAAGAAGCTTTGATTCTCCTTGATGCTAGTTGGCCGGGGAAAGTTCTCAATTTTCTCCACGAGACGCTTTTGCATCATCACTCGGCCATCGCCAATATGGAATCCGGCGTAGTCGAGGGCTTTCTTAAAGAGCGCCGTCTTCTCCTTGGCGAGCACGATATGCTCAGCCTTGCAGCGTTGGAAGAAAGCCTCGAGGTGATCCAAGTGATCAGCCTCTGACCCAGAGTGGATGAGGATATCATCCATGTACGCCTTGGTGTTCGTTAAGGGCGACACGATGCGGTTCATCATGCGCTGGAAGATAGAGGGGGCGTTTGCCAGGCCCATTGGCATGACACGCCAAACGAATTGACCAAACGGCGTCACGCATGCTGTTTTGTATTGATCCTCGGGGGCCACAAGCATATTGTAAAACCCGTCTTTCACGTCAAAGGACGAGAAGAACTTCGAGGTGCTCAAGTCTAGGAGCAAGTCATCGATCAAAGGAAGAGGATATTTGTCCTTGATCGTGAGGTTGTTCAGCATGCGGTAATCAAAGACAATACGGTATCGCCCATCCTTCTTCGGTATGAGGAGTACCGGGGCTCCAAATGGCGATCCGGGCGAATGCGCCATCTTGCCGTCTTTGACTAACTGGTCGATGAGCTCTCGACATGCCTTGGTCTTCTCCGGGGAGAGACGGATAGGCGGCCGACTTTTGGGACCGTCTTTTGCGACGTCCAAGGGTATGCGACACACCTCTCCCGACACTCGTTCGGGAGGCAAGGCAAAGCTTTCCTCTTTGCCTCGGAAGACCGATGCATATTTATGGAGGAGCTTGTCGAGCCGTTTCTTGCCTTGGGAGGTGAGAGAGTGATCTTCGGAGAGAGTAAGGCTAGCTATCCTTTTTCCGAGATCGTCCTCCTCATGTTCCAAGTCGGGTAGACGTTGGATGAGCACGAAAAGGCTACCTTCACGAGCCTTGCGGCTGGAACGTAGGATTTGGGCGGCTTCTTGCATAGAGCAGAATGCATCCATCCCATGCTTCGAGGCGAAGTTCGAATCGCCGCGAAGCTCATGCTTTCTCCCTTGATGGCGAAACGTCAGAACGTTCCTTGGGAACTCTAAGCTCGCGTGGAACGAGACCAGGAAGTCCATCCCCAACACCACGTCATAAGTATTGAGGGGACACACCGCAAAAGGCCTCTCGACCTTCTCCTTGTCGATGGTGAAGGTCAAGTTCACGACCGGTGCCTTGTGCAACGTCTCACCAACGCCTAAGCGGTACGTCAGATTTTCTCGCTTGGGGGTGGATGTACGACCACTTGGGTCGGCTTGGCACACACGATCGTGGAAGCTACAGCTTATGAAGTTGTGGGTAGCACCCGTATCGACAAAGGCTTTTGCCGATAACCCTGCTATGGAAAGCATCACGACCATACTCGTGCATAGTCCCGAGCTAAACTCACATAGCGTACCGATGGTAGACGGGAGGTTCGCGCTCAACGGAGTCGAGTGAAGGGGAGAGTGAAACTCTCCCGGACTTAGTGGGAACTCTGGGGGTGCGTCCACCTTGGGAGTTTCCACCGGGACCAAAGTGTGCAGTGGAGGAGGGCAAGGATAGCGTTTTTCACAAGCGCAATCATCCAAAGTCCTATTACATAGTGCACACTTGGGTGCTTCACGATATGTCGCACGGCAAGGGGGACTTACATGCGTCCTTTTCCTTTGCCTTGGCACAGACATAGTGAGCAACTCACCGTCAGTCATTAGGTTCGAGTTGTCGAGGGCCTCGTGGGTCTCCTCGGAAACTTCGCTGCTCCACAACCTACCTTTTTGTGCGGAGGTGCCTCGGCGGGTTTTCTTCTTGCCGCCGGGCTTGAAAGCTCGCTGATGCGGTGCCAGCGGAGCTTGAGGAGGCGCTCCTTGGGGCCTTGTCCAACCTTGGGCGGCTTGGAGCTGCCCGAAGGTCAATGCCGAGGCTGGGATTTGCACCATGGCCTCCTGTGGCAACCCTTGGGGAGCCGGGGACGGAGCGTAACGAGGTTGGCCGCTTCCAGACCCTGCCATTCGCGCATAGGTGGGACCCTTTGTGAGGGGTGGCATGAGAGGAGATTTTCCTTTGCCTTTACCACCTCCCTGATGCCCTTGGGGCTCGGAGGGGAGTTGCCCTTCGAAATGTTTCACCTCTCGGAGAAGTTGTTCCCCATTGACAATCTCCTGTCCCACTCTCTGAGCGTGACGGATATGATTGTCGAGGAGCCTCCCCAACTGTGGTCGGAGTTTGGCTCGAAACATAATCAAGAAGAATTGCTCCCAGAACCTCCTTTGGCCATCCGGGGTGCGCAAGGCACGGAGGAATGGATCGGTGGATTCCATGGCCCCTTCAACTTCCTTGCGCATGCGCAAGTAGAAGTCCTCCGCACTCTCGCCTTGGCGTTGGTAGCCGCGGGCGAGCTCAAGGACACACTCCCATCCGACATCGTCAGGGTAGTAGTGTCGTCGCAACACGCTTGAAAATTGTTTCCAAGTGTTTGGCGGATGGGCTTGAGTGGCCAATTTATAGAACCTTTGTGCACTCCCTATGAGGTAGCGTGCGGCAAGCGCAACTTGCGCTTCTTCCTTGTCCGAATGACCGGAGGTGAAGTCTCGGACCGATTGAAGCCAATCCCTCAAGGAATGGCGGTCGAGTTTCGTACCGTCAAAGGTCGGAGGCAAGGGGAGTGTGGCGCGCGTGATCCTTTCGGGATCAAGGGCGGTCGCCGTAAGGGGGCGCATCTCGTGCGGCTCCTCCACCACTCCAGCACGGACCAAGGCACGCTCAATGAACTTGTCGCGTGGTCCTTGGCTCTCCTCATGGAGAGGATCTACCAAAAGATCGAGCGCGGATTCTTGGAATGCCGATCGAGCCAGCTGAGTCAAGGACCCTTTCGGTTGCGACTCTCGTAGGAAGTCGAACAAGTCCATCGCACTGTTGAATAGCTTATGAGCCTCGGCTGGAGAGAGCGCGGCCATGCTACGCAAGCTCTCGCTGCGGTCTCTTACAAAGCCCGCAATCTCACGTTGCCGCTCAAGCTCAATGCGTTCCCGCTCTTTCTCGATGGCCACCTCACGGTAGGCGAGCTCGTGTTCACAAAGCTTTTCGAGTCGGGCGAGGTCTTGCATCATGTGGGTGCGAGACCTCTGGATGGAGTGTTTCTTCTCTTCGGAGGTAGCAGTAGCTGCTCTCCGGGCGAGCAAACGGCACTCGCGGGAGTAGGAGTTTTTCAACTCCTTGACGGCTTGAAGCTCGTCGTCGGTGAGTCGACGTGGGTCGGCTCCCCACTCCATGATCCAAACGGGTAGAGGCCGATTCACGTAGCGGAGTGTCTCCTCCACGTGTGGATCCTGCAAGTCCTTCAGAGGACCTAGCTTGGCTCGGGCCTCCCCTTCGTCGGAGAGAAGATTCTCGAGGTAGATGGGCCTTAGGCTCTCATCCTCACTCTCATCCATGGACTTGGTCCCTGATCCCTCGGCCGGGGGGAGAGCCTCTCGCGCTCGGTTTGCCCTGGCTCGGGGCTTACCGGGATCGGTAGCCAATGGGGCTGCCCCAACAGGGGATCCAGCCAACGGCGAGCCCCCAACAGGGGCGTCTGCCTGGAGCGAGCTCCCAGATCCTGCTTCGGCCAATGGCGAGCCAGGATGAGGGGCATCAGCCAATCGGATCGTTCGATCAACGTCGCCGCGCGCGCGCGCGATGGAGCGCGCATGATCGGCACGATCGGTGCGACCGACGGGCCGATCGGCGCGTGCGACGGGTCGAACAGTAGCCTCGGAGGCACGGCGCAGTTTCCGTGCGTCCGAGGAGGCCAGATCGGCTTTCGCAGCCGATCTTTTGGCCTTCTTCCCACGGTGCTCGAGGGTTTCGAAACCCTCGAGCGCACCGTCGTCCGGAGACGCCATGGCCAAGGCCGTGGGGGTGCGAACGGGTTGGATAGCCTCTCGACCACCTCCAGAAGCACGAGGCTTCTTCTGCTGGGAGGTGGGAGCGGCGAGCGTGGCTTTCGGAGCCATTTCTCGCTCTTTTTCGTTCGCCTCCTCCACGAAACCCTTGCGAGAGGTTCGTGGAGGCACGGCGCCTCTCTCCGGGCGCGCGCGTTCTCGCTTGGCGTCGGCAATGCCGACAGCCACCACCGTCGAAGCGGCGAGGGGTCGTTGACCGTCGGCATTGCCGGCGCGTCCCTCGCTCGCTCCTTTTTTCTTCGCCATGTCTTCGCCGCCACTCGCGGGCGGAGCACTCGTTGAACGGTGTGGCGCTTGCGCGCCCACCTCCTTTTCCTGTGGCGCGAAGACGACGAGGGTGGTGGCGTCGGCGTGCGTTCGCGCTCGTTCGCTCGTGCGTTCGTGTCGCCGCGGTGCTCGAGACCGTTGGGCGGAACGTTGAGGAACGTTGTTGTTTTCGTTCCCCTCCGCCGCAATTAATATTACATCTTAACTCCATTGGGGAATCCGCCCGTGGCTAAGCCACGTATTTATCCGGTTCATCGGCCACAGAGCCCTTATTAGAAAGGGGGACAAACCGGTCCCTATTCGGGTTAGTCCTGGCCCTGCATCCGCCTAGGGACATGGCTAAGGAGGACGTCCCAGTGAGGGGAAGGCAAGGGCCTTCCTTGGGCATCCGAGAATATTCCCTCATGCCTCCCTAGTACCTCCTGGTAGGTAGCGAGATGCTGCAAGCGAGGGAACCAGGGAGCCTTTGGCCAATGCGGAGTGATCATGGTCACAAGGGCTCTAGGTTCGGCCTCCAGCTTGCCTATCACGGAGTCAATGAGGCAACAGGGTGGGTGTGCCCATAGGTTGCCAAGACTAGCCCATTCTTGGGTGAGAGCATTGGTCTCCCGTGTAAAGAAGGCCGGACATTGGGCATTGTTTGGCGAGGCAAACAAGTCCCAAGTGAATGGCCCGAATATAATTGAGAACCTCTCAAAAGCCTCACGATTGAGTGCATATTCCTCATCGTCGAAGGACAACCTCGGCAAGACAGGTGTCTCGAGAGGGCTGGGCGCAACAGCCCCCGGCCGAGGGATCAGGGACCAAGTCCATGGATGAGAGTGAGGATGAGAGCCTAAGGCCCATCTACCTCGAGAATCTTCTCTCCGACGAAGGGGAGGCCCGAGCCAAGCAAGGTCCTCTGAAGGACTTGCAGGATCCACACGTGGAGGAGACACTCCGCTACGTGAATCGGCCTCTACCCGTTTGGATCATGGAGTGGGGAGCCGACCCACGTCGACTCACCGACGACGAGCTTCAAGCCGTCAAGGAGTTGAAAAACTCCTACTCCCGCGAGTGCCGTTTGCTCGCCCGGAGAGCAGCTACTGCTATCTCCGAAGAGAAGAAACACTCTATCCAGAGGTCTCGCACCCACATGATGCAAGACCTCGCCCGACTCGAAAAGCTTTGTGAACACGAGCTCGCCTACCGTGAGGTGGCCATCGAGAAAGAGCGGGAACGCATTGAGCTTGAGCGGCAACGTGAGATTGCGGGCTTTGTAAGAGACCGCAGCGAGAGCTTGCGTAGCATGGCCGCGCTCTCTCCAGCCGAGGCTCATAAGCTATTCAACAGTGCGATGGACTTGTTCGACTTCCTACGAGAGTCGCAACCGAAAGCGTCCTTGACTCAGCTGGCTCGATCGGCATTCCAAGAATCCGCGCTCGATCTTTTGGTAGATCCTCTCCACGAGGAGAGCCAAGGACCACGCGACAAGTTCATTGAGCGTGCCTTGGTCCGTGCTGGAGTGGTGGAGGAGCCGCACGAGATGCGCCCCCTTACGGCGACCGCCCTTGATCCCGAAAGGATCACGCGCGCCACACTCCCCTTGCCTCCGACCTTTGACGGTACGAAACTCGACCGCCATTCCTTGAGGGATTGGCTTCAGTCGGTCCGAGACTTCACCTCCGGTCATTCGGACAAGGAAGAAGCGCAAGTTGCGCTTGCCGCACGCTACCTCATAGGGAGCGCACAAAGGTTCTATAAATTGGCCACTCAAGCCCATCCGCCAACCACTTGGAAACAATTTTCAAGTGTGTTGCGACGACACTACTACCCTGACGATGTCGGATGGGAGTGTGTCCTTGAACTCGCCCGTGGCTACCAACGCCAAGGCGAGAGTGCGGAGGACTTCTACTTGCGCATGCGCAAGGAAGTTGAAGGGGCCATGGAATCCACCGATCCATTCCTCCGTGCCTTGCGCACCCCGGATGGCCAAAGGAGGTTCTGGGAGCAATTCTTCTTGATTATGTTTCGAGCCAAACTCCGACCACAGTTGGGGAGGCTCCTCGACAATCATATCCGTCACGCTCAGAGAGTAGGACAGGAGATTGTCAATGGGGAACAACTTCTCCGAGAGGTGAAACATTTCGAAGGGCAACTCCCCTCCGAGCCCCAAGGGCATCAGGGAGGTGGTAAAGGCAAAGGAAAATCTCCTCTCATGCCACCCCTTACAAAGGGTCCCACCTATGCGCGAATGGCAGGGTCTGGAAGCGGCCAACCTCGTTACGCTCCGTCCCCGGTTCCCCAAGGGTTGCCACAGGAGGCCATGGTGCAAATCCCAGCCTCGGCATTGACCTTCGGGCAGCTCCAAGCCGCCCAAGGTTGGACAAGGCCCCAAGGAGCGCCTCCTCAAGCTCCGCTGGCGCCGCATCAGCGAGCTTTCAAGCCCGGCGGCAAGAAGAAAACCCGCCGAGGCACCTCCGCACAAAAAGGTAGGTTGTGGAGCAGCGAAGTTTCCGAGGAGACCCACGAGGCCCTCGACAACTCGAACTTGATGACTGACGGTGAGTTGCTCACTATGTCTGTGCCAAGGCAAAGGAAAAGGACGCATGTAAGTCCCCCTTGCCGTGCGACATATCGTGAAGCACCCAAGTGTGCACTATGTAATAGGACTTTGGATAATTGTGCTTGTGAAAACCGCTATCCTTGCCCTCCTCCACTGCACACTTCGGTCCCGGTGGAAACTCCCAAGGTGGACGCACCCCCAGAGTTCCCACTAAGTCCGGGAGAGTTTCACTCTCCCCTTCACTCGACTCCGTTGAGCGCGAACCTCCCGTCTACCATCGGTACCCTATGTGAGTTTAGCTCGGGACTATGCACGAGCATGGTCGTGATGCTTTCCATAGCAGGGTTATCGGCAAAAGCCTTTGTCGATACGGGTGCTACCCACAACTTCATAAGCTGTAGCTTCCACGATCGTGTGTGCCAAGCCGACCCAAGTGGTCGTACATCCACCCCCAAGCGAGAAAATCTGACGTACCGCTTAGGCGTTGGTGAGACGTTGCACAAGGCACCCGTCGTGAGCTTGACCTTCACCATCGATAAGGAGAAGGTCGAGAGGCCTTTTGCGGTGTGTCCCCTCAATACTTATGACGTGGTGTTGGGGATGGACTTCCTGGTCTCGTTCCACGCGAGCTTAGAGTTCCCAAGGAACGTTCTAACGTTTCGCCATCAAGGGAAAAAGCATGAGCTTCGCGGCGATTCGAACTTCGCCTCGAAGCATGGGATGGATGCATTCTGCTCTATGCAAGAAGCCGCCCAAATCCTACGTTCCAGCCGCAAGGCTCGTGAAGCTAGCCTTTTCGTGCTCATCCAACGTCTACCCGACTTGGAACATGAGGAGGACGATCTCGGAAAAAGGATAGCTAGCCTTACCCTCTCCGAAGATCACTCTCTCACCTCCCAAGGCAAGAAACGGCTCGACAAGCTCCTCCATAAATATGCATCGGTCTTCCGAGGCAAAGAGGAAAGCTTTGCCTTGCCTCCCGAATGAGTGTCGGGAGAGGTGTGTCGCATACCCTTGGACGTCGCAAAAGACGGTCCCAAAAGTCGGCCACCTATCCGTCTCTCCCCGGAGAAGACCAAGGCATGTCGAGAGCTCATCGACCAGTTACTCAAAGACGGCAAGATGGCGCATTCGCCCGGATCGCCATTTGGAGCCCCGGTACTCCTCATACCGAAGAAGGATGGGCGATACCGTATTGTCTTTGATTACCGCATGCTGAACAACCTCACGATCAAGGACAAATATCCTCTTCCTTTGATCGATGACTTGCTCCTAGACTTGAGCACCTCGACGGTCTTCTCGTCCTTTGACGTGAAAGACGGGTTTTACAATATGCTTGTGGCCCCCGAGGATCAATGCAAAACAGCATGCGTGACGCCGTTTGGTCAATTCGTTTGGCGTGTCATGCCGATGGGCCTGGCAAACGCCCCCTCTATCTTCCAGCGCATGATGAACCGCATCGTGTCGCCCTTAACGAACACCAAGGCGTACATGGATGATATCCTCATCCACTCTGGGTCAGAGGCTGATCACTTGGATCACCTCGAGGCTTTCTTCCAACGCTGCAACGCTAAGCAAATTGTGCTCGCCAAGGAGAAGACGGCGCTCTTTAAGAAAGCCCTCGACTACGCCGGATTCCATATTGGCGATGGCCGAGTGATGATGCAAAAGCGTCTCGTGGAGAAAATTGAGAACTTTCCCCGGCCAACTAGCATCAAGGAGAATCAAAGCTTCTTAGGCTTGTGCAATTACTACTCCTCCTTCATTAAGGACTTCCCCACTCTTGCTGCTCCTCTTTCGGACATCAATAGAAAGGCGTTTAAAGGAGACTTCGTTGGCTCCTGGACTGAGGTTCAAGAGGACGCGTTCCAGCGCCTCAAGGCTGCTCTAGTTCAAGAGCCCGTCCTCGTCCAATACGATCCGAACAGAGAGACGCGCGTAGAGACGGATGCTAGTAAGATCGCTACCGGCGCGATCCTTTCTCAACTACATGAGGATGGCAAGTGGCATCCGGTTGCTTACTATGGGCGGAAATTCAAGGATGCCCAACGCAACTACTCCACAGCTGAGCAAGAGACCCTTGCTATTTTGCAAAGTCTCGTCAAGTGGAAGCATCTTCTGCAAGGACGCTCTTTCACTGTCTTAACCGACAACACTGCGTCCAAATACTTGCAAACGAAGAATGCTGATCAACTCTCCTCTCGGGAGATCCGCTGGCTAGACGCCTTGGCTGAGTTTACCCCTTTCGAGGTCCAGTACCGTCAAGGCATCGCCAACCCTGGAGCGGACGCTCTCAGTCGCACCGATTGGGACAGGGGCCAAGTCTTTCGTGTCCTCCATGTTGGGCCACCCGCGGAAGACTTGATTCCCTCCTTGGAAGAGATCTTGTTGATCGAGCCTATGCTCTCCCTCGATCCAGCGGTCATTGGTACCTTTCGATCGAAAGCTGCTCGCGAACGTTGGATGCTGCAATATGATCGGGCACGCCTTAAGGCCCCCGTTCGATGGCGTACAAGCCGTCCCCTCCGCTTTGAGACAACATCCCTCGCGGAGGTAGCCAACCGCAAGCGGCTCCCGCAGGCTCACGTAGTGCTCCTCGCTGATGACAAGCACCTTGACCTTCCCGCTTGCGACCGACTCCTTAGTAGGTTGCCTGCCTCTACCCATGTGATTCATTCAGCCACGTATAATGGAACGTGCGCCCGTGCTACCAAGTCCTATAGGCTTGCGTCCGGTCTCACCGTGCGCACCACGTTGCAAGTCAACCCAGGTACTGATCTCAGGCTGATCACCTTAGCAGACCTCCTCCGGCGGTCGATGCCTTTGCTCACCATCCCAGCACTCGTTCAGCCGCCTCCCGGGCCAGCTCTTCGAGCTATGGGTGGTTCCCTTGAGATTCCATCGGTTGACCCCCAGGAGGAAGATTTGTATACATTGGTGCAACGAGCAGGTGAGAAAGATAAAGCTTATCAGGCTCTTGTAGCTTCACCACCGAAGAAACACGAAGTTCGTGACAACCTCGTGTGGCGCATCGATCCCGAGACGGATCGTGTTTGCCTGGTGGTGCCGAATGATGTTGCCGTGCGACAACGACTTGTGGACCGTGTCCACGCGGATGCCCACTTTGGCGCTCAACGCACCTATGAGCAATGCCGACAACATTTTGTTTGGCAAGGTATGAAGTCGTACATTATCGACTTTGTCCGTACTTGTCCTCGTTGCCAGCTCCTCAAGCCGAGCAATCGACCCGCGAAGCATCTCGTCCACATGCAAAAGATCTTCCCCTACCCTTTCCATACGATTGCGGTAGACGAAGTTGTCGGGCTTCCCGCCACTTCGAGAGGTCACAACGCGGTACTAACCGTCACATGCCGGTTTTCCAAGTACGCTCTCTACTTCCCGATGCACACTGATTGGACAACGCACGACGTTGCCAAGGTGCTCATGGACCGAGTAATCCATCAGTTCGGAAGTCCGCGAGTTGTCCTCACCGACAACGGGCCCCGATTTCGCGAGCTCTTTGATCAATTCCTGATCGAGCTCGGGGCCAAGCATAAAAGCGGCGCGCCTTACCATAGCCAGACACAAGGAGGAGTGGAGGTGCAGCACCGCACCCTTTTATCCACCCTTCGGGCATTGGCAACATCACGGCCAGATGTAGAGTGGGATGAGCTGCTTCAAACAGCGTCCTTCTCCTACAATACATCGGTGCATAGAGTCACTGGCTACTCTCCTCATTACGTTCTCTTCGGTACAAACGCCAGTTTGCCGTGGACATATTCCCTCCTAAGAGAGAATGCAGACCCTGCGTGCAAGCGACTCCATTCGCTGTTTGACGCTCGCCGAGAGCTTTATGCTCAAGTGCAAAAACGACACGCCCTCTATCAAAAACAAGTTGAAGATAGATTGAACCGCCAAAGGCAGGTTCGACGCTTTCGCGTCGGGGATAAAGTCAAACTGCAACGCGGTCTGAAGTCCTCCAGGGACAAAGGAAAGCTCGAGAGCTACTTTGTGGGGCCGTACACCATTGGGGAGGTGTTACCAAAGGGAGCTTACCGCTTGGTTCTACCCGACGGCACTCGACATTCCGCCACAGTCAATATCGAACGACTGCATCCCTGGCATGAGAGCGACCATTCAAAGTTCCCCCATCGCGAACTTACTCCTGAACCTCAAACGGTTCCTCTCCCAAATGGATCAGAGGAAACTCGTTTCCAGGTAGAGCGCTTCTACATACGTGATTGGACCACTTTTCCACCTAGGTACTATGTCCAATTTGCTTGTAGCGCCGATGCCCCTCTTCACGAACATCGCGGGTTCGTAGAGGAAACGTCGGATCTCATCGACCACGTTTGTGAGATCGAGGAACTCCTCGGGCATTTCCCCGAGCAAGGCATCACCGCACGTAACAAGAGTCGCGTGTCTCGCTACAAGTCCAAATTTTATCACCAGAAGAGGCCCATCCTAAAGGATACGTGGCCGTACGCTCTGCCATACACTAGCCTAAGGAAACCGCGCTTTGCGAAACCGCCAAGTACGAACTTGGTTGGGCAAGTCGTGCAAGCAAGGTTCTTGCTCGAGCTCATGGACGGCTCAACTCGCCTAGAGTTTTGGACTGGCCTTGTGGAACGCTTTCGAAAAGCGGCGAAATCTTCTCCCGCTGCTTACGTCATCCGGTGGACGGACGGGACTACTTCCTCCTACCGTCCCGATGACGCACACACGATCCTATTTGATCCTGTGGCGGCCGTGTACGGCCAAGCTTCCCTCGTCTCGCCAGAGCCACTCGACGATCGGGCTGAGTTGCGCTTAATGGTGGTCCGGGAGGGTGTTGCGCCCAGCCCTCTCGAGACACCTGTCTTGCCGAGGTTGTCCTTCGACGATGAGGAATATGTACTCAATCGTGAGGCTTTTGAGAGGTTCTCAATTATATTCGGGCCATTCACTTGGGACCTGTTTGCCTCGCCAAACAATGCCCAATGTCCGCCCTTCTTTACACGGGAGACCCATGCTCTCGCCCAAGAATGGGCTAGTCTTGGCAACCTATGGGCACACCCACCCTGTTGCCTCATTGACTCCGTGATAGGCAGGCTCGAGGCCGAACCTAGAGCCCTTGTGACCATGATCACTCCGCATTGGCCAAAGGCTCCCTGGTTCCCTCGCTTGCAGCATCTCGCTACCTACCAGGAGGTACTAGGGAGGCATGAGGGAATATTCTCGGATGCCCAAGGAAGGCCCTTGCCCTCCCCTCACTGGGACGTCCTCCTTAGCCATGTCCCTAGGCGGATGCAGGGCCAGGACTAACCCGAATAGGGACCGGTTTGTCCCCCATTCTAATAAGGGCTCTGTGGCCGATGAACCGGATAAATACGTGGCTTAGCCACGGGCGGATTCCCCAATGGAGTTAAGATGTAATATTAATTGCGGCGGAGGGGAACGGGAACAACAACCACGTTCCTCAACGTTCCGCCCAACGGTCTCGAGCACCGCGGCGACACGAACGCACGAGCGAACGCACGCCGACGCCACCACCCTCGTCGTCTTCGCGCCACAGGAAAAGGAGGTGGGCGCGCAAGCGCCACAGAGAGCCTCAACAACGATCGGTCACAATCCCAATTGACCCACCTTAAGAGAGCCTTCAACAATATCATGATGGAGCAAGGAGAGGATGTAGACAACTACATCAACCGTGTCGCCAACCTCGTTGAAGAACTCAACGAGAACGGTGCGGAGATCAGCGAGGCCGCAAAGTGCACCGCCATCGTGGCGGGCCTCCCACCCTCCTACAAACACCTCATGCATATTTTGGACAATCAAACTTGTACGTTTACGATTGAGTCCGTTCGAAACTCAATTCACAGGTTCAATGCAACGGAAAGTCTTGGCAAGGGTCTCTCAGCGGTAACTGTGAGTACTCAAAGGCCAAAGCCCAAGAAGTTATGTAGTTTTTGCAAAAAGTGTGGTCATGTTCTCAAGAATTGCTGGAAAGTGAAACCCATGAAGAAAAAGGAGCTGCAAGAGGCTACCGACGATTAGCAGACCACTTGCAACAGCGACGGAACGGTCGACGATGCCAATGGTGAACATGCCCTCTCTTTCATGGCCATCGCGGTGCGCACTCCGACCATGCAATCCAGGTTCCCTCATGTGTTGGGCAAACCATTGATCCAGCAGCCATCTCGCGCTTTTACAGCCTCCACAGCCCAATTGGACATATGGATCATCGATTGAGGAGCCTCCTTTCACATGACAGGTGACCCTGATATCTTGGAGCCAAGCACCATTGAACACAAGTGCATCCCCGTTACTTGTGCGGAAGGTAGTGAATTGACAAGTCAATTGAGAGGAAATGCTCTGATTCATGCATCAGATGGCACTCAAGTGCGCCTCACGAATGTCTATTACATTCCTGGATTCAAGCACAATTTGTTTTGAGTGAATGCAGCAACTTCGAATGGGGCCCAGGTCGTTTTCACGAAGGGCGCCTGCAGGATCGTGAGTGCTTTAGGGACGATCGAGGCCCCCCTTGACCCGCGACCGAGTGTACGCCCCGGTCGTCACCGCCGGAAGGTGGCACGAACGCCTTGGACACCCTAGCGAACCTCGGATGAAGCTCCTTGGATTGCTCTGCGAAATAAGAATATCATTCAAAGCTTGCATCAAGGCCTCGCACAATTTTTGATCCCACCGCTCTAGTGGCTAGAAACTTGAACAAATTGTCTTCGAGTGCATTGGTACAATTGACTCCGTCCCGGCGATCTTTGCTGGGCAACAGGCGCTATTGTTAAGTTGTAGTCAAGCTTCAAGGGGCGTCGTTCTCCAACCAAGTAGACCTCTAGCGACACTTCGACAAAAAGTGATCATTCAATCGCATTGAGGATTCGTGCATAGCTAGAAATGAAAGTTGGAGTATTTTGCGACATAATGATTCGTGCTTCACATTGCAAGGCTAAGTTATTCATAATCCAAATGAATAAAGATAACCTTTGTTTGCATGTCTAGCAAGTAGATTCGGGTGCCACTGCCTTTTGTTGTAGAAGCCAATTGTGACGATGTGTAAGACCACTGGGACCACCCAGGGCCACACCCCCCTGATGAGATTGAAAAATGTTCTCCCAAGGGCATGAATTTCGGTCCCCCTCCAGATGCACCTTCGAACATATGCACCCCATTCGATCAACGTAACCCGGTGTTTATGAAGAGACCGATTTGGCCCGTGTGGAAAGAGGACCCTTCCTTGTTGTGCTTCCCGATGGATCGGAAAACCTCGACCGATCCCATTGAGAACGGTTCCAGGGGTAAAGACAGGGTTGCCTCGTCGGTCGACCGAAACTTGACGACCGATCCTTCGGATGCGACGGCGTGACGTGTCGAACGTGGCACGACACGAGAACACTGGACAAATGGCGGATAGACAAAGCGCTGGAAGCACGGAAGAAGGAGAACGCGGCGAGGAAAAGGAAAGGAGGGAGGGCGTGAGGAGGGTTTCCGAGCGTGCGTCCGCAAGGCGGTTTCGTGGCAGATGCACAGAATCGTGCTGCCAATGCACGCCCTAGGAGGGTTGCAAGAGACAAACACGCATCCACGGAAACGGGAAACACGCCGTGCAGGTGCGACATGGCGGGGCGGAGAGGGCGGAGAGGGTCGACAGGGGGAGCATGCCTGCAAAAGTAGAGGGAAGAGAGGATCGAGAAAGAAAAGAAGAGCGCGCAACAACAAACGTGCCTTAGAGAGGACAGTGCCAGGGATTGGTAGTCGGAGAGTTGAGTATCACTCGATTTCTTGAAGGAGTACCTTGTACTAACTGATGTGATTGGGTTCATGTTGCGCTTCTCTATGCTTGTGATTGTTCGCTAGGCAGGTGCTCTTCAAACTCAAGCAAGGACGATATACTTCCTATTTCTCTTCCATTTTCTAGCCTTCTGAATTTTTGAATGTGAGTGCACGGAACACTTTGTGAACTTTGTAGATGACCCGTGCGCATTGTTGCTAGTTGACTACCAGCAAGCATTTGTACTTCAATTATTGTTGTTGATCTATGACTCAAAGATTTTCTAAAAAGACATGCAAGATTCCATTGTGCCATCTACTAGAGAGCAGTTGGTATTGCAAGCATCCCCAAATGGGATTCAGCTTGATTCATTCTCTAACACTTGGATTGAAAGTGCTAAATGCTTAGAGGATAGTGAGGAAGGCTGTACATTCCTTTCTTAGAGTGAGGAAGATTGGCTTTCCAAAGAATTGCCGCATTTACAAATTGATGGGATTGGCAAATGGGTAGTGAAGAGGCTTAAGAACCCGATACAAAAGCTACCCCGTCGTAACCGAAATGGCAAACTTATCTTGAGACGATGGCATTGCAGTGCTGCCAAGAAGTGCACTTGCCATGTCGAGGTGAAATTATTGCGAACAGAGTGTGGACGACTTTCTATATTGACAAAGGGAACGCACGTTCGTGTTGAAGCACAACATGAGAAGGAATCATCGACAGGGTTGCCACACAACATCAAGGTTGCATTGCTCGACTTCTTGGATAGTGACATGTTGCTGCCAAAGATTATTCGTCATTTGGAGTTGCGTGGTATCCACTTAGATGGTATAAAGAAAAAACAAATCAAGAACTTCTTGACATATAAGAGGAGGGCTCTTGCACCTTCCAACACTATTGCGGAATTGGAAAGGTTTATCGCGGACAACTTGTGGAAAGAGGAGAAAGCCTATGAGTTACATGACTGTTTCATCATTGATTACAAGTCCCCAAGTGAAGACCGTGAAGAGACTCGTCTCAAAACACTAATGATTAGCTTCTCGACTCCTCAAATGGTGGAATGGGCGAAAGCGTCCATTGCTGTTGGCGAACCAAGACAACTGACTATTGACGCTACCTTTCGGATCTTTACGAACGACGCATTTGTGTTATTGGCTAGTGGAATCACGGATAGAGGAGGCCATTGGTTCCCTATTGTCTATAGTACTGTGCCTTGTGAGAGTATGGAAACTACAACGTTTCACTTGCAATCCTTGTGGAAAATTTTGGGCACCTATGCAAGCAATTTCTTTGACAGCATTTATGTCCTAAATGATGCGGTTATCGGTTTGCATGTTGGTGTTGAACAGTTTTTCAAATTACAGGGGCACACTTGGCATCAACAAGATTGCTATGCACATTTGTCGCGGGTAGATGGCAACCTCCAACAAGCGTTCAAGAGGTATCACATTCCTGTTGCTACGGGGACACTCATTGGAAATTACATAAGGCCTATTTCGTATGCACCGTGCAAATCTACAAAGGAAATGTTGCTCAACAAATTCGAGAAGGAATTCGCGAAGTATGACAAGTTCATTCATGGGTGGAAGTCCACCTATGGCGGTCCATTCGAATACTGGCACGTTGCGATGCACCCATAGGTTTTGCGGTGAGCAACCAAGGGCATGAGAGCAATAACAATACTTTCAAAAGGGTGCACATGCCAAGCAGGGCAACACAAAGAAGAATGGACCTTCACAAGGCTTTGTTACCAATAACAAAAGCCAATTCTTCATTGGTGAGAGAAAAGATTCGAAAATATGTGGTTCGTCTTCGTGATGACTCTTCTGTTCAACTGAAATTGTGGGAGGAAGTCCATCATTTCATGATGTGTAGTGATTGGGTGCTTTGCCAAAAAGTGCAGGAATACACCCTCTTTCTATCGAAGAAAAAAATCGACGATGCATTGGTGATCGCTAGAGAGAGAGCATATCAAGTAATGAAGGAGTTGTTGGTGCAGTCTAGCACAGCCACGACAGAAATTGTCGAAGAAGTAGTCTTGCAATTACAAAATGTTTTACTTCAAGAGGCTAGTAGCCTACTATAGCAAGGGCTGCAGCCTGTAGAAGAAGAGCGCATGGAAGATTTCTTCAATTATACATCGAAATGGACAGTCTTGAGGAACACTTGTAGCTGCTACACCTTTCAAACTAGAGGAGTCCGCAAGCACATCCTTGCTGTGAAGGTGGAGTGCAAACAAGTGCAGGTCCCAACCGGTGCACAAGTCTTGCAATAGAGCAAATTCGAGCGGTTGAAACTTCAACACCAACGTGAAAGAACAAGCAAGCAGAAAGCAAGAAAAGCTAGCAATTCTTTGCGTCTGAAGCGCTTGAGAGCTGGTGTGAAGGCCCTCCTCCCTTCAGAGGATTGCCCGATGCAAGGGCTTCTTGGGTGTTAGATGATACAACATGCTAGGCACGTTTGTTGTTGCGCGCTCTTCTTTTCTTTCTCGATCCTCTCTTCCCTCTACTTTTGCAGGCATGCTCCCCCTGTCGACCCTCTCCGCCCTCTCCGCCCCGCCATGTCGCACCTGCACGGCGTGTTTCCCGTTTCCGTGGATGCGTGTTTGTCTCTTGCAACCCTCCTAGGGCGTGCATTGGCAGCACGATTCTGTGCATCTGCCACGAAACCGCCTTGCGGACGCACGCTCGGAAACCCTCCTCACGCCCTCCCTCCTTTCCTTTTCCTCGCCGCGTTCTCCTTCTTCCGTGCTTCCAGCGCTTTGTCTATCCGCCATTTGTCCAGTGTTCTCGTGTCGTGCCACGTTCGACACGTCACGCCGTCGCATCCGAAGGATCGGTCGTCAAGTTTCGGTCGACCGACGAGGCAACCCTGTCTTTACCCCTGGAACCGTTCTCAATGGGATCGGTCGAGGTTTTCCGATCCATCGGGAAGCACAACAAGGAAGGGTCCTCTTTCCACACGGGCCAAACCGGTCTCTTCGTAAACACCGGGTTACGTTGATCGAATGGGGTGCATCTGGAGGGGGACCGAAATTCATGCCCTTGGGAGAACATTTTTGAGTCGCATCCCACACCCCCGCTGGCCTCGCTTCATGGGCGGTATATTTTGATTCCCATGGACGTTGCCTCCGGTTTTTTGGGTGTGTACTCTGAAACTCTTTTAGATGGGATTCCACCCCTCTTCCCTTGGAACGAACGCCGGCCTTGTCCAACAGGGGGCGAATATCCCAGGGCAACTTTTTTGCAGCGTTTGCAAATCTCGTTTTTTCGGCGTTCCTTTTCTTTTTGTAAGTCCTTTAGGGGGCGCCTATGGCGGCCGTCCACCTTCAGACTTGAAAAGAGCTCCTCCTCTTCCTTTTCACGCCAAAGTTTCCGCCACTAGCCACTCTTACGCGTGCAAAACTCGTCGAAATCCGCCGCGGGTGGGGGCATGAGTAGTGATTTTGGAGGGTCTCGTTTGCAGGGGTCTCTCTCCTCCAACATCGATCTGTTACCCATCAATTTTCATTCGTGCACGTGGACTTGGCTCGTCTACTTCATCCTAGACTTTGGACGAAAATGCTGAAGAACTCACGACGGCGCACCCCAGAACGTGGGGTCGCTTGAACGAATCTCGATGGGTTCGAGGTCCCCCCTTCCTCTTCCCTCCAATTGGCTAGGACCTCACGCCCACCTCTTGGAGGAACACGAGCCCATCTCAATGGGGAAGCACGAGGAGCGATTGGTGGTAAGAGATGGAAGGCTCCCGTCCTCTCTCGAGTACATGGTGGAAAGAAGGGGGGAAAAGAAGGGAAGTACCCCTCACCACACCCTTGAAAAAGTGGCCTCCCCTGGACCCCCAAAAATAAGTATCATATGCAGGAGTTGTCAAAGTAATATGTACCGATACAGACACGTGTCCTTCGAAATTTCATTAAAACTGGTATGACTACTCGATAGCCCTCCTGCATGGAAGTTTGCAGGTTTGGTATTGAAGTGGTCTACAAGCTGTGAAGGTGTGCTGTCAAAGTTAACGCCAAGAACTAATCCGAATAACCCTATCAGCCCCTATCTTTGCATGCATTAGCAGCTTGGCGAATGTTGACTCCACTTGGGCATCAGCAGGGGCTATTGCTTGTACTCCAGCCGTTGCTCTCTTCACCGAAATGAAGCCCATGCATACTTTTTGTTTGAAATAGACAGAGTTGGTGAATACAGTGGACAAAGTAAGGACAAAGAGCAAAGGACTGCTCTATTGCTGCCTGGCAAAACCCAATGTTGATGTCTGTGCATCCACCAGACTGAACAATTCTTCGCATCTGGTGCACATGCCCAAACGAGGTCTATCTGTCAAATCGTAGGTACTACCTTTGGTAATATTCCAAAGCTATTTTACCTCGACCCAAAACTGACCATGTGGAGGAAGGAACTTACAGCAAGAATACTGTGTAGTTTTGGCAAAAACTAGTCTCGCGTTGGAACGCTTCTCTGCCTATGAATGTGCTTGCAACATCCGATGCAACAATGAATAAACAGAACGTTTACTTTGAAGCAAGTATCGAGCTATCATTTGCTCCTCCAGGGAATCTATATGGTCATCCTTGAAGGCTAGACCTTCTTAGGTTTACTGGTTTATCCTTCCTCCTGACCGGCAGATGTCTTGCTTACAAATGCCCCAAAAACCTCCCTTGTATCAACTGCTCCTTAATCTCACATGATGACGGCAGCTTACTTTCATGGTTTCTTGCATGGGTGGTTGCTACGGATCTATGGCAAGAGAGGTTCTTCTTCTTGTAATCATTATACTGGAAATACTTCCAGGGGAGAGCTCATTGCTCAAACTCCATGCATCTAAAGTGCTTGTGCAATATCTCGACTCTCAACAGCAGAATCAAGATCTATTCGAGTACCCCTTGCACTCGTCGGAGGTCGACCAGTTCTGATTGCGAAAAACTGGAGTTTAAGCCGTGAATTTGAATGGTGACGTGCAGATTGACCAAGGCACTCTTATTGAGTGGGTGCAAATGACAACTTCTGCTTCCTGGCAAAACGTATTATATCCACCTTTTGGTAACAACGAGACAAGAAGCGTTTAAAAGGTACTGGACACCTTCACACATGAATATAGGATGCACAAGTAAGGTTTGAAAATACCCATACACTTGATTCTACTTCTTCAGGCGCAACAGAATGAAGACTGCCATTTGCAAACTAGCAAGAATCCTGTCGAAACTCTAAAAGTTACAGCATGCATCTTCAATTTTTGCTCTGATGTGATTGTCCATGTCAGCGCTGCAAGAGTAGCAAAAGCCTGATGTAAATGCTTATTTCAATCGTCGTTGGAGACCAGGGCCATATTCCTGGACTCTAAAGGGAAATGCAAACCAAAATTTGTTTCCAGTCGAGAAGAAGAACTGAAAGTCATTCCTGGAGCACCAACTGAATACGCCGTGACTTTGCAGCAGTTGTTGAGCATCCATGTCATGCATACTTTGATCCATTCATGTGCAGAAGAACAGACAAGACACGCTGCACACCAATTCCAGCATTTCTTAAATCACCGCGTCTTCACAGAAGATGTAATAATCCGCCAGTTTGTATACACAGGAAAATGCACCGTTGCTGTCTCCTGGCTCAAAACATACAGGTCAAATAAGAAAGCCCGCAGTTGGCATTCCTTCTCCATCCCTCTCTTGCAGAAGTCACACCAGGATAATATAGGTGTCTTCCCATCCAGCACCTGCAAGACAAGCTTCCTGACGCGTGGTAAAAATTTGACAGAAGATGCTCTCATACTGTCCTTTTCGCCACTCGTAAGGCCGCAAGCAAGAAGCGCGCGTACATCGTTACGATTGAGTTTCAACGGTCCCAAGTAATCCAGCAGGTCTGTAGCCAGGTACACGTAGTCGAACTTTTTGGCAAGAATACCCTTGACAGTCTGTTCGAGAATCTCCACGTCCTTGTCTGCTTGGCCATCAGGGTTGCCCTTCCAGAAGATCCTCCCGATGCGCATGTGCAGAGCTACTCGAGGTAGATTCTTTGTAAGATCGAATGGCATGAGTCCAGATTTTTGCATCACGACGTGATTCAAGAAGTATTTCCTGCTCACGAGCGGTTGTGGGTACGGCAAGCTCTTTTGGCAAGGAATGCGTACCCAGAACGTTTCCAGAGGGAATTGGATGAGTAAATCTACGAGTGCAGGGACATTTCGAACCAATCTTGCTCCCGGTGCGTCACAAGGCTGGCCACTGATGCAATAGAGCGGCACTTGAGGCGCATCTTCATAGTAGCCGATGTAATCGAAAGGGTATTTGAAGCTCCAAAACTGTTCCATTCGTGTTGACTTGGGACACTGGTACGCCAGTTGTGCGTTGGAGCATCCAGAAGGCAACAGCAGCGGTCTTCCAGTCCGTAGCGCGACGTCTGCGAGCACGTAGATTTCCTTCTGCAGCTGTCCTGCCATTCGATTGCAGCTTGAATGCAGGACGATTGCACCGCTTTTCCACGTGGCATTGATGGCACCATTGTATCCTTCGTTCGCCATGTCGCTTCCTTGTTCCACTCCAAATAGTGTTTTACTCTTCATCCCCTGCGACCCTGGTCCATCCTGACCCCATGAAAAGGTATCGATGGGAGAGGGGCCATCGCATCGATGGCATGGGTCGAAAGAACCTAAGAAGATCACATGGAAGGGTTGGGGGGGGAGGGTAGAGGAGTCGATCGATCGACGCCTCGATCTTGAAATCGACGAGACGTGTGGAATACAACACACGATGAGCGATGGTAGTGTTGCCACGTACGAACTGCGTGAGCTCAAGGATCGCTTGTGCAAGCTTCATGGGATCAAAAGCAACAAGGACGTCCTGGAAAACAAGACCAAGCTGTTTCGTAGGGTGGTGCATCTCATGGTGGCGGGTGTGGACGTGTCTGAACTGTTCTCTGCCATGGTGTTGGCTGCTGCACCAGACGAACCCGCGTTGAAGAAGCTGCTCTACCTCTACTTGTGCACCTACGCAAAGACACATCCTGATCTGGCACTCATGACCGTCAACACGCTCACCGTGGACTGTGCCAACGAAGATCCCACCATTCGAAGGAGTGCACTGCGTTCGCTCTGTTCCATCGCAACCCAAGACTTGGCCGATTACCTCGTGCAACCGCTCCAAGCAGGAATGAGAGACAGAAATGCGCTGGTGAGAAGCGTGGCCGTCATTGGAACGTGGGAACTGCACCGCATCCAACCGGAACTCGTGGAACAAACCGGACTCTTGGAACAAGTCCAAACCATCCTGCAAGAAGAAACCGATCCGCAAGTGTTGACCAATGCCATGGCGGTGGTCAGAAAGCTGGATGAAAGCAATGGAATGCACAACCAAGCCTTCGTCTATGCGTTGCACAATTGACTGAGGGAATTTTCTGTCTGGGGAATGTGCACTGCGTTGCAAGTCATCGCAAAGTATCAACCAAGCAGCGAAGCGGAAACGTTTGACATCATGAACATCCTCGAAGAACCCCTGGCCAGCGTAAACTCAGCGGTGTTGCTGGCGGCTGCAAAAGTCGTGCTCTGCATCACCAAGAATCTGCCACACGTGCTCCATCAGGTCCTCCAACGCATCAAAACTCCGCTCCTCATCATTGCCACCGGAGGACCGCCAGCTGCACAGTACATCGCTCTTTGCCATGTCCATCAGTTGTGTGTGTTGCAACCTGTGCTGCTGAGCCAGGACTTTACAAGGCTGTTCTGTAGGGATACCGATCCAACCTATATCAAGCTCAAAAAGATGACGGTCCTCGTTGCAATCGCAGACGAGCAGAATGTGTACGACATCGTTTCTGAATTGAATGCTTACATTCTTGACACCAAGCATGTCGTTGCAGTAGCTGCAGTCACTGCTATTGGGCAGATCGCGCTCAGGAATTTCAACGCAACTGGGATAGTGGAACGTCTTCTCGAGTACATAGTAGAAGGGCGCAATCATGTAGTTTCAGCTGCAGTCGTATGCGTGAGAGAAGTATTCCGCAAGTATCCAGGTGCAGTGGCTGGTTGTACAGAAGAGTTGAAAAGCTTGGATTGTCACGCGTTGGATACGGTGGAGGCTCAAGCAGCAGGGCTTTGGATCATGGGGGAATATTCGGAGCATTTTGATGCTGTTGTTGATGTCCTTGAGTCCTACGTGGAGCGACTTGATCACAATTTGGATCCGAGGCTAAAGTGTGAACTTCTCATCGCCACCTTGAAGCTTTTTTACAAGAATCCACCACGGTACAGCAGCATATTACAGCGCCTCATCAAAGGGACCATTGACAACATAAACCCCATCGTGAAGGATAGGGCTTTGCTTTATTACAGGCTGCTTCATCAGCCAATGTCATCAGGCTATGAAGTCTCGATCATCAAAATCGTGGAACAGTCCGATCCTGGAGATCCCCCAAGCGAAAGCATAGGTGAAGATCAAGAGTGGCTCAACTCCCTCCAAGTGGTCTCCAGTCCTGTCGCACAGGTACTCTGAAAAGGTACATCTCTCTAAAGGCTGTGTTCCCAAGACTTTCTGGTATCAAATACTAAAGAATACATTCCCAAAATCTGCTTAACAATCCAGCTTACCCTGCAGATGCGGTGAGCAGGCCATCTATCCGAATCCTGCAGCGAGCAGTCTACAAACAAGGGGTCAAAAGGGCTCCATTTGAAGCTCCAGCATATGAGTATCGGAGACAACCATCTGTGCAATCAAAGAAGGCACGTGAAAGCAAATGGGGTAGGCATCCAGGCCGGACGTCTGAGCTGGTGATCTTCTGCTTTCACGTCACCTCCCTGGGCAGGGCCATTGTTTTCCTTGCCCAGATGCAGCGCCAAGAATATCAGACTTTTCACTTCTACTGTTCATCTGGTGTGCTCCATGCCAGTCCATGCCAGACCGATCGCATATCAAGCCGAGAGCTTGAAGCTTCCAAAGCCGCATTGCTTGATAAGGCGGCAAGTTGTGGCTTTCATGGGGAGTCCACTCCGGATTTGCTCAGACAGCAATCCTATGCATGACGAAACAAAGCACTTGCACCTGAGCGTCTCAGGATTCTTCAAGTGCTTCTAAATGACGGATCTTCATTGTGCATTTCCATTCCTCCAAAAAACTCTGAGAGGATTGCATAGGAATAAGAAAAAATTGTTTGTACTGAGAATCCCTTCCAGCCTTCACTTGCCGCGGCTACTGCTTTGCTTGATGAATTCACTAATCTGCCGGTAGGCTGGGAGCGCAACCACCACCCGCATATGCTCGCCATCCTTCCATAAAAAATGTTGTGAATCATTCGCCTGTCGAAGCACACTTTCGGAAAGGGCACCGTCTGAAGTAAAATCTTGGTACAGCACGGCATCCTGCAGTCTGACCCTATTCAATTCGTCCTCCCAAGCATACAGCTGTTGCACAACATTTTCTGGTCACACGCTCTCAATGTTTCCAGAATATTCATACCGTCGAAGAAAGGAAACAACTTGGGAAGCTTTGATACCTTGCCTAAAAGCGATTTTAGCTGCTTCTCTGTTCAATTCACCCACGAAAAGCGCCGGCAGCCGATAGGCTTCCCTACAAAACATGGTGAGGATGGTAACCAAGAGCCTTGAGCTGGTGTAGGCATAAAGCCTGAAGTTCGTTTCAACCACGATGCGATGTCCCTGGACACTGGCGCCCTGCTGTTGGACCGACTGCCCCGAACATAGAAGGGCCGTCATGGGTGTGAAAAAGTACAGGGTATCCTTTCGGGTCTCCATCATGACCAATCCCATGACGGAGAGTACTTGCAGCAGTTTCCTTTCTTCGTTCTTCTTTCGTTCGAGTATGCCGCCTGCCCCGGGCGGTAGGCAGCTTGATTCGAGGAGGAGGCTGAGCATAGTGACCACTTGTTCGTCTTTTCCCGCGAGTTCCATGAGGCAACACTGAAGCAGCAGCCACAGCTGTTCGGATTGCTGTTGCAGGAGGAACTGGAACCCTTTTTCTGTGACAGTCAGGGTCCCTTCTTTCCTGGAGACTTTCACCAGTTCTGCTTGGTCGGTCAACGTTTCCATTTTTTTGAACGCTTCTCTTTCTGCTCCGTCTTCGTCTTTCCATGGTTGTTTCATCGCACCCAGTAGGTAGCGCAGGAACGATTCCCACCTGTTCTTGCTCCATCGATCCATGGTGTGTATGTCTCGGTGCCATTCCAAGGACAAGCCCAGGGTGGAACGGAGAGGACCGGTTGCACAGAGCACGCGTCGCAGTCCAGGCACGACGTTGGACGCGACGATCCCTGTTTTTTTTCTTCCTGGTTCCATCCACGTTTCTTGGAAGAACTGTCGGCACACGAGGTCAGCACCACGTCCGCGTCGTCCATCCAAGCACGTTTCACGAGGTTTCCATCCTCAGCTGCAGTCCCACCAGCAGTTCCAAGGCGTCTTCCATCCTTTCTTCGTCCGTTCCATCCATCCACGCCATCACCACGTCTTTACGTCTCATCCACGTCAGCCACGTCTTTCCATCGCTTCGCATGAATGCTTCTTTTTCGCATGTTCGACGCACCACGTGGGATCGGCACGTCCAAGAAAGCGGTACGCAGGACCAAGTGTTTGGCTTCGGACGGCAGCAATCGAAACACCGCTCGTCCACATCCTTCGTGTTGGAGCACGTCTTGGATCTGTGCAGCTGGCAACGTGCACAAGTAACGTAACAAACGATGTGTTGTCATGACAAGACGTGGAACACACGACGTTCCATGCCGTAAGACACACGCCGTCTTCCATGTGGGATGGAATCACCACTGCCGTTCTACCCTGTGCCGACGAGGATCCTTCTTTCTCCCTCCGTTCCAGATGATGCGGTAGATGGTCCATCCATCCCCTTCCTTCCTTTCGAAGCGGGACCTCCTTTCCTCGTAGTGGGGAAGGGAAGGACAGAGGTGGAGAGATCGAGAGGGCGAGAGAGATAAAGAGAAAGATCTCGTCGCAGGGAGTTTCTTCTTCGAAGGGAAGAGGAGAGGCGTTCCTTTACGAACAAGACGAGGGACACATGGAACAGCGGATGCGGATGAAATGCTCGATCCATCATGTTGTGATGGGATTGTGGCGGAGAGTGGGGACAAAAAGATCATACCTTGCATGGAAGTAAAGCGCTTTTGCGAACCACGCTCCTTCATGGATCATCGCGCACAAAAGCGCCATGGGCTTGGGCGTACCTAAGTCCATGCACAGTGCTTGTGAACCTCGCGATGAAACTACACCTCTTTTCGAAACCCAACCTCCATCGCATGAAATGAAACTTGCAAGTGTACGATGAAGAGAAATCCCCTCAAGATCTTCTTTACGACTGAACAAGGGTCCACGTCGTGGCATTGGCTGGTAACGTCAAACGAGAGGCATCCAACCGATGGACCCACGAACGTGCAACGAGGAAGCAACATGACAAGTGCTTACAAAGAGGTCCTCCCTCCTATATGTAGCGCATTCGTGCATCGACGGAGGGAGAACACTTGGCACCGTGGTTCGTTCCTGTGTCTACGATGGGATTTCTTCTTGCCTAGGCACTGTTGCGCCTAGCCCTCTCGAGACACCTGTCTTGCCGAGGTTGTCCTTCGACGATGAGGAATATGTACTCAATCGTGAGGCTTTTGAGAGGTTCTCAATTATATTCGGGCCATTCACTTGGGACCTGTTTGCCTCGCCAAACAATGCCCAATGTCCGCCCTTCTTTACACGGGAGACCCATGCTCTCGCCCAAGAATGGGCTAGTCTTGGCAACCTATGGGCACACCCACCCTGTTGCCTCATTGACTCCGTGATAGGCAGGCTCGAGGCCGAACCTAGAGCCCTTGTGACCATGATCACTCCGCATTGGCCAAAGGCTCCCTGGTTCCCTCGCTTGCAGCATCTCGCTACCTACCAGGAGGTACTAGGGAGGCATGAGGGAATATTCTCGGATGCCCAAGGAAGGCCCTTGCCTTCCCCTCACTGGGACGTCCTCCTTAGCCATGTCCCTAGGCGGATGCAGGGCCAGGACTAACCCGAATAGGGACCGGTTTGTTGTTGTCCGAATAGTCTTTCTCAGTGGGTTTTGGGTGAGAGAGATCGATAATTATCACCAGTAATTCACTACCTAGTATTACAGTTCAACTCACGAGCGTGCGAGTCACAAACCAGGTTCCAAGTTTGACTGTACGTGTGTTCCAACGGTTCCAGTTGCCGTGCTCTTCAGGTCTTCTCGTAGGCTCACGAGTCCAACACAGCAGCAAGCGTCCACACTTCTCTCTACCAGTCCCTTCTGACACTCCACTGGAGTATATCAGGTGGGGGGCAGTGCTACAGTCCCATGCACTACAAGCTACCTACCACTGCAGTCTTCTGTGACGGGGTGACCCAGTCCCTTCGATCCCTTCCGAGACTCGAAACCACCGGGGTGGGAGTATCTTCTCCGAACTGGGGTGACTTGAGTGAACCATCATGATTGTACCGAGGTACAGCCAATTGACCAACACTCCCCCTCAATCATGATTCACTCTTGTTTCTTCACAACATGAAGAGTGTCTCTGATCTCTTCAAATCTTGATGATGGCAATATCTTCGTGAGATAATCTGCCAACATGATGTCCGTGGGACAGTAGTGAAATTTCACTTCACCACGCACTGCACGTTCTCGTACAAAGTGATGCTGGATGTCAATGTGCTTTGATCTGGAAACTGAATTCAGATCATTGAGCATCCTCAAAGTAGCTTGGTTGTCATTCAGTATTGGGATGCCATCCCAAGTACCGTTCATCAAACTTCCCAAGAAGTTTCTGATCCACAGTGCTTCTTTCACGCAAGCACTCACAGCCATGTATTCTGCTTCTGCAGTGCTAGTGGCAACAGTCTTCTGCAACTTGCTATACCATGCCACCAGGCTTCCATTCAGCAGGAACAAGAAACCAGTCCTGGACCTCCTTGTGTCCACATCTGTTCCAAAGTCAGAATCACAGTATCCTGTCAACTCCAAACCCATTTCTGCATTTGCTGATACAGGTTCATGCTGACCAAGACACAGACCATGTGTTCTGGTTCCTTTCAAGTACTTCAATACTCTCTTTGCTGCCTTCCAGTGTTCCTGAGCAGGCTTGCTCATGTATCTGGATAGCACTGCTGCTGCATGGGCAATATCAGGCCGTACCGTCGTCGATAAATAAAGCAATTGTCCAACCAACTGCTGGTACTGCACAACCAATTCCTCATCACTTTCTACCTTTCCTTGTTTCATGCATTCAGAGAGTGGCACTCTTCTCTCCTTTGCATTGTCCATTCCAAACTTGTCCAGCGTCTTGTCAATCTTTGCAGCTTCTGACAAGTGCATCATCCTGCTTTTTCTGTTCCTGGTCATGACCATACCACAGAACAAGTGAGCAGGCCCCAAGTGTCTTGCATCAAACTTACTACACAGTCCATCAATGACCTTCTGCAGTAATGTTTTGTCACTTGAAGCCAGCAGGATATCATCAACATACACACATATGTAGCACACTGAAGTATCTGACCTGCAGAGCAGCACAGATTCTTCAACACCGTTGCACGCACAACCCAGCACCTCTTTCAGGGTAGTGGTCAGTAGCTTGTTCCACATCCTTGGTGCTTGCTTCAGGCCATACAAGCTTTTCTTGAGCTTCAACACCTTTCCAGGTACAGGTTGTACCCCTTCTGGAAACTTCATGTAGATGTCTTCCACAAGATCTGCATTCAGAAAAGCAGTCTTGATATCCAGTTGTTCAAGTTCCAGGTCTTGCACAGCTGCTACTGTCAAGAACATTCTGAGTGCTGTTTTTCTCACAACAGGTGCGTATATTTCAGCAAAATCAATGCCTTCCCTTTGCTGAAAACCTTTGATCACCAGCCTCGCCTTGTACCGTTCAACGTTACCGGCGGCATCTTTCTTGATCTTGAAGACCCACTTGGTCTCCAGCGCTTTTCTTCCAGCAGGAAGATCCGCAACTTTCCATGTATCAGACTCATACAACGATCTGATTTCATCTTCGACAGCCATATTCCAAAGATCAGCGTCAGATCTTTCCATGGCTTCTTCATAACCAGAAAAATCTGCAGGGAGCTTTTCAGATTCCACGTCAGCCTTCAAACCAAGAGCAAGTTTCCTGTAGTCAACCTCTTGTCGTTGCCTTAAATCATATTTTCCTGTACTTTGAAGTTCTCTTGTTTCGCTTGACGTTCCATTTCGTTCATTCTGATCCGTTAAGTCGGTTTCCTCATCAAAACGATTTTCTGCACCAGAATCTGAAATAATTCCTGCATTTTTCACACTGTCATTTTCCAGGTCATGTGGTGTTGTTCCTTCCAGGTTTTCCTGTACTGTGGTATCAACTATACCATCACCAACAACACTTTCCACACTGGTTTGACCACCTGTGACCATCTGATCACTGCTTTTACCGCTCTCCAGGAGCTGAGGGGGATTTTCTGCTTTTTCGGAAACATCGCTCAACGGGCGATTTCCAGGTTCAACAAGCAGATCAGGTATAACCAATTCTTGTGTTCCAAATGAACCATGTAGCTTACCTGGCTCACTTTCGAAGAATTCTGCTGTCCTGGACAATACCAACTGTCCATTCACCAAAAATCTGTATGTGCTGCTGTTTTCATAACCAATGAAGACAGCTTCCTGGGCTCTTGGAGCCAACTTTCCTGACCTTTTCTCTTCAGGAACATGCACCAGGGCTTTGCAACCCCATACCTTCAACAGATTTAGGTCTATACTGCTGCCTGTCAGCATTTCAGCAGGACTTTTATCACCAGTACCTTTTGCCGGTACCAGGTTCCTCACATAAGCAACAGTCCTGACTGCTTCACCCCACAATGAATGGGGCATGTTGCTTTGTATCAGCAGGGCTCTTGTGCCCTCCATAAGTGTTCTGTTTAACCGTTCTGCTTGTCCATTCTGCTGAGGTTCATATCCAGCAGTCTTCTCATGGATGATTCCACGGTCCTTCAGCCACTCCATCAGTTCCTTGTTCAGGAACTCACTGCCTCTATCTGTTCTGATGGCTTTGACAGAACAACCTCCACGTTGCTCAAACCAACTGATAGTCTCCTTCACAAATCCTGCTGCTGCATCTTTGCTTGGTGCCAGGTGCACTTTGCAGGCTTTGGTGGCAGCATCCACTGCAGTCACAACATACCTGTGACCTCCCAGTGCTTCAGGTTCTACTGGTCCCATAAGATCAAATGAGATCCTATCCAGTGGCTTATAAGTCTGCTTGATGGCTTGGTGTGGCTTCTGTGTCATCTTGGCCTGAGGACACACCACACATGGCTTGGGAAGCTGACTTGGCAGTCCCATGCTCTTCAACACAAACAAACTTGGATGACCAAGCCTGGCATGCCACAGTTCTGCATCTGTGAGCAGTGCCATTGATCCATCTTTTAGAGACTGTGCCAGCAGCTCTACTTCACCTTTCTTGATGGTGCAGCCTGTGTCATCAAATGTGACACTGGCTCCTGCAGAAATTGCCTTGGGTACTGAAAACAGATTGTATTTCAGTCCAGGCACAAAGAGTACACCAGTGAGGACAATGTTGTGTCCTCCTCTGGAGAGATACACATCTCCAGAACCTGCAATGGGAAGGTTCCCACCTGCAGTACTGATCTCTTTACCATTGACACTCTCCAGGGTGTCATCAAAGAATTTTCTGCATCCTGTCATGTGCTCGGTCGCACCGCTGTCCACGATCCAACTGGACAGCTGAACATCCTGTTCAATGAGTGATGCCATGAAAGCAGTATGATTTGCTTTTTCATGTACAGCATCAGTTCCTTTACTAATGTCCTCATTCTTCCTGGGGCAGTGGGGCTTGATGTGCCCAGCCTCTCCACAATGCCAGCAAACTGTTGTCTTGTTGCCAGGCCCTTTCTTGGGCTTTCTGCTTTTGCCTTTCTTCATGAAGGTCTTCAATGCCTTAGGTTTGCTGTCTAAGGTCATTTCAAATGCCAGCAGCTGAGCTCTCAGATAGTCCATCGTCAGCGGGACTCCGGACGCCTGTATCGACAACTGGACAGGCCGATACTCGGACGGCAATCCTCTTTTCACCTTCCTGCACATATCCTCCTCTGAAACCACTCTTCCAGTGTTCATCACCAGATTGGCAAGTGATTCCACCCTCTCCATGAATTTGCTGATCTTTTCACCAGCATGCATCACAACACCATCGTACACATCGAGGGCTGCCTGTGCACTTACTTCAGTATGGAGATCATACTTTCTGATCAATTTCTGCCATACATCTTTGGCTTCTTGCAGATTTCTGAGGGACAGCAAGTCCTCAGATCTCAAGGTCTGCATGATAGCACCTCTTGCTACCAGGCTCCTCTTCATGCCTGTTGGTCCGTCCTCCGTGGCATCGAGAGTCTCTCGCAAGCCAGCGACAACCAACACATTCATCATCCTTTCCTTCCAACAAATCCAGTTGGAATGGTCCAACTCAGGTACCTTGGATAAATCTATCCTGTAGGACACCACTTGTGGTCCTGAGCTTGCGCTCATCGTCGGTGTGTCTTCAAACACCTCTGCTGCTCCTGCAGCTTCTGCCATTCTCAAGGCTCTTAACCTGTTGTCCGAATAGTCTTTCTCAGTGGGTTTTGGGTGAGAGAGATCGATAATTATCACCAGTAATTCACTACCTAGTATTACAGTTCAACTCACGAGCGTGCGAGTCACAAACCAGGTTCCAAGTTTGACTGTACGTGTGTTCCAACGGTTCCAGTTGCCGTGCTCTTCAGGTCTTCTCGTAGGCTCACGAGTCCAACACAGCAGCAAGCGTCCACACTTCTCTCTACCAGTCCCTTCTGACACTCCACTGGAGTATATCAGGTGGGGGGCAGTGCTACAGTCCCATGCACTACAAGCTACCTACCACTGCAGTCTTCTGTGACGGGGTGACCCAGTCCCTTCGATCCCTTCCGAGACTCGAAACCACCGGGGTGGGAGTATCTTCTCCGAACTGGGGTGACTTGAGTGAACCATCATGATTGTACCGAGGTACAGCCAATTGACCAACATTTGTCCCCCTTTCTAATAAGGGCTCTGTGGCCGATGAACCGGATAAATACGTGGCTTAGCCACGGGCGGATTCCCCAATGGAGTTAAGATGTAATATTAATTGCGGCGGAGGGGAACGAGAACACAAGAACAACGTTCCTCAACGTTCCGCCCAACCGTCTCGGCTGCCGCGGCGACGCCAACGAACGCACGAACGAGCGCGAACGCACACCGACTCCACCACCCTCGTCGTCTTCGCGCCACGGGAAAAGGAGGTGGGCGCGCAAGCGCCACACCGTTCAACGAGTCTTCCGCCCGCGAGTGGCGAGAAAATGGCGAGGAAAAAGGTAGCGAGCGAGGGACCTGTCGGCATCGCCGACGGCCAACGTCCCCTCGCCGCTCCTGTGGGGGTGGCTGTCGGCAATGCCGACGCCGAGCGACAACGCGCGCGCCCGTAGAGAGGCGCCGTGCCTCCACGAACCGCTCGCAAAGGTTTCGTGGAGGAGGCGAACGAAAAAGAGCGAGAAACGGCTTCGAAAGCCGCGCTCGCCGCTCCCACCTTCCAACAGAAGAAGCCTCGTGTTTTTTGAGGTGGTCTAGAGGCTATCCAACCCGTTCGCACCCCCACGGCCTAAGCTCTGGCGTCTCCGGACGACGGTGCGCTCGAGGGTTTCGAAACCCTCAAGCACCGTGGGAAGAAGGCCAAAAGATCGGCTGCGAAAGCCGATCTGGCCTCCTCGGACGCACGGAAACTGCGCCGTGCCTCCGAGGCTATTGTTCGACCCGTCGCACGCGCCGATCGGCCCGTCGGTCGCACCGATCGTGCCGATCATGCGCGCTCCATCGCGCGCGCGCGCGGCGACGTTGATCGAACGATTTGATTGGCTTATGCCCCTCATCCTGGCTCCCCATTGGCCGAAGCAGGATCTAGGAGCTCGCTCCAGGCAGACGCCCCTGTTGGGGGCTCGCCGTTGGCTGGATCCCCTGTTGGGGCAGCCCCATTGGCTACCGATCCCGGCAAGCCCCGAGCGAGAGAGGCTCTGCCCCCGGCCGAGGGATCAGGGACCAAGTCCATGGATGAGAGTGAGGATGAGAGCCTAAGGCCCACCTATCTCGAGAATCTTCTCTCCGACGAAGGGGAGGCCCGAGCCAAGCAAAGTCCTATGAAGGACTTGTAGGATCCACACGTGGAGGAGACACTCCACTACGTGAATCGGCCTCTACCCGTTTGGATCGTGGAGTGGGAAGCCGACCCACATCGACTCACCGACGACGAGCTTCAAGCCGTCAAGGGGTTGAAATACTCCTACTCCCGCATGTGCCGTTTGCTCGCCCAAAGAGCAGCTGCCGCTACCTCCGAAGAGAAGAAACACTCTATCCAGAGGTCTCGCACCCACATGATGCAAGACCTCACCCGACTCGAAAAGCTTTGTGAACACGAGCTCGCCTAGCGTGAGGTGGCCATCAAGAAAGAGCGGGAACGCATTGAGCTTGAGCGGCAACGTGAGATTGCGGGCTTTGTAAGAGACCGCAGCGAGAGCTTGCGTAGCATGGCCGCGCTCTCTCCAGCCGAGGCTCATAAGCTATTCAACAGTGCGATGGACTTGTTCGACTTCCTACGAGAGTCGCAACCGAAAGGGTCCTTGACGCAACTGGCTCGATCGGCATTCCAAGAATCCGCGCTCGATCTTTTGGTAGATCCTCTCCACGAGGAGAGCCAAGGACCACGCGACAAGTTCATTGAACGTGCCTTGGTTCGTGCTAGAGTGGTGGAGGAACCGCACGAGGTGCGCCCCCTTACGGCGACGGCCCTTGATCCCGAAAGGATCACGCGCTCCACACTCCCCTTGCCTCCGACCTTTGACGGTAAGAAACTCGACCGCCATTCCTTGAGGGATTGGCTTCAATTGTTCCAATCTTCACCTCCGGTCATTCGGACAAGGAAGAAGCACAAGTTGCGCTTGCGGCACGCTACCTCATAGGGAGCGCACAAAGGTTCTATAAATTGGCCACTCAAGCCCATCTGTTAGGAGCGAAGCTCCTTGCTCTTGAACTCCGCCCGTACGGAGGAAGTTGCCTCGGAGGTTGAGGAGGCGCTTGGGAGGCGGCTCTACCTTCGAGGTCAAGATCAACTTGATTACAAGGTGTGTGGGGGGAGGAGTTAAGTACTCCTCCCCATCGAGGGATAACCATCCATTGAAGGGGTTCAATGGGTGAGGAATGAAGGGGGAACCCTGGTTCCTAACACTCCCCAGCCCCAACACCGGCGTCCTCGACGGTCCTTGTATACTGAACAAACAGGTGGTAGGAGAAAACCTGCCCTCAGGTCAAAAACTCCTAAAGAAAACTTAATCTATCCTAGATGAGGCTCTATAAAGCAGCCTTTCCAATTCCTCATGTGTGACTGTCTCTTCATATCCGTCCGTGTAACGGATGGTCTATCGTCCTGCACCATGTTTGGGAGCGGCGATGACTTGTCCAGCGTAATACATGAGCAGTCCCTGCTCGTCAAAGCGCTTCTGTACTACCCGGTGCAGGTTTGCTTTAGGCAAGGCTTGCAAACCTGTAAGTTTCACGGTGGACGCACGTCCAATGGCTGCTGCCCAAGGGGCTTTGCCAGTCCAGGTGTTCTGGACGATAGGTGTCTTTTGCTGAAATTTGACTTGTTTGTGCCTGAGGACTGCAGCCTTGTTGGCAGCAGTGATGCCAGTTTCAGGCAGAATTCCATTCACCTTTTCATAGACAGCGACGTCGCTGATCAGCGCATCATCTTCATATGCCCACCCCAATTCTTTGGCAGGTGTATCCCATTGAACATAGTATCTGGGTGGTATTGAATTCCAGTTGCGCAGGAGGTATTTTCTGACAGGATATTTCTGCGCTAGGTCGGTTTGTTGCTGTGGCGTCTGCGGCGGTAGCACGGACGGTCCAGGTTGTTGAGCTAAAGGGAATTTCGCAGGATCTGCTTTCCAAAAATTTTCCAGTTTCTCAGCATGCACGATTGGGTGAATGCTGCTGCCTTCCGGTAAGCGAATCTCATAATTGTCCTTTCCCAGGGAGCGGACAATTTCGGTAACCCGGAAGCGTGGCTGCAGTTTATGCTGATCACTGCGCGTCGCACGTCCTCCCTGCAGTTTGACGGTGTCTCCCTTTGCAAAGTTTTTGTTGACCCGCGTCCAGTCACTGAAAAATCGCATGCGTTCCTCAGACTTGGCGAGGTTGACTGCCATGAGACGATATATCGTCCTCTGGTATTTGCACAATTCAGCAACATGCTTATCGATTGTACGGTTGCTGGGTCCGGGCAGCAAATAGAAGGGCATGGTTGGATGACGACCCAACTCTGCCTGGAACAAAGTAACCCCTGTAGTGACCCGTACGGTGTTGTTGGTCGCAAATTCTGCGATGTGCAGGCATCGATACCAATCGTCATCAGCACTGAAAGTATCTATAAGCGCGACCCGCAGTTGGTCCGCTAGCGTCGCATTTTGACGTTCCGTCTGACCATCGGACTGCTAATGGTAAGCAGTTGTAAGCATGGCCGTGACATCCAAGGCCTCCATGAAATCGCGCCAGTATGCGCTGGTGAATTTCGTGTCTCGGTCCATGATCAAATTGCTGGGGCATCCGCGTTTCGCGACCCAGTGACGCTCAAACTGAAAGGCCAGCTCAGTTGCAGTGATGCTGGTGGTGATAGGAATGTAGACGGTGTATTTGGTAAACCGGTCTACGATGTGACGCCCCTTGCCTCGTCACATGTTAACTTCGATCGAAACACGATGACCAATACAGATGGGACTGTAAGGGATCAGTAGCCTTGGACCCCCAATCAGGAGCCTCCTTCCTCCCTTACTGTCCCCCGCGATGTATCCCAAGGAAGGGGGATCGGGGTTACCAACTTGTGTGGATGGTTGGGGCGGGGCGCTCCCTATTAGCCAGGAACCCTACCCGTACAAAACGAATCTAGGGGTTCGATCACTGGAGAGGATCGAACGGCCAGAAGTACCCCAGTCAACCCCCTCGGTCAGGTCGCCGGGGCTCCACCGTCCGAGGGAGCACAAGAATCGCCAGGGGATCTTGAGCACGATCCGCTCGAAGCGGATAAGGTATGATAAGACCATCCCCCTGTGTGAGATCACTTAGGACCTCACACCAAACCTTGAAATAGAAATCAGATCCATCTTGACTTGACTAGCCGTGCTCCACTTCGACACTCCGCTAGACTCAAGTCCGGATCCCACGTGCAAGCTTGCCTTTCCTTGGCAAGGCTCGCACGAGAACTTTTTCGCCCTGAGGAGACATCCTCCTTACTTCCAAGAAAGCCCACCACGGAACCCCCTTGTGGCCCCACTGAAACGCAACCCTTGTGGCAGAAATCGTGGGCAGCACCACAATATAAAACTGAATAGTCACTCTTGGAATCATTGGACCAAATGGCTCCCAAGGCGAAACCAGCAAATCTCCCGGGTGAAGAAGGTGAAAGTAGCCAAACCCGCACTTTCGCCTCCATGGACGAGGTCCACAATCTCAAGGAGACGGTGGATCAAGTCGTCATGAGTTTTCAAGACCGCTTAGAGAAGCTTCAAACGCAGTTTGAATCTCAAGAGCAGCACACTTCAGCGCTTCGTTCGACGTTGGACCAACTCCTTCGCCATTTCGAAACGCTTCGGACGCCACATGTCCCTTGGAGCTCCAAGATGGGGTCTATCCCTGTCTCGGATTCAATCTCGACACAGTTGGGTGCAGAACCGGCACCAGTTGGAGTCCAGCCCCCATCTGAACCCCCTTCTAACCCTACTGGAGCTCGAAGCCAAACTACACCGAATTCTTCACGTGCTTCCCAGGGTTTGCAACAAATTGCGGCAAGAGTCGGGAAGTACAAACCAGAGCAACCCAAGAAATTCAATGTGGAAAGTGGTCAGGAGGCCACAGCCCTCCAGATTGTTACACTCAAGGGGCAATGGAAAGCCTTTGGGATGAAACAAAACTGGAACGAGATGGAAATACTCGCGACAATACTCACTGAAGGGTTAGCAGGGAAATATTATGAGTGGGCAAACAACCAAGAACAGTTTGTCTCTACTCAATTCCACAGCCTCCATGATTTCTTTCAGCGGCTCGCCAAATTCCACCTAGCCGAGGAACCTATAACCAAGACACTTGTGGATATCCAACGAGCGTGGCAGCGCCCGGACGAATCCCCACAAGATTTCGCAACCCGTCTTGATGGCTATCAGGCAGTTCTCAAACATTTCGGGCAAGAGCCTGGAGCCCAGCTCCACGACGATAGAAAACAACTTCAGTTCCTCACCGGCTTGCAGCGATATATATCGCAGCAACTTCATACAGCTTTTATGGGCAAGGCCCTCGAAATGGATCGCACGACGTTAGCGATTCTGACCGAGATGCCGTTTGCTCGTATCGTCCAAGCTGCGCAAGCGATATGGCAGCAACAGCAACAAAGCAAGCAAAGAATGGCCTTTAGTCGCGAGAAGCAACCCTCACAGACCACGGACGGCGTTCCCAGAACTCAAGTGGTCCATGCGACGGTGCAGGACCAGGAAATTGAAGACTTCACCAAGCGACAACTTTCCTTTCGTCAACGCTTCTTGCATAAGATACTTACCCCTGATCAGATCAAACAAGCAAGAGAATTGAACTTGTGCCTTTGCAGGATGAAGCAAGCTGTGGTCTGCCTTTCAAGCGATCATATTGCCCGTGACTGTCCCTTGAGGAAGGTAATGGCAGGAGAGAAAGAATTGATGCAGAACAAACAAGAACATTATCAATCCCATTTCATAGACAATGAGACTCACATCGCCGATGACCGGGACGACTCACAGCAAGACAATGAGCCAGACAGCTGCTACTTTATGGATATGGATATTTCAGACCAACTTATGGAACATCTTCGCTGTGATGAGGAAGATGTATCGGAAAACGATCAAGCTCTGTCTCATTGAGTGGTAGACAGACAGAGCAAAGCAATCCGGATTCCACTCCCAACATGGACTCTTCGAGCCAACATGGTCAAACAATCCATATTCTACAATCATTCCATGTGCAGCACCAGAAATCCACAACCACCGCTCCTGTGGCACCTACCGGTGACCCCAACAGGATCGATACTCTGGAGCATTGCCGCTACTTCACCACCGTCGGTCAAGCCCTTTCACCCGACGGCAAAGGATCCTTAGAGCTGCAGGTTCTCTGGGACACGGGAGCATCCCACAATTTCATCAGTAAGAAGTGGCTCACCCGCTACGAACAACAATTTGGCATCTGTCCTGTGGTCACCCAAAACGTGAGATATCGCATCGCCGACTCCGCTGAGGAACGAAGGACGTATGCTGTACGCTTAACCATCAATATGATAAACGGAGTCAGGACATCCGTTTGCTGTTCCGTATTGCCAGAAGCGCCCACGTACGACGTTCTGTTGGGTAAGTTATGGATGCAACAGCATCGTGTGGTACTAGACACCTATCGTAACTTTGCTACAGGCTGGTTCAAGGGCAGGCCAGTGGGAATCCATGGAGAACCGGGTTCCAAGCAACAGCATCCTGCTTGTAACATACTCCATAACATTGAAGAGATCAGGGCGCAGTTGAAAGAATGTAGACAAGAGGGACTAAGACCCCTATTTGTACAAGCACAGCTGATCTCCGACACTACCAAGAAGACTCCTGATGATAGGACAGGCGACAGTGACCCAATACCTGGTACCGTACACGACTACCCAGGCTGCAGCATTGACGATCGAGATAGCGCGCTCCAGCAAATTGAAAAACTAAAGGAAGAGTATAGTTTTTTGTTCAAGGAATGGGAGAGCGATGATCTACCACCGGTGCGGCCAGACTTCGATCATCGGATTGAATTACAACCAGGATCGACAGTCCCGCATCGAAACTATTACCCTATACCTGCAAAAATGCAGGAGGAAGCCAGACAATTACTGTCCAAATTTCTGAACGCCGGGTTTCTTCGATCGAGCAAATCGCCGTTCGCAGCCCCGATGATGCTCATTCCAAAAAAGACACCGGGACAGTGGCGAATTGTATTCGACTTCCGAGCGCTCAATACAATCACAGTGAAGGATCGTCATTCGATACCTCGCAGTCAGGAACTCTTTGACACACTATATGGCAGCCGAATTTACTCCACCTTTGACCTACAAGATGGCTACTATCACATGAGAATTCGGGAAGAAGACATTGCAAAAACAGCAGTCACTACACCATTTGGGCATTATGAATGGGTAGTCATGCCCATGGGTTTATGCAATGCTCCTGCCACCTTTCAAAGGTTTGTCAATCATGCATTTTCAGAATTAGTGTATCAATGGTCTACTTTGAAGGTTTATTTAGATGATTGCTTGGTGCATACTGCCGATTACGCATCGCACGTACGCAGTATCCAGCGTTTCTTTGAAACTTGCCAACAACATCACATACGACTGAAAAGCAGTAAGGCATACTACTGCCAAACAGAAGTAGAGTTTCTGGGATACACAATCCAGGATGGCACCCTCACACCTGCCCAACACTTACTAGAAGCAATACGCAATGTGCAACCGCCACAATCCATCAGCCAGGCCCGATCATTTCTTGGACTCGTGGGATTCTATCGGCAGCTAATACCGCAGTTCGCACGTATCGCCGCGCCAATAACCAAACTCACCAAGAAGGAAGAGCAATGGTGTTGGGACAGTGAGCAACAGCAAGCTTTTGTGAGATTGAAGGATGTGTTTCTACATGGAGATCCACCTGTCGTCCGCATCTTTGATCCAGACAAACCAATCAGAGTCCACACGGATGCCAGCAACCATGCCCTTGGAGGATGCTTGTCACAGTTACATGGCAAGAATTGGCATCCAGTAGCATTTCATTCTCAAGTGTTGAATCCTGCACAGCGCCGATATTCGACAACCGGAAAGGAGACTCTTGCTGTGATTTCTTGTTTCCGCAAATGGAAATTCTACCTGCAGGGTCAACACTTCCAATTGTTCACCGACCACATTGCCATACAATATTTGAAGACCAAAAAGGCTGAACAATTGACACGAGTGGAACAAGGCTGGATTGATATCCTATCACAGTTTGATTACACTCCTCAATATGAACCAGGCACCAGAAACATCGTCGCCGATGCTATTTCCAGATGGAACACGTACCCAACGCTCACAGTGCTGGAACTATGTGCCGGAGGTACAGGCACCATACTCCATGCGCTTGCTGCAGAATTGCCCGATTATATACGAGTCGCGTACTATGCTGTTGAACAAGATTTAGCAGCAGCCAACTCTTTAAAATCAGCATTCGCTCAGGTACAGAAACTAAGACCGCATACATTTCTGGGATCGGTAGATAACGTCAACTGCTTTGGAACAACAATCTCCGACGCCAAACAACAGGAGCTACCACATATACACTTCCTGTTTGCAGGAGTGCCGTGCCAACCTTTCTCACGTGCAGCGAGACACACAGCAAAAGGTTTACAAGATTCTAGACAATGTTTCACACAAACTGCAGAAATCATTCGATTGATACAGCCACAGTACTTTGCAATCGAGTGCGTACCGTTTGCTGATCACTTGAAAGATGACTTGCAGATTATCAATTCCGTGTTACAATGTAAGCCACAGGTACATCACCTCGATCAATATACGGCACAAAGACGTATCCGTTGGCTGTGGACAAATATCAAGCTTGATAATGAGCAAATCCGCAGAACCTGCGTTGAAACAGCACCACTTTGGATTGATTGTTTGTTGAACGCAGTTCCGCAACTGGATACAAATGGCCTGCCCCGCCGAAAGTCCGCAACGTTAATGGCATCCTCCCACACGTACAGTGACAGAAACAAAACAATGTGGGTACACGATACTACCCAATCCATGAAGCTACGCCCCATGACGCTGGACGAGAAAGCAAAATTGATTGGACTGCCATCAGCCAGTTCATTGATGGGCACCCAAGAACAAAAGCAACGCTTTCTCGGTAATGCCGTACCAGTTCAGTTCCTACAGTTCCTTCTTAAACATCTTATACCAAGGTGGGTACTTCATAGTGGGCCTACCACTATTCAGTTTTACACAGATAGATCCCAAACGAGTACTCGGGTTGACGACGCGTGTGACAATGTCCAGTTGGCACAGGCGATCGACAGCTATGTTGTGTCAGACGAATTGCATCAACGCCTACTTCAAGCTGCAGCAGATGATGCAGACTACGATGACTCCTTAGGTTTACAAACAGTGGAAGGACGTATCGCCGTTCCGAACGATTCAAATCTCCGGAAGCATCTGATGTACATTAATCATGACTTACCCACTGCAGGACATCCTGGACAGAAAAGGATGTTGGAACTGATGAAACGACAGTACATATGGCCAGGAATGGGACGCGATGTGCAGCACTACGTGGAAAACTGCAGAGCATGCCAACTTGCAAAACCATCGTACAAGCGCAAATCTCATTTACTGCAACGCATGCCCACCCCCACCGGTCCGTTCACAGACGTGTATTGTGACTTGACAACAGATCTACCACTTACATTCACAGGCTACGACTCTGTCTTTGTGATAGTGGACAAATTTACCAAAATGACAGTTTACATACCCACAGTCAAAGCCGCCACAGCCTCACTGCTTGTTCAGCTGTTCCTTCGACATGTTGTTTGTCACTATGGCGCACCAGAAAGGTTATTCACAGACCACGATTCGAGGTTTGTGGGTGAAATTTGGCATGATTTTGGATCAATGCTTGGCACCAAACTGCATCGAGGTACTCCCTATCACCCACAATCTGATGGACAGACTGAACGGCAAAATCAGACGCTTAAAGCCGCGTTGCGCACAATGATGAAACATCCTACAGATTGGGACAGCTTATTGCCCATGATCCAGTTTGCGCACAACAATGCTGTTACAGCCTCCACCAAATACTCACCGTTCTACTTACATTTGGGCAGATCGCCACGCTTACCGACGCTGGTCACGGCATGGCAAACTATCAGTGCACGCAGCGCGGAGCAGCAGCAAGCAATGGCAGATGTCTACCATGAAGTATTTGAGAACATGGATGAACAGTACTCCTGGATCGAGAAATATGCTAACCAGACACGTCGCGAGAAACTGTCCCTATTCTCTGTTGGTCAGTTGGTTAAATTACGCAGACTTGGCCGCTTGGCAAAACATGCAACTCCATTTTGTGGTCCATTCAAAATCGTGGATATACAACCCACAGGTGCTATCAAGTTGGACTTGCCCGCAGGTTCTCGTCTTAGTCCGTGGATCAACGTAGAACACATTGAGCCTTTCACTGGTGACATACAAGCATCAACTGCTGATACCACTCCAATCTTTGCTTCTGGTGCACAGCATTCCGACATAGAACAGTATATTCTCCGTGATTGGGCTACCATCCCACCCAGATATTGGGTCCGCTGGCGAGGACTGGAAGGAACAAATCGAGAATCATTCCTTGCCGAGCAACAGGCACCAGGAGGTGTACAGGCTATTCTAGATTGGGAATTTCAGCATGGCCCCATACCAGAACTGAACATTACACAGGGTGTCACCTCAACTCAACGTTACAACCACCGTGAGGCAGTATCTGAGCACAAACACAAAATTTATCGCCAATACTTTCCTGTCCTCCATGACACTTGGACCACCGAACATCCAATGAAGACATTCACATTGACAGGCCGTCACCGTTCTATCAGACCCAGTCCACCAAGTGTTTGGGACCCGCAAGAAAATTTACTTTACCGTATCGTATGCAAACGATATGTGGATGAAACAGATCAAGAGCGATGGTACAAAGGGAAAGTCATCGACTTTACCCAAGAAGGATACAAGATTCGATATGAACCAGGAGACGTCGAATTCCTTTCACCTCAAGACTTAGTTTGCTTACTCCAAGATACTCAGAAAATCTTCCAGACGAGGACGCCAGGTATCTAAGGAGGGGGGACTGTGACGCCCCTTGCCTCGTCACATGTTAACTTCGATCGAAACACGATGACCAATACAGATGGGACTGTAAGGGATCAGTAGCCTTGGACCCCCAATCAGGAGCCTCCTTCCTCCCTTACTGTCCCCCGCGATGTATCCCAAGGAAGGGGGATCGGGGTTACCAACTTGTGTGGATGGTTGGGGCGGGGCGCTCCCTATTAGCCAGGAACCCTACCCGTACAAAACGAATCTAGGGGTTCGATCACTGGAGAGGATCGAACGGCCAGAAGTACCCCAGTCAACCCCCTCGGTCAGGTCGCCGGGGCTCCACCGTCCGAGGGAGCACAAGAGTCGCCAGGGGATCTTGAGCACGATCCGCTCGAAGCGGATAAGGTATGATAAGACCATCCCCCTGTGTGAGATCACTTAGGACCTCACACCAAACCTTGAAATAGAAATCAGATCCATCTTGACTTGACTAGCCGTGCTCCACTTCGACACTCCGCTAGACTCAAGTCCGGATCCCACGTGCAAGCTTGCCTTTCCTTGGCAAGGCTCGCACGAGAACTTTTTCGCCCTGAGGAGACATCCTCCTTACTTCCAAGAAAGCCCACCACGGAACCCCCTTGTGGCCCCACTGAAACGCAACCCTTGTGGCAGAAATCGTGGGCAGCACCACATACGATAACCAAAACTGCATTGTAATCGTGACTGGGTGGCAATCCCATTGCAATGTCCAGTGTCACCCATCGATTCGGGTACGACCCATGGTCTGTAGGATGAAGAGTAGTTTTGCTGCGCTGCCTGCTGATTTTGCCCAGTTGGCAAGCATAACATTGTCTGCAATTTGATTTGACGTCCTCGTGCATTCCAGGCCAGTAATATTGCCGCGTCAGCAGCTCAGTGGTTTTATGAACTCCTGGGTGGCCTGCATAAGGCAAATCATGCGTGGTCATCAGGATGAGGTTCTTGACTGCGCGGTCGTTAGGAACGTACAACCGTTTCTGCCCCTGGGTGACCTTATACATCATTCCATCTTGTTTCTGCAGGGTATCTGTCTCCTGAAGTTTCTGATAGTTTGCGTCCATCGATGCCGCTTTTGCAAGTAGCGCATCGAGTCGGCTAATCTTACCAATGTCGACCGCTGTGAGTACTGATTGCAGAGGGTGCAAAGTAGTATTCTCAACTTGGTAAAAAGGACTATCCAGCGCCCCGGGTGAGGGAAGTAAATAGCATGCCGCTGCTTGCTGAGCGTCATTATCGATGGCATCGATCCAGATACGTATGATGGAATTGATCCAGGAGACGGGGAACGCATTGCCAAGCATACGGTTCCTGGTGGATTTGTCCAGTCCCGGTGCTGCTGTGTCTCCCGGCTGCAGCCCAACCAACAATTCCCGCTCTTCAGGAGCCATTTGCCTGGTGGTAGTGCCACCTTCTTGCTGAACCAATGACTGGCCATTTCTGACATTATGTGTGTTGTCCCAGCTGGCGATCAGCGTGGGCGCTTTTGCGGACGGCGCTGTCCAACCTGATCGGAGACAGGCCTGCCAAGTAAGCGGTTGGGCAATTTCCTTTGCGCTGGGCTTCAAATTTTCAGTGTCAAGATTACTCCATAGCAGCCTTGTGCGCTGCTGTGCTGACCAGTGACTCAAGTCATGCTGGGAAGCTGGCCCCAACCACTGCTGCACTACATCCAAATCTTTCTGTAGGTGCTGAGCAAACGGTGTGCACTCAATTGCATAGAAAGTAGCTTGGCTGCGCGCAAGTAGTTTGTGCACCGTTTGAAACAGCGAGCGGTCATCCTGTAATCCTTTTCCAGCAGGATTTGCTCTACTGAAAGGTTGGCATGGTACCCCTGCGATGATGAGGTCCACGGTTGGTAGTTTTCTGTTCACCAGGTCCTTAACGTCATGACCCAAGCGGAATATGTCCTTGCGCAGGAAGAGAACTGGAGGGTCGCGCTGGACTAAATTGAAGACTCTCTGAATAACAGTGCGGCAATCTCCATTGTTTTCAACTGCAATGTAATTGATGTGAACATGGTTTGGCACAGCATGGGCCAGGCTGCGGATTACGGTCCCTGTCCCTGCACACAAATCCAGCACTGTGAGGTGAAGCGCAGAACGGCTGCGACTCAGCGCGTCCGGCGGTAAATTGAACTTTCCAGGCTTGTACACTATGGTAAGCTGGAAGTCGGCAAGCCGGGGTAACCACGATAACTCGCGCTGCTGCAATTTTGCTGGCTGCTTGTTCAGATAATGCACCAGTGCCTGATGGTCGGTGCCAACAACGATCGGGATACCTAGCAAGTAATGTCGCCAAGTCTGCAATGCGAGGACGATGGCTAGCATCTCCAATTCAGTGGTGGTGTAGTTCTTCTGCGCACCCTGGAGAGATTTACTCCAATAAGCCACTGGGTGCCAACCACTGCTGTGCTGCTGGAGCAACACAGCTCCAAGGCCAACATTTGATGCATCAGTGTGAAGTTCTGTTGGGTACCCTGGAGTCCAGAGCCTGAGAACAGGCTCAGAAGTTAATACCAGCTTCAACTCAACGAATGATGATTCTGCTCGCTCATCCCAACGAGCGGTGAAAGGTTCTGTCGTCCGAGTTAATTCGTAGAGCGGGGCTGCCTTTTCTTGGAACCGTGCTACGAACTTTCTGTAATACCCTGCGAGCCCCAAGAAAGATCGCAACTGCGTTGGCGTCCTGGGTTGTGGGAATTCCCTTACTGCCCCAATAAGGCGGGGATCCGGTCCTAACTGTCCCTCCCCAATCACATGTCCCAGGTATGTAAGGTGAGTCTGAAACCAGGTGCTTTTTTGCATATTGAGTCGGAACCGATACCGATCGCAAACCTGCAGCACCTCCTTAAGTGTGTCCATCATGACCTGAAAACTGTCTGCGTAGATCAGCAGGTCGTCAAGGTAGCAAGCAACCGTGCGCTTGTCATAGATGAGGTGATGAAACCTGGCATCCATCATGCGCTGGAAGGTAGCCACTGCGTTGCACATGCCCATAACAAGTACCAACCACTCAAATAAGCCAAAGTGAGTGATGGTGCCAGTGTACCTCACACTGTCCGGATGCATGCGTATGTTGTAATAGGCTTCTTTCAGGTCCAGGCTTATGAAGAAGCGAGCCTGACTTAATCGATCCAGCAGTTCCTCGATGAGAGGTAGAGGGAAATGATCCTTAACTGTGACGTCGTTTAACGCTCGAAAGTCCACGACGTCACGATCAGGCCCGTCCTTGCGCTTAACCATGAAAACTGCAGATCGGCAGGTCTCGCTATCGCTGGCAGCCCGTTGCATAATCCCACGCTTGCATCGGTGCGCAAATCGCTTCTGTAACTCAATTGTTTGGTCAGCGGCCAATCGTATCGGACGGGTTTGGACCCGCTGTGTCCCCCCCTCGGTTAGGACGATACGATGATCACATTCTGATGGCGGTGGCGGTGGTTCGTCGTCACCTGGTGGCTGCATGAGGTGCAGGTATTTGAGCAGCAGGTGTTTTAGTTGTTGCTGCTGTGCTGAATCCAGCGACTCGGGCAATTGTAATCCCTCGACTGCCTCCCGAGTGACCGCCGGACGATTCTCCTGGATCGCTCCTAGCGTTGTCGTCTCGGCAGCGCTGTTGCGATTGATATGCAGAGCTACCATCTCACAGGCAGGGGCAGTATGTCCAGCAGTTTCTGCTTGTTGCTTATAGGTCTTGTCTGCCGAAGGAATTACCCTACCCTTCTGCAAAAGGGGCTGTAATTCCCTGAACCATGGACTGCTGGGTAGATATGGGGTCAGGATACCAGGTCCACTGGTGCCGAGGTTCGTAACTTCTGCGTAACCTGGGGCAGTAGTCTCAAAGGCGGGGCGCAGAGTATGGGCCCTGGCAATTCTGTCCAGTCTTGTTTCATTGCCTCAACAGGATCCTCATAATTGAGTGGTGCCAGCCCTGCCGTTGCTGAAACAAACAGGGTGGTACTGAATGGCCTAAACTCCTCTTCCAAGGTGCTGAAAGAAGTTGGGTGCTGAGCACTTAGCTCTGCAGTCGCCACGCTTACTGAAGCCAGGCCGTTGACGGAGGACGTCTCCCCTGTCTTGTTTTTGTCCATGGCCAGCGTTATTGTCTGACCGCTATGTCTCAACTGAATTGTGTTGCGATTGACGTCCAGCGAAGCCCGGAGTTGCTTCATAACATCACAACCAAGGATCATGTCAAAGTTCTTTGGTAGATCCATAGGTATCACCTTAATCTTTACCTTGATCTGTTCTTCCAACGGCAGATCGAACGGACCAAGAGCAACTGAAATCTGCACAAGTTCGCTGGACGTATGCGCCTGGCCATTGGCGAATATGCTTCGCACAAAGTGTGCTTTGCTGATAATGGTTCCCCAGAGTGCTGAATTCTCTGTGAATATAGGAACACCCTGCACCGGTGTCCCATAATGTTTTCAACTCTGTACCTTGAACGTAGGAAGGTCTGATAAAGGCCAACCCTCCAGACTGCGCCAAATTCACAACGATCTGAGGACAAGAGGATGCTGGAGGGTTCTCCCCAGCCCCAATTGTCAAATCACTCGACTCAAATGTAGACAGCTCCCTGGCATAGTCCACATGGTAATTATCACCATCTGAAACTGTTTCACTGCAAGGTGAATCACACACCGTTGCCGCCACGGGCATATCTCCAGCCCAGTCTTCACTTTCCTCAAGGAGGTGATGCCCTGTGGGACTCACCTGGATGGTGGGAGCAGGAACACGATTCCCACCCTCACGCTCGCTCAAAGGGGAATTTGTCTCTACGCCCGCCGGGGTATCCCGTTGCCGGGGGCCTGGCCGTTTCCCGTTTCCAAACTCTTTCCCTTGTTGGGGCAATCATTCGCCACATGATCAGGGCTCAAGCAACGGAAGATAAGGCATAGTCCCAACTGCTTACATTGCTCAATTGCTTTTGGCGTCGTTTTTTTTTCCTTTCCACTCGGTACGGAACTTTTCTTGTTCGGGCGTGAGAGGGTGCGGCGATGCTGGCACAGCCGCCACTACTGACGGTCGCTCCATTTTCTGTGGAACCGCCTTCGCTTTACGCCCGTGACGCTGATCATCGCGTTCCCGCGCTTCTCTTTCGCGCGCGTGACGCTCCTCGCAATACTGCAAAAGCTCAAGCCAGTCCTCCATGGTCTCCAACGGTCGTTCGTTTCCGTCGAGCTTGTCTACCTCCAGTTTCGCACGCAGTTGATCACGTATTCCAATCCACACGCTACTGCGTAGCTTCAATAGCACCATTTCATCACTCACATGGGGAATCAACTTACCATCTCCCAAATTCACCTTCCTTTGCAACTCCTCAAGGTGTAATAGGTAATGGCGGACGGTCATGTCCCGCTTTTGGTACGCCCTCTCAAATTCTTTGTATGCCGCCTCGGATGAAGGACGGATACGGTGAAGCTGAATAAGAAGTGCCTTGAATGCTCCCAAATTTTGTGGGAGTGTCCCCTTCTCATAAAGAGAATTGAGGACGGCGCACTTGGGTCCTTGGATCATGTCAAGGAGATCCACTACGCTCTCCGATTCTTCCAAATCCGGTTGGCGGGCCTTGCGCCTTCCATACCATCTTGTTACACTACTCCACCAAGCTTCAAATGCTTCGGATAAAGTGTCATCTCCCACGTTATGAAAGGAAAAGGTCTTGGGTCTCGCAATCGTCTCCATAGGTCCACGAGAAACGGACTGAGTGGATGTGCCATCTTGAACGGTGGAAGATGGGTGATTCCTCAACTTTTCCAACTCCTCACCTTGTTGGAGAAGTTGAATCTTTAGTGCCTCCAACTCTTCTTTTAATTCCTCCATCCTTGTCATTCTCAATAGTTTTCCACCAGTCGAACTCTACCTTTCGATGTAGAGCTCTGCAGCACACGTTCTGTACACCGTTCGATGCGTCTTGTTGTGCTCGTTCAAACGACACGTAGAACGTTTAATTTAAGCAAGTAACGGCAAAGTTATGCCCCAATGAAATTTCCACGAAAACCTAGGTGGCCGGACGTGACGCACAACAACCACGGGCGCGTCCACAAAGCTTAATGCGCACGAGTGGGTTCTCTCACCGTGCGTAGAAGTCCTTTTTACTGTTAGGAGCGAAGCTCCTTGCTCTTGAACTCCGCCCGTACGGAGGAAGTTGCCTCGGAGGTTGAGGAGGCGCTTGGGAGGCGGCTCTACCTTCGAGGTCAAGATCAACTTGATTACAAGGTGTGTGGGGGGAGGAGTTAAGTACTCCTCCCCATCGAGGGATAACCATCCATTGAAGGGGTTCAATGGGTGAGGAATGAAGGGGGAACCCTGGTTCCTAACACTCCCCAGCCCCAACACCGGCGTCCTCGACGGTCCTTGTATACTGAACAAACAGGTGGTAGGAGAAAACCTGCCCTCAAGTCAAAAACTCCTAAAGAAAACTTAATCTATCCTAGATGAGGCTCTATAAAGCAGCCTTTCCAATTCCTCATGTGTGACTGTCTCTTCATATCCGTCCGTGTAACGGATGGTCTATCGTCCTGCACCATGTTTGGGAGCGGCGATGACTTGTCCAGCGTAATACATGAGCAGTCCCTGCTCGTCAAAGCGCTTCTGTACTACCCGGTGCAGGTTTGCTTTAGGCAAGGCTTGCAAACCTGTAAGTTTCACGGTGGACGCACGTCCAATGGCTGCTGCCCAAGGGGCTTTGCCAGTCCAGGTGTTCTGGACGATAGGTGTCTTTTGCTGAAATTTGACTTGTTTGTGCCTGAGGACTGCAGCCTTGTTGGCAGCAGTGATGCCAGTTTCAGGCAGAATTCCATTCACCTTTTCATAGACAGCGACGTCGCTGATCAGCGCATCATCTTCATATGCCCACCCCAATTCTTTGGCAGGTGTATCCCATTGAACATAGTATCTGGGTGGTATTGAATTCCAGTTGCGCAGGAGGTATTTTCTGACAGGATATTTCTGCGCTAGGTCGGTTTGTTGCTGTGGCGTCTGCGGCGGTAGCACGGACGGTCCAGGTTGTTGAGCTAAAGGGAATTTCGCAGGATCTGCTTTCCAAAAATTTTCCAGTTTCTCAGCATGCACGATTGGGTGAATGCTGCTGCCTTCCGGTAAGCGAATCTCATAATTGTCCTTTCCCAGGGAGCGGACAATTTCGGTAACCCGGAAGCGTGGCTGCAGTTTATGCTGATCACTGCGCGTCGCACGTCCTCCCTGCAGTTTGACGGTGTCTCCCTTTGCAAAGTTTTTGTTGACCCGCGTCCAGTCACTGAAAAATCGCATGCGTTCCTCAGACTTGGCGAGGTTGACTGCCATGAGACGATATATCGTCCTCTGGTATTTGCACAATTCAGCAACATGCTTATCGATTGTACGGTTGCTGGGTCCGGGCAGCAAATAGAAGGGCATGGTTGGATGACGACCCAACTCTGCCTGGAACAGAGTAACCCCTGTAGTGACCCGTACGGTGTTGTTGGTCGCAAATTCTGCGATGTGCAGGCATCGATACCAATCGTCATCAGCACTGAAAGTATCTATAAGCGCGACCCGCAGTTGGTCCGCTAGCGTCGCAATTTGACGTTCCGTCTGACCATCGGACTGCTAATGGTAAGCAGTTGTAAGCATGGCCGTGACATCCAAGGCCTCCATGAAATCGCGCCAGTATGCGCTGGTGAATTTCGTGTCTCGGTCCATGATCAAATTGCTGGGGCATCCGCGTTTCGCGACCCAGTGACGCTCAAACTGAAAGGCCAGCTCAGTTGCAGTGATGCTGGTGGTGATAGGAATGTAGACGGTGTATTTGGTAAACCGGTCTACGATAACCAAAACTGCATTGTAATCGTGACTGGGTGGCAATCCCATTGCAATGTCCAGTGTCACCCATCGATTCGGGTACGACCCATGGTCTGTAGGATGAAGAGTAGTTTTGCTGCGCTGCCTGCTGATTTTGCCCAGTTGGCAAGCATAACATTGTCTGCAATTTGATTTGACGTCCTCGTGCATTCCAGGCCAGTAATATTGCCGCGTCAGCAGCTCAGTGGTTTTATGAACTCCTGGGTGGCCTGCATAAGGCAAATCATGCGTGGTCATCAGGATGAGGTTCTTGACTGCGCGGTCGTTAGGAACGTACAACCGTTTCTGCCCCTGGGTGACCTTATACATCATTCCATCTTGTTTCTGCAGGGTATCTGTCTCCTGAAGTTTCTGATAGTTTGCGTCCATCGATGCCGCTTTTGCAAGTAGCGCATCGAGTCGGCTAATCTTACCAATGTCGACTGCTGTGAGTACTGATTGCAGAGGGTGCAAAGTAGTATTCTCAACTTGGTAAAAAGGACTATCCAGCGCCCCGGGTGAGGGAAGTAAATAGCATGCCGTTGCTTGCTGAGCGTCATTATCGATGGCATCGATCCAGATACGTATGATGGAATTGATCCAGGAGACGGGGAACGCATTGCCAAGCATACGGTTCCTGGTGGATTTGTCCAGTCCCGGTGCTGCTGTGTCTCCCGGCTGCAGCCCAACCAACAATTCCCGCTCTTCAGGAGCCATTTGCCTGGTGGTAGTGCCACCTTCTTGCTGAACCAATGACTGGCCATTTCTGACATTATGTGTGTTGTCCCAGCTGGCGATCAGCGTGGGCGCTTTTGCGGACGGCGCTGTCCAACCTGATCGGAGACAGGCCTGCCAAGTAAGCGGTTGGGCAATTTCCTTTGCGCTGGGCTTCAAATTTTCAGTGTCAAGATTACTCCATAGCAGCCTTGTGCGCTGCTGTGCTGACCAGTGACTCAAGTCATGCTGGGAAGCTGGCCCCAACCACTGCTGCACTACATCCAAATCTTTCTGTAGGTGCTGAGCAAACGGTGTGCACTCAATTGCATAGAAAGTAGCTTGGCTGCGCGCAAGTAGTTTGTGCACCGTTTGAAACAGCGAGCGGTCATCCTGTAATCCTTTTCCAGCAGGATTTGCTCTACTGAAAGGTTGGCATGGTACCCCTGCGATGATGAGGTCCACGGTTGGTAGTTTTCTGTTCACCAGGTCCTTAACGTCATGACCCAAGCGGAATATGTCCTTGCGCAGGAAGAGAACTGGAGGGTCGCGCTGGACTAAATTGAAGACTCTCTGAATAACAGTGCGGCAATCTCCATTGTTTTCAACTGCAATGTAATTGATGTGAACATGGTTTGGCACAGCATGGGCCAGGCTGCGGATTACGGTCCCTGTCCCTGCACACAAATCCAGCACTGTGAGGTGAAGCGCAGAACGGCTGCGACTCAGCGCGTCCGGCGGTAAATTGAACTTTCCAGGCTTGTACACTATGGTAAGCTGGAAGTCGGCAAGCCGGGGTAACCACGATAACTCGCGCTGCTGCAATTTTGCTGGCTGCTTGTTCAGATAATGCACCAGTGCCTGATGGTCGGTGCCAACAACGATCGGGATACCTAGCAAGTAATGTCGCCAAGTCTGCAATGCGAGGACGATGGCTAGCATCTCCAATTCAGTGGTGGTGTAGTTCTTCTGCGCACCCTGGAGAGATTTACTCCAATAAGCCACTGGGTGCCAACCACTGCTGTGCTGCTGGAGCAACACAGCTCCAAGGCCAACATTTGATGCATCAGTGTGAAGTTCTGTTGGGTACCCTGGAGTCCAGAGCCTGAGAACAGGCTCAGAAGTTAATACCAGCTTCAACTCAACGAATGATGATTCTGCTCGCTCATCCCAACGAGCGGTGAAAGGTTCTGTCGTCCGAGTTAATTCGTAGAGCGGGGCTGCCTTTTCTTGGAACCGTGCTACGAACTTTCTGTAATACCCTGCGAGCCCCAAGAAAGATCGCAACTGCGTTGGCGTCCTGGGTTGTGGGAATTCCCTTACTGCCCCAATAAGGCGGGGATCCGGTCCTAACTGTCCCTCCCCAATCACATGTCCCAGGTATGTAAGGTGAGTCTGAAACCAGGTGCTTTTTTGCATATTGAGTCGGAACCGATACCGATCGCAAACCTGCAGCACCTCCTTAAGTGTGTCCATCATGACCTGAAAACTGTCTGCGTAGATCAGCAGGTCGTCAAGGTAGCAAGCAACCGTGCGCTTGTCATAGATGAGGTGATGAAACCTGGCATCCATCATGCGCTGGAAGGTAGCCACTGCGTTGCACATGCCCATAACAAGTACCAACCACTCAAATAAGCCAAAGTGAGTGATGGTGCCAGTGTACCTCACACTGTCCGGATGCATGCGTATGTTGTAATAGGCTTCTTTCAGGTCCAGGCTTATGAAGAAGCGAGCCTGACTTAATCGATCCAGCAGTTCCTCGATGAGAGGTAGAGGGAAATGATCCTTAACTGTGACGTCGTTTAACGCTCGAAAGTCCACGACGTCACGATCAGGCCCGTCCTTGCGCTTAACCATGAAAACTGCAGATCGGCAGGTCTCGCTGTCGCTGGCAGCCCGTTGCATAATCCCACGCTTGCATCGGTGCGCAAATCGCTTCTGTAACTCAATTGTTTGGTCAGCGGCCAATCGTATCGGACGGGTTTGGACCCGCTGTGTCCCCCCCTCGGTTAGGACGATACGATGATCACATTCTGATGGCGGTGGCGGTGGTTCGTCTTCACCTGGTGGCTGCATGAGGTGCAGGTATTTGAGCAGCAGGTGTTTTAGTTGTTGCTGCTGTGCTGAATCCAGCGACTCGGGCAATTGTAATCCCTCGACTGCCTCCCGAGTGACCGCCGGACGATTCTCCTGGATCGCTCCTAGCGTTGTCGTCTCGGCAGCGCTGTTGCGATTGATATGCAGAGCTACCATCTCACAGGCAGGGGCAGTATGTCCAGCAGTTTCTGCTTGTTGCTTATAGGTCTTGTCTGCCGAAGGAATTACCCTACCCTTCTGCAAAAGGGGCTGTAATTCCCTGAACCATGGACTGCTGGGTAGATATGGGGTCAGGAGTACCAGGTCCACTGGTGCCGAGGTTCGTAACTTCTGCGTAACCTGGGGCAGTAGTCTCAAAGGCGGGGCGCAGAGTATGGGCCCTGGCAATTCTGTCCAGTCTTGTTTCATTGCCTCAACAGGATCCTCATATTTGAGTGGTGCCAGCCCTGCCGTTGCTGAAACAAACAGGGTGGTACTGAATGGCCTAAACTCCTCTTCCAAGGTGCTGAAAGAAGTTGGGTGCTGAGCACTTAGCTCTGCAGTCGCCACGCTTACTGAAGCCAGGCCGTTGACGGAGGACGTCTCCCCTGTCTTGTTTTTGTCCATGGCCAGCGTTATTGTCTGACCGCTATGTCTCAACTGAATTGTGTTGCGATTGACGTCCAGCGAAGCCCGGAGTTGCTTCATAACATCACAACCAAGGATCATGTCAAAGTTCTTTGGTAGATCCATAGGTATCACCTTAATCTTTACCTTGATCTGTTCTTCCAACGGCAGATCGAACGGACCAAGAGCAACTGAAATCTGCACAAGTTCGCTGGACGTATGCGCCTGGCCATTGGCGAATATGCTTCGCACAAAGTGTGCTTTGCTGATAATGGTTCCCCAGAGTGCTGAATTCTCTGTGAATATAGGAACACCCTGCACCGGTGTCCCATAATGTTTTCAACTCTGTACCTTGAACGTAGGAAGGTATGATAAAGGCTAACCCTCCAGACTGCGCCAAATTCACAACGATCTGAGGACAAGAGGATGCTGGAGGGTTCTCCCCAGCCCCAATTGTCAAATCACTCAACTCAAATGTAGACAGCTCCCTGGCATAGTCCACATGGTAATTATCACCATCTGAAACTGTTTCACTGCAAGGTGAATCACACACCGTTGCCGCCACGGGCATATCTCCAGCCCAGTCTTCACTTTCCTCAAGGAGGTGATGCCCTGTGGGACTCACCTGGATGGTGGGAGCAGGAACACGATTCCCACCCTCACGCTCGCTCAAAGGGGAATTTGTCTCTACGCCCGCCGGGGTATCCCGTTGCCGGGGGCCTGGCCGTTTCCCGTTTCCAAACTCTTTCCCTTGTTGGGGCAATCATTCGCCACATGATCAGGGCTCAAGCAACGGAAGATAAGGCATAGTCCCAACTGCTTACATTGCTCAATTGCTTTTGGCGTCGTTTTTTTTCCTTTCCACTCGGCACGGAACTTTTCTTGTTCGGGCGTGAGAGGGTGCGGCGATGCTGGCACAGCCGCCACTACTGACGGTCGCTCCATTTTCTGTGGAACCGCCTTCGCTTTACGCCCGTGACGCTGATCATCGCGTTCCCGCGCTTCTCTTTCGCGCGCGTGACGCTCCTCGCAATACTGCAAAAGCTCAAGCCAGTCCTCCATGGTCTCCAACGGTCGTTCGTTTCCGTCGAGCTTGTCTACCTCCAGTTTCGCACGCAGTTGATCACGTATTCCAATCCACACGCTACTGCGTAGCTTCAATAGCACCATTTCATCACTCACATGGGGAATCAACTTACCATCTCCCAAATTCACCTTCCTTTGCAACTCCTCAAGGTGTAATAGGTAATGGCGGACGGTCATGTCCCGCTTTTGGTACGCCCTCTCAAATTCTTTGTATGCCGCCTCGGATGAAGGACGGATACGGTGAAGCTGAATAAGAAGTGCCTTGAATGCTCCCAAATTTTGTGGGAGTGTCCCCTTCTCATAAAGAGAATTGAGGACGGCGCACTTGGGTCCTTGGATCATGTCAAGGAGATCCACTACGCTCTCCGATTCTTCCAAATCCGGTTGGCGGGCCTTGCGCCTTCCATACCATCTTGTTACACTACTCCACCAAGCTTCAAATGCTTCGGATAAAGTGTCATCTCCCACGTTATGAAAGGAAAAGGTCTTGGGTCTCGCAATCGTCTCCATAGGTCCACGAGAAACGGACTGAGTGGATGTGCCATCTTGAACGGTGGAAGATGGGTGATTCCTCAACTTTTCCAACTCCTCACCTTGTTGGAGAAGTTGAATCTTTAGTGCCTCCAACTCTTCTTTTAATTCCTCCATCCTTGTCATTCTCAATAGTTTTCCACCAGTCGAACTCTACCTTTCGATGTAGAGCTCTGCAGCACACGTTCTGTACACCGTTCGATGCGTCTTGTTGTGCTCGTTCAAACGACACGTAGAACGTTTAATTTAAGCAAGTAACGGCAAAGTTATGCCCCAATGAAATTTCCACGAAAACCTAGGTGGCCGGACGTGACGCACAACAACCACGGGCGCGTCCACAAAGCTTAATGCGCACGAGTGGGTTCTCTCACCGTGCGTAGAAGTCCTTTTTACTGTTAGGAGCGAAGCTCCTTGCTCTTGAACTCCGCCCGTACGGAGGAAGTTGCCTCGGAGGTTGAGGAGGCGCTTGGGAGGCGGCTCTACCTTCGAGGTCAAGATCAACTTGATTACAAGGTGTGTGGGGGGAGGAGTTAAGTACTCCTCCCCATCGAGGGATAACCATCCATTGAAGGGGTTCAATGGGTGAGGAATGAAGGGGGAACCCTGGTTCCTAACACTCCCCAGCCCCAACACCGGCGTCCTCGACGGTCCTTGTATACTGAACAAACAGGTGGTAGGAGAAAACCTGCCCTCAAGTCAAAAACTCCTAAAGAAAACTTAATCTATCCTAGATGAGGCTCTATAAAGCAGCCTTTCCAATTCCTCATGTGTGACTGTCTCTTCATATCCGTCCGTGTAACGGATGGTCTATCGTCCTGCACCATGTTTGGGAGCGGCGATGACTTGTCCAGCGTAATACATGAGCAGTCCCTGCTCGTCAAAGCGCTTCTGTACTACCCGGTGCAGGTTTGCTTTAGGCAAGGCTTGCAAACCTGTAAGTTTCACGGTGGACGCACGTCCAATGGCTGCTGCCCAAGGGGCTTTGCCAGTCCAGGTGTTCTGGACGATAGGTGTCTTTTGCTGAAATTTGACTTGTTTGTGCCTGAGGACTGCAGCCTTGTTGGCAGCAGTGATGCCAGTTTCAGGCAGAATTCCATTCACCTTTTCATAGACAGCGACGTCGCTGATCAGCGCATCATCTTCATATGCCCACCCCAATTCTTTGGCAGGTGTATCCCATTGAACATAGTATCTGGGTGGTATTGAATTCCAGTTGCGCAGGAGGTATTTTCTGACAGGATATTTCTGCGCTAGGTCGGTTTGTTGCTGTGGCGTCTGCGGCGGTAGCACGGACGGTCCAGGTTGTTGAGCTAAAGGGAATTTCGCAGGATCTGCTTTCCAAAAATTTTCCAGTTTCTCAGCATGCACGATTGGGTGAATGCTGCTGCCTTCCGGTAAGCGAATCTCATAATTGTCCTTTCCCAGGGAGCGGACAATTTCGGTAACCCGGAAGCGTGGCTGCAGTTTATGCTGATCACTGCGCGTCGCACGTCCTCCCTGCAGTTTGACGGTGTCTCCCTTTGCAAAGTTTTTGTTGACCCGCGTCCAGTCACTGAAAAATCGCATGCGTTCCTCAGACTTGGCGAGGTTGACTGCCATGAGACGATATATCGTCCTCTGGTATTTGCACAATTCAGCAACATGCTTATCGATTGTACGGTTGCTGGGTCCGGGCAGCAAATAGAAGGGCATGGTTGGATGACGACCCAACTCTGCCTGGAACAGAGTAACCCCTGTAGTGACCCGTACGGTGTTGTTGGTCGCAAATTCTGCGATGTGCAGGCATCGATACCAATCGTCATCAGCACTGAAAGTATCTATAAGCGCGACCCGCAGTTGGTCCGCTAGCGTCGCAATTTGACGTTCCGTCTGACCATCGGACTGCTAATGGTAAGCAGTTGTAAGCATGGCCGTGACATCCAAGGCCTCCATGAAATCGCGCCAGTATGCGCTGGTGAATTTCGTGTCTCGGTCCATGATCAAATTGCTGGGGCATCCGCGTTTCGCGACCCAGTGACGCTCAAACTGAAAGGCCAGCTCAGTTGCAGTGATGCTGGTGGTGATAGGAATGTAGACGGTGTATTTGGTAAACCGGTCTACGATAACCAAAACTGCATTGTAATCGTGACTGGGTGGCAATCCCATTGCAATGTCCAGTGTCACCCATCGATTCGGGTACGACCCATGGTCTGTAGGATGAAGAGTAGTTTCGCTGCGCTGCCTGCTGATTTTGCCCAGTTGGCAAGCATAACATTGTCTGCAATTTGATTTGACGTCCTCGTGCATTCCAGGCCAGTAATATTGCCGCGTCAGCAGCTCAGTGGTTTTATGAACTCCTGGGTGGCCTGCATAAGGCAAATCATGCGTGGTCATCAGGATGAGGTTCTTGACTGCGCGGTCGTTAGGAACGTACAACCGTTTCTGCCCCTGGGTGACCTTATACATCATTCCATCTTGTTTCTGCAGGGTATCTGTCTCCTGAAGTTTCTGATAGTTTGCGTCCATCGATGCCGCTTTTGCAAGTAGCGCATCGAGTCGGCTAATCTTACCAATGTCGACTGCTGTGAGTACTGATTGCAGAGGGTGCAAAGTAGTATTCTCAACTTGGTAAAAAGGACTATCCAGCGCCCCGGGTGAGGGAAGTAAATAGCATGCCGCTGCTTGCTGAGCGTCATTATCGATGGCATCGATCCAGATACGTATGATGGAATTGATCCAGGAGACGGGGAACGCATTGCCAAGCATACGGTTCCTGGTGGATTTGTCCAGTCCCGGTGCTGCTGTGTCTCCCGGCTGCAGCCCAACCAACAATTCCCGCTCTTCAGGAGCCATTTGCCTGGTGGTAGTGCCACCTTCTTGCTGAACCAATGACTGGCCATTTCTGACATTATGTGTGTTGTCCCAGCTGGCGATCAGCGTGGGCGCTTTTGCGGACGGCGCTGTCCAACCTGATCGGAGACAGGCCTGCCAAGTAAGCGGTTGGGCAATTTCCTTTGCGCTGGGCTTCAAATTTTCAGTGTCAAGATTACTCCATAGCAGCCTTGTGCGCTGCTGTGCTGACCAGTGACTCAAGTCATGCTGGGAAGCTGGCCCCAACCACTGCTGCACTACATCCAAATCTTTCTGTAGGTGCTGAGCAAACGGTGTGCACTCAATTGCATAGAAAGTAGCTTGGCTGCGCGCAAGTAGTTTGTGCACCGTTTGAAACAGCGAGCGGTCATCCTGTAATCCTTTTCCAGCAGGATTTGCTCTACTGAAAGGTTGGCATGGTACCCCTGCGATGATGAGGTCCACGGTTGGTAGTTTTCTGTTCACCAGGTCCTTAACGTCATGACCCAAGCGGAATATGTCCTTGCGCAGGAAGAGAACTGGAGGGTCGCGCTGGACTAAATTGAAGACTCTCTGAATAACAGTGCGGCAATCTCCATTGTTTTCAACTGCAATGTAATTGATGTGAACATGGTTTGGCACAGCATGGGCCAGGCTGCGGATTACGGTCCCTGTCCCTGCACACAAATCCAGCACTGTGAGGTGAAGCGCAGAACGGCTGCGACTCAGCGCGTCCGGCGGTAAATTGAACTTTCCAGGCTTGTACACTATGGTAAGCTGGAAGTCGGCAAGCCGGGGTAACCACGATAACTCGCGCTGCTGCAATTTTGCTGGCTGCTTGTTCAGATAATGCACCAGTGCCTGATGGTCGGTGCCAACAACGATCGGGATACCTAGCAAGTAATGTCGCCAAGTCTGCAATGCGAGGACGATGGCTAGCATCTCCAATTCAGTGGTGGTGTAGTTCTTCTGCGCACCCTGGAGAGATTTACTCCAATAAGCCACTGGGTGCCAACCACTGCTGTGCTGCTGGAGCAACACAGCTCCAAGGCCAACATTTGATGCATCAGTGTGAAGTTCTGTTGGGTACCCTGGAGTCCAGAGCCTGAGAACAGGCTCAGAAGTTAATACCAGCTTCAACTCAACGAATGATGATTCTGCTCGCTCATCCCAACGAGCGGTGAAAGGTTCTGTCGTCCGAGTTAATTCGTAGAGCGGGGCTGCCTTTTCTTGGAACCGTGCTACGAACTTTCTGTAATACCCTGCGAGCCCCAAGAAAGATCGCAACTGCGTTGGCGTCCTGGGTTGTGGGAATTCCCTTACTGCCCCAATAAGGCGGGGATCCGGTCCTAACTGTCCCTCCCCAATCACATGTCCCAGGTATGTAAGGTGAGTCTGAAACCAGGTGCTTTTTTGCATATTGAGTCGGAACCGATACCGATCGCAAACCTGCAGCACCTCCTTAAGTGTGTCCATCATGACCTGAAAACTGTCTGCGTAGATCAGCAGGTCGTCAAGGTAGCAAGCAACCGTGCGCTTGTCATAGATGAGGTGATGAAACCTGGCATCCATCATGCGCTGGAAGGTAGCCACTGCGTTGCACATGCCCATAACAAGTACCAACCACTCAAATAAGCCAAAGTGAGTGATGGTGCCAGTGTACCTCACACTGTCCGGATGCATGCGTATGTTGTAATAGGCTTCTTTCAGGTCCAGGCTTATGAAGAAGCGAGCCTGACTTAATCGATCCAGCAGTTCCTCGATGAGAGGTAGAGGGAAATGATCCTTAACTGTGACGTCGTTTAACGCTCGAAAGTCCACGACGTCACGATCAGGCCCGTCCTTGCGCTTAACCATGAAAACTGCAGATCGGCAGGTCTCGCTGTCGCTGGCAGCCCGTTGCATAATCCCACGCTTGCATCGGTGCGCAAATCGCTTCTGTAACTCAATTGTTTGGTCAGCGGCCAATCGTATCGGACGGGTTTGGACCCGCTGTGTCCCCCCCTCGGTTAGGACGATACGATGATCACATTCTGATGGCGGTGGCGGTGGTTCGTCTTCACCTGGTGGCTGCATGAGGTGCAGGTATTTGAGCAGCAGGTGTTTTAGTTGTTGCTGCTGTGCTGAATCCAGCGACTCGGGCAATTGTAATCCCTCGACTGCCTCCCGAGTGACCGCCGGACGATTCTCCTGGATCGCTCCTAGCGTTGTCGTCTCGGCAGCGCTGTTGCGATTGATATGCAGAGCTACCATCTCACAGGCAGGGGCAGTATGTCCAGCAGTTTCTGCTTGTTGCTTATAGGTCTTGTCTGCCGAAGGAATTACCCTACCCTTCTGCAAAAGGGGCTGTAATTCCCTGAACCATGGACTGCTGGGTAGATATGGGGTCAGGAGTACCAGGTCCACTGGTGCCGAGGTTCGTAACTTCTGCGTAACCTGGGGCAGTAGTCTCAAAGGCGGGGCGCAGAGTATGGGCCCTGGCAATTCTGTCCAGTCTTGTTTCATTGCCTCAACAGGATCCTCATATTTGAGTGGTGCCAGCCCTGCCGTTGCTGAAACAAACAGGGTGGTACTGAATGGCCTAAACTCCTCTTCCAAGGTGCTGAAAGAAGGTGGGTGCTGAGCACTTAGCTCTGCAGTCGCCACGCTTACTGAAGCCAGGCCGTTGACGGAGGACGTCTCCCCTGTCTTGTTTTTGTCCATGGCCAGCGTTATTGTCTGACCGCTATGTCTCAACTGAATTGTGTTGCGATTGACGTCCAGCGAAGCCCGGAGTTGCTTCATAACATCACAACCAAGGATCATGTCAAAGTTCTTTGGTAGATCCATAGGTATCACCTTAATCTTTACCTTGATCTGTTCTTCCAACGGCAGATCGAACGGACCAAGAGCAACTGAAATCTGCACAAGTTCGCTGGACGTATGCGCCTGGCCATTGGCGAATATGCTTCGCACAAAGTGTGCTTTGCTGATAATGGTTCCCCAGAGTGCTGAATTCTCTGTGAATATAGGAACACCCTGCACCGGTGTCCCATAATGTTTTCAACTCTGTACCTTGAACGTAGGAAGGTATGATAAAGGCTAACCCTCCAGACTGCGCCAAATTCACAACGATCTGAGGACAAGAGGATGCTGGAGGGTTCTCCCCAGCCCCAATTGTCAAATCACTCGACTCAAATGTAGACAGCTCCCTGGCATAGTCCACATGGTAATTATCACCATCTGAAACTGTTTCACTGCAAGGTGAATCACACACCGTTGCCGCCACGGGCATATCTCCAGCCCAGTCTTCACTTTCCTCAAGGAGGTGATGCCCTGTGGGACTCACCTGGATGGTGGGAGCAGGAACACGATTCCCACCCTCACGCTCGCTCAAAGGGGAATTTGTCTCTACGCCCGCCGGGGTATCCCGTTGCCGGGGGCCTGGCCGTTTCCCGTTTCCAAACTCTTTCCCTTGTTGGGGCAATCATTCGCCACATGATCAGGGCTCAAGCAACGGAAGATAAGGCATAGTCCCAACTGCTTACATTGCTCAATTGCTTTTGGCGTCGTTTTTTTTCCTTTCCACTCGGCACGGAACTTTTCTTGTTCGGGCGTGAGAGGGTGCGGCGATGCTGGCACAGCCGCCACTACTGACGGTCGCTCCATTTTCTGTGGAACCGCCTTCGCTTTACGCCCGTGACGCTGATCATCGCGTTCCCGCGCTTCTCTTTCGCGCGCGTGACGCTCCTCGCAATACTGCAAAAGCTCAAGCCAGTCCTCCATGGTCTCCAACGGTCGTTCGTTTCCGTCGAGCTTGTCTACCTCCAGTTTCGCACGCAGTTGATCACGTATTCCAATCCACACGCTACTGCGTAGCTTCAATAGCACCATTTCATCACTCACATGGGGAATCAACTTACCATCTCCCAAATTCACCTTCCTTTGCAACTCCTCAAGGTGTAATAGGTAATGGCGGACGGTCATGTCCCGCTTTTGGTACGCCCTCTCAAATTCTTTGTATGCCGCCTCGGATGAAGGACGGATACGGTGAAGCTGAATAAGAAGTGCCTTGAATGCTCCCAAATTTTGTGGGAGTGTCCCCTTCTCATAAAGAGAATTGAGGACGGCGCACTTGGGTCCTTGGATCATGTCAAGGAGATCCACTACGCTCTCCGATTCTTCCAAATCCGGTTGGCGGGCCTTGCGCCTTCCATACCATCTTGTTACACTACTCCACCAAGCTTCAAATGCTTCGGATAAAGTGTCATCTCCCACGTTATGAAAGGAAAAGGTCTTGGGTCTCGCAATCGTCTCCATAGGTCCACGAGAAACGGACGGGATCACAACGGACTGAGTGGATGTGCCATCTTGAACGGTGGAAGATGGGTGATTCCTCAACTTTTCCAACTCCTCACCTTGTTGGAGAAGTTGAATCTTTAGTGCCTCCAACTCTTCTTTTAATTCCTCCATCCTTGTCATTCTCAATAGTTTTCCACCAGTCGAACTCTACCTTTCGATGTAGAGCTCTGCAGCACACGTTCTGTACACCGTTCGATGCGTCTTGTTGTGCTCGTTCAAACGACACGTAGAACGTTTAATTTGAGCAAGTAACGGCAAAGTTATGCCCCAATGAAATTTCCACGAAAACCTAGGTGGCCGGACGTGACGCACAACAACCACGGGCGCGTCCACAAAGCTTAATGCGCACGAGTGGGTTCTCTCACCGTGCGTAGAAGTCCTTTTTACTGTTAGGAGCGAAGCTCCTTGCTCTTGAACTCCGCCCGTACGTAGGAAGTTGCCTCGGAGGTTGAGGAGGCGCTTGGGAGGCGGCTCTACCTTCGAGGTCAAGATCAACTTGATTACAAGGTGTGTGGGGGGAGGAGTTAAGTACTCCTCCCCATCGAGGGATAACCATCCATTGAAGGGGTTCAATGGGTGAGGAATGAAGGGGGAACCCTGGTTCCTAACACCATCCGCCAACCACTTGGAAACAATTTTCAAGTGTGTTGCGACGACACTACTACCCTAACGATGTCGGATGGGAGTGTGTCCTTGAGCTCGCCCGCGGCTACCAACGCCAAGGCGAGAGTGCGGAGGACTTCTACTTGCGCATGCGCAAGGAAGTTGAAGGGGCCATGGAATCCACCGATCCATTCCTCCGTGCCTTGCGCACCCCGGATGGCCAAAGGAGGTTCTGGGAGCAGTTCTTCTTGATTATGTTTCGAGCCAAACTCCGACCACAGTTGGGGAGGCTCCTCGACAATCATATCCGTCACGCTTAGAGAGTGGGACAGGAGATTGTCAATGGGGAACAACTTCTCCGAGAGGTGAAACATTTCGAAGGGCAACTCCCCTCCGAGCCCCAAGGACATCAAGGAGGTGGTAAACGCAAAGGAAAATCTCCTCTCATGCCTCCCCTCACAAAGGGTCCCACCTATGCGCGAATGGCAGGGTCTAGAAGCGGCCAACCTCGTTACGCTCCGTCCCCGGCTCCCCAAGGGTTGCCACAGGAGGCCATGGTGCAAATCCCAGCCTCGGCATTGACCTTCGGGCAGCTCCAAGCCGCCCAAGGTTGGACAAGGCCCCAAGGAGCGCCTCCTCAAGCTCCGCTGGCGCCGCATCAGCGAGCTTTCAAGCCCGGCGGCAAGAAGAAAACCCGCCGAGGCACCTCCGCACAAAAAGGTAGGTTGTGGAGCAGCGAGGTTTCCGAGGAGACCCACGAGGGCCTCGACAACTCGAACCTGATGGCTAACGGTGAGTTGCTCACTCTGTCTGTGCCAAGGCAAAGGAAAAGGTCGCATGTAAGTCCCCCTTGCCGTGCGACATATCGTGAAGCACCCAAGTGTGCATTATGTAATAGGACTTCGGATAATTGTGCTTGTGAAAACCGCTATCCTTGCCCTCCTCCACTGCACACTTCGGTCCCGGTGGAAACTCCCAAGGTGGACGCACCCCCAGAGTTCCCACTAAGTCCGGGAGAGTTTCACTCTCCCCTTCACTCGACTCCGTTGAGCGCGAACCTCCCGTCTACCATCGGTACCCTATGTGAGTTTAGCTCGGGACTATGCACGAGCATGGTCGTGATGCTTTCCATAGCAGGGTTATCGGCAAAAGCCTTTGTCGATACGGGTGCTACCCACAACTTCATAAGCTGTCGCTTCCACGACGGTGTGTGCCAAGCCGACCCAAGTGGTCGTACATCCACCCCCAAGCGAGAAAATCTGACGGACCGCTTAGGCGTTGGTGAGACGTTGCACAAGGCACCGGTCGTGAACTTGACCTTCACCATAGATAAGGAGAAGGTCGAGAGGCCTTTTGCGGTGTGTCCCCTCAATACTTATGACGTGGTGTTGGGGATGGACTTGCTGGTCTCGTTCCACGCGAGCTTAGAGTTCCCAAGGAACGTTCTGACGTTTCGCCATCAAGGGAGAAAGCATGAGCTTTGCGGCGACTCGAACTTCGCCTCGAAGCATGGGATGGATGCATTCTGCTCGATGCAAGAAGCCGCCCAAATCCTACGTTCCAGCCGCAAGGCTCGTGAAGGTAGCCTTTTCGTGCTCATCCAACGTCTACCCGACTTGGAACATGAGGAGGACGATCTCGGAAAAAGGAGAGCTAGCCTTACCCTCTCCGAAGATCACTCTCTCACCTCCCAAGGCAAGAAACGGCTCGACAAGCTCCTCCATAAATATGCATCGGTCATCCGAGGCAAAGAGGAAAGCTTTGCCTTGCCTCCCGAACGAGCGTCAGGAGAGGTGTGTCGCATACCCTTGGACGTCGCAAAAGACGGTCCCAAAAGTCGGCCACCTATCCGTCTCTCCCCGGAGAAGACCAAGGCATGTCGAGAGCTCATCGACCAGTTACTCAAAGACGGCAAAATGGCGCATTCGCCCGGATCGCCATTTGGAGCCCCGGTACTCCTCATACCGAAGAAGGATGGGAGATACCGTATTGTCTTTGATTACCGCATGCTGAACAACCTCACGATCAAGGACAAATATCCTCTTCCTTTGATCGATGACTTGCTCCTAGACTTGAGCACCTCGACGTTCTTCTCGTCCTTTGAAGTGAAAGACGGGTTTTACAATATGCTTGTGGCCCCCGAGGATCAATGCAAAACAGCATGCGTGACGCCGTTTGGTCAATTCGTTTGGCGTGTCGTGCCGATGGGCCTGGCAAACGCCCCCTCTATCTTCCAGCGCATGATGAACCGCATCGTGTCGCCCTTAACGAACACCAAGGCGCACATGGATGATATCCTCATCCACTCTGGGTCAGAGGCTGATCACTTGGATCACCTCGAGGCTTTCTTCCAACGCTGCAAGGCTGAGCATATCGTGCTCGCCAAGGAGAAGACGGCGCTCTTTAAGAAAGCCCTCGACTACGCCGGATTCCATATTGGTGATGGCCGAGTGATGATGCAAAAGCGTCTCGTGGAGAAAATTGAGAACTTTCCCCGGCCAACTAGCATGAAGGAGAATCAAAGCTTCTTAGGCTTGTGCAATTACTACTCCTCCTTCATTAAGGACTTCCCCACTCTTGCTGCTCCTCTTTCGGACATCAATAGAAAGGCGTTTAAAGGAGACTTCGTTGGCTCCTGGACTGAGGTTCAAGAGGACGCGTTCCAGCGCCTCAAGGCTGCTCTAGTTCAAGAGCCCGTCCTCGTCCAATACGATCCGAACAGAGAGACGCGCGTAGAGACGGATGCTACTAAGATCGCTACCGGCGCGATCCTTTCTCAACTACATGAGGATGGCAAGTGGCATCCGGTTGCTTAATATGGGCGGAAATTCAATGATGCCCAACGCAACTACTCCACAGCTGAGCAAGAGACTCTTGCTATTTTGCAAAGTCTCGTCAAGTGGAAGCATCTTCTGCAAGGACGCTCTTTCACTGTCTGAACCGACAACACCGCGTACAAATACTTGCAAACGAAGAATGCTGATCAACTCTCCTCTCGGGAGATCCGCTGGCTAGACGCCTTGGCTGAGTTTACCCCTTTCGAGGTCCAGTACCGTCAAGGCATTGCCAACCCTGGAGCGGACGCTCTCAGTCGCACCGATTGGGCAAGGGGCCAAGTCTTTCGTGTCCTCCATGTTCGGCCACCCGCGGAAGACTTGATTCCCTCCTCGGAAGAGATCTTGTTGATCGAGCCTATGCTCTCCCTCGTTCTAGCGGTCATTGGTACCTTTCGATCGAAAGCTGCTCGCGAACGTTGGATGCTGCAATATGGTCGGGCACGCCTTAAGGCCCCCGTTCCATGGCGTGCAAGCCGTCCCCGCCGCTTTGAGACAACATCCCTCGCGGAGGTAGCCAACCGCAAGCGGCTCCCACAGGCTCACGTAGTGCTCCTCGCTGATGACAAGCACCTTGACCTTCCCGCTTGCGACCGACTCCTTAGTAGGTTGCCTGCCTCTACCCATGTGATTCATTCGGCCACGTATAATGGAACGTGCGCCCGTGCTACCAAGTCCTATATGCTTGTGTCCGGCCTCACCGTGCGCACCACGTTGCAAGTCAACCCAGGTACTGATCTCAAGTTGATCACCTTAGCAGACCTCCTCCGGCGGTCGATGCCTTGGCTCACCATCCAAGCACTCGTTGAACCGCCTCCCGGGCCAGCTCTTCGAGCTATGGGTGGTTCCCTTGAGATTCCATCGGTTGACCCCCTGGAGGAAGATTTGTATACATTGGTGCAACGAGAAGGTGAGAAAGACAAAGCTTACCAGGCTCTTGTAGCTTCACCACTGAAGAAGCACGAAGTTCGTGACAACCTCGTGTGGCGCATCGATCCCGAGACGGATCGTGTTTGCCTAGTGGTGCCGAATGATGTTGCCGTGCGACAACGACTTGTGGACCGTGTCCACGCGGATGCCCACTTTGGCGCCCAACGCACCTATGAGCAATGCCGACAACATTTTGTTTGGCAAGGTATGAAGTCGTACATTATCGACTTTGTCCGTACTTGTCCTCGTTGCCAGCTCCTCAAGCCGAGCAATCGACCCGCGAAGCATCTCGTCCACATGCAAGAGATCTTCCCCTACCCTTTCCACACGATTATGGTAGACGAAGTTGTCGGGCTTCCCGCCACTTCGAGAGGTCACAACGCGGTACTAACCGTCACATGCCAGTTTTCCAAGTACGCTCTCTACTTCCCGATGCACACTGATTGGACAACGCACGACGTTGCCAAGGTGCGCATGGACCGAGTAATCCATCCGTTCGGAAGTCTGTGAGTTGTCCTCACCGACAACGGGCCCCGATTTCGCGAGCTCTTTGATCAATTCCTGATCGAGCTCTGGGCCAAGCATAAAAGCGGCGCGCCTTACCATAGCCAGACACAAGGAATGGAGGTGCAGCACCGCACCCTTTTACCCACCCTTTGGGCATTGGCAACATCACGGCCATGTAGAGTGGGACGAGCTGCTTCAAACATCGTCCTTCTCCTACAACACATCAGTGCATAGAGTTACTGGCTACTCTCCTCATTACGTTCTCTTCGGTACAAAAGCCAGTTTGCCGTGGACATATTCCCTCTTAAGAGAGCATGCAAACCCTGCGTGCAAGCGACTCCATTCGTTGTTTGACGCTCGCCGAGAGCTTTATGCTCAAGTGCAAAAACGACACGCCCTCTATCAAAAACAAGTTGAAGATAGATTGAACCGCCAAAGGCAGGTTCGACGCTTTCGCGTCGGGGGTAAAGTCAAAGTGCGACGCGGTCTGAAGTCCTCCAGGGACAAAGGAAAGCTCGAGAGCTACTTTGTAGGGCCGTACACCATTGGGGAGGTGTTACCAAAGGGAGCTTACCGCTTGGTTCTACCCGACGGCACTCGACATTCCGCCACAGTCAATATCGAACGATTGCATCCCTGGCATGAGAGCGACCATTCAAAGTTCCCCATCGAGAACTCACTCCTGAACCTCAAACGGTTCCTCTCCCAAATGGATCAGAGGAAACTCGTTTCCAGGTAGAGCGCTTCTACATACGTGATTGGACCACTTTTCCACCTAGGTACAATGTCCAATTTGCTTGTAGCGCCGATGCCCCTCTTCACGAACATCGCGGGTTCGTAGAGGAAACGTCGGATCTCATCAACCCCGTTTGTGAGATCGAGGAACTCCTCGGGCATTTCCCCGAGCAAGGCATCACCGCACGTAACAAGAGTCTCGTGTCTCGCTACAAGTCCAAATTTTATCACCAGAAGAGGCCCATCCTAAAGGATACGTGGCCGTACGCTCTGCCATACACTAGCCTAAGGAAATCGCGCTTTGCGAAACCGCCAAGTACGAACTTGGTTGGGCAAGTCGTGCAAGCAAGGTTCTTGCTCGAGCTCATGGACGGCTCAACTCACCTAGAGTTTTGGACTGGCCTTGTGGAACGCTTTCGAAAAGCGGCAAAATCTTCTCCCGTTGCTTACGTCATCCGGTGGACGGACGGGACTACTTCCTCCTACCGTCCCGATGACGCCCACACGATCCTATTTGATCCTGTGGCGGCCGTGTACGGCCAAGCTTCCCTCGTCTTGTCAGAGCCACTCGACGATCGGGCTGAGTTGCGCTTAATGGTGGTCCGGGAGGGTGTTGTGCCCAGCCCTCTCGAGACACCTGTCTTGCCGAGGTTGTCCTTCGACGATGAGGAATATGTACTCAATCGTGAGGCTTTGGAGAGGTTCTCAATTATATTCGGGCCATTCACTTGGGACCTGTTTGCCTCGCCAAACAATGCCCAATGTCCGGCCTTCTTTACACGGGAGACCCATGCTCTCGCCCAAGAATGGGCTAGTCTTGGCAACCCATGGGCACACCCACCCTGTTGCCTCATTGACTCCGTGATAGGCAGGCTCGAGGCCGAACCTAGAGCCCTTGTGACCATGATCACTCCGCATTGGCCAAAGGCTCCCTGGTTCCCTCGCTTGCAGCATCTCGCTACCTACGAGGAGGTACTCGGGAGGCATGAGGGAATATTCTCGGTTGCCCGAGGAAGGCCCTTGCCTTCCCCTCACAGGGACGTCCTCCTTAGCCATGTCCCTAGGCGGATGCAGGGCCTGGACTAACCCGAATAGGGACCGGTTTGTCCCCCTTTCTAATAAGGGCTCTGTGGCCGATGAACCGGACAAATACGTGGCTTAGCCACGGGCGGATTCCCCAATGGAGTTAAGATGTAATATTAATTGCGGCGGAGGGGAACAAAAAATAACAACGTTCCTGAACGTTCCGCCCAACGGTCTCGAGCTCCGCGGCAACACAAACGCACGAGCGAACGAGCGCGAACGCACGTCGACGCCACCACCCTTGTCGTCTTCGCGCCACAGGAAAAGGAGGTGGGCGCGCAAGCGCCACACATTCTGCCATGTTGACCATACTTTGTACCACTGATGTATGTAAAGGTCATTTTCTGTAGTTTTGTACTATGCAGTCGTGTTGAGTAAGGAAAGGGGACGCAATTGGTTAAACCGGTAGAGAACTACTACGTTACTGAAGATCACTATATTTGCATCCAACAGTACTAGTCGTTAAATTGAGTCGTCGTGTTCACGCAAGGAATTTTTAAATGGAGACTTGGCATACGTAGTGATAGAAGTAGCACAACGCAAGGGGTTTGATTTGACTGTGCGTGCAACTATATTGGCTTTTGATGTGTTGGCGCCAAATCTACTTTGTATCTCTCTAACTAAGGCAAATGGATTGTAAAAGCCTGCTTTTTTTCCAGCTACCCGTCACTCTGCCTTTAATTCCAAACCATTTAGTTTACTCTAGTGGGGAAGATAGATAAATCTGCATTGAACTAACCCAACTTTGCCTTGTGAAGCGTGACAATTTCATCCACGTAATGCACAAAATGTGCATTGCTTACGTAAGTAGACCACTAGCTTAAAGTGGAAGCCATGGTGCAAGTTATACAACTTGCTAAGGCAAGTGTTGCAAAATCAATTATCATTTGATCATCTTCGAAAACCTCGACATCCATAGCACATGATTCAAAGGACTGTCATATAAAATCCAAGCCGTCAGGCTCGGCAACAAGAGCCACTGGAAGCTGCTCCCCAAGCAAGCGTTTAGCGTTGAAAAAGTAAGAACATGGGGTAAATTTGAACCATTCCTATGTCGATATGTCTCCTTGGCGGATATGAATTGCTTTTCACCGGTGAGGTTGCAATCCTCTCCTCTCAATCCTCTTAGTGGCCATATCAAGGTACTTCTGTTTTATTTGAGGCTTTCTTACCGATTCAAAATACTTCCAAGACTGTCTACACCCTTCCAAATTAATATTGGCAACAAACTTGCTTGAAAGTTCAAAGGTGGCATGTCCTGATTCTTTGACCAATTTGAATTGCTCTGTCGGACACAACAAGAAAGGAGCAAACAGCCGAAAATATTTTCTAAAATAGTTAGGGGAACCACCACGATAGCTCGTGTTAAATTAGTAAGCTATACCTACTATTGACATGTACTAAGACAACAGACTGCCCATTCTCGCCTTCCATGGACTCCTCTTGATGTATTGGGCGTAGGAACTTCCATGTGGCATTCCCTTTGGGAAGTTTGACTGACGGCTGGCACACATCACTAAGATCACATGGACCATTATAAAGACGATATGGACCAACGCAAGTCTAGTATGGATGAACATATTCCTTGTCATCTTTTGATGCCCCTGAACCTTTCGATGCTTGTTTGCTTTACTTTGCTTCGCTGGAGGTATTCTTAACTCGCCAGGCAACATATGTAAGATTGTCCTATCCACTCTGAGCATATGACGAGCGTTGGTTGGTATGGCCCCTCTAAAACTTGGGCTATCCTTTGCGTCTATCGGCACTAAGCCTGATGTTGAACAAGAAAGCGGAGTGCACGTTTGTAGTGTGGGCATCTTCAACCCATCTAGGCAATTGGCGAGAGCTGCGCCAAGTGTTGAGGTCCTCCCCCTTTCCGAACTCCGAAAAGTTTCTCAATCAAGCCCAACACCCATTTGCCCTTTGTAGAAGATGAGCCCTTGGTCCTCCCATACCTCGAAGCCATGGTTTGCCAACGAATTGGGCAAATATCTTCATTGTTTCCAACGCTCTTTCAAGGGGTCGGCTTATTCTAAGCAATAGCCTCGTGTCCTATGTTACATTGTACCTTACTGGGGGTCGTGGCGTTCTAAAAGTAAGCTTCTTTGAGCCGTTTGAGAGGCGAACTAGAAAGCTGCAACCTACGGAAACACCAAGAAGCTAGCCAACCTAGTTTCCTTCCTCCATGTCACCCCCTTCCCTTGCTTCTTCACAAATCTCATTTGTCACGGTAGGGTGCATGATTGGAAGCTACCTAGCCAAACGTGGTAGGAAAATGGGATGATATACTCTCGTTTAGGTGCACATAGATTATATCCCGTATAATCGTGCACACGCCTCTTCCGGCAACATGAATGGTACCCATAGATGGGGTATGTAAGGAAACATCTGTTTGAGGTTTGCAGGTGTCAAACCAACCATATATCGAGAGATATATATGGCCAATGTTCATCTAGTTCACTAGCAAGAAGCGAAATCCATGATGACCTATGAGGCGCTTCGGACTTAATCACTATATCACAAACAAAGAACCGAATTTCAAGGCAAGATTCCTCCAGCGAAAAAGTGCAATGTAACACTGCGAGCGACCTTCATCAAATGCTCGGGCAACGATTCGAACGTCCTTGGCTACTACGGGTAAAATGGAGGCATCCCCCCGCTACCCGCTTAAAAAATGGCTTGAGGGTAATATTGTTGATAAAATCGCCAAAGGATTTGCAAAAAGTGTCGTGAACAAAATTCAATAGGTATTAGAGGTACGCTGATTTTCAAGTGGTTTGTGAGAAGTGCTTCCCTTCTTCTTTGCCCTTCTCTTCACGATGTTCTGCATGGAAGATGGGAATGTCCCTACATTGAACACAATTTCCTCAGCTCCCTTCCACTTAAAATGAGCCTGTGCCCCCTCCACGGTGTAAACGCGAGTCCCTTGCCATTTGGAGCGAAGGGAAAAAGAGGTACCGACATGGTACCCTACGAACGGCCAAATCTCTAGTTGGAAGTACGATGGAGGATCTCGATCAACATTTCAAATCTAATGGGGAATGTTGTGTGGTTCTTGTTGTTATTGAGATGGAGGATTGGCGAAAAAGTGCAAAATTGAAGCAAATATTTGCAAGATATGATGAGGAATGCTCTATCCTTTGAGTATTTTGTCTTCAATCTCTTTCTACTTTGCCTTCTTTGCAACTTGTAGAATAGGTAGTAGTCTTCGCCACACAGGAAAAACTAGCTCATATGTAGCCTGGCTACATAGAAATATATTGTACGTCTATAAGAAGTGCTTGATCAAAATCATATTCTACAAGAAATATCTTTCAAGTTACAAGTTAGATCGCAAGATTTAATCCACTTGCATATATTCCTTTGCCACGGAGCGATTCGTAGAAGGTGCACGTCATGAAAGCCGTGCTTACAATTGACGCAAGAATATGGAAAGTGATAAGAGGTGATGCAAAACTACTGAGTTGGCTTGATCCTGAGAACTTTGTATAGTGTATTCTTGCACCATTGACAAGGTCTTGCAAGCATTCTTTTCCAGCAAGCAAATAATTTTCCCACCATGAGTTCCTGGATTCTTAAAAGATACTAGAAGAATGCCAATCCTACTTACCGTTGTAGAATTCTCTCTCACGAAAAACTAGGAGCGTTTGTTTGGTCTCGCTTAGTCTAGTCTTGCTCTTGGTCGGCTTTGATAGGTTGTGCAATGACATTGGGTCGTTCAATAGCCGGAATCGTTGGTACTACGCGTGTGGAAGAGAGTGCTTGCTCGTCTCGGAGGTGCGAGAAACGGAAATGCACCTCGAATTAACACGAGAAGGGTTGTACATTGATTAAAACATCCCGTGAAAGCCCTTGGTGGCTTCTCACTTGGGTGCGGTGTTGCCAAGCCTTATCAAATACCAAATCAAGTTGGTATATATCCTTTGGATCATCTCATGCTCAACCCGACGGTCGGGATCTACTTTATTGTGAAACTCAAGTGGTCGGAGCCCTTCGGGTCGTTCGATCGTGGTGAACGAAGCCTCGGATGAAGATACCCTTGATTGAGTACCTTGTCGTATTGGGGGCCCCGAAGAAAGGACCCATCCCTACGTAGGAAGAAGGGTTACAACCAGCTATGACGAAGGTGGTGGTGGGCTATCTCCAATCATGCCCGAAGGAGTTACCTTCGGAAAAACTATGATGACAAAGTCTTAAGGCTTGTATGCGGGATGTCTAGGACAAAAGCAAGAACAAAGCACCTCGTAGGGGGGCTTATGTTAAAAGAACTGCCCTTCTAATAGGGGACAGTTCCACACTCCGTACCAAGGACCAATTTTCAATCAAGTCCCAGACCAAGATCCACGATAAATTCAATGAGGAGGAATCAAACATTGGATGCGACGGACTAAGATTTGTTGCATACATCATAACGAATCCGCAACAAGTATGTTTGTAACTGTTGTATAACTACAAATTGTTGTGGTTGGATGGCTTGGGGCAGGCTGTGAAGCGACAGCAGGTCGTACAACAACCCAAGTTTCTGGCACTTTGCGTGTGGAGAAGGTTCCACGTTGAGTTGGGAGGTGCGGAGAACCAAAGCGCACCTGGAGCTGAGATCAGGAAGGTTCTAATTCAATTACAAGATCCTGTGGGAAGCCCTAGGTGGCTTCTCGCGGGGGGGTGGTGTTTCCAGGCCTTATCCACCATGAGATCTGCTCCGCAAAGATCTCTTGGTGGGTCTAGTGCCCAACCCAACGGTGAAGATCCGTTCTGTTGGGGAGCAAGGGCTGCTGGAGCCCTTCTGGCCGTCCGATCCCCTAGGGCAGAGCCTCGGGATTGGGGAACCCTCGATCGAGTACCCTTCTGTGTGGGGGCCTCGAGGTAGGGACCACCCCACCGCCACTTTTCTTCATAGGGAGAGAGGGGGTGTCGCTGTGGGATCCGTGAAGCCTCCGGAGGACCTCTTCGGACGTTGATGCTCCAATCGAAGTTGTAGATCACTTTGTTGTGCACGGTTTTGATCGATGGATCCCGGCCTGGTTCGGCCCGTGCAAGAGCCGGGAGGCCCGCATACGTCCCAGGGTCTTTTGGTCGTGGATCCTGCCTCGTTTCTCCTGGCGGGTGCTCCTTCCTTTCGATGCGCGTATCTCTTCGAATATCGGTTGAAATCGAACAAACGATGGCTCGTTGAATAGATCTCAACGTGATCTTTCAAAGATGCTCTCAAAATGCCCAAATTCTGCTTGGAGCAATTTCTAGAGGCGAAAAACCACTCGCAAGTGGTGGGAAGCCCAAACGGCACCGCTTCTTCGCACCTTCCCAACGGCAGCCAGGCATCCACGGGGAACCGAACCGCCAAACCCGCGGAAAGGAAAGACGGAAAGATAGGACACCTTCATGAGAAAAAGCACATCGAGAGTCGATGCTCCTGGTGCCATGAAGCGCATGGGCAACCGCCTGGCCAAAACGCCCCAAAAAGGGTGAATTTGGAGAGCTCCCCAAGCCAGCCGCGCCGAGTTCACCCCGAAGACAACCGATCCAGGACTAACCAAGCTCGGATTCGGATTCTCCTCGTCGAATCACCTAGAAACACTGCAAAAAAGAACGGGTAACAGGCCTGATGTGAAGAAAAAGCCCGAGGACTCACGCTTCCCCAAAGTGGCGGTGGGATGGACCGATCCCTGTATAGGGACCGGGGGTTCACCCAAAATGACCGGGGGGGACTGTCTGTCTCCAATCAAGCCAGAAGGGGCCACCCACGCATAAGCTGGTATAACCGAATCCTGGGGCCCTTGGTTGGGTGACCCAGGATGGAGGGGATACCGAGGCTCCTCGTAGGGGGGCCTGGGACCCAGAGTCCCTTTCAGTCTCCCGGTTCCCTGCACAGCAGGAAAAAGTTCAACTGTAAACTACTGCTACAGGGTTGTACAAAAGAGCCTGGAGCTCTGATGTCCTGTGTTTTGTCTTGAACCCATCAGTCCATACCACCGTGCGTCCATCGGTCTGTACGAGACCCTGATAGAACTGCACGCCCTGGTCAATCTCAAAGGCCTCCATCACTACTTGTCCAGCCAGCCTAGAAGGAGGCTTCCACTGCTGCCGCTGTCGAGTGCTGTACGGCAGAGATGACCAGGTCCATGTATTCTGCAGAATAGGATTGGGGGTCTGCATGTAGATGTCTTCTTTGTGTTGCCGGGCGGCCTCCAGGTTGCGCTTGCTGATGCCGCGCTCGGGCAGGCATCCATTCGTTTCCTCCAGGTCCAATATTTCATCCAGATTCTGTGCGCTCTCGCTGACCCAGGAAGTCTGGCCATCGTGCGAGCGAGCCCAGTACTTTACTGCACCTGCTGGAAAATCCACAAAGTCGCGCACTAGATATTGCGCAATCTGTAATTGCGTCCCGCCGAGTTCCTGCACTGAGGTGGGAAGCTGGTCCAATGGCTGCGCAGCGCGATCCATTGGGAACAGTGTCAGATCTGATTCAATCCACGGTCTGAGACGATCCACGTGGAATCGATTCTGGAAGCGAGTACCGGGGGGCAGCTTCAGGCTATAGGCATCCTGACCCAATGTTCTGTCAATGCAGTAGGGCCCTTCCCAGTATGGATCGAGTTTGGGGCGATCCCGTGTGCTTTTCAGTCCATACCGGAGCTTGACCATATCCCCTGACTTGAATGTCCTGTTGGGGAGGTCATGTGTCATGGTTGCCTGTTCGCGTGCGCGTTTCACCAGCAGGTCCCGTACATCATTGTACACTCTGCGCTGCTCGTCTAGCAAACCAGTGACCATCTTGTTGGGTGTAGTCAGCAGTTGCCTTGTTGGCAGGTCTGTTGTTGTGATCTGCAGATGCCACGGCAAGCGAGATGCACAGCCATATAACATCTCAAAGGGACTCCGTTGCAGGAACGGGTGCACGCTATCGTTGTGTGCGTGCGCTGCAGCTTGCAGGTACTGATCCCAATTGTCGGGGCGTTCGGACGATGTGCGCAGCGTCTGCAGAAGCGTGCGATGCTGGCGTTCCACTGGTCCCTGCGACTGCGAATGGTACGGGGTACCGGTCTTGTGGCTGGCACCCAAGGCAGTACAGTACGCGCCGAACAGTTTGCGATACGCAAGCCCATTATCTGTATGGATGATGGATGGGGTATGATACCTGTACACCACACAATCCAGGAGCGCACGGGCTTGTTTCGTTGCGGACCAGGTTGTGTGCATGGGAATGTACACAGCAAACTTCGTAAGGCGGTCGACTACGGTGATCACTGCATTGTGGTGATCAGGAGTGACTGGCAAGCCTTCAACCACATCCACCACTACAATATGAAATGGATGAGGGTAGAACCTCATCTCTGGAAGATGAGGCCGAGCGGCGCTCTTGTTTGCTGGCTTCATTCTCTGGCATGTAGGGCACCGTGCCACAAATTGCTTGATGTGTGTCTTCATGCCAGGCCAGATAAAGTGTCGACGAGCTGACTCAAACGTACGATGGGCTCCAAAGTGGATGCGATCGTGCACCAGGTGAAGTAGATCCTGGCGTAGCGCATTGTCTTGAGGGACGTGCAGAACAGCTGGACCTGCGTAGCGTTCAAATTTGCAGATGCATTGTCTTGAAACAGCAGACCATTCCTGCATGTATATCCACCAGGTGGGTGGTCCAGGTAGGTCAAGTATTACTGGTCATTCTGAGTCGCTGTACGAATGCGTGACAGTAAAGGTACACCTGATAGGTGTACTGCCGATCCATTGTCGCTAGGAGGGGAGTGTCGTGGAGCAGCCGTTACCAAACCACTCATAGTGATGTCACTACGGGTACCGAGCAGTTTACGAATCCACGAGTGGTACCAATCTGCTACTAACACGGACAGCCAACCTACGGGAAAGGCGTTTCCACACATTCTTCTGCGAGCAACAGGGGTAATCTTGTACCCTGCTGTGTCATTGGGTTGCATGCCCACCAAGCGTTCGCGTTCCTGTATCGTCAATTCGTGCAGGGTCTGGTTTTGTCCCATGACCCAGGTGGAACGTGAGCGGTCACTGTGACTGCCTGGCGATGCCATCAAAGTGGGGCATTTCAGGCGGGGCAAGCCCTGGTTATCCAACGGGGGAGTTGCCCTTGGTTCCAAGCGGTCTTGCCAGGTCAGGGGCGACCCTGACGATAGATGTTCGTGTGGTTTGGATGGAGGCAGATCTGTCCAGCACAAGCGAGTGCGCTGCTGGGCAGAAAAGTGAGCCATGTTGTGTTCTTGTGGCTCTCCAAACCATTCATTGATGCGCTCCAGGTCATCCTGCAGATGCGGAGCGAACGGGGTACACTCTTTGATGTAGGAGTGTCCCCTACCAGGCTGTTGCGAATGTCTCGCACCGCTGTGAACAGTTCACGCACATCGCGCAACCCCAGAGGGGGGTCTCTGTCTGATGTGTTGGCGCGCGAAAAGGGCAGGCATGGCATGCCAGCGATCAATAGATCTTCCGGTGGCAGCAAGCGACGATGCGCAAGGGTGCGCACATTGCTGCCATAGCGAAAGATGCCTTCGCGTATGAACAGGCCAGGTCTTGAGACGTGAACAGGATTGAACACTCGCTGTACGATTGCTTCGCAATCGGGGTCCTGCTCTACTGCAATGTAGTTGATGGACAACTCTGCAGCTTCTGGGATGGCTTGTTTGAGGGCACGAAGGGTCGTACCCATTCCTCCACAGAGGTCCAGGACAGTAATCTTCTTGAGCGATTTGGCTGAATCATCCACTGGGTGGCGCGAGAAGTAATCTGCGGCCACATTCTGACTTCCCGGGCAGGATTCCACATTGAATGGGGCGTTGTACGCCAGCTTATCGATCCAGCGAGAATCGCGGGGCGACAACTGTTGTACGCTCTTTGTTGTTTTCCAGGTGATGCTTTGTGCATCACTTGGTTTTGACCTTTGTAACTACTGCGGAGTTACAAAGGAGAAGCTGGACAGTGTGTCGAGACATGCTTGACTGTTCACCTTCGCTGGTCTGCGACCAAACGAGAATTGAGAGGTGAAAAACTCCTTCCTTGGAGCCAAGTTATCTATTGCATGGAATGGCAGCACCTTTCCAGGTCTGCGATTGTGGACGGCCTGCACCTGCAACATCTGCAAATCATTATGCTTGAGTCCTGGTTCCTTCAAGGGGGGTTGGTCCAGGTAAGGGGGAGCGTTTGCTGACGCTCCCGGCTCCATGCGGTCAATCCCCATGGACCGCTGGAGCGCGTTCAGTTTTTTGAACTGAATACGACACTGGCTTGACAGCCGCTGCCGCTGTGGCCACAGCGATAACAGATATCGCACACCGAGGGCTGATGACATGGGTGAAGCAGGTCACCAGGGAGCGGTGCCTTTGGCTCAGAGCCCTTGAGGCATCCCTGGAAGGCTATGGCCTTTTCTCGATCCCTCTCTTCCTCGATGTCTTCGGGAGTGGCCAGCGACCTGGCCAAGTCCCTTCTCAGCTCCATTATCCTTTGTTCAAGGCGTGCTACTGTGGTAGCAGCCAGAACCGAATCTTCTTCCATCACGCCTGATGGACTCGTAAACTCTGTTGTGTTTGGATGGCTTGGGGCAGGCTGTGAAGCGACAGCAGGTCGTACAACAACCCAAGTTTCTGGCACTTTGCGTGTGGAGAAGGTTCCACGTTGAGCTGGGAGGTGCGGAGAACCAAAGCGCACCTGGAGCTGAGATCAGGTTGGTTCTAATTCAATTACAAGATCCTGTGGGAAGCCCTAGGTGGCTTCTCGCAGGGGGGTGGTGTTTCCAGGCCTTATCCACCATGAGATCTGCTCCGCAAAGATCTCTTGGTGGGTCTAGTGCCCAACCCAACGGTGAAGGTCCGTTCTGTTGGGGAGCAAGGGCTGCTGGAGCCCTTCTGGCCGTCCGATCCCCTAGGGCAGAGCCTCGGGATTGGGGAACCCTCGATCGAGTACCCTTCTGTGTGGGGGCCTCGAGGTAGGGACCGATCCCTGTATAGGGACCGGGGGTTCACCCAAAATGACCGGGGGGGACTGTCTGTCTCCAATCAAGCCATATGGGGCCACCCGCGCATAAGCTAGTATAACCGAATCCTGGGGCCCTTGGTTGGGTGACCCGGGATGGAGGGGAGACCGAGGCTCCTCGTAGGGGGGCCTGGGACCCAGAGTCCCTTTTAAAATGTAAACTTGTTCTAACAAACCCGGAGTTGTGGAAGAACAAGAGGTAATGCCTTAGGCTCCCCTTGGTACCGATCCCTTCTCTAGCGATTCCCGACTTGAGAACTAGTGGATCTAGAGGCTCGCATGGACTTGAGGGAATCCGCGGCCTTTCCCCTTCTTGGCAAGATCGAGGGTTGGGTATGAGAAATCCCTTAGTAGTTGCCTCAAGACCTCTCAACGGGGATCGACCTCCACCGATCCTTTCCTTTCCTGGGGAATCCGCTAGGTGTACCAATTAGAGGGACAATCCCTCTTACCACTCCCCGGCTTAGGTAGGAATCTCTACTTGTACATTACGAACCACTTCTAAGAACGCTTACTAGCCTACGTGCGTATCACACGTGCCTCGAGGCTTCCTTTCGCTTTTTTGCAACTCCCTCCCGTGTGCCCCCACGCTTGGTCTACCTTGGAAACCATCCTTCACGGAAGCTTTCTAGCGCGGACACAACAAAGCGACATATATCACACACATGCATTATTAAAACACAGATTTCCCAATATACTACACCTAGTGATGCGTTACGCTTTGCTCAAGACATACGAGAAGACGGAGGTGGATTTAAGAACAAGGTTAGGATGCGGTAAAGACGGCGGCACAAGCGGAAACTAATTTGCACGTGGGGGTCCCTTTTGAGAGTATTCGCCTCCCACCTTCCAATCTCTAAGGGGTCATAATGGCTCAAGACAACCTATCTTGTCCCATCCCGAACATTAAGTTGATTGCCGGTGGTTGCACGTGGGTCCCACATGCAAAGTAGACGGCTTCAACCACCTTGAACAAGTCTCATGGTTGTGTCGAGCATCTCTGATTGTGGTAATCGGCGTAGTGGGGATATGTTGACTAAGTAGTCCTTGGTCTTCAACCGGGATTTTCGTGGTCTTCCGTCGTAGGGCCCCTTACTATGGTTATCTTTTTATCGAGACGGCTTCATCTTGAAAAGGAATGCATGCCGTTTGCACTATGGTAGGTTTGCCGGACGATCGCGACCCCCGTAAGGCCTTGTTGGGGGCTCAAAGGGGCCTCTCTCAAACACAGGTGTGCTACACGAGTGATCTTTCTCGTCGCTAGCACCTTTTAACGGAACCATTCTTCTTGGTTGTCGCCATTAACAATGGTAGAACGAACATACGACAAAATGCCTATCAAGGTTAACGGTACCAAAACGCACATCGTTTTACGATCGACTACACAACCATTCAAGAAGGATAAATCATAGGACAATTAAAACACTTCTTCTACTAACCGGTGTAAATCAAAGCGAGGTCCGTATAAGGGGCGCTTGAAGGTTAGACCGAAGGAGACCAAACGAGCTAACTCAACCCCGTCCCTATCTTTGCTTCGTGAAGATGGATTAGGGAGAATGAATCTTGGCAATGCAACTGCCAATTCATGGTCAACAAGGGACGAACACAACGGACGGTTATTTGTAACGTAAGGGATCACCTTGGTCGCTGCGCCTACCTAATTGCTCCCCTTCGAACCGCTAGTGACAGGCGGTGAGAGAGAAGTACTCATAGTTTCCATATTGTTCTGTAGCACACTTGTTAACTTGCTCAACCAAGTGACGTCCGTGGTGAACTTCTAGCAGCGAAGCACGCTCCAAAGGCATGTCGATGAATACTCAAAAGTTAACCTCAAGCAAGCTTTTCCCACCAAATCAAAGGAGCAGTGGAACAAGTAGGGAGTCTATGAGAGATCCCAACGGAAAAAGAGAAGAACTAATTACCCTCGCGGAGAGCCGAGACTCTCAGCTGTGCATCGAGTGTCCAACGTTCTTTCTTGAGGCTAAGCGAGTCTAACCACACTTTCCAAGGTAAAGAGCTGTGGCGCTTGGGCGCCCACCTCCTTTTCCTGTGGCGCGAAGACGACGAGGGTGGTGGCGTCGACGTGCGCTCGCGCTCGTTCGCTCGTGCGTTTGTGTTGCCGCGGAGCTCGAGACCGTTGGGCGGAACGTTCAGGAACGTTGTTATTTTTTGTTTCCCTCCGCCGCAATTAATATTACATCTTAACTCCATTGGGGAATCCGCCCGTGGCTAAGCCACGTATTTGTCCGGTTCATCGGCCACAGAGCCCTTATTAGAAAGGGGGACAAACCGGTCCCTATTCGGGTTAGTCCAGGCCCTGCATCCGCCTAGGGACATGGCTAAGGAGGACGTCCCTGTGAGGGGAAGGCAAGGGCCTTCCTCGGGCAACCGAGAATATTCCCTCATGCCTCCCGAGTACCTCCTCGTAGGTAGCGAGATGCTGCAAGCGAGGGAACGAGGGAGCCTTTGGCCAATGCGGAGTGATCATGGTCACAAGGGCTCTAGGTTCGGCCTCGAGCCTGCCTATCACGGAGTCAATGAGGCAACAGGGTGGGTGTGCCCATAGGTTGCCAAGACTAGCCCATTCTTGGGCGAGAGCATGGGTCTCCCGTGTAAAGAAGGCCGGACATTGGGCATTGTTTGGCGAGGCAAACAGGTCCCAAGTGAATGGCCCGAATATAATTGAGAACCTCTCCAAAGCCTCACGATTGAGTACATATTCCTCATCGTCGAAGGACAACCTCGGCAAGACAGGTGTCTCGAGAGGGCTGGGCACAACACCCTCCCGGACCACCATTAAGCGCAACTCAGCCCGATCGTCGAGTGGCTCTGGCGAGACGAGGGAAGCTTGGCCGTACACGGCCGCCATAGGATCAAATAGGATCGTGTGTGCGTCATCGGGACGGTAGGAGGAAGTTGTCCCGTCCGTCCACCGGATGGCGTAAGCAGCGGGAGAAGATTTTGCCGCTTTTCAAAAGCGTTCCACAAGGCCAGTCAAAAACTCTAGGTGAGTTGAGCCGTCCATGAGCTCGAGCAAGAACCTTGCTTGCACGACTTGCCCAACCAAGTTCGTACTTGGCGGTTTCGCAAAGCGCGATTTCCTTAGGCTAGTGTATGGCAGAGCGTACGGCCACGTATCCTTTAGGATGGGCCTCTTCTGGTGATAAAATTTGGACTTGTAGCGAGACACGCGACTCTTGTTATGTGCGGTGATGCCTTGCTCGGGGAAATGCCCGAGGAGTTCCTCGATCTCACAAACGTGGTCGATGAGATCCGACATTTCCTCTACGAACCGGCGATGTTCGTGAAGAGGGGCATCGGCGCTACAAGCAAATTGGACATAGTACCTAGGTGGAAAAGTGGTCCAATCACGTATGTAGAAGCGCTCTACCTGGAAACGAGTTTCCTCTGATCCATTTGGGATAGGAACCGTTTGAGGTTCAGGAGTAAGTTCGCGATGGGGGAACTTTGAATGGTCGCTCTCATGCCAGGGATGCAGTCGTTCGATATTGACTGTGGCGGAATGTCGAGTGCCGTCGGGTAGAACCAAGCGGTAAGCTCCCTTTGGTAACACCTCCCCAATGGTGTACGGCCCTACAAAGTAGCTCTCGAGCTTTCCTTTGTCCCTGGAGGACTTCAGACCGCGTTGCAGTTTGACTTTATCCCCGACGCGAAAGCGTCGAACCTGCCTTTGGCGGTTCAATCTATCTTCAACTTGTTTTTGATAGAGGGCGTGTCGTTTTTGCACTTGAGCATAAAGCTCTCGGCGAGCGTCAAACAACGAATGGAGTCGCTTGCACGCAGGGTTTGCATGCTCTCTTAAGAGGGAATATGTCCACGGCAAACTGGCTTTTGTACCGAAGAGAACGTAATGAGGAGAGTAGCCAGTAACTCTATGCACTGATGTGTTGTAGGAGAAGGACGATGTTTGAAGCAGCTCGTCCCACTCTACATGGCCGTGATGTTGCCAATGCCCAAAGGGTGGGTAAAAGGGTGCGGTGCTGCACCTCCATTCCTTGTGTCTGGCTATGGTAAGGCGCGCCGCTTTTATGCTTGGCCCAGAGCTCGATCAGGAATTGATCAAAGAGCTCGCGAAATCGGGGCCCGTTGTCGGTGAGGACAACTCACAGACTTCCGAACGGATGGATTACTCGGTCCATGCGCACCTTGGCAACGTCGTGCGTTGTCCAATCAGTGTGCATCGGGAAGTAGAGAGCGTACTTGGAAAACTGGCATGTGACGGTTAGTACCGCGTTGTGACCTCTCGAAGTGGCGGGAAGCCCGACAACTTCGTCTACCATAATCGTGTGGAAAGGGTAGGGGAAGATCTCTTGCATGTGGACGAGATGCTTCGCGGGTCGATTGCTCGGCTTGAGGAGCTGGCAACGAGGACAAGTACGGACAAAGTCGATAATGTACGACTTCATACCTTGCCAAACAAAATGTTGTCGGCATTGCTCATAGGTGCGTTGGGCGCCAAAGTGGGCATCCGCGTGGACACGGTCCACAAGTCGTTGTCGCACGGCAACATCATTCGGCACCACTAGGCAAACACGATCCGTCTCGGGATCGATGCGCCACACGAGGTTGTCACGAACTTCGTGCTTCTTCAGTGGTGAAGCTACAAGAGCCTGGTAAGCTTTGTCTTTCTCACCTGCTCGTTGCACCAATGTATACAAATCTTCCTCCAGGGGGTCAACCGATGGAACCTCAAGGGAACCACCCATAGCTCGAAGAGCTGGCCCGGGAGGCGGCTGAACGAGTGCTGGGATGGTGAGCAAAGGCATCGACCGCCGGAGGAGGTCTGCTAAGGTGATCAGCCTGAGATCAGTACGTGGGTTGACTTGCAACGTGGTGCGCACGGTGAGACCGGACGCAAGCATACAGGACTTGGTAGCACGGGCGCACGTTCCATTATACGTGGCCGAATGAATCACATGGGTAGAGGCAGGCAACCTACTAAGGAGTCGGTCGCAAGCGGGAAGGTCAAGGTGCTTGTCATCAGCGAGGAGCACTACGTGAGCCTGCGGGAGCCGCTTGCGGTTGGCTACCTCCGCGAGGGATGTTGTCTCAAAGCGGCGGGGACGGCTTGTACGCCATGGAACGGGGGCCTTAAGGCGTGCCCGACCATATTGCAGCATCCAACGTTCGCGACCAGCTTTCGATCGAAAGGTACCAATGACCGCTAGAACGAGGGAGAGCATAGGCTCGATCAACAAGATCTCTTCCGAGGAGGGAATCAAGTCTTCCGCGGGTGGCCGAACATGGAGGACACGAAAGACTTGGCCCCTTGCACAATCGGTGCGACTGAGAGCGTCCGCTCCAGGGTTGGCAATGCCTTGACGGTACTGGACCTCGAAAGGGGTAAACTCAGCCAAGGCGTCTAGCCAGCGGATCTCCCGAGAGGAGAGTTGATCAGCATTCTTCGTTTGCAAGTATTTGTACGCGGTGTTGTCGGTTCAGACAGTGAAAGAGCGTCCTTGCAGAAGATGCTTCCACTTGACGAGACTTTGCAAAATAGCAAGAGTCTCTTGCTCAGCTGTGGAGTAGTTGCGTTGGGCATCATTGAATTTCCGCCCATAGTAAGCAACCGGATGCCACTTGCCATCCTCATGTAGTTGAGAAAGGATCGCGCCGGTAGCGATCTTACTAGCATCCGTCTCTACGCGCGTCTCTCTGTTCGGATCGTATTGGGCGAGGACGGGCTCTTGAACTAGAGCAGCCTTGAGGCGTTGGAACGCGTCCTCTTGAACCTCAGTCCAGGAGCCAACGAAGTCTCCTTTAAACGCCTTTCTATTGATGTCCGAAAGAGGAGCAGCAAGAGTGGGGAAGTCCTTAATGAAGGAGGAGTAGTAATTGCACAAGCCTAAGAAGCTTTGATTCTCCTTGATGCTAGTTGGCCGGGGAAAGTTCTCAATTTTCTCCACGAGACGCTTTTGCATCATCACTCGGCCATCGCCAATATGGAATCCGGCGTAGTCGAGGGCTTTCTTAAAGAGCGCCGTCTTCTCCTTGGCGAGCACGATATGCTCAGCCTTGCAGCGTTGGAAGAAAGCCTCGAGGTGATCCAAGTGATCAGCCTCTGACCCAGAGTGGATGAGGATATCATCCATGTGCGCCTTGGTGTTCGTTAAGGGCGACACGATGCGGTTCATCATGCGCTGGAAGATAGAGGGGGCGTTTGCCAGGCCCATCGGCATGACACGCCAAACGAATTGACCAAACGGCGTCACGCATGCTGTTTTGTATTGATCCTCGGGGGCCACAAGCATATTGTAAAACCCGTCTTTCCCGTCAAAGGACGAGAAGACCGTCGAGGTGCTCAAGTCTAGGAGCAAGTCATCGATCAAAGGAAGAGGATATTTGTCCTTGATCGTGAGGTTGTTCAGCATGCGGTAATCAAAGACAATACGGTATCTCCCATCCTTCTTCGGTATGAGGAGTACCGGGGCTCCAAATGGCGATCCGGGCGAATGCGCCATTTTGCCGTCTTTGAGTAACTGGTCGATGAGCTCTCGACATGCCTTGGTCTTCTCCGGGGAGAGACGGATAGGTGGCCGACTTTTGGGACCGTCTTTTGCGACGTCCAAGAGTATGCGACACACCTCTCCTGACGCTCGTTCGGGAGGCAAGGCAAAGCTTTCCTCTTTGCCTCGGATGACCGATGCATATTTATGGAGGAGCTTGTCGAGCCGTTTCTTGCCTTGGGAGGTGAGAGAGTGATCTTCGGAGAGGGTAAGGCTAGCTCTCCTTTTTCCGAGATCGTCCTCCTCATGTTCCAAGTCGGGTAGACGTTGGATGAGCACGAAAAGGCTACCTTCACGAGCCTTGCGGCTGGAACGTAGGATTTGGGCGGCTTCTTGCATCGAGCAGAATGCATCCATCCCATGCTTCGAGGCGAAGTTCGAGTCGCCGCAAAGCTCATGCTTTCTCCCTTGATGGCGAAACGTCAGAACGTTCCTTGGGAAGTCTCTAAGCTCGCGTGGAACGAGACCAGGAAGTCCATCCCCAACACCACGTCATAAGTATTGAGGGGACACACCGCAAAAGGCCTCTCGACCTTCTCCTTATCTATGGTGAAGGTCAAGTTCACGACCGGTGCCTTGTGCAACGTCTCACCAACGCCTAAGCGGTCCGTCAGATTTTCTCGCTTGGGGGTGGATGTACGACCACTTGGGTCGGCTTGGCACACACCGTCGTGGAAGCGACAGCTTATGAAGTTGTGGGTAGCACCCGTATCGACAAAGGCTTTTGCCGATAACCCTGCTATGGAAAGCATCACGACCATGCTCGTGCATAGTCCCGAGCTAAACTCACATAGGGTACCGATGGTAGACGGGAGGTTCGCGCTCAACGGAGTCGAGTGAAGGGGAGAGTGAAACTCTCCCGGACTTAGTGGGAACTCTGGGGGTGCGTCCACCTTGGGAGTTTCCACCGGGACCGAAGTGTGCAGTGGAGGAGGGCAAGGATAGCGGTTTTCACAAGCACAATTATCCGAAGTCCTATTACATAATGCACACTTGGGTGCTTCACGATATGTCGCACGGCAAGGGGGACTTACATGCGACCTTTTCCTTTGCCTTGGCACAGACAGAGTGAGCAACTCACCGTTAGCCATCAGGTTCGAGTTGTCGAGGCCCTCGTGGGTCTCCTCGGAAACCTCGCTGCTCCACAACCTACCTTTTTGTGCGGAGGTGCCTCGGCGGGTTTTCTTCTTGCCGCCGGGCTTGAAAGCTCGCTGATGCGGCGCCAGCGGAGCTTGAGGAGGCGCTCCTTGGGGCCTTGTCCAACCTTGGGCGGCTTGGAGCTGCCCGAAGGTCAATGCCGAGGCTGGGATTTGCACCATGGCCTCCTGTGGCAACCCTTGGGGAGCCGGGGACGGAGCGTAACGAGGTTGGCCGCTTCTAGACCCTGCCATTCGCGCATAGGTGGGACCCTTTGTGAGGGGAGGCATGAGAGGAGATTTTCCTTTGCGTTTACCACCTCCTTGATGTCCTTGGGGCTCGGAGGGGAGTTGCCCTTCGAAATGTTTCACCTCTCGGAGAAGTTGTTCCCCATTGACAATCTCCTGTCCCAATCTCTAAGCGTGACGGATATGATTGTCGAGGAGCCTCCCCAACTGTGGTCGGAGTTTGGCTCGAAACATAATCAAGAAGAACTGCTCCCAGAACCTCCTTTGGCCATCCGGGGTGCGCAAGGCACGGAGGAATGGATCGGTGGATTCCATGGCCCCTTCAACTTCCTTGCGCATGCGCAAGTAGAAGTCCTCCGCACTCTCGCCTTGGCGTTGGTAGCCGCGGGCGAGCTCAAGGACACACTCCCATCCGACATCGTTAGGGTAGTAGTGTCGTCGCAACACACTTGAAAATTGTTTCCAAGTGGTTGGCGGATGGGCTTGAGTGGCCAATTTATAGAACCTTTGTGCGCTCCCTATGAGGTAGCGTGCCGCAAGCGCAACTTGTGCTTCTTCCTTGTCCGAATGACCGGAGGTGAAGATTGGAACAATTGAAGCCAATCCCTCAAGGAATGGCGGTCGAGTTTCTTACCGTCAAAGGTCGGAGGCAAGGGGAGTGTGGAGCGCGTGATCCTTTCGGGATCAAGGGCGGTCGCCGTAAGGGGGCGCACCTCGTGCGGTTCCTCCACCACTCTAGCACGAACCAAGGCACGCTCAATGAAATTGTTGCGTGGTCCTTGGCTCTCCTCGTGGAGAGGATCTACCAAAAGATCGAGCGCGGATTCTTGGAATGCCGATCGAGCCGGCTGCGTCAAGGACCCTTTCGGTTGCGACTCTCGTAGGAAGTCGAACAAGTCCATCGCACTGTTGAATAGCTTATGAGCCTCGGCTGGAGAGAGCGCGGCCATGCTACGCAAGCTCTCGCTTCGGTCTCTTACAAAGCCCGCAATCTCACGTTGCCGCTCAAGCTCAATGCGTTCCCGCTCTTTCTTGATGGCCACCTCACGGTAGGCGAGCTCGTGTTCACAAAGCTTTTCGAGTCGGGCGAGGTCTTGCATCATGTGGGTGCGAGACCTCTGGATAGAGTGTTTCTTCTCTTCGGAGATAGCAGTAGCTGCTCTCCGGGCGAGCAAACGGCACTCGCGGGAGTAGGAGTTTTTCAACTCCTTGACGGCTTGAAGCTCGTCGTCGGTGAGTCGACGTGGGTCGGCTCCCCACTCCATGATCCAAACGGGTAGAGGCCGATTCACGTAGCGGAGTGTCTCCTCCACGTGTGGATCCTGCAAGTCCTTCAGAGGACCTTGCTTGGCTCGGGCCTCCCCTTCGTCGGAGAGAAGATTCTCGAGGTAGATGGGCCTTAGGCTCTCATCCTCACTCTCATCCATGGACTTGGTCCCTGATCCCTCGGCCGGGGGCAGAGCCTCTCCCGCTCGGTTTGCCCTGGCTCGGGGCTTGCCGGGATCGGTAGCCAATGGGGCTGCCCCAACAGGGGATCCAACCAACGGCGAGCCCCCAACAGGGGCGTCTGCCTGGAGCGAGGTCCCAGATCCTGCTTCGGCCAATGGCGAGCCAGGATGAGGGGCATCAGCCAATCGGATCGTTCGATCAACGTCGCCGCGCGCGCGCGCGATGGAGCGCGCATGATCGGCACGATCGGTGCGACCGACGGGCCGATCGGCGCGTGCGACGGGTCGAACAGTAGCCTCGGAGGCACGGCGCAGTTTCCGTGCGTCCGAGGAGGCCAGATCGGCTTTCGCAGCCGATCTTTTGGCCTTCTTCCCACGGTGCTCGAGGGTTTCGAAACCCTCGAGCGCACCGTCGTCCGGAGACGCCAGAGCTTAGGCCGTGGGGGTGCGAACGGGTTGGATAGCCTCTAGACCACCTCAAAAAACACGAGGCTTCTTCTGTTGGAAGGTGGGAGCGGCGAGCGCGGCTTTCGAAGCCGTTTCTCGCTCTTTTTCGTTCGCCTCCTCCACGAAACCTTTGCGAGCGGTTCGTGGAGGCACGCCGCCTCTCTCCGGGCGCGCGCGTTGTCGCTCGGCGTCGGCATTGCCGACAGCCACCCCCACAGGAGCGGCGAGGGGACGTTGGCCGTCGGCGATGCCGATAGGTCCCTCGCTCGCTACCTTTTTCCTCGCCATTTTCTCGCCACTCGCGGGCGGAAGACTCGTTGAACGGTGTGGCGCTTGCGCGCCCACCTCCTTTTCCTGTAGCGCGAAGACGACGAGGGTGGTGGCGTCGGCGTGCGTTCGCTCGTGCGTTCGTGTCGCCGCGGTGCTCGAGACCGTTGGGCGGAACGTTCAGGAACGTTGTTATTTTTTGTTCCCCTCCGCCGCAATTAATATTACATCTTAACTCCATTGGGGAATCCGCCCGTGGCTAAGCCACGTATTTGTCCGGTTCATCGGCCACAGAGCCCTTATTAGAAAGGGGGACAAACCGGTCCCTATTCGGGTTAGTCTTGGCCCTGCATCCGCCTAGGGACATGGCTAAGGAGGACGTCCCTGTGAGGGGAAGGCAAGGGCCTTCCTCGGGCAACCGAGAATATTCCCTCATGCCTCCCGAGCACCTCCTCGTAGGTAGCGAGATGCTGCAAGCGAGGGAACCAGGGAGCCTTTGGCCAATGCGGAGTGATCATGGTCACAAGGGCTCTAGGTTCGGCCTCGAGCCTGCCTATCACGGAGTCAATGAGGCAACAGGGTGGGTGTGCCCATAGGTTGCCAAGACTAGCCCATTCTTGGGCGAGAGCATGGGTCTCCCGTGTAAAGAAGGCCGGACATTGGGCATTGTTTGGCGAGGCAAACAGGTCCCAAGTGAATGGCCCGAATATAATTGAGAACCTCTCCAAAGCCTCACGATTGAGTGCATATTCCTCATCGTCGAAGGACAACCTCGGCAAGACAGGTGTCTCGAGAGGGCTGGTCGCAACAAATGGAGAAGATGAAGAAGGCAATATCCACAGTCGGCATCTTTACCAAGTATTGATTGCGAAAGTTGTCTCTTTAGAGCATGCAATCAGATACAATGTCTTTGAATGTTCCCATTTTTACTAGATTGATGCCGGGTACATTCATAAAGACAGGTCCCTCCTGATTGATGTTGCTTGCAAGCCATTCCCTCCGCCATTCTTCCTATGTGCTCATCGCAAGGTTTCCATGCTTGCAGTAGGCGGCATCGACGAGGAGAATGTAAAGATTGTGCTGAGAAACTATCCATCGGGCATTCTTGGCGATAAGCGTGTTGGCTCCATGGTTAGTACTCCGTTTGGCGGGGAACAGGAGTATCTCCTTCAATGGATCGAATTATTTTTGGAGGCCATGCTCAACATTATAGAAAAGGGCCACATTGCTAGAAAGGATCAAAACATAGTCTCTAACATCCCGCTTAACATAGTGGTATTGTTGAAATTTGGGATGGAGAGGCTAGATCTTGTCATGAGAGGTCATTTTGCATGGTTGTTGTACTTGCACGGTTAGGCAATACACTTAAGTCTTTTCCTTCATAACGCATTGGCAAAATGGTCTTACATTGCTGATGACGACCGGTGTTTCTGTACCTTGAGAGGAATGCAATGGTTTTAAATGTGATTCTGCCCAATTAACTTGACGAGTTTCAATGAGTGAGTCCCTTGAACCTTTCAGTGCCCACCATGAGACTTTGTACTGCTCTCAAGGTTTGTTCCTGCGCCCAATGGTGTGGGTTGTCCATGGTTGCACTAACTCAGCTAATCTATCGCACGTTGCCCTGCTCCAATATAAAGGGTGAGGCAGCGCCACAACATCTACACCTCCCGTCTGGTGCAAGACCTTCCGGTTAGTCGCAACACAAATCACGACTAGGAGAACCTGTATACATCCGAGGGCATCCGTCTTCTTGGAAAGACCAAAACCCAATGTTGTCGTGTTGCATCCCCCCGCGAGAGTGGAAGAGACTTCATGCGTTAATTTCTTCCACTTTGTAGGTTACTATTCGTGGTTTCAAATCTCATCACATTTAAACAATATAGCTAGTGCCACAAACTAGGGGTGAAGTATGATTCTTGGGCCTCCTCTTCTTGATTCTTGTGAAGGGGAAATCTGTAACAAAATTACTTACATCTTCAGGAGGAGGTTGTAGATATTTCGGGATTTCTCTTGGAGGTCTAGTGGAGTCTAAAAGAACACATTTAAGAAGAATATCTTGAGTTCGGTTGACGTTCACAAGAAAGACGGTTCCTTCAATGCGCATGGCAATACACCGGATAGAAGGTTTGAAGAGAAGATGCACAATCCATCTGAACTAAGCCGAGTTGCGCAAACCTGCTAGGAACCCTTTTACATGGAACCAAGTCACCCTCGCGCCGTCGATGTCAAATCCCTCTAAAGTTGTGGCGTCCGACTGATGTGGCACGTGCTTTGGGTCTCACTAGCACCGAAAAGAGCTTTGTCTAAAGTTGGCGAAGTGGAGGAGGCGTTGGGAAGGCGGTAGCTTTTCCGAAGGAAAGCAAGTGAACTAAGAAAAACAAGGAGAGGGACCTAGGAGTCCACCTCTCTCTCAACCGCTCAATGGCGGTTGAAGACAGCCTGGCGGGGCTCCGCGACAGCCCACGTGGGGGCAGACAATGCATCAGATGGTCCCGAAGCGTCGTTTCCAAGCCAACCTCGCCTGTCCATCACATCGCCACCGTTGAGTTGCCCCGCCCTACCTTGTAGAAGGGATCGAGGGAAGGGATTCCAGCCACCACAACCCTTCAATCCCTGTTTGGTCCGTTCGAGCCCTCGATGGGGAGGTCCCTCGGTAAGGGGTCTCGTCCCTTTCTGAAAGGGTCTCGATCGGAGCAGGTTTCGATCCAACTTGGAGGGGTTCGAAGGGGCCCTCTCATGTATACGGCCCGTGGGGCCTACACAATCAAGGCCCGATCGAACCCCCTAGATATGTTGTAAGACGTGATTAAGAGCCGGCTTAGATCTTGTCTAGGGTTTTGCACTGGGTCGGTCGAATCTTCTTGTTGCGTTTCCATCATAGTAGCGGTCCGTCGAACGTGGCAAGACTTTGGTGAGGTATCGATCGCACACTCGTCGAAGTAACGAGAGCAGCCGTATTGTTAGTCCAAAAGTCAAATAACAAGTTTGATTGCAGACGCAATGAAAAGTGCGTTTTACAAATTGCACGACATCAAGTGATTGTCGCGACATCATTGGCCAACTTTGGTCTCCGTTGCCTTGTAGATTTTTGAAATTCCTCGGTCCAAGGGCATCCGCTCAAGAGCCTTTTGCCAAACTCTCCGTCTCGCGTTATTCGGAGATCGGTTTTGGTGGATCCCATGGTGGCTTCACACTTCTTGGATTTGGATAGTACCTCGACTTGTCACCCACGTTTTCCCTCCGCAGAGAAGAAAGTCCTAGCGCGGGTTCCTTGGGCCCCACCTCCCCAAAGAGGAGTTTAGATTTTGGGGAAAGCTAGCCTTTCCCAAAAAATCAGCCTTTCCCGGGTTTCGACGATGAGTTAAGCTTCGGGGTTAAGGGATCTGGGAAATGACCCCGTTCCTCGACGGGGGATGTAAGTTTTCTGACTTTTTTCGTTTTCGCGGGACAACCCGTTCGAAAGGGTACAGGCGCCTCCGACCTACGCGCATCTGGTGAACGAGCGTACGCCCATCGAATAGGGAAGGTGCGTGTCGGACGAGTGCGGTGTCGAGGAGCGGAGAAGGACCATCGACTAATGCTCGTTCGTGCCATATCGGTTCGAGATAGCATGGGTGCCGGAGGAGGAGGCAATACAAGCGGAGTTCTTGTTCAAATCACTTGAAATGAGAACGTGGTAGACATTGTGGAAGCTGCGATGGACGATGAGACGACGGAAAAACACCGATTGCATTGCCCGATGAGAATGCCATCCAAACTATGCCCCCCCTTCGTGGCCGTACATGGACCTCGGCGCACAATAAGGCCTTGTTGTATGTGGTGAGGGACGAAGATTGTTGTTTCCTCGAAAAGAGGACAAATAGCGACAAAAGCAACGCTTGGAAGCTATTTGAAGAGCGGTTGAAGGGAACGTACCCAAAGCTATTTGGCTCGTGGGCGCTTGACCGGAAGCAAATCCGTAAGAGGATTTTGGCCTTGCTGAAGGCTCATCGAGCAAACAAGGAGGGAGTGCTTCGCGCCACCGGACGAGGGGGTGGTATGGTCGACGAGGAACTTGCACAACTTTGTGACGAGGTCGCAGAACGAGTATCAGATGCCGAAACATGGAACGGAGCCGCGCACGCGGAGAAAGCTCGCGCAAAGGAGACGAAGGAGGGGAACGGTGAGATGCTCGTCATGAGCCAACTTTAGCCAGAAGGAAAAGGCACACGTCTGGATGCACCTTCCGATAGCTCACCGGAAGAGTCTGGACAGCGGACGAAAAGTCGCCGGCGGCAAACTTTTGGTGACGAGAACCGCGAGCTCGTTCTCCCTAAATTGCAAAAGAGCTTAGTCGCTTTGCTACGTTCCCAGGAGCGAAGCGATGCCTTGGACGAGTGGAGAGCACGGTGCGAGGCACATCGCAACGACCCGTTGCGCTATGTTGACCTTGGTTCTTTTGATGACTGGATGAACGTGTACTTGAATACGCACGGGCAAGGCACGTCCGTCCACACGCAACCATCGACTTCGCAACGCGATGAGGACAAAATAGTATCCCCAAACAAAGATACGAGGGGTGCAAGATTCAAGTAATCAATGTAATGTATGTATTACTTCTTTTTTGCAATACTTCGATTTCCATCTCCACGTACAAACTAATGAAGCAGTAGAAGTTCCTACCATTCATACATGAAAAAATTCGCGATATTCTTGCTCCTTTCTGTATGGAACTGCTGCTGCATTCTGAATGGAAGTGCTGCTGCTTTCTGTATAAAACTACTGCTGCTTTTTGTATGGAACTGCTGCTGCTTTCTATATGGAACCGCTGCTGCTATCTGTATGGAACTCCTGCTGCTTTCTGAATGGAACTGCTGCTGCTTTCTGAATGGAACGGCTGCCGGTTACTGTGACTGTGAGAATTAAAATTGCTGTGGATACACATCATGAAGAAGGTTCTCTGCCCAGCGGCGGTGAGTTCTTCTCATTACCTTCTTCTGAATTGTAAAAAACACCTACACTCACGGAAGAAGTCGTCAGAAACAAACTAGGACCAAGAACACCCTCGTGCGTGCTACACCAGCACCTACAACGTACCGTCTGTTTGCTGCTGAATCAGCTCAGCGTATTCTTGCAACTTAGGAGGAGTGATACCTAGGTAGTCCGTCGTCACGCCACCGCACAAACAAGTATGAAAGTTGGTCACCAACGCGGCCACCACGTCCTCCTTACCAGTTTGACGGAGTAGAACCGTCTTTCGAGTCTTATCGCCAACGAACGGCCACAATTGTTCAAGCTTTCCAAAAATCCATTCCACGGCCTGTCTGAACTTGCTCATGTCCTCGTTGAAGGTTGCTTCGTCCGCAGGAATGTCCCCTCGGAAAGGCCGACGCAAAAGATCCGTGGACGGGTAGGCACCGTCACCTACTGCACAGCGTCCGTGGAGACACTGCCAATTCACACACGTTTGGGCCTCAAGGCGGCCAAGATGCCAAGGGAAGAGGATGGAAACGCCTTGAAGGGCGCGTTTGTGGAGCGTCAGCCCTGTGGGACGGCTCCTGCTGACTTGTGCGAGTCTTGGCGGTGTTGAGAAGCCGCAGCAAGCTCGTGGTTGGTGGAGGCACGCACTTGAGAAGTTGTCAAGGCAAAAGTCTATTTTCAAGTCAAGTGAGGGGGGCCTCTAGTAGGCCCTCAAACCAGCAGCGGTTCAGGGTGGTACCCTTATCTCCATGGGGCGCCTGGTGGTCACGTGGCCCTGTCGCCCACATCGGACGGTTGCACGACAGGCAAGCACGTGACCCAGATCCCCAGGGTGCTTCCCCACCCTTCGATCGACCTCGGGAGATTCGGGAGGATCCGGTCCCCCCTTCTGCCCGAGTCTCCTAGGGTTGCCCCGAACTGAGCCTGGGCTTCATCGGGTTCGTCCTGGGTCTATCCGGACGGCTGGTATTGGGGAGATCCCTCGTACCCTCGGACCGGGGTACCAAGGGCTTCCCATCCCCCGCCTTCCCAGGTCCTGAGTCGTACTCGTCCAGTTGGGGAGGGGTTACCCGTCCTGTACCTAACTTGATATCCAGCGATTCACAGCAAGCTCCAAGCTCGCTTATCTAAGCTACTGCTTGACAAGGATCGTTGTCAAGCACCGGGTCCCATCGTAGGGGGGATCCTGCCCTGTGCAACACACCGTACAAAGTCACCTCTTCGCCCAGATCACGGACGATCGCTTCCAAGCGCTGCTGCATGTTCGACCTTCGCCAAATATTCGCATCTCGCACCGAACCAGCATAGGGACCGTCGAAGTCCGCAATCATGAAGTTAGAAAGTACCACCGCCTGGTACTTCGTTGCATGCATTCGTTCCAAACCGTTGTAGGCTGCGTCTTCTCCCTCGGTTGGTCTGCGGATCTTGAACAACGTCCCGTCAATGAACCCACAACATGAAGGAATCCGACATCCCCTCGTTGCAAGTGCATCAGCCACTCGAGGCAGCTCACTTGCCCACAGTTCCAAACGCAACGCTCGCTTAGCGAAGGGGTATATGTGGTCGAGCATTGCATTGTGAAGCTGCGACAAGGCACTGGCGGTCCGGTCAAAGGTGTGGGATAGATGATGCAAGTTCTCCAACCCTGCCAAGCGCCGCAACAACAACAACATCCCTTCCTCTCCTGTGAAGACACGTCCCGTCCCTCGGACGCGGATAGTTCTTGGTACACGGTGAATTCTCACTAGCTCGTGTATCTCTGGCCCCACAAACCGGCAATGCTGCCGCAACCAATCGTCCGAGAAGCCACCGATCGTTCGCGGCACGTTCGTTACTGCGCTTTTGTACGTCCAATACCGCTTGGCGTTTTCTAAATCTTCCCAACATTGCTCAATGGCGGCAAGTAGGAGACGTAGAACCCCGATCCACACATCAGCACGGAGCCGATGTGCGGCCATGAAACCAATGAAGAGCCCCACGAGCTCGTCAAACTGCTTGCGGAGCATCCTTCGCTCCAGCGCGCATCCCACTCGCGATGGCATGGCCCTTCCTCTTTCCCGCGGAATCTCGGACCTCGTTCCTCTTCGACGGCCTGGCGTGGAGCGCGCGTGGAGGAACGTGGTCCGCTTTCCCCAAAACGCCTCCACGATACATAGCGAATGAAAAAATATGCGCTTGAGATCCCTTGATAAAAACCGCCCCATGTTTACAGTGGGCGAAGTACCCAAACTTGAAAGGGGAAAGTTACGGACCCTTCACTTATCCCAAAATCGAAGAAAGGGAAACCGCAAGTCCCCAAACCCCGAGAATAAACTCCCTCATGTCCGAATATGTCGTCCTTCGACAAAATCGAAACTCCTCTAAGCTCGGTTGGAGGGAAACGGGTCTGTGACCCTGCAATCGTATCTGTTGCATTGCAATTCAACGACAAGTTGGCCAGCCAACGCTTGCCTTGGTTGTCACCTCGTGTAGTACTCGTCAGCTACAGAACACGCGATGCGCGTGATTACGTATGGGACATTCGACCTGTTTCACGAAGGACACCGGTCGATTCTTGAACGTGCGAAAGCTTTGGGAGATTACCTTATTGTAGGCGTGACATCGGACTCGTTCGATCAAGCGCGAGGCAAACTCAACGTTGTCGACACGTTGGCAACACGAATGGCCAATGTGGAGAGGTCAGGGTATGCCAATCGCATCATCGTGGAAGAACAAAGTGGGCAAAAAATATTGGATATACTGAAATACAGGGTCGACATCTTCGTCGTCGGATCAGATTGGCAAGGAACGTTCGACTACCTTCAAGAGTACTGCAAAGTACAGTATTTACCCAGATCACCTGGCATCTCAAGCACCTTGCTACGTGAAAATTCATGCTTCGGTCTACGAATCGGAGCTATTGGCATACAGAGTTTGATAGCCTGTTTTGTAGCAGAAGCAAAATTTGTAAGTGGAGTACATGTAGAGTGCGAGCTGAGCATTCCTGATGTGGAAATGGAATGCTTCTTGCCCAATCGAAGAAAAGATAGCTTGAAGTCGGAGTGGGATAGACTTTTGAAGTCTGTAGATGTTGTGTATGTTGCTACTCCTTTGTGCACTCATTTCTGCTATGCACGTGAAGCACTCCTTGCTGGTAAACACGTCTTGTGTGAGAAGCCTTTGGCCCTTCATACACATCAAGTCCAGGAGCTGTATGACCTTGCGAAATCTGGAAAGACTCTTCTATTGGAAGCTTTGATTACAGCCTGTGCTCCTGTCTTCGATGAAGTCTTGACTGTGGCGAAGTCAGGAATGATTGGGCGTATCAAGATGGTGCAGGCAACAGTGACAAAACCACTCCAGTCTTCGGAGAACATTTCTTCTTCAGCACAGAATTCAAAGCTCCTTCCAAGTAGTGTTAGCGAACTTGGTTCCTACCCACTCTTTGCCGCGATCAAACTGTTTGGAATTGACTTTGGTGATGTGCACTTCACCACTTTCAGAGGGGATGCAAACATGGATCTCCTGACCAAAATAGAAGTGCTTTTTGATAGCGCCGTTGCTTGCCTCACAGTAGGTTTGGGAGTCCAGGCGAAAGGAGACATGGTGGTAGCCGGGACGAAGGGCTATCTTTACATCCCAGCTCCGTGGTGGAAGAGTTCTTCATTTGAAGTGAGGTTTGCAGATTCTTCAGTGAAAAAGTTTCAAAGTTTTTTTGAGGGCGATGGCATACGCTACGAACTCGCACATCTTGCTTCCCTTCTACGAGAAAGCTGCTGTGTCAGTTATCGCATTAGCAGGGCAGAATCTGCTGCAATAGCTGATATCATAGAGCAATTTCATGAAGGAAAGAACACCCATGTTATTCACTAGAGCAGAAGACCACCTCAAGTGTCGTTTTGCCCATCCTTGCGCTTGCTCCTGCAGAAATTTTCTAAACTTGCAAGGAGGATTCGGCTGTACAAAACATAATTACATGAACCTGTCCGGAATAAAGAAATTGAAAGGATTGCCATTCTTCAGATTCGATGCATGGATGCTATTCACCATGACTATAACCTCTTGCAGGTGTCTCGTACCACCAAAACTGTCATTGTTGGGATTCAGGTCAGTTGCTGATTATAATCCACGTATGAAGTCTCACGTTGGTCATCCCCTAAGCCCATTCTGGCCAAGTAAAGGCAAAATAGCATTGAATTGTGGGGGGACTGATTATTAATATTCAAGTATCGGACCTTAATCCATGAAACCTACAAGCTCTACAGTAGTATTTGACGAAGCTCAGCTTTGGTACAGTGAAGCCAAGTACAAGCATAAAGGAAATAAAGAAGAAGACAGCAAAACAAGATGTGCTGACAGATAGGTAAATTAACTCCAGCAAGCACATAAATTGGTACGGCACCGTTCTGCGCTAAGGAAGTCCTCAAACATTCATGAAACATGCGCCAGCCAGCGGAGCAAGCCTCTGCAAGTGACAATGTCCTACTGGTAAGGACGCAAACTCAACTGCATACTGCATCACCTGGACCTGTTGAGCCCAGTTTTGTCTAAGAAGCATTTGACCGGTCCAGGACATTGCCCTGAGACCTCCCTTGTTGAAATTGCTTTGCAGAACCATGCCCCCATCGCCGTGGTAGTGCTTGAGACACCATTCCAAAATTACAATTGAAATTGGTCAAGGTACCAGCATGGCTGAATGTTGGCCCTCTTTGTCATACATTCTCAAAGCATCTCTAAAGGAACTCGCGCAAACAGAATCAAAACTCCTCATCGTTATCACTTCACCTCTTTCAAACAAATGGCATATGCATCATGTTCATGTTAAAATTACGTAGCTGACCACTTCCAATTTATTGCTACCAGTGATTTGCGCATGACCCATGCACAATGAGAACAGGATCATCTCTCGATGGACTTCACACAAACAACTGGGATCGATAAGTGGTAAGATCCAATAAAGCTTACGGATTCATCCATAGAAGATTGGACCCACTCGAGAGTCTTGGCGAACAGTTTGACAAAATGCAACACCGGACGCAGAATGTGGAAGGACAGTCCCCCGCCATTGAACTCCAACTACACACTGCCTACAAATAGGGCAATAACACCGACTCATAAGTATCCCAAAATTTGGGTGGATGCACCGCCGACCCAAGACTAGCTGAAACGTAACATTGTGTTGTAATGACCGTTCTCTGGTTGGGGTAATGTGTGTAAAATCACCAAATACTGAACTTGCCAAGGTGCCGAGGTTCTTATGAAAGCATTTAGTACTCTCTGAAAAACTTACAAGTGAAATAGTCTTGAAAGGATTAAAATCAAAACAAGCACGGAAGCAGTTCAGATGAATCAACTTTAGTTTACCATACCATACTTGAACAAGCACAACCAATTTGTCAGCATGTAAACATGATAGTTGCTGTCTTGTCACTCCAATGTGAAAGAGCATTACCATTCTTCAAGACATTCCAGCCGTACGCTGTGCCCATGGAAAGTATTCCGCATTCAGTACAGCTCTTTTCAGTAGAGATTGTACGATTCTATCAATCATCTCATTGGGGCGGACGTCGTCCAAATTGTGTCTGAAAGCAAAACTATTCCTGTACCTGAGCAAAGTTTGATGCTTCAGCAAAATTTCCTCCTCAGGAATGGTCCTCAATTGCAACAAAAATGACTTGAGCTCAACAGTGTGTACGATGTAAGAAAAAGAACCCCATTCAATTTCATCTTCAAACGGAAACACAATCCAGTCTGATACCACAATTGGAATGCACCCTACTGCTATGGCAGAAAACAACATACGGGTGCCATCTGAGTCCCCCCGAGGAACTACACAAAATATTGATTGTCTCATTGTGTTGAAGATTTCTCTAAGGTCAGATTCTTCGTCTTTCCCAATCCAGTGGACCATACCAGGGAGGCTGGCAAACCCGGAGACAACGTTTGGCTGGGGATCTGCAACCTTCTGCAACAAGTAAGCAAGATCTTTCCTGAATTGCAAAGCGTTTCTTCGCTCTCCTTGTGCAAGATAAAAGAGCAAACTCTTCTTCTTGAAAGGGAAGGTATCCTCAGGAAATGGCTCTACATAGGGAATCACAATTGATCTGGCATGTTTTCCATACAATTGATGCAGGAAATCTTTTCTTGCACCTTCTTTTGAACCGGCATAGAGATGCTGTGTAAGCACTACAGGATTGTCGTCTCCAGTGATGTGGCTACCCCAGAGATCCATGAACACAAAGCAAAATCCATTGCATGCACGGTACAGAGGTGACCTTTTCACCTTTTCATGAATGGCCCACATTTCCTTCAGATCTCCATGTAGTTGAAATGCCCTCTTGCCAGAAGGTACATATACCAACAAAGGCACCGCCGTTTGAAGAACATCATCACTACACGAGTGTACAAGGGGATGGTGCTTCATTGCAAGAGGGATCAGCATCTCCGAAGCATGGTTTGCAAACGAAGTAGAGAAATCTAGTAGAGAAGGCTTCCCTTGTGCCTTCGCATCAACAGCCACCTTGTGTAGTTCTTCCATTTCTCGCAGTGCTGATTCAAGGATGCAGATTCTTGGTTTAGACGATAACCATTTCTTTGTTTCATCAGTCTGCCACTTTTTCGCTTCCCAGAATGCGGAAAAGACCTCTTGAATCTTTGCTACGGTGTGCTGTGAGACTTCATAGTATGCCAATATCTGCAGCAACAGCTTGTGACTGTGTTCTCCCACCAGCATAAAAGGCTCATGCCCAAAGTGAATGTCATATGCATTATCACGTTTCGACCGAAACATGGCATTTGTTGGCTCCTTCCCAAACACTGTGTCCCAGGTATACGGCCTAGGAGGTAGACGTGGATTCTGATCATAGTCTCGTAAATTATCCAACAGAACATGATGCTTCTTGCGCTCCCAGAGGGATGCGCGATGGCCAATATAAAGTTCGTCTACATCTTTGATGTTCACATTTCTGAATCTACTCCATGCAACCATTCGCTTGTAGGCATCCATTTCATTGTGGCGAAAGCCAAGATACTCCATCCATGTAGACTTCTTGGCGAACATGTAACACATCGCATAGCGGCGATGGGGTTTGATAGCAACTGGCTTGTCAAATATTGCGATATGTTTGTCTGGTACCCTCACTCTATCTGCCATAGTTGCAAAGTAAGTGCAGTTTACTGGAGCCGTATCGCTATCTGAGAAGAGAAACGCTGCAGCAGAGGGAAACTCAGATCTCGTCAAATAGGCTATTCGAGCAAGACGTGGCTCCATTGCAGGATTGAAAGAGAAAAAATTGCATTCTGACTTCAGGTGCTTAACCAGCATTGATGCCGTAGGAGAAAGTCCACTGCTTTCACTTGACACGATGCAACCAACAGAAAATCCACAGCCTTTCCATAAAGATGCCGTAACCACACTTGCTAAAAGGTATGGTTCAGCCATGTCTACAGCCAACATCACCCAAGTGCTCATCTTTTAGCAGGTTTTGTTTTGTACTGTGGTTGACACGGTGATGATTTCCTGCTCTAGGAATCGCTCTTGCAGCCTTCCTACACTTGCAGATCCAATCTGCAATCCTATCCTAGCCAAGGCTAACTAACAACCTCCGGCGTAATTCATTGACTGAGCAGTACGACAACCTTCCGAGAGCTTCTGCAATGCCTTCGTGGGTTCTCCTAGGAAGCAATGAGTGTTCTCGAAGGAGTCGTAGCAATACAGATGTGAAACTTTTCTTCCACTTGGATTGGATCCTTCGAGATCTTCTTCCCAGCCTGTGCTTGCCAGAGCTCGATACGATCGATGTGAGTGAACTGAGTGGATCCAGGACAGGAAAAAGTGCACACGCCCGACAGTGCGGTTGTATGCGTTCGCCGCATCCGCGACAGCTCGACCAACGGGTGAGACCCAGGGAGGATTTCTGCGATTGGGTCAACAGGGATTTTGGTGCAACTCGAGAGTTTTTTCTCGACCCCGGGCGGATCGAGTTGCACCAAAATGAGATTTTGGTGCAACTCGAGGCCCCTGAGTTGCACCAAAATGGTTTTCGGCCCTACGCCAACTGTCGAACCCGGGGGGACTGTCGACCAATTGGTCGATTAACCCGTCGCTTTTAACCATGACCTTCGAGGAAAATCGGTGCAACAGGGTTTATGTCCTCGGAGGGGCTCGTCCTCGTGGTTCGAAAACCGATCGGCGGGAAGCCGACGATTCGATCGCGGACATGCCGTCCAGGATGGGGAGCGCGCTGGAGCGTAGGGAGCTCCGCGAAGAGTTCGACGAGCTGTCGGAACTCTTCGTGGAGTTCACCCAGTTCCAGGAATATCGAGATGACGTTGTCGTCATACTCGAAATGATCGTCCAGGTCATGGACGACTGCTTGGAGGACTCGAGGGAGGCAGAGCACCGGTGTTGTGCGCATTCCTCGCCGGTTCGCCGACGTTTGGGGCACGCTCCTCGCCCCCTTCCACGCCGACGCTTTTCTGTGTGGACGGATGTTGCGCGTTGTCGCGGGCAACATCCGTCGGCAAAGGCTTGCCTTCGACACCGCCCATTCCTGTCGCACGCGATCCGCGCGAGAGCCGACCGTTAGCAACACCATATCCTGTACATCGGAACTCGTCGTTTCACAGAACCGAACACACCTGTTGGATCGACCGTCACAGGAACATGCGCCATCGCCATCGGCGCATGGGCCGACGGTCGTCCCTGCCCACCCGACCTTCCCGCCAGTTCACGAACAATCGAAATTTCGACAAGTGCCGCAGAGGACGTCCCCGTTGCACCATTCCAGTTGGTCCGGGAGCAGAAGCCCACGGACCCTCGAGAAAAGGGGGAACAACAACACCCGAAATGAGTTGCACCAAAATCCCTGTTGACCCAATCGCAGAAATCCTCCCTGGCCAGCCAACACCTCAGTTCAGAGGCGTCACCCCTGTGCCACTTTTTTGGGTGGGCTGTGGGGGTACTTCTGCGTTTCCCACCGCCTTGGCCGGGGACGGCCGATCCAGGCTCAGAGTCTTCGATCAAAGTTGCTCTACGTTTTACGGTGCATCTTTTCGATCGATGACACATGTCCCGAAACGATCTTCCCTGCACGCCTCGGAGCCTTCGCGTGTGGGCAGGCGCGTGGGTCCGTTGGGGTCCCATCTACTAGCGGTCGACGAGTTCGACTTCCAACCTCTGTATCTTCGCAATGACGTGTTGGATTGACTTGTGAGTACTCTCGTTCGAAAGCTCTTGTTGCGTTCTTTTGAATGGTGTCCTTGGCATGCTCTGAAACGGCCTGTGCGCGATTTTAGAGACCAAAATAGGCATGCACCTCGAACAAGGTCCGCCTGACCGGCGCAAAGGGCAGATTTGGATCACATCTCCCCAACCACGCCCGGGAAGGGGGCGAAACAAGTCCTCAAAGAAAGAACGGAAGCGGTTTCACGGACGAGAGAAGAGAAGCGCACTCAATCGGCGTGATGGGCGTCCTCCGACGCATTCCCATCTGTGGTCCCAAACAGCCCAAATTGGCCTGGGTTTCAAAAGTCGCGAGAGTGAGCCCGCACGAGTTCGATGTCAGGGGCGTGAATCCTGCACGTGAGACCCACACCACCGGAAAGAGCATCGAAAATCATGCCGAGGGAGGCCAAGCACGTGCGGAATGGACCACGAGGCGGCACGTGACCCTCTCGGACTCACACGCCCAAAAAGTGGCACAAGGGTGGCCCCTTCGAACCCCTCTCCAAGTTGGGTCGAGACCTGGTCCGGTCAGGACCCTTGTAGTAAGGGGACTCGCCCCTTACTAAGGGACCTCCCCATCGAAGACTCGAACGGAACAGACCGGGATTGAAGGGTTGTGGTGTTTGGAATCCCTTCCCTCAATCCCTTCTAGAAGGTAGGGCTGGGGCAACTCAACGGTGGCGATGCGACGGACAGGCCAGGGTCGCTTGAAAACGACCCTTCGGGACCATCCGATGCATCGCCCGCCCCCCACGTGGGCAGTTGGGGAGCCCCGCCAGGCTGTCTTCAACCGCTCAAGGGCGGTTGAGAGAGAGGTAGACCCCTAGGTCCCTCCCCTTGTCTTTTTAGTTCACTTGCTTTCTTTCGGAAGCGCTACCGCCTTCCCAACGCCTCCTCCACTTCGCGACCTTCAGACGACGCTCTTTTCGATGCTAGTGAGACCCTGAGCACGTGCCACATCAGTCGGACGCTACATTGTCGAAGCCATCACCCACCGATGAGTGATGTTGAAGAAGACGTCCCCTTGGGGACCCTCACCCGTTTTCAACGGATGAGAGAGGAGCTCGAAAGAGAGAAAGAAGGTCGGAAAGACCTCGAAGCAAAGACTTTGTTGCTGGAAAGTGAGCTCGAGCAACTCCGTGCGCTTTCCCTTACCGGACATGGAGTCGGTGATGCACCGCCCGTTGGAGGAGAACCCGTAGAAAACGAAGCACAAGAGAAAGAGGAGGAACTTCCACACGGGGCTCCTCCGCAAGAAGCATCAGCCCACGACTTGATACCAGCAGAGAACGTTCCTCTTGCGGTGCATCCCCTCTCCGAGAAAGGGTTGCACTCCCTCACCGATATGTACCAAGCCATGGGGGCCTCACAACGCTTGCAAGGCGTGACGCTCACGAAGCCCAAGTCATTCTCAGGTGCCGAACTCACCCATGACCCATATTCACTTACTCATTGGTATCGGGAAGTGTCTTGTTGGGTACAAGGTTACGCCTTGAACGATACCCAACAAGTTGTGCTTGCCCTCCAAACATTGAGCGGAACCGCAAGAATCATGATGGACAACATCATAATGGGTGACATGAATCGCGTATCGCATCTTCCAGCTCTTTATGAATTGTTAAAAGAAACATTTCAGCGACGTGATCCAGGGCCGGACGCATGGAAGGAATTTCAGCGCGTCCGCATGCACCCGATCAAGGAAGATGTTGTGAAATTTTTGAACCGGCTACTCTTGCTGAGTTTTGTGGTAAACATGAGCACGGATCCTACATGCATGACGATCAGTGAATGCGACATCGCCACGAAATTGCGTGTCGGCCTACCTTACTCGATGAGCAACAAAATAGAACAACACTTTCAGTTGCTAGTGGAACTTGGACGCGCTCCGGACATGTCCCCCTGGGGGGTCTGTGCCGCCGCCTTGAAGGTAGAGGCTGAAGAACGAGAACGGGCCAAAGCTGCAGCCCGCAGCAACAAGCTTACAGCAGCCAATACGGTCCGCACAACATCGACCGCCACCATCCGTGCGATGCCCCATTCTGATCCTACATCACAGAGGGCAGCAACTACCCCTGCTGGCCGCATCGCCAAAAGGTTTGCTGACCTCTCCAAGGAACTTCAAGAACGCATCGTCAGGGTCCAAACAGACTTGAAGGACCTCCCTTTGGGAGCCACTCTCACTCCAGATGAGCAAACACAGTGTACTGCCAATTCCCTTTGTTTGCGATGCCGCCGTTATGGACATGATGCCAAACAATGCCGTCATTCGTCCCCCATGTCTCCAAAAAACTAAAGGGGCTCCACCTGAGAGTTGGGGCTGTCAGGATGGAGCCGGGAGAAGAACCACCACCTGGTGCATGCATGGAGACAGCAAGCCATACAAATTTATATCCAGGCCAAGTGGTATCCCATAGAGCATGACCCAATCCCCTTCCTCGCTGTGAATTTCTCACGGCGAGATGCTACCTCGGAAACACCGAGGTTCCCACATTGCAGAATCAAGCTTATGTGGACACGCTTGCGAGCAACTCCTTCTTGAGTACCCAAGCCTTTCAACAACTCAAACATCAAGACCCTGTCCTGCAGAATTGGAAGCCTACTGGACACTTCTTCAATTTCAGCCTGGCTGTAGGAACAGAGACATACCAAGCGCCAGTAATCGAAGTCCTGCTGACCATCGATGGTTTTCAGGCAACCCACACTTTTGGAGTTGCGCCAATCGAAACCTTCAGTTGCATACTCGGCGTCGATTTCTGTCATAAGTATCTCCTGCAGCTCAACTGGCAGCAGCAGTATATGGAACTCCGCGATCCAGCGGGTTCTGTTCATCGAGTCCAGGGCGATGAGTCATTCATCAAAGCCCGTAAACTGGACCTGATTGTACCCCCATCAGAGGTGAAGGAAGCTCTACAGTCAAGTGAGTGTCTCTTTTTAATGGTACAGCCCCTGGACTCAACATTTGAGTTGACGAGCGAGGAACAGGATCTGGCCAGTTTCCGCAGCCAGCTCAGCGAAGCTTACAAGCTAAGCCCTGATGATCAGGAGCACTTGGACAGACTTCTATTACAATACAAGTCTTGCTTCGAGAAACGAACCTCGATTCCCCCTGAACGGACACCTGGGGAGTCTTTCAATATTAATGTGGAACTTGGCACACAACCTGTACACCGCAACTACTACCGCTTGTCACCGCAACAGCAAGAAGCTCTACGTGAACTGCTTACGGAGTACGTTGACGCGGAGAAGATGGACATCTGCGCTGGATCCAGTTGGGGGGCACCTGTGTTGCTTATACCAAAGAAGGATGGGGGCTGGAGAGTTGTCTTTGATTATAGGCTGCTTAACGCGGCAACAATCAAGGACCGCTACCCGTTACCCCGCATTGATGACCACCTGCAGAATTTACAAGGGTCCCGTGTCTTTTCGTTAGTGGATGCCCTGGATGGTTTCCACCAGGTGCCGAAGAACCCGGCCGACGTGGAGAAGACTGCTGTTGTGACCCCGTTCGGGGGTTACGTATGGCGGGTTATGCCGATGGGGCTCGCTAATGCTCTTGCCATGTTTCAACGCGTGATGAACCAAATCTTCGGTACCTTACCTTTTTTGAAGGTATACATGGATGACATCTTGGTCCATTTAGCCAACATCCTAGAACATTTTGCACACCTTGAGCAATTCTTGGACACCTGCCAGCAAAGTGACATCCGACTTAAGCGCTCGAAATGCTTCTTCTTTCATCGCACCCTGGAGTGGGTTGGCTTTCGCATTCGCGAAGGACAACTAACATGTGCTGACCACTTGGTTTCGCGGATCGAGAAATTCCCCAAGCCAACAACCCACAAGTAGAATTTGGCCTTCCTAGGCCTCTGCCAGTTCTATATGCGCTTCGTGCAGAATTATTCAGACATTGCAGCCCCACTCACAGAGCTCAGTCGTAAACAGTATAAACACGACTTTCAGCATTACTGGAAACCACAGCATGATGCTGCCTTCACTCAACTGGTACAGTTACTCACTTCCAGGCCAGTGCTACAGCTTTTCCACGCAGACCGCCCCATCCGCATCGAGACAGATGCATCAGATCACGGTATGGGGGCCGTCCTGTTACAAGATGTTTCCACAAATCAATGGAAACCTGTGGAGTTTTGGTCCTAAAAATTCAATTCTGCCCAGAAAAACTATCATCCAACAGAGAAAGAGACCTGCGCTATCGTTTATGCGCTCCAGCATTGGCGTCACCTACTATTTGGACAACAGTTTTCAGTCATCACCGATAACCGGGCCAGCATGTATCTTCAGAGCAAGTCATCAGAACAATTAAGTCCACGCGATCAGCGCTAGATAGCTAAATTATCGTACTCCGCACCGTTCGAAGTTCACTATCGCCCGGGTCCCGAAAACATCACTGCAGACTACCTTTCTAGGCACAGCAGTCAAGACAAACAGCCCATTGTCAGAATCCTGGATGTGTGTGCAGGAATGGGTACCGTGTTACGGGCCCTGTGGCATCTAGTTCCCCCTGGTGCTACATTACAGATTGACTACATCGCAGTAGAAATCGATCACGACGCACGCCAAGTCATTCAACGCGTCTTTGCAGATGTCAGTCTTGACCGACCTGGCCTTTTCTCGCGGACCGACATTTTTCGTTATGGTAACGATGTCCGCCTACTAACGGACCGCCGCAAACTGCCTCCAACAGACTTGGTCATCGCTGGCGTTCCATGCCAGCCCTTTTCCAAGGCCAATAATTCAAAGGATCATCCAAGCTATGGCTTACGCGACCATCGAGAACTGTTTACCTCCGCTCATCGCTTGCTGGAGCGACTGGGCCACCTGAGCTACATCATTGAATGTACCCCCTTTGCGGGGCATTTGGGGACTGATTTCCAGCAGATTAGTGACATGTTAGGAGAGCCACTTTTACATGATTTGGCGCAATGCTGCCCGCAGAGGCGCGTCCGTTACTGCTGGACCTCCTTGCCTAACCCTTCAGAATTGTTACCCTTGCAGGACCTCCCCGTTCTATGGCAAGACTGCTTAACACCCAGATCTACTGTGCCTACCGACGAACTGGGGCAACCTATTACAAAGTGCCCCGCCTTGATGGCCTCCCACAAATCACACAGCGACCGAAGTGAGTCTACCTGGGTCCAAAACTTTGATGGAACATCGAGGCCACTACAGATTCAGGAAAAAGAGCGCTTAGTTGGAATGGAGGCCAATGACACCGCTGCTGCCCAAGTTTCAGAGGCCTCTCGCCATCGAATGTGGGGCAATGCCTTTCCTGTAGCGTGGATTGCAAATTTGCTGACTGCCTTCTTACAGAACCACACAGGGACGCTTCGACCGCTAGCTAGCCGCAGTCATACACCGGCTGTGTGCCTTCTTCGCAGCCCCTCCAAAGTTGCAGCCATGCTCACAGATTCACAGGCCACACCTATCATCCAAAGATTGCAGAGAGCAGCAATATCAGATTCTCAATACAAGGCCATGGTAAACAGTCCTCCCCATCACCTGCAGGTTAGAGATGGGCTGCTGTTTGACAAGCCAATAGCTAATAGCTTTACTTCCTATGATGGTCCAGCAGTGGTATGGGTCCCAGCCGATGACGCTCTCCGTCAAGACCTTTTGCACCTGGTGCATGACCAGGCCCACTTTGGAACCGCTCGCACTTACGTAGCAGCGAAACGGCACTTCCGATGGAAGAATATGCACAACCAGATCCAGCATTTTGTGGCGCGGTGTCCTACCTGTCAATTACAAAAGCCAGGTACAGCCGCGCGTCACCAGCCATACTTTCCAGAGACAGCATTCTACCCATATCCATTTCATACTGTGGTCTTAGATGTCGTGGAAGGCCTCCCACTTACCCGCAAAGGCCACAATGGAGTACTAACAATCGTTGATCGTTTCACCAAATTTGCGATCTATATTCCTATCCATACCACGTGGTGCGCATTGCGCCAAGCACAGTGTATCATGGACAGTCTGATATATCAATTTCACACCCCACAGAGGACCCACACAGATAATGGACCAGCTTACCGCTCATTATTTAGGGCCTTCTGTTTTTGCGTTGGGGGTTCAACATACCACAGGTAGCCCATATCATTCACAGTCACAGGGCGGAGCCGAACGACAGCACCGAACCTTGCTACAGACCTTGAGACTAACCTGCGACGATCGCCGCAACTGGGACAACTACTTGCAGGCTGTATTGCGCAAGCGTCCGTGGAATGAGCAACGCAAAGGCTCACGTCCGAAGCGCAATCCCACACGGTGTTGCTACGCTCCTTCTCTCTTGACGGAACGACGAGTGGACGTCCTTTTTTCTCTCAAAGCAAAGTGATTCTGATGTATTACGAAGCAATGATGGCATAAGTATTGCCCCTTGAATGGGCACGACAGCCTGGCGCCCCACTCGCATGCACCCTGGTCACGTGAGGGGTCGCCAGGTGAAAACTGCTCCCCAGGCAGGGACCGCACCGATGGGGAGCTTGTTTCCCTGGGGTTACGCCCCACGGGCGCGTGCCGAGGACTCTGATTCCGGGGCAGAATCTCTTCTTCGCCCCGGAATGATCTTCGACCCTTTCTTGCCCTAACACGATAAGGGGCAGTCCTGTGCCTGTTTTGGGTCACTTTAGGTCCATAAAAAAAAGGGGGGTGGTCTCTAGTGACCCTACTTGGATACTCCTACTTGGTCTGGTTCGAATCGGGACTCGATGGGTGCCCCGAGATAGTAAAGGCATGCAACATTCTCCTGGCTCCCAGCACCGAGTGCTGTATATTGTAGTTATCAGGCTTAAAACCCATATACATACGCGATCGGGTTGTATATGAGAGATCTGGTCTTTTGGTGGGAGTAAGTACTCATCTGTCCATCTGTCCACAGAATTCTGCATTCCCTATTTGTAACTTGTGTGACTTGTCCCTGATAGAATGACCCTGTTGTTCCTTCTTCATGGAAGAACTCATGGACAATTTGTCCCTTTAAACTCAGTGGTCGCTTCCAGGACGGGGGCCGTCGTGTAGAGAAGGGTAGCCTTTGATAAGTCCAGGTGTTGACCAATATCGGTGAGGGGTACTGCAGGTACGCTTTTACTTTGTGCTCTCGCACAGCCTTTATGTTCGCAAGATTGATCCCCTTTTCAGGTATACACCCATTGTTTTCTTCCAGTGCTAGGAACTCGTTGAGAATTTCTGTTGATTCGTCAACCCAAAAGTATCGTTTCGCAGCATCGGATTGGTTGCCCTCCACATAGTAGCGGACCGGCCCTCCTGGAAAGAGGGAATAGTCCCGCAGCAGGTATCGTCGTATACGTGAACTAGCCTCCCCTCCTTCTTCAAATGTCGGCTTTGGTAAGGGCATTGTCGCAGGCAGGATATCTTCATCCCCAGGGAACAGGGTAAAGTCTGAGTCGACCCACAGTTCCAGCCGATCAGCGTTAATGCGATCTGAAAATGCGGACCCTGGAGGTAATTGGAGACGGTACGCTCCCCTCCCCAGATTTTGTTTGATAATGTAGGGTCCTACGTAATATGGTTCCAATTTGTGTTTGTCTGTGGGCCCCTTCAGGCCATACATTACCTTCACCTTGGCGCCCACAGGAAATTCTTTCGGTGTGCGAGATGCAGTAGCCTCTTGCATCCTCTTTGCCCCCTTTTGGAGCCTATCAAGTACCAGTCCATACATTTTCCTCTGTCCATCAAGGATGTCTGTGATGCGCCTGTCGAGCGACAATGCTGTCAATTCCTTGGCAGAGGTGTCTAAGGAAGGTAGCTGGAGGTGCCAAGGTAGCCTAGAGTGGCAACCGTACAGTAGCTGGAAGGGTGAGTAGTGAGTAACTGAATGCTCAGAATCATTATATGCATGCGCCGCCGCCTGTAGGTAAAGATCCCAATTAGCCTTGTCATCGCACATCGATCGCAGGGTCTGTAATAAAGTCCGGTGTTGGCGTTCTGCGCCACCTTGCGATTGCGAATGGTATGGGGTTCCAGTAATGTGAAAAGCGCCAAGCGTAGCACAAAAGGCTCTGAACAACGCACGATAAGCAGGCCCGTTATCAGTGACTATTCGCACAGGGCAGTGGTACCTGAAGACCAAGTTATCCAACAAAGCCATAGCCTGTTGGTGGGAACTCCATGAGCTGTGAATTGGTATGTAGACAGCGAATTTTGTGAATCTGTCTACCACAGTAAGAACTGCATCGTGCCCCCGTGGGGTGAGCGGCAGATGTTCCACCACATCCAATATAACTGTATGGAATGGGTGAGGGTAAAAGCGCGTTTCAGGGAACAGCTGCTGGTGGCGTTCCTGATTTGCAGGCTTTTGTAGCTGGCAAGTTGGGCAGCGCGCCACAAAATGCTGGATATGCCCCCTCATTCCTTGCCAGTAAAAGTGCCGAAGGGCTGTTTGGTACGTACGCGTAACGCCAAAGTGAGCCCTATCATGAACGAGATGCAGTAGATCCTGGCGCAGCGCGTTGTCAGCAGGGACAACCACTGACTGGTGGCCCTCTCGTGCTGAGAACAATAGACTATCCTTGGTAATATAATTGTTTCCAGGTGTGCGTAAAAGGTCCTGGTATTTGGCATCGGCGAGGGCAGCTGTATGCAAGCGCTGTAGTATGGTAGGACCCTCACTAGTCTTACGATCTACGGCATTAAGACAGCGGGTTCGTATTGCTGCATTAGACACTAGGAGACCACACACAGTCCCAGCAGGACTGCGGCATGCTAGCGGTCGAAGCGTCCGTGTGTGGTTCTGAATCCATGGCCACAGCATATTGGCGATCCACCCAATAGGGAATGCGTTGCCACACATCCGGTGACGGTCAATCTCTGAGACCCCGGCTGCTGCTGTGTCCCCAGCTTGCATTCCTACAGCTCTCTCTCTTTCTGCTGCAGTCATTGGTCGGCGGGAGTTATCCTCGGCTATCACCCACGCAGCCTGGTTACGGTCGCTGTGTGAGTTCGCGCTGGCCATTAAAGAAGGGCACTTAAGTATAGGGTGCCCCATCCCATCTTTGGGAACTGTTGCCCCTGTGTCCAGACAATCCTGCCACAGTAGAGGAATTGCGTTGAACTCGATAGCCGACCCAGTCCTTGCAAGGAGTGAGGTCCAACAGTATCGATGCCTAGCCTGCGCGCAATACAGCGAGAGATCATGCAATTCTGGCTCGCCAAACCACTGATTCACTGTCCAGAAATCTTTCTCTAAGTGAGGGGCAAAAGGTGTACACTCAATCAAGTAATCTGGATTCTTCAGCCGATGTTTAATGGCATCTACTGCTGTGAACAGCTCTCGGACGTCGCGCAGTCCAAGAGGTGGTGTAGTGGCTGAAGTGTTTGCTCTCGAGAAGGGCTGGCATGGGACTCCCGCAATGATTAAATCAACCTTTGGTAGGCAACGCCGGCTCGTAAGTGCTTTCACATCATTCCCATATCTGAATATGTCCTTCCGCGTGAATAGTCCAGGATGTTCCAACCTAACTTGGTGGAACACTCGTAGGATGGCCGATCGGCAGGCCGCATCCAACTCCACTGCTATATAGTCGATTATCAGCGGCGAGTCAACCGGTACTATGAGCCCCAAGGCGCGAAGTACGGTGCCCGTTCCCGCGCACAAATCGAGAATACAAATCTTCTTCTGGTCTACTTTTTCTGAAGTATGCCTGGAGAAGTAGTCGGGTCCACCGTTCATGGTGCCAGGTCGGTACTCGACCGTGAAAGGAGCAAAGTAGCTCAGTTTCTCCGACCATCGCATTTCGCGGGGGCTGAGCTGTTCTGTGGCTTTGGAGGTGAGATACTGGCTAGCCTTGTTGTCCGTAAGCACTGTAAAAGGCTGACCAAAGAGTAAGTGTCTCCAGTGTTGAAGCGCGTAAATTATCGCGCAAGTCTCCTTCTCCGCTGGATGGTAATTAAGTTGAGCGCTGTTGAATTTCTTGGACCAGTACTCAACTGGGCGCCACTCGTCATTCTCATACTGTTGTATGAGTGCTGCTCCCATACCCGTGTCCGACGCATCAGTCTCTACCCGTATGGGCAAGTCGTTATTAAATAGGCGTAGGACAGGAGCTGATGTCAAAGCCTGGACCAAATCCTGGAATGCCTTCTCCTGTGGGGGTTTCCAGTACCTCTGAAAGTCATACTTGCACGCAGCCTGATTAAGGTCAGTAAGGGGGGCTGCCATGTCGGTGTACTGGGGTACGAACCGCATGTAGAACTGACACAGGCCTAGGAAGGCCATGTTTTCTCGTTGCGTTGTGGGACGAGGGAAGTTCTTGATCTTCTGGACCAAATGATCGGTACAAGTCATCTCTCCCTCTTTGATGCGGTAACCGACCCACTCGAGCGTGCTCTGAAAGAACGCACACTTTGACCGTTTCAAGCGGATATCCTCCCTCGAGCAGACTTCGAAGAATTGCTCCAGTTGTTGGAAGTGCTTGTCTTTGGTTTCTGAATGGACCAAAACATCATCCATGTAAACCTTTAGGAACATCATATGTCCAAAAATCCTGTTCATCATTCGTTGAAACATTGCGGGCGCGTTCGCCACGCCCATGGGCATTACCTTCCAAACATAACTCCCAAAAGGAGTTACCACTGCTGTCTTCTGAATATCTTCCTTGCTCATGGGCACCTGGTGGAAGCCGTCCAGGGCATCCATCGACGAAAAATACCTAGCTCCTTGCAGGTTGTTCAAATAGTCGTCGATACGTGGTAAGGGGTAACGGTCCTTCACCGTCACATTGTTTAAGAAGCGGTAGTCAAAAACTACCCTCCAGCCTCCATCCTTTTTCGGTACCAAGATAACTGGGGCACCCCAACTAGACCCAGCACATAGGTCCATCTTGCCTTCATCGACGTACTGAGCAATCAATTCCCGTAAGGCAGTCTGCTGAGTTGGGGACAAGCGATAATAGTTTCTGTATTGAGGATGCGCCTCCGGCGTTAGTTGAATTGAGAAGGACTCCCCAGGAACTCGCTCAAGTGGCGGCCCCTTCCTTGGTTCAAAGACGTGAGCGTAACGATGCTCCAATAGGTGATCCAGCCGCTGTTGCTCCGATGGGTCAAGTCCCCAAGCATCGGTAACCTTTGACCTCATCTTCGTCAGGTCCAGTTCCTCTTCGGTCAGTTCGTAGGCTGTGTCCAGTGGTTGTATCATGAGGAATAGGCATCCTGGTTGTTGTACGGCTTGACGCACCTCTGATCGCGGTACGATTAGGTCAAGTTTACGCTGGGAGATAAAGTTTCGATCTCCGTGGATTGAATGAACACGATCCTCTGCATCGCGCAATTTCATCCGATGATTCGGCCAGTCTAAGCTGACTAGGTGGGCAGCACAAAAGCTTGCTCCTAGGATACAATCAAAGGTACCCAAGGGTGCAACTCCAAAGTGTAAGGTTGTCTTGAAGCCATCCATGGTTATCGTGGCTTTAATGACCGGGGCTCGGTGTACGTCCTCGCCAACGGCCACGCTAAAATCAAAGTAATTTTCGGTCGTCTTCCAGGTGTATCCGTCTGGATCTTCTTTTTGTAGTTTTCTAAATAAGTCATCGCTAATAAAACAGTAGCTAGCCAATGTATCTAAGTAGGCCTGGGTCAATATTTTTTTGTTTTGTCCAAAGTATGTAGTAGCAGCCAAGAACTCCTGGCGTGGCACCGTGCGTTTGCTGGGCCTCAAGTAAACGATGCCCAAGTCATCGCTATTTGGGAGGGTTGTAGTTCCTGCTCCCGGCTCCATCCCGGCAGTGTCGAGGACACCGGGATGGAGCGCCTTCAGTTTTTTGATGCATTGACTGTGCTCTTTGCTTTACACTCGCGCTGGTCATGACCATAGCGGAAGCACCTCATGCAAAGAGAATTCTGTAGGCATATCGCTTTCTCCTCAGCTGCAAGCGTCGCTCCTAGAGCCTTGTCTTGGAGGCTGAGTTGGGCAGCCTTGACCGTCTCTTGCATTTCTGGGGTAAGGTCAAAGTAAGATTTGTGCCGGCGTTTGGATGTAGGATTGTCCAGTCCTTGAGTGTTTGGCATGGCTGAAACTGATGTTACCACCTTCTTGGGGAAGTCGTTGCTCCTTCGCTCGGCGTGTCCCCAACTTCTGCCCGTCGGGGGTCTCGTTGGACGCTCGATTGTCTTTTCCAAACGCATAATAGTAGCAGCCATCTCCCAAGGTCCCTTTGGGGGATCTTGTTTGAGGTCGACTACGATGAGGCTGAGATGTTTTTCCAAAGCGCTTGAAAGATCGCGCGGTAGGCCAGCTCGTAAGCGGTTGGCGATGTCAGGTTTGCCCACATGCTCACAAGTGGGATCCGTGGACATGTTGATGACAAAGCTCAGGGTCGTCAACCGGTTGAGGAACTCAATAATTGTTTCCCCAACTCTCATCCTTGCTCTATGAAATTCCCCCCATGCGTCGGGGCCCGGGTCACGACGCTGGAAGGTGTCCTTCAAGGATTGGAAAAGTTGATGCACGTTCTTGATGTTTTCCTTGTTTTCCATTATGGTATTATCAATTAGGATCCGCGCGGTACCTCCGAGAGTTTGAAGTGCAAGCACAAGCTGCTGAGCTTCATCTTTGGCGTAGCATTGGGACCAACAACTAACCTCGCGATACCAATGCATCAACGCATATGGATTTCCCACTAGCTCATTTCCAGAAAATTCTTTCGGCCTCCGTAAAGACACTCCTTGGAGTGACCTTGCATCTCCCAAGGATTCATAGAGGCTAGTAAGCTCTTGAAGTCCTCTTTCTTGCTGATTTTCTTGTTCTTCACTTCCCTCCACCGGACTTTGCGTGGGGAGGCCACTCTCTTGGAGTTGACGCAACCTCGCCAATTCCTCTCTTGCCTCTTCCAATTCTTGAGTCACTCTTTGTCTTGATTCTTCAGACCCTTGATGGGCTAACATGGCTTGTTGAAGTTCTTGCTCCAAGCGACGAACTCTATCTTGACGAGTCACGGGAGTTTGTCCTCCCCTTCCGTTGTCCTCCATGATCGAGGTCTGCAGGTGAAATTCAAAGACGTCTTGTGACCAGGAGACGCAGATTCAGGACTTGATGTATCGAACAAACTTGTAGATCTCAATCTCAGCTTTTGAACGGTATATTGTATGGCTCGTGTTTCCTTGTGACGGTTGCACAATGGTGCTTTTACGGCTGCTGGCCCTATTCTTCTTCCTTGAGAATCGGTACGTCGTGCGGAAAGGAAACCCGCGTCGGCTCAAAGGCGCGTGAGGAAAAGAGCGCGCAAAAGCTTCGACTCTATTGCGCAAGCGTCCGTGGAATGAGCAACGCAAAGGCTCACGTCCGAAGCGCAATCCCACACGGTGTTGCTACGCTCCTTCTCTCTTGACGGAACGACGAGTGGACGTCCTTTTTTCTCTCAAAGCAAAGTGATTCTGATGTATTACGAAGCAATGATGGCATAAGTATTGCCCCTTGAATGGGCACGACAGCCTGGCGCCCCACTCGCATGCACCCTGGTCACGTGAGGGGTCGCCAGGTGAAAACTGCTCCCCAGGCAGGGACCGCACCGATGGGGAGCTTGTTTCCCTGGGGTTACGCCCCACGGGCGCGTGCCGAGGACTCTGATTCCGGGGCAGAATCTCTTCTTCGCCCCGGAATGATCTTCGACCCTTTCTTGCCCTAACACGATAAGGGGCAGTCCTGTGCCTGTTTTGGGTCACTTTAGGTCCATAAAAAAAAGGGGGGTGGTCTCTAGTGACCCTACTTGGATACTCCTACTTGGTCTGGTTCGAATCGGGACTCGATGGGTGCCCCGAGATAGTAAAGGCATGCAACAGCTGCTGCCCATGCATATAATGACAGCGAGCATGCCGTCACCAAGGTTTCACCGTTTGTTGCAGTTTATGGGTGCCCCTCTAGATTACCCTGGCACCTGCAATTACCCACTATGCACGGTGCTTCCGCGAACACATCCGTTTGTTCAACCGATCATCGTATTGAAACCTTTTTGAAACAACAGCAACATGTATACAAAGCTATTCTGCGGAATTTACAGAAACAGGCAGATTCATTCCGTGAACTGCGAAAAAACCGTACGCCACGTAGTGTTACAAAGCGTCTGTGGAGGACGTTGGACACACGGTGGGCAGTTGGGACCCTCGGCTCTCCACGTGGAGGGAAGGAGCTCTTCCTTCCCGTTGGGTCCTCTCGCGGACAGCCAACGCTCTTGCCGCTCCCCTTCTTTCGGAGGGAGGGCTTGCTCACGACCTCTTCCACGCCTCCTCCGGCGTGCTGATGGTGCACGTTCTCTGCTGGTGGAGCACCGTGGACGTCACCTCGTTGAGCAAGTTGATAAGTGTGTTACAAAGCAAAGAGGGACTACTATGTCTACCTCTCTTCCTCTCTCACCGCCTCTCACTGGCGGTTGGAAATCGGAGCAAGTGGGGCGGTGCGGCACTCCACGTGCTCCCTAAAGTTACATCTGACCGTCCATTGGGCTCGCCCCGGGGCGAACGTGAGCTGGCAGTTGCATCTTCACCATTCATGCCCCCCAGCCCTACCTTCTCGAAGGAGAGGCAGGGGCGGGGTCGAGTCATTCGGTCGGTTTGTCCCGGTCGAACTCCCCAGTATCCCTTTCAGGGACTCGTTCTGACCCGGGGCGACCCTCCTTCAATACGATACCCATCGAGCCAGCCGTAGTGGGGTAATGGGGGACACAGTTGTTCCTCGTCCATCCAGGGTCTCGATCCTATGGACCAGGGTCGCATAAGGCCCTCGGTAGTTAACCAGGAGGGCATGGCTTCACAAGAGGACCAGGCCTGCCTCGCGCAACACGTAGCTTCAAGCCAGGAGATTTGGTCAAGGTTCAGTATGGACTCAAAAGTCCTACTGACAAACACAAACTCGATCCCTACTATGTAGGTCCGTTCACCATTGTAGAGGAGTTGGGGACAGGAGCGTATCGCCTGGAGCTACCCAACAACTCCCCATATTCTGATCGTATTAATGCAGACCGCTTGGAAAAATGGGTGGATTCGGACTTCACAGTATTTCCTACACATTCAGGACATCCGCAGCATGCATTACTGCCTCCACACACTCAAGTGGAGCCAGTTCATCACACCATCCGTTACTTGCTGCGAGATTATTCGTTGTTCCCAGCAGCCAGCGTTCGATATTGGGTGCAAACGGACTCCGTCTCGACCCCGTTCGTGTGGATCGATGGAACAAGCTATCTTTTGGAAGAATTCCTCTCATTGGAAGGAACAAATGGCTGCATACCAGAAACAGGTATAACACAGAACAACTTTCAGCATGTTAAACAGCACAAACAAGAGGTATATTTGCAGAGTCCTGCACCCATCATGGTCAACACCTGGACCTCAAGCCACCTGCCCATGCAAGTCCGTAAACGACCGCGGTTCAAACCACCTGCTGACCTGCCGCATGCCGTGGTACAGGACCTCTTCCATGTCACCGATGACAAATCAGAATTCTACCAGGGAACAGTGATCCAGAAGCATGACAAGAGATGCCGTGTGCAATGGACAGATGGATATGAATCAACACATACCGTGGCAGAAATTCAGACCATGCTCTATGACCCCATCAGTTACATTTATGATTTCAATCATGCTTAGGTGTGTCAGTTAGAGACAGGAACCAGGAGAATGTAGGCCCCATAGGCCCTATCCATGAGAGGGCCCCTTCGAACCCCTCTCCGAGTTGGGTCGAGACCTGGTCCGGTCAGGACCCTTGTAGTAAGGGGACTCGCCCCTTACTAAGGGACCTCCCCATCGAAGACTCGAACGGAACAGACCGGGACTGAAGGGTTGTGGTGTTTGGAATCCCTTCCCTCAATCCCTTCTAGAAGGTAGGGCTGGGGCAACTCAACGGTGGCGATGCGACGGACAGGCCAGGGTCGCTTGGAAACGACCCTTCGGGACCATCCGATGCATCGCCCGCCCCCCACGTGGGCAGTTGGGGAGCCCCGCCAGGCTGTCTTCAACCGCTCAAGGGCGGTTGAGAGAGAGGTAGACCCCTAGGTCCCTCCCCTTGTCTTTTTAGTTCACTTGCTTTCTTTCGGAAGCGCTACCGCCTTCCCAACGCCTCCTCCACTTCACGACCTTCAGACGACGCTCTTTTCGGTGCTGGTGAGACCCTGAGCACGTGCCACATCAGTCGGACGCTACACTAGGTCGGTCGTTGATCCAGTAGGGGAAGTGCGGGATGGATTTCCCGATCGTGCTCGCTTTTGCTGTCGTTGCACTTGCTGCAAGCAAAGCACCTCGCCAAGGCGTTGTTTCTCCTCTCGAGCCTGATCCTTCTTGGACCGGGCCTTGTCCTTCATTGCTTCCGCGGCCTCAAAGCGGGCGCATACTTCTTCGCACAGGTGGGCGTATTCCTCGTCAAATACCCCTCCGCTTCTGCCTGTTGCACGCAACGCTGCCTTCTCGTTTTCACGATGAGCCCGCAGGAGATCAAGGATTCGACGCCGGACCTGTTTTCGCTCCAACTTCCAACTTCCGAAGAGAGAAGGATAGAGGCTTCGAAGTCGTTCGTGGAACAACCTCCAAGCCGCCTCCTTGTCCTTATTTGTTTGCTCCTCGATGAAGCAACAATCATTGTCCAAGACGACGGATAAAATCGCCTTGAGATGGGCAATCGTCCATGTCCTACCACGATCCATCGACTTAGTAAGGGGAGGCGTCCCAAACATCTCACTCGGAGGATCCACATGGTGTTGCTTGCTCACAGCAAGTTCGCACGGCGGTGCTATGAGGTCGCACACGTCTCCTGTCGTAGGCGCATCAACAATAAGACTTCCTCCGGTGCTTCCAACACCACCTTCCATCCCTAAACCTAATGCTGGAGGATGGGACGCTCGTCAGTTTGCTTTCATTCGGTGGTGGCTACTCGATGGATCGATTCGAGACACTATTCTCTTTGTCACGCAGATGCAATCGGATGCTCCAAGGGACGTGGACGGCCTGCACCAGTCGAAAGCTCCCTTCCCGCGAATCCCGCAATGTTGCAGCAATCAGCATATGCCGCAGAGGACACCCAACCCTTCCCCATTTTCCCGGTCCGTTTGCAGAACTACCATGAACCAGCAACAGGGGTGAGATTTTGGCGAAAGGGACACTTCCCCCTTTTCCCTCCTCCCCACCCCACCGCCACTTTTCTTCATAGGGAGAGAGGGGGTGTCGCTGTGGGATCCGTGAAGCCTCCGGAGGACCTCTTCGGACGTTGATGCTCCAATCGAAGTTGTAGATCACTTTGTTGTGCACGGTTTTGATCGATGGATCCCGGCCTGGTTCGGCCCGTGCAAGAGCCGGGAGGCCCGCATACGTCCCAGGGTCTTTTGGTCGTGGATCCTGCCTCGTTTCTCCTGGCGGGTGCTCCTTCCTTTCGATGCGCGTATCTCTTCGAATATCGGTTGAAATCGAACAAACGATGGCTCGTTGAATAGATCTCAACGTGATCTTTCAAAGATGCTCTCAAAATGCCCAAATTCTGCTTGGAGCAATTTCTAGAGGCGAAAAACCACTCGCAAGTGGTGGGAAGCCCAAACGGCACCGCTTCTTCGCACCTTCCCAACGGCAGCCAGGCATCCACGGGGAACCGAACCGCCAAACCCGCGGAAAGGAAAGACGGAAAGATAGGACACCTTCATGAGAAAAAGCACATCGAGAGTCGATGCTCCTGGTGCCATGAAGCGCATGGGCAACCGCCTGGCCAAAACGCCCCAAAAAGGGTGAATTTGGAGAGCTCCCCAAGCCAGCCGCGCCGAGTTCACCCCGAAGACAACCGATCCAGGACTAACCAAGCTCGGATTCGGATTCTCCTCGTCGAATCACTTAGAAACACCGCAAAAAAGAACGGGGAACAGGCCTGATGAGAAGAAAAAGCCCGAGGACTCACGCTTTCCCGAAGTGGCGGTGGGGTGCCCCCCCCTTTTGCAGAAATCCCCCCAGGGGGGATTTCTGATTTCGGGTCAACCCGGATTTTGGTGCAACTCGAGAGTTTTTTCTCGACCCCGGGCGGGTCGAGTTGCACCAAAATGGTTTCCGGAACTGGGGGACGTTGCCCGGGGACGCCTTCCTCGGGGGGGCATCGGTGGATCGGGGCCCACCCCCCCTGTTCCCCGGTGATCTTCGTGGGGGGGATTCCGTGGGGGAGAACACAGGGATCTTTCCACGTCCCCGGGGGGGTGGATCGTGAATCGATTCGTCCCCAGCCGAATAAAAACGCAACCAGCGCGGTTTCCGGAGGGGTTTCAGACGCCGATCGAGGCCTCCCGGGGACGCTCCAAGGGACGCCGGGGACGTGGAAACTAGTTTCCACGTGGTTTCCATCCTCCCCTCCCTCAAACGTCCCTGGTGGATCGGTTTCCATGGAAACCAGGAAACACTTACATCGACGTAAACGTCCTAGGCAAACCCTACCACTCGTGGCACACGACGACGCCCACGAAACCACACGCGAAGGGCACGGCTTGATGGGAGGGGGGATGAGACAGCATCGGGACGAACGAAGAGGATGCCGCGGTGGCTCTGCTGGATGCCATGAACGGACACACGATGGGGAAAGCTTGCGTGTCCACCTGCGAGCGGCACGTCGGCAGAAGCCAAAGCGACAGGAAACTGGAAAGGACAGGAACCTCGGCATCAACCCGACAGTCAGGCTCATCCTGCATGTACCTCCTCTTGCGTGAACGGCTCGACCCGAATTCTTCGGGTTTTCTGCCAATGCTGGATCAGCAGCAATGGCAGATGGATGGAGGTGCTGCTGATGCACCAGCAGCAATGGCAGATGGATGGAGGTGCTGCTGTTGCACCAGCAGCAATGACAGATGGATGGAGGTGCTTCTGTAGACAATCTTCACTTTAGTTGTTTATGTCTTCAAGTGTGCATTTCTACTGTCATTTTTTATTTCACAAGACATGGAGTGCCTTGGTGCGCATTGTAATAACACATGTTTTGAAAAAAATCCTGCTCAGCACTCTCCATGTTTCATTCCCAAGGTACTGTGTGCTTCAAGTTCCACCCCACAAAACGGCACCGACATACTGATTGGGACGACGGGGTGCACATTTGAAGGGGTAAGCTCGCTGCTTCTTCCTCCCGGCGTGGAATCGTTTTCTGACTGGACAGTCCGGGGGTAGATCATCAGGCTCGAAGTTGCTGTGCACGATACTTCGACCTGGTGCGTGAGGGCATCGTGGCACTTGACAGCGGCAGAACCAACATCGACGCCAGAACTCGCGGGGGTAGGGGAGGTTGTGTCGGGTCAACGACGTAGCCGAGCATCGTCTTACTGCTTTGCCACCTCGTTGACCGGGCAGGTGAGTAGGGCGACGTTTGCGCTTCCGTTTCCTGTGGGACTGTGCCAGAGGGCAAACAGGGCGACTCGTCGCATTCTAGAACAAACGTGGACCAGCAACCAGCAAATGTTGCCGTTCTAGGTGTGTCCTTCCGAAGAAGAACGGGTGCATGGCCATTCCGACTATCGGCTCAGGAGGTGCTTGTTGATCCACGAAGATGAATCGACATGAACGAGGGCGACAGCAAGGAGCTGGACCCACTACTGGTAGAGTGGGAGGCGAAGATGTCACAACAGAAAAGCACAAGGGCAAAGTACAAGCCTCACTGGAGGGGTTTCGTGAATTGGATGCGGAGAAGTGAAGAATTTGGAGGATTGGCAGATATTTTATACCCTGATTGGCTGCTTCAAATGACGGAAGCATATGTGGATGAGCAACATGCTGATGGACGCACCTTTTCCCACCTGAATCAATGTGTTTGCGCTCTACAAGAGCTCTTTTCTGCAGTAACAGCCACCAACAAATCCGTGCAGCGCACCTGAAGGTCAGATCCCACCGTGTCAAAGGACTACTGAAAAATGCCAGGCATCGAGGAAATGAATTGAAATATGACGGTAGCAAGGACTATGCTAGCTTCTTGCCAAAGATGCTGAGCATTCAAGACAGGAAAAGGGTCATGAAGGCCATGTCCCCTGTCCATGCCATGGCCTTTTCAATTTGCTTCCAAACCTTGATGCGTGGGGATTCATTGCGTGAATGTGCACTTGCTGGCCTTTCCTTCACATGGTATGAAGAGAGTGGTCCCGATGCTCTACCCTACTTGCGCATTCTTACCAAGCATAAGAACAGTGGAAACATGCTTAGACTACATGGGGCGTGCCGTCACTTGGATGTGGAACTATGTGCCTTGGGGGCTACGTGCCGATACCTCGTTTGGAGGTTTGACATCCTTGGCGAGCCATTGCCAGATTTTCTTTCTCCGAATCGTGCATGGTATGATGCTTCAAAGCTATATCCTGTCACGGACAGAGGAATGTATGCAGCATTCAAGAAGGTAAGTGATGAGTTGGACCTGGATTTGGGTAAAGTGACCCACATGAGAGAGTTTGGAGCAAGGTATTTGGAGACACTCCCCTATATAAATGAGGAGGACATCACCAGGCTGGGCAAATGGTTGGATGGAGGTGACGGGGCTAAAGTTTCTTCTGTGGCTCGAACCAATTACTTTACAAATGTGGCCCACAAGGCAATGGTGGCAGCAGGTGGACATAGTGATTATACCAATGTATGCATGCCACGCCAACAAGAGCAACCCCACCCAGAATTATTGAAGAAAATATTTCCGGGTTTGGAGGAAGCTACAACTGCAGTGGTCAACAGAACTGATGGGGTGAAGGATGAGGCAGCTTTGCTTTTCTTGAGAACATTAGAACTTGCAAGGGTTGTCTTCTTGCAAGATTGTGCCTTGTTGCATTCGACTCAAGGTTCTTCCAACCCAGTGTTTGGCCATCCTGTGTTCAAATGCCCGTACTGGCCAAGGTTCAAGACCAAAATTGTCCGGACACAATCAAGTGGGGGCATGCGATCTCATGACACGTTGAATCAATCCTTCATGCACATGTTTACTCAGCATTCCGTTGCCGTGGATCATAAACTGAAGGCGTTGAACGAAGAAGTCAGAGAATGCAAAAGCATGATTGCAGAGTTGTCGAGGAACTCATCGAGCAAAGCTTTGGAAGGCACAAGGCGCACGGTTGCGCATGCTGTCAAACCTCCACCTCATGCCCCCACCAATTGCAAGCAATTTTCTTCCTTGCATGATCTATGGCAGAAAATGACAAACAGCAACTACAGCTCTGCGCAATGCTCGTACATGGAGGCTGAAGAGCACCATCCAAGTTGGCGCAAAGATCCTCCCACTCAATCGTCCCGCAGGAAGTTTTGGATGAAGTTGAAGAGGTTCCATGAATACGTGACGGCTTCCTTAGAGAGCTCGTCCGAACCAGAAGTTCTAGCATCCCTTGATGCATACATGAAGGTCGAGAAGATCGGCCTGGGCACTCTGCTCCAGCGCATGGAATCGTCCCGTGGCGTGACTGTGCCTTGAACAGAAGGCCACATCCTCCTCTGCCGTTCCTCTTGCCTTGTAAATTTCTCTCTTCCACGACGCACGGACCTTCGCGATCGCCACCGTCCTTCGAGGCAAGGCCTCTCTTCCGTCCGGTGGCAGATTCGTCTGTCCGCAACGGTCCCCTTCCTCGAGCCCAAACTGCTCTCTTGCCTTCGTTTCGCGCGGCTCCACCCCCCGAGAGACCGTCCCATCCTCCTTTCCGTTGCGAAGATCGCGCGTCTGGAGGGCAACGGCCCGTCGCGCTCCGGACGTGCGACCCCTCCGTTCCGTCCGTGTCGTCCGATGGCACGGCCGGTCGATCTCCCTCCCGGACGGGCAGGCGAGGGGGGGTGAGGGACGCGAGGGGGGGCAAGGCCCCGGGGACGGGGGCGTCCCCGGGGAAGGTAGGAAGCGTGGGTTTTCGGCCCTACGCCAACCGTCGAACCCGGGGGAGAACTGACGACGGATTGGTCGATTAACCGGTCACATTAAACCATGGCCTTCGAGGAAAAGCGGTGCAACAGCTTGTACGTCCTCGGAGGGGCTCGTCCTCGTGGTTCGAAAACCGATCGGCGGGAAGTCGACGATTCGAGCGCGGACATGCCGTCGAGGATGGGGAGCGCGCTGGAGCGAAGGGAGCTCCGCGAAGAGTTCGACGAGCTGTCGGAACTCTTCGTGGAGCTCACCCAATTCCAGGAATATCGAGATGACGTTGGCGTCGTACTAGAAATGATCGCCCAGGCCATGGACGAGTGCTTGGAGCACTTGAGGGAGGCAGAGCGCCGGTTTTGTGCGCATTCCTCTCTGGATCGCCGACGTTTGGGGCACGCTCCTCGCCCCCTTCCACGCCGACGCTTTTCTGTGTGGACGGATGTTGCGCGCTGTTGCGGGCAACATCCGTGGGCAGAGGCTTGCCTTCGACACCGCCCATTCCTGTCGCATGCGATCCGCGCGAGAGCCGACTGTTAGCAACACCATATCGAGTACATCGGAACTCGTCGTTCCGCAGAACCGAACACACTTGTTGGATCGACCGTCACAGGAACATGCGTCATCGCCATCGGTGCATGGGCCGACGGTCGCCCCTGCCCACCCGACCTTCCCGCGAGTCCGCGAACAATCGAAATTTCGACAAGTGCCGCAGAGGACGTCCCGGTTGCACCATTCCAGTTGGTCCAAGATCAGAAGCCCAGGGGCACTCGAAAAAAACGGGAACATCATCACCCGAAATGAGTTGCACCAAAATCCGGGTTGACCCGAAATCAGAAATCCCCCAAGGGGGGTTCTGGGCATTTCGTCACCCCAGATCCAGCCCGGTTTGGGGTTCGGTCACCCTGGGAGGGTGACGAAATTACCGGAACGGGTTTTCCTTCGGTCTGTTCTCCCCACTGTTTTCCAGACAAGAGCCCGGAGGAAGGGAAATCCGGGTAATTTCGTCACCCTCGTGGGGTGACGCTGACTACGAGGCCATGGCGAACGAACCTTCCGTGCGTGCACGCCAACTGCAATTCGACGCGCGTGCGATTGCGATTACAGCATCGGATAGAACACGAAAGGAGGCTCTAAATGGTGATGGGGATCGCGAGCAAGAGATCCTTCGTGACGGCGACGGAGGACAAACGGATATAGTAGATGGGCTACTTGAGAGCACATATATGTAGATACGGGACCGTTACAAAAGTGTTGCGGCGAATTTCCTCCTCCATCTCTATAACAACGGAGATGCTCCTCTCACCTCTGCTTTCACTTCCCAAGTAGAGAGAAGCCTAGCCATGGCTCGGCCACGAGATGGGACATCGGGTGAGGCCATGATCAATCCTCTATTATCATGTTGTTGTGACGGAACCATTGAGCCGTTGCATTGGGACCTCGATACACCCCAAAAATATTGGAGCCAATTTGGAGTTGGGAAGACGACTTTGAAAAGTTGTGTGAGAATAGATTGTCGTCATATCGCGCAACTTTACATTTGCTTTTCAAGGATTTTGGGAGAACGGACTTGTGGCTACAGCTTCCTCCGATCGTCTATCAAATGCTCAATGGATGGAAAAGGCAGAGGCGGGGTTGCCAAAAACACGTGGTTTGAGTGTGGAGAAGGGAATGGCAGAGCTCCCTTTCAAGGTATATGCCCAGTTGTGCAAAAGTCTTCCATTCATTGGATGCGTGGTGATGCCGGTAGTGGTCATAGACTTTGGTGCTTGATCCAAATTTGTGAGCTCAAGGACGCATAAACGAGAGAGGTCGCCCCACCTAAGGATGATGGTGTTAGCTACACAAGATTCGTTGAAAGGAAGCTCAAACGAAGGTGTAACTTTTGAGGAGGTGGAAAAGCTGTTTGATTCAATCGAACCAGCGTTCCGAATTGTTACTAAGGCTGGCCACAAGCACCGTTATGGTGAGTTGATCCGGGACACCATCCTTCGCCACAAAATACGAGCAAGCAAGGTCAACTTGAACTTGTACCCCCTTTTTTATCTTTCCCCTACCCTTCTACGTTTCCCCAGGTACAACGCGATCGTTCAAGAGGCACGAAGGTGTCGCGACAACATGCCACCTGAACGACCGCCTGCACCTACACCACCGACAACCAGCTGCGCCTCCTCCCCTATTTTCGCATTTTCCAGCACGTGGACACGTTCTTCCTCCACCCGCACAGTTCCAAGACGTCCGTCACGCGTTTGTTCCATCGTTCGCGTCGTTCCTGCGGCGACGAGCGAGCGTTTCGTTCGTCGTCCCGTCGGTTGCATCCTTCGATCTCTTCGATCTGTCGGTCAGAAGGCGGTCTGTACATCTCGGGAGCGAGAAATTTTAATAGGCAGGGAAGAGATATTGAACCGGGAACTCCCTTCCATAGTATCTTGGGTAAACCGACTCTTTGACCGGGTCGATATCTGGATTAGACCCGGGAGATCCAATTAGGGATAGTGTCGAATCAATTGAATTAAAGGCACAGAAACAGCAAACGTTTCCCACACTGTCTCTCTCAAGGGGGGGTGCTGCATATGCTCAATATGAAGCAAAGTGGGGAAAAGGGGAAAATCGGGATTCCATCGGGGTGTCCACGAGCAGCGCCGATCATGGCGCGGCTCGGGACAACATCGGACCCGCGCACAGGCGCACGAGTGATCAACGCGCACCTCTGCGCCGGCCCCTCGACACACGATGATCAGGTGGACCTCCATGTAGAGGGAGAAGGCAAAATCGAACGTGATGGGAGGCTGCTGCTCGTCGATTCGAGGCCGTCCTGCAGCTCGTGCAGGAGCTCCAGGACGCTGCAGCTCGACGATTCGAGGCCGTCCTGCAGCTCGTGCAGGAGCTCCAGGACGCTGCAACTCGACGATTCGAGGCCGTCCTACAACTCGTGTAGGAGCTCCACGACGCTGCTGCTCGACGATTCGAGGCCGTCCTGCAGCTCGTGCAGGAGCTCCACGACGCTGCTGCTCGACGATTCGAGGCCGTCCTGCAGCTCGTGCAGGAGCTCCTGGACGCTGCTGCTCGTCGATTCGAGGCCGTCCTGCAGCTCGTGCAGGAGCTCCTGGACGCTGCTGCTCGTCGATTCGAGGCCGTCCTGCAGCTCGTGCGGAAGCTCTTGGACGCTGCAACTCGTCGATTCGAGGCCGTCCTGCAGCTCGTGCAGGAGCTCCTGGACGCTGCTGCTCGTCGATTCGAGGCCGTCCTGCAGCTCGTGCGGAAGCTCTTGGACGCTGCAACTCGTCGATTCGAGGCCGTCCTGCAGCTCGTGCAGGAGCTCCTAGACGCTGCTGCTCGTCGATTCGAGGCCGTCGTGCAGCTCGTGCAGGAGCTCCAGGACGCTGCAGCTCGTCGATTCGAGGCCGTCCTGCAACTCGTGCAGGAGCTCCAGGACGCTGCTGCTCGTCGATTCGAGGCCGTCCTACAGCTCGTGCAGGAGCTCTAGGACGCTACTGCTCGTCGATTCGAGGCCGTCCTTCAGCTCGTGCAGGAGCTCCTGGACGCTGCTGCTCGTCGATTCGAGGCCGTCCTGCAGCTCGTGCAGGAGCTCTAGGACGCCGCTGCTCGTCGATTCCAGGCCTCCTTCAACTCGTGCAGGAGCTCCAGGACGCCGCTGCTCGTCGATTCGAGGCCGTCCTGCAGCTCGTGCAGGAGCTCCAGGCCGCTGCAGCTCGTCGATTCGAGGCCGTCCTGCAGCTCGTGCGGAAGCTCTTGGACGCTGCAACTCGTCGATTCGAGGCCGTCCTGCAGCTCGTGCAGGAGCTCCTAGACGCTGCTGCTCGTCGATTCGAGGCCGTCGTGCAGCTCGTGCAGGAGCTCCAGGACGCTGCAGCTCGTCGATTCGAGGCCGTCCTGCAACTCGTGCAGGAGCTCCAGGACGCTGCTGCTCGTCGATTCGAGGCCGTCCTACAGCTCGTGCAGGAGCTCTAGGACGCTACTGCTCGTCGATTCGAGGCCGTCCTTCAGCTCGTGCAGGAGCTCCTGGACGCTGCTGCTCGTCGATTCGAGGCCGTCCTGCAGCTCGTGCAGGAGCTCTAGGACGCCGCTGCTCGTCGATTCCAGGCCTCCTTCAACTCGTGCAGGAGCTCCAGGACGCCGCTGCTCGTCGATTCGAGGCCGTCCTGCAGCTCGTGCAGGAGCTCCAGGCCGCTGCAGCTCGTCGATTCGAGGCCGTCCTGCAACTCGTGCAGGAGCTCCTGGACGCTGCTGCTCGTCGATTCGAGGCCGTCCTGCAGCTCGTGCAGGAGCTCCAGGACGCTGCTGCTCGTCGATTCAAGGCCGTCCTACAGCTCGTGCAGGAGCTCCAGGACGCTGCAGCTCGACGATTCCAGGCCGTCCTGCAGCTCGTGCACGAGCTCCAAGACGCTGCAACTCGACGATTCGAGGCCGTCCTGCAGCTCGTGCAGGAGCTCCAGGACGCTGCTGCTCGTCGATTCGAGGCCGTCCTGCAGCTCGTGTAGGAGCTCGAGGACGCCGCTGCTCGTCGATTCGAGGCCGTCCTGCAGCTCGTGCAGGAGCTCCAGGCCGCTGCAGCTCGTCGATTCGAGGCCGTCCTGCAACTCGTGCAGGAGCTCCAGGACGCTGCTGCTCGTCGATTCGAGGCCGTCTTGCAGCTCGTGCAAGAGCTCTTGGACGCTGCAACTCGACGATTCGAGGCCGTCCTGCAGCTCGTGCAGGAGCTCCAGGCCGCTGCAGCTCGTCGATTCGAGGCCGTCCTGCAGCTCGTGCAGGAGCTCCAGGACGCTGCTGCTCGTCGATTCGAGGCCGTCCTGCAGCTCGTGCAGGAGCTCCAGGACGCTGCAGCTCGACGATTCGAGGCCGTCCTGCAGCTCGTGCAGGAGCTCCAGGACGCTGCTGCTCGTCGATTCCAGGCCTCCTTCAACTCGTGCAGGAGCTCCAGGACGCCGCTGCTCGTCGATTCGAGGCCGTCCTGCAGCTCGTGCAGGAGCTCCAGGACGCTGCAGCTCGACGATTCGAGGCCGTCCTGCAGCTCGTGCAGGAGCTCCAGGACGCTGCAGCTCGACGATTCGAGGCCGTCCTACAACTCGTGTAGGAGCTCCACGACGCTGCTGCTCGACGATTCGAGGCCGTCCTGCAGCTCGTGCAGGAGCTCCAGGCCGCTGCAGCTCGTCGATTCGAGGCCGTCCTGCAGCTCGTGCAGGAGCTCCAGGACGCTGCTGCTCGTCGATTCGAGGCCGTCCTGCAGCTCGTGCAGGAGCTCCAGGACGCTGCAGCTCGACGATTCGAGGCCGTCCTGCAGCTCGTGCAGGAGCTCCAGGACGCTGCAGCTCGACGATTCGAGGCCGTCCTACAACTCGTGTAGGAGCTCCACGACGCTGCTGCTCGACGATTCGAGGCCGTCCTGCAGCTCGTGCAGGAGCTCCACGACGCTGCTGCTCGACGATTCGAGGCCGTCGTGCAGCTCGTGCAGGAGCTCCAGGACGCTGCAGCTCGTCGATTCGAGGCCGTCCTGCAACTCGTGCAGGAGCTCCAGGACGCTGCTGCTCGTCGATTCGAGGCCGGCCTGCAGCTCGTGCAGGAGCTCCAGGACGCCGCTGCTCGTCGATTCGAGGCCGTCCTGCAGCTCGTGCAGGAGCTCCAGGACGCTGCAGCTCGACGATTCGAGGCCGTCCTGCAGCTCGTGCAGGAGCTCCAGGACGCTGCAGCTCGACGATTCGAGGCCGTCCTACAACTCGTGTAGGAGCTCCACGACGCTGCTGCTCGACGATTCGAGGCCGTCCTGCAGCTCGTGCAGGAGCTCCAGGCCGCTGCAGCTCGTCGATTCGAGGCCGTCCTGCAGCTCGTGCAGGAGCTCCAGGACGCTGCTGCTCGTCGATTCGAGGCCGTCCTGCAGCTCGTGCAGGAGCTCCAGGACGCTGCAGCTCGACGATTCGAGGCCGTCCTGCAGCTCGTGCAGGAGCTCCAGGACGCTGCAGCTCGACGATTCGAGGCCGTCCTACAACTCGTGTAGGAGCTCCACGACGCTGCTGCTCGACGATTCGAGGCCGTCCTGCAGCTCGTGCAGGAGCTCCACGACGCTGCTGCTCGACGATTCGAGGCCGTCGTGCAGCTCGTGCAGGAGCTCCAGGACGCTGCAGCTCGTCGATTCGAGGCCGTCCTGCAACTCGTGCAGGAGCTCCAGGACGCTGCTGCTCATCGATTCGAGGCCGTCCTACAGCTCGTGCAGGAGCTCTAGGACGCTACTGCTTGTCGATTCGAGGCCGTCCTGCAGCTCGTGCAGGAGCTCGAGGACGCTGCAGCTCGACGATTCCAGGCCGTCCTGCAGCTCGTGCAGGAGCTCCAAGACGCTGCTGCTCGTCGATTCCAGGCCTCCTTCAACTCGTGCAGGAGCTCCAGGACGCCGCTGCTCGTCGATTCGAGGCCGTCCTGCAGCTCGTGAAGGAGCTTCAGGACGCCGCTGCTCGTCGATTCGAGGCCGTCCTGCAGCTCGTGAAGGAGCTCCAGGCCGCTGCAGCTCGTCGATTCGAGGCCGTCCTGCAGCTCGTGCAGGAGCTCCAGGACGCTGCTGCTCGTCGATTCGAGGCCGTCCTGCAGCTCGTGCAGGAGCTCCAGGACGCTGCTGCTCGTCGATTCAAGGCCGTCCTACAGCTCGTGCAGGAGCTCCAGGACGCTGCAGCTCGTCGATTCAAGGCCGTCCTGCAGCTCGTGCAGGAGCTTCAGGACTCGTTTTTTCAGGCGTTCTAAGAGCATGGAAGCGCAAGTTGCATTAGTGTTTTGCACTCTCTTCTTGTTTATTATCTTAAATTTAATGGTGAACAGGGGTGTTTTCTTCATGTTTTTTTAGGGGGTGTGGTATGGTGTCGTGTGGTTATTGTGGCCATTTGCTACTGCAATATGGATCACTTCAAAACCTTGTATCTCTTGCGAGCTGGTTTCTGAGGATGTTTAAGAAAGAATTCTGATCTTCGATTCCTATGCATACATTTGTACTAATGTGTGAGCCTTTTAGCGAGATACTCAAAGATATCCAGTTCACTCCAAGATTTCGTGTGCCGGAGTACCTCCTTAACTTGAGCAAGGGACATGTGTTGGATGAAAAGTTCTAGCATATCCTTGGCTTGCTCTCGTTGCTGTATACTCGGGCGGTCGAAAGATTGCCACTCATGCTTGTCAAATGGCCACCATGGTGCATGTTGTGCAAGTATAACTTTTCGTTCTTTGAGGAGCTCATTTTTCGTAACTTTTAAACGTCTAAAAGCAAGTGTTTTTGATTTCCCTGGAATTCCATTTACAATTGCACGTTGACAAATACGCACCGCTGCACACTGTTCATCAATGCAAAGGGAACTATTAACGCCAGCTCCACGTTGTAATCGGCACGTCCGAGGCACCAAGTGCCCCGTTCTTTTTTTTCGGCAGGCCGCTTGTCAACTTGTGCACCTCACCTCCAAATGTCAGTGACGGACGTTTGGGAGTGGCAACGGAAAGCCACGCATGCCAGCCATTTGCGACGGACCGGGAAAGGTATGCGCAGTCTCGGGCGCCGCTTACGTACCCTTTGATCGCGCGGAACCAGCCGTCGTCGGCAGAGGCCGTTTGGAACCTGATACCTTTCCTCCCCAAGAGGGAGAAGCCTCTTCGAACTTTATTGCTACAGGGGGGGTATATTTGTTGTGTCCCTTGCGAGCAGTTGATGACGTCTTTCGAACCATACATTCGCACAACATTGATATGCAAAGGGTCTTCCCTACCTTCCTTTGATCTCAAGATGTTAGTCCACGCTTCCATTTCCGCAATTTCCATCAATCAAGAAGCCCATTGTATAAACCTCATTGATCATTTGGACCTTATATACATTCAAGAATTGTTTTTTGTTTTAGACAAGTTTATACAATGAGCTTCTTGATTGATGGAAATTGCGGAAATGGAAGCGTGGACTAACATCTTGAGATCAAAGGAAGGTAGAGAAGACCCTTTGCATATCAATGTTGTGCGAATGTATGGTTCGAAGGACGTCATCAACTGCTCGCAAGGGACACAACAAATATACCCCCCCTGTAGCAATAAAGTTCGAAGAGGCTTCTCCCTCTTGGGGAGGAAAGGTATCAGGTTCCAAACGGCCTCTGCCGACGACGGCTGCGTCGCCGGCTGGTTCCGCGCGATCAAAGGGTACGTAAGCGGCGCCCGAGACTGCGCATACCTTTCCCGGTCCGTCGCAAATGGCAGGCTTGCGTGGCTTTCCGTTGCCACTCCCAAACGTCCGTCACTGACATTTGGAGGTGAGGTGCACAAGTTGACAAGCGGCCTGCCGAAAAAAAAGAACGGGGCACTTGGTGCCTCGGACGTGCCGATTACAACGTGGAGCTGGCGTTAATAGTTCCCTTTGCATTGATGAACAGTGTGCAGCGGTGCGTATTTGTCAACGTGCAATTGTAAATGGAATTCCAGGGAAATCAAAAACACTTGCTTTTAGACGTTTAAAAGTTACGAAAAATGAGCTCCTCAAAGAACGAAAAGTTATACTTGCACAACATGCACCATGGTGGCCATTTGACAAGCATGAGTGGCAATCTTTCGACCGCCCGAGTATACAGCAACGAGAGCAAGCCAAGGATATGCTAGAACTTTTCATCCAACACATGTCCCTTGCTCAAGTTAAGGAGGTACTCCGGCACACGAAATCTTGGAGTGAACTGGATATCTTTGAGTATCTCGCTAAAAGGCTCACACATTAGTACAAATGTATGCATAGGAATCGAAGATCAGAATTCTTTCTTAAACATCCTCAGAAACCAGCTCGCAAGAGATACAAGGTTTTGAAGTGATCCATATTGCAGTAGCAAATGGCCACAATAACCACACGACACCATACCACACCCCCTAAAAAAACATGAAGAAAACACCCCTGTTCACCATTAAATTTAAGATAATAAACAAGAAGAGAATGCAAAACACTAATGCAACTTGCGCTTCCATGCTCTAAGAACGCCTGAAAAAACGAGTCCTGGAGCTCCTGCACGAGCTGCAGGACGGCCTTGAATCGACGAGCAGCAGCGTCCTGGAGTTCCTGCACGAGCTGCAGGACGGCCTCGAATCGACGAGCAGCAGCGTCTAGGAGCTCCTGCACGAGCTGCAAGACGGCCTCGAATCGACGAGCAGCAGCGTCCTGGAGCTTCTGCACGAGCTGCAGGACGGCCTCGAATCGACGAGCAGCAGCGTCCAGGGGCTCCTGCACGAGCTGCAGGACGGCCTCGAATCGACGAGCAGCAGCGTCTAGGAGCTCCTGCACGAGCAGCACGACGGCCTCGAATCGACGAGCAGCAGCGTCCAGGAGCTCCTGCACGAGCTGCAGGCCGGCCTCGAATCGACGAGCAGCAGCGTCCAAGAGCTCCTGCACGAGCTGCAGGACGGCCTCGAATCGACGAGCAGCAGCGTCCTGGAGCTTCTGCACGAGCTGCAGGACGGCCTCAAATCGACGAGCAGCAGCGTCCTGGAGCTCCTGCACGAGCTGCAGGACGGCCTCGAATCGACGAGCAGCAGCGTCCAGGAGCTCCTGCACGAGCTGCAGGACGGCCTCGAATCGACGAGCAGCAGCGTCTAGGAGCTCCTGCACGAGCTGCAGGACGGCCTCGAATCGACAAGCAGCAGCGTCCTGGAGCTCCTACACGAGCTGCAGGACGGCCTGGAATCGACGAGCAACAGCGTCCTAGAGCTCCTGCACGAGCTGCAGGACGGCCTCGAATCGACGAGCAGCAGCGTCGTGGAGCTCCTGCACGAGCTGTTGGACGGCCTCCAATCGTCGAGCAGCAGCGTCCTGGAGCTCCTGCACGAGCTGCAGGACGGCCTCGAATCGACGAGCTGCAGCGGCCTGGAGCTCCTGCACGAGCTGCAGGACGGCCTCGAATCGACGAGCAGCGGCGTCCTCGAGCTCCTACACGAGCTGCAGGACGGCCTCGAATCGACGAGCAGCAGCGTCCTGGAGCTCCTGCACGAGCTGCAGGACGGCCTCGAATCGTCGAGTTGCAGCGTCCAAGAGCTCTTGCACGAGCTGCAAGACGGCCTCGAATCGACGAGCAGCAGCGTCCTGGAGCTCCTGCACGAGTTGCAGGACGGCCTCGAATCGACGAGCTGCAGCGGCCTGGAGCTCCTGCACGAGCTGCAGGACGGCCTCGAATCGACGAGCAGCGGCGTCCTCGAGCTCCTACACGAGCTGCAGGACGGCCTCGAATCGACGAGCAGCAGCGTCCTGGAGCTCCTGCACGAGCTGCAGGACGGCCTCGAATCGTCGAGTTGCAGCGTCTTGGAGCTCCTGCACGAGCTGCAGGATGGCCTCGAATCGACGAGCAGCAGCGTCCTGGAGCTCCTGCACGAGCTGCAGGACGGCCTCGAATCGACGAGCAGCAGCGTCCTGGAGCTCCTGCACGAGCTGCAGGATGGCCTCGAATCGACGAGCAGCAGCGTCCTGGAGCTCCTGCACGAGCTGCAGGACGGCCTCGAATCGACGAGCAGCGGCGTCCTGGAGCTCCTACACGAGCTGCAGGACGGCCTCGAATCGTCGAGCAGCAGCGTCCAGGAGCCCCAGCACGAGCTGCAGGACGGCCTCGAATCGTCGAGTTGCAGCGTCCAAGAGCTCCTGCACGAGCTGCACGACGGCCTCGAATCGACGAGCAGCAGCGTCTAGGAGCTCCTACACGAGCTGCAGGACGGCCTCGAATTGACGAGCAGCAGCGTCCTGGAGCTCCTGCACGAGCTGCAGGACGGCCTCGAATCGTCGAGCTGCAGCGTCCAGGAGCTCCTGCACGAGCTGCAGGACGGCCTCGAATCGACGAGCAGCAGCGTCCAAGAGCTCCTGCACGAGCTGCACGACGGCCTCGAATCGACGAGCAGCAGCGTCCTGGAGCTCCTGCACGAGCTGCAGGACGGCCTCGAATCGACGAGCTGAAGCGTCTAGGAGCTCCTGCACGAGCTGCAGGACGGCCTCGAATCGACGAGCAGCAGCGTCCAGGAGCTCGTGCAGGAGCTCCAGGACGGCCTCGAATCGTCGAGCAGCAGCGTTCAGGAGCTCCTGCACGAGCTGCAGGACGGCCTCGAATAGACGAGCAGCAGCGTCCTGGAGCTCCTGCTCGAGCTGCAGGACGGCCTCGAATCGTCGAGCAGCAGCGTTCAGGAGCTCCTGCACGAGCTGCAGGACGGCCTCGAATCGACGAGCAGCAGCGTCTTGGAGCTCCTGCACGAGCTGCAGGATGGCCTCGAATCGACGAGCAGCAGCGTCCTGGAGCTCCTGCACGAGCTGCAGGACGGCCTCGAATCGTCGAGCAGCAGCGTCCAGGAGCCCCAGCACGAGCTGCAGGACGGCCTCGAATCGTCGAGTTGCAGCGTCCAAGAGCTCCTGCACGAGCTGCACGACGGCCTCGAATCGACGAGCAGCAGCGTCCAGGAGCTCCTGCACGAGCTGCAGGACGGCCTCGAATCGACGAGCAGCAGCGTCTAGGAGCTCCTGCACGAGCTGCAGGACGGCCTCGAATCGACGAGCAGCAGCGTCCTGGAGCTCCTGCACGAGCTGCAGGACGGCCTCGAATCGACGAGCAGCAGCGTCCTGGAGCTTCTGCACGAGCTGCAGGACGGCCTCGAATCGACGAGCAGCAGCGTCTAGGAGCTCCTGCACGAGCTGCAGGACGGCCTCGAATCGACGAGCAGCAGCGTCCTGGAGCTCCTGCACGAGCTGCAGGACGGCCTCGAATCGTCGAGTTGCAGCGTCCTGGAGCTCCTGCACGAGCTGCAGGACGGCCTCGAATCGTCGAGCAGCAGCGTCCAAGAGCTCCTGCACGAGCTGCAGGACGGCCTCGAATCGACGAGCAGCAGCGTCCTGGAGCTCCTGCACGAGCTGCAGGACGGCCTCGAATCGTCGAGCAGCAGCGTTCAGGAGCTCCTGCACGAGCTGCAGGACGGCCTCGAATAGACGAGCAGCAGCGTCCTGGAGCTCCTGCTCGAGCTGCAGGACGGCCTCGAATCGTCGAGCAGCAGCGTTCAGGAGCTCCTGCACGAGCTGCAGGACGGCCTCGAATCGACGAGCAGCAACGTCCTGGAGCTCCTACACGAGCTGCAGGACGGCCTCGAATTGACGAGCAGCAGCGTCCAGGAGCTCCTGCACGAGCTGCAGGACGGCCTCGAATCGACGAGCAGCAGCGTCCAAGAGCTCCTGCACGAGCTGCACGACGGCCTCGAATCGACGAGCAGCAGCGTCCTGGAGCTCCTACACGAGCTGCAGGACGGCCTCGAATTGACGAGCAGCAGCGTCCTGGAGCTCCTGCACGAGCTGCAGGACGGCCTCGAATCGTCGAGCAGCAGCGTCCAGGAGCTCCTGCACGAGCTGCAGGACGGCCTCGAATCGACGAGCAGCAGCGTCCAAGAGCTCCTGCACGAGCTGCACGACGGCCTCGAATCGACGAGCTGAAGCGTCTAGGAGCTCCTGCACGAGCTGCAGGACGGCCTCGAATCGACGAGCAGCAGCGTCCAGGAGCTCGTGCAGGAGCTCCAGGACGGCCTCGAATCGTCGAGCTGCAGCGTCCAGGAGCTCCTGCACGAGCTGCAGGACGGCCTCGAATCGACGAGCAGCAGCGTCCAGGAGCTCTTGCACGAGCTGCAGGACGGCCTCGAATCGACGAGCAGCAACGTCCTGGAGCTCCTACACGAGCTGCAGGACGGCCTCGAATTGACGAGCAGCAGCGTCCTGGAGCTCCTGCACGAGCTGCAGGACGGCCTCGAATCGTCGAGCAGCAGCGTCCAGGAGCTCCTACACGAGCTGCAGGACGGCCTCGAATCGTCGAGCAGCAGCGTCCAGGAGCTCCTGCACGAGCTGGAGGACGGCCTCGAATCGTCGAGTTGCAGCGTCCAAGAGCTCCTGCACGAGCTGCACGACGGCCTCGAATCGACGAGCAGCAGCGTCCTGGAGCTCCTGCACGAGCTGCAGGACGGCCTCGAATCGACGAGCTGAAGCGTCCTAGAGCTCCTACACGAGCTGGAGGACGGCCTCGAATCGTCGAGTTGCAGCGTCCAAGAGCTCCTGCACGAGCTGCACGACGGCCTCGAATCGACGAGCAGCAGCGTCCAAGAGCTCCTGCACGAGCTGCAGGACGGCCTCGAATCGACGAGCAGCAGCGTCCTGGAGCTCCTGCACGAGCTGCAGGACGGCCTCGAATCGACGAGCTGAAGCGTCCTGGAGCTCCTACACGAGCTGCAGGACGGCCTCGAATCGACGAGCAGCAGCGTCCAAGAGCTCCTGCACGAGCTGCACGACGGCCTCGAATCGACGAGCAGCAGCGTCCAAGAGCTCCTGCACGAGCTGCACGACGGCCTCGAATCGACGAGCAGCAGCGTCCTGGAGCTCCTACACGAGCTGCAGGACGGCCTCGAATCGTCGAGCAGCAGCGTCCAGGAGCTCCTGCACGAGCTGGAGGACGGCCTCGAATCGTCGAGTTGCAGCGTCCAAGAGCTCCTGCACGAGCTGCAGGACGGCCTCGAATCGACGAGCAGCAGCGTCCTGGAGCTCCTGCACGAGCTGCAGGACGGCCTCGAATCGACGAGCTGAAGCGTCCTGGAGCTCCTACACGAGCTGCAGGACGGCCTCGAATCGACGAGCAGCAGCGTCCAAGAGCTCCTGCACGAGCTGCACGACGGCCTCGAATCGACGAGCAGCAGCGTCCTGGAGCTCCTACACGAGCTGCAGGACGGCCTCGAATCGTCGAGCAGCAGCGTCCAGGAGCTCCTGCACGAGCTGGAGGACGGCCTCGAATCGTCGAGTTGCAGCGTCCAAGAGCTCCTGCACGAGCTGCACGACGGCCTCGAATCGACGAGCAGCAGCGTCTTGGAGCTCCTGCACGAGCTGCAGGACGGCCTCGAATCGACGAGCTGAAGCGTCTAGGAGCTCCTGCACGAGCTGTAGGACGGCCTCGAATCGACGAGCAGCGGCGTCCTGGAGCTCCTACACGAGCTGCAGGACGGCCTCGAATCGACGAGCTGAAGCGTCTAGGAGCTCCTACACGAGCTGCAGGACGGCCTCGAATTGACGAGCAGCAGCGTCCTGGAGCTCCTGCACGAGCTGCAGGACGGCCTCGAATCGTCGAGCTGCAGCGTCCAGGAGCTCCTGCACGAGCTGCAGGACGGCCTCGAATCGACGAGCAGCAGCGTCCAAGAGCTCCTGCACGAGCTGCACGACGGCCTCGAATCGACGAGCAGCAGCGTCCTGGAGCTCCTACACGAGTTGCAGGACGGCCTCGAATCGTCGAGCAGCAGCGTCCAGGAGCTCCTGCACGAGCTGCAGGACGGCCTCGAATCGTCGAGTTGCAGCGTCCAAGAGCTCCTGCACGAGCTGCAGGACGGCCTCGAATCGACGAGCAGCAGCGTCCTGGAGCTCCTGCACGAGCTGCAGGACGGCCTCGAATCGACGAGCAGCAGCGTCCAGGAGCTCTTGCACGAGCTGCAGGACGGCCTCGAATCGACGAGCAGCAACGTCCTGGAGCTCCTACACGAGCTGCAGGACGGCCTCGAATTGACGAGCAGCAGCGTCCTGGAGCTCCTGCACGAGCTGCAGGACGGCCTCGAATCGTCGAGCAGCAGCGTCCAGGAGCTCCTACACGAGCTGCAGGACGGCCTCGAATTGACGAGCAGCAGCGTCCTGGAGCTCGTGCAGGAGCTGCAGGACGGCCTCGAATCGACGAGCTGCAGCGTCCAGGAGCTCCTGCACGAGCTGCAGGACGGCCTCGAATCGACGAGCAGCAGCGTCCAGGAGCTCGTGCAGGAGCTCCAGGACGGCCTCGAATCGTCGAGCTGCAGCGTCCAGGAGCTCCTGCACGAGCTGCAGGACGGCCTCGAATCGACGAGCAGCAGCGTCCAGGAGCTCTTGCACGAGCTGCAGGACGGCCTCGAATCGACGAGCAGCAACGTCCTGGAGCTCCTACACGAGCTGCAGGACGGCCTCGAATCGACGAGCTGAAGCGTCCTGGAGCTCCTACACGAGCTGCAGGACGGCCTCGAATCGACGAGCAGCAGCGTCCAAGAGCTCCTGCACGAGCTGCACGACGGCCTCGAATCGACGAGCAGCAGCGTCCAAGAGCTCCTGCACGAGCTGCACGACGGCCTCGAATCGACGAGCAGCAGCGTCCTGGAGCTCCTACACGAGCTGCAGGACGGCCTCGAATCGTCGAGCAGCAGCGTCCAGGAGCTCCTGCACGAGCTGCACGACGGCCTCGAATCGACGAGCAGCAGCGTCCTGGAGCTCCTGCACGAGCTGCAGGACGGCCTCGAATCGACGAGCTGAAGCGTCCTGGAGCTCCTACACGAGCTGCAGGACGGCCTCGAATCGACGAGCAGCAGCGTCCAAGAGCTCCTGCACGAGCTGCACGACGGCCTCGAATCGACGAGCAGCAGCGTCCTGGAGCTCCTACACGAGCTGCAGGACGGCCTCGAATCGTCGAGCAGCAGCGTCCAGGAGCTCCTGCACGAGCTGGAGGACGGCCTCGAATCGTCGAGTTGCAGCGTCCAAGAGCTCCTGCACGAGCTGCACGACGGCCTCGAATCGACGAGCAGCAGCGTCCAGGAGCTCCTGCACGAGCTGCAGGACGGCCTCGAATCGACGAGCAGCAGCGTCCAAGAGCTCCTGCACGAGCTGCACGACGGCCTCGAATCGACGAGCAGCAGCGTCCTGGAGCTCCTGCACGAGCTGCAGGACGGCCTCGAATCGACGAGCTGAAACGTCTAGGAGCTCCTGCACGAGCTGTAGGACGGCCTCGAATCGACGAGCAGCGGCGTCCTGGAGCTCCTACACGAGCTGCAGGACGGCCTCGAATCGACGAGCTGAAGCGTCTAGGAGCTCCTACACGAGCTGCAGGACGGCCTCGAATTGACGAGCAGCAGCGTCCTGGAGCTCCTGCACGAGCTGCAGGACGGCCTCGAATCGTCGAGCTGCAGCGTCCTGGAGCTCCTGCACGAGCTGCAGGACGGCCTCGAATCGACGAGCAGCAGCGTCCAAGAGCTCCTGCACGAGCTGCACGACGGCCTCGAATCGACGAGCAGCAGCGTCCTGGAGCTCCTGCACGAGCTGCAGGACGGCCTCGAATCGACGAGCTGAAGCGTCTAGGAGCTCCTGCACGAGCTGCAGGACGGCCTCGAATCGACGAGCAGCAGCGTCCAGGAGCTCGTGCAGGAGCTCCAGGACGGCCTCGAATCGTCGAGCTGCAGCGTCCAGGAGCTCCTGCACGAGCTGCAGGACGGCCTCGAATCGACGAGCAGCAGCGTCCAGGAGCTCTTGCACGAGCTGCAGGACGGCCTCGAATCGACGAGCAGCAACGTCCTGGAGCTCCTACACGAGCTGCAGGACGGCCTCGAATTGACGAGCAGCAGCGTCCTGGAGCTCCTGCACGAGCTGCAGGACGGCCTCGAATCGTCGAGCAGCAGCGTCCAGGAGCTCTTGCACGAGCTGCAGGACGGCCTCGAATCGACGAGCTGCAACGTCCTGGAGCTCCTACACGAGCTGCAGGACGGCCTCGAATTGACGAGCAGCAGCGTCCTGGAGCTCCTGCACGAGCTGCAGGACGGCCTCGAATCGTCGAGCAGCAGCGTCCAGGAGCTCCTACACGAGCTGCAGGACGGCCTCGAATCGTCGAGCTGCACCGTCTAGGAGCTCCTGCACGAGCTGCAGGACGGCCTCGAATCGACGAGCAGCAGCGTCCAAGAGCTCCTGCACGAGCTGCACGACGGCCTCGAATCGACGAGCAGCAGCGTCCTGGAGCTCCTGCACGAGCTGCAGGACGGCCTCGAATCGACGAGCTGAAGCGTCTAGGAGCTCCTGCACGAGCTGCAGGACGGCCTCGAATCGACGAGCAGCAGCGTCCAGGAGCTCGTGCAGGAGCTCCAGGACGGCCTCGAATCGTCGAGCTGCAGCGTCCAGGAGCTCCTGCACGAGCTGCAGGACGGCCTCGAATCGACGAGCAGCAGCGTCCAGGAGCTCTTGCACGAGCTGCAGGACGGCCTCGAATCGACGAGCAGCAACGTCCTGGAGCTCCTACACGAGCTGCAGGACGGCCTCGAATTGACGAGCAGCAGCGTCCTGGAGCTCCTGCACGAGCTGCAGGACGGCCTCGAATCGTCGAGCAGCAGCGTCCAGGAGCTCCTACACGAGCTGCAGGACGGCCTCGAATTGACGAGCAGCAGCGTCCTGGAGCTCCTGCACGAGCTGCAGGACGGCCTCGAATCGTCGAGCAGCAGCGTCCAGGAGCTCCTGCACGAGCTGCAGGACGGCCTCGAATCGACGAGCAGCAGCGTCCAAGAGCTCCTGCACGAGCTGCACGACGGCCTCGAATCGACGAGCAGCAGCGTCCTGGAGCTCCTACACGAGCTGCAGGACGGCCTCGAATCGTCGAGCAGCAGCGTCCAGGAGCTCGTGCACGAGCTGCAGGACGGCCTCGAATCGTCGAGTTGCAGCGTCCAAGAGCTCCTGCACGAGCTGCAGGACGGCCTCGAATCGACGAGCAGCAGCGTCCTGGAGCTCCTGCACGAGCTGCAGGACGGCCTCGAATCGTCGAGTTGCAGCGTCCAAGAGCTCGTGCAGGAGCTCCAGGACGGCCTCGAATCGTCGAGCTGCAGCGTCCAGGAGCTCCTGCACGAGCTGCAGGACGGCCTCGAATCGACGAGCAGCAGCGTCCAGGAGCTCTTGCACGAGCTGCAGGACGGCCTCGAATCGACGAGCAGCAACGTCCTGGAGCTCCTACACGAGCTGCAGGACGGCCTCGAATTGACGAGCAGCAGCGTCCTGGAGCTCCTGCACGAGCTGCAGGACGGCCTCGAATCGTCGAGCAGCAGCGTCCAGGAGCTCCTGCACGAGCTGCAGGACGGCCTCGAATCGACGAGCAGCAGCGTCCAAGAGCTCCTGCACGAGCTGCAGGACGGCCTCGAATTGACGAGCAGCAGCGTCCTGGAGCTCGTGCAGGAGCTGCAGGACGGCCTCGAATCGACGAGCTGAAGCGTCTAGGAGCTCCTGCACGAGCTGTAGGACGGCCTCGAATCGACGAGCAGCGGCGTCCTGGAGCTCCTACACGAGCTGCAGGACGGCCTCGAATCGACGAGCTGAAGCGTCTAGGAGCTCCTACACGAGCTGCAGGACGGCCTCGAATTGACGAGCAGCAGCGTCCTGGAGCTCCTGCACGAGCTGCAGGACGGCCTCGAATCGTCGAGCAGCAGCGTCCAGGAGCTCCTACACGAGCTGCAGGACGGCCTCGAATTGACGAGCAGCAGCGTCCTGGAGCTCGTGCAGGAGCTGCAGGACGGCCTCGAATCGACGAGCTGAAGCGTCTAGGAGCTCCTGCACGAGCTGTAGGACGGCCTCGAATCGACGAGCAGCGGCGTCCTGGAGCTCCTACACGAGCTGCAGGACGGCCTCGAATCGACGAGCTGAAGCGTCTAGGAGCTCCTACACGAGCTGCAGGACGGCCTCGAATTGACGAGCAGCAGCGTCCTGGAGCTCCTGCACGAGCTGCAGGACGGCCTCGAATCGTCGAGCTGCAGCGTCCAGGAGCTCCTGCACGAGCTGCAGGACGGCCTCGAATCGACGAGCAGCAGCGTCCAAGAGCTCCTGCACGAGCTGCACGACGGCCTCGAATCGACGAGCAGCAGCGTCCTGGAGCTCCTGCACGAGCTGCAGGACGGCCTCGAATCGACGAGCTGAAGCGTCTAGGAGCTCCTGCACGAGCTGCAGGACGGCCTCGAATCGACGAGCAGCAGCGTCCAGGAGCTCGTGCAGGAGCTCCAGGACGGCCTCGAATCGTCGAGCTGCAGCGTCCAGGAGCTCCTGCACGAGCTGCAGGACGGCCTCGAATCGACGAGCAGCAACGTCCTGGAGCTCCTACACGAGCTGCAGGACGGCCTCGAATTGACGAGCAGCAGCGTCCTGGAGCTCCTGCACGAGCTGCAGGACGGCCTCGAATCGTCGAGCAGCAGCGTCCAGGAGCTCCTACACGAGCTGCAGGACGGCCTCGAATTGACGAGCAGCAGCGTCCTGGAGCTCCTGCACGAGCTGCAGGACGGCCTCGAATCGTCGAGCAGCAGCGTCCAGGAGCTCCTGCACGAGCTGCAGGACGGCCTCGAATCGACGAGCAGCAGCGTCCAAGAGCTCCTGCACGAGCTGCACGACGGCCTCGAATCGACGAGCAGCAGCGTCCTGGAGCTCCTACACGAGCTGCAGGACGGCCTCGAATCGTCGAGCAGCAGCGTCCAGGAGCTCGTGCACGAGCTGCAGGACGGCCTCGAATCGTCGAGTTGCAGCGTCCAAGAGCTCCTGCACGAGCTGCAGGACGGCCTCGAATCGACGAGCAGCAGCGTCCTGGAGCTCCTGCACGAGCTGCAGGACGGCCTCGAATCGTCGAGTTGCAGCGTCCAAGAGCTCGTGCAGGAGCTCCAGGACGGCCTCGAATCGTCGAGCTGCAGCGTCCAGGAGCTCCTGCACGAGCTGCAGGACGGCCTCGAATCGACGAGCAGCAGCGTCCAGGAGCTCTTGCACGAGCTGCAGGACGGCCTCGAATCGACGAGCAGCAACGTCCTGGAGCTCCTACACGAGCTGCAGGACGGCCTCGAATTGACGAGCAGCAGCGTCCTGGAGCTCCTGCACGAGCTGCAGGACGGCCTCGAATCGTCGAGCAGCAGCGTCCAGGAGCTCCTGCACGAGCTGCAGGACGGCCTCGAATCGACGAGCAGCAGCGTCCAAGAGCTCCTGCACGAGCTGCACGACGGCCTCGAATCGACGAGCAGCAGCGTCCTGGAGCTCCTACACGAGCTGCAGGACGGCCTCGAATCGTCAAGCAGCAGCGTCCGGGAGCTCGTGCACGAGCTGCAGGACGGCCTCGAATCGTCGAGTTGCAGCGTCCAAGAGCTCCTGCACGAGCTGCAGGACGGCCTCGAATCGACGAGCAGCAGCGTCCTGGAGCTCCTGCACGAGCTGCAGGACGGCCTCGAATCGACGAGCTGAAGCGTCTAGGAGCTCCTGCACGAGCTGCAGGACGGCCTCGAATCGACGAGCAGCAGCGTCCAGGAGCTCGTGCAGGAGCTCCAGGACGGCCTCGAATCGTCGAGCTGCAGCGTCCAGGAGCTCCTGCACGAGCTGCAGGACGGCCTCGAATCGACGAGCAGCAGCGTCCAGGAGCTCTTGCACGAGCTGCAGGACGGCCTCGAATCGACGAGCAGCAACGTCCTGGAGCTCCTACACGAGCTGCAGGACGGCCTCGAATTGACGAGCAGCAGCGTCCTGGAGCTCCTGCACGAGCTGCAGGACGGCCTCGAATCGTCGAGCAGCAGCGTCCAGGAGCTCCTACACGAGCTGCAGGACGGCCTCGAATTGACGAGCAGCAGCGTCCTGGAGCTCCTGCACGAGCTGCAGGACGGCCTCGAATCGTCGAGCAGCAGCGTCCAGGAGCTCCTGCACGAGCTGCAGGACGGCCTCGAATCGACGAGCAGCAGCGTCCAAGAGCTCCTGCACGAGCTGCACGACGGCCTCGAATCGACGAGCAGCAGCGTCCTGGAGCTCCTACACGAGCTGCAAGACGGCCTCGAATCGTCGAGCAGCAGCGTCCAGGAGCTCGTGCACGAGCTGCAGGACGGCCTCGAATCGACGAGCAGCAGCGTCCTGGAGCTCCTGCACGAGCTGCAGGACGGCCTCGAATCGACGAGCTGAAGCGTCTAGGAGCTCCTGCACGAGCTGTAGGACGGCCTCGAATCGACGAGCAGCGGCGTCCTGGAGCTCCTACACGAGCTGCAGGACGGCCTCGAATCTACGAGCTGCAGCGTCCTGGAGCTCCTGCACGAGCTGCAGGACGGCCTCGAATCGTCGAGTTGCAGCGTCCAAGAGCTCCTGCACGAGCTGCACGACGGCCTCGAATCGACGAGCAACAGCGTCCAGGAGCTCCTGCACGAGTTGTAGGCCGGCCTCGAATCGACGAGCAGCAGCGTCCAGGAGCTCCTGCACGAGCTGCAGGACGGCCTCGAATCGACGAGCAGCAGCGTCCTGGAGCTTCTGCACGAGCTGCAAGACGGCCTGGAATCGACGAGCAGCAGCGTCCTGGAGCTTCTGCACGAGCTGCAGGACGGCCTCGAATCGACGAGCTGAAGCGTCTAGGAGCTCCTGCACGAGCTGCAGGACGGCCTCGAATCGACGAGCAGCAGCGTCCTGGAGCTCCTGCACGAGTTGTAGGACGGCCTCGAATCGACGAGCTGAAGCGTCTAGGAGCTCCTGCACGAGCTGTAGGACGGCCTCGAATCGACGAGCAGCGGCGTCCTGGAGCTCCTACACGAGCTGCAGGACGGCCTCGAATCGACGAGCTGAAGCGTCTAGGAGCTCCTGCACGAGCTGCAGGACGGCCTCGAATCGTCGAGTTGCAGCGTCCAAGAGCTCCTGCACGAGCTGCACGACGGCCTCGAATCGACGAGCAGCAGCGTCCAGGAGCTCCTGCACGAGCTGCAGGCCGGCCTCGAATCGACGAGCAGCAGCGTCCAGGAGCTCCTGCACGAGCTGCAGGACGGCCTCGAATCGACGAGCAGCAGCGTCCTGGAGCTTCTGCACGAGCTGCAAGACGGCCTGGAATCGACGAGCAGCAGCGTCCTGGAGCTTCTGCACGAGCTGCAGGACGGCCTCGAATCGACGAGCAGCAGCGTCCAGGAGCTCCTGCACGAGCTGCAGGACGGCCTCGAATCGACGAGCAGCAGCGTCCTGGAGCTTCTGCACGAGCTGCAAGACGGCCTGGAATCGACGAGCAGCAGCGTCCTGGAGCTTCTGCACGAGCTGCAGGACGGCCTCGAATCGACGAGCTGAAGCGTCTAGGAGCTCCTGCACGAGCTGCAGGACGGCCTCGAATCGACGAGCTGAAGCGTCCTGGAGCTTCTGCACGAGCTGCAGGACGGCCTCGAATCGACGAGCTGAAGCGTCTAGGAGCTCCTGCACGAGCTGCAGGACGGCCTCGAATCGACGAGCAGCAGCGTCCTGGAGCTCCTGCACGAGTTGTAGGACGGCCTCGAATCGACGAGCTGAAGCGTCTAGGAGCTCCTGCACGAGCTGCAGGACGGCCTCGAATCGTCGAGTTGCAGCGTCCAAGAGCTCCTGCACGAGCTGCACGACGGCCTCGAATCGACGAGCAGCAGCGTCCAGGAGCTCCTGCACGAGCTGCAGGCCGGCCTCGAATCGACGAGCAGCAGCGTCCTGGAGCTTCTGCACGAGCTGCAAGACGGCCTGGAATCGACGAGCAGCAGCGTCCTGGAGCTTCTGCACGAGCTGCAGGACGGCCTCGAATCGACGAGCTGAAGCGTCTAGGAGCTCCTGCACGAGCTGCAGGACGGCCTCGAATCGACGAGCTGAAGCGTCCTGGAGCTTCTGCACGAGCTGCAGGACGGCCTCGAATCGACGAGCTGAAGCGTCTAGGAGCTCCTGCACGAGCTGCAGGACGGCCTCGAATCGACGAGCAGCAGCGTCCTGGAGCTCCTGCACGAGTTGTAGGACGGCCTCGAATCGACGAGCTGAAGCGTCTAGGAGCTCCTGCACGAGCTGCAGGACGGCCTCGAATCGTCGAGTTGCAGCGTCCAAGAGCTCCTGCACGAGCTGCACGACGGCCTCGAATCGACGAGCAGCAGCGTCCAGGAGCTCCTGCACGAGCTGCAGGCCGGCCTCGAATCGACGAGCAGCAGCGTCCAGGAGCTCCTGCACGAGCTGCAGGACGGCCTCGAATCGACGAGCAGCAGCGTCCTGGAGCTTCTGCACGAGCTGCAGGACGGCCTCGAATCGACGAGCAGCAGCGTCCTGGAGCTCCTGCACGAGCTGCAGGACGGCCTCGAATCGACGAGCAGCAGCGTCCAGGAGCTCCTGCACGAGCTGCAGGACGGCCTCGAATCGACGAGCAGCAGCGTCCTGGAGCTTCTGCACGAGCTGCAAGACGGCCTCGAATCGACGAGCAGCAGCGTCCTGGAGCTCCTGCACGAGCTGCAGGACGGCCTGGAATCGTCGAGTTGCAGCGTCCAAGAGCTCGTGCAGGAGCTCCAGGACGGCCTCGAATCGTCGAGCTGCAGCGTCCAGGAGCTCCTGCACGAGCTGCAGGACGGCCTCGAATCGACAAGTTGCAGCGTCCAAGAGCTCCTGCACGAGCTGCAAGACGGCCTCGAATCGACGAGCAGCAGCGTCCTGGAGCTTCTGCACGAGCAGCAGGACGGCCTCGAATCGACAAGCAGCAGCGTCCAGGAGCTCGTGCAGGAGCTCCAGGACGGCCTCGAATCGACGAGCAGCAGCGTCCTGGAGCTCCTGCACGAGCTGCAGGACGGCCTCGAATCGACGAGTTGGAGCGTCCAAGAGCTCCTGCACGAGCTGCAGGACGGCCTCGAATCGACGAGCTGAAGCGTCTAGGAGCTCCTGCACGAGCTGCAGGACGGCCTCGAATCGACGAGCAGCAGCGTCCTGGAGCTCCTGCACGAGTTGTAGGACGGCCTCGAATCGACGAGCTGAAGCGTCTAGGAGCTCCTGCACGAGCTGCAGGACGGCCTCGAATCGACGAGTTGGAGCGTCCAAGAGCTCCTGCACGAGCTGCAGGACGGCCTCGAATCGACGAGCTGAAGCGTCTAGGAGCTCCTGCACGAGCTGCAGGACGGCCTCGAATCGTCGAGTTGCAGCGTCCAAGAGCTCCTGCACGAGCTGCACGACGGCCTCGAATCGACGAGCAGCAGCGTCCAGGAGCTCCTGCACGAGCTGCAGGCCGGCCTCGAATCGACGAGCAGCAGCGTCCAGGAGCTCCTGCACGAGCTGCAGGACGGCCTCGAATCGACGAGCAGCAGCGTCCTGGAGCTTCTGCACGAGCTGCAAGACGGCCTGGAATCGACGAGCAGCAGCGTCCTGGAGCTTCTGCACGAGCTGCAGGACGGCCTCGAATCGACGAGCAGCAGCGTCCTGGAGCTCCTGCACGAGCTCCAGGACGGCCTCGAATCGACGAGCAGCAGCGTCCTGGAGCTCCTGCACGAGTTGTAGGACGGCCTCGAATCGACGAGCAGCAGCGTCTTGGAGCTCCTGCACGAGCTGCAGGACGGCCTGGAATCGTCGAGCTGCAGCGTCCTGGAGCTCCTACACGAGCTGCAGGACGGCCTCGAATCGACGAGCAGCAGCGTCCAAGAGCTCCTGCACGAGCTGTAGGACGGCCTCGAATCGACAAGTTGCAGCGTCCAAGAGCTCCTGCACGAGCTGCAAGACGGCCTCGAATCGACGAGCAGCAGCGTCCTGGAGCTTCTGCACGAGCAGCAGGACGGCCTCGAATCGACAAGCAGCAGCGTCCAGGAGCTCGTGCAGGAGCTCCAGGACGGCCTCGAATCGACGAGCAGCAGCGTCCTGGAGCTCCTGCACGAGCTGCAGGACGGCCTCGAATCGACGAGTTGGAGCGTCCAAGAGCTCCTGCACGAGCTGCAGGACGGCCTCGAATCGACGAGCAGCAGCGTCCAGGAGCTCGTGCAGGAGCTCCAGGACGGCCTCGAATCGACGAGCAGCAGCGTCCTGGAGCTCCTGCACGAGCTGCAGGACGGCCTCGAATCGACGAGCAGCAGCGTCTAGGAGCTCCTGCACGAGCTGCAAGACGGCCTCGAATCGACGAGTTGCAGCGTCCAAGAGCTCCTGCACGAGCTGCAGGACGGCCTCGAATCGTCGAGCAGCAGCGTCCTGGAGCTCCTGCACGAGCTGCAAGACGGCCTCGAATCGACGAGCAACAGCGTCCAAGAGCTCCTACACGAGCTGCAGGACGGCCTCGAATCGACGAGCAGCAGCGTCCAGGAGCTCCTGCACGAGCAGCAGGACGGCCTCGAATCGACGAGCAGCAGCGTCCAAGAGCTCCTGCACGAGCTGCAGGACGGCCTCGAATCGACGAGCAGCAGCGTCCTGGAGCTCCTGCACGAGCAGCAGGACGGCCTCGAATCGACGAGCAGCAGCTCCAGGAGCTCCTGCACGAGCTGCAGGACGGCCTCGAATCGTCGAGTTGCAGCGTCCAAGAGCTCCTGCACGAGCTGCAGGACGGCCTCGAATCGACGAGGTGCAGCGTCCAAGAGCTCCTGCACGAGCTGCAAGACGGCCTCGAATCGACGAGCAGCAGCGTCCTGGAGCTTCTGCACGAGCAGCAGGACGGCCTCGAATCGACGAGCAGCAGCGTCCAGGAGCTCGTGCAGGAGCTCCAGGACGGCCTCGAATCGACGAGCAGCAGCGTCCTGGAGCTCCTGCACGAGCTGCAGGACGGCCTCGAATCGACGAGCAGCAGCGTCCAAGAGCTCCTGCACGAGCTGCAGGACGGCCTCGAATCGACGAGCGGCAGCGTCCTGGAGCTCCTGCACGAGCAGCAGGACGGCCTCGAATCGACGAGCAGCAGCGTCCTGGAGCTCCTGCACGAGCAGCAGGACGGCCTCGAATCGTCGAGTTGCAGCGTCCAAGAGCTCCTACACGAGCTGCAGGACGGCCTCGAATCGACGAGCAGCACCGTCCTGGAGCACCTACACGAGCTGTAGGACGGCCTCGAATCGACGAGCAGCAGCGTCCTGGAGCTCCTGCACGAGCTGGAGGATGGCCTCGAATCGACGAGCAGCAGCGTCCTGGAGCTCCTGCACGAGCTGCAGGACGGCCTCGAATCGACGAGCAGCAGCGTCCAGGAGCTCGTGCAGGAGCTCCAGGACGGCCTCGAATCGACGAGCAGCAGCGTCCTGGAGCTCCTGCACGAGCTGCAGGACGGCCTCGAATCGACGAGCAGCAGCGTCCAAGAGCTCCTGCACGAGCTGCAGGACGGCCTCGAATCGACGAGCGGCAGCGTCCTGGAGCTCCTGCACGAGCAGCAGGACGGCCTCGAATCGACGAGCAGCAGCGTCCTGGAGCTCCTGCACGAGCAGCAGGACGGCCTCGAATCGTCGAGTTGCAGCGTCCAAGAGCTCCTGCACGAGCTGCAGGACGGCCTCGAATCGACGAGCTGAAGCGTCCTGGAGCTCCTACACGAGCTGCAGGACGGCCTCGAATCGACGAGCAGCAGCGTCCAAGAGCTCCTGCACGAGCTGCACGACGGCCTCGAATCGACGAGCAGCAGCGTCCAAGAGCTCCTGCACGAGCTGCACGACGGCCTCGAATCGACGAGCAGCAGCGTCCTGGAGCTCCTACACGAGCTGCAGGACGGCCTCGAATCGTCGAGCAGCAGCGTCCAGGAGCTCCTGCACGAGCTGCACGACGGCCTCGAATCGACGAGCAGCAGCGTCCTGGAGCTCCTGCACGAGCTGCAGGACGGCCTCGAATCGACGAGCAGCAGCGTCCTGGAGCTCCTGCACGAGCTGCAGGACGGCCTCGAATCGACGAGCAGCAGCGTCTAGGAGCTCCTGCACGAGCTGCAAGACGGCCTCGAATCGACGAGCAGCAGCGTCCTGGAGCTCCTCCACGAGCAGCAGGACGGCCTCGAATCGTCGAGCAGCAGCGTCCAGGAGCTCCTGCACGAGCTGGAGGACGGCCTCGAATCGTCGAGTTGCAGCGTCCAAGAGCTCCTGCACGAGCTGCACGACGGCCTCGAATCGACGAGCAGCAGCGTCCAGGAGCTCCTGCACGAGCTGCAGGACGGCCTCGAATCGACGAGCAGCAGCGTCCAAGAGCTCCTGCACGAGCTGCACGACGGCCTCGAATCGACGAGCAGCAGCGTCCTGGAGCTCCTGCACGAGCTGCAGGACGGCCTCGAATCGACGAGCTGAAACGTCTAGGAGCTCCTGCACGAGCTGCAGGACGGCCTCGAATCGTCGAGTTGCAGCGTCCAAGAGCTCCTGCACGAGCTGCAAGACGGCCTCGAATCGACGAGTTGCAGCGTCCAAGAGCTCCTGCACGAGCTGCAAGACGGCCTCGAATCGACGAGCAGCAGCGTCCTGGAGCTCCTGCACGAGCTGCAGGACGGCCTCGAATCGACGAGCAGCAGCGTCCAGGAGCTCGTGCAGGAGCTCCAGGACGGCCTCGAATCGACGAGCAGCAGCGTCCTGGAGCTCCTGCACGAGTTGTAGGACGGCCTCGAATCGTCGAGCAGCAGCGTCCTTGAGCTCCTGCACGAGCTGCAGGACGGCCTCGAATCGTCGAGCTGCAGCCTCCCATCACGTTCGATTTTGCCTTCTCCCTCTACATGGAGGTCCACCTGATCATCGTGTGTCGAGGGGCCGGCGCAGAGGTGCGCGTTGATCACTCGTGCGCCTGTGTGCGGGTCCGATGTTGTCCCGAGCCGCGCCATGATCGGAGCTGCTCGTGGACACCCCGATGGAATCCCGATTTTCCCCTTTTCCCCTATTGACCAAATAGCTTCGAACTCCAGCAGTTCGAGTTTGTGTGACCCGTTCACGAACAGCAAACCCGTCAGTTAAGACACTCCGTTCGTACTTGATCACGTCAACGACTCCGATTTTCCTCGGTTGTCACGTGTTCGTCGCCTCCCGTTTCTGTCGGTCCTGTCGACGCGGATTCGACACCGTGCAACAAGCGTTCTTCACAATCACACTAATTCTATTACAGAGTATCAACCTCTTAAATACCCCCCGCGCCGCCTTTCGTTCCACGGGGACAGGCTGGCAGGAGCGCAGCACGGGCTGCCGTCGTCCCGTCACGGAAACGCTGGTTGGATCGGCTGGCAAACCGTCCAGTCCCATTTGGAGAATATTCTCCCGACGTCTGAACAGCATGGTTGCCCTCAAACAATCTCTGACTAACACTCCCGCTCAAACATGTTGTTCATGCTTCAGCCTTTTGCACGTGCACTTCACGAATCAGTTTCTCGAATCTTACCGGGGTCAACACCTTGGTAAGATAGTCCGCAAGCATGTCTTCAGATTTGCAATAGTCAAACTTCACTTTACCTCTCATCCATCGTTCACGAGCAAAATGATGATGCACATCAGTATGCTTCGTTCGTGTGACTGAATTTAAATCGTGTAACATTCTCAAACAAGCTTGATTGTCGTTCCAGATTTTTATGGGACTCCACGAATTCCCAAAGAGACTTCCTAGGAAGTTCCGCAGCCACAAAGCTTCCTTGACACAAGCACTCACTGACATGTATTCTGCTTCTGCGGTACTGCATGCCACCGTCTTCTGTAGCTTACTATACCATGTGATGAGGCTTCCATTCATAAGAAACAAGTAACCTGTTCTTGATCGTCTTGTATCCTTATCCGTTGCGTAGTCAGAATCGCAGAAGCCTACCACATTAAACTTCTCATCACCTTCCTGATTTAACTGTCCAAGACACAAGCCGTAGTCTTTGGTCTTCTTGAGATACCTCAATACACCTTTTACTGCATTCCAATGCACTTGTCCCGGCTTGCTCATGTATCTTGAGAGCACAGCAGTAGCATGGGCAATGTCCGGTCTTGCTGTTGTAGAAATGTACACCAGATGGCCAACAAGCTGTTGATAGTCTGTCACAATAGCTTGATCTTCCTCACCTTCCAACTCAATGAGAGGTACTGCCAATGGTACCTTTGTTTCTTTTGCTTGTTCCATCCCATATGTCCTCAATAACCTTTCCACCTTTTGACTTTCTGACAAATATAGGATTCTTTTCTCTCTATTTCGGGTGAGTACCATTCCACAAAATAAACCGATTGGTCCTATGTGCCTTGCATCAAACCTCTCACACAAGCCATTTATCGAGCTAGTCAAGAGTTGATGATCATTTGTAGCCAATAAAATATCATCCACATAGACGCAAATGAAACACATGGAATTTCCCCTCTTACACGTGAGAAGAGATTCATCAACAAAAACACAGTCACATCCCAGATCTTCGGTCAGTGTGGTAGTCAACAACTTGTTCCACATCCTAGGTGATTGCTTCAATCCATAGAGACATTTCTGAAGTCTCAAAGCTTTACCCGGTGTTCCCACGAGTCCTTCGGGTGTTGCCATGTATATTTCCTCATTTAATTTTGCGTTGAGGAATGCTGTCTTGATATCAAGTTGTTCAATTTCCAAATCATCAATAGCAGCTATAGCCAATAACATCCTCAATGCTGATTTACTGACCACTGGTGAAAATACCTCAGAGAAATCTACACCTTTTCTTTGTTGGAAGCCCTTGATAACCAATCTCGCCTTGTATCGTTCCACATTTCCATAGCCATCACGCTTGATCTTGAAGACCCATTTGCTTTGCAATGCTTTCCTTCCATGTGGGAGAGGGGTGGTAACCCAACTTTCATTCTCACATAACGAACGTATCTCATCTTCGATCGCTAGTTTCCAAAACTTTGCATCCGGCCTTGTCATGGCATCATCGTAACCCGAGAACTCATCAAGTAATTCTTCTATGGCTTTGTTTACTTTCAGGCCCATCGCCATTCGCTTGTAATCCTTGTGTTCTCTTTTCCTCAACTCGTATGGTAGAGTTGTCTCTACTCCCGCTAACTCTGGGGCATCCAGGTTCTTGGTTGCAATCGTATCATCCATGTGGCTAATAACACTGTGCGATTCCGTGGCTTCATTTGCCTCCTCATCCAAACTTTTGTCTTGCTCACATTCTTCATTGTTTTTCGCACCTGCAAGACCATCCATCAATCCCACTTGTATTGATCCAGACTGATCGTTTTCATTCTCTGATTGTGCCGGAGAAATATTTGTCTTGGTTGCTTCATGGGCGGCAGTTTTGCTTGTGACATCCAAGCCTTCCACAGAATCCTCATCTAAACTTGAAGCTTCTCTGACCCCAGGCTCAACCAAGAGATCAGGGATCACCAACTCACGTTGTGGTAATGCCGTCATTTTTCCTTTCTCCCCTTCGATGAACTTTGCCGTACTTGACACTATCAATTTTCCATTAACCAAAAATCTGTAGGTAGCACTATTCTCGTATCCAATGAATATTCCTTCAATGGCACGCGGCGCAAGCCTTCCAGCTCTTTTGTCCTCGGGCACGTGGATGAAAGCTTTACATCCCCAAACCTTCAAAAAATTCAAGTCGAATGACTTTCCAGTAAAATATTCTGCAGGACTTTTACCATCCAAATCTTTCGCAGGTCTCAAATTTTTCACAAACGCCGTTGTGCGTAGTGCTTCTCCCCAAAGCGTATTTGGTAGTTCACTTCCAAACAACAATGGTCTTGTGCCTTCCATGAGTGTCCTATTTAGCCGTTCTACCATGCCATTTTGTTGTGGCTCATAGGCTGCTGACAGCTCATGCACGATTCCACGCTCTCTCAGCCAAATAGTAAATCCTTTGTCCACAAATTCACTTCCGTTGTCCGTTCTGATTGCCTTGACCTTGCATCCTCCTCTTTGCTCAAACCAGCTAACCGCTTCCTTTGCAAATCCACTTGTGACAGCCTTATTTGGCAGCAAATATACCTTGCACGCCTTCGTACAGGCATCCACAACTGTCAAAGCATACTTTTGACCAGCAAGAGTTTCTGGCTCAATAGGTCCAATCAGATCCATCGATAACCTATCCAAAGGTAGCCATTCCTTCGGATCAGAATTGTGTGGTGTCCTGCTCAATTTTGCTTTCGGGCAGACCTCACATTCCTTTGGCAACTTCCATGGGAGACCCAATTCCTTGAGGGCATACACACTTGGATGTCCTAGCTTTGCGTGCCACTTTTTTGCAGTTGTAAGCAAAACCATGGTCCCATCACTCTGAGGAGTTGCTTGCAATATTACTTGCCCCTTCTCGATGGTACAACCATTCCCTTCGAATGACACCCGTGCTCCAGAATTGACTGCCTTGGAAACAGAAAACAGGTTGTACTTTAGTCCTGGCACATACAACACATCCTTCAAGACCAACTTCAGATCTCCTTTGGATAAGTACACATCTCCTCGACCTTCGGCTTGCAAACTGCCGCTTGCAGTGTATATGTTTCCTTTTCCATTCAATGATAATATATCACCGAACCAATCACGGTTCCCGGTCATGTGCTCCGATGCTCCACTGTCTACAACCCAATCTCCCATGGCAGTATCCAAGTCTTCCTTCATGGCCATAAATGCTGTTAGAGCATTGCCGTTCCTCTTGTTCACTTGTCTAGACTGGATTGCTCCTTTGTTCGGACAATTTGCTTTCACATGCCCTTCCTCATCGCAAATCCAGCATTTCATCTTACCATTCTCAAACTTTCTTCTGAACTTTTTCTTCTTTCCACTTCTTGCTCCAGCCTTCAATGCCTTAGGTTCTTGCTCGGCATGCTGAACATAGCATTGCAATGTTGTTCTTACCCTGTCAACTGTCAATGGTAAGTTTGACGTTTGCAATGCAAGTAGGACTGGACGATACTCGCTTGTAAGTCCATTCAAGATTGTAATTGAAAGATCCTCTTCAGTCACTTCTCTATTCAATTCTCTCAGGTCACCTAATAATGATATAGCTCTGCTGATGTACGACTTGACCGTCTCACCACTTTGCATTTTTGGTGAACGATATCTCGAATGCACGGCAATTGCATTCGTCTCCGTCTTGTCCGCGTACGCTTTCAATAACTTGTCTCAAACACCTTTCCCATCTTGTAGATGCTTTACAAGAGACAAATCATCACTCCCTAGCTTTTGGAAGATTGCACTCCTTGCCGCTCTTGACCTGCTTTTTCCAATTTCATTGTCATCATGCTCCGTTAGAGCATCAAGCAGCCCTGCCAATTCCAAAGCTGCTTCCATCCTGGTTTTCCATAAAGACCAATTTGATCCACTCAGTTCGGGCACTGACGAGAGATCCACTCTCCACACCATCATGTTGTGAGAAGGCAGCCCTCCGATGGTGTTCCCAGATGTTTCCTGCACCTGTGCTTGTGTTCCTTCCAGTGGTTCCATGCTCCACAACCAAGGCTCTTAACCTATTGACCAAATAGCTTCGAACTCCAGCAGTTCGAGTGTGTGTGACCCGTTCACGAACAGCAAACCCGTCAGTTAAGACACTCCGTTCGTACTTGATTACGTCAACGACTCCGATTTTCCTCGGTTGTCACGTGTTCGTCGCCTCCCGTTGCTGTCGGTCCTTTCGACGTGGATTCGACACCGTGCAACAAGCGTTCTTCACAATCACACTAACTCTATTACAGAGTATCAACCTCTTAAATACCCCCCTGCGCCGCCTTTCGTTCCACGGGGACAGGCTGGCAGGAGCGCAGCACGGGCTGCCGTCGTCCCGTCACGGACACGCTGGTTGGATCGGCTGGCAAACCGTCCAGTCCCATTTGGAGAATATTCTCCCGACGTCTGAACAGCATGGTTGCCCTCAAACAATCTCTGACTAACATCCCCACTTTGCTGCATATTGAGCATATGCAGCACCCCCCCTTGAGAGAGACAGTGTGGGAAAGGTTTGCTGTTTCTGTGCCTTTAATTCAATTGATTCGACACTATCCCTTACTGGGGAGATCGGGCTGGGTTGCGAGCGGGGTGACGCTGGGGTGACGAAATTCCGCGAAGAGGGGTTCTCCGACTTTCACCACCCCGGATTCACCCTTTCGATTGGGAATCACCACCCTGGGAGGGTGGTGATTTCCGGGGATGCGGTTCTCCCTCCACCCGGTTTCGTCTCTGTTTCTCACTCGTGGGAAAAGGGGATCGAGAATTCCCCGGAATTTACCACCCTATCGGGGTGGCAAAAAGAACGACGCGCAATGCCATGATCGCAACTTCCGTGAGAACGAAACCCGCGTGCTCGTACGTGCGCAAGCGCGGAGAGACGTTGGACGCCTCTAGAACGACACATGAAGAGCACAAAATACCTTTTCCCTTGGAAGTTGGACGATCCAAACCCACACATGAGAGGGTTCTCGGTGAGTTCAATTTGGAGAGAGAATTGCACCAAAGTATCCTTGTGTGCACAAGGAAGCACCGCAAGTCCCAAACAAGCAATTTTCTAGTTTATCTATGTTGTAGGCAAGAGCTAGTTTCTTCTCAACAACAAGAGGCCTGATAACGGCCACATTCCGCTCATGATTTGCTTCCGTTTCAGAAACTAGCGGAAAATTCGAGGCCCCTAGCATAATATTGCGACAAGCATGGTACCAATGGTCAAAAAGTGATATAACCTCTTTCAGCGCCCATGGAGGCTCTTCCAACCAAGTGAGATTGGCCAGAAGAAAGCCCGTGAGCGCTTGAAACGCTGCAAAAAGTTCATGCTAGCTTTCCAAGAAAAAGAGCCCCGGAATGCTTGGAAAGAGGATGGGACATTTGAGGAGTACGAGGCAATGTTTGACGCAATCAAGGGCCAATTCTAGTTCAATGCAAAGACCAATTTGAAGTGGCGTTATGGTGAACTATCGTGGAAAAAATCTTGGGTTTGAAATACAAGAATGAGCGGTCTTCATGACGATCGCTCTACCCCTTCCTCTTCCTTGCATTTCGTAATCTCCATTCCATGGGTTATGTTTTGTCAATAGGCACGTCTCGAAAGACAATGAGTGTATCTTTGGTGCCTTGAATCTCCACAATTTTGTTCGATTTCCTATTCTTGGGCGCCACCTTCCTCCCGTCTCGAAATCTCTCTCTCCTAGCAACACCCATTCTATGATCATCCCGCACGTGGGCGACCGATGTGTTGCTTGCATTGCAACCGGCGACACAAAAGGACGCATTTCGTCCCATTGTTCGAGTACCGCATGACCGGTCAAGTTGAACTAGTGCACCCTAGCACTTACAAGGACAAAAACGGTGCTTTTACCGGAATCCTACGTCCTTTCCGAAGGGGGTGAGGACCCCGTTCGAATCGAAGGGATGTGTTGTAGGATGTGATCAGGATCCCACTGGTGGATTGGTCTTGATTGTTTGGGGGCTGGCAGTTGTCGTTCTCAGGCAAGGGTAGGCTGGCGGTCGCGTTCCGTCCAGGCTCTTTCTAGTAGTCGTGGATGAGTTGCGCTGGTGGTGGAGCAGGTTGATTCGTGGAGAATGCAAAAACTGTTTTACAGGTAGGCTCGCGAGCGCTTATATAGTGCGCTCCAGCGAGGTTCACGATGTCACGTGTCATGGAGTCTTCCGCTGACTGTTGGTTCGCAGCGTCGTCTTTGAGGTGCCTCATATTGTCAGTATGGGGGCACCTGTTGTCCTTCGTTCGTTGGAGCTTCCGTTTCGACTTGCTGGGTGTTCGTGTTTTGGCGGGTCCCCGATCATTCTCGTGGTCCTTGTACTAGGCTGAAACCCTAGTTCAGAGGGGTTCCTTCCAACACTCCCACTCAGCCTTGTACAAGTATATGTCATTCCAAGGTTCTTGATACATTGATTCAATTTTTCTCTTGGTACTTGCTTCGTCAGGTATTCTGCCCACATGTGTTCTGTCGGACAGTAGGTAAGTTTTACTTCGCTTCTCATGGCACGTTCTCTGATGAAGTGATGCTGTACATCGATGTGTTTGGCTTTAGTTACTGACTGTGGGTTCTTCAAAAGTCTGAGTGTTGCCTGGTTATCTATGTTCACTGTTACGTTCACCTTCTTTGTTGACAGCAGCTGGTGTATAAAGTTTCTGATCCAAAGTCCTTCTTTGATAGCAGCAGCAGCGGCTTGGTATTCGGCTTCAGTGGTTGAGGTGGCTATGGTTGGTTGTAGTTTACTCTGCCATGCCACTAGTGCTCCCATTACTATTACTGCATATCCGGTTCTTGATCTGCGATTGTCTCTGTCGCCTGCATAGTCTGCATCACTGTATATGGTTACATTTAGTTCCTCCATTGGATCTTCTTTGGTAGCTGTGTACTGGAGTGTCAATGCTTCGGTTCCTTTCATGTATTTGAGTGTTCCTCGTAGAGCTTTCCAGTGACTCTTCTTTGGGCAGTTGTTGTACCTGGCCAGCGCTGAGGCGGCGTGTGTGATATCCGGTCTTGTGTTTCCGCTCAGGTACTGCAGCTGTCCTATGATCTTCTGGTAGTTGCAGTGGTCAATTGTTTCTTCTTCTTCGTCATTCTTCAGTGGTACTGACAGTGGTGTTTTGTTTGCTTTGCAGTCTGTCACTCTGTGTTCTGTCAGGTACTCTCTGATCTTGTTGATCTGGTTCCGTTCTAGTGTTCTTTTGGTCCTTCCTCTGTGGATTGTAATTCCTAGGAATGTCTTGGCTTCTCCCATGTCAGTTACTTTATAGGTCTTCTTAATTGCAGTTTTGACTTGTTGGATTGTTTCTATGTTTTTGCTTGCGATGAGTATATCATCCACGTAAAAGCATAGATAGCATTCGTCTTCATTGGTGTTGCATCTTAGAACGCTTTGGTCCACTTCTATGCATCTGAATTTCAGTTTCTTCAGTGTGGCCGTGAGTTCATGGTTCCAGGCTCTGGGTGCCTGCTTCAATCCGTATAGGCTTCGGTTCAGCTTCAACACTTGCTCCTCACTTCCTCCTTTCATTCCTGCTGGTGTTTTGAGGTATACTTCTTCTTCTAGGTGAGCGTTTAGGAATGCTGTTTCTACGTCCATTTGATGCAGGTGCAGATCCAGTTGATTTACTGCTGCAAGAAAGATTCGTAGTCCTGTCTTGCTAACTACTGAGGCATAGATTTCTTCGTAGTCAGTTCCAGGCCTTTGGTGGCATCCTAGTGCCACTAGTCTAGCTTTGTATTTGGTAATGTTGTTCAGGTTGTCTCTTTTAATCTTGAAGATCCATTTCGACCCCAGTGCTTTTTTACCTTTTGGCAGGTCAGCTACTTCCCAGGTTCTCATTTTTGACAATGATTCAAGTTCGCTGTTTATGGCTTCTGTCCATAGGTCTCTGTCTGGGCGTTTCATTGCTCGTTGGTAGCCATCAAATTTGTCCGGTAAGTCTACTGCTCCATAAGCTGTAGCTGTTGTTAGTCTCCTTGGTCTCAGATTGTATGTGCTGACAATTTTTTGATCCTCTTCTTTAGGTTCAGTTTCCTCACAGGTTTCATTATCAGTACATTCTTCTTCAGATGATTCAGTGTCTTCCTCCCACTGATCTGGCTCATCTTTCAGATGTTGGGTTTCTTCTCCGAGCTCCTTTTCAGGTACTGGTCTGGTATAGACTCCCATCTGGTCTTCGATGAATCTCACGTTTCTGCTGGTCACCATTCTGTCTGGTAGCAGTATCCGGTAAGTGGTTGAGTTTTCGTACCCTATGAATATGCCTTTCTCACTTCTTGGTTCGAATTTGCCAATTTGCTTTGCTGCAAGCTTCAGCACCCATGCCTCACATCCAAATACCTTCAAGTGTTTGATGGAGGGGGTTACTCCAGTGAGGAGCTCAAGGGGCGATTGGGTCCTCGTCCCTTGTGCTGGGGGTAGTCTGTTTCTAATATGTGAGTAAGCTCTCACGGCTTCTCCCCAGTATTTTTTCGGTAAGTTTGTGGAGTTTAGCATGCTGCTTGCATGCTCTCGTATGTCCCTGTGCAGCCTTTCTGCATCGTTCTGCTGTGGTGCGTAGCCTGCGGTTCGTTCGTGTTCGATTCCTCGTTGTGACAGGAAGTCTCTGAGTTTTCGCCCAGAGAACTCCTGTCCTTGGTCAGTTCTGATGGCCCTTACTCTTCTGCTGGGTTTGGTTTTCCTTTCTAATGTGTTTATGGCTATTCTGGCATACTTTCCGGCTTCTCCTTTTTCTTCCATCAGGTAGGTCATGGATACTTTGGTTGAGTGGTCCAGTACTGACAAGTAGTATTTGTGTCCTACTGGAGTGGTTGGGTATATTGGACCAACCACGTCCATGTATAGCAGGTCCAGTGGTTCATAGTCATATGCCTTGGGTTGAAATTTCCGTGCTGACTGCTTGTTTTCTATGCATGTCTTACAGGTTTCCTTCAATTGGTATGGTATTTTTAGTTTCCGAGCTCTGTCTTGGTGCACGTGTCCCAGCCTCTGATGCCATATTTTTGCTGTGGCTTGTAGGCAATAATTCTTGTTCTCATTCAACTTGGCTTCCAGTTTCATGTGATTATGCCAGATCGTGCACACTCCCTGCTTGAAGCGTACAGTTGCTCCTTTGGCCACCATGCAGTTGACTGACAGTAAGTTCGTTGCTAGTCCAGGTATGTACAGGACGTTTTCAAGATGCACCGACGGTGCTGATTCATGTTTTAGGGTAAGTTTTGCTGTTCCCTTGCAAGCTGCAGTCAGCGTGTTCCCGTCTGCAATCTCAATTTCTGTTTCGAAAGGTTCTATTGTATTGACATCTAGGTACTCTTTCGTACCAGTCATATGCCAGCTTGCACCTAAGTCAATCACCCAGGTCTGGTCATTTGTTGTTTCAAGCTTGGCTCCTCCAGCCATCAGTGCCATTGCTTTCTCGAATGGTTTGGAATGTGTTTTCTCTCCTCCCTTCCGGTTCCTTGGTGGATAGTCTGCTCTGAATTTGTAGCAGTTTTGCACTGTGTGTCCAGTTTTCTGGCAGTATTGGCACACTGGTTTTTCAGATTCTGATTTCTTCTTTTCTTGGGTCAGATATGCGTTGCCTTTCTTTATGTAGGCTTCCTCGTATGTCAGGGACTCTCTCACCTTGGCCATGGTGAGCTTGTTGTGGTAGTGTTTTAGTACCACGGTAACGGTGTGGTAATTTGCAGGCAGTCCTTCAAGGACTATGTGTGCCACCTCTTCTTCAGTCAGGTCCACGTTCACCTGTCTCAGTTCGTCCACTGTTTGCACGATGGAGTTCATGTACTGGTCAATTGTCTGGTCATGATGTTTTCTCGTTCGGTTGAGTTTTTGCCTGAGTTCTGTCTCTCTTTGTTGACCAGTTTGCTGATACAAATCCTTCAGGACCGTCCAGACCTCATTGGCAGTTTCACATCTAGTGACATGCCCACTGTACTCCGAGTTTACGCAGTTGATTATCAGGCACCTTGCCCGGTGCATCGTCTCATAATAGACTTTGTCTTCCAACTTCACTTCACCACTCTCATCTCTCTTGAAGTTTCTGCCTACAACAGTCATTTCCCACAAGTTGTGAATTCTGAGGTAGTTTTCCATCCTCAGAAACCATTGTCTCCAATTTGTACCGTTTAGCTCAGGCACAGCGGATGTTCCTGCTGGGTCAGTCATGATGATTGCGGTACAAGGCTCTTAACCTGTTGTAGGATGTGATCAGGATCCCACTGGTGGATTGGTCTTGATTGTTTGGGGGCTGGCAGTTGTCGTTCTCAGGCAAGGGTAGGCTGGCGGTCGCGTTCCGTCCAGGCTCTTTCTAGTAGTCGTGGATGAGTTGCGCTGGTGGTGGAGCAGGTTGATTCGTGGAGAATGCAAAAACTGTTTTACAGGTAGGCTCGCGAGCGCTTATATAGTGCGCTCCAGCGAGGTTCACGATGTCACGTGTCATGGAGTCTTCCGCTGACTGTTGGTTCGCAGCGTCGTCTTTGAGGTGCCTCATATTGTCAGTATGGGGGCACCTGTTGTCCTTCGTTCGTTGGAGCTTCCGTTTCGACTTGCTGGGTGTTCGTGTTTTGGCGGGTCCCCGATCATTCTCGTGGTCCTTGTACTAGGCTGAAACCCTAGTTCAGAGGGGTTCCTTCCAACACTCCCACTCAGCCTTGTACAAGTATATGTCATTCCAAGGTTCTTGATACATTGATTCAATTTTTCTCTTGGTACTTGCTTCGTCAGGTATTCTGCCCACATGTGTTCTGTCGGACAGTAGGTAAGTTTTACTTCGCTTCTCATGGCACGTTCTCTGATGAAGTGATGCTGTACATCGATGTGTTTGGCTTTAGTTACTGACTGTGGGTTCTTCAAAAGTCTGAGTGTTGCCTGGTTATCTATGTTCACTGTTACGTTCACCTTCTTTGTTGACAGCAGCTGGTGTATAAAGTTTCTGATCCAAAGTCCTTCTTTGATAGCAGCAGCAGCGGCTTGGTATTCGGCTTCAGTGGTTGAGGTGGCTATGGTTGGTTGTAGTTTACTCTGCCATGCCACTAGTGCTCCCATTACTATTACTGCATATCCGGTTCTTGATCTGCGATTGTCTCTGTCGCCTGCATAGTCTGCATCACTGTATATGGTTACATTTAGTTCCTCCATTGGATCTTCTTTGGTAGCTGTGTACTGGAGTGTCAATGCTTCGGTTCCTTTCATGTATTTGAGTGTTCCTCGTAGAGCTTTCCAGTGACTCTTCTTTGGGCAGTTGTTGTACCTGGCCAGCGCTGAGGCGGCGTGTGTGATATCCGGTCTTGTGTTTCCGCTCAGGTACTGCAGCTGTCCTATGATCTTCTGGTAGTTGCAGTGGTCAATTGTTTCTTCTTCTTCGTCATTCTTCAGTGGTACTGACAGTGGTGTTTTGTTTGCTTTGCAGTCTGTCACTCTGTGTTCTGTCAGGTACTCTCTGATCTTGTTGATCTGGTTCCGTTCTAGTGTTCTTTTGGTCCTTCCTCTGTGGATTGTAATTCCTAGGAATGTCTTGGCTTCTCCCATGTCAGTTACTTTATAGGTCTTCTTAATTGCAGTTTTGACTTGTTGGATTGTTTCTATGTTTTTGCTTGCGATGAGTATATCATCCACGTAAAAGCATAGATAGCATTCGTCTTCATTGGTGTTGCATCTTAGAACGCTTTGGTCCACTTCTATGCATCTGAATTTCAGTTTCTTCAGTGTGGCCGTGAGTTCATGGTTCCAGGCTCTGGGTGCCTGCTTCAATCCGTATAGGCTTCGGTTCAGCTTCAACACTTGCTCCTCACTTCCTCCTTTCATTCCTGCTGGTGTTTTGAGGTATACTTCTTCTTCTAGGTGAGCGTTTAGGAATGCTGTTTCTACGTCCATTTGATGCAGGTGCAGATCCAGTTGATTTACTGCTGCAAGAAAGATTCGTAGTCCTGTCTTGCTAACTACTGAGGCATAGATTTCTTCGTAGTCAGTTCCAGGCCTTTGGTGGCATCCTAGTGCCACTAGTCTAGCTTTGTATTTGGTAATGTTGTTCAGGTTGTCTCTTTTAATCTTGAAGATCCATTTCGACCCCAGTGCTTTTTTACCTTTTGGCAGGTCAGCTACTTCCCAGGTTCTCATTTTTGACAATGATTCAAGTTCGCTGTTTATGGCTTCTGTCCATAGGTCTCTGTCTGGGCGTTTCATTGCTCGTTGGTAGCCATCAAATTTGTCCGGTAAGTCTACTGCTCCATAAGCTGTAGCTGTTGTTAGTCTCCTTGGTCTCAGATTGTATGTGCTGACAATTTTTTGATCCTCTTCTTTAGGTTCAGTTTCCTCACAGGTTTCATTATCAGTACATTCTTCTTCAGATGATTCAGTGTCTTCCTCCCACTGATCTGGCTCATCTTTCAGATGTTGGGTTTCTTCTCCGAGCTCCTTTTCAGGTACTGGTCTGGTATAGACTCCCATCTGGTCTTCGATGAATCTCACGTTTCTGCTGGTCACCATTCTGTCTGGTAGCAGTATCCGGTAAGTGGTTGAGTTTTCGTACCCTATGAATATGCCTTTCTCACTTCTTGGTTCGAATTTGCCAATTTGCTTTGCTGCAAGCTTCAGCACCCATGCCTCACATCCAAATACCTTCAAGTGTTTGATGGAGGGGGTTACTCCAGTGAGGAGCTCAAGGGGCGATTGGGTCCTCGTCCCTTGTGCTGGGGGTAGTCTGTTTCTAATATGTGAGTAAGCTCTCACGGCTTCTCCCCAGTATTTTTTCGGTAAGTTTGTGGAGTTTAGCATGCTGCTTGCATGCTCTCGTATGTCCCTGTGCAGCCTTTCTGCATCGTTCTGCTGTGGTGCGTAGCCTGCGGTTCGTTCGTGTTCGATTCCTCGTTGTGACAGGAAGTCTCTGAGTTTTCGCCCAGAGAACTCCTGTCCTTGGTCAGTTCTGATGGCCCTTACTCTTCTGCTGGGTTTGGTTTTCCTTTCTAATGTGTTTATGGCTATTCTGGCATACTTTCCGGCTTCTCCTTTTTCTTCCATCAGGTAGGTCATGGATACTTTGGTTGAGTGGTCCAGTACTGACAAGTAGTATTTGTGTCCTACTGGAGTGGTTGGGTATATTGGACCAACCACGTCCATGTATAGCAGGTCCAGTGGTTCATAGTCATATGCCTTGGGTTGAAATTTCCGTGCTGACTGCTTGTTTTCTATGCATGTCTTACAGGTTTCCTTCAATTGGTATGGTATTTTTAGTTTCCGAGCTCTGTCTTGGTGCACGTGTCCCAGCCTCTGATGCCATATTTTTGCTGTGGCTTGTAGGCAATAATTCTTGTTCTCATTCAACTTGGCTTCCAGTTTCATGTGATTATGCCAGATCGTGCACACTCCCTGCTTGAAGCGTACAGTTGCTCCTTTGGCCACCATGCAGTTGACTGACAGTAAGTTCGTTGCTAGTCCAGGTATGTACAGGACGTTTTCAAGATGCACCGACGGTGCTGATTCATGTTTTAGGGTAAGTTTTGCTGTTCCCTTGCAAGCTGCAGTCAGCGTGTTCCCGTCTGCAATCTCAATTTCTGTTTCGAAAGGTTCTATTGTATTGACATCTAGGTACTCTTTCGTACCAGTCATATGCCAGCTTGCACCTAAGTCAATCACCCAGGTCTGGTCATTTGTTGTTTCAAGCTTGGCTCCTCCAGCCATCAGTGCCATTGCTTTCTCGAATGGTTTGGAATGTGTTTTCTTTCCTCCCTTCCGGTTCCTTGGTGGATAGTCTGCTCTGAATTTGTAGCAGTTTTGCACTGTGTGTCCAGTTTTCTGGCAGTATTGGCACACTGGTTTTTCAGATTCTGATTTCTTCTTTTCTTGGGTCAGATATGCGTTGCCTTTCTTTATGTAGGCTTCCTCGTATGTCAGGGACTCTCTCACCTTGGCCATGGTGAGCTTGTTGTGGTAGTGTTTTAGTACCACGGTAACGGTGTGGTAATTTGCAGGCAGTCCTTCAAGGACTATGTGTGCCACCTCTTCTTCAGTCAGGTCCACGTTCACCTGTCTCAGTTCGTCCACTGTTTGCACGATGGAGTTCATGTACTGGTCAATTGTCTGGTCATGATGTTTTCTCGTTCGGTTGAGTTTTTGCCTGAGTTCTGTCTCTCTTTGTTGACCAGTTTGCTGATACAAATCCTTCAGGACCGTCCAGACCTCATTGGCAGTTTCACATCTAGTGACATGCCCACTGTACTCCGAGTTTACGCAGTTGATTATCAGGCACCTTGCCCGGTGCATCGTCTCATAATAGACTTTGTCTTCCAACTTCACTTCACCACTCTCATCTCTCTTGAAGTTTCTGCCTACAACAGTCATTTCCCACAAGTTGTGAATTCTGAGGTAGTTTTCCATCCTCAGAAACCATTGTCTCCAATTTGTACCGTTTAGCTCAGGCACAGCGGATGTTCCTGCTGGGTCAGTCATGATGATTGCGGTACAAGGCTCTTAACCTGTTGTAGGATGTGATCAGGATCCCACTGGTGGATTGGTCTTGATTGTTTGGGGGCTGGCAGTTGTCGTTCTCAGGCAAGGGTAGGCTGGCGGTCGCGTTCCGTCCAGGCTCTTTCTAGTAGTCGTGGATGAGTTGCGCTGGTGGTGGAGCAGGTTGATTCGTGGAGAATGCAAAAACTGTTTTACAGGTAGGCTCGCGAGCGCTTATATAGTGCGCTCCAGCGAGGTTCACGATGTCACGTGTCATGGAGTCTTCCGCTGACTGTTGGTCCGCAGCGTCGTCTTCGAGGTGCCTCATAGTGTCAGTATGGGGGCATCTGTTGTCCTTCGTTCGTTGGAGCTTCCGTTTCGACTTGCTGGGTGTTCGTGTTTTGGCGGGTCCCCGATCATTCTCGTGGTCCTTGTACTAGGCTGAAACCCTAGTTCAGAGGGGTTCCTTCCAACAGGATGGTCCAGTAAAGGCCCGGGATAGACTTGGATTTGCTCGGGGGTGGTACCGGGGTGGTAATTTCCGGTGAAGAAGGGTTCCAGGCGACCCGGATCCCGAATGGGGGGAGAAAGGGAGGGGTTGAAAGGGACGAACCCGTCGGTTGTCCGGGTCGACCATCGGGTACGTCCCGGTTCGAAGGAGAGGGAAAGGGAGGGCGCAACCCGACGGATGCATGCCGTGGCGGACGGCGTGGCGCACGAGGACGTCGAAGGGACGAGGAGGAGCGGAACGCACGAGGATCGGGAGAGAGAAAGGTGAGGGGAACATCAGAGCCGTGCACGTCCAAAGGACCAAGGTAGGAACGAAGACGAACGAGAAGAAGAAGGAGGAGGAAAATACCCACGATACCATGAACGCCGTCGATCGATCGAGGAGAGATTGCGTGCTGTTCCACTGCCCAGACACGGAACAGCTCGCGAAGAAAATCGCACAGGAGAGCGATTGCATCGAACTCGGAGACATCTCCTGGCAGAAGTTCCCCGACGGATTCCCCAACCTGTACGTCCGGGACGCCCTGCAGATCCGAAACCGACACTGCGCCTTCCTCGCCAGCTTCCACTCGCCACACGTCATCTTCGAACAGCTTTCGGTGATCATGGCCCTGCCCAGGCTCTTCATTGGATCCTTCACCCTTGTGCTGCCCTTCTTTCCCACGGGCACCGCAGAACGGATGGAAGACGAAGGGGACATCGCCACCGCCCACACCTTGGCACGTATCCTCTCCCACATCCCCCTCTCCAGGGGAGGACCCGCCAGCCTCGTGGTCTTCGACATACACGCGCTGCAAGAGAGGTTCTACTTTGGAGATTCGGTCCATCCCTATTTCGCCAGCGGGGTGCCCCTGTTGAAGGAAAGGCTGCGACAGTTCGAAGACCACGAAAACATCGTGATCGCCTACCCGGACGAAGGGGCGTGGAAAAGGTTCCATTATTACTTTGACGATTATCCCGAGCTCATCTGCACCAAGGTCAGGGACGGGGCCAAGAGGATCGTGCGTTTGAAGGAGGGAGATCCCAACGGGAAACACGTGGTCATCGTGGACGATCTGGTGCAATCCGGAGGGACGCTCCTGGAATGCCAGAAGCTCCTGGCCACGCTGGGTGCGCAGCACGTCAGCGCGTACGTCACCCACGGGGTGTTCCCCAATGCATCCTACACCAAATTCATGCCCGAAGAGAACGGGAGCGCCAAGGAAGGGTTCAAGTACTTCTTCATCACGGATTCTTGCCCCCTGACCGTGAAGAACTGCAGCGACAGGCGTCCGTTTGAAATCCTGTCCCTGTCCAGGCCCATTGCCGAGGCGCTGTTGACCTGATGGATGCGCCAGGAACGGATGGACGGGTCTCGTCCCAACGCCGTTCGTCCGGCCTCGAAATCAATGCAAGGGACGTTCGCCGTTCCCAACGTTTGGATCCCTATTCGCGCTCGTCGCGTCCGTTCTGGAGGGGATCCCTTGGTCCCCACGCCTCGACCTCAAGGGATCCGGAGGGGCGGCATTGCCTTTTCTTTCTTCGTCTCGGACATCGCGTGCTGCACCATGGCGGCGTCGCACACGTCCTCCAGTTCCTGCATCCGCTTGGGCACTTGCTTGTGTCGTTCGGGTCGGTCCAAGGCCGCGTGCAGCGCGTCGGTCCGCGCCTTCAGCTGCTCGCACGCGTCCCACGGTTCCGTCAGTCCATCCGTCTTGCACATGACGCCTTCCAGAAGTCTCCATGGACGCGCTGGGCGGCATACCTCTTCGTCGACTTGCTCCGGTTGCAACGGTTCCATCGTCGCGAACAATGCCGACACCTCCTTGTCGGGTCTCGATCGACCAGGTTAACCTCGGTGTTCGCACGTTCTTCCTCGCACGAATCCCCAGGATTTGCGTGTTAAGCGAAAGGTTCACGAACCCTTCCCTTCGAGGGGAGGAAGGAAGGGGAACCCCCAAGCCCCCGGCCGAGACTCATGGACCGTACGTGGACCGTTGTCCATGCGGTCCTTTTGCGGTCCACGAGGACACGGGGGGGGGGGGAACCCAGGGACGGACCCGAAACAGACCCGATCGGGTTCGGGTTCGATTGGAAGGCGAACCCCCCTTTCCCCGGGGTTGTGAACTCGGCGATGGGTTCACAACGCGTTCGTGCATCGGCGCGATGCGGTCGGCAACCGCGTCGCGCGTCGCCATGGCGAGGACGATCGGCGATCGATGGAGGCCTGCGAGGAGGAGAGGAAGGATGGACACGGACGGGATGAAAAACGCCAAGGCGAAGGTGGGAACGAACAGCCTTGTGCTGGCCCAGAGGACGGCGAAGATCGTCTCGGGATGTGATCCGAAGGAACGAGCGTACATCCTGGAACACACGAGAGAAACGGAATGGCTTCGAGAACTGAGAGAAAGGACGTCGAATCTGCCCGGAAGTCACATGCAGGTTCCCCCGGAACAGGCGCAATTCATGGCCTTCTTGGTCGAGCTGATCGGTGCCACGAAGGTCGTGGAAGTGGGCGTGTACACTGGATACTCCTCCTTGGCCATGGCCATGGCCCTGCCGAAACACGGGCAGCTCGTCGCCATCGATAAAGATCGAGAAACCATGGACGTCGCGCAAGAACATTGGAACAAAGCAGGCGTCGATGCGGTGATCTCTCCCAGGTGTGGTCCTGCCAAGGAGGTGTTGGAACGAATGCTCCAGGGAGGAGAAGCAAGCTCCTACGACGTGGCCTTCATCGACGCAGACAAGCGATCCTACTTGGATTACTACGAGCTGTGCATGCAGCTCGTACGTCCCGGCGGGATCGTCCTGGTCGATAACACTTTATTCTACGGTCAAGTGGCCGATCCATCCACCGATACCAAAATCACCAAAGCACTGAGAGAATTCAACGATTTCGTGCACCAAGACGAAAGAGTATCGTACAGCCTGGTTCCCGTGGGCGACGGCCTCACCCTTTGCAGGAAAAGGTGATTTGTATCATCCCCGCGCATCCAAGCACACCAACAGAATAAAAATGAACGTTGCAGATGCCTCTAAATCCGAGCACCCCCGGAAACCAGTAACGACGACCAAGGCTCGCTTTACCTACCATGCGGACGTCTTGGTAAGTTGCACAAATCTATCCTGCTTGGAAATAAACGGCTTTTTACAGGAAACTTACTGAATTCATCTGATATGGGTGTGCCCCATCCAGGATCCGGACGGTATGGTGCGCCGGTGCATAAGCACTCCTTGAATGGTTATCCATGCTGTGAACAAGGATCCTTTACTGCGGGGCTGCACTTCCAAGGGCATGCAACGTAACAGTGACAGATTGTCGGCCCGCACTGCCACGGCTGCTTGCAGGTAGTGGATGCATCGGTTGGTTGAACTTTCCACCAGGGCCGCCATTCCTTTGACGACGACGTGCTCCGTGCTCAACATAAGCAATGCAAGCTCGGAAATTGCTGTCACGTAGTGCGCTTGACCAGCCTTGCCTTCTGCATCCTACGTTGCTCGCCCGCCAAGCTCGATTCAGTGTGCTGTCTAGCTACCTTGCAACTGGTTGCATGATCGCATTCAGCAACCAGTAACTGGCCATGAACACAACAGGAAGCATGGTGTTGTCCCTTTCCACTGACATCAGCTCTACGATGGCAACGGATACCAATGCACCCACTAACCCTACAATATTGGAGATATCAATCGAGAAGTTGACCACCATTGCATAGAGGACCATGCCAATTATTGCTGCGAGGCTCCCTTCCAATGTCTTATCGTTATGGAAGAGGTGCGTTTTCCCAACAAAGCACCCCACAATCGCTGCGAGCGTGTCTCCAACTCCGACAGTCAGCATCCCCGAATGCAAGAAGAGGTTCAAATGAGGGATTCCAGCCTCAGCAAGTGTGCTCGACGTCCCATCCTTCGAGACCCACATCATGCTGAGTATCCAGATAGGAATACCAAAAGAAGCGACCAAGCTGACGTGCGAAAAAATTATGTTTCCTTGGTCCCTTCCGTCCAAAAAAGGAGAAGTAAAGTTCACGAAGACAGCTTTCGCTTCTTCACTAAATAAAAATACGAAATTGAGCACAACGAAGGCTAAAGCAACGTAGGCTAGAGCCAAGCCAACGAACAAAATATCGCCGCTGGCCACAACTGGTAGGAGCATACACATCAAAAGCACGTGCCAAGCTTTGCGCCAACATGAGACCACACATTCCTTTGAGGATCTGGCCACTCCGTGCCTACACGTGGAAGCAAGCGCAAACGTCACCGGAACAAGCACCAGCAATTCCACAAGCCATATCGTGCAGCAGATGATCCGGGTTCTGGTCTGGAAAGAGTACGCAAGTAAGCTGATCAGCAGTGTTTTTGCTTCCGAGACGCCTGCAGGTCTCCGCCCAAGAAACGACAAGATGCTCCAGCAAGCCAGCGCGAGAAAGGATGCCAGAGGAAGACCTTGGCGTGGTTTCTTCTGGCCTCCTCTGGAGGTCCGCAGGCCCAGCACGAGGAGGATTCCTAGTCCAGACAGCAGCACCAGGCTGGTATGCCAGCACACTTCTTGTGGGGATTGGAACGGCACCCAGGGTTCTTTTTCCATGTCAGAAACTGTTTGATTCAGGAGTAGTTGGATCATGCGATTCGCATCTAGGCTTTTGGACGCGATTGCCCAACTCACTGTTGCTTTCACGAGGGACACTGCTCCCACACCGAACAGGACGGCTTCTCCTGGTCCCACCACGCCCGTTTCTTCTCCTGCTCGCATGAGGAGGACTTCGATGGCCATTTCGAGCACGCACATCCTGTCGATTTCGGCTGCTGCCGACGCGAGCAGCACTGCCGATCCGCACCACAGGTCGATCGGTTTCGATCCACGTGTCCACATGGACGCCTGCACGAGGCCACGTCCCAGTTCCTTCGCCAGGTCTGCATCTCTCCATCCGTTCCTTGTCCCTTTCGCAAGCTTCCATGGCGATCGGAATGCGATGCGAAGCACGTGTGTGGCCGCGAGGACCGTCCATTCCATGCCTCGAGCGACCTTCTGCGGTCCACGAGCGATTATTCCAGAGAAAAACAGACAAGGGACCGTTTCATGGACAGCAAATATCGCGGTCCACGAGTCGCGGTCTCCCCTCCCCGCCTAACCCCACCTTGTTAACTTCTGCCTGTTCTTCGGATTTGTGAGGCAGGGAGGGAGGACCGTTCGAGGTTAACATCCGCGAAACCCGTTCGCTTGGTTCCGAGTGAACAGTTCGTGAACACCCACCTTCGTGGGGAAGTCGAGGGGGTGCATGGTGGGTTAACTCGAGGTTAATCGAAGGGGAGGATGGCCGAAGGTGTCGGCATTTCCTCGAACGAGCATGGACGATGTCGCGTCCTACGTGTCGCAACCATCGCATGCGAAGCGAATGCTGAGGAAGTACGTGAATAGGGCACTCGTGCTTCGACGGGACGAAGGACAGGACGCACTGTACCAGGAGCTGCTCGCCAGGCTGGTCGGACTGTGCCAGAAAGTCCAAGACCACCACGCCGTATCGGACCAGAAACAGGAACGTGCATCGAAGGATGAAGAATCGAAGAAGATGGAGCAGGATGGACTCCTCAGATTGCTGGAAGCCATGGCCTATGCGGTGGAAGACGTGGACGAGGAGAAGCATCGGTCGTTGCTGCAGGCCGTGGCCAAAGTCAGCTGCTGGAAAGTGCCGATGAAAGTGGCCCATGCACACACGCACCTGATCGTGGAATTGGCGGCGTACCAATCAAATCTAGTGCCCTTCTCCCTGCAAATACTCGTCAGCAACTTCGTGCCACCCCTCGAGTCCACCTGGAAAGAAACAATCCCACAGGACGGGATGGACCTGGGACTGGGCGAGGCTTGGGTGCCACAACCCGAAGGATTCAGAGTGCTGGAACATATTCTAAACACGGTACATGAAATCGTTGAAATGGACCCCTCCGCCATCACGTCCATCATGCCCATGCTCAACCATCAGTTTCCACACCCAGAGCAGAACAGGGATGCGCACTGCTACTATTTGTGTGCCATCATGCAGTTGGCAGAGAGCAGCGCCGGGGCACCCATCCGCACAAGGATACTGGCAGCCTTGCTCGAGAACATCTTGCAGATGGAATTCCACATGGATTGGAAAGTGTTCGAGAAGGAAGATGAAGATTGGGAGCCTGAAGATGTCCACATGCACCGACAGGGCGAACAAGACGGACCTCAGGATGAGCTAGCTGGACCCGTGAGCAGCTGGAAAATTCTTGCTGGCAGTGGCGAGGATGGAAGCGATGATGCGCATTTGAGGGATTCCAGAGATACGTTTGATCAGAAGAGATCAGCCTTTGTCACTGCAGACAAACTGGATAGTGTGATGGAGCTTCTGTTTGCCCATTTGCTGAGGCAATTCCAAGCCGGCCACCTGGAGGAGTTGCTTCAAGTCATCATGCTGTCCATGAAACACACCGTCCTACCTACGCGCTGCTCGCGGATAGTGCACTTTGTGGTATTCCTGTTGGGATGTCATGCACCGACACGAACGTGCGAGTACTTTATTGATATGTTGCTCAAATGCATGCTGGATGAAGGTGCGACAACAGACATGCGCCTTTCTTGCGCCTGTTACCTTGCCTCCTTCCTTGGAAGGGCCGCATTTATGCCTACTGTGCAGCTTGTGGGTGTTCTAGCTAGGCTCTGCCAGTGGTGTCTTGAGTATCTGGAAAACTTGGAAAAGGAACGACCGCATTCCTCTCGATTGGAGGTGGATGATCATCTCGTCTTTTACAGCTGCTGTCATTGCATTTTGTATCCGTTGTGTTTCAAGATGATAGTGTTGCTCAATGGCACAGAGGGAAACAACCTGATTGCGCTGCCACTCCAGAAGGTTCTGAAGAGCACCCTTTGCCCTCTCCAGGTTTGCCTTCCAACTGTCGTAGATGAATTTGTGTCGCAGGCAACGATCTTGGACATGCTTCACCTTCTTCCTTCTGATTTTGAAATCCAAGATCCGATGGGAGAGAAGCTTGAGCATGCACTGAATTTCTTTCCCTTTGACCATTATGTCCTTGGAAGATCGGCATCTTTCCTTCAGTTGGACAAGACACACATGCATTGGCAGAAAAGCTAGGTTGTAACGAACCCTGGAAAGGAAACCCATGAAGGGATGCAACAGGAATTACCTTTCAATTGCATCCATTGAGTTCAAAGCTGGACATAGAAGGGCGCAGTGGAATCTGCCCAAACGTGCAGGGTGCAGTCAAGCATTTTCGGGGACACAGCGCATGCATCCTCAACCATTCTTCTATTGGCAACGGGTATGGCTTCTACTGGAAGAATAGCCAGCATCAAATAAAGAAATCGACTGCGTGTACTGGGGCGATTTTCTATGGAATTATTGGATAACATGCCGTACCCTTGAATTGCTCGCTTTGAGGGTTAATAAAATTGTTATGCACCTATCTGTTTGTCTGAAGGCATGTCTTCTGTACAGGTTGGCATCGTGCCTGGAGTTTGTTTTGTAGTAATGGCCATTGGACCTAACAAAGTGTGAATGCAGGGCTGCCAATATGGTATCTCATTGTATCACGGTACTATTGCTGAAGAAAATGATTGCAGCATATATTGCTGCACTCTATTTACTCATTTACTCACTGAAGGGGGAGGCAGGTTGGACGTGCTTTTCCTAGCAATCTCTCATTGACCATCGCAGGCTCTTCTTTGGCCTGCAGTGTATGTCACTTTTACAACGGAAGCTAGCAAGGCACCGGGTTGATCAACCACACGTACAAATTTGGCATCAAACCTACAATGACACAAATGTTCACCCCATTGTGGTCTGATTCGGATGGACAGTGTATGCAAGGTTGGAAGCATGTGCTGCATGCCACTCCGCAAAGTGATCTAAATGCTCCACAAAACTTTTGTCACTTGACAGGAGAACATCCAAGAAGCACGTCAGAATCGACCAATTTTTTAAAACTCTCGCCCTTCGTATGCCTCCAGTTCTTACTGATAGATTGTACGTTGCACACAAAACTTATGCTTCAAACGTAATGAGCAAACAAATCAGAATATTGGGCAGGCTCCTCACAAAGCAGCCATAAAAAATCAAGAAACACATAGCCGCAAGAACGTTCGAGTGCAGTAGGACCCATCTCGTAGCACCGTCTGGACAAGCATGGGAAACTTTGCCTCATTGTGGCAATTCTCCCACGGAGTACCACAAGGAATAATCCATAATGTCATCCAGAAACCGTAACAAGAGACCAGGGACACGGTAGTACCTACCCTCAGATTTGTGAAACGGCACCACTTGCTAAACGGTATCTTGTGCACCAACTCCTGTTGTAAAAAGTCCAAATTCGAATTCCTACTCCCTGTCCAATGGAAAAGGAAACTTAACGGTGTCAAGGGTTACCGGTACTGTTGGTCACGTTGATAAGTGAAAGGGCTGGCCTTTGACAAACCTACTGACAGGTAGGAGGTAGCACATAGGGTTGACAACCGAACCGTAACCTCTTTTTCACTTTCATTTTACTATTTAGCGAGCCCCTTTCTTACTTCTAACAAATAAAAAGGGAAATAGGCTGGACAGTTGCGTTGTTTAAGCCTCGCTACAGCGGCTCTGCTTGGGTACGGTATTATCCAAAAGATCCATTCAGCACGTAGTAGGACTGCTTTGCAACGTCTGGTCCCACTGCTGAATGCCACATCAGCAGCTTCAAGTGGAGCTCACGGTGCATGGGAGCATTGCTTTGATTGACCATGATGTCCTGTAGTAACACTGGTACCAATCTACCACCGGATATTTGTACAAGAAGCTTCGTTTTGTAGATGTCAGCAAGTGCTTCCTGGGAAAGCTTTTGAGCATCAAAGTGAGAGCGAGGAAAAGGAACGTCTGTTTGGAAAAGCGAGTGGTCGAAGTCTCTGAAAGGTATCCACCTGTAGGTGAGTGGGCAAAGAAGCTCTGCAGGCTGGTAAACGGCTTTGTAAGCCATCTTTGGACAAGAAGGCAAGTAATAGCCCGGATAGTAGAACTGCAGCCTCGGATGGGTCGTTTGTGCTTTTGCAACCCACTGTATCTCCCTTGTGGCTGAATACTTTCCCAAAGAAAGGTCATGGTAATCAGGATGCCAAAACAAGTACTTGCTGGAGAGACACTCTGGCAGAATGTCGACCACGCCCACAGCCACCAGCTTTCCATCGATCCTGTACTGATGGTGGAATGTGCCATACGCATCCCCCTCCGTGTGCAGCGATTCATGCCCCCCTTCCTTGGAAGCACTTTTGCTTCCAGAGAGTCGAAAAGGAGTTCTGACCAGGAAGTCGAAATAATGGGACCTGGATACAGTGGAGGGTGCTTGCTTGTGGACTTTCGTTTGATAGAGGAAGAAGAGTTCATAAGACTCTTCCTCAAAGCTAGCGGGTATGATGGAAATGTCGAGTTTGTGTTTCTGCTGCGTTGCTTTCTTCTCCTCGGCCGCATCCCTGCCGGCCGGCTGGGCGATTCGATTCATTTTTCTGGGACGTCCTTCCTCTTCCTTCCGCATGCCAGTTTGGTTCTTCAGATAGATGTTGATGAATCCTCCTTGCGCATGAGCTTTTTCGATGGGAGTGCCTTCTCTTTGGAGGTTCTTGACCACATCCATTGCAATGGTTTGGGCTTCTATGTTTATGCCTCTTTTCTTCAACCTGGCGGCCATGGGAAGGGCAGCGTTGCAAAAGAGGTCCATGTGGTAGGTGGCAGAGGCTCGTTTGGACGGTTCCCTCACCTTCCAGTTCGTTTTCGTGTCCGCATCGACGTTTTCGTGCACGTCGCATCGTTTCCACGCTTGTTCCAAGGCCGCTTCGCACTCCTCTTGGATTTCTTCTGTCCTGTGGTTCACGGCTTGGATCGGTATGCGCGGCGGGTTGGTTTCGGTTCCTCTCTTTCCGGACAGGAACGCTTCCATCCTTCTCACGCACTTCTTGAGTTCTTTTCTGGGCTTCCAATCCTCGGCGCGCACGCGCATGGCGACGGTGCGACAGCAGGACGCATGGAGCACCGGTTGGTACATCCACATCCCACACCTCCTCCAACCTCGATCCAGCAGCATCTGGTAGTGCTTCGGATCCATGTTCCAGATCTCCACGTGGTGTGCCTTGCTCTGTCCTCTTTCGCAGTACCCGCAGGACGCGGAAATCGTCCCCATGTCGCGCAGAATGCACGTGCAAAGCTCGCCATCGCGGCTGGCCATCCCGTCTCGACCGACCCCTTCTCGTGTCGGAAGGGGTCCACTCCGGATGTTAACCTCGAACGTGCGCTTAACTGGAGGAGGGAGGAGGAGGGGGGGAGATGGGTTATGGCTTAATTTTGACCCCCCCGGTGCTGAATTTCGACCCCCCCCCTTTCGTAAACTTTATCGATGTTTATCGAGGGACGCCCCCACGAACGGTCAGTAAGGGTTGGAATGATTTCCATTGAATTTTAGCTGCAATAGCAGCAGTCTTTTCTCTCTGTTCTTCTCTCAGGGGGGTTGTTGCAAATAGCCCATATGCAACAAAGCGGGGCTTGGGTGGAAAATCGGCAGTACGCACCCCCTGTCCGCACAGGCCGTCGAAGATGGACGCGGTGGTGGGAGCTACAGACCATCGCACACGCGCATGGAGGAGACGCGTGTGCCTGTGCGATGGTCCATAGATCGAAGACGAAGACGACGAAGGGGATGGAGGTGAAGACGATGGAACCATGCGACATAATGGACGGTGGAAAAGACGCAAAACGGGGGATGGAGACGGTCCAAACGCCATGATTTCCAGCCACCCTTGACGTCTCGATGCCTCGAAATCATGGTACAACAACGCCAACGAAGAAGCGATACTACAGAAAATGGAACACTAACACATCGGCTGTCAAATCGCGAAAACGGATGGATATGCAGGAATTGTTGCTTTTGCTGGTGCCAGTGCAGCCCCATCCACCTGCAGATGGATCCAGCATTGGTGGAGCGGCTGGTGCCACTGCAGCCCCATCCACCTGCAGATGGATCGAGCATTGGTGCAGCAGCATGGTGCCTCTGCAGCCCCATCCACCTGCAGGTGGATGGACACTCGATGGTGGTGGTGGTGCCACTGCAGCCCCATCCACCTGCAGATGGATCGAGCATTGGTGCAGCAGCATGGTGCCTCTGCAGCCCCATCCACCTGCAGGTGGATGGACACTCGATGGTGGTGGTGGTGCCAGTGCAGCCCCATCCATCTGCAGATGGATCGAGCATTGATGCAGCAGCTGGTGCCAGTGCAGCCCCATCCACCTGCAGATGGATCGAGCATTGATGCAACAGTTGTTGCCAGTGCAGCCCCATCCACCTGCAGATGGATCCAGCATTGGTGGAGCGGCTGGTGCCACTGCAGCCCCATCCACCTGCAGGTGGATGGACACTCGATGGTGGTGGTGGTGCCAGTGCAGCCCCATCCACCTGCAGATGGATCGAGCATTGATGCAGCAGCTGGTGCCTCTGCAGCCCCATCCACCTGCAGATGGATCGAGCATTGATGCAACAGTTGTTGCCAGTGCAGCCCCATCCACCTGCAGATGGATCGAGCATTGGTGCAGCAGCATGGTGCCTCCGCAGCCCCATCCACCTGCAGGTGGATGGACACTCGATGGTGGTGGTGGTGCCACTGCAGCCCCATCCACCTGCAGATGGATCGAGCATTGGTGCAGCAGCATGGTGCCTCTGCAGCCCCATCCACCTGCAGGTGGATGGACACTCGATGGTGGTGGTGGTGCCAGTGCAGCCCCATCCATCTGCAGATGGATCGAGCATTGATGCAGCAGCTGGTGCCAGTGCAGCCCCATCCACCTGCAGATGGATCGAGCATTGATGCAACAGTTGTTGCCAGTGCAGCCCCATCCACCTGCAGATGGATCCAGCATTGGTGGAGCGGCTGGTGCCACTGCAGCCCCATCCACCTGCAGATGGATCCAGCATTGGTGCAGCAGCATGGTGCCTCTGCAGCCCCATCCACCTGCAGGTGGATGGACACTCGATGGTGGTGGTGGTGCCACTGCAGCCCCATCCACCTGCAGATGGATCGAGCATTGGTGCAGCAGCATGGTGCCTCTGCAGCCCCATCCACCTGCAGGTGGATGGACACTCGATGGTGGTGGTGGTGCCAGTGCAGCCCCATCCACCTGCAGATGGATCCAGCATTGGTGGAGCGGCTGGTGCCACTGCAGCCCCATCCACCTGCAGGTGGATGGACACTCGATGGTGGTGGTGGTGCCAGTGCAGCCCCATCCATCTGCAGATGGATCGAGCATTGATGCAGCAGCTGGTGCCAGTGCAGCCCCATCCACCTGCAGATGGATCGAGCATTGGTGGAGCAGCATGGTGCCACTGCAGCCCCATCCACCTGCAGATGGATCGAGCATTGGTGGAGCAGGATGGTGCCTCTGCAGCCCCATCCACCTGCAGATGGATCGAGCATTGGTGGAGCAGCATGGTGCCACTGCAGCCCCATCCACCTGCAGATGGATCGAGCATTGGTGGAGCAGCATGGTGCCTCTGCAGCCCCATCCACCTGCAGATGGATCGAGCATTGGTGGAGCAGGATGGTGCCTCTGCAGCCCCATCCACCTGCAGATGGATCGAGCATTGGTGGAGCAGCATGGTGCCACTGCAGCCCCATCCACCTGCAGATGGATCGAGCATTGGTGGAGCAGCATGGTGCCTCTGCAGCCCCATCCACCTGCACATGGATCGAGCATTGGTGGAGCAGGATGGTGCCTCTGCAGCCCCATCCACCTGCAGATGGATCGAGCATTGGTGGAGCAGGATGGTGCCACTGCAGCCCCATCCACCTGCAGATGGATCGAGCATTGGTGGAGCAGCATGGTGCCTCTGCAGCCCCATCCACCTGCAGATGGATCGAGCATTGGTGCAGCAGTTGGTGGGGCACTTGCAGCCTCCTGCAGATGGGCAGAGGGAAATTGGGTAGCTGGTCATCAAGGCAGAGGTGGTTACTCTTGGATATTAAGGATCATGGTTAGCTATTTGGTATAGAAGTATGTTTGGATTTTGATGTCGTTGGAGAATGTAGTTGTTGGGTAATATACTGTCCTGTCAAGGAAGCTTCTAACTTTGTTACAATAGAACTTGGACCAAGAGTTCAGGTTGTCCTATAGTAGAAGAAATCACGAATACGTTCTGTCAGTTGGCTCATCAGCAGCATCTCCTGACCTGTCATTCAATTTATCACTAAAGTATTCAAAAATTTCAATTTCACCCCAAGCTTGGGAGATCGAAAGCACATCTTGTACTTGAGGGGTAGACATATTTTGCATGAAGATGTCTAATTGGGTAGATGCATCTGCCTTTTGCTTGGCAGAAGGTCGTGTCATTGATTTCCAGCCATATACATCAAACGCCCACCATGGGGCAGACTTGCTCAAGTGTGACGTTTGCTTGTTTATCTGGGCCTCACGAGAGGTGCCACATTGCCGGAAGGAAAGACTCTTGGATTTCCCAGGAATGGAATTTGTAATAGCTCGTTGACAGATTCTTACGGCAATGCATTGCTGGTCTACTGAAAGACGACAGCCACTCGCCACTCTTGTTCTTCTTATTCGAATTTCACGGGCTCGCTTCCTACACTCCCTTACCATATGCCCACCTTCATCACGCCAATAGTTTGCAATTGGAATAGTATCCAAATCTCGGGAACATGGTACGTGCTCACTCCTGCCATCCTTCGAAAACAGTACAATCACATCTAAGTATTCATCGTTGGTACATACCATTTTCAATTTTTTAATTGCATTGTCAATGCTTTTGAGTGCAGATTTCTTGAGTTTGATGCCCAACGGAGTGAAGTGCTCGACCTCCTCCACGATCTCCATTGTCCAATTGCTCCCAAGACCTCGCAAAGAAACTAAGGCCCACACCCTCTACCATTGGACAATTTTCGTGTTTGTGTCAGTTGTAGCCAGCCGTTCGTCCGCGTTGTGTGTCCTCTCTCGTAGCGTAATTTTCAGCGGCTGCCCGTGTGGTCTCGTGGTTCCGTGTCCCACGTGTTGTTCATCCGGTGCCATGTTCTCGCATCGTGGAAGCGTCGTCTCCGTGTCGGAATCTTTCGTCTCCCGGTCTCGAGGCGGATTCCTTCACAGCACGCGCTCGTACCTCGTCCTGTCGAGCGACGCGACACGTCCGTTGGCCGTCCTGCTGCACCGTCGTCCTTGCCTTCGGAGGCTTCGGATGAGCCCCCCCCCCCAAGAGATCACGACCACCCCCCTTGAGGTACATTGGACGTTGTACTTCCACCACTTGTTTCTCGGCGTAGACAAGGTTGTTTTTGCTCATTCTTTTTGCCACATAACCGCCGTTCAATTTTGCACAAGTTGGTTGTGGTAGCAATCTGGCCAAGCTGCCAGTATGGTCAGAATTATCTTCTATATGTGTCATCCTATATACCAAAATGCCTTTGTACTGTGGACTTTGACAGGGCATGTGCATGCAATCCCACGTTCCATACTATGGTTTGCACTTTAGCATCGAGCATTGGGTCCAATAGAGGACTTCAGATTTCACCCGTACAGCGTAGATCGTAGATCCACCCCGGTTGGGTTTCCTACGAAGGAAATCCCCCCGTTCGAGGACTTCAGATTTGTTCGTAGAACGTAGTTCGCAGGTCCACCCGGGGATCCTCTACGTTACATGTAACTTTTACTACCTTTAATACCAAGAAAGGGCACCCGCATCGTTGCGAAGGACGGCAAAGGGTCCCGCTTCCCGCCATGTCTAAAGCAGCCAACGTAGTCCTCTTGAACGGCATTAGACCTCCCAAGTGCACAATTGCACGTGCCGTGGAGGACGTTCCCCACGGTGGGCGGCAATCACGAGGCGCAAACGGCGAGTGCAATGGCCACCGCGACGGAGGTGCTACCTCTCAAGGAGATCGATGCGAATGTAGCAAAGGCAGATGCCGAGGACGTTGTTGAAGTGCGGAAGCAACGCAACACATGGACGGAAAAGCGCAAATTTGCCCTCCTCAACCAATGTTGCGTGGAGGAATGCAATCCGTTTGACAAGTCATCGATGAGTGCACGGATGATGGCATGGGAACGATTGGTCATGGCACTCAAGATGGATCCAGATGGACTTTTCATCGATTGCAAGTTGAATCTGGATATTGTGAGGCGACAACTTGGGATCTTGATCAAAGCGCAACGCAATCGAAACATGGAGGCTCGGGGTGCCACCGGTCGAGGTGGGACCCATGCAAGGACTGAGGTGGAGGAGCTCTCCCAACGTTTGGTAGAGATGCAGGACGAACGGGAGGAGGAGAGAGACATGGCGAGCGCGGGACGAGCAAAACACATGGCGATGCTGAACGAGCAAGGGAAGGAAAATACGGTCCGCCAAATGGAGACACACGCGCACAAGGCGAAGCGGAGGAGGTCCTCTGCAGGGAACAAGTCGACCGGAGGCTTTCAAGAGGTTGCGAAGGACTTCGTTGCAAAGCTGGATGAGTTCACCCAGGTAGCCCGTCATGCATCCTTGCAAGCGGCAAGGACGAACGCGATGGCTCAATGGACACGCGACTACAAGCTATGGAAGGCCTTCCCTGACGCTATCCCGGACCCAGGACCACGTGAAGCAAGCGTTGCGCGAGCCGTCCAGGAGCACTCGGAAGCAGAAGCAAACGTGAATGCTCACCTGGTCGGGAAGATGCCCACCGTCTCATCCGAGATGGAAAAACGCTTCACTGATGCTCACGATTGACCGCAAAATTTGTAATGAACATGCATCACATTCTGCCTTTACATTCACCAAAACTTCGCTCGTAAAGAACCTACGTCATGGCAAAGGTGAGACTGTGTGCTATGTAGTGTGCAAAACACATCTATATTACATGTAGTACATATGTACACCAAGCAATTCTAATCTGAGGTTGAAAGGTTGTTGCTGCTGATGTACTGCTGATGGTTTGCCATTGTTGCTGCTGATGATGGTTTGCTGATGGTTTGTTACCGGCGCTGAATTAGTTGGTGTTTTGGCTCCATATACTTCCGTTGAAGACTTCTTGAAACCTTCACAAGCCAACCAGGCCACTAGTCCTCGTGAACCTTGCTTTGTATTCTTGCATGGTGGGAGGACGAACATCGAAGTACCTATTGGCAACGCCACCGTACGCACAGGTGTGAAAGTTAGTCAACATTGCAGCAACACAGTCTTCTTTCCCCGTGGCGCGCGAACCGGTCATCTTTCTGGTCTTGTCCGTGATGAATGGCCACAAATTGCCCATCTTTCCAAAAACCCACTCCACGCTTTCTCGATACTTGGACATGGCCGTCGCAAGTTCTGCTTCGTCCGATGGGATCCTACTTCCTTTTGGCGCCCGCTTGAGAACACCACAAGCGGGATAGGCTGAATCCCCATAAAGGTATAATGGTCTCCCCACATTGTCTTTCATCACTTCCGATCGCGGAATCAATCGCGAGTTAGCCAACATAGCAGAATCGTTCGTGCGTCCAGTTTCCGGTCCGTGCCAATCGCCAATCAAGAAGTTTGGCAGCACCACGCATTGGTACTTCGTCTTATGCCCACGCTTCCATCCATTGTACATGCTTTCCTGGGCCACAATGGGACGACATATGTCGAACATCGTCCCATCGATGAACCCACAGCAATGTGGCAATGGGCAGCTATGCTCGCGCAAGATTCTCGCAAAGTTTGGGAGTTCCTCCTCCCAAAGCTCCAACCGCATGCCCGTTGCGCTAAAAGCATACACATGAGTCAACGCCACATTGTACATCTCTGAGATCCCTGATTGGGACCGATCGAAAATGGTGGCCAGGTGGACGCCCGTTTCCCTCCCCGCAAGCCGCCGCAAGAGGACGAGGAATGCTTCCTCGCCATCGAAGATCCGCCCACTTCCTGGAGCTTTGAAGGTCGGTGGGACCTCCAGCAACTCCTTGAGTTCTCGAAGTTCTTCCCTCCCAAACCGGAAGCACCCACGTAGCTCGTCGTCGTCGAAGTCGTCCAGCGTCCGTGGACGATTCGACACCCCCACGTATGGGTTCCATCTCCGCTTCATCTCCTCTAGTAGCAGATCACACTGCAACGAGAGGAGGCTGAAGCCGGAGGAGAACACGATCCCTAGTTCCGGGTTCGCCGGAAACGCCCCTCCCATGCTCCTTCCCAACCGCACCAGCTTCTCCTTCGCGTCCTCCATCTCCATGATCTGTAGGATGCGACCGTGCCGTTGTGGCATGTCGCACCCTCCCCTGCTCCTTCCGCGCCGGTGGGTGAGGGTTTCTACCGCGGAGGAACCCTCCATGATGGATCGGACCCGGAGCTACGCTTGGTTCCTCTACGCATGTGTCACCCGAAACCCTGAACTACCGACAATTGTCCCCCTAACTCTCCCCACTACCTACATCACCCGTGGAGGATTTCGAGCACCAGCGTCCTTATTAACTACGCTCGAGCCCAAAGAGCGTAGATCGTAGGATCGAAAAACACGTGTTTTTAACATTTTTAACCGGGGAGAATCTACGATCTACGCGGCTCTGAGCAAAATCTGAAGTCCTCTAATAGGAAGTGGAAGTAACACCTCTTCACGCGCGAGAGCAAGAGGAATCGGACTTTTTGTATCTCAAGGGTTTGTGGTTCCGAGCAGGACTTGTGACGAATTACTGCACGTGTAGGGTGCAAAATGGCCCTCTTTGAATTATGTCACGCACATAGATAGTTAATTAGGACATAACAAGCTCGTTCCACCCCTAAAATGTCACGTAGAGACGAAAATACACGATTTTCAATGTTTTCTTCCCTTTCCAAGATTTGTTGCTTAGTAATGGATGGGTTCAAGAGTACATTCTTGGAAAGGGAACAAAACATTGAAAATCGTGTATTTTCGTCTCTACGTGACATTTTAGGGGTGGAACGAGCTTGTTATGTCCTAATTAACTATCTATGTGCGTGACATAATTCAAAGAGGGCCATTTTGCACCCTACACGTGCAGTAATTCGTCACAAGTCCTACTCGGAACCACAAACCCTTGAGATACAAAAAGTCCGATTCCTCTTGCTCTCGCGCGTGAAGAGGTGTTACTTCCACTTCCTATTGGACCCAATGCTCGATGCTAAAGTGCAAACCATAGTATGGAACGTGGGATTGCATGCACATGCCCTGTCAAAGTCCACAGTACAAAGGCATTTTGGTATATAGGATGACACATATAGAAGATAATTCTGACCATACTGGCAGCTTGGCCAGATTGCTACCACAACCAACTTGTGCAAAATTGAACGGCGGTTATGTGGCAAAAAGAATGAGCAAAAACAACCTTGTCTACGCCGAGAAACAAGTGGTGGAAGTACAACGTCCAATGTACCTCAAGGGGGGTGGTCGTGATCTCTTGGGGGGGGGGGGGCTCATCCGAAGCCTCCGAAGGCAAGGACGACGGTGCAGCAGGACGGCCAACGGACGTGTCGCGTCGCTCGACAGGACGAGGTACGAGCGCGTGCTGTGAAGGAATCCGCCTCGAGACCGGGAGACGAAAGATTCCGACACGGAGACGACGCTTCCACGATGCGAGAACATGGCACCGGATGAACAACACGTGGGACACGGAACCACGAGACCACACGGGCAGCCGCTGAAAATTACGCTACGAGAGAGGACACACAACGCGGACGAACGGCTGGCTGCAACTGACACAAACACGAAAATTGTCCAATGGTAGAGGGTGTGGGCACGCAACTACACGTTCGAAGGGATGCCGAGTCATTTCTCTTCGCGTTTCGTTGGAAAAAGAGGGAATCTTCCTCCGAAGAAAGTGAGCAGATAAGGACGAAAGAATTCTGTGGAGAGACCCATTGAATGTGATGAAGACCCTCCCACCATTTGCGAAGCAAATGACTTGAGCATTGATGAAGTAGTTACAGGTTGTCCGCAAAGAGTATCCGATTTCGCTCCCAATCCTCCTACTACCTTTCGCGAAGAGTATCCAGATTTCGATGCGAGCGACGACCGTGAAGAAGATGATATGTGTGTGGCTATGTCTTGGCTTGTGCGCAACGGTATCCTCCAATTGGATAGGGGGAAGGATTTTCTGGTGTATGTCATTGTTGGAAGAACAAGCAAGGGTGCACTCAAACCCACGGGAGTATGCACACTCCTACTTAGTGGCAATGGGATACCAATGAGTTACTGCTCAAGGACTGGTTGTGAAGGGCAAGAATGGCATGCTCAATTTTTGGTGAAGGAAAATGAGGGATGCCTTTGCAAGTGTGCTGAGGTTTTATTGGATGTATATCCTAATGCCTTGACAGGGAACGGAGAGAATGTGTCAAAGAGGCTGGAGAAGGTATGGCATGAATCTGAAAATGAGTGCTGCCCTTTAGACGCTGAGTTGGTCGAAGTTAATACAGAAAATTACAATTCATCTGTTAGAAATGTGAATGTGTTTAGAAACTCAATACGATTCACGTTAGAAGATGATGGAAGAATATATTATGCGGTATGTTGCAATGACGTCTTTGAGTCACAGGAGTGGAGTTTGATTGGAATGTATGGTGGTCAGCCCATTTGTATAACATGTCGTAGGAATACATCGTGTTGTAAGCATGTGAGTACTCTTAGGGGTTCTAGGATACTTTTTGATGCTGACCCTTCATTGCAAGAAGGCAGTAAGAACGTGACAGAATCAATTAACAATACTCTTCTCATCGAAGGTATTGCTTTAAAGAGAGCCCAGCAGAATTTTCTTAAAGGTACAAACGATGTGCATCCTTCAGAATTATTCAAAATGAAGAAATTGTTATCCTCCGTTGGATTGGACAAAGAAAACGATGGAAATATGCTGAAATTAGATGAAGTATATGAGACAGAGTGCACACCACCCCTGTGCCACTTTTTTTGGTGGGCTGTGGGGGTACTTCTGCGTTTCCCACCGCCTTGGCCGGGGACGGCCGATCCAGGCTCAGAGTCTTCGATCCAAGTTGTTGTACGTTTTACGGTGCATCTTTTCGATCGATGACACATGTCCTGAAACGATCTTCCCTGCACGCCTCGGAGCCTTCCCGTGTGGGCAGGCGCGTGGGTCCGTTGGGGTCCCATCTACTGGCGGTCGACGAGTTCGACTTCAAACCTCTGTATCTTCGCAATGACGTGTTGTGTTACGCAAGGTCACCCTACCCCCATCGAGGGTAGCTCCCATTCAAAGGATAGACAGTAACAATTGCAGTGAAAAGTGGGGAGAGGCCTTCCCTTAGTGAGGACTGACCCGGCTCTGAGCCCAATACTCTCGGCGAGACGGGAAGTCCCCCCAATCAAGACTGGGACTGACGGGACCAGCTTCAGGAACCCGGGTTCACCCCCCTTACTAATTGGGAAACAGACCCGGGCTCAGTCGGGGCGAATCTCCCCCCAAGTGGATCGAACGGTGGAATACCCTGGTGACCGGATAGGGTCGGCAACGACACAGCCCGAGGACCGTCCGATGGGGACGCGGGGGCCCACGTGGGCCCCCAACTACCTGTTGAGCGGATAAGGAGGGCAGTTTCCACCACTCGTTCTCCACGAGAGATCGAAAGAAGAAGGGGAGCAACCCACTTGCTAGAATAGAACTTTGCTTGAGCCAGCAACAGGTTGTCCCTTCCCCTCGTGAGCTTGGTGCGCCATTCTCTTCGGTCGCCAACTGCTCCGGACGACCATCAAGAAGCTCTCCTACGACCCCAACCGAGAGGGACTCCTCACTCGAAAAAGAAAGCGAGAGAAGACCGGAAACTAGGGACCTCCCAAGGCGCTCTACGACCCTCTTTCCTCCAACGACCGGACAAGGACAAGGTGCACAGGGAGAAAACGTGTGTGAAAAGTGTCCCTCACGGACGCTTGGTAACACTGTCGAAGCTTAAGCTCCAGGTGTACTCTTTGAACGACCCGTAACATGGAGGAAGGTGACCCTGCCACCCGTATGGGTACACTTCGGAGGGAGCTTGAACAAGAAAAAGACCGAAGAAACGCTCTTGAAGTCCAGGTGGCTGAGCTCCAGCAACTCCTTGAAGAACTTCAAGCAACTAAGGCCAATGAGGCTGAGGATGGTGACGAAGAACCTCTTGGCGAGGAAGCACCCCAAGAAGACACAAGCATGGAAGAAGAGGGTGTTGTCATCCCATCAGAGAGAGAGGGCTTGCCACACCTCATTAGTGTATATGGCACAGCCTTACAAGACTCAAAAAATATATCCAAGGTGTCGTTGGAGAAGCCCGACAAGTTTACGGGCCTAGAGCTAGAGGACAGCCCCTACGCCCTCATGTATTGGTACCGAGACGTTCTTTGTTGGTGCCAAGCCTATGCCTTTAATAGGCCAATGGAACAACTGGTTCTTGCTATTAATCAAGCCTTGGCAGGTACCGCAAAAGCAATGGTGCAGAATCTGATAATGCGAGACCCAAGCGCGCTCTCGTCAGTGGAAGACCTGTATCGGTACTTGCGTCGAACCTTTCAAAACCAAGACCCCGGGCCGGAAGCGTGGCGGGAATTCCATACCACCCGAATGAAGCGAACAGAAAATGTCTTGCAATTTCTCAACAGATTGGTGCAGTTGAGCTTTGTCGTTAACGCGAGCAGCTCACCTGTGTGTCGAACGCTTACAGAAAATGACATATCCGCTCGTCTTCAGCATGGTCTTCCAGGACATTTGCAAAGCGCTCTGTACAAACACCTGGACCATCTGATTGAAGTGGACAAAGCTCCTGACATGGAGCCTGGAAGTCTCGCCGCAATCATTTTCAAGCTGGAGCGTGAGATAAACGAGCATGCGAAGAAGGACACTCGGCAACCAGTGAACAATTGGAAACCGCGTTCTACAGGTGGGCCCTTCAACCGAACATCGCGCTACCCAGCCTCGCAGTCGCCAGCAGCAATGGCAGCTGCTCTACCTACAGCAAGGCCCAGCAATAGTGCTAAGGAGAGCTCTCCAGCAACACGGCAACGCAAACGATTTGATGACCTGGATGAAAACCAGAAGACTTCCATCATCAGAGTGCAAACTCAGTTAGCGAACAAGCCCCTAGGTGCCAAGTTGACACAGGAAGAGCGAGACCTCTGCCTGTCACATGCCTTATGCTTGCGCTGCCGCCGATATGGCCACGACCAGGCGGCCTGCAAGATGGCATCTGTGATGGGTGCCCCAAAAAACTAGTGGCGCTCCGTCCGGTAACTATAGTTACCGAGACGGAGCCGGGAGCGAAATCTGCAGCCGCCCCGGTTACCAAGAAAAGGGATCCCGTCTGCCTCCATTCACTCACTAACAACAGGCCTAGACATGAGTTCCTTGCTGCTGAGACTTATTTTGGGAAGAAGCCCAACAAAATCAGAACCCAAGCATACCTGGACACCCTAGCGAGTTATTGTTTCATCAGTGAACGACTCTTCGATACACTGCGGCAATCTGACCCACGGGGTCTGTCCTGGGGATACACTACGCAGACTTACGAATACAGCGTGGCTGTGGGCGAGCAAGTCCACACTGCCCCAGTAATTCAGGCTTCATTTTCGATCGATGGGTTCCGAGCCCGCATCGAGTTTGGAGTGGCACCTCTGGAAACATTCGATTGTATTCTGGGTGCGACCTTCTGTCACGAGCATTTGAAAGCACTTGATTGGCAGAATCATCGAATGATTCTCTGCAACAAAAATGGGACCAGTTTCTCAGTATATGGAGACCATCAGTTCCTCGCATCGAGGAAGCTGGACCTGATCGTTCCACGCAGTGAGGCTCGGAAAGCGGTGAAGCACCCTGGCTGTCTACTCTTAATGATACAGCCAATGGACACGACCCCTGAACTGGTCAGTGAAGAATCAGATTTCAGCGCTATGCGCAGCACAGTCAGCGACGAATGGCCACTAAGTGAAAGCGATAAGGAAAGGCTGGATACTTTAGTGAACAAGCGATACAAGCATTTATTTGAACCTCGCACAGAGCTACCGCCTGAATGGGCACCGGGCGAGCTATTCAAAATCCAGTTGGTCGATGGCGCTACGCCACAGTACAGAAATTACTATCGCCTCTCCCCGCAACAACAGGCTGCTCTGAAAGAGCTAGTGGCTGAATATGTTGACGCGGGGAAGATGGACCTCTGTGCTGGGTCAAGCTGGGGAGCCCCGGTCATCCTCGTTCCTAAGAAGGACGGTGGCTGGCGTGTCGTGTTCGACTATCGTTTGTTGAACAGTGTCACCGTCAAGGACAGGTACCCCCTACCCAGAATTGATGACTATTTACAGAATCTCCGGGGTGCAAAATTCTTCTCCTCCCTGGATGCGCTGGACGGTTTCCATCAGGTGCGAATGGACCCTGCAGATATTGACAAGACAGCAGTTGTTACCCCGTTCGGGTCTTATGTATGGAAGGTTATGCCCATGGGGGCAGCCAACGCCCCAGCCATGTTTCAACGCATGATGAATAGGGTATTTGGGCATTTACTTTATCTGAAAGTATATATGGACGATATCTTGATACACTCCGAAACAGCAGAGCAGCACTTCAGCCACCTCGAGGAGTTCTTGGCCACCTGTGAGCACGCTGATATTCGGTTAAAAAGGTCAAAGTGCCACTTCTTTATGAGTAAATTGGAGTGGGTAGGATTCAGTATTAGGGACGGTCAGCTTGCTTGCACTGATCACTTACTATCCAAGATACAGCAATTCCCCCGCCCCCGGACACAGCGCGAGAATATGGCCTTCCTTGGACTCTGCCAATTTTACATGAGGTTCGTGCCTCACTATGCGGAGCTAGCGGCACCCCTCACTGAATTGAACCAGATTGCATTGAAGCATAATTTCGACGCTTACTAGAAGGCGCCGCAGGAACAATCCTATAAGGGCCTGGTAAAAGCTTTAACCTCAGCGCCAGTACTTATGCTGTTTGATGAAGATCGGCCAATTAGGATCGAAACGGATGCATCTGATATTGGAATGGGTGCAGCCTTTATGCAGCAAGACAAGCAGGGCATATGGCAACCGGTAGAATACTGGTCCAAGAAGTTCAACACGGCACAGCAGAACTACCATCCTGCTGAGAAAGAGACGTGTGCCATACTTTATGCACTGCAACATTGGAGGCACCTAGTATTTGGGCAGCAGTTTACTGTCGTCACCGACAATAAAGCTAGCCAGTTCATTGGGACAAAAGCGACCGAACAGCTCTCACCTCGCGAGATGCGATGGGTCGAAAGGCTGGCCTATTTCGCACCGTTTACGATCGAGTACAGGCCAGGCAAGGAGAATGTAGGCCCAGATTACCTTTCTCGACATTCAGCGAAAGTCAGCGATGGCGAGACATACTGCATCTTAGACCTTTGCGCTGGCATGGGCACAACCTTGCGGGCGCTGGAGCTAGTGATACCGGAAGCTGCCCACATCACGATAGATTACATAGCAGTGGAGAAAGATAAGGACTGCCGTAGCGTAATTTCACGTGTGTTCCACCAGGTCTGTGGCGCTTGCGCGCCCACCTCCTTTTCCTGTGGCGCGAAGACGACGAGGGTGGTGGTGTCGGCGTGCGTTCGCGCTCGTTCGCTCGTGCGTTCGTGTCGCCGCGGTGCACGAGACCGTTGGGCGGAACGTTGAGGAACGTTGTTGTGTTCTCGTTCCCCTCCGCCGCAATTAATATTACATCTTAACTCCATTGGGGAATCCGCCCGTGGCTGAGCCACGTATTTATCCGGTTCATCGGCCACAGAGCCCTTATTAGAAAGGGGGACAAACCGGTCCCTATTCGGGTTAGTCCTGGCCCTGCATCCGCCTAGGGACATGGCTAAGGAGGACGTCCCAGTGAGGGGAAGGCAAGGGCCTTCCTTGGGCATCGGAGAATATTCCCTCATGCCTCCCTAGTACCTCCTGGTAGGTAGCGAGATGCTGCAAGCGAGGAAACCAGGGAGCCTTTGGCCAATGCGGAGTGATCATGGTCACAAGGGCTCTAGGTTCGGCCTCCAGCTTGCCTATCACGGAGTCAATGAGGCAACAGGGTGGGTGTGCCCATAGGTTGCCAAGACTAGCCCATTCTTGGGCGAGAGCATTGGTCTCCCGTGTAAAGAAGGCCGGACATTGGGCATTGTTTGGCGAGGCAAACAAGTCCCAAGTGAATGGCCCGAATATAATTGAGAACCTCTCAAAAGCCTCACGATTGAGTGCATATCCCTCATCGTCGAAGGACAACCTCGGCAAGACAGGTGTCTCGAGAGGGCTGGGCGCAACACCCTCCCGGACCACCATTAAGCGCAACTCAGCCCGATCGTCGAGTGGCTCTGGCGAGACGAGGGAAGCTTGGCCGTACACGGCCGCCACAGGATCAAATAGGATCGTGTGTGCGTCATCGGGACGGTAGGAGGAAGTAGTCCCGTCCGTCCACCGGATGACGTAAGCAGCGGGAGAAGATTTCGCCGCTTTTCGAAAGCGTTCCACAAGGCCAGTCCAAAATTCTAGGCGAGTTGAGCTGTCCATGAGCTCGAGCAAGAACCTTGCTTGCACGACTTGCCCAACCAAGTTCGTACTTGGCGGTTTCGCAAAGCGCGGTTTCCTTAGGCTAGTGTATGGCAGAGCGTACGGCCACGTATCCTTTAGGATGGGCCTCTTCTGGTGATAAAATTTGGACTTGTAGCGAGACACGCGACTCTTGTTACGTGCGGTGATGCCTTGCTCGGGGAAATGCCCGAGGAGTTCCTCGATCTCACAAACGTGGTCGATGAGATCCGACGTTTCCTCTACGAACCCGCGATGTTCGTGAAGAGGGGCATCGGCGCTACAAGCAAATTGGACATAGTACCTAGGTGGAAAAGTGGTCCAATCACGTATGTAGAAGCGCTCTACCTGGAAACGAGTTTCCTCTGATCCATTTGGGAGAGGAACCGTTTGAGGTTCAGGAGTAAGTTCGCGATGGGGGAACTTTGAATGGTCGCTCTCATGCCAGGGATGCAGTCGTTCGATATTGACTGTGGCGGAATGTCGAGTGCCGTCGGGTAGAACCAAGCGGTAAGCTCCCTTTGGTAACACCTCCCCAATGGTGTACGGCCCTACAAAGTAGCTCTCGAGCTTTCCTTTGTCCCTGGAGGACTTCAGACCGCGTTGCAGTTTGACTTTATCCCCGACGCGAAAGCGTCGAACCTGCCTTTGGCGGTTCAATCTATCTTCAACTTGTTTTTGATAGAGGGCGTGTCGTTTTTGCACTTGAGCATAAAGCTCTCGGCGAGCGTCAAACAGCGAATGGAGTCGCTTGCACGCAGGGTCTGCATTCTCTCTTAGGAGGGAATATGTCCACGGCAAACTGGCGTTTGTACCGAAGAAGACGTAATGAGGAGAGTAGCCAGTGACTCTATGCACCGATGTATTGTAGGAGAAGGACGCTGTTTGAAGCAACTCGTCCCACTCTACATCTGGCCGTGATGTTGCCAATGCCCGAAGGGTGGATAAAAGGGTGCGGTGCTGCACCTCCACTCCTCCTTGTGTCTGGCTATGGTAAGGCGCGCCGCTTTTATGCTTGGCCCCGAGCTCGATCAGGAATTGATCAAAGAGCTCGCGAAATCGGGGCCCGTTGTCGGTGAGGACAACTCGCGGACTTCCGAACTGATGGATTACTCGGTCCATGAGCACCTTGGCAACGTCGTGCGTTGTCCAATCAGTGTGCATCGGGAAGTAGAGAGCGTACTTGGAAAACCGGCATGTGACGGTTAGTACCGCGTTGTGACCTCTCGAAGTGGCGGGAAGCCCGACAACTTCGTCTACCGCAATCGTGTGGAAAGGGTAGGGGAAGATCTCTTGCATGTGGACGAGATGCTTCGCGGGTCGGTTGCTCGGCTTGAGGAGCTGGCAACGAGGACAAGTACGGACAAAGTCGATAATGTACGACTTCATACCTTGCCAAACAAAATGTTGTCGGCATTGCTCATAGGTGCGTTGAGCGCCAAAGTGGGCATCCGCGTGGACACGGTCCACAAGTCGTTGTCGCACGGCAACATCATTCGGCACCACCAGGCAAACACGATCCGTCTCGGGATCGATGCGCCACACGAGGTTGTCACGAACTACGTGCTTCGTCGGTGGTGAAGCTACAAGAGCCTGATAAGCTTTGTCTTTCACACCCGCTCGTTGCACCAATGTATACAAATCTTCCTCCTGGGGGTCAACCGATGGAATCTCAAGGGAACCACCCATAGCTCGAAGAGCTGGCCCGGGAGGCGGCTGAACGAGTGCTGGGATGGTGAGCAAAGGCATCGACCGCCGGAGGAGGTCTGCTAAGGTGACCAGCCTGAGATTAGTACCCGGGTTGGCTTGCAACGTGGTGCGCACGGTGAGACCGGACGCAAGCCTATAGGACGTGGTTGCACGGGTGCAAGTTCCATTGTACGTGGCCGAATGAATCACATGGGTAGAGGCAGGCAACCTACTAAGGAGTCGGTCGCAAGCGGGCACGTCGAGGTGCTTGACCTCTGCTTAAAGCACAACATGAGCCTGCTGGAGCCGCTTGCGGTTGGCTACCTCCGCGAGGGATGTTGTCTCAAAGCGGAGGGGACGGCTTGTACGCCATCGAACGGGGGCCTTAAGGCGTGCCCGATCATATTGCAGCATCCAACGTTCGCGAGCAGCTTTCGATCGAAAGGTACCAATGACCGCTAGATCGAGGGAGAGCATAGGCTCGATCAACAAGATCTCTTCCAAGGAGGGAATCAAGTCTTCCGCGGGTGGCCCAACATGGAGGACACGAAAGACTTGGCCCCTGTCCGAATCGGTGCAACTGAAAGCGTCCGCTCCAGGGTTGGCGATGCCTTGACGGTACTGGACCTCGAAAGGGGTAAACTCAGCCAAGGCGTCTAGCCAGCGGATCTCCCGAGAGGAGAGTTGATCAGCATTCTTCGTTTGCAAGTATTTGGACGCAGTGTGGTCGGTTAAGACAGTGAAAGAGCGTCCTTGCAGAAGATGCTTCCACTTGACGAGACTTTGCAAAATAGAAAGAGTCTCTTGCTCAGGTGTGGAGTAGTTGCGTTGGGCATCATTGCATTTTCGCCCATAGTAAGCAACCGGATGCCACTTGCCATCCTCATGTAGTTGAGAAAGGATCGCGCCGGTAGCGATCTTACTAGCATCCGTCTCTACGCGCGTCTCTCTGTTTGGATCGTGTTGGACGAGGACGGGCCCTTGAACTAGAGCAGCCTTGAGGCGCTGGAACGCGTCCTCTTGAACCTCAGTCCAGGAGCCAACGAAGTCTCCTTTAAACGCCTTTCTATTGATGTCCGAAAGAGGAGCAGCGAGAGTGGGGAAGTCCTTGATGAAGGAGGAGGAGTAATTGCACAAGCCTAAGAAGCTTTGATTCTCCTTGATGCTAGTTGGCCGGGGAAAGTTCTCAATTTTCTCCACGAGACGCTTTTGCATCATCACTCGGCCATCGCCAATATGGAATCCGGCGTAGTCGAGGGCTTTCTTAAAGAGCGCCGTCTTCTCCTTGGCGAGCACAATTTGCTTAGCGTTGCAGCGTTGGAAGAAAGCCTCGAGGTGATCCAAGTGATCAGCCTCTGACCCAGAGTGGATGAGGATATCATCCATGTACGCCTTGGTGTTCGTTAAGGGCGACACGATGCGGTTCATCATGCGCTGGAAGATAGAGGGGGCGTTTGCCAGGCCCATCGGCATGACACGCCAAACGAATTGACCAAACGGCGTCACGCATGCTGTTTTGCATTGATCCTCGGGGGCCACAAGCATATTGTAAAACCCGTCTTTCACGTCAAAGGACGAGAAGACCGTCGAGGTGCTCAAGTCTAGGAGCAAGTCATCGATCAAAGGAAGAGGATATTTGTCCTTGATCGTGAGGTTGTTCAGCATGCGGTAATCAAAGACAATACGGTATCTCCCATCCTTCTTCGGTATGAGGAGTACCGGGGCTCCAAATGGCGATCCGGGCGAATGCGCCATTTTGCCGTCTTTGAGTAACTGGTCGATGAGCTCTCGACATGCCTTGGTCTTCTCCGGGGAGAGACGGATAGGTGGCCGACTTTTGCGACGTCCAAGGGTATGCGACACACCTCTCCTGACGCTCGTTCGGGAGGCAAGGCAAAGCTTTCCTCTTTGCCTCGGATGACCGATGCATATTTATGGAGGAGCTTGTCGAGCCGTTTCTTGCCTTGGGAGGTGAGAGAGTGATCTTCGGAGAGGGTAAGGCTAGCTCTCCTTTTTCCGAGATCGTCCTCCTCATGTTCCAAGTCGGGTAGACGTTGGATGAGCACGAAAAGGCTACCTTCACGAGCCTTGCGGCTGGAACGTAGGATTTGGGCGGCTTCTTGCATCGAGCAGAATGCATCCATCCCATGCTTCGAGGCGAAGTTCGAATCGCCGCGAAGCTCATGCTTTCTCCCTTGATGGCGAAACGTCAGAACGTTCCTTGGGAAGTCTCTAAGCTCGCGTGGAACGAGACCAGGAAGTCCATCCCCAACACCACGTCATAAGTATTGAGGGGACACACCGCAAAAGGCCTCTCGACCTTCTCCTTATCTATGGTGAAGGTCAAGTTCACGACCGGTGCCTTGTGCAACGTCTCACCAACGCCTAAGCGGTACGTCAGATTTTCTCGCTTGGGGGTGGATGTACGACCACTTGGGTTGGCTTGGCACACACGATCGTGGAAGCGACAGCTTATGAAGTTGTGGGTAGCACCCGTATCGACAAAGGCTTTTGCCGATAACCCTGCTATGGAAAGCATCACGACCATGCTTGTGCATAGTCCCGAGCTAAACTCACATAGCGTACCGATGGTAGACGGGAGGTTCGCGCTCAACGGAGTCGAGTGAAGGGGAGAGTGAAACTCTCCCGGACTTAGTGGGAACTCTGGGGGTGCGTCCACCTTGGGAGTTTCCACCGGGACCGAAGTGTGCAGTGGAGGAGGGCAAGGATAGCGGTTTTCACAAGCGCAATCATCCAAAGTCCTATTACATAGTGCACACTTGGGTGCTTCACGATATGTCGCACGGCAAGGGGGACTTACATGCGTCCTTTTCCTTTGCCTTGGCACAGACATAGTGAGCAACTCACGGTCAGTCATCAGGTTCGAGTTGTCGAAGGCCTCGTGGGTCTCCTCGGAAACTTCGCTGCTCCACAACCTACCTTTTTGTGCGGAGGTGCCTCGGCGGGTTTTCTTCTTGCCGCCGGGCTTGAAAGCTCGCTGATGCGGCGCCAGCGGAGCTTGAGGATGCGCTCCTTGGGGCCTTGTCCAACCTTGGGCGGCTTGGAGCTGCCCGAAGGTCAATGCCGAGGCTGGGATTTGCACCATGGCCTCCTGTGGCAACCCTTGGGGAGCCGGGGACGGAGCGTAGCGAGGTTGGCCGCTTCTAGGCCTTGCCATTCGCGCTCAGGTGGGACCCTTGGAGAGGGGTGGCATGAGAGGAGATTTTCCTTTGCCTTTACCACCTCCCTGAGGCCCTTGGGGCTCGGAGGGGAGTTGCCCTTCGAAATGTTTCACCTCTCGGAGAAGTTGTTCCCCATTGACAATCTCCTGTCCTACTCTCTGAGCGTGACGGATATGATTGTTGAGGAGCCTCCCCAACTGTGGTCGGAGTTTGGCTCGAAACATAATCAAGAAGAATTGCTCCCAGAACCTCCTTTGGCCATCCGGGGTGCGCAAGGCACGGAGGAATGGATCGGTGGATTCCATGGCCCCTTCAACTTCCTTGCGCATGCGCAAATAGAAGTCCTCCGCACTCTCGCCTTGGCGTTGGTAGCCACGGGCGAGTTCAAGGACACACTCCCATCCGACATTGTCAGGGTAGTAGTGTCGTCGCAACACACTTGAAAATTGTTTCCAAGTGGTCGGCGGATGGGCTTGAGTGGCCAATTTATAGAACCTTTGTGCGCTCCCTATGAGGTAGCGTGCGGCAAGCGCAACTTGCGCTTCTTCCTTGTCCGAATGACCGGAGGTGAAGTCTCGGACCGATTGAAGCCAATCCCTCAAGGAATGGCGGTCGAGTTTCGTACCGTCAAAGGTCGGAGGCAAGGGGAGTGTGGCGCGCGTGATCCTTTCGGGATCAAGGGCGGTCGCCGTAAGGGGGCGCATCTCGTGCGGCTCCTCCACCACTCCAGCACGGACCAAGGCACGCTCAATGAACTTGTCGCGTGGTCCTTGGCTCTCCTCATGGAGAGGATCTACCAAAAGATCGAGCGCGGATTCTTGGAATGCCGATCGAGCCAGCTGAGCAAAGGACCCTTTCGGTTGCGACTCTCGTAGGAAGTCGAACAAGTCCATCGCACTGTTGAATAGCTTATGAGCCTCGGTTGGAGAGAGCGCGGCCATGCTACGCAAGCTCTCGCTTCGGTCTCTTACAAAGCCCGCAATCTCACGTTGTCGCTCAAGCTCAATGCGTTCCCGCTCTTTCTTGATGGCCACCTCACGGTAGGCGAGCTCGTGTTCACAAAGCTTTTCGAGTCGGGCGAGGTCTTGCATCATGTGGGTGCGAGACCTCTGGATGGAGTGTTTCTTCTCTTCGGAGGTAGCGGTAGCTGCTCTCCGGGCGAGCAAACGGCACACGCGGGAGTAGGAGTTTTTCAACTCCTTGACGGCTTAAAGCTCGTCGTCGGTGAGTCGACGTGGGTCGGCTCCCCACTCCATGATCCAAACGGGTAGAGGCCGATTCACGTAGCGGAGTGTCTCCTCCACGTGTGGATCCTGCAAGTCCTTCAGAGAAACTTGCTTGGCTCGGGCCTCCCCTTCGTCGGAGAGAAGATTCTCGAGATAGGTGGGCCTTAGGCTCTCATCCTCACTCTCATCCATGGACTTGGTCCCTGATCCCTCGGCCGGGGGCAGAGCCTCTCTCGCTCGGGGCTTGCCGGGATCGGTAGCCAATGGTGCTGCCCCAACAGGGGATCCAACCAACGGCGAGCCCCCAACAGGGGCGTCTGCCTGGAGCGAGGTCCCAGATCCTGCTTCGGCCAATGGCGAGCCAGGATGAGGGGCATCAGCCAATCGGATCGTTCGATCAACGTCGCCGCGCGCGCGCGCGATGGAGCGCGCATGATCGGCACGATCGGTGCGACCGACGGGCCGATCGGCGCGTGCGACGGGTCGAACGGTAGCCTCGGAGGCACGGCGCAGTTTCCGTGCGTCCGAGGAGGCCAGATCGGCCTTCGCAGCCGATCTTTTGGCCTTCTTCCCACGGTGCTCGAGGGTTTCGAAACCCTCGAGCGCACCGTCGTCCGGAGACGCCATGGCCAAGGCCGTGGGGGTGCGAACGGATTGGATAGCCTCTCGACCACCTCCAGAAGCACGAGGCTTCTTCTGCTGGGAGGTGGGAGCGGCGAGCGTGGCTTTCGAAGCCATTTCTCGCTCTTTTTCGTTCGCCTCCTCCACGAAACCCTTGCGAGAGGTTCGTGGAGGCACGGCGCCTCTCTCCGGGCGCGCGCGTTGTCGCTTGGCGTCGACAATGCCGACAGCCACCACCGTCGAAGCGGCGAGGGGTCGTTGACCGTCGGCATTGCCGGCGCGTCCCTCGCTCGCTCCTTTTTTCTTCGCCATGTCTTCGCCGCCACTCGCGGGCGGAGCACTCGTTGAACGGTGTGGCGCTTGCGCGCCCACCTCCTTTTCCTGTGGCGCGAAGACGACGAGGGTGGTGGCGTCGGCGTGCGTTCGCGCTCGTTCGCTCGTGCGTTCGTGTCGCCGCGGTGCTCGAGACCGTTGGGCGGAACGTTGAGGAACGTTGTTGTTGTCTCGTTCCCCTCCGCCGCAATTAATATTACATCTTAACTCCATTGGGGAATCCGCCCGTGGCTAAGCCACGTATTTATCCGGTTCATCGGCCACAGAGCCCTTATTAGAAAGGGGGACAAACCGGTCCCTATTCGGGTTAGTCCTGGCCCTGCATCCGCCTAGGGACATGGCTAAGGAGGACGTCCCAGTGAGGGGAAGGCAAGGGCCTTCCTTGGGCATCCGAGAATATTCCCTCATGCCTCCCTAGTACCTCCTGGTAGGTAGCGAGATGCTGCAAGCGAGGGAACCAGGGAGCCTTTGGCCAATGCGGAGTGATCATGGTCACAAGGGCTCTAGGTTCGGCCTCCAGCTTGCCTATCACGGAGTCAATGAGGCAACAGGGTGGGTGTGCCCATAGGTTGCCAAGACTAGCCCATTCTTTGGCGAGAGCATGGGTCTCCCGTGTAAAGAAGGCCGGACATTGGGCATTGTTTGGCGAGGCAAACAAGTCCCACGGAATTCAGCCGAATATAATTGAGAACCTCTCAAAAGCCTCACGATTGAGTACATATTCCTCATCGTCGAAGGACAACCTCGGCAAGACAGGTGTCTCGAGAGGGCTGGGCGCAACACTTTGGTGGTCGCGCCAATTTCGTCGCTTGAGGTTCCATGGAAGCAAAGTTCACCCTATCGGCACACACGATCCACGGCAAGCAAAAAAGTCAGTTGCTACAGGTCGTGGGGCCACTTTTGACGCTGTACGCGATTCGACACTTACTCCAACTTGTCGCCAGCTTCGCAAATCCAGCACAAAGCCGATCGATCGAATTCGTCCTACATGGATGCATCACCAGCTTCGGCAAGAGGGGGGATCGGCGAAGAGTCTTCCTCCAGGACGGGTGAATCGGTCTCGCTCTCCTAGCCGTGTGCGAACATTTGGCGCAATTCCGCGTTGCACACATGGTGGAAGTATCGCCTGCACACCACGCATTGCACGCACTCGTCGCGGCTCCTCCGACGCTTGCAATCGAAGGGCGACGATACTTCGCTAGCGCCGTATTTCCGATTCATCACCCCGTGAAGTCTATAGAAGCGTTTGGGTGCGATCGCGGCGCTTGCCATGACGTCTAGTTGCAGTCGATTCTGTCGGTCGTCGATTCGAACACGATTGTCGCGCGTGCCTTCGTCGCAGCCAAGCCTTCCCTTCTTCGAATCGGTCGAGCTTTCGCGGAAGGATCCTCCACGGGTATTGCGGTTTGGAAACCCTTCCTGTCGATGAAACCCTGCATCGTTTTGAGACCGAATCGTCTACCGCCATTCCCTTCTTGCCCCCCCCGTTTCCGTGCAACCCCCGAGGTAGAATGTCCTCGGCGTTGCATGTTTCCCGGTCGCAGGGGCTGCCGGTCAAAACCTAAGGGTTAAAGGTTCAATCTTGATTCCCTCGACCCTGCCCAAGGTTCCCCGGGTTGCACCGGACCCGGGGCCGGTGGAACAAGGGGAAACCCTTCGACACTCCCCGTAGTTTTCGGTCTCCCCGGTAGGGTTTTTTAAGTTTTGTTTACGAAATATTCGCACGGGATGCGCCGAGGAGGACCTCGGGGGTTGCGGGGAATTTCTCCCGTTCCCTTCATTCCCCAAGGTCGAGGGTGTGAACACGGCTCTAGAGGTGTTTCTCCGTGGTTTGCTCGTGGGGCGGAAGATTCTCGCGGACGTGTGGGCATGGGAATGGAAGCTGAAACTCCGGAGAAGGGCCCTGCCTTGACCGATTGGAGCTCCGTGCCTCGATACTGTATGTAGACCCCCTTTGAAAACAGGTCCATTGGAAGGGATGGTCTGAAAACACGATTTTCTTTTGCAAGTCGCTCCCGGTCCCCATGAAGGGTCTCAAGAGGCCACCTTCCCTCGGCGATCCAAGAGGCGCAATACAACTCCTTGCCCTCTCCTTTCACGTTCCTATCCTTCCCTTTTTCTTCGGCCTGGAGACGGAGCCTTGGATCCCAAGCGGCGAAGATGGCCTGTTTCGAGGGGTCACCAACAGCCGGATTGGAATGGGTGCCACAGGACGCCCACCCAACTTCGACCTACGAAAATCGATGACAGTGTAGAACACATAGCGCTCGATCAGCACCCGGAGTTTCGAATCTATCCCATCCCCCGCTGGGCAATGGGGAACGAACGCGTCCGCCCAGGCGTGGCTGTGCAAAAGGGTCCCCACTGGGGCCAACCAATGGTAGGGACCAGTTTCCCCTCGTTGTGTGCCACTGAGGCCGATACAGCCCGATTGAATCCCGTGAACGGAAAGAGAATTTTACAAAAAATCCGTTGGTGTGCAATGCAAGTCCTGAAACGGCCGGAATGGGGGTCAAACGGGGAGGAGAAGTCAGGGGTTCGGGAAGGAACCCCGAAAGACGTGGCGGACTACTGGGGGTTTTGGTGCATTCACAGGCTCAATGGAGGGGTTGGACGAAGTCTACCGTGGATAAGAATATTCGGTTTGTATTCTGGCGGGGCTCGTCGACGATGGAGTGGGGAGGGTAGGGCTTCGGCTTGATAGGCGGGACACTCTCAAGGGGTGAAACTGTTACGCCGGGTAGGCCTGGCTCTCCTATGAAGCCATGCCCCTAGAGTTCCAGGAGCAGTGGGGGGTAGGACCCTGACAATCGGCCGGTCAATCGAGTGAGCCCCGGACTAATCCCCGGGTTAGTCGGACGGAATAGTGCGGGCGAACCGGACGCAGACCGACCGACCCCCCGGGCCAAATCCCCTCGAAGATTCGAGAAGGGGGTACGAAGGGTGGAGATGTTGTGTGGAAGATTCGGTCGGCTTAGGAGCTGAATCTTGGCCGTCCGATGGATGAGGTAAGCAACACGGGACCATCAGCCGGCGCAATTCAGTTGAGGGGGCTACGTACAAACCCCTCAACCTTCAAGGGGAGGCTCTTAAGGGGATCTCCCTAGCGTGTAGTAGATGTGAACTTGCTTGACCCCACGACGTCCACGGTGCCTCTCCCACGGATTTTCGCGAGCCATCAGCACTTTCAGCGCTTGAGGAGGAGCGCTCCAAGTCTCTCCAAGTGCCGAAGGAGGCACCGCCGAGCCAAGAAGGGGACGGACGCCGCTCTCGCCAACGAGAAGTGCGCCACCCCAAAGAAGAAGAAACCGCCTCCATTTCGTGAGGGGTCGAAGTTTCCAGGAGCAAACCGTGTGTCCAACGTCCTTCACGGACGCTTTGTAACATGGGTGAGGACCTAGTGAGGGTTGCAACTGTCCGAAGTGGCTTCTCCAAAGTTGCGTTGGTTCTTGGTCGCGTTCCTTCGGATGTGTGGTCGCCCCCGGTCGGGAACGGGGGCAGAAGAGGGGCCCAAAGGGCACGGAGGGGGGACGGAAGAAAGGGGATCCTTCATGGACCGTAACGATATGGAAAAAAACGGAAGGAGGGGAAGAAGGGGAAGAGAAGAAGGGGACAAAAACGGGGAAAGGAAGGGGACAGCAAGGGGATGCGAACGAGGGGAGTACAACGAATGGGGGTGACGAATGGGAAGAAGAAACAGTCGCGTCCATTGCGACATCAGTCGCTACAAGTCGGTTCAAGACGAAAGTAAAGGGGGAATCTTATGCTCGATGTCATCGCCGGAATGTGCCCTTGCATTGCTTCATTTACCGTGCATCCATTTTCTCCAACAACGCCACGATCCTTGCAAAAGTGGGCCTCTTCTCTGGGGCTGGAGACCAACACGCCCGCATCAGCTCGACCACTTCTCCGTGTTCCTTCACCCATTCCTCCGAGATCGGCGGACGCTGGCCGTCCTCGATCAAGCGTTGCAGCACCCGCGGATCCACGCCCCCGTACGGCACCTTCTGCGTCACCACGGCGTACATTACCATTCCGTACGCGTACACGTCGCTGCTGGTTTCGCGGTGAGCGGTCGGATCCATGAACAGTTCCGGAGCCGCATAGCAGATCGACAAGCCCGTTGACGCCGGCACGACCGTGTTGGTATAGCTCTGCACGCGCGACACCCCAAAGTCTGTGATCACCGCGTCCCCTTTCTCGTTCAACAACACGTTTTCCGGCTTCAGATCCCCGTGCACCACCCGCTCGTAGGGGCGTGAGTGCAGGTATTCCATTCCTCGGGCAATGTCCATTAGCACCTTCCTCTTCCACGTCCACGGCAATATCTCGTCCCCCTCCAAGGCATGCGCAACCGATCCACGTCCGTAGTACTCCATGACCAAGGCAAAGTGGTCCTCTTCGTCAACCAGGCCGTAGAACACCGCGATGTTTGGATGGCGCAACAGACTCATGATGTAGGCCTCGTGATGCACCACGCGTTTGGAGCGCTCCGTCAAGTGTGCCTGCGTAAACTCCTTGACGGCGATCTCAAAACTTCTCCAATGACCTCGATACACCTTTGCGTAGCCGCCCTTGCCGATGACCTCGTTCAGCTTGATATCTTTCCACGCAATTCTCAGGTCCCGGATCTTCTCCTGGATGGTCCGTCTCCTTTCCTGTTTGAGAAGACTGGCAAGATCCAACCCGTACGTTTGAAACTGTCGCTGCAGATCCGCCCGATGCGATTGGGACATCTTGTCGAAGGAATGTCCGTGCTCGGCCAACGTCTCGGCCAAATCCTTGAGGTCTTCCTTGGCATCCTCTTGGTCTTCTGCCAACGCTTTGGACGGGTCCAAAGCGTGCTTGGCAATCTGCGTCTGACCCACGGATCGTTCGGAAAAGCTGCGCGTTTGCAATTGCAACGCCAAGGTGAGATCGTTGAAGCACTCGGTCAAGCTCTGCGAAATCACCTGGAACTTGGCCCCGTACCGTTCCGACTTTGACATGCTGAACACCACCGACAGCACGGATCGGTCCCGCTGGCTCCACCGTTCGATCGCGTGTTTGGCCTCTTCGAGCACATCCCTCAGCTGACTCAACACAGGATCCAGCATGGCCACCTGGGTCCGTTGTTGCGGATCGAGAGGTCCGGCCACGTACGCCTGAAGCGCGTTCAAGAGCGGGACCATGGCGTTGATGCGCATGGCCAACCGTTCGCACCGGGCGTGGTTGGCCACCACGCGTCGCGTCATGTTGACCACCAGGGTCGCCAATCCCAAACACACGTCCAGGACAGCAATGCCGGTTTTGAACGCTGTGGCCTGCGGTGCGTGCGTGCTGCTAGCCTTTTTTGGAGATTGGGACCCATTTGGTTCCGGCTTTGTGGACCCGTTCTTGCCCATGAATGACCCTTGGCTCAGATTGTCTGACGCGTTCTTGGTGGAAGGCACGCTCGTCATCGCTCGCTTGCGCCGGCAGAACACGTACACGATGACCAGGGTCGTGAGCCCACCGATCGTCCCTGCGACCACGCCAGCGATCAACGCGATATCTGTTCCGCCTCCGTTGTTGTCCGAGGGAGGAGTGGGTGAGTGGCTTGGGGAGGACGGAGCAGGGTTGTCCGAGTCGTCTTGCGCAGGAGATGCTCCCGTTGGTGGTGGCAGTGCTAAAGGTGGATCCAGGGCCGTTGGAGGCGTTGGCGTTGGAGGAGGGGGAGGCGTTGGCGTTGGCAGTGGAGGCGTTGGAGGTGTTGGCGTTGGCGGTGGAGGCGGTGGAGGCGTTGGAGGTGTTGGCGTGGGAGGAGGGGGAAGCGTTGGTGTTGGCGGTTGAGGCGTTGGAGGTGTTGGCGTGGGAGGAGGGGGAGGCGTTGGCGTTGGGGGCGGGGGAGGCGGTGGACAAGTCCCCCACACTGGAAACAAGCTTGGCGGGATTTCACTGCCACTGGCAAAGTTTTCGGGTGTGGAGGTGATTTTACTCACGCACCAACCACGTAGGTCCTGACCGAAGCTGCGGGCATCTCGGAACATCGACCTCATATCTGTCACCTGGCTTGTGTCCCAGCCCCCGATGTCTTGGTTGAAGCCGCTGGCATCATAGTACATGAAGCCCATATTGGAAACCTGGCTGGTGTCCCAGCTGCCGATGTCTTGGTTAAAGCTGGCAGTCCATTGGAACATGGCTTGCATATCTGTCACCTGGCTTGTGTCCCAGCTCCCGATGTCTTGGTTGAAGCTGCTGGCAGAAATGAACATGAAGCCCATGTAAGTCACCTGGCTGGTGTCCCAGCTGCCGATGTCTTGGTTGAAGCTGCTGGCAAAACCGAACATGGTCCTCATGTTAGTCACCTGGCTGGTGTCCCAGCTGCCGATGTCTTGGTTGAAGTTGCTGGCAAACTCGAACATGCGCGCCATGTTAGTCACCTGGCTGGTGTCCCAGCTGCCGATGTCTTGGTCGAAGCTGTCGCCCTCAGCGAACATGGCAAACATGTCCGTGATCCCGCTCGTGCAGGTGGTGGCCGCGTTGGTCGTGGTAACCTGCAGGCTCGTGCGCTTGGTATACACCACGCCGTTGACTGTCCCCGTTTCCCCAAAACCTGCGTTTGGGCAGAGCACCGTCACCCCGTTGGGATGCAGCGTGAAGGTGGAGGACGTCCCTTGCGCTGCGACGACCCCGACCATGGCGATCCACGAACAACAGGTCGCTTTCCATCCCGTACGTCCGGATGCACGGTTCCGTCCCGAGTTCATCGTTGGCGTCCGCGCATTTGTCGCGTCTCCGTTCCCTTGGTGTCGACTTGCGCTCTCTTCGGTTCCCGCGCGGGACGTGCGTTCGCGCGGGCGTCGGACGATCCCTGCCTCCACACCCGGGCGCTGCGTGTCAGGGTCGTCCGCACCACGTCTGACCCTACGTTGTCCTCCCGAGGGGGGATAGGACCATCGTGTGGCCGTGGTGGTCTTTTGGTCAGAGTAGATGTCTACAGCTGCCCCAACCGAAGACGAACCCCGATTCCGGAAGCTTCCGGAAGCTCCGACCCCAGCGAGGTACACCGCGGACAGGGTCAAGGTGAGTAAGGCTTGGTCCTTTTTTCGTGCTGTTTGGAAGCATCTTGGCATGAGGGATCGGGGGGCGAACCATTCCCCAGATAGGGGTAAATGGGGTTGTGGCTTAATTTTGACCCCCCGGTGCTGAATTTCGGAGTCAGGCTTCGTGAATTTTAATAGGACGGTTGGAAACATCCCGGCATGAGGGACTGTGGGATGGCCGATTCCCCAGATAGGCCCATCTCGGACATCGGTCCAGTCCCCCCCCCCACTCGGGGCCCCCATGCGAAAACAACCCCCCTTCCTTCGCCACAGGTACAGACCATGAGGGTTTCGACCCACTCCAGCGCGTCCGACACGTCGGTCCAGGCCACAAGCGTTTGAAGGAAGGAGAGAAGAGCGGACGCAACGCATCGACAACCGTGCGTGGGGCAGAGGAAAGAAGCGAGGAGGACATCGGAGGGGCGGGGGAAAACACCGTGGCCTGGTTCGGCCGTCCACGGACCAGCAGGCACGCACGAAACCTTTGGTCGCCTACACGAAACGCACCGATGGGATGCCGAGCTGCTGGTGGTTGCGTGGTCGTTCTTCCTGCTTTAGACGAAGAAAGGGAAGAAAGACCACGCAACTTCGAAGTGGCACGATAACGCAATGGAAGAACGAGAGGTGTGAGGGAAGGTGCTGACCAAACCATGTTGATGGAATTGTGCCCTGCGGAGCGAAAAAGCCATGCTGTCATTGACCAACCCCACTTGAATGGGGAACAAAACTATGGGGTTACAAGTAATGGGGGCCGCGTAGAATGGTTACATGTCCTCCAATGTTTCTCTTTTCTTTGCGTTCCAGTAGAGGGCTTGGGCACAAATCAACGTGATGTAGCCTACTTGTGAGCTGAACATCATGCTATTCTGCCGGCAGCGGACAGAAGCATTGAACTGCTCACTCAGAGGGCCAATGATGCTCCTGTTGTGTTTCGAGTTGTAATGCTCGGGAGCGGTGGTGTGATTTCTATGATGCATTTGATCTTGAAAAAATCTGGTCTTGCGAAAAAAATATGGTTCGCGGAGACTAGCGGCCAGTTCAAGTTCCTTTCCATTGTCGTACACGATCTCCTCAGGAGCATCAGGAAAGAATGCATACAAGTACTCCACAATTACTGTTGTGCTTTCGGCATTTTTTTCGTTGATGACATGAAATCCCACAACACGTTGACATCCTCCACAAAGATAATACACTAGTCCGGGGGTAAAGTGTATGCTTCGTGCATGGTCTTTCTCTGCTTCTACGACACTTTCCTTCCCATAATGCCTTGCTGATCTGACCCATTTGCCTTTGGGACCCATTGCACCTGTCTTCGACATCAAATGCAAAGTGGAAATCCCCTCGAAAGACTTCAAGTATGTGGAGTGGGAGCTGCACTCATCTTGCTCGACGAGAGATTCTTGGATTGTGCTTTTCTTGACTCTCAAAAGCAAATATTGTAAGAAAGGGTCCAATTGATCTGTGCTTGTGTGTCTTGTCAAGTATTCCATAGCAATGCCCAAGAATCTACTGCTTGGAAACATGCTTGCTATTGCTGGATCGGTTGGTTGGCATGCCAATTCCATGTTGCAAATTCTAGCCAATAATTCCCGGCAATCACTTGGTATGAGGGAGTTCAACGGGTAGTGTGATCCAATGGCCATTCCTAGCTCTCTCAAGTTTCTCACTAAGTGCCAAAGGCCTGGTCTAGTCTCGTTGAGGCATTGGTCCATGAGCAAGATACTTAACTCCCAAGGGCACTGAAGTTTCAACTCCAACACTTCTCCCAACGCAATTCCACTAGTTGCAAGCCCCCACAAGAGCCCCCTCGTCTTTTTGTGCAAGTAATTTTGTGCGAATGGCTTCACAAGTATCGGATCCCTACAACGCAGCCATGGTTGCTCAAAGTCTGCCGCTTTCCTCCTCACTCCCAGCACGATCCCGTCGATATGTATTCGCTTGCATTGTTTTCCTCTCTCACATACACATTGAAATGGATGATGATTGTCAATGTCAATTGCGGCAATTATCCCTCGCATGGCTTGACGGAAACTATCTCTCGATGCCTTTATCAATTGCCTCGCATTCACGCTTCCTGATGGCCCCGAGTACATCCCTTGCTTCACAAGCGTTGTAAGTAAACTTATGAATGTGTGCTTGGTTTCAGAGAAAGAATTCCAACACAACATCAAGTCACGCAATAGAAAGATGTAGTGGTGATACTCCATTCTTTCGCCGCTACCTTTCCGTGGAACAAAGAAAAAGGCACACGCTCGAGGATCACATGCCCAATGTGGACAAACCTTGGCCCCAAGTACTGTCACAAATCCATATTGACTGACAATTATGCAATTGTCAATTGCTTGCAAATGTTGTGTTTTGCACCGACGACAACCACCGTCACTTGACACGGGTCCAGAGCACTTGTCCATGTCTAGGACCACTTTCGCATGATCCTCCATCAAGTTTTTAGCCATGATTCTGCCGATAGCTTCAGTGACCTTGTGCATGCTAATCGCTACCTCTTTGCTAGGCTTGTGAAAGAAGTTCCCAAATTGCCTTCGTTTGAAAGCTGCTTCAACTGTTGCAAATTCTTGTACCTCATTTCTTTCCAGTTCCGGCCCGCTCACACGGCTCCCCACACAAGCATTATCGAGGAGGATGTCCGTGCAACAACGACGAATACACTTCGTGTGTATGCAAGATGTTGTATGCCTTTTGCAAGTCAAACAGCGGTCTTGTCTTTGTGAGCCGTATTGCCTCGTAAGTCCCCATGCATGTGCATCTTCACGCGATCCACAACATACCGCTTTGAAAAGGTTACCTTTTTCTTCCAATTCCAATTCATAAACCAAACCTGCCATGCCCTTCAATTTCTCATGCTCTTCCAAATCTTCCCTAGAGAGATTAGCATCCACACTTCGAACGTCTTGAAGAATGTCTTCCCGTACATCCACACCAATCCCATCACACAACAATACCATTCCTCTCTGAAAAGGAATATCCACTTCAATGATGCTTGGAAAGACAGACAATAAGTTCTGTGTGCATCTACAAATTTGTCCTATTCCACGGGTCGCTGTTAGGAGGGAAGCTCCTTGCTCTTGAACTCCGTCCGTACGGAGGAAGTTGCCTCGGAGGTTGAGGAGGCGCTTGGGAGGCGGCTCTACCTTCGAGGTCAAGATCAACTTGATTACAAGGTGTGTGGGGGGAGGAGTTAAGTACTCCTCCCCATCGAGGGATAACCCTCCATTGAAGGGGTTCAATGGGTGAGGAATGAAGGGGGAACCCTGGTTCCTAACACTCCCCAGCCCCAACACCGGCGTCCTCGACGGTGCTTGTATACTGAACAAACAGGTGGTAGGAGAAAACCTGCCCTCAGGTCAAAAACTCCTAAAGAAAACTTAATCTATCCTAGATGAGGCTCTATAAAGCAGCCTTTCCAATTCCTCATGTGTGACTGTCTCTTCATATCCGTCCGTGTAACGGATGGTGTATCGTCCTGCACCATGTTTGGGAGCGGCGATGACTTGTCCAGCGTAATACATGAGCAGTCCCTGCTCGTCAGGAAGAGGATTTTTGCGATGCGCGTGGGACCAATTAAGGTTTAGGGTTTCAAAAAGAGGCTCGCAAAACGGTTCGAGCTAAGCTGAGTTGCGCAAAGTAGTTGCTGGAGGTCGAGCTAAGCTGAGTTGCGCAAAGTAGATGCTTGCCCCCCTTTTTGAAATCGTCCGTGCCCCCCTTTTTTTCTTCCGCTTCTCGTGGGGCAGCTCGCCCGTCCTTCGTTCGTTCCTTTTTTTTTTCGGGCGTGGGTGATTCGGGTGGGGGGGCGCGGAACCCGCCATCGCCCCGGGACCTCGTTCGTGGGCGTCCTTTCGGTCGGGGAGCGGGGTGGGGGCGTCGGCGGGGCCTCTCCATCGCCATCGCGCGTGGGGGCGCATCCCACCCCGTCGGGCGCGCGGGGGTGTGGGGGGTGAGGCGCAGGGGGGGAAAGGGGGGTACTGGGGGTCGGGGGACGGGGTGGGGGGTTTGAGGGGGCCAGGGGGGGCATTCGCGATCGCGAGAGGGACAGGGGGAGAGGCGGTACAGGTAGCGCGACCGAACCTGCGCGCGAACGCGACACCGACAGACGCGGTCCCACGGACGCGCGCGACGCGCACGCGCCGTCGATACTCCTCCGTGGGGGGTCGACGCGTGCGTGCGGAGCGTTTCGCGCGCCCGTGGCACCGCGTACGACCCGTGCGACGCAGGGCCACGGACGGCCGACGCCACGGAGGTCGGCCCGACCGCGACCGACGCGATCGAAGGGACGTAAGGGCGATCGTTTTTTCGAGCTTCGAACGTCGGAATCTCTCCTTTGTAATACAAGAGCATGTTTCGAAACGAAATTCGATCCCGCCTCGTCCGTTCGACCGGTTTCGGTGGACTCCTGGTCCCTCGTCGGCGAAACATCCGATGGAGCGACCAGCAGGCATCGCGTACGCTTCGACTGGCGATGCGATGAGCCAAACGAACGATACCACTCGATTCTGCGTGCTCGAAAACGGGTGGATGCAAAAATTCAGCGTCGTTGGAGCGATCGCGAAAGAATTGGAGGAAGGCTGATGGGTCGTCGACATCCCGCACCTGGAGCGACGAAGAGAGGAACAGGAGGGGCCTCGAGTCGGTGTCGAAAGCGATCGCAACGGGACAACTTGACCCTGCCACCTTCGTTGGATGGGTCCGAGAGGGACGCAAGCGAAAATTCAGCGCCATCCAAGTCGAAACGACGAAATGGACACCCTGCTGACGGGTCGTCGACATCCCGCACCTGGAGCGACGAAGGGAGGCCAGGAGAGATACCGTGTTCGCAAAGCAAACTTAATCTTGCTGCATGTTGGATCGGCCATGTTCACGAATCTATCGCATAAGGGTTTTACCGCCGTTATTCGGATGTGTAGGGGTTGCTCCACAGATGCTCCGCGCAATGTAGCATTGAGAAGAGATATCCACAGGTTGTGACCCATCCGACCCCATGCAATCAAGAAACGTTGGGGTGCTTATGCTTCGCCGAACATCCGTTGCAAGACTACAACGCTCTCCAAATGAACCCAATGGCTCGAGAGAAACGTTTACGCTACCACTATGCCCACAGCTATTAATGAAGGCATTGGCATGGCTTCCCTCAATCTACGCCTTCTACTCCATCAGGATACATGGAGCCACCCAACTTGTAGACATCTAAACCACCATAGGCCTCCACACACCCAACCTCTTCTCTTGAAGAAAGGTCGATCACAAACCTTCTCCTCGAAAACAAACCGAACAAGCGCTTTCCTTCCATTCCTTTGGTTATCCACGAAACCACGCGCCCAGTCCGGACCAACCACTTCTCCGGGGAATTCCGGACCTGGGTTTTGTCCGGGAATTCCGGACCTGGGTTTTGTCCGGGAATTCCGGACCTGGCGTTTTGTCCGGGAATTCCGGACCTGGGTTTTGTCCGGGAATTCCGGACCTGGGTTTTGTCCGGGAATTCCGGACCTGGCGTTTTGTCCGGGAATTCCGGACCTGGCGTTTTGTCCGGGAATTCCGGACCTGGCGTTTTGTCCGGGAATTCCGGACCTGGGTTTTGTCCGGGAATTCCGGACCTGGCATTTGTCCGGGAATTCCGGACCTGGGTCTTGTCCGGGAATTCCGGACCTGGCGTTTTGTCCGGGAATTCCGGACCTGGGTTTTGTCCGGGAATTCCGGACCTGGGTTTTGTCCGGGAATTCCGGACCTGGGTTTTGTCCGGGAATTCCGGACCTGGGTTTTGTCCGGGAATTCCGGACCTGGGTTTTGTCCGGGAATTCCGGACCTGGGTTTTGTCCGGGAATTCCGGACCTGGCATTTGTCCGGGAGTTCCGGACCTGGGTTTTGTCCGGGAATTCCGGACCTGGGTTTTGTCCGGGAATTCCGGACCTACCACTTGTCCGGGAATTCCGGACCTACCCTTTGTCCGGGAATTCCGGACCTGGCGTTTTGTCCGGGAATTCCGGACCTGGGTTTTGTCCGGGAATTCCGGACCTGGGTTTTGTCCGGGAATTCCGGACCTGGGTTTTTGCCTGGGAATTCCGGACCTACCACTTGTCCGGGAATTCCAAACCTGGGTTTTGTCCGGGAATTCCGGACCTGGGTTTTGTCCGGGAATTCCGGACCTGGGTTTTTGTCCGGGAATTCCGGACCTGGGTTTTGTCCGGGAATTCCGGACCTGGGTTTTGTCCGGGAATTCCGGACCTGGGTTTTGTCCGGGAATTCCGGACCTGGGTTTTGTCCGGGAATTCCGGACTGTGGCGCTTGCGCGCCCACCTCCTTTTCCTGTGGCGCGAAGACGACGAGGGTGGTGGCGTCGGCGTGCGTTCGCGCTCGTTCGCTCGTGCGTTCGTGTCGCCGCGGTGCTCGAGACCGTTGGGCGGAACGTTGAGGAACGTTGTTTTCGTTCCCCTCCGCCGCAATTAATATTACATCTTAACTCCATTGGGGAATCCGCCCGTGGCTAAGCCACGTATTTATCCGGTTCATCGGCCACAGAGCCCTTATTAGAAAGGGGGACAAACCGGTCCCTATTCGGGTTAGTCCTGGCCCTGCATCCGCCTAGGGACATGGCTAAGGAGGACGTCCCAGTGAGGGGAAGGCAAGGGCCTTCCTTGGGCATCCGAGAATATTCCCTCATGCCTCCCTCGTACCTCCTGGTAGGTAGCGAGATGCTGCAAGCGAGGGAACCAGGGAGCCTTTGGCCAATGCGGAGTGATCATGGTCACAAGGGCTCTAGGTTCGGCCTCCAGCTTGCTTATCACGGAGTCAATTAGGCAACAGGGTGGGTGTGCCCATAGGTTGCCAAGACTAGCCCATTCTTGGGCGAGAGCATTGGTCTCCCGTGTAAAGAAGGCCGGACATTGGGTATTGTTTGGCGAGGCAAACAAGTCCCAAGTGAATGGCCCGAATAGAATTGAGAACCTCTCAAAAGCCTCACGATTGAGTGCATATTCCTCATCGTCGAAGGACAACCTCGGCAAGACAGGTGTCTCGAGAGGGCTGGGCGCAACACCCTCCCGGACCACCATTAAGCGCAACTCAGCCCGATCGTCGAGTGGCTCTGGCGAGACGAGGGAAGCTTGGCCGTACACGGCCGCCACAGGATCAAATAGGATCGTGTGTGCGTCATCGGGACGGTAGGAGGAAGTAGTCCCGTCCGTCCACCGGATGACGTAAGCAGCGGGAGAAGATTTCGCCGCTTTTCGAAAGCGTTCCACAAGGCCAGTCCAAAACTCTAGGCGAGTTGAGCCGTCCATGAGCTCGAGCAAGAACCTTGCTTGCACGACTTGCCCAACCAAGTTCGTACTTGGCGGTTTCGCAAAGCGCGGTTTCCTTAGGCTAGTGTATGGCAGAGCGTACGGCCACGTATCCTTTAGGATGGGCCTCTTCTGGTGATAAAATTTGGACTTGTAGCGAGACACGCGACTCTTGTTACGTGCGGTGATGCCTTGCTCGGGGAAATGCCCGAGGAGTTCCTCGATCTCACAAACGTGGTCGATGAGATCCGACGTTTCCTCTACGAACCCGCGATGTTCGTGAAGAGGGGCATCGGCGCTACAAGCAAATTGGACATAGTACCTAGGTGGAAAAGTGGTCCAATCACGTATGTAGAAGCGCTCTACCTGGAAACGAGTTTCCTCTGATCCATTTGGGAGAGGAACCGTTTGAGGTTCAGGAGTAAGTTCGCGATGGGGGAACTTTGAATGGTCGCTCTCATGCCAGGGATGCAGTCGTTCGATATTGACTGTGGCGGAATGTCGAGTGCCGTCGGGTAGAACCAAGCGGTAAGCTCCCTTTGGTAGCACCTCCCCAATGGTGTACGGCCCTACAAAGTAGCTCTCGAGCTTTCCTTTGTCCCTGGAGGACTTCAGACCGCGTTGCAGTTTGACTTTATCCCCGACGCGAAAGCGTCGAACCTGCCTTTGGCGGTTCAATCTATCTTCAACTTGTTTTTGATAGAGGGCGTGTCGTTTTTGCACTTGAGCATAAAGCTCTCGGCGAGCGTCAAACAGCGAATGGAGTCGCTTGCACGCAGGGTCTGCATTCTCTCTTAGGAGGGAATATGTCCACGGCAAACTGGCGTTTGTACCGAAGAGGACGTAATGAGGAGAGTAGCCAGTAACTCTATGCACCGATGTATTGTAGGAGAAGGACGCTGTTTGAAGCAGCTCGTCCCACTCTACATCTGGCCGTGATGTTGCCAATGCCCGAAGGGTGGATAAAAGGGTGCGGTGCTGCACCTCCACTCCTCCTTGTGTCTGGCTATGGTAAGGCGCGCCGCTTTTATGCTTGGCCCCGAGCTCGATCAGGAATTGATCAAAGAGCTCGCGAAATCGGGGCCCGTTGTCGGTGAGGGCAACTCGCGGACTTCCGAACTGATGGATTACTCGGTCCATGAGCACCTTGGCAACGTCGTGCGTTGTCCAATCACTGTGCATCGGGAAGTAGAGAGCGTACTTGGAAAACCGGCAGGTGACGGTTAGTACCGCGTTGTGACCTCTCGAAGTGGCGGGAAGCCCGACAACTTCGTCTACCGCAATCGTGTGGAAAGGGTAGGGGAAGATCTCTTGCATGTGGACGAGATGCTTCGCGGGTCGATTGCTCGGCTTGAGGAGCTGGCAACGAGGACAAGTACGGACAAAGTCGATAATGTACGACTTCATACCTTGCCAAACAAAATGTTGTCGGCATTGCTCATAGGTGCGTTGAGCGCCAAAGTGGGCATCCGCGTGGACACGGTCCACAAGTCGTTGTCGCACGGCAACATCATTCGGCACCACCAGGCAAACACGATCCGTCTCGGGATCGATGCGCCACACGAGGTTGTCACGAACTTCGTGTTTCTTCGGTGGTGAAGCTACAAGAGCCTGATAAGCTTTGTCTTTCTCACCTGCTCGTTGCACCAATGTATACAAATCTTCCTCCTGGGGGTCAACCGATGGAATCTCAAGGGAACCACCCATAGCTCGAAGAGCTGGCCCGGGAGGCGGTTCAACGAGTGCTGGGATGGTGAGCAAAGGCATCGACCGCCGGAGGAGGTCTGCTTAGGTGATCAGCCTGAGATCAGTACCTGGGTTGACTTGCAACGTGGTGCGCACGGTGAGACCGGACGCAAGCCTATAGGACTTGGTAGCACGGGCGCACGTTCCATTATACGTGGCCGAATGAATCACATGGGTAGAGGCAGGCAACCTACTAAGGAGTCGGTCGCAAGCGGGAAGGTCAAGGTGCTTGTCATCAGCGAGGAGCACTACGTGAGCCTGCGGGAGCCGCTTGCGGTTGGCTACCTCCGCGAGGGATGTTGTCTCAAAGCGGAGGGGACGGCTTGTACGCCATCGAACGGGGGCCTTAAGGCGTGCCCGATCATATTGCAGCATCCAACGTTCGCGAGCAGCTTTCGATCGAAAGGTACCAATGACCGCTAGATCGAGGGAGAGCATAGGCTCGATCAACAAGATCTCTTCCAAGGAGGGAATCAAGTCTTCCGCGGGTGGCCCAACATGGAGGACACGAAAGACTTGGCCCCTGTCCCAATCGGTGCGACTGAGAGCGTCCGCTCCAGGGTTGGCGACGCCTTGACGGTACTGGACCTCGAAAGGGGTAAACTCAGCCAAGGCGTCTAGCCAGCGGATCTCCCGAGAGGAGAGTTGATCAGCATTCTTCGTTTGCAAGTATTTGGACGCAGTGTTGTCGGTTAAGATAGTGAAAGAGCGTCCTTGCAGAAGATGCTTCCACTTGACGAGACTTTGCAAAATAGCAAGAGTCTCTTGCTCAGCTGTGGAGTAGTTGCGTTGGGCATCATTGAATTTTCGCCCATAGTAAGCAACCGGATGCCACTTGCCATCCTCATGTAGTTGAGAAAGGATCGCGCCGGTAGCGATCTTACTAGCATCCGTCTCTACGCGCGTCTCTCTGTTCGGATCGTATTGGACGAGGACGGGCTCTTGAACTAGAGCAGCCTTGAGGCGCTGGAACGCGTCCTCTTGAACCTCAGTCCAGGAGCCAACGAAGTCTCCTTTAAACGCCTTTCTATTGATGTCCGAAAGAGGAGCAGCAAGAGTGGGGAAGTCCTTAATGAAGGAGGAGTAGTAATTGCACAAGCCTAAGAAGCTTTGATTCTCCTTGATGCTAGTTGGCCGGGGAAAGTTCTCAATTTTCTCCACGAGACGCTTTTGCATCATCACTCGGCCATCGCCAATATGGAATCCGGCGTAGTCGAGGGCTTTCTTAAAGAGCGCCGTCTTCTCCTTGGCGAGCACGATATGCTCAGCCTTGCAGCGTTGGAAGAAAGCCTCGAGGTGATCCAAGTGATCAGCCTCTGACCCAGAGTGGATGAGGATATCATCCATGTACGCCTTGGTGTTCGTCAAGGGCGACACGATGCGGTTCATCATGCGCTGGAAGATAGAGGGGGCGTTTGCCAGGCCCATCGGCATGACACGCCAAACGAATTGACCAAACGGCGTCACGCATGCTGTTTTGTATTGATCCTCGGGGGCCACAAGCATATTGTAAAACCCGTCTTTCACGTCAAAGGACGAGAAGAACTTCGAGGTGCTCAAGTCTAGGAGCAAGTCATCGATCAAAGGAAGAGGATATTTGTCCTTGATCGTGAGGTTGTTCAGCATGCGGTAATCAAAGACAATACGGTATCGCCCATCCTTCTTCGGTATGAGGAGTACCGGGGCTCCAAATGGCGATCCGGGCGAATGCGCCATCTTGCCGTCTTTGAGTAACTGGTCGATGAGCTCTCGACATGCCTTGGTCTTCTCCGGGGAGAGACGGATAGGTGGCCGACTTTTGGGACCGTCTTTTGCGACGTCCAAGGGTATGCGACACACCTCTCCCGACACTCGTTCGGGAGGCAAGGCAAAGCTTTCCTCTTTGCCTCGGAAGACCGATGCATATGTATGGAGGAGCTTGTCGAGCCGTTTCTTGCCTTGGGAGGTGAGAGAGTGATCTTCGGAGAGGGTAAGGCTAGCTATCCTTTTTCCGAGATCGTCCTCCTCATGTTCCAAGTCGGGTAGACGTTGGATGAGCACGAAAAGGCTACCTTCACGAGCCTTGCGGCTGGAACGTAGGATTTGGGCGGCTTCTTGCATAGAGCAGAATGCATCCATCCCATGCTTCGAGGCGAAGTTCGAATCGCCGCGAAGCTCATGCTTTCTCCCTTGATGGCGAAACGTCAGAACGTTCCTTGGGAACTCTAAGCTCGCGTGGAACGAGACCAGGAAGTCCATCCCCAACACCACGTCATAAGTATTGAGGGGACACACCGCAAAAGGCCTCTCGACCTTCTCCTTGTCGATGGTGAAGGTCAAGTTCACGACCGGTGCCTTGTGCAACGTCTCACCAACGCCTAAGCGGTACGTCAGATTTTCTCGCTTGGGGGTGGATGTACGACCACTTGGGTCGGCTTGGCACACACGATCGTGGAAGCGACAGCTTATGAAGTTGTGGGTAGCACCCGTATCGACAAAGGCTTTTGCCGATAACCCTGCTATGGAAAGCATCACGACCATGCTTGTGCATAGTCCCGAGCTAAACTCACATAGCGTACCGATGGTAGACGGGAGGTTCGCGCTCAACGGAGTCGAGTGAAGGGGAGAGTGAAACTCTCCCGGACTTAGTGGGAACTCTGGGGGTGCGTCCACCTTGGGAGTTTCCACCGGGACCGAAGTGTGCAATGGAGGAGGGCAAGGATAGCGGTTTTCACAAGCACAATTATCCAAAGTCCTATTACATAGTGCACACTTGGGTGCTTCACGATATGTCGCACGGCAAGGGGGACTTACATGCGTCCTTTTCCTTTGCCTTGGCACAGACATAGTGAGCAACTCACCGTCAGTCATCAGGTTCGAGTTGTCGAGGGCCTCGTGGGTCTCCTCGGAAACTTCGCTGCTCCACAACCTACCTTTTTGTGCGGAGGTGCCTCGGCGGGTTTTCTTCTTGCCGCTGGGCTTGAAAGCTCGCTGATGCGGCGCCAGCGGAGCTTGAGGAGGCGCTCCTTGGGGCCTTGTCCAACCTTGGGCGGCTTGGAGCTGCCCGAAGGTCAATGCCGAGGCTGGGATTTGCACCATGGCCTCCTGTGGCAACCCTTGGGGAGCCGGGGACGGAGCGTAACGAGGTTGGCCGCTTCCAGACCCTGCCATTCGCGCATAGGTGGGACCCTTTGTGAGGGGTGGCATGAGAGGAGATTTTCCTTTGCCTTTACCACCTCCCTGATGCCCTTGGGGCTCGGAGGGGAGTTGCCCTTCGAAATGTTTCACCTCTCGGAGAAGTTGTTCCCCATTGACAATCTCCTGTCCCACTCTCTGAGCGTGACGGATATGATTGTCGAGGAGCCTCCCCAACTGTGGTCGGAGTTTGGCTCGAAACATAATCAAGAAGAATTGCTCCCAGAACCTCCTTTGGCCATCCGGGGTGCGCAAGGCACGGAGGAATGGATCGGTGGATTCCATGGCCCCTTCAACTTCCTTGCGCATGCGCAAGTAGAAGTCCTCCGCACTCTCGCCTTGGCGTTGGTAGCCACGGGCGAGTTCAAGGACACACTCCCATCCGACATCGTCAGGGTAGTAGTGTCGCCGCAACACACTTGAAAATTGTTTCCAAGTAGTTGGCGGATGGGCTTGAGTGGCCAATTTATAGAACCTTTGTGCGCTCCCTATGAGGTAGCGTGCGGCAAGCGCAACTTGCGCTTCTTCCTTGTCCGAATGACCGGAGGTGAAGTCTCGGACCGCTTGAAGCCAATCCCTCAAGGAATGGCGGTCGAGTTTCGTACCGTCAAAGGTCGGAGGCAAGGGGAGTGTGGCGCGCGTGATCCTTTCGGGATCAAGGGCGGTCGCCGTAAGGGGGCGCATCTCGTGCGGCTCCTCCACCACTCCAGCACGAACCAAGGCACGTTCAATGAACTTGTCGCGTGGTCCTTGGCTCTCCTCATGGAGAGGATCTACCAAAAGATCGAGCGCGGATTCTTGGAATGCCGATCGAGCCAGCTGAGTCAAGGACCCTTTCGGTTGCGACTCTCGTAGGAAGTCGAACAAGTCCATCGCACTGTTGAATAGCTTATGAGCCTCGGCTGGAGAGAGCGCGGCCATGCTACGCAAGCTCTCGCTGCGGTCTCTTACAAAGCCCGCAATCTCACGTTGCCGCTCAAGCTCAATGCGTTCCCGCTCTTTCTCGATGGCCACCTCACGGTAGGCGAGCTCGTGTTCACAAAGCTTTTCGAGTCGGGCGAGGTCTTGCATCATGTGGGTGCGAGACCTCTGGATGGAGTGTTTCTTCTCTTCGGAGGTAGCAGTAGCTGCTCTCCGGGCGAGCAAACGGCACTCGCGGGAGTAGGAGTTTTTCAACTCCTTGACGGCTTGAAGCTCGTCGTCGGTGAGTCGACGTGGGTCGGCTCCCCACTCCATGATCCAAACGGGTAGAGGCCGATTCACGTAGCGGAGTGTCTCCTCCACGTGTGGATCCTGCAAGTCCTTCAGAGGACCTTGCTTGGCTCGGGCCTCCCCTTCGTCGGAGAGAAGATTCTCGAGGTAGATGGGCCTTAGGCTCTCATCCTCACTCTCATCCATGGACTTGGTCCCTGATCCCTCGGCCGGGGGCAGAGCCTCTCTCGCTCGGTTTGCCCTGGCTCGGGGCTTGCCGGGATCGGTAGCCAATGGGGCTGCCCCAACAGGGGATCCAGCCAACGGCGAGCCCCCAGCAGGGGCGTCTGCCTGGAGCGAGCTCCCAGATCCTGCTTCGGCCAATGGCGAGCCAGGATGAGGGGCATCAGCCAATCGGATCGTTCGATCAACGTCGCCGCGCGCGCGCGCGATGGAGCGCGCATGATCGGCACGATCGGTGCGACCGACGGGCCGATCGGCGCGTGCGACGGGTCGAACAGTAGCCTCGGAGGCACGGCGCAGTTTCCGTGCGTCCGAGGAGGCCAGATCGGCTTTCGCAGCCGATCTTTTGGCCTTCTTCCCACGGTGCTCGAGGGTTTCGAAACCCTCGAGCGCACCGTCGTCCGGAGACGCCATGGCCAAGGCCGTGGGGGTGCGAACGGTTTCGTTAGCCTCTCGACCACCTCCAGAAGCACGAGGCTTCTTCTGCTGGGAGGTGGGAGCGGCGAGCGTGGCTTTCGGAGCCATTTCTCGCTCTTTTTCGTTCGCCTCCTCCACGAAACCCTCGCGAGCGGTTCGTGGAGGCACGGCGCCTCTCTCCGGGCGCGCGCGAGATCGCTCGGCGTCGGCATTGCCGACAGCCACCACCGCAGGAGCGGCGAGGGGACGTTGGCCGTCGGCGATGCCGACACGTCCCTCGCTCTTTCCTTTTTTCTTCGCCATCGTCTTCGCCGCCACTCGCGGGCGGAAACTCGTTGAACGGTGTGGCGCTTGCGCGCCCACCTCCTTTTCCTGTGGCGCGAAGACGACGAGGGTGGTGGCGTCGGCGTGCGTTCACGCTCGTTCGCTCGTGCGTTCGTGTCGCCGCGGTGCTCGAGACCGTTGGGCGGAACGTTGAGGAACGTTGTTTTCGTTCCCCTCCGCCGCAATTAATATTACATCTTAACTCCATTGGGGAATCCGCCCGTGGCTAAGCCACGTATTTATCCGGTTCATCGGCCACAGAGCCCTTATTAGAAAGGGGGACAAACCGGTCCCTATTCGGGTTAGTCCTGGCCCTGCATCCGCCTAGGGACATGGCTAAGGAGGACGTCCCAGTGAGGGGAAGGCAAGGGCCTTCCTTGGGCATCCGAGAATATTCCCTCATGCCTCCCTCGTACCTCCTGGTAGGTAGCGAGATGCTGCAAGCGAGGGAACCAGGGAGCCTTTGGCCAATGCGGAGTGATCATGGTCACAAGGGCTCTAGGTTCGGCCTCCAGCTTGCTTATCACGGAGTCAATTAGGCAACAGGGTGGGTGTGCCCATAGGTTGCCAAGACTAGCCCATTCTTGGGCGAGAGCATTGGTCTCCCGTGTAAAGAAGGCCGGACATTGGGTATTGTTTGGCGAGGCAAACAAGTCCCAAGTGAATGGCCCGAATATAATTGAGAACCTCTCAAAAGCCTCACGATTGAGTGCATATTCCTCATCGTCGAAGGACAACCTCGGCAAGACAGGTGTCTCGAGAGGGCTGGGCGCAACAGGACCTGCCACTTGTCCGGGAATTCCGGACCTGGGTTTTGTCCGGGAATTCCGGACCTGGGTTTTGTCCGGGAATTCCGGACCTGGCGTTTTGTCCGGGAATTCCGGACCTGGCGTTTTGTCCGGGAATTCCGGACCTGGGTTTTGTCCGGGAATTCCGGACCTGGCATTTGTCCGGGAATTCCGGACGCGCCACCCGTGATTGTGTGTCATCCAAGTGCCGGTACCTTTGAATTTCTCCTACTAGTGCTTTGCCATTTAACTTCGCGTCTTGAGTGTCATTCAAATCCTGGCTTGCAATCTTTTGAAAGTTTTGTAGGTAAATACCGCAACGATATCTCTTGTGTTAAGGTGGGTCGCATTTCGCTGACACTGTCGTCATCGGCACTGCTATTAACGCGGCCCCATCTTTAAGGTGTCAGGATGGTTGTCTCTATTCTGCGTCCCTAGTCAGTGAGCATTTCTCCAAGTTCAGACATCATTCAAGTGGACGACGATGTAGTCGCATATTGTCTAGCTCTAAATCTCTTGGACTGCAACCGTCTATGAACGAGGGTATATAATCTTGGGTGCATGTGTTTTGCGAAGTTTTTGACGAACACCAAGCCCTTCGAGCGTCTGGGTTTCAAGGGGAGGACCTGGGACGGGGGTTTGGGCAGAAGAGATGACGGACGGGAATGAGCGCCGGGCTGGGAACATGGTCCTCCGGCGGCAGCCAAGACCGAACTACGAAACAGTTCGGGATGGGAGTGGCAGGCTGTTCGAACGGTTTCAGTATACGAACCGTACGCCACGTGAAGAGGAAGGGGCTGGATGCGCGTGGATAAAGCGTAGAGGACGTCCGCAGAAGGGCGCATTCAAACCACCACACCGATGGCCAGTTCGAAAGTCTGGGACGCGCTTCGACGTATGCTTCACGACGAAGCTACGAGGAGAGTGGGTCCGGCATGGTCTGCACCCAATCGGAAGGGCCAAGTCGACGGAAGGTTTGAGTAGTCGAGCGCAGCGTCGGGGTTTGCAAGTGCAGGCCGGGCGCCAGTTTCACGAATACATCCCAGCCGGCACCTACCTACCAGGTGGGATTTATGGGATGGAGTATACTCCTGCGGAGGTGCAGCACTTGAGGGAGGTCCATGCAGACGACCCAAATGTGATGTGGGCAATCACTCACTCTTGCTTGGAGTTGCCGGCTGGACTGGCTCGGGAGCGTAACCTGCCAGATGGCAATTTGATCATTCCTGACCTGAAAGCATCGGGGATTGTCATCCTCATCAACGATGGAAATGTGCCGAATTGTAGGATGGTCGCCTCCATTGATGGCATCGGACCAGCAGGACGTAATTCTTGGGTCGTCTCCTTCCATACCACGAGGGACGTGTACCAGAAGGAGGAATTGATTGCTCAATACATCTCCGTTGCTAATTAAAGTACTATTGTTCCTTTTATTTCAAAATGGAACCCATGCATAGAAGAAGCCTCCTCTCTCATAGGTCAACCGGATTCTTGTAGGGGTTAGGCGGCTCCGCGACCGGTTCGTGGTTTAGAGTAGCAGTAAGGGTATAGGTCGAGGGCAGGTGATTTTGCCCG